>OY776129.1:73310847-74570013 GCA_963675135.1 Galeopsis tetrahit
GAAATCAAGCTCATGTCACTCCTAACTCTATATCGTAGCATCGTTGGTGCTCTTCAGTATCTAACCCTCACACGCCCTGATATTTCCTTCAGTGTCAACAAACTCTCTCAATTTCTGCAAAATCCCACACTAAATCATTGGAAAGCTTGTAAAAGAGTACTTCGTTATCTTAAAGGCTCTACATCTCATGGTTTATCTTTTTCTAAAGTTTCTGATTTCAGGTTGCAAGGATATGTTGATGCTGATTATGCCTCAAGCATTGATGATCGACGGAGCACTTCTGGTTTCTGCATAACCCTAGGTGGCAATCTTATTTCATGGAGCTCTAGGAAACAAAGTGTTGTAGCACGAAGCAGTACTGAAGCTGAGTATAGAGCTCTTGCATTGGCCACCACTGACATCTTGTGGATCACAAGCCTATGCAGGGTGCGGAAGCGTATAAAAATATGAAAATATACGAGAAACACATGATTTCGTTGACTCTAAGAATACCCGAAAAAGTGACACGAATTCAAATACGTTGATTCAAAAAGAATACCGTAATTGCAATTCAAAAGAACTCTGTTCTTTATTCTTTTTTATTCAAAAACTGATGTCTTACAACTTTATTCTCCATCCTTTTATAATAAGGTGGATTGAATCAATAATTGATCCTCTCATAATTATGCTAAATTTAAGACATATATTATTGGTAAAACTAAAACAAAAAGGAAACACTCGTTAATTCTTCAATTAGCTGATCTTGCCACGATTATTCTTCTTGATTTGGTCAACTTGTCAAAAAGAAGGCTAAGGGGGTCGTATCTCCATCAAAGGAGCTTCTTCTTCCCATCTCCACACCTGCTGTTCTTTGGTGTGACAATCAGGGAGCCATAACCCTTGCCTTTAGTCCAGCGTTTCATTCAAGAACCAAACACATTGAGGTTGACGTCCATTTTTTGAGAGAAAAGGTTCAAGCCAAGATTCTTGATGTGCAATACATTCCATCTGAGGATCAACTTGCAGATTTGCTCACCAAACCACTCTCTCCGGCTCGTTTTGCCCGCTTGGGAGCTTGGTTCAATCTTCAATCTCAGGATAGTCCATCTTCTTCCGGGGCGTATTGAAGTATCAAGAGAATACATACAGAATGCATGCTTGTGTGTGCAAATGTGCAAACATCTAACTCCACACTAATACACACACATGCCTTACTAATGTAGTTTCTAGAAGAAGAGTAGTTCTCACTAACTAATAGTTGTTAGTTAGTTAGATGGAAGACTCTAGAATGTGAGTCTCCTTCTATATATATTGTACATACTACACATTGCAAATGGAGTTGAAAATATACAATTTTAACAAAATGATATTCTATCTCTCGAAATATTTATAATGTACCACAATAATTTAATTTCACACTCTTAAAATTAAAATTCTTCATAAACTTCACTCTTCTATTATACACAATATTTACAAATTTTTCTTTCAAAATTCAACTTATTATTATATTTCCATTACATGTGTTCAACTACATTGTATATGAAAATTATTATGAAAAGGATAAATAGAATAGAAATATTAGGCCAACCCTATAAACATGAAATCCCTCAATTTCCATTTTTTGGGGCCTTAAAAATTACTCCTATCTAGTAGGAGTAAAATTTGTTTAGGTTTTGTACATTTTAGGGGTAAAGACTAAGATCGAAGGCATGTATTATTGAGAGTTATGCCCATCATTTGTTGCTGATCCTATAAATGATAATTTCGGCGGCTGTACATTTGATTCCTATTCCCTCAACAACAGGTAAACCAAGAAAAATACTAATCCCTCCATCCCGTGATTACTTGCACACTTTCCTTATTGGGACGTCCCAAAATTACTTGCACACTCTTAATATGGAAATACCCCACAAAATTAATAACCTCACAACATCATTTTATTTTCAAATTTGTCACTCATTTTTTCCATACATTTCACTTTACACATCATCAAATTCACTTTACACATCATCAAATTACCTAAAATACCCCTCATTTATCTTACATCATCAACCACCAAATTAACTTTTCTTAAACAACGTGCCGATCAAACTATGCAAGTAATTTCAGGACGGAGGGAGTATAATTAATGATATTAAAACCTAGTTAGCAAAGTAGGTACGTACATCATTCCTTATATTGAATATTCTGAGTTCAAATGTTTCATTTATGTGAGGAGGGATGGGGATTTTATTTTATTTTTTAACAATTTTTCGATTGTGTTTATTGCATGTGTATTTTTCGAATTATTGTACAAATAAACAGTGTTTTCATAATCGAATCGGTGACCAAATCGGACTAGGCACCGGTTCACGGTCCAACCGGTTGGACCGGTTGGATCGGCGGTTCAACCGGTAAAATAATCTTATATGTATTTTTTTAATATTTTTTGTTATATTAAAAAAATATATGCATGTATAAAAATTATATTAAAATAATAAATATTGAATTAAAATATTTCTAGTAAAAGGAGTGAACAATTTTTTTAGACATTTATAATAATTATTTTTTATTTTTTGAAATAATGGAATTCATTATTTATAATTTTAATTCAAATGTAAAGTAGTTATAACATGTTAGAAAAAAGAATGACAAACAAACATAAATTTTTGTCCCACATCAATAAATAGTAAAAAAATATGAGAAGAAAACAATATAAAAGCAATGTTAGTAAGAAAAACAAATATATGAGATTTATATCCCACATCTAATAAAAAGTAAAAGAAATATGAGAGCAAACAAAAATATAAAATTTTCATCCCACATTGAATTGAGAGGAAAACATTATGAATATGAACTTTATTATGTCCCACATCTAGAAGAAGTATGAGAAAAAAAAAATATGATAAAAGAAGTAGTGTTAATTATACAAACAAACATAAAATTTTATATCCCACATCGAATAAGGATGGAAAAAAATGAAAGGAAAACATTATATATATGGACTTCATTATGTTCCACATTGAAAGAGTAGAAGAAGTATGGGAAAAAAATATTATAAAATAGTAGTGTTATACAAACAAACATAAAATTTTATATCCCACATCGAATAGGGGTGAAAAAATGAGAGGAAAACATTATAAATGGAGCCGAATGTGAACCTAATGTCATACTCCGAAAAAAGTTTTAAAAAAAAATAAAATAAAATTAAGTGAACCGATCAGACCGGTTTTTTGAACAGGTTTTTGAACATTATAAATGGAGCCGAACGGTTTTTGACCGATTTTGACCGATTGAACCCCAAAAACGGTTTTTAGGTGTTTTTCGGATCGATTCTGTGACCGGTTCACGGTTGGACCGGTTGAACCGGCCGGTCCGATCCGGTTCTGAAAAACGGTTTTTAGGTGTTTTTCGGATCGATTCTGTGACCGGTTCACGGTTGGACCGGTTGAACCGGCCAGTCCGATCCGGTTCTGAAATCACTGCAAATAAATGACTTATTTAACACGCGAGTGGGACTGCTGATCTCTTGTCCAGAAAAGGAAAAGGAATTATGAGTTCCAAATTTATGAGTTCCAAATAACATTATTGTGTTTTTTTTTTTTTTTTTTACCGATTGTTGATCTAATCATGTATTAAGCCAGGAAAACAAACACACCCTCAGTATTTGTGCATAGGTTCAAAGTTATATAAAATTTTAAAATATAAGAGAATATATATAATTGCACTTAGCAAGTGTGTTTGTTGCATACAATATTTTTATTAGGAATATAATATTATAGTAATTCATATTTATCTCTTTAGTATATTTGATCAAATCGTCATGTGTATCATATATATATATATATAGATATGCTTCTTTATATCTATAAATACAACCATTGTAAAACATTATTATTCATTCAATAAAATTATAATTTCATACTCTCTATACTTTCATCTACATCAATCTCTTGAATCTTGAACAGTGTCCAAAACTACTCCATAAAAGATGGTTTTCAGCCTTTCAGGTCCATGCATTATCTTTCTTTATGTTCAATGATGGGGAAAACAGAGTACAAAGCATACAGTACAGAGTACAAAAATATTCTCATAACTAATTAAATTTAAACAGTGACACAGTAGTACTCAGTTTCAAATTAAGGCTACATTTTGACCAGGTACAATATTTTTCATTTGTAATTAAAACTATTTAAACTATATAGATCACTATAACTAAAAACATTAGTTAACTTTAGTACAAATTGATTTTTTTTTCTACATCATCTTTAATTGCAAAAGTGTCTTCTTATCTTCTTGATCCCTCTACACCATCTTTAATTGCATTATTGCACAAGTAGATTTGAAGCCATTTGACACCAAATCAAATCTGGCTTCAATGCAATTCAGAAATATGAGTCTTATAATACATCAAAAAAAAAAAAAAAAGATCATGGGAATCGAACTGGGGCGAAAACCCCATGAAATGACGAAATCCGTACGTGATGAATTTTGAATTAAAAATTTAGAGAAACAACTCCACATTTAGAGTCCACTGGAAACCTAACGATCAAGAACAAGAAAAGTTGAGGGAGGAAAAAATGAAGCGAAAGTGTTGTAAGTTGTAACCAAAAAAAGAAAAAGAAATTGAGGGTAAAACTGAACAACAAAAGATGGCAAGGATAAATTGGTCAGAAAATAATTCTCAACCCGAACCACTCAAAATTTATCGTAAAATGTACATCACAGATATCTGATTAGACAATTTCAGTGTTTCATATAAACACTGCTTTTAAGTTTTAACACATGACACTCGTAATTAATAATATCGAAAATTATTATTAATAAAATATCATATTTTAAAGGCATGTTTGTTTCATGAGTTTAAGGGGTTTAGTGATGGGTTTGATATGTAAATCCATTTTTTCCTATATTTAGTTTTTTATAACTTTAAACACTTTGATCCGAGTTTATAATTTAATTCGATTTTTATAAACTAGATTCCATGGATTTAGACAACCTAGTCTTCCCTTGAGTTTAGATCCGAGTTTATAATTTAATTCGGTTTTTATAAACTAGATTCCATGGATTTAGACAACCTAGTCTTCCCTTGAGTTTATGAAGCCAAAATTTACATATCCCACCACATCTAAACTTATCTTATCCCAACTTATGAAGCAAACATGTCATGAGTTGAAACTTATTCGAACCAGTATTACTCCCTAGGTACCAAATTAATTTTATCACTTATTTGAATGGACACGAAAACAAAGAAAATATGATAAAGTAAATGTGTATTGAATTTTTTCAATATTATTAAAGTGATATAGTAAGATATTATGTAAAAAAAATAAGTACATCAATGATAAATAAGTAACAAAATTGAAAATAAAAGAGTTGTATGATTTTCTCTTTTTTTAGAAAAAATAAATTGATTATACATTTGTGTACTAAATTTATATATACATGTGATATGATAAGGGATTGATGACACGTGCTTATCGGAAAAAACACATATCATACTTATTTTAATGATATTTAGGTTCAAAATTGGTTACACATATATCATTATAATTGAGTTCTATTGAATTTGATTAAATGTTTCATCAAATATTAAATTGAGTAAATTAAATATTAAAATCTAAAGCTTTGGCATTGGCTCCTTGACATATTTTTCCTTTACTTTAGTATCTATACACCAATTGCATGAGAGAATATACCTATTTATTTTATTAAAAAATCAATATAAATTAAAAACAAATGCATAATCACAATTTACATTAATTTTGAATATATTTAAATAATGGTAAAAAAATGTATGCAATTAGATAGATACATACCATTAAAATTTAAGTGATAAGTGATTCTGTTGTAAATTGCATAATATATATTTCATGTGTTTTAGTGATAAACGTTGGTTGTTTTGCATGCATTTTCACACTAATATGCTTGATTTGATTTAATTGTGAGAAAGGTAGTTTGTTGTTGATATTTTTAGGAAAAATGAAGCTTTTAGGATCAAATCACGTGCATATATCTCACTGGACTGAAGAGAGGATTGCACCATTTGTTTCGTCTCGAGAAATGGAGTGGAATAGAAAAAAGAATGTCGATCGGAGTTGAAAAATATGCACAAAACAAACTCAAAGGTAAAACTCGGCCGAGCAAAATGATCAGAGACTGAAAATTGAAGATCATGGTCGAGCGTTCAGTCTCAGACGAGAAAAAACCTTGGCCTGAAATTTGAACAACAGGGCCACGGCCGTGGCACCCAACTTTTCCACTTCTCGGGGGTTTTGGCCCATTTTCTCCATATTTCAAGGGTCTAATTGCAAAATTGACCCAAAACTTCAACCCCAACAATAAATAGACTCAATTTGAGTTTTAGAAGGGAGTCTTACTCTTTTTACAAGCAATTTCTCACACACAAACACATAGTTAGTAGTGTTCTTCATTTTTAGTTATAATTCTTCATAGAACTAGATAGATTAGTGGTTTTTACTTATAATCAAGCTACGATTATCATCGGACATCGTCTATTACATCGTTTTGTAGCTACAATTCCATGATCAAGGTGATATTACTTTTGTTAGCATTTCAATTTGGTAATTTCTTAAATTCTCCAATTACTTACTATTTTGCTATGAGTTTGATGCTTGTTTTTGTTGTAGCCATGGGATTCTCTTCTAGAACCATGGGCTAAATTCTCATTACCTTGGGTGTGGATGTTTTGATGGGTGTTTAGTGTAATTGTGGATTAATTGCATGATTAGTTTAGGATTTGGGTGATTATGTTTCTAGAGTTGTGATTTGAGTGATTCATTTGGTTGATCAACCCTATTAGCAAACATGTTTGATTATGTTTATTGCAACGAGAGTTGGGTAGCATGATTGGGAGTGTGGGTGTGAGCTTTGGTCAATTGAATAGAAGTTAAGTAGTAATTAGCTTAACCGAGAGAGGGTTAATTGCTAGACCGACAACTTTAGACACTAAACGAATAGAGGTCGTCTAGGAGTTTGGTGAGAGGGCGTTTCATAAGCATTAGTAACCGTGTTGAAAGTGCTTATGAAACACTATCTTATGAGCTTATGATATTTGGTTAGATTCTATAATTGCTAATCAATGCACGTTGTTCACCTATGCCTTTCGAGGGGGTTTGCACACATATGTGATAGCCTTTAGCTTAATCCGAATACATAGCTAATTCATGTAATTTGTTCATTAGTTCACTTAATTTCTCACAAAACGGAAACACCCGAGGCAATACCCTTCCCTTTTGGAAAGTTAGTTAGTTCGTTTACTTCATTTGCCTAGTATTTCTTAATTGTGTTGCATTTAGTATATTTCTATTAATTTCTTGCTACTAGTCTTATTTAGTTAATTGCTTAATTCATTGATTTAGTTTAATATACTTTGTTGCTTCTTTTAAAATTAAAAAACAACAACATTTAGTTACTACAATAACATGTTAGCTTGCAACTTTAGGGACTCATTCTCACTCAATTAAGTTCTTGGAACGAAAATCTACTTGGAATACTTATCATACTACTATCGAACCCATACGCTTGTGGGGATCGTATAGTTGTTAAAAAGAGCAAAAATATGAACCAAGTCAATAAGAATATAATCTCAATTGTTAAATTAAATTTTCGACACATCAAATTAGAATCAAGTTAAAATTATAATTCAATTACAACAATTACACCGTGCAATTGAGTGTACACGAATATGACTTTTAAATAAATGATATGGTAAAATTCTCGCTTGATATATAAAAAAAATATAGTCACACTTACCTGCACTCAAATACAAATGAGCTAGTTAATTACAAATTTGACTTAATTCTAATTTAGTGAGTTAAAAATTCAATTTAATAATTGGGATTTATATCAAAATCACTAAAAAAATCCAATGGTATATACATTTTATTGCATACAAGATTTTTTTTTTAAAAAAAAAATAAAAAAAAAATGTTGCCTTATTTTATGATTAAATGAAAATAAAAGGTAAAATAGGAGTATATAAATAAATGAAAATAGTCAATTAATATTTTAGAATATTAATTTCTGTGAGAATATATTATAAAACATTAAAACCTATCGAATCCTCACAGGGTGTTGTAGAGTGCAGGGGTTATTATTCTCCATTTCTCCCCATCCCACAAAAATAAATATATTTGACTTTACATATCAATTAAGAAAAATCAATAAATGTAGTCAAGTTTATCAAATGTGTCAATTTTACTTTGGAAATCTCATACTCCGTGCTTCAAAATCTTACTCTTAGGGATCGTTTGGTTTGTTTGAAAAAGGGGAATAGACTTTATTGTCCTGCATTTTCTTATGTTTGGTTTGATGGAAATTGGCCCGAGAAAAATCAATGGCCCGAGAATGTTTTCCCCAATAATCCCATTGCTTCGTGATTATAGATCCAAAGGGAGGGGGTAAGTTCATTAATCCAACTGAAACCTCATTTTGGATGGTAATGTTTAAAGTCCGATTTGTCCTCATTTTGGATGGTAATGTTTAAAGTCCGATTTGTCCTTCAATTTCCAGTTCTCAATGTCACCGTGTTCGTCTCAAACTCCCTCACCCCTCCATCTTTCTTGCCAGGTATACAACAGAGGTGGTGACAGAAATAAATAGTAGTTCGACTGAAATTTTGCTCCGAACACGATTCTCCCTCTCTATCTCTCCCTCCCTCCCTCATAGAACGCTGTAAATCCCTCTATTTTGCAATCCTCACCTTTTTCGCTGACATAAATTGGGAGAATTGGAGGTTGAAACTTGAGGGAAAATCAAAATTAGGTAAGGAGAAATATCTATTGAGATGTATCGATAAATCTTGTGCCAGAATTCAAAGGAAAATTGATTGAAGAAAAATTGATTGAAATAGCCAGTTGTTTCTGATGTTTTTAATTTAATTTTTAAATATGGATTTACCTGCCATTCGTATTGACCTATTTCACTGATGCTGCTCTTGCTGCGTTCAATTTGGTGTAGATGAGAACAATGGTTAAAATATCTTCAAGTCCCTGTGGTGAAGTCTCGTGAAGATGAATGAACAGTAGTAGAAAATATATGAATAAGTAATAGATAATAAATAAATAATTGCAAAGGTTATTTTCAACATTTAACACTATAATTTACTATTATCCTACAATCCAAACTACGTAAGTATAAATTATCATATAAATTTAAAAATTCAATCTATCAATCCAAACATACAAATTAATTCAAAATTTTAAATTATGAACAGTGCAATCCCAATAAATCCTATCCAGAGATATCTATCACGTCTATCAAACCAAACGAGCCCTTATTAATTAGGGGTAAAATTAACAATAATGCATTTAATACTAAAGTGAAAGAAGAAATGTAATTCTAATTTAAGACATTAAAAAATAGAATATATACTCCCTCCGTTTCATAAAATTTGTCGCATTTCTCATTTTGTATAAAATTAAGGAACATATTTTTTTGACAAATTTACCCCTCGTTATTTTCTCCCCCTTTCTTCTCTTTTTCCTTTTATTTTTCCACCTTCCTTTTCCACCATTTCTTTGACATTTCTAAAAAAAATCATAATTAATATATTTTCAAAAGAATAGGGGCAATTTAGGGAGATCATTGGTAAAATTAGGAAAAGCGACAAACTTTTTGAAATAAATTTAAAGTTCAAATGCGATAAACTTTTTAGATCGGAGGGAGTACCTATTTTGTGGAATGGAGAAAGTACTTGTTACCTTGCTTAGGGAAAGGCAAAAGTGCATTTTAATAATTACTCCAATTCAATTTTGTTTGTTACAGTATTTTAGAGAGTTTTTTTTTTCTCAAAATATTTATCATTATATTTTACTCAGTACATGGGCTATCTTTTTTTTTTTCCTGCATTTGCAATAATGGGAAACCAATCAACTTGATTAAAAAAAAAAAATATTACTCCTCCAATTCAAATTGTTTGGTTTTTTTTAGAATTTTTTTTTATCATTATATTTTACTTTAAAAATATTTTATATCTAAATTTTATTCTTATATTTATTTTGTACTGGTATTCATTTTATATATAATAATAAAAACATTATGCTACTCAATAAATTTTTTAATTCATATTAAACATTATAAAATGACAAATAAATTGGTTAGAAAATAGGAGAATCATCGTAGGGTGTAGATTCAAAGCTACAAAAAAAAAAAAAAGGTTTCCCTCCCAAAATCCGGCGCCGCCCTATTTGAACCGACGCTGTGGGCCACCGCCAAGTCAGCAGAAATAAGTCGGTGCCACCCCATTCTTAACTGTCACTTTTGCTATTCCTCCATCACTCTGCAGCATTTACCCACAAACTCACTAATTAATTTCAAATTTTCTTATACTAGCTACAGCCTACAAAAGAGAAATTAAACACCCTCCACAGAATTCAAAAATTATTCGACAAATTCATATATATAAACAATACTCCATTATTGGTAACTGTTTCGTACGTCCTCCTCGTTTCTTTCATACTCTGCTCTCCATCAATTTTCGCATTTTTCTTTTTCTAGCTTTCTTTTTCTTTTTTTGGTACTAGGTATATAAGTTACAGCTAGTAGAGTAGTGAGTGAAAAGATTTGTTGAAATGGAAGCAGATCAAGGGTGTACGACTCCCAAGAACCGCGAGTGTCAACTACCGGAGCCGTTGGTGTGTCCGCCGCCGCCGAGGAAGAAGAAGACCGCGCGGCTGTTGAAGGATGCGCCGCCCAAGAACGCCTACTTTCAGTCGCCGGAGCTTGAAAACTTCTTCAGAAATGGGTCTCAGGGCCGACAAGCTTGGACCCAGTACTTTTAATCCTCATCTCAGTATGCATGGTACCTTTTTAATCCTTTTTTTTTCTTTTCTAATTCAGTTTCTCTAGATGTTTAGCAGTTTAGGGTACGGTTAGCTTGTATGTATTTTTTTTTTTTTTTTTAGAAATAGAGTATTTAACTTTTCATCATAAATTGGCTGAATCTAAATGATGAAGGTGTGGATTTTTTTTTTATTATATATTTTTGTGATGAATGATTTGAAATCTTGAAAAAAAATCCCCAATTTAATGTAGTAGGAAATCTTGAAAATACTCAATTAAATGTTGTAGACTATGCTC
This sequence comes from Galeopsis tetrahit, assembly GCA_963675135.1. Taxonomy (NCBI): domain Eukaryota; kingdom Viridiplantae; phylum Streptophyta; class Magnoliopsida; order Lamiales; family Lamiaceae; genus Galeopsis; species Galeopsis tetrahit. The sequence continues at coordinate 73,321,909 of OY776129.1, forward strand.
ATGATAGCATGCAATTAATGGATATTACATTTAAGTCATGTTTTGTGGATATGTTGAGAAATATATTGTTACCTCAAGATATTCGTAGATTGAATGATAAATGATGTGTTTTTCGATAATTTGATATGCATATAATTGAGTGTATTTTTATGTGTTTAGTATTTTTTTTTTAAAACTTAATTAGACATCTATATCCAACAAATTTATTCTACCAAGCTGGATCTTGTATATAGTCTATAGACCAAGATGTGAATGTAAAAAATCTACATTTTCAACCAACTAAGTAGCTAATTTCCTAAATAATTTTCTCTGATGTTGAAGAAATTAGTGTGGTTCTAAAATGGTAAATTTTGAGAACATGTGAATGTAAAAAATCTACATTTGTGTGATGAACAGACTTTGGAATCTTGAAATTTTTGTGTGTAATACTGGAGAATACAGAGTAGGGTATAAAAGGAACTACTGCCAATATTACATTTACAAGTATGACGTCACTTCTATTATTAATTAATTAAAATTGTAATTTAGTTACATGCAGGATTAATTTGGAATTTCCATTCAAATTTCTGATTTTGAAGAATCCGCGCTCTAAATGGAGTATGAATCTATGATTATGTAAGCATATTAATTAAAGCTTATGTATTTAATAATATCTGGATTGAGACTCCTATATTCCTGCAGACAAAAGCTAGCTAGATATAAAAGTACTTAATTAGGATTAATTAGTCTAATCAGTTGGTGAAGTTAATTGTAGATACTTTTTTTTTAATTATTTATTCAACGGAAATTATATAGTCCTCTTAATTTGTTTGGTTGAAAATGCACCGCCCAACAACTTTCACTAAAACATTATTGACGGCTCTTCTCGATCTTAATCGCCTGATTTTGCAAAATTTATAATACTCAGTATATTAATTAATACTCCCTCCGTTTTTTATTAAGTGTCACTTTGCCTTTTTTTAATATATTCAAAATAAGTGTCATTCTACACTTTTTTCTTTAATTTTGACAATTTTACCCTTATACATTAAACTCCCTCCATTTTCTTTACCTTGATTTAAGTTTTTTCCCTTTTGAATATAGTACTATAGCTTAAATCATGGATAAACTATAATTATTGTATACATGAATATCACCTACATTATTGACCACATTCATTACTAAACATAAATTTAATATTAAAATTAGTTATCATTAATGAAGGGTAAAATGGTCCAGGGTTATATATCTTAATTTGTTGAAAATTGTTAAAATGACACTTAATTAAAAGGGGAGGGAGTACAGTATTTCAGGAAAATTGACAACGCCACATATGTTGGGTTAATCCGTCTCCTTTAATTTTAAAATATATTTATAATAAGTACAGTAACATTTAATATCCATACCATTATTACCATATAATGATAAAAAAAAAAAAGCATTAAATATATATGCACACAATTATTAATATATGTGCGTGTGTGTCACTGAATAGTAGGGTACCTCGTGATTTTTGTATCAACAATACACAGAAACACTTTCAACTATTCCTTTTGTGCCCACATTAGTTTGTACAGTAATTTGAAAATAAAACTAATTAAATTGGATAAAATAAAAGTATTATAATTCTTTCAATGTTATTAAAATGATAAAGTAAGATATTGTGTAAGTGCACATTTTAAAGGTAAAAAATATGATTTTTTTTTTCGAAGTTTGAAAACTAAGATAATTTTAAAAAAAATGTGAAAATGTATTTGAGAAATAATTATTTAAGTTTAATATGTTATTGAATAATTATTTAAGTTTAATATAGTATGTTATTGCAAAAAATATGGCATGCATGCATATAGTAACTGAAATTCAAAACGACATGTTGTGCAAATCCTCTGTTCTGATCGACCACGTCATGCTGCAAAATGGAAGAATCAGATAATTACGATGAGTGCTTGTTGTCGATAATTAATAATTTGATCATAGAAAAATCATTTTGTTTATTATCGACAACTACCCCTGCCCTCCTCTCCACCACTCTCCTACTGATCATAACCGGGATTAGTAGGTCCTATCCGAGACTTAAAAAAAAAAAATACTACTCATAAACAACTTTCACGTAAAATTCTTTGTCAAAGTTAAGGAGACAATCAAATGAAGAATGTTATGTGATCAATTGAAAACGCTATTAATTCGTATCATATATAAATGGCAATCAATCGAATGAAAAATATTTACCTTTGAAAACGACGTCAGTTAAACCGTAAACATGCTAGTCGAGGACATATTCACTTTGTGGGCAAATGATCACCTTGACTTGGCTTTGCACAATTGCACCTAGCTATATATTCTTGTTCGTATTATAAATTTTAGTTTGTGTTCGTGACTTTGTGTAGTACTTGCTATCTCAAGAAGCTGCTAGCTGTTATAAAAGAGAAAAGCTTGTGAATTGAAGCTAGTCGTAAATTTCTATTCTCAATTGTAATTTATGTACGTTTTCTAGATTTAAAATATTTTCCCGTCATTTGTAAACCGTATATTGTACGTTGGTGTTAAAAATTACCAACATTGTGCACAGGCAGCAATCGTAAAATTAAACATACAGTTACAAAAGAGGTGTACATGCGAGAATCTTTGTCTGAAGAAAGGGATAGCTACAGTTGTAAGAACGAGTTCAAAAATACAAATTAAATAATTGTCTTTGAAGGATGGGCTGTAGATCGTGATTGTTACTAAATTGATGTTATTAAAATAAAATCTTGTACAATTAATAATTAATTTCTTAAATAGGAAGTAAACAAAAGTTGGGAGATAATTTGACAGTTGAGGAACACCTAGTCTCTCTCAAGTCTCAACCACTAATCAACCTCTTTAGAAAATACTATCACAATTGATCACATGATATATGCCAACCATAATGGTAAAATGCTTCATTTTCTATTTCTCTAAGTTGATAAAAAAATTCATTTAGGTTAATAATGTCATTTTGCACATTATTTATGAATCATTTCAGGAACATCACATTTTCAGAAATTTACCACACGGGCAATGCGTTTAATTTAAAGGGTGATAGGCAATTAGTGACAAATTACTTCTAGAAGAACTTCATGATTTCAAATCGATATACCACTAAATATATGGAAATTAAGTTTGTCTTGTTATAATTAATATGATTTCCTTAAATATACGTAAGATATATACTGATGTTTTTTTTTTTATTATTAAAAAGTGAGAAATCTGAATAAGTCAACCTATGGGCACAGTAACAGTTACTAGCTAGGTTAAATTGAATAGAATTTGACTCTTTGGAAATAAGTATTTAGTTCCATTTGAAATATGCATTAAGAGTAGTATGGTCAGAAAAAAAAAATCAATGTAAAAATGGAGGACAAAAATGTCATAAAAGGAAACGTATATTTCCCCAGTAAGATCGATGGTTGTGGTGCCCTTTTCTAGGGATTTGGTAGAACATGCATTGCGTTGATCAAATAAGCCGTACCATTTATTTTTTACAATCTCCTTTGTGAAAAAAAAAAAAAGCCGTACCATTGTATTTACCTTTTGATAAAAAATAAATAAAAATAAGTCGTACCATTGTGATAGAGAAGAAAAAACTGTACTATCATTTACTCCTTATATTCCAAAGGAATTTACACCCTTGAAATGACACAATTTAAGAAATGTGTAAGAGAATGTGTAATTAGTGATGTTTTGAGGTTTAGTTTTGTAAAATTTTATGAATAAAGTAAAATAAAAATTAGATTTGAGTGTGAAAAAGTAATAGCATATGAGTAAATAAGAGTATATTTTGAGGGTGAAGGTTATGAAAATATTTCCTTGTATAAAGTGTGTAAATTGATATGAGATATTCATATATGAAAAGTGTGCAAATTTATGTTTTATGTGGAATTGAGAGAGTACTATTTACTATGAAGGTAAAAAATGTAGGTTAGAATATAAATTGTTTCTGAAAAAACATACACCCTTTACCTTTGGTGAGTAGAAAGTTAATTAAGAAAGGTGACTAAGAGTTACTACTATTTTCTAAGATGGGGATGTAATTAAATCATTAATCAGAAGATTAGTCAAAATCTTACTTTAGCAGCACTCTAAAATTCAGCTTGACCAACACCAATGTGGATCATACAAACTCAGAATGAAAGTGAAACTCCATGTAGTATTATTTCTTTTCATCTTCATGAAAACAGTCTAATTACCTAATTAAACCTCTTTAAACAAAATAATAAGGAGTAATAAATTCTTAAAATTATAATAATCCACCATCTCCCTATTTATATATCCACATAATATAATGTTGTCAAATGAAATAAATTTCACAACCACCTACATAGAAAGAACCAAATAATGTTGTCTGATGTCTCTTCACCAGCAGCCATGGCAGCCCTCATGTTCGGCCTTCTCGTTTCATCGACGCTGCCCCAGTTCGCCTTCTGTGTCACACGACATTATACGTTCAATGTACGTATCATAATGAATGAAATTTCAGTTACTTTTCCTCCATGAACTAGCTATACATACTAATAACTGTCAAGTGTTTAAATCTGTCATGCTAGATTGTGCAACGCAATGTGACACGATTATGCAAGACGAAGAGCATTATCACTGTAAACGGCAAGTTTCCTGGCCCAAGATTGATTGCAAGAGAAGGCGACCAGGTTCTAGTTAAGGTGGTCAACAATGTGACAAACAATGTCACAATTCACTGGTAAGAGAGACAAACATAAGCGTAAAAGTGTAATAAAAATAACATGTTCGATTTTTACCTATGATGCAGGCATGGAGTACGGCAACTTAGAAGTGGATGGGCAGACGGACCAGCTTACGTAACACAATGCCCTATACAGAATGGGCAGAGTTACACGTATAACTTCACCATCACGGGGCAGAGAGGTACTCTGTTTTGGCATGCTCATATCTCGTGGCTCAGAGCTACTCTTCACGGACCAATTATCATCTTCCCTAGACGAAATGAATCCTATCCGTTCAAAAAACCGTACAAGGAAGTCCCCATTATATTTGGTAACAATGAGAATTTCATTGATTTTATATCCAATGAAACTTTAATTGTCTCTTCCTATGTGATTTTTTTCAAAGTCACTACAATATATTACTTCGTATGCTAAAGCAGTATTACTTAAGGTATGCTAAACAGTACACTAAGTTCCCATAAAACTTCTGTAGTTCCGTGAACCATAGAAGTTTTTGTCCTCCTTATATGGCCGTATGTCTTATATATAGGGGAGTGGTGGAATGCCGACCCTGAGGCAGTTATAAATCAAGCGCTTCAGACAGGCGGTGGTCCAAACGTTTCAGATGCGTACACTATCAATGGCCTTCCAGGGCCATTGTACAATTGTTCCTCTAAAGGTACATTTACTACTATTTCCCCTTCTGCTTAGGGTGGAGCCTATAAAGCTTATATAATGCTGATGTGTATATTTTCAGACACATTCAAGCTGAAAGTGAAGCCAGGAAAGACGTACATGCTTCGTCTAATAAACGCAGCCATGAACGATGAACTCTTTTTCAGCATTGCCAACCACACTGTCACTATTGTTGAAGCTGATGCTGTATATGTGAAGCCATTTGTTACTAATGTAGTACTCCTAACTCCGGGGCAAACGACAAACGTACTACTCAAAACGAAGCCTCACTACCCTAACGCCACCTTCCTCATGGCTGCAAGGCCGTATGCCACTGGCCTAGGCACGTTTGATAATTCAACAGTTGCCGGTTTTCTTGAATACGAACACCCACCAAATCACTCACATGTCAAGAACACAACACTTTTCAAGCCTACTCTACCACCACTAAATGCCACCGCATTTGCCGCCAATTTCACCAAGAAATTCCGTAGCTTAAATAACCCAAGATATACATCAACCGTTCCACAAACAGTTGACAAGCACTTTTTCTTCACCGTGGGACTTGGATCAAGCCCGTGTCCTCAAAACACGACGTGTCAAGGACCCAATGGGGCAAAATTTGCAGCTTCAGTTAACAACGTCTCATTTTTTCTTCCCACAACGGCCTTATTACAAGCCTACTTCTTCAAAAACTCGTACGGGGTTTACACCACCGATTTCCCAACAAATCCAACGAATCCGTTTAACTACACGGGAACACCACCCAACAACACTGTAGTGAGCAATGGAACTCGTCTCGTTGTTCTGCCTTTCAATACTACTGTGGAACTAGTTCTCCAGGATACGAGCATTCTTGGAGCTGAGAGTCATCCTCTTCACTTGCATGGTTTTAATTTCTTCGTCGTGGGTGAAGGATTTGGAAACTTTGATCCGAGCAATGACCCTGCAAATTTTAATCTTGTTGATCCTGTTGAAAGGAATACGGTTGGTGTTCCAGCCGGTGGCTGGGTAGCCATCCGATTCCTAGCAGACAATCCAGGTGCGTATAGACAAATATAAATTGATTTAAATTAAAAGTTAAAAGATAAATTCATAATTAATGCTTTTCACAGGAGTATGGTTTATGCATTGCCACATTGATGCACACACAAGTTGGGGGTTGAGAATGGCTTGGATTGTACAGGACGGGACGCTACCAAGTCAAATATTACCACCACCTCCGTCTGATCTTCCAATGTGTTGACAGAGATGTTGAACACACTAGGATTGTTGAGTTTATTTATTACCTTTTTTTCTTTTCTTTTAAATATTATGAATGAAATCATTCGGTGTCCTGTGAATGTCAAAGCATGTGTGCCTATTTCTGGAAACAATGAGGAAAAACAACCCCTATGAGTGGTATTTTTCGCATTAAAAACATAATTTCATCGCTCTATTTCTTTTGTGTTTGAGCCACTACATCCAATGCTTTCATCCCTAAATGTTAGAATAAAATTACCGGCACAAATAACATACTCCACTATATACTATGATCAATATACATGATAGTCTCCATATAGAAGGGAAAAAAATGATGAGAGAAAGATTTAGCTAGTACCGGGAAAAGTTGTATGTAGAAGCACAAGTACAAAGCCCTTAATTAAAACTCAACTTGGAATGATTATCTGCAACAATAAGAAACAAGAATTTGAAGCAACATATCATTGAACAGTAGGTGAATTAAGAAATACGGACTTATGTACATTTTCGTATATGGCAGTACACCTGAGATTCAGAAAGCAACATGTATATACAGGACGATAAAGAGGTAAAACGAGCACATAGGGCTCCTCCATCAAAATTTGGATGGCAGACGTGTGAAATAAAAAAAATCGGCAAAAAAAAAAAAAAAACATAAAGTACCAATACCAAAAACCATAAGAATACAACTGAGATATAATCACAGGGCTAAATGTCAAGTAGTATCAATATTCTCAAACCAATAACAAAAATAAAAAAATAATTAACAGAAAAAATAGATGATATACTAACAGAAAAACATATAAAATTTCACTCAACAGGGTCCAGGGACCAATTTATTCAGACATACAACACAAATACATAACAGATGATTAAAGGAGGAAACCATAAAGGCTAAAGCCTTTCTTGTCTACACATCATTAAAAAAACTCAAACAACATATCTTAATGCTTTCTAATTTATATTAAAGCATAAGAATCGAAAAGTACTCTTGAAACTCCTGATCAATTGTTAGTTTCTTGGCCTTCTGTTGACTATCTGCACCCAAAAGTACAACGAATGTATTAACCCATTTTAATTTAAAGTTAAAACAAATGAGTTAAAAAAAAATTACTTGCAAACGCCCCATTTGCATCGATAAGAACTTCAAGATCCATATTTGTAGAGTCCTCAACGCCACTAAATTGGTCCTCCGAGAAGCTACTATCACCATGACTCCCATATTCTGGAAGGTGGTCCTCATAATTATCAGAGATTAACGCTGAGTCTGATTCCTTGGAACTTTCTTTTGTCGGCGGACTTTCCTCTATCGTATGAAGACCTGTCTCAGAAGAGTTGTTGTACCAAATAGTAGTTGAAGTTGAAAGCCCAACAGGTGCATGTGTTTTAGTATAATTGTATGTTGACATGGATGAGTTAGTTCCACCAGGAAAGCTGAAGCTATGGATGACAGATTCTGGGGCAGATTCAACCCCACTAGCAAAGATGCTCTTTCTCACCCTCTTCGGCAAATCAGACGAAAATTCATACTCAGGTGTTTTATCCCAGCACACGTGCTTTGGCAAAGGCGTGTCGAGCGGTTCCGCTTGATGTTTTCTTTTGTTGTTGTTCAAATAAGCACTGCTGATATCCATAACGAAATCGACATTAATATTTGCTTGACAAGCAAAGGCAAGAGCAATATGCTTTCAACATATACAAAAATATGTAAGAGTATCACGTCTCTATGAGAGGGTCTCATGTAAGACTTCCTCTTCAATGTATACTTACACAATAAGCATCTATGTTTGAGCAATGGATATCAAAGACAGGCAAATGGATTAAAGCCAGTACAGTCACAGAAGGGGGTCACATAAAAATGGGCACGCATCAAATCCAAATTAAGAACACCTTATCAATAGTTCGATAACGATAGACATGAATATCAAAAATAAAATAAAAAGAGGCATTCATTTACTTACATCCAGCAGCATATGGTTGTATGTTCCACACAAGCTAACATAACTCTTTATGATGTAGGGATTGATGTGCCCTAATTGATGAGAATATATCCATAACTTCATATCAATCTTATAAGTTGAGAAAATTTGATATGATCAAATCATACTAATTCATGACTACAACTTATACATAAGCACAACTGCACAAACATATATGAAATTAAGTCCAGGCATACAGTAAACTCCTTCACTTCCACCAACGAAAGAGAAACACACACAAAAAACACCAAAAATAAAAAAATTCACATCAAGAAACAGAGCTTAGAAAACAAGAAAATATGAAGAACCCATAAAACTAACCCGTTTAATTTAGCTGAGCTGGTCATGTCTGCATCCATAATGATCTATAAAGTCGTAAAGAAAAGGTTACCAAGTGAAATTTCAGCTTCTTCAACTTGATTTGATAAATGAATCAACAAGAACACTTCCCCCATTCCCAGAATCAATCTACTTTCTCTTCTTCAGCAATTTTATCCTTCACGCGCCTATTGAAGTTCCGAATTCCAATAACTCTATCCCACTGTATTTATAGTCGACCGTAGAGAATATATTATAATGTAATGTATATTCGATAAATTTGAATTTTTTAAATCTGAAATTAAACAACATTTGCGTGATTATTATTACTGTTATTATTATTATTTATTTTCAAGAAATACCGTTCAAAAAAGGAAAGTAAAGACGTTAATTATCTAACAGGCTCAATCAATATATTAGTTTACAGATACACAGTTCAAATTTAACCTTAAATTATAAAAAATACTCAGTCTTTTCTCGTCATCTAACAGGCTCAATCAATATATCACTTTACAAATACACTATCATTCAAATTCAATCCTACATTATAAAAAATACTCAGTATTTTCTCATTACCTAACATGATCAATCAATATATCACTTTACAAATACACCTCATTCAAATTCAACCCTACATTATAAAAAATACTCAGACTTTCCTCATCACCTAACAGACTCAATCAATATATCACTTTACAAATACAGATCATTCAAATTCTATCCTACATGATAAAAAATACTCAGTCTTTTCTCATCAAGACTCAATCAATATATCACTTTACAAATACACTTCATTCAAATTCAACCCTACATTACAAAAAATACTGAGTCTTTCCTCATCACCTAACAGGCTCAATCAATATATCACTTTACAAATACACATCATTCAAATTCAACCCTAAATTATAAAAAATACTCAATATTTCCTCATCACCTAACAGGCTCAATCAATATATCACTTTACAAATACACATCATTCAAATTATACCCTACATTATAAAAAATACTCAGTCTTTCCTCATCACCTTAGGCTCAATCAATATATCACTTTACAAATACACCTCATTCAAATTCAATCATACATTATAAGAAATACTCAGTCTTTCCTCATTACCTAACAGGCTCAATCAATATATCACTTTACAAATACACCTCATTCAAATTCAACCCACATTATAAAAAATACTCAGTCTTTCCTCATCACCTAACAGGCTCAATCAATATATCACTTTACAAATACACCTCATTTAAATTCAACCCACATTATAAAAAATACTCAGTATTTCCTCATCACCTAAAAGACTCCATCAATATATCACTTTATAAATACACCTCATTCAAATTCAATCCTAAATTATTAAAAATACTCAGTCTTTCCTCATTACCCGTACTTCAATTATTTTTCTCAAAGAATCAAATTCTTTCAACAGCATGAATCCGTGGTTGCAGCACTACTAAGAATCTAGACTGAGATTTTTATGCATGACATAGCAATTACTCCTAATCAATTAAGAGAAAAGTAGTGCGGAGGATTAAAAATTTCCGCCCCTGTGAGCTAAGTCATGGACAGTCTCATTGAGTGTTCTTGTAATGTGATGCATTTTAAAGAAAATCATCTGAGTTACTGAGTATGCATCTTTTTAATGCTTTTAAGAATAATGTCTTTCGAGCTAAAAATAAAAATAGTGACAATACCTCTTACTGCTTCGATCGCATCCTTCGAATCGGATTGCATTACGATTCGTTTAAAGTCATTAGTAAGACACTATTGCATTACAAATTCATTTACTTTCAATTCTGCTCCCAAAACTGATCCTGGATCCTGTATCTTTGCACAACTCCTTGGAAGTAACACCTGGTTAAAGAATGTCATTCCCACCCCAAATCTGCTATGAATTTGATTAAAGACACATCCACTCTGATGATGGGCACCTTGAAGGCTGGGCCTTGCGACACAACTGAATGATGAAGTTCCTCATTATTGATGTTATTAATGAGAAGGAATGTACAAGCAAACTGGTATTCTTTGAGAAATGATGATGCCCAATCCACTTCTGATATTATTTTAGATCTCATCTACTGAGCTCTAGACGGGTCTGTTTCATGTTTTATCTTGCATGGAGTCTTCCAAATACCCCATGCGCTTCCAAACAGGGGTGAATTTTGCACAAAGAAAAAGTGCATGGCTCGTTGAGGCTTCCGGTGCTCCACACAAGAAGCAATGTGGGCTAATTGGGACGTGGTGCCGGTCTAGGTTACCTTTTGTTGCAAAAATATTTTGAGCCATTTCCATGTAAAAAAATTCTTCCTTGATAAGAGATTTAGTGACCAGATCTACTTTCATTCTGCCATTAAAGGTGAACAGTCTTCCCCACTTGATTCTTTCTTATTTCCCACTGACCAGTATCCAGATTTTATAGAATAGTCTCCTTTGGTCGTTCTTCTCAAATATATGTTGTCTTCTTGGTCTGGGTCTTCTATGGGTGTTCGAGAATTGTTGTTACCTCGTGAGGGAGGAAAGCTTATTTCAAAAGTTCCTCCTCCCAATATCATTGGTCTGTGATAAATCGCTATACTCAGGACTCACTAGCAATTCTTGATTGTATCCAACCTCGGTAAAGTCCTCGAACGCACGTATCCCTATGAACATTGATTTTATCACCTTTACCAATTCTTCAACGTAGCCCATCTTCAAGCATATCCTTGCAACAACATAAGGACCTCCACACAAAGGATGAGTTCGAGTCTATAGCCGCCTCCATTATATATGAATCTCGGTAGTATTTAGCTTTCATAAGTCTTGCAACCATCGATGTGAAGTGTTTTATCATTCTCCAAATCTGTTTTGCCAAGAGTGCTTTGTTGAAATTCTCTAACTTTTTGAACCTCATTCCCCTTTACTCCTTAGCTATGCATAGCTTGTCGCATGTCATCCAATGTAACTGATTGTGATTATCCTGTTTATCCCACCAGAAATTAGAACTTAACCTCTCAATATACATAAATAGACAGTGAGATTCTAAAACGTGACATGACATATGTAGGGAATTGTATCTGATAATAACATTTTTGCCTCCATCCCTAAAATTCTTCGTAGCCCATGAATTCAACTTGACTGCCACACGATCCTTAGGGTATCCGATCTGGAGTCTTTTGGAGCATACAGAGAAGCTGGGCAGTCCGAGGTAGATATCATGCCCTTGGCATAAACGAACACCCGAAATTCTCTTGATCTCTTGTCTCGTGTTGTGCTTTGTGGATGGACTAAAAGTCTAAAAGTAATGACTGGTTTTTTTTTCCAGGTTAATTATTTCTGATGGATCTTTGTCTTTTAATTTACCTCTAATTTTCTTGGTACACTTATTTCTAGAGTAAGGTAATATTTTTTATTTGATACGACTTGAGTTGAAGATCTTATGCTCTTTTTTTCTGTTGTTCTTGTTTATTGATGTTGTAAGCGGTAAAAAAAGAAAATTAAAAAAAATAAAACAAAAAAAAGCCTGTCCTTAAATACTTAATGCCGAAGTAATTTGGCGCGTGAGTTTATTCTCTGAGAGAGAGTAACGTTCGTTTTCATAATTAACTAGGAAAGAGGCATTTGAGGCCATATGCAATGCAACACACGTATCACATAGGGTGGCCCGTTGCCCTATGTTTTCCTTGCTATTAATAGTAAAATACTGTGAGGCTCTGAAACTGAAGATTAATTGGGCAACCTTTCAAGCAAGCTCTGGCTGTCACGGATCTCGAAGGGTTATTTTACATATATCTACCAACAAAACCTTATTTTTATTGAAATATTCCTTCATATGTATATGGACGTCGACCGACCTTGAAAATTTTAGAAAAATTATGGTTTTTGTTTTATTTTTAACATCAAATTTTAGAAATTACATTAATACTACTCTATTTCGTTTAAAATTACAATAAAATGACATGCTTAAAATAAACAAATTAATAATTTATTTTATACTTAGTTTGGCCTCGATATGACATTTGACGAGGTGATTTTAATAGTTCAATACATAATACTTTTTTGCATAATACTGATATACATATGTATGCATTTTTATTTTTTACAGTGCGCAAGACTGATGCAATATGCACTTATAAATCACATTTTATCAATGTACAATTATGTACTACGGAGTAGAAGTTTTGCACTAATTTGTAAACTTGAAGTTAAACAATATTTATCCAACAAAGTAAATTAAGAAATTGGTTGACAATAAATTACTAGTATACGAATACTTGGTGTATTACTAGCTTTAACCTTTTAGTTATATTATCAAACAAAGATAAAAATACTTTACAATATGAAATTTTGGTTTGGTTTTCTTTATAAAAAAAAAAAGGTGATATTTCGCAATATATTTTTAGAATACTCAAGAAAAAATACATTACCCAATATCCATTTAGTAATATCAAAATTCACGATATTTTCATCCTGGTATGATAAAAGGGGCAATATTCATTGAGCAGCATCTGTGCATAATATTTTATGAATTTATATATGTTAAGTTTATTATTCATTAACAAACCATAATTACAACTTTCATTTTTAAAGTAATGCGGAGTATTTTTTTAGTATACAAAATAATATTGTAGATTTTAAAAACATGTTTGATTTCATGAATTTTTTTTCTTAATACAAAATCCTCACAGACAGAACTTCCCTTCCCTGTGGTTTTAAGAAGACGGGGAAAGGGACTAAAATTACATAGAATTACAGCCATATATTGCCTAGAAAGTTTGGTAATCACAAGTTTACAGTATAGCTTTTCCACTCTACTGGTGTAACTCAACATTTTCTTTTTGTACATCATGATGCTGTAAACTTCTATACATGTGCCTCAACAGGTGGGGTGGGGTACAAAAGCTCAAACTTCTGATACCATGAAATCTACATGATACAACATACTATGGAATTCGAGAATTTGAACTGGAAAAGCTTAAAGATCTTACGACAAGACTATTTTTGGTTAATGGGTTTTTGACGAGAGAGAGATTGCAGGGTCAGGATCTCACTCAAGATTAGTGCACTTTTGAAGCTAAAAAGATACAGTTGCATCTGGCTACGGAAATCATCTTTAATCTGGAGTCGATGAACTCAGAAGTCTATCGTACTTACTTTTAAAACGAAGGCCAGAACCAATATGTCCAGATGTTGGGCAAAGCCATAAAAGAACCTTTGGACCCAGAATCTGTAGCAGTTTCACAAAGAAACAATCATGAGAAATCGAAGATGTTTATCCTTGAATTATGCAAGTGAAACCAATTCAAGAGAAAATAACAGTTTGTCAACAAGCTTTTTCAAATACACATCACTTAAGGGTTTCTCTCAAATTAAACAACAAAATACCGAAACAGGAAAGGAGCTGAAGAGAGAACTTACGGTCGTAAGATTTTCATATGCACCGAGATCATATGGATTTGAATAGAGATCACCTCCTTTTTCTGCAAGCCACATAGCTCTTACACCTTCATGGTACTGCCAAGTACAATAAATGGACTCAACTATTGTTTCTTTATCCAGCAAACAGTAAAAACACAACTATAAGAAGTATAGAAACCTCGATAGTAGTCTTATTGTGTAAGATAAGATAGAAGTGCCAGCTGAGGAAAAATCCCAGTGCCAAACTTAGAGGTACCAACAGTAACCCTGAAATGACCTGGATATAGACCTTTAGTGAGTTAAAAACAGTAGAATATATGCCAACAACAAATTGAAAAAAAGAAGTAGAAGTAATACATGTATTATTTTGTATGATTCGTCAATATCTTGCTGAGAATCAACCATGATACTACCAAAGAGCAATATCTGAAATAACAGAAGGTCTATCAAATTGATTAATGGATAATAAATATTAATAAAAGTGAAATACGTTAAGGTATCATGGATAGAGGTGACAATACAAAGCACAGAAGAACTATACCAGGGAGTATATACATGCTACAACAGCATAGGTCACAAAAACAAAGAAGATCTTGTAGTTAGCGTGCCCCACACAGTTATTCATCCAAACACAATGGTGATCCTTGCATCATAAGGCAGTTGTTTAGCAAAATTATCCTGACATTAAAGAAAATACGTAAATAATAATATGGAGCAGACATACCATTCGTAAAACACACCGATTACATATGCGGCAATGATGGGCTCGTGGAGGCTTATAGTGGGAACACTTTTGACAGTACCTTAAATCACCACCCTGCAGAAAAATTCTCAAATTCAAGCTCATTGTCTTTTCACATCCCTAGTCCATGAAGTAAATAAAAAAATGAAAAATAATTAATCAAAGATTGCTTCTAAAGCAACCATGTTAAGTTTCAAATGGTTGATAAGATGAAGAAGACAAATTCCATGACAATTTATACATACATACTGCAATACAAAACTAGAACACGAAAGGAATGACTTCAGTCTTATACTAGCTTTTTTTACGATGACAGAATCATTAAGTTAAATGCTGTGTCATTACCATTGCAGGAGGATTTCAGTAACGACAAATTTAACACGCAAACTAACGTCAGCAACTGCAAGTTCCAGCTAAAGCAAAAAAACTCAAAGTAACATGCCAAATAGGGGGAAAAAAAATTCGGCCACTGACAGCTTGCCCTTGTATATCGGGAAGCAAGAGACGTCATCTGTTAGACTAACAAAGTAACGACAATTTGCAGAGTATACATCCAGGAGTTTTCCTTTAAAACTACACAGCCATTACCTTATACGACAATATATGATTCAAGAACAACAATCAACCAAACATACAAAAAGCAAATTCTAAATGCGCCACCACCAATCAGCATCCTACCAATTCCAATCTTTGCGGATAAATCGGCATCCGATCAATTCAAATATTGCAGATCAAGCAGCATAAAACTATAGATCAAGTTGTAATACAGGGCAATTAACTCCATGGATTCACTGTATATCGGTTCCATCACAAGTTTCAAAATGAAAACCAAATTCAAGTGCAATAAACAATTCCCAAACACTTCAGATAACACAGTAGAATAGGAGAAAAAAATGAAGCCATAAGGGACCTGGTTAGAGTCAGCACAGAAATGCCATTTCAACCAAAATGACCAAACTACTCAAAAGCCACAATTATCTGATAAACAGCTTCGAATTGATTCAAAATAAGTCACTATCTTCCTTGAAATAAAGAAATCAATACATACATTAAATTAGACAAATTGAATTACAAATAAAAAACCTAGAAGAAAATGGAACGGAAATAGAATCAATATGACAACAATACTATACTATTAAAAGACCCAAATCTCTCAAATGCTATAAAACTGTGAGAAAAACACCGCAAAACAGGAAATGTCAGAACAAGGAAAATGCATTAGAAGAAAGCACCTTAAGAAAATCAGGATAAAATATACATGCAGATAAATTACTGACAAAAAATACTAACAAAGGATAATGGACCTTGCGTTTGATCTCGTGGATCGGGTTTTCGGAGTCCTCGATATCGGGCATGAAAGAAGTGGGGACCCGACCCGGATCGGTATAAACTGCGCGGCGGTAGCTGGAGATGCACATGACAGCTAAGAAAGTGAATACGGAGGCGTGTAGCATTCCCGGCGAGGAACCGAGGCCGAACCACCGGTCAATGAAGACAAGTACTGTGGAGAAATAGATGTAAATGATGGAGCCGACGACGACCCCGACATGGAATGATAACCGGCAAACCCGTGACATTTGGATCTTTCAGGGACTCTTTGAGTTTGAGAGAGGGGGGTGGCAGAGACACCGGCGTAATAGCTGATTACGGCGGCGTCTCCGGTGGTGGGGGAATTTGATTTTCTCTTTTGGGGGAGAGTGGGGGGTTTACTTCGCAGTAGAAGAGGTGCGGTGGGCCGGGAGCCTGGGCAATTTTTATTTTCTAAAACGGGTTTGAAGTTGTTCTAACATTGGATTGCTCGAGTCACGTTTTCGGTTTTGGCCCCAAAATTTTCTGAAATTGCAAATTTGGCATTAATCATTTATCACGACTAGTATTTTAATATTTTCTTTAGGGTAGGTTTGATTTTTCATTTTAGTATATTATGATTTAACTTTATGTATATAGAATTTATATGTATTTTTAGGTATTTATATATATAAGATTAATTCTTTTTAGGGTTTGTAGATATGAATTTTAAAATGGAACCGGCAAATTCAGATTTTTAAACTCTTTTATTTTTATTTTTTTTTGAAACTCAATTAGATATGCCGAGTTGATTTATTGTAAAAAAATTCACCATGTAAATTTCTAAAAAAATTAGGCAAGCTAAAATGACTATAAATTAATAAGGTAGGGTTATACGAATATAAATTACTGGTGTTTATCAATATAATAAATGACATTTAAAAGACATCAGAATTAAGGAGCTGTATCTAATTTTCACTTATTTTTATACTCTATAATAACCGATTTAGTTTTATTTGTTAATTTTATGTTGTGTATGAAAGGTGGAGTTTATAAAGATAGGTGGTAAAGGGATCGTGAACAATAAAATCGTAGACTATAGGGGAGGTAGATGCAAATAATTCCTTAATAAAATACCCGTTTGCTGCCTTCGTAGTTTCTAGCTAATTTGTTGGAAGGACTCTTTCTTTTTCTGCTGCACGGGTTTTTCTTGGTGGGTCAGGAGTCAAGAATGTTTTGTTTGGACTTATTTCACTTATTAATTATAGTAGTAAATGTTTTTTTTATTTTATTAATTTATATATATATATATATATATATATATATATATATATATATACACACACGGAGTATATAGTATTAGTAATACATACTCTTCCTATTCCTTAGGTAAATGATTAAAGTTGATGGTCCCGGTTATAAATTACTCCATAATCCGTATATGATGATTAACTAATAAAAAGTTACGGAGTACAACACTTGAGACTTATAAGCTTGTCGTCTAAAATCTTAGTAGATGTCATTAATAATATTAAAAAAAAAATATCTAACTTAATTTACAGGTATGAAGCACGTTACTAATCGATTTTAAGATTATTTTATATATTCTATATGTATTGGTTAATATAATTTCTTTTTATTGATACTCCCTTCTATTAAAAATATATGTCATTATAAACTTATGTACACAGTACATATATTAAGAAAAATATTGACCTCTTATTATATTTTTAATTAATTACTTTGTGATTGTGGTAGAATTTTGAAAACTAGTATTACTTATCTAAGTAATTATTAATGAATTTTAAAATAAATTGGGAAGAAACACATTTAATTGACATTAAAAAATATAAAACAACATTTAAATTGAAATTAAAATAAAAATCAAAACGACATTTTTAATTGAATTGGAGAAGATAGTATAGACTAATATAATACTATAAAATTAAAACAAACTCATTAATCGTAAGATTCTACAAATATCGAGACAAAGGAGAATTGTTTCTAGAGCCATTCCAATGTATACTTTTTTTTCACTCGCGCAGACATACATGACCCAGTTCCAAGTGGTTGAAATTAAAATTATAGTCAGTAGATTAATTGCCTGATTAAATATTTAAATTGATTTGAGAGTTCAAGATAAAAATTAAAAAGTGGTAAGAATATTTTTTCCAAATATTTTATTGTATTATGATGTTTTATACTTTAAATATTTCAATTCGAAATTTCATTTTGTATTTTTATCATCCCCTTATATACTAATAGGGAGTTTAAATTAATGATGTGTCATCTTGTGGTTAATTTGGCTTGTGTGTCATTTTGTGGTTAATTTGGCTTATGTGTCATAATTTAAGTATGTTGTTAATTTTAAAAAGTATGATTTGTAATTAAGTTATTGGTTGAGTAAGATATGATCCATAAACTATTTCAAAATATTATATTCATATTAACTATTGAATTTTATTCCTAATTAATTATTTATTTATTTAAGATGATGTGGTTGATATGAAATGTTGAAATTTTTATTATATTAATATTGATTAATTAAATTAATTTTTATTTTATTTACTTAACTCTTTATTGTAGTATTCATTTTATTCTTGCTTTGTTGCTTTGTTTATTTTTAAATGATTTAATGTACTTCTAAGTAAAATACAATCTAAAATGTATTTTTATTGGTGTGTATTGGATTTTATTTTATAATTACTTTTATCTTATATGTTGGGAATAAAATGATACATGTTTTGATTAAATACCAAAACCCCTGAGACATGCCTAAGTCAAATTGATAGTGTTCTAAAAATGTTAGAACACATAGCATAAGGTTAGATGAGAAGCTGAAATGTTAGGCAGCTCTTAAACAATTAGATGCACAATTTGAGGGGGAACCTATGCTTTGAAGATGACCAAGATCAAGTCCCCTCAAGGCTCAAATTCTGGAACTATCACTTATGATCAAGGACACTCTATGAAACATCAAATGCTCTGATCAGGAGAGTTGTCCAGAGAAGATGTCCTTATGCAAAAACAAGATTGTAAAGCTCAAAAGGACAAGTCCAATAAGATGCTCTGATCAGGAGAGTTGTCCAGAGAAGCCAAATCTATGTGATAAGTGCTCTGATGCTAAAAGACCAAATATGCTGATCAGAAGAGTTGTCCAGAAAAGTTATCTCAGCATGAGTGAATCAGAACAGATGCTCTAAAGGTTGAAGGTCAACTATGCTGAAGATTTAGAGACAACCATATCCTAAAGAAATGCAATGCAACATGCTAAGATCACTGTGAAGTGAAATAAAGGGAAAGAGCCAAGTCATCTGAAAAAGAGCAAGCCAACCTTGCTGATAAGCAAGACTGCTGATAGTGATAAGAAGAGTTGTCCACTTGATAAGGAATGTTGTCCTATCATTGGATCAACCTTCAGAAGCCATGTCCAAGTCCTAACAAGAAGTCAAACATTGGGAAAAGTGTTGGAGAATGAAGACAAAGTCTTACAAGCCGTTTATTACCCAAATGAGGACATGTCACTATCAAGAATCTGTCTTCCAGTTTGAAGAACTAAAAGAAGACATTTATGGACATTGGAGGCTGCCTCTCCAACGGGCAAATCCTTCATTTGTCTATAAATACAGAAGTGTGAAGACCATTTGAAAGCATCCAACTAGAACCTCAACAAAGCACATCCAACCTTAAGTTCTTACAAGCTAGAGTGCTTTCAAAGCTTTCAAAGACTATCTTAGTCTTCAAACACTTCATCTAAGTTGTACTACATTGTATATCCATACACAAGCTTAGATAGATATCCTATCCTTATACACTGATCTTCATTGTAAAGGATATCTCATTAGTTGGAACCTTACTTCAATCCTCATATCTTTCAAGAGTGAAAGTGAGAAGGTTGTAGTAGCAGAAGTGGTAGGAGCTGACTGTTGAGAGAAGAACAGTTCAGTTCTGAGTTGAGAAGAGGGTACTAGGACTCTAGACATCCTAGGGATCAATTCACCAAAGAGTGGTGTTCTTGATCAAGTGCACCTTGGCACTATAAAACAAGCTAATTCCAAGAGAGAAGGAATTATCCTGTTAAATCAGGGAAAGTGGATGTAGGAGCTTGAGTCTCTGAACCACTATAAATCTCCTGTGTTGATTTACCTTACAAGTACTTACATTCATTCAACACTGCACACAAAACTGATCTTTCAAAGATATCTATTCAAAGACTGTGCAAAACTGATTTGGACAAGTTCCCTGAAGCTTAACTGGACTGTTTTGGATTGACAAAGTGATTTCAGAATCTTAAGGAGTCTAAACTTAAAGGGCCAACCACTATTCCGCACATATAACTCCTTTAGATAGTTATTCAACTAAGTACTCAATAGTACTTAGTAGATTGATTATCTTAGAAGAGTTAATTATCTTCAGCAGAGTTGTCCAAGACAACCTTGCTGAACTCTGGTTTGATCAAAGTTGAAAAGAATTGCATACAAGTGTATTCCCCCCCCCCCCCCCATACACTTGTTATATACTCCTTTCAGGACCAACAAGTGGTATCAGAGCAGGGGTTCAAAGACCACTGCTTCTGAAAATCCATCTTGATTTTCAAAACTCACATATTTGGTGTGGTCACTGAACTGATCTCTATCTGAAATCCATCACTTATTGACTGACTGATTATTATTGAAATATGGCCAACAACAATGCTGTTCCTCCACCTGCTGTTCAAGGATTGGACAATATGGCCACAAATCCAGTCAACCACATTTCTCATCACAAACTGCCCATGTTTTCCATAGACAATTATGATTTCTAGAAAATTAGAATGAGGGCTCATCTTGCATCTCTTCATACTGATATGCTTAGAGTAATCACAAGAGGACCTTTTGTGTTTACTCAAACTAACCCCAGATTGACAGATGAGCAAAGAGCAGATATAAGGGAATTGATTCCCAAAGATGAGGATGACTTCACTGCTGATGAAAAGAGGAAAGATAATTTGAATTATCTTGCCATGAACACCCTCTATCAAACAATTCCAGATGCAGTTATGGGTAGAGTCTACCACTGCACCACAGCCAAAGAAATTTGGGATACCCTTGCTGAAATGTGTGAGGGCACTGAAAAGATCAAGGAGAATAAGCTCCAAGTTGCTGTGCAGAAGTTTGAACAATTTTCAATGGAGTCTGATGAGACCATTGACAAATTTGCTGGTAGATTCACTGATGTGATGAATGAGATTAACTCATTGGGCAAGGTCTACACCAAGAGAGAGGTTGGATTGAAAATCCTGAGAAGTCTCACTCAAAAGTGGGATGTCTATGTTGTAATGATGCAGAATACCAAAGATCTCTCCACCATGCCCATGCAACAAATATTCTCAGAACTCAAAGCCTATGAGTTTGACCTCAATAGAAGAAAACCTGTTGAGGAATCTTCAAATCCTACTAAGGGAGTGGCATTCAAAGCCAAAGTTGCTGAACCTGAAATGCAACCCACTCCCAGATCATCAAAGACAGTCTCTAAGACTGAAATGAAGGAAGAACTAGCCTTGATGGCTAGAAGGTTTGACAAGCTCAACACAAGGTTTGGTAGATACAAGAAATTCTACCAAGACAACAAATTCAGGAGAAGATACAACTCCCCTGAAGATCAGGCTGAGGACAAAAAACCTGAAGAGAAAAGATCAGAGGACAAGTCCTCTGATAGGAGAAGTCCAGTAGAGCTGATCCTTCTTCATCTAAGAGAAGAGAAGAATCCAAGAAGGATGATGATGAAGACCTGTGCTATAATTGCAAAAAGAAAGGGCACTTTCAGTATGACTGCCCTGAATTGAGCTCTAAAGAAAGAAGAGAAAGGCAAGCTAAAAGAGACAGAAAGTTCACCAATAGAAAGGCCATGATGGCTGGTGAAGAATCTGATAGTGCTGAGAGCTTCAACTCTTCTGATGGACTATTCTCCAACAGTGAAGATGATGATGATGTTTGCAACATGGCTCTTGAGGATGATGAGGTATCCTCTACTTCTAGTTCACCATCATTCATCTCACAGAACAATAGTGAGGTCAACTTGAAGCTTTCCCTTGGAAAGTTGATGGAAGACTTCACTTTGTTACAAGAATTTCATGATAACTGTGTGAGAGAAAATGAAAGATTGGCCATTGAACTTGCCAAAAACTCTGAGGTAGTTGTTGATGTCAAGTCTACTGAGTTGTATCAACAAGTCTTGAGAGAGCTTGAGGAAGCAAATCTCAGGATAGTTGACCAACAAAAGGAGATTGATGATCAACTTCTCTCTCAGAAGAGAAAAGATTTTGAACTTAAAATTCTCAATGCCAAATTTGAAAACCTCTCACATGAATATGATATTCTTAAATCAAGTGAAGAGAGCCTAAAATTAAAGATGTCTGCTCTGAAGAAATCCTCTAGAGCAATAGAGGAAATTCAGAGTTATCAAAGACCTATGGCTCAAAGAAGTGGATTAGGTTTTGATCCATTTGAATCTTCACCTTGTCTTAGTGTTGCTTCTACAAGTAACACTAAGAAAATCTTTGTTAAATCAGTGGCACAACAAGCTGAAAATGAAATAATTCAGCCACTGAACAAAGGAAAGGGCAAATTGAATGAAATGCCTACTCAAGTGCTTCAGGAGACTAGACTCAAACCCTTGGAAAAGGTCAAGGCTCCTGAACACAAGAGGAATGTTGGTCAGCAGAGTAGACCCAATGGAAGGGCAACTCTCCTGAACAATGTTCAGAGGAGTTATCCAAGGTATAATCAGCCTAGGCCAACTCATCTGAGAAAGCCTCAGCTGAATAGACCTAAGGACAACTATCCTCAAAGGCAGAATAAAATGAGACAACCAAAACCCTTCATGCCAAAGGGTAATGGTCATAAAAAGGCCTTTCCTCAAAGATTTCATCAAGTTGCACAAAGAACTCATAAGTTCAGGAGAATTGACAACTCCCCTGAAACTTACAGAGTTAACACATTCACACATACTTTCCCAAAGGCATTTAAGGGAAAGACAGTGTATGTTGATGCACAAGGAAATCAACTTAGCCACCTTGAATCAATCAGGGTTATTAGGCAAGTTTGGGTTCCCAAAGGTACAGCTAACCTCTCAGGACCCAAAACTCAAAGGGTACCTAAACCTATCTAAATGCATGTACCAGTGGGCCACAAGAAGAGGAGCATGAACAAAAAGACAGCATGGTACCTTGACAGTGGATGCTCAAGGCACATGACTGGAAATAAGGAACTCCTCACTGACTTCATTGAAAAAGAAGGCCCAAATGTCACCTTTGGAGACAGCTCACAAGCAACAACAAAAGGTTATGGTACTTTGATGATTGGTAACATCAAAGTAACCAATGTATCGTATGTAGTTGGTCTCAAATATAATCTCCTAAGTATCAGTCAATTCTGTGATAAAGATTTTAATGTTGAGTTCTCAAGTGGAAAATGTCTAATCAAAGATAAGACTCAACAAATTCTATTGACTGGAACTAGGAAAGGAAATGTGTATTTTGCAGACTGGGACAAGTCTACTGATGCTGCATGTTTTATTGCTAAAAGTTCTAGTGAACAAAGTTGGTTATGGCACAAGAGGCTAAACCACCTGAACTTCAAATCTATGAATAAACTTGCTAGAAATGCATTAGTTAAAGGACTGCCTAATGAGGTTTTCATTAAAGAACATGTGTGTAAGCCATGTCAAGAAGGAAAACAGATTAAAGCCTCATTCAAAGGTAAACCAGTCATCTCCACTGAAAGAGTACTTGAACTTCTACATATGGATTTGTTTGGACCAATTACCCCTTCAAGCATAAATGGTAGAAAATACACATTGGTGGTAGTAGATGACTTCTCTAGGTTCACATGGGTAGTATTTCTCCTTAATAAGAAGGAAACACAAGTCAAGCTACCTGAACTTCTTAAGAGATTGTCAAATGAGAAAAGCCTTAATATTATCAAGATAAGATCTGATAAAGGCACTGAGTTCATAAATTCATACATCAATGAGTACTGCTCATCAAATGGGATAGCTCATGAAACCTCAGCAGCTAGAACTCCTCAACAAAATGGAGTTGCAGAAAGAAGGAATAGGACCTTAAAAGAAGCTGCTAGAACCTTAATTGCTGATTCAAACCTACCTAAGAGGTTTTGGGCTGAAGCTATAAATACTGCATGCCATACTCAGAATAGATGTTTGATTACAAAGGGGCAAGGCAAAACCCCCTATGAACTCTGGAAAGGAAGAATGCCTAAAGTGTCATATTTTCATATATTTGGTTGTAAATGTTTCATTCACAATAATGGGAAAGAACAATTGAAAGCTTTTGACAGCAAAGCTGATGAGGGAGTATTCCTTGGATACTCTCAAATCAGTAGAGCTTTCAGAGTCTACAACAAGAAAACCCTTATTGTGGAAGAAACCCCTCATGTTGTGTTTGATGAATCTATATTTGAGATCAGGAATGATCACTTGGAACCTGAAGAAATCACACAGAGGACAACCAGATTAAGCCTAAAAGACAAAGACACTGAATTCATAGATGTTGTTCAAGCAAACTTACCTGAAAAGCTCACATTGGACAACAACCCTGAAGGCAACCTTCCTGAGACAAACCTCACTGATGGAAATGGTAAACTGAATGATCCAATCCCAGTTCACATCCAGGTAACAACTACCAATGAAGAAGCAGTTCCTGCTGAGGTAGTTAATGGGTCAAATAATCAAGGGGGAACTCAAAATGTTGAAAATGCCAATGTCCCTGACATTGAGGACAACACCCCTGATTATGATCCTGAATTAGATCCTGCATTAAATTATCCTGAATTCTATGATCAAAATGACTCACCTTCAGTAGAGGACAACTCTACTGAAGAGATCAGAAAAAGAAGGACTTGGTTATCTGACCATCCTGCTGATCTAATACTTGGTGATCCAAGTATTGGAGTCAAAACTAGAAGATTTCATGGTGAAAGTGCTCTATTCTGTTGTTTCTTATCAGAACAAGAACCAAGTGACATTGAGGAAGCTCTTCAAGATGCAAATTGGATCACAGCCATGCAGGAAGAACTCAACCAATTCACCAGAAATGAAGTATGGGAGCTGGTTGATAGACCTTCACATCAAGATGTTATTGGAACCAAGTGGGTATTCAAGAACAAAAAGAATGAGAATGATGTGATTGTCAGAAACAAAGCAAGACTAGTGGCAAAAGGCTACTGCCAACATGAAGGCATTGACTATGATGAGACATTTGCACCTGTGGCAAGGCTGGAAGCAATAAGACTCTTCCTAGCCTATGCAGCCCACAAGAGGTTCAAAGTGTACCAAATGGATGTCAAGAGTGCCTTTCTAAATGGAGTGTTGAAAGAAGAAGTTTATGTGGAGCAACCACCAGGTTTTGAAGTTGGAAACCAAGTTTACAGACTGAAGAAAGCTCTATATGGACTCAAGCAAGCCCCTAGGGCTTGGTATGACACACTGTCACAATTCCTCTTAGATCATGGATTCATCAAGGGAACTGTGGACAGAACTCTCTTCAGAATCTCTGAAGGAGAGGACATCTTGCTTGTCCAAATTTATGTAGATGACATAATTTTTGGATCCCCTAATGAGAAGCTGTGTGAGAAATTCTCCAAGCTCATGCAAAGCAAGTTTGAGATGTCCATGATGGGGTTGATGAACTTCTTTTTAGGTCTACAAGTCAAGCAAACAAAAGAAGGAATCTTCATCAACCAAGCTAAGTACACCAGAGAAATGATCAAGAAATTTGAGTGTACATCAAGCAAGCCAGTAAGGATTCCAATGAATGCTAATTGGAAGATGGATCCTGATGAAAATGGTGTTCCAACCAACTCCACTGAGTATAGAGGAATCATTGGATCACTCCTCTATCTCACTGCCAGCAGACCTGACATCACCTTTGCAGTAGGTGTTTGTGCAAGGTTTCAAGCAAATCCTAAGAAAAGCCACCTTGAGGCTGCAAAGAGGATCTTGAGGTATCTTAAAGGCACTGAGAATCTAGGCCTTTGGTACCCTGCTGATGACAACATTGAGCTAACTGGCTACTCAGATGCTGATTATGGAGGATGTAGGATTGACAGAAAGTCCACCTCAGGGACTTGTCAATTCTTGGGCAACAAACTCATATCTTGGTTCTCCAAGAAACAGAATACAGTGGCCACCTCCACCACTGAAGCTGAATATGTTGCTGCTGGAAGTTGTTGTGCTCAAATTCTTTGGCTAAGACAACAACTCAGAGACTACAAAGTCAACTCTACTGAAGTGCAAATTTTCTGTGATAACAATAGTGCCATTGCTATATCACAAAATCCTGTCTTGCACACAAGATGCAAACATGTGGACATCAAGCATCACTTCATTAGAGATCATGTGGAGAAGAAGGATGTCAAGTTGGTGAAAATTCACACAGACCATCAAAAAGCTGATATACTAACTAAACCACTTGCAGAGGCAAGGTTCCTGGAATTATCAGCAGAGTTGGGTCTTCTTGATCCAGGGAAGTTGGACAAATGAGTCCAAAGAAGTTCATTGACTAAGGGGGAAATAAACTCAAACTTCAGCAGACTTGGTCAAGTCTACTGAAACTCAGAAAAGATGACATTACCTCTTCAGGACACTTGTCCACAGCCTTTCAGGACACTTGTCCATGTAGGATCAGATAAGTTGTCCTAACTATCAAACCAAATTTTGGTATGATAAGCACCTATTTTTGGTGATCAATGCCTATTTCGAAATCTGTCCCATTGAAATACAGTTTTCACCTTTATGGGATTTAATTTGTCTCCCACTCAAAAGGTCACTTTCCATGCATTAAATGCTAAGATTTAACTCTTGTTTGCATTAAACTTTTTGAGACATGATCTATCTCGAAAAACCCCCAGCCTTAAACAACATTAAAAACCACCCACGTTTTGAATAAAACAGTTCTTTCACTGTTACATTGGTTTTTGACCATTGGATCAAAAAATGGACAACTCCCCTGAAATCAATCCTAGCCGTCCATTTTGGATTTCCATTTTTGCTCACCTTTGAATTGCATCAAGACCTTACCAACTCATTGACAAACATTCTTTTTAGAATATTCACAAGTCTTAAGATCCCCACAAACACTTCTTCTCCAAGTATTCGAAACCCTAGCTCAAATTTTCTTCAAACTCTCTCAAAGCTTTCTCTGCAAATTTCAATGGCTCCCAAAGTTAAACCAGAGATGATTGTTGATTTCTCAAACAAGGCTCTAGACCTTGACTTTGGCTACCTAAGCAACAGAAACAACCTTCATTTTGAGCCCATAGTATCCTTTGAGAGTGAGGATCCTGAGATTAAACCAACTCTAAGATGGCTGAGAAGAGCTGGTTTGCAAAAGTTCATGGAGGAAAGACCAAGTTCATGCTTGGAAGGTTACATGGCTGAATTCTTTGCCTTCCTCAAGTGGAGAGGTCAACCGGCAGATGGTGAAGTGTCCACAAGGTTGTCATATACTGCAGAAGGAGAGGAAGAAGAGAGATTCCACAGAGTAAAATTCTCCTCAGAAGATCTGGAAGGAGCCTTTGGATTGCCTAATGAGGGAAGGAGTCCGGAAGTTTATGGCACTGGCCATGAAGATGAAATAGCTCAAGAATGGCTATTAGTTCCAGGCCCCATCTCTTCAACACAGAACAAGAAGACTCTCAAGCCAGAGTTTCTCAATCTCTTTGAGGTGGTTGCTAAGAGCCTCTTAAGCAACACTGGAAGCTTAGAGCAGGTCAGCCATCCCAGAATCAGAATCATGGCTGCCATTATTGATGCCAGTGACAAGGGCATCAAGTTTGATTGGAGGACCTTCATCATGTCTGAGATGATGAAGGAAAAGGCAAAATTCAAGGTGAAAACCCACAACAAGGTTGTGCTAGAAGGGAAAATCAAGTATTGCACCAGGGCAAGCTTGCTGATTGAGAGGTTTTCCCACTATTCTCAAATGCAGACCTTTGCAAAACCCCTCCCAGCTCAAAAGATCTTGTTCAGAAAGCTTAGCAAGAAAACTGAACAAAGAAGGATGCTCATGGCCAAACCTGCTGAAGAACAGGAGGAAGAGAAGCCTAAGATGAAAAAGAGAACAAAGGCCAGGGCTATCAAAACAAGGAAAATATCTAAATTGTCCTCAAGAGAAGCCTCAGGAGCATCAGCTGAAGTTGATGCAGTGGCCGAAGAGGGAGTGAGTGTGCCTTCTGACCACTCAGAAGAGTTGAGGAGGAAGTACAATGAGACTAGGCAAAAGAAGAAGGGTGATAAGAGAATCAGGGTAGATGTCCCTGAAAAGGAAGGAAGTGGAAGCAGTAGGGCCAGCAAGAGAAGGGCCAAACCTACTGAGAAGGTGTTGGAGCTGCAAGAAGAAAAGTCTCTTCAATTGGCTCTAAGGGAGAGCAGAGCTGAAAGCAGGACCAAATCCATGTCAAGGACTAATTCATCTGGTTCTGGAACTCCAGAATCCAAAGTCCCTGAAGTTCAACCTATAGAGGCCAACATCCCTGAAACTCAGTACCTTGAGCCCAACTCCCCTGAAACCCATGTTACCCCTTCCAACCAACCCATTACCCCTGTAAATCTCACTAAGAGATATTCTCCTGAAGGGAATGTGCAAAGAAGTGGCATAGATGTGCTTGCAGACTTAGCTGTAGATGAGACAAGACTCCTGTCTCCCCTTGACTCATCCATGCTCAATTATTCAAAGCTCTTAGAACATGCACTCAATGAGCCAACCCCCCTAAGTAAAGTTCCTTCAGATTCATTGCTCTCTAAAGCAACTGAAGTACCTTCATTTGAGCCTAACCCTTCTAAAGCCAACATCCCTGAACTTAACCTGCCTGAAGCCACTCTAAGAGAACCCAGAGCCAACTCCCCTATAACCCAAAGTCCCCATTCAAGTGGAGATGAGGAGGAGTATACTTATGAAAGTATGCTCAGAGGAGGAGCAAAGGCTACTGTGGACAGTTTGTATCCACAACTTGCTGAATTTCCAAGAATTCAGAAAACCTTTCATGATCTAAGGATGCTTGTTGATGTAAAAGACAAGTCTATGATGGAGATATCACAAGTCATCCAAGATAAGGGTGCAAACTGGTGGCAAATAGAGGAGAACAGATTGCTACACTTTGCTGGAGTTTCAAAGACAAGATTTCTCATTGATAAGGAGATTTTTGCAAAGCTAGTAGCTGATAAGATTGAGGAGGAGAAAGAAACAAAAGCCAAGGGAATCAAACACCCTGACAGTAGCTCCAATGATGATGATTCCCCTGATGATCCATCAGATCCTTCAAACCCCAACCCTCCTGAAACCCCTCAAGCCAACCTCCCTGAACCCTCTCAACCTAAGTCTTCTGTAGCAGATAGACTTTCCAACCCTCCTAGAACCTACCATAGGAAAGGCTCTGTGTCATCAGAGGTGTTGACCAAGGGTGGTAACACAACCAAAGACACATCTGCCAATGAAGGTTCTTCTGAACCCAAGGCACAGCCTAAAGATGTTGAGGTTCCTATATTAGAGGCTAGTTTGATTAAGGCCTATTCAGTGTCAGAGGAGTTGGACACTGATCAGCCCTTAATCATTCAGGATGACTCAGTGGCTGCTGAGATAAGCACTGTGATCTCCTCACAACTGCCATCTTTGAACCTTGTTGAAGGTGAAGATGTTGCAGGTTTAAGAGAAGGAGTTGAAAAGGAGAGGATAGTTGAAAAATCAGAGGGTGTTGTGGATGAAAGAGAGGTAGTCATCACTAAGATTGTGAGTGTACCACCACATGAGGGTGGAATAAGTGAGGAAGGACAGGTTATTCTTGAAGTCAAATCTGAACTTCAAGAATCCCTTGATGAAAGGAGGCCTGATTCCTTGAGTGAGAACATTATTAAAGAAGGGAGAAAAGAACAAGTTGAAAATGAGAAGAAGACTGCTGATGTATCAGAGTCTTATACAAAAGAAACTGAGGGAGATGAGTGTTTATTTCCTAACTTGTTTGATCTGTCTAATATTGCAGGTATCTCTCTTGACCAAATTTTTGCAGATGAGTTCTTAACAGATGCACCTATCCAAGTAGACACAGGCTCAGCTCAAGCCTTACTTGGGATGCAATCAGAGAAGTTGGACTCCTTGGCTCATCAAGTTCAATCTGCTCATACTGAAACTTCAGGAGCATTGAATGAGCAAGGCAGGACTCTAGCATCTGTGGAGATGAGGCTCACTGGCTCTGAAGATGTTGTGCTACCAACCCTTGAAGCAAGGATCAGTGGTGTGGAATCTGGTCTCCAAACCATTTCCACTGAAGTTCAGAATGCCAAATCAACCATGGAAGCCATCTCAGAGGAGGTCAAGAAAGAGCAAAAGCTGCTGAGAGACAATCACAATGCCAATGTCAAAGCTCTCAGGCTCACTGTCAAGCAAGCTCTTGGAAAGAAGACAGCACTACAAAAGAAAAGAGCTGAAGAGCAAAGGGTAGCTATGGTAAAAGCAGCCTCTGAAAAGTTTTCTCAAGAGGTATTGGCCAACATTGCTGAAGGTGCAGTGGCCAACCTCACTGAGCTTCTTAAAGCCCAACTGGATGCATCTCTAAAAGCAACCTTGGAGGAGGTTGTCCAACAAAAGATGAAGCCTGTTCTAGCTTTTCTTAGCTTGAGCAGTGATAGAATGCAAAATATACATGATGAAAATGTATATTTGTTGGAAGAGATGAAGTCCCTAAATCAGGCCCAATCCCTGATGGCCTCAACAATGAGTGACCTCAAGCCCCAGTGTTTTGATGCTGCCAAAAAGGGGGAAAGGGAAAGAGCTAGAGCAAAAGGTGCATTGGTGATTGGAAGCCCAGTCAAAGGAAAAGACAAAGCTGCTGAAGGAAAAGGAAAAGAGCCTGAAGTGCTAACCTTGGAAGAATTGGATGAAGAAGAGCAATTAGCACTTGCATTAAAGAACTCTATGGCCTCAGCTCAAGAAGAAAGGATGAGGTTACAGCAGAGACCAGGTGGTGAAGTGTCTGGTATGGACAAAGGTGATGAAGGTGTCCAAACTAGAGGAAAGATCAAGAGGGCAAAAGGAAAGAAAAGACAAGTTGAAACATTCACTGACTTTCCTAGCAGCCTTGATCTCCCACCTGAATTCAGAATTGATGAGGATGAGCCTACATCCAAGAAAGCCAAAACTACTGAAGAGCCCAAAGCTGCTGAAAAGGACAAGTCTTCTGAATCTGACAAAAGTGCTGAAGGTCCCAAGTCCACTGAAGACATTGAAGAGTTATTTGCTGAAGGATTTGGACCTAAACCCAAAAAGAAGACAACTGTCCTAGCCCATGATCCATCAAAGCTGTTTCATGAAGGGTATGGCAAAGACCCTGAAACACAACAGAAACTGGCCATGATGAGGGCCCAAGAGAAAATGGACTTGATGGAAGAAGCTAACAGAGCAAGAGATAAGAGAAGAGCAAACTTTCAGAAACCAAGAAGGAGGAGAGCAACTTACAGCAAGATGAAACCTCAGCTTCTAATCCCAATGGACACCAAATATCCACACTTGGATAAATGGGTGCCAATTCAACTGAATGATACATGGGAAGAGGCTAAAAGGGAGTTTGTCTATGACTACTATGTCATTGACAGATGGAATGGAGGAGATGCAAACTCTGCCTTCACTGAGTTCATGCTAGAATACTACAGAGAATTGTATCAACAACTACTTGCAGCTGCTGACATTGCAAGAATTGAACTCAATGCTCCCAAGCCTATCATCTATATGCCTCCAAAGCTTGAAGGATGGATTGACCAAGCAAGGATCCTAAGGGAGTTCACAGAAATTCTGAAGCTGAACAAGATGACCCTTGGACCTAAAGGAACCAACCAGGAAGCCATGGCACTCAAGAGGAGAGTGTGGGCACAATATGGGATGCTGCCACCTCCTGAGGATGATCTTTGAATGGCTAAGTCTTCTGATTTTTTTTTGGGTGAAAAATTATCTTATCTGAAGATATTTTTGCTATGTGGTCAAATCTGCTGAAATTGGACAAGCCTGCTGATATGTGCATTGACATGCTGTTTGCTCTGATATGGTTTAGAATGATCTGATACAAGAATTGATGCATTCTACTTTAATATCTGGAATATCTTGTATTAGTTAGCTCTAGGTGTTAAAGCTCTGATACCTGAAATAGTCTATTTTGCTCTGATCTTATGTTTAGTATGTATATCTTGATTTGTAATGATTCCATGCTCTGATAAGTTATCTTCAACTATCAACATACTTGTAATGATTTTATTTATGAATGATAGTTGAACCACTTTTGAATCAAGATACATTCTTAACAAGAAATCTCTCTATGCCTATCTGTGAAACCTACTTGCAACAAAAAAAACAGTGAATACACTAACACATTATCTTTTCAGGAATATTGACCTTAGTCATATCTACTGAAGACATATGTAATAGGTGTAGACAAGTCACTTTTGCATAGAATATGTAGGTTTTGGCATCATCAAAAAGGGGAAAATTGTTGGGAATAAAATGATACATGTTTTGATTAAATACCAAAACCCCCTGAGACATGCCTAAGTCAAATTGATAGTGTTCTAAAAATGTTAGAACACATAACATAAGGCTAGATGAGAAGCTGAAATGTTAGGCAGCTCTTAAACAATTAGATGCACAATTTGAGGGGGAACCTATGCTTTGAAGATGACCAAGATCAAGTCCCCTCAAGGCTCAAATTCTGGAACTATCACTTATGATCAAGGACACTCTATGAAACATCAAATGCTCTGATCAGGAGAGTTGTCCAGAGAAGATGTCCTTATGCAAAAACAAGATTGTAAAGCTCAAAAGGACAAGTCCAATAAGATGCTCTGATCAGGAGAGTTGTCCAGAGAAGCCAAATCTATGTGATAAGTGCTATGATGCTAAAAGACCAAATATGCTGATTAGAAGAGTTGTCCAGAAAAGTTATCTCAGCATGAGTGAATCAGAACAGATGCTCTAAAGGTTGAAGGTCAACTATGCTGAAGATTTAGAGACAACCATATCCTAAAGAAATGCAATGCAACATGCTAAGATCACTGTGAAGTGAAATAAAGGGAAAGAGCCAAGTCATCTGAAGAAGAGCAAGCCAACCTTGCTGATAAGCAAGACTGCTGATAGTGATAAGAAGAGTTGTCCACTTGATAAGGAATGTTGTCCTATCATTGGATCAACCTTCAGAAGCCATGTCCAAGTCCTAACAAGAAGTCAAACATTGGGAAAAGTGCTGGAGAATGAAGACAAAGTCTTACAAGCCGTTTATTACCCAAATGAGGACATGTCACTATCAAGAATCTGTCTTCCAGTTTGAAGAACTAAAAGAAGACATTTATGGACATTGGAGGCTGCCTCTCCAACGGGCAAATCCTTCATTTGTCTATAAATACAGAAGTGTGAAGACCATTTGAAAGCATCCAACTAGAACCTCAACAAAGCACATCCAACCTTAAGTTCTTACAAGCTAGAGTGCTTTCAAAGCTTTCAAAGACTATCTTAGTCTTCAAACACTTCATCTAAGCTGTACTACATTGTATATCCATACACAAGCTTAGAGAGATATCCTATCCTTATACACTGATCTTCATTGTAAAGGATATCTCATTAGTTGGAACCTTACTTCAATCCTCATATCTTTCAAGAGTGAAAGTGAGAAGGTTGTAGTAGCAGAAGTGGTAGGAGCTGACTGTTGAGAGAAGAACAGTTCAGTTCTGAGTTGAGAAGAGGGTACTAGGACTCTAGACATCCTAGGGATCAATTCACCAAAGAGTGGTGTTCTTGATCAAGTGCACCTTGGCACTATAAAACAAGCTAATTCCAAGAGAGAAGGAATTATCCTGTTAAATCAGGGAAAGTGGATGTAGGAGCTTGAGTCTCTGAACCACTATAAATCTCCTGTGTTGATTTACCTTACAAGTACTTACATTCATTCAACACTGCACACAAAACTGATCTTTCAAAGATATCTATTCAAAGACTGTGCAAAACTGATTTGGACAAGTTCCCTGAAGCTTAACTGGACTGTTTTGGATTGACAAAGTGATTTCAGAATCTTAAGGAGTCTAAACTTAAAGGGCCAACCACTATTCCGCACATATAACTCCTTTAGATAGTTATTCAACTAAGTACTCAATAGTACTTAGTAGATTGATTATCTTAGAAGAGTTAATTATCTTCAGCAGAGTTGTCCAAGACAACCTTGCTGAACTCTGGTTTGATCAAAGTTGAAAAGAATTGCATACAAGTGTATTCCCCCCCCCCCCATACACTTGTTATATACTCCTTTCAGGACCAACATTATATCTCAATTAAACTTTTCCTGTAATTATTTTAAATTTATAAGTTTAATGTATTTAAAAAATAAAGCTCAAAAATATATATGTAAAACTTATTATATAATTTTATACATATTTATTATATAAATAATTGTATTATTTTGCAAGATTAACAAATTTGTTATATATACATAATACACTACTTCTATAATATAGAATCCCCTTATATACTAGTAATAGGGAGTTTAAATTGATGATGTGTCATCTTGTGTGGTTAATTTGGCTTATGTATCATTTTGTGGTTAATTTAGCTTATGTGTCATAATTTAAGGAGGTTGTTAATTTTAAAAGGGGTTAATTGCAAATTAAATCACCACCTTTCAAACATTTGCAATCTAATCTAAACTTTAAAATAATTGCAAATAAATCACCAAGTTTAAATATTATTGCAAATTAGACTTCTTAGAAGTCTATTTTGTCCCTAAATCATATATTATGATATTTGGTTTGATTAAAAAATAATATTATTTTATTAAGGTGTTCTTATGTCATTAAAAACTCTAAATTATGTTAGATCCGAATATAATTGAAATTGTAAAAAAGACTAAATTGCAACAATATTTAAAGTTTATGATTTATTTGTAATTATCTTAAAGTTTAGATTAAATTGCAAATGAGGAAAAAATAGTGATTTAATTAGCAATTAACCAAAATATTTATTTATTTAAGGTGTTGTGGTTGATATTGAAGGGTGACTTACAATTTATTAATAGTTATTTTATTATTACTTAAATTATTACTCCCTCCGTCCCGGTATAAGTTTCCCCTTTCTTTTGGTTGTTTTGATTAAGAAATATGATTAAATAATAGATGTAGTACAAGTGATGTGATGGTGAGAGAGAAAATAATAGATGAGTGTGAGATGAATTATGATAAAATAATAGATAAAGTGTAAGTGATGTGATTGGGAGAGAGAAAATTATATGCCAAAAATGGAAAAAAATGAAATGGGAAACTTATTGTGGGACATCCATAAAAGGAAAGTGGGAAACTTATATAGGGACGGAGGGAATATTTTTTTTCAAAATTTTATAAGTTTTTAAAAAGTTGTTTTCATATTTATTAAATATTAAAAATTAAACGTCTCATTTCGTCTCACACATTTTATTTGAAATTTACTTTATAAAATTATTTAATTATTTATAATATAAATATTTATTCTATTAACTTTACGCGTAATATCGCGGGTGCTAATCTAGTATTCATATATATTACACTTTTTATTTAATAATATCATTTAATATAAGTAATAAGTCTCATGTATATCAAAAGTCAAGAAACCGGTACAATTGACATTATATGCTCAAATTTTCTGGCAAAAATAATAAAAAAATTATTATAATTGTTTGTGAGAGTTACATATTAAAATATTCTAATTACAGAAATAGTAACATCAAAATTGTACAATTCCATTTCAACATTTGGGAAGATCCGGGGGCGGCGGCGGCAGCTTCTGATTCCGGCGACTACCATCCATCACAATCCACGCCATTCTCAGTCCCCAACTCGTATGCACTTCCAAGTGACAATGCATAAACCACACCCCTGTTTGATCCATAAAAATGTTCATCAAATTTCATAACAATAATAATCACACAATTTTAATTTCATGAATTTATAATTTAATTACCTGGATTATCTGCAAGGAATCTGATGGCGACCCAACCGCCGGCAGGTACTCCGACGGTGTTCCTCTCAACCGGGTCAACCAAATTGAACTTAGCCGGATCCTTTTTCGGGTCGAAATTCCCGAAACCCTGACCCATCACGAAGAAATTGAATCCATGTAGGTGCAGAGGGTGGCTCTCTGCCCCGACTATGCTAGTATCCTGCAGCACCACCTCCACGGTCGTGTTAAACGGCACTGCCACCACTTTCGTCCCGTTGTTCACCATGGTATTGTTCGGCGGGTTGCCGGTGTAGTTGAATTTCACCGGCGGGTTTGCCGGAAAATCGGTGGTGTATACACCTCTCGATTGATTGAAAAAATGAGCTTGAAGGAGGGCTGTGTTTGGCAACACAAACGACACATTGTTAATACTAGCTGTGAGCATTGTATTGTTCGGGCCTTGGCAGGTACTGTTTGGGTTGGAACACGGGTTCAGGCCCAGCCCGACTGTGAAAAAGAACCGTCGGTCAACTTTTTGCGGTACTTTTGCCGGATATTTCAAACTAGCCAAGCTCCGAAGTTTTTGGGTGAATTTGGTGGCAAATTTAGTGTTGTTAAACGCGGGTAGGGACGGTTTTAGGAGGGGTAATTTGGTAATTTTATTGGTTGCATTGGAAGGGAGATGGTGGTATTCGAGAATTCCAGCCGTTGTAGAATTATCGAATGCGCCTGGGCCTGTAGCGTAAGGCCGGGCCGACATGAGAAACGTTGCATTCGGGTGACGGTGTTTAGTTTTGAGAAGCACGTTTGTCGTCTGTCCAGGCGTGATAAGGACTATATTAGTGTTAAATGGCTTCACATAAACGGCGTCAGCTTCAACGACTGTGAGGTTGTGGTTGGCAATGCTAAAGAAAAGCTCGTCGTTAAGTGCAGCATTTATCAATCTCAACATGTATGTTTTCCCGGGCTTCACTTTCAATTTGAATGCATCTGCAATTTAAACCTCATTTAAAAGTTCTGAACTTGTAGAGGACGTGAGCAAGTCTAAACATTACAAACCTTTAGTTGAGCAGTTATATAGGGGACCTGGCAGGCCATTGATGGTGAAGGCGTCAGAAATATTTGGAGCTCCACCCGATTGCAATGCCTGGTTAATAACATTCTCTGTATCAGCCTTCCACCATTCACCTACACATATCCAAGCATAATAGAACAATTACTATTTTTTTAAAGAAAAAACTTGGGCATGTTTAAAAACAAAACTATTACTAATTTTTACCAAAAATAATAGGAATTTCCTTGAACGGGTGTGGGAATGGATACGAATCTCGTCGTCTAGGGAGGATGACGATAGGTCCATAGAGTGTAGCTCTAAGCCAAGAAATATGAGCATGCCAAAATAAAGTTCCTCTTTGGCCTATAATTGTGAAATTGTAGACATATGTTTGCCCTGTTTGAATAGGACATTGTGTCACATATGCTGGTCCATCCGCCCATGCACTCCTTAACTGTCTCACTCCATGCCTATTAAAACCGAGCTTACATTATGTATGTTAAATGTAATTTTTTTTTTAAAAAAAAATCAGTGTAATTAATCTTGAAATATAATTATTTTGGAATTTTTACCAATGGATAGAGACATTGTATTTGACATTGTTCACAACTTTAACTAGGACCCTGTCTCCTTCCCTTGCAGTGAGAGTTGGTCCTGGAAATTGGCCATTGACTGTTACTATATTCTTCGATTGACATAACCTTGTGACGTTTTGCATTTTAATCTGCACAATTAATAAAAATACGTGAAAAAAATATAATGAATGGAGTGTAGCAAGATTTTTGTACGTACATTGAATGTGTAGTGCCTCGTCATTCCTGAATGCTTGGATAGTGCTAGCTCCACTAAGAGGGAAAACGCGGTGATGAGGTAGAGCAAAGAAGCCATTTTTCTCTATTTTGCTTGGGAGAATTATAGTTGATATAAGTGGGGGAATGTGGGAATGAATTTATAGTGTGTAGTGTGTGTGTTATATAGTTTATAACAAGATCTTGTTTAGTAACAGATTGAATGTTGACATGGTTTAGTAACAGATTGAATGTTGACATGAGGGGCTGGTGGTGTTATAGTTTGGGAGGAGGCAAATCCGGTGACTTATTTTATTTTATTTTTACTTAACTCATAATTATGATATTTTGTTGGAAAACAATGATTTGCATAATCTTCAGAAGTCACCTCAGGTGTGTGTTGTTATGTGTGTTAGTTTTTTTAGGTTGGGTTAATGGAAGTATTTTCAGACAATTTTTTTAATTTGATTGACTAGAAAAAAATTTCTTTTTTTAATATGGGGTTGGTTTACTATACACCAATTAAAATTGACAAAAAAAATTTAATTCAGAAATCCATCAAGTTGAAGTTTACAGTGACTAATGTAGTCCACCAAAACAAAAATCAAACCAATATATTTTCGTTCTTAATCCATTTCTTCCAAATAAAATTATAAGTCGATTTTATACAAGAAACTGAGTTGATCAAGTTAATCGTTGACTTATAATGATCGGTTGCAACACAATTTCTTATTATACTAATAACACACGAGTAATTTGTACTAACATCGAACCCAAAACAATTCCTTTTTTAGGCATATACAGTAATTGGTCACCTGACTCACCTCTTACAAAATTAGAGATTATAAAAATCACAGAGCTAAATATTAATGTTGAAGTAAATAAATAAATTTAGCAGGTGCATTCATATTCTTAGAAAGGGACTGCTTATCAATTTAAAAGTAAAATTGTTGAAAGGTTGCCTTCAACAACTCCCTAAGCCTATGGACAACCGTTTACAAGTATTAATCAAGAAATATTAGTATGAAATCATGCATGGTAACACCCAATTTGTTGGCTGTCGGAATCTGAATTTCTTGGGGATTAACAATATAACCACATTTTATATTAATTCATCTCGCGTCTACATAAAGGATACATGCACTCCCCCCAAATTACCTTTTATACTCTTTTTTCTTAAAATTTCTAAGATAAATACACTCCCCACAAAAACCCTAATTTTACTAAACCCTAATTTTTTCCTTTAATTACTCCCCCAACTCATTCTTTCTCCTCCCTTCTTCATCCGTCCACCGTCGACGCCCTTATCCGTCGTCGCCTTTTCTCCATCGCCGCCCTTCGTCCGTCGCCGCACGAAGATGCAGCACGTAAACTTTTTTTTATCTTTTTTCTCTGCTGCACACGGCAGCGGCGGCGGCCGATCTCCCTCTAACTAGCGCCGCCGCCGCTCTTCGCCCCACCCCCAAGAGTCCTCCCCCTTCGTCGCCGCCGCTCGTCCAGCCTCCGCCGCTCGTCGTACCAGGTAAGTTTTTTTTTTCTGGCTTTTCTCCGTTTCTAGCTTTTTTTTTTTTAATTTTCGACAATACTGAGTCTACCAAAACCACTCCCGTCGATAAATTATTGTCAATGGGAGTGTTTTTGGTCGACTCAATATTGTCGAAAATTCAATTTTTAATTTTTTTAAAAAACAAAATTAATCTTATTGACCGGAGTGTGTTTGGTCGACCAACTAGTGTCGACGGGACAAATTTTGGTCGACTCTGGTTGGTCGAAACTAAGATTTTTTTTTAATTTCTAAAATTTTATTTAGGGGCGGCGGTAGGTGTCGGAGGTTTGGCGGCGGCAGTGGCAGCCGGAGGTTGGGCGATGGCGACGTTCGGTGGGCGACGGCTGACTAATAACTCTTAAATTAGGG
The DNA here is from genome assembly GCA_963675135.1 of Galeopsis tetrahit. Classification (NCBI taxonomy): domain Eukaryota; kingdom Viridiplantae; phylum Streptophyta; class Magnoliopsida; order Lamiales; family Lamiaceae; genus Galeopsis; species Galeopsis tetrahit. Next base: position 73,361,973 of record OY776129.1, read on the forward strand.
TTAGGGTTATAATTAGGATTAGGGTTAGTTAATTTATACGGAGTGTATGTATCTTTGGTATTTTATGAAAAGGGCAAAATAGACATTTTATATGAATATTTAATTAATAAAAGTGGAGGGGGAGTGTATTAAACAAAGTTGGAGGGGTATATATCTCAACCCTTTTAAAACCCAAATAATTCAAGAAGGCCCATAAATTCTGATAAGTACAACCATGGCTGAGCTTCAAATATAGCAACTTATTGTTATTTGCCCCTCTATGAATGTTAGATGCACTCTCTCAATACACATTTTTTTCTCAAAACCCATTTTACTAAAATAGGTTCACTCTTCTCAAATTATCTATTATATCATTTTCTTTTAAAATTCGGTATGATAAATGCACACCCTCCATTAAATCTTAGATGCACTTCCCTTCCTCGTTTATTAATTAAATATATATGTAAAAAAAAACTCAATCTGCCGTTGTAATAACATATCTCACGATAGATACACTTCCCTAAAATTCAAACACAAATTCAAACCCTAATTTTAGAGGAAGCAAGTCAAAATAAATATAGAAATAAAAAATAAAAAAATTACATTTTTTTGATAAATTAGTGCCGATTGACACTGGTTTGTCAAACATAGAGTATATCATCGACATTTCTTCTTCCTTCCATTCTGCCAGCGTCGCCTGCCGCCTCCTCCTCCCCCGCCACCCTGAACCCCACTCAAGCCGGCCGTTGTTCCCACCTTCTTCCCCGTGTGCTCGTTTTGCGAAATAGGTAGGGTTTTTTGTTTTTTATTTTATTTTCGACAAAAAATTGTCGACCGTAAACATTATGGTCGACAACAATGTGTTTTTTAACAATTTCAAAATTAAACTTAAAAGTTGAAAGTAAAGCTTATCTCTTATTTACTAATATTTTTATTAATTTACTCAGTAATTTGCATTGAGCTACACTTCTATATTTATCTTTATAATAATACAAATTTGAGAGTTGAAATTTATGTTTCTTTATGAGCAATTTTTTAAAAGTAGATTTGTTTGATTCGATTTGGCCAATTGAAATTCAAATTTTGAGTCACTCCCTTACCAATACTAACATTTCATGTGTAATTTTGTATATAAGTACAGGTATTTGCATTTGAAGAGATTTGTAAATTAATATTGGAGGAGGTTTTTTTTTTTTTTAGTTTACAAATCTCTTGAACGGTAAGGACGCATCTAATTAAGTTTTTTTTTTTTTTTTTTTTTTAATTTGAAGCATTAACTCATTAAGCAAGGTTACAAGAGAGGCACAAGCCGTGCACTCTCGAGCAAAATTACAAGTTTCAGAATATTACACAATCTCAAGCTACCAAATAACGAGACAACCATCTAATCACTCCACAGTCCACCCTACTACTAACCAATCTCAAGCATTAAGTAAGGTTATTAAGCACTTTAAAATTTCAACGAACCAAGACAACAACAATAAATATAATAAATTATCATTAATATTATTATCAATATAATACGGGCAAAATATTTATTTCTCCATCAACAAAGTAAATGCAGTGTACAGAGAAAATTAAAGTCATAAGGTATAATACATCAAAATAATTTTGAAGGACAAATCATCTTCTGCGATTACTTCCCTTCACATTCAATATACAATCAATGAACCGCAACTCTTCCTTTTACCTTGGGCCCACGAATAGAGTTGTTATTCAAGTCGAATTGAGAATTTAAAGTTCGAATTCGACCCGAGCATTTATCAAACTCGAGCTCATCGACTACATTACGGGTAGAAATAGAATTCGACTCGACTTATTAACAAGTCTATCGAGTTAAGTTCAAGTCTAATGAAATAGTAATAATTTTTTAAAATATCGAGTCTAATAAGTCAAAACTCAAATAAACTCATTAATAAATTGAGTATTTTACGATGTGAAACTTAACTTGTTTGTTAATATAAACAATACGTGTGATCTTACCTAACGATGTACTCCGAATCTTTTTCCTGCTAAATCGCATCGCACCTGGGCCACACCAATCCTGGATTTTTCAAGATCAAACTCCATCCATATATTTTGTTGATGATGATGGCCTATGATGTACGCCTCGATGCCGAGTAGATCCGAGTTCCCAAATGTGAAGCAATGCACTGAATCATTCCCCCTCACTTCACCCGCGACCCGATAAAGCAACCTCTCGCCCGAGACCGTTATTTGGGCGCCCCGAAATAATAAACTCACGGACGGCAATTCGGGTACGCCCGTTGAGTTCAGCGGTACCAGGAAGCACAAATCGAACGCGCCTTGGAACACGAAATTCGGATCATCCAGAACCCGCAAAAACCGACCCGCTTGCTTTGAAAATTCGTTCCTCAACGCGGTGTACGCCGGGCCGAGAAGGAAGGTGAATTGGGTGCCCGAGTCTACCATGGTTTGACCCGCGCCGGTGTGGTCGGGTACGAATATGGATTTGGGTAACTGAAGCGATTTTTGTGAGACCATAATGCCCTCGAGTTGGACAGTGTATGCAACCCTGTTAAAGTAGGGCAAAGGGGTGGATATTTGAATCAGAGGGGTGTAATTCAAGGGTAAAAGCCAAGTGAAATTGGAGTCACCGAAGAGTAAAACACCGGAAAAATCCGAACCCGAAATGCAATAGGAGAATTTCTTGAAGCCCATTTGGGAAATAAAGGAAAGAGAGCCGCGGTTCATACCCATCAACCCGGTTGTTTTGGAATCCTCATCCGAATTAGTGCTGAAACCCGAATCCATGCACCCGAAAATCGTACCCGGGAACTTTGACCCGGCAATGGTGAAATTATCGAGAGCGAGATTCCCTTCGGAAGATGATGCGTCAGCATATGAGAGGATTGTGTGGCAGAGATTGTTGGAGTCACACGAAGCGGGTATGGAGAAATCTTGGGTTTGGGTCGTGCAAGTGGGGGAAGAGCAAGCGATGGGAGTGTAGGAAACGGATCGGTTCGGGTTGAATGCGGGTCGATACTTTTGTGTGGTGTTGCACTGTAACCACGAGAGCTCACTGCCTGTGTCGAGGACCATGGTAACATTCTGTGGGGGCGTTCCGACAGCCAATGAAACGGTGAGAGTTACATTGTGAGTGAAAGGCAAGTTGCTAGGAGCTGATGGGATTTCTTGGGTTTTCAATGGCAACACAAAAACTTTGTCACTGAAATTTGATTTGGATACTGAAAATGGTTCAGCTGAGAGAGAAAAGATTTGATTTTGGAGAGAGAGGAAGAATGCAGAGAGAGAAAACAGAGTGTGAATGTTCATGATGTAAATGTATAATTTGAAGAAGAAGAGATCTATGAACGGAAGTTGGATTGTCTGTGAGATATGGGACAGTGAGCCTGTGGCTGTGACAGTGACGAATCTTTATTTATTCAAGATAAGAAATGAGAAATATCAAGAAAGTGATGGTATGATACGACACCGTTCAGAGTTGAAGATGACAATAACGGCTTAATTTTGTGTTTAGTTTGAATTGTATGTATGAGATTTATTTGGGTTTTGTCTTAGGAGGCTTTTATGAGGTAGATAGAAATTGAAGGCACTTAGTACACCAGTATCACTGATTGCATTAACTGGCTCTGGAAATCATAAAATCACCTTTTAATTAGGTTTGAATAATGTTATTTTAATTGTGAAAATACATCAAAATGGTTGGTAAACAAGCAACAAATCTTTAATTAGTGAATTGCCATTCTGATGAAGACATTAATTGGTGCTCGCTTTAGTATACATATAGTTTCCTTTTTCATGAAACAACTAATTATAACATTTTTTACAAAAATAAATTCTGGTATAATCTTGTGTAAGACAAATTTTCTACTTAAATTCTCGTAAAAAATATAATTTTATAATAGTTGTAAATTAGTGAATGAATTGACATCTCTTTATATAAATATAGTCCCACAAAATAATCTCTCTTACAATTTGAGAGGTCCAGTGGTGTGTTTATTTGAACACTCAACATCCTCTCTAGTGAAGAAAGGTCAAGTGTCATCTCAATTTTTCTTTTGATTAGGATCAAATAATTGGGTTGGTCTGCTATGGACTCGAGTGCATGTTATGCACCCTAGTTTGCACTTTTCAGTTTTACTGACTTACACTTTTTGGTAAATGATGTTGCACTTTTCAATTATTAAACTGTATACTAGACTGAAAAGTGCAACACCATTTACTAAAAAGTGTAACACCATTTACCAAAAAGTGTAAGTCAGTAAAACTGAAAAGTGCAACATGGACTAGGGTGCATAACATGCACTCGAAAAGTGCAACATGGACTAGGGTGCATAACATGCACTCGAGGGCATACTAGACTTTACCCAAATAATTTGATCATATACAGTTGAGAAAGTGTGAAGTCCGATAACAAACAAAGATTAATCAGTAAAAAAAAGTGAGCAATTATAAATAGATTTGATTTTTTTTTTTCCTTTCAAGATCCAATTATTCGAGTAATAATATTTAACTTAATCAAATTTGATTTGATTTTTTTTTTTTTTAATTGTAAAACAATTGAACTAAGGCTCAGTTCCACCCATTCATTCTAGTTATCTAATCGGCTATTCAAGCAAAGAGAACATGTATTTTACAGACAGGTGGAGGGAAAAGGTGAAAGTATATAATGATGAGTGTTTTCCTTTAATTAAATTTAAAAATGAGTTTCTTGAATAAAAGCAAGTGGAATTTTTATAATATATACTACTCCATCCGTCCCCCTATAAGTTTCCCACTTTTCTTTTATGGATGTCCCACAATAAATTTCTCATTTCATATTTTTTCATTTTTGGCATATGATTTTCTCTCTCCCAATCACATCACTTACACTTTATCTATTATTTTATCATAATTCATCTCACACTCATCTATTTTTTTCTCTCTCACCATCACATCACTTGTACTACATCTATTATTTAATCATATTTCTTAATCAAAACAACCAAAAGAAAGGGGAAACTTATACCGGGATGGAAGGAGTAGTATGTTACACAGTTACAGACTATGGTTTTAGTTTAATTTCTGAAAATAAATCATTGCAATAATTAAAAGTTGCCGAAAATAGTACTGTAAAATAACGTCAGAAGGTGAAGAAGATTAGATGCGTAAATATTAAAAAATAATTGCACGTGTGAGCACATGCTCTGTTGAAGATGGGCAAGAGGTTATGGGAGCCCACTCTCACCTTCTTGTGAAAAGATGGAATTAGTTAAAGGATCAAATTTCACGTTCATCAATTCTATGTGGCCACCTATGTATGTATGTAGTAATAATTATGCAAAATCTTGGATCCATTTGTAGTCCCAAATCTTTTCACCAGCTGGTTGAAACAGATGTAATATTGTTTGATACATCTAATGATTTTATCTAAAGAAAAGAAAGTGTAAATTCACTAGGAAATGGCCGGATTACATAATTAATAAATTGAAATTAATATATGATTTATGTGTTTAAATTAGTTAATTCATCTTGTATATTCATTTTATCTTTATTTATATGTTTTGATATTCTATCGTCGCTCATCTCTTTTCTCTCACACGCACTCCTCCACCCTTCTATGAGCCCGCCTCCTTCTAAACTACACTCGCACGCTCTGTTCGTCAACTTCATCGCATGCCTTGCTGACAGGTACACCGCCACCGCCTTCCAATTGTCGCCACTTCAACACGTTTGAATCTAGAAAAAAAAAATCATGTTTTCGAAGTTTGGAATCTGCTTTAATTTGAAATATGAAAAAAAAAATAGTTATATGGGTTGAGGGCTAAAAATAAATATTAGTCGGAAAACACACCCATATTTAATACTCCCTCCGTCTAATTTTATTATTCTCACTTTCCTTTTCGGGCTGTCCAATTTTATTATTCTCATTACTTATTTAAAAAATTTACTATTCACATTACTTTATCTCTACCCTTCAACCATCACTTATTTACCTAAATTGCCACTAACTTTATTCATAAACAATTACTTTATCTATAAATGGACCCCACAACATCCCATTATACCTCAACTTATAAAAAAGTTTCATCTATGAAAACGGCCTTTTCTTTCTACTCATGTGAGATATATTATGAATTTTTGGTTTGATCCTTCACGGATGAAAAAGGTAACGATAATCTTGATTATGAAGTGAGCTTTAATTTGATTTACATGATAGTCTTGACCTTTTGGGCTCCATATGCTAGGCATTTTAAGCTTATTTATTTAGATTAATAACAAATTAAATCATCACATTTTCCAAAATTGTAATTTAATTTAAACTTTTAAATAATCAATACTCCTAAATTTCAAGCCATGGCTAATAGCTTAGTAATTTATAATTTTTGACAGCTTACGTATGATTGTATTTGGGTTTAAAAAATGTGGTTGTATTTTTGTCTTCATTTTTTATACTATGTGTGTATATGCATATTTGTCCAATTCTATCAAATTATAAAAACGACATAAGATCATTTCTTATCTTCTTGGTTCTTATTTTGTCCAAATTCTTAAATATCAATAGCTATGTCCGTCACGTTCGCAAACTCGCCACTGATGTTATAATGAAAAATGATAGTCCACTCCAGTTATGATGCCAAATGATATTACGCACAACAATAATTTTCATATTCTATACAAAATTAAAATTATCAAGCTACCAATAGAGTTAAAACTTCACTGTCATACATAAAGTCCATGTGTTTAAGATGCTGAAGTGGTATGGTCAATGGGGATATCACTTAACTTGCTAAAACTTTAGTATAACCTACTCCTATAATATTCAATCTATCCTAGTTGTTAACATCATCAGAATCCATTGTTGGTAAGTTGTTTTTCACGCACTCTCTGTCCTTCTCCTGGTCTTCCCTTGCCTTGAACATGCTATTCTTTCAAGAAAAAAAAATCATATCCAAAAGAAGAAAAAAAAAGTTTTGTTTTGTGATATTCACTGTGTTTTCATCAAAAAAGATACGTGTATACATTGATTTACCTCTGATTTACGAGGATAAACTAGCCCAAAATAGTTAGAAAATTAGTCTCAAGATTATGTTTAATAAAACCTTAAAAAAAATCTACCCAATACACAAAAATGCATTTCATTGTGTGCATACCAAATGCTTGAAAGACAACTCATATGCGATTCAAATGGGTACACTTCAGAGAGCTGCAATAGTTGTTCTGTTTTGTTTTATAGGATTATTTCGAGAATGTCGAACAATTGCTACAATAGTTGGATTGCAAATAATTAGTCGGACATTCTTGAGACTACTGAATACGTGCCGATGATTGCACAAGAAACTCCCACAACCATTATGACAGAGCAAACTGTAACCTGTAATTGAGGATGATTAAATCATGATAAAATCTAGGATTTGGACATGAAGTTAGGGGAATTATTTTAAATGACTGAGAAATTACCTGAAGTTTAGTGAGTCTCTCTCTGTCTAATCTCATGTAGCAAGCACATGGTAAGACTACAGACTGTTAACCAAAACAGGTTAAAGCACATGGTAAGTCTGTGTGAGAAATTTTAAACTACAACATCAAGGAAAAATGGACAAATAACTTACTACTAGCATCACTAGGAATGATCCAATGAGAGCCATCACAAATCCTGCAATTCAGTTTTCCAAATTGGAATGTGTGAGAAATTGTGTTTTGTTTTTCAGCACGGATTTCCTATTCCATTTTAGTGTTTCATCTAGCATTTCACTGGATTTAATACATGACACGTGTAATAAATGACATCACAAATCATTATTTTTAATGAAACGTGCCATGTATTAAAGGTAATGAAATACAAGATGAAACACCATATATCTGAAGAACTACACACACGCCCACGTGTATTTATGCAAATCGTTTCATTACAAGATGAAACACCATTCTTACCGAAGTACGGAACTGTCAACGCCACAATTAATGTTGAAAACACCAAACTCGATCTGATCAGAATAGGCGTGCCGTGGGACCTAAGCTGAGCCGATGGCAACAGTTCTTCCATTGCTAATGCTACTGGTGTAATCGACAAGGCATACTTTGTCACGGGCGCTAAAACCTAAAAAAACCCAAAATTTCTGGTTTGAATAATCCAAGAAAGATGAAATGAAACACATATTTAAATTGTGTTCAAATTCTCACCACAGACCATCCAGCAATTTTGGAAGCAATCAAGCCTTTTGGAAGATTTAATGTGAACTGAGGACTTACAGCTTCACCGAACATAAGAAAACCACAAACTGCTACACCAGCATAGAGTAAACCAGCAACTAAGAAACTGCATCAACATTACACATCCTGGTATGTCGAGCATTCAAGTATGTATAAACGATGATTGTGACCACGAGATGATATCATTTTCTGGTCCCTAAAGTTTACCTTTTTCCAGTTTAGGACTCACTATCGAGTTTGGTCTTGAAAGTACGTTTTTACCCCAAATTTTGGTCCCAACTCCCACCGTCAGTTAATCGACATAATGAACAATTTGGGGGTGCTAAATGAAATATTCAAAATATTTTTTATAAATACATTTAAGTAAAAAAACTTTTAAATAATTAAATTTAGCACCCAAAATAGTTGATTTCATCAATCAACGGATGGTGGGACGAAAAACAGAGTAAAAATGTACGGAAAGGACCAAATATGATAGTGAGTGAAAGAGGCAGACCGAAACTGAAAAAATGTAAACTTTATGGACCAAATATAATACTAACTCTTGTGACGAACATTAGTAAAATCGACCTGATCATGAGAACAGATGGAAACCGCGAAGGATCCTGCATTGAGGAGTAGATGCTTGGAAACACAGAATGGCTGCCATAGCAGAAGCTGTATATGCCTATTGTGATAGGTAGGTTGGTGAAGTTTAAGGATCTTCCACTTGGATGGAACCCGACTTCAGAAAAAATCCCGACCCATAACAAACAGAGAACTACGATTACTAATGTCATCACTCCACCTACTGCAAGAATCACACACGAAATTTCACAAGGTTAAATCTGAGAGATTGATACATTATGCTTTTTTAAGGTAATGAAAATGGACCTGAGATGTATGAAAGTAAACTGAGATTTCTGAGCCAACATGTTGGAAGAATAACAATGGTGGAAATTATGGCACAGATTTGATATGAGTCGAGATGAACTCCAGCTACGTCCATTTGAGCGTTTGGAAACGAAGCAGAAAGGTTATCACTCATCATGATCAGGAACTCCACACATGAAGACTACATTAACTTAGTAGAATTAGCTAAAGAAAAGAAGATAGCTAGTATTGAGTAAAAGTAAGTATACGTACGTATAGCTCTACGTATAGAATTGCCTGCAGAGATCGAAATTCAAAGAATTAGTCATCAGACAACACATCTTCATTTACGAACAACACACGATCAAGTTTACTTACAGCAATGCAAATACGACCACTCAAGCCAAAAGCAGCCTCTCCAATGTCGGGATAAGTTTGAAGTCCAGACGAGCTTTCTAAACATCTCTTCAATAAGATTCCTGTATAGCACGTAATCGTTCCGAATGTAAAGAGAATCAATATACTTAGCCACCCTCCTTCTTTGAGTGCATAAGGAGTCGACAAAATTCCTATCCCACACAACGCATTTATGGCTGCATATAAAGACGATCACATCACTACATCAAAGGTTGAACAGTTGCAAAGAATCATGAGCAAAAATTACCATTGAGAACTGACTGAATATACGAGCATTGTTGTGGTTGAGGCAGTTCACTTATAGAAGTTCTGAAATCGGAGGTTGTTGAGATCAGCTTTACAGGAGGTATAGATGTCGGGAATTCTTCTCTGTCTATGCTAATTGAAGAAATTAAGGGCCGAAACAGGGCTGATTCGATGTCTGATGATCTCTTGTCTGTGAACGAGCTGCTCTTTAAGAAGCTAACTGATGGTGTCACACTTGTGTATATATCCATTGACTGCCTTTATGATTCAATCAATTCATTAATTTCGACAAAATCAACTAACATAACATGCAACTTTTATTCAAATCAAGAAACATACATACAACAATAAAATGCGTTGTAGATGTCGACATATAATACAGGGGGAAATATGGTATGCAATACGTACCTGTAACTTTGAGGCCAATGGGGCGCAGGATCAAGATCAAGAACATCATGTGAAGGGACTCGGGGCGGACCCGTGACATCAGATTCATTATCATACTCTTGATCATTGCAGTCCCTTTCAGCCTCGTTTTCTTCATCATCTGTTTCTGTTCCAATCTCACGGTCCAGCCCGAATTCTTCTTCTAGCTGCTTCATCACTCTCTTCTTATACGTAACCTTATGGGTTTCCTCCAAATATAAACACACAAGGATGGACAAATATTGATGGATTGTTATGTATATGATTGATCTTAATTACTTACTTTGTTACTATTATTATTTCAATGAGGCTGCGTCTGAGCTAACTATAAAGAAAGAATGTAGATTTGTGCAAATAAACAGGCATTTTTTTTCAGGAAAAATGAGTAACTAGATCCCTTGTAGTTGAAGAGGGAGGGGTTGCTATTTTGATGCTTCACCATCCGAGGTAATAAATACCGGTTCATATACTCTATTTTGTACTACTATTGTTTTTTTTGTTTATTGGAGCATGCTACACGTGTATAATTTCTATTAATGAGATAGAATATTTTTTTTAAAAAAACTTAAAGAGATTGACTAATTATCAAGGCCAAAATATTAGAAATACTATTTGATATTCCTATATCATTTTTATTCAACATTTAACACAGCAAACTTTAAGCCTACTAATTTATTAAATGAAAACATTCAATGAATGATCCAACGTTAAAAGAAAGGAAAAAAACTACTATGTACATATAGTTTCTTGAGAGAGAGGCAGACAAAAATACATATGGAAAGACGAAGTGATAATAGGAGTAATATTTTACACGCCAAGAAGTAAATTGAACAGAAGGGGAAGTATTACATAGGGTTTTGCTTGCGATGCTTCATCTGGTAAACTACACTTATTTAGCACAGTAAATATAATGTAATTTAGCAGGTATAGGATCAACATTACCATTACACATACACACTTGAAATTTTACGTTGTCTATTTTTTGTCGATCTGGTTAAGCTTTCCCAGACCATTGCACCTTGCACATACGATCTGGAGCTCATCTTTTCTTGCCGCATTTGCCCTCAACGTTGACCCCGATTTCCTCACAAATCCTGCCCCATCACATTCCGGGCACCTGAAAAACCAGCAAATTTCACATTCCAACAAAAAAAACATGCATTTATTGGAAAATAAAATTGAAAAAGTTTTGATTCTAACAAGTCTTTGCGAGAGAAAAGGATAGGGAATGCAGTTCCAAGTAACGCCACTGCGGCAGCGCCGGCGATCAGGTAGTTTGTTCCTTCGGGTGAAACATCACCGACGGCGGCGACTACCGTCAGGTGCTTCCTCTCTGCAGTTTTACGCCGTGCAGAGAGCTGGGTTGAACCAAACAATGTGTTTCCGCCATCGAATTTCTTGATTGAGTTGGTGGGGAAAATGGCCTGGAGTTGAGCGATGGACGCCATTATTACTATTACGGTTTGTTTTGACTCTGGTTTTATAGCGGAGTCGATTTTGCAGAGGGGGAAGTGGATAAGGGAATCAAGAAACCTTGTGACATGTGAATGTAATTGGATAAAAAGGTCCCACTTTCACTCCTTCAATGAGGAGGAGCTAGGCACCACAAATATTTCATTCCTCAAATTATCTGCATTTCCCCAAATTCTACACATCTTCGACCATGTTTTCTACCGGTCGAAAATACATGTTTGTAATTTTTTTTTTTAAAACTCGAGAATCAATTAGTGGGTGTTTTCAAACTCTACAAACTGTTTTTAGAATCATTTTTTTTTAAAGATGCTCTCTCACAACTTTTACTTTTGAGAAGTGCTTTTAAGTTGTTTATACAGATTGCAAACAACCCCTTAGAGTTAACATATACTCCATCCGTCCACAAAAAGTAGTCTCATTTGCCTTACATTTTTTGTCCATCAAATGTAGTCTCATACACTTTATGCAAACTATCACCCTTCAATCATCACTTAATTACTCAATTTGCCATCAATTTTATTCACAAACAATCACTTTATTTATTCACAATGACCCCACAATACCCTATAATACTCTTACTTTATCTACTTTTTTCTTAATACTTGTGCTCCTCCTCTATGGGACTACATTTGATGGATGGAGGGAGTATGATTTAACTACACAAATAAATAATAATTTGAACTAACAAACAATAATAAATAAATAATAATTTGAACTAACAAACAATAATAACATAAAAAAATTATTCAAATACACCAAATATTAACATAGAATAAAAATAAATAAAAGAACATGTACAATTATATACGGAGAACCTATGAGCCTACCACTGTAAAAAAAAAAAAAAAATTCAAGTTCTTGAGCTTTTAAAAAAAGATCAAACTTTATGGAGGAGAACGTTTTCTGCATATTTGCAGTGGAAAGAGGAGGTAATCTTAGGGTGTGTTTTGAAACTTTACAAACTGCTTTTAGAATCACTTTTTTTTTTAAAGATGTGAGAGACAACTTTAAAAATAAGTGATTGTGAAAGCAATTTGTAAAGTTTCAAAACAAACCCTTAGTAATAAAGGGTAAAATAGTCTTTTCACACTGTACTTCAAAGTCAAATCTATATATATAAAAGGAGGATGCGGCTCTCCTGTGTGCGACATGTGTCATTTTGTTCATACTAGAATTTCGCCATGTGTCGTTATACGTGTCACTTTCATGCCAAAAAGATGCCACATCGTCTTTCAGGTTTCACACATGTCAATTTGAGGCCATGTAGCAGTTTGAGGCAAAGTTCAATTCAAAGACTCAAATTAATGAGAATGCAGAAAGACTATACCTTTCGTTTCTCTATTCAATGCAGAAAACCGTCCGTCCATTAATACACAATACATGTCTCTACATATCCAAAGCAATTCTCATAAGATGGTCAAGCTTAAATGTAATGTCTCCAGCCTTAAACAGAATACAAAATGATAATCAGAATTCCATGTAAGTTACCATCGAAGGCATGCATTGTAAGTTTCCATTTTTTTTTCTGAAACATAATGGATAAAATAAATAAATCGTGCAAAATTTAGTCATTTTTCCTGAAATGCAGATTGCTGGGAGTGACAAGTTTGTGAAAGTGATTGATTTTCATCGGTACGTTTTACTGTGCGTTTAAATTTGGCTTTGGAAATGATGCGAGTTTGTTTTCTTTGTTGTTGCTGCTGGAAAATTTCTATATTTTTTCTTTCAGTTTGTACTTTGAGCCATTTGAGTCGGTGAAGAGGATTGCAAATGCGGCTGAGAACTCACTAGGGGAAGCGGAACAATGCCTTGATGTGTTAAAATGGCTTAAGAAATTCCCTGCAGTTTATGAAATAATACAACAAAATTTTACTTTCAACCAATTGTGCCAATATACATTTCTGTGCATAAGTGGGCTTAAAAGTCTCTTGAGATGAATGTTTCATTTGTTTATGCCAAGGGGAATATCTTCTTGGTTGAAATGGGTTGTTACATTTTAATACATATATTAGAAATTTTAAAGTTGTTGCATATTTTGTTTGTCTCATAATGCAGAAGTACATTGTTTGAATTCTTAATCGGTGCCATTCAAGTTGAATCTGACCCGTCCATTTTATCTGTTTGACTTTTTCAGTTTTATTTCTCATTCTTTTGTCGTTCAATTGCTACAAATTTCGACTTTAGAATCTTTTACTACACCAATGCCGTGGATTCTGCACTCAATTGTTGATTTACAAGTTATTCATATTGGATTTGAAATATATTAATGACATTTGATTTTCTCATGTGAGAACAAAAATATAAGAGACATCGATTAAATGCAGAATTAGAAGAGCACAGGCACTCCTCCAAAGTCCACCAATGTGCATTTTTTGCCTGCATTCTGTCACCCACACTTGAAGTTGCCATCCAAATTAGCAGTTGCATTTTTTGATTTTCTTATCGTTGCTCTTAGTATTGTTTTTGGTTTTCTTTACTTCAATAATTTCAATACATATTTTTTTTAAATTAGAAAAAATAATTAAAGAACTATGTTTCTTTTTTCACTCCGTTAATTAAATGATGTAAGTATGTAACGTACTCAAGAAAGTCTTGAGTGCAACAATTATGGGAGGTAAAACACATTCGTTTTTTTTTTTTTTTTATTATCAGAATTAATTTTTTTTTTTTTATTATCAGAATTTAAATTTGGATTCTGTTTGACTCCACATGAATTCATTTTCAGTCTTTGGGGTGTTGTTGTGATAGGTTTTTACAAATTACAAGAGATATGAGTTCTCTGAGTATGTGAGCAGCGTGAAAAATGTCGATATCGTTGTGAAAAATATAGTTAATAACTTAATGAAATGTTTTTAATTTTCTTTAATTATTTTGAGTTTGTGGTATGGTAATAAAAATATAAGGTAGTCAATCTTTAATTAATTACATTGTTACAACTTCGTTGAATCAAAGTAGTATTATTCAACACTTTGTGGCCTTAAATCTAGATAAAGGTGGAGATTAAAAAAAAAAAACTAATACTTGAAAGGATGTAATATACATAAAGATCCCGTGATGATATTCTACTGGAACTTGGTGTAACCATTTAAAAAATATATTTTTTACCTAAATGAAGGTACATTTAAAGGCAAGAAAAATTAATTGACTTCAAAAAATTTTGTACTCCTCATTGCTAAGTTTTCTGCTTATGGGATGGTAAATTTTTTCTGCTATGTGTGTTGTGTGCAGATGGTAGTCTGGAGGTTACTAATCGTGGACCGATCTCAATATTTTATGGTTTGAGTTCTTATTGTTCTTAAATTATATATTTCACTCAATTTACATTGTATTGACCTACGTATCAATTTAGAATTTGAAACTTCAAACTATCTGGTTAGTTTTATCGTATTTAACATGATTTGTTGGGAAAAATCTATAAAATTATTTAATGAGATAGGTGATAGGGTTGAAAGGGGAGAGCTTAATGTTAAAGAAGGTTTAATAGGAGTGATGTTAACAATATTTTATGTACTTTGCAAAATTGTGACCTTTGCTTTCCTGATTTTCAGAATTGTTTGTTCATTAGGGTATGAATGCAACTTTTTTTTTTCACAAATAAAACGTTGGATTGTGTATCAGATTGAGTGTTTATCATAAATAGAGATATTGAATATATATATAAACTTTATTGAAACATTTGCGGTTCTAACACGGAGGTTTGCATGAAACCTCTAAAGACCGGGAGTTTTACAACGATGCACGGGTAAAAACTAGTACTAATAAAATTGGGTGGGGTGAACACAACAATAGGGGTTGTACCGTGGCCTTGAGTCTAATGGGCTTTAAGGTAGAAAGTCCATTTTACCCCTACTCCAAAGTTTGTAGGGTTGGGGTATATACCCCTCTAGCTTTATTTAATGCACCCCCGATTCACGTACTCCCCTCAAAACACATGTAAAATAGATGCACTCCCCCTAAATTGTCTATTCTACCCTTATCTCTTTAAATTGTATAGGATAAATACACTCCCCCAAAACCCTAATTTCTCCAATTCCTTCTTCCCCACTCCATTCTCTCAAACCATTCATCTTCGTCTCCACCCCACATATCGTCGCCGCCTCCCACCGCCTGCCGCCTTCGTCCAGCGACGCCAGCTCGCCGCCTCCTACTCTTCTTCTTCCATCACGCGTCGCCGCCTCCTCCATCGCGCGCCGACGCCTCATCTTCTTCCATCACATCGCGCGCCGTCTCCTCCTCCTCCATCGCACCGCCGCCGCCCCACCCCACCCCAAGATGTGCCGCTTCGTCCTCCCTTTCGTCTAGCCTCCGCCGCTCGTCCGCCGACCCAGGTAAGCATTATTTGGTCGACTCCTCCATTTTTTTTCTGTTGCTCCTCCAACTTTTTTTTTAATTATTTTTTATTTTCGATAATATTGAGTCAATCAAAAACACTTCCGTCGAAAATAATCTATGGACGGGACGGGAGTGTTTTTGGTTGACTCAATATTGTCGAAAATTTCAAATTTTTTTTTTAAAAAAATATAGTCGACAAATCAGAGTCGATCAGAGTGTTTTTGGTCGACAAACCAGTGTCGACGGAAGAAATTTTGGTCGACTCTGATTTGTTGATTTTTTTTTTTTTTTACTTTCTATGTTACTATTTTTTTTAATTTCTGAGTTTTTATTTAGGTTACGGTTAAAATTAGTGTTAGGGTTAGTTTAATTTATGAGGGGTGTATGTATCTTTTTGTATTTTATTAAAAAGGGTAAAACCAACATTTTACATGAATATTTAATTAATAAAAATGGAGTGACGTGTATTAAACAAAGCTGTTGTGGTATGTACCCCAACCCTACAAACAAAAGTCTCCATGTTTAATTAAGCCCAATTCAAAATAGGGTAGGTTTTGAGTCACACCCGGTAGTCTATATGTAATGCAATTTGGGCGGTGTAATTTCTCGAATATTCAAGTGCATTCGAGAACCTGCTCTACGAAAAGTATAAATAACCTATATCTCTCTTGCATACTTCTATCATTTATTTTTTCTTACTAATTCACGATTATTTCTTGCGAAGTTAATCCTTGTAGTTTCTTAATTGAGAATCATGGCGAAGGAAGGTCCTAATTGGGATGGTTTGCTTAAGTGGAGTCTCTCTCACTCTGATGGCACTAATTCTTCTCGAAATTTGAGGTACAATCCCCCCAAATTTTGGGTGAATATCTACCTTTCTTGCGCTGCTTTTAAATTATCTTTATTTGGTTTAAAATTGCCGATCAATAATCGTAATTTGTCTTGATTTCTGATGTTGGATGCAATAGACGTGATTTTTATTGAATTTACGCGACTTAGCCGTTTCCGAACTTTTTTACTTAATTGTTATGTTTTTGCCTTGTTTTGGGGTTTAGTGAGGAGGATAGAAAATGGTTCATGGAAGCAATGCAATCGCAAACAGTCGATGTTATTCAACGAATGAAAGAGATAACACTTGTAATGAAGACGCCAGAGCAGGTTTTGGAGTCTCAGGGGGTGACTCCTCAAGATCTTGAAGGTATTTACAGATGAGCTTTTTACAATCTACCAATCTGAGGAAACTTTATTGATATGATATTGGATTGTGATTTTTCTGGCCTCGTGTTGTTCTCTTTGTAGATATGTTGGATGAGCTACAAGACCATGTTGAATGTATTGACATGGCCAACGGTGAGTTTCTTAGCTACAATCCTATTCAATGAATATACGATGTTAGATGAGCAAGTTGAATATACGATGTTATTGTTGTTTGTGCTGATACTTAACCACTTGGATTGGCTTCTTCTTTATGTTCTTTGTCAGATCTTCATTCCGTTGGTGGCCTGGTTCCTCTTATTGACTTCCTGAAGAATTCCCATGCTAACATCAGGGCAAAAGCTGCGGAAGTTGTAAGCACAATCGTTCAGAACAACCCCAGAAGTCAACAATTGGTCATGGAAACTAATGGCATGGAACCACTTTTATCAAATTTTACTTCAGACCCTGATGTTGTTTCTCGTACCAAAGCACTTGGTGCCATTTCATGTGAGTAGCCTCGTGTGACATTACAAGTTCATGTATTAATACTAGATTAGCATCTTCATGTGTTATGTTGTTCTTTTTTTTTGCAGCTCTAATCAGGCATAACAAGCCCGGGGTTGCTGCTTTTCGCCTAGGTAACGGTTATGCAGGTCTTAGAGATGCTTTGAGTTCTGATAATGTTAGATTTCAAAGGTAACTCAACTCCCTTGAGTTATATATAATGAATTTACATCTTATACCCAACCTTTCTAAATCTTATTGACTGTATGAATTGCAGGAAAGCACTCAACTTGATCCCGTATCTACTTCACGAGAACCAATCAGACTGTGGGGTCATAACTGAGCTTGGATTTCCTCGCATATTGATGCATCTTGCATCAAGCGAGGATGCTGAGGTACGTGAAGCTGCACTCAGGGGCCTCCTTGAGCTAGCACGGGACAAATCAGACAACCCCAATAGCAGTTCAAGTGAAGAAGACGATAAATTGAAGCAGATTTTACAAGAAAGGATTAAAGGCATCAGTGAGATGTCAGCAGAAGACCTGGGAGCAGCTAGAGAGGAAAGGCAGCTCATTGACTCCCTATGGAATACTTGTCTGAACGAACCATGTCCCCTTCGCGAACAAGGGCTTCTTGTTCTCCCTGGAGAAGATGCACCTCCTCCAGATGTCGCCAGCCAGCATTTCCAACCACCTCTCCGAGCTTTGGCTGCAAATAGGAACCCTGATATGAAACCTGAAAAGAAGGAACCACCATTGTTGTTAGGTTTGTTAGGTCCAGGACCTCCATCATCTTAATTGTTGTCGTATCTCTTAAAATATGTGGCGGGTTCTTGTATAACTATCGTGGTTTCATTAGCCAATCATAGATTCATAGCTTCCTGTGAGTCAAGTTTATACCTCCGCTACATGCAACAAAATCTCATGTTTTATCTCAATACACATGGTTTTATTTGAGCATTTGGTTATTTTTATTCTCCATTCTTAAGTCCCATATATTGGTGTTGCTTTACGTGAATACAGAAAATGCCAATTGGAGTGCAACACATGGTTTTATTTGAGCATTGATTATTTTTATTCTCCATTCTTAAGTCCCATATATCCATTTTGTGGTGTTGCTTTACATGAATACAGAAAATGCCAATTGGAGTGCATATATTAGTTCGGGTGAGTTGCCCGACCGAGCTATGGCAAGGTATGTCTTCATTGAAGTAAATAGTAGCTAGAACATATTGCATAGAAAACCTTGAAACAATATAAAATTATTACGGCTTGTTTGGTTAATGAATATAAAATCATTCAATTTTGACCCTGGTTTTATAGCAGTGTAGAGGGAGGGGGAAGTGGAAGTGGATAAGGGAAGCCTTGTGACATGTGAATGTAATTGGATAAAAAGGCCCCACTTTGACAGCTTCAATGAGGAGGAGCTAGGCACCACAAATATTTCATTCCTCAAATTATCTGCATTTCCCCAAATTCTACACATCTTCGACCATGTTTTCTACCGATTCAAAATTACATGTTTGTAAAAAAATAATTAAATAATAAATTGAAAGTAGATGAGAGATGGAGAGAAAAAATAATACTCCCTCCGTTTCATATTAATTTTTATAGGTAAATTTCTACTTTTTTAAAAAAATTCAATGTTTAAGTTATGATTCTCATTTACAAATTCTCGATTAGGGTTGGAATAAGTTTTCAAGTCAGAAGGGCAAGAATGAGTGGAAAATAGATTTGTGAATATAGTGTGTTGATGCATTGTGCTGCTGTTTAGTGTTTTTTTCGCAATTTTGTTTATGCAGTTGGGGAATTTGGTTTGGTGTTAGCCTTAATAGTTGTTTGTACTGTAGATAAGGCAGTCGACCGGTTAATGACATCTTCAACAGGGGTCCCTTCCATTCACATGATTTTGTTTAGTTTCTATCGACTTGGCCTAATGAAGCATGTATTGGACTTCCATGAAATTCCATTATAATTAAAGAAAAAAATTATTGTCAAGTTAGGGCCTTCTGCATCTTGATGCAGTGGTTTGTGTTAATATTTGGATATGCTTCTTGGTCGTTTTGTGAAATATGAAAGCACATTTTCTTGGTCTTTTTTTTTTTTTTTTTAAATATGAAAGCACATATTTCATATGCTATATGTGCTTGTCAAACCTGTTGCGAAGACCGATTTGGACTCGGACTTTTTTGTTGTCGGACAATTCATAATTGTTACCCCAATTGCTCTAGAAAGATTCTGATGTTTTGTGATAGCCATATACTCGGTTGAACGCTGTTCTTACCAAGGTTGTATGCATTCAAGGATGATTAAATGTGTTGTGTTGCATTACTGATGTATGCATTTCCACGTGCAAATCTCCATAATGGGAGAAAAGCTCTATGATATTAGATGCTGTGAGTAGAACAGGAAGAGAACTGGAAACTTTTGTGTTAGGTAAAGATAATGGATAAATGACATTGTCCTTTGTGATTTTGGAGAGGCTGGAGTTTCTATGAAACTTCGTTTTTAACCTCTCCCTAGTGGATAAATGGTGTCTAAAGTTGTCTCATTTCTAGAATCATGTTACTCTATATGAACTTTATGTTTATTGATTACAAGTTAAATACCCATCCTTTTTCCCCTCCCCATGACTCGAACCCAGGACCTAAGACCTAGGTAGTGGTGCTCTAACCACTTGAGCTATCCCACTTTGTCATGAACTTTATGTTTATGCTCTTGCATTTTTGCCCTAAACTCATTTTATGCAGCAATAAGTCAATAACATTTAATGTACTATCTATATATAACTGACCTTTCCTATTTCCACATTTTACACCCTGTGATATTGCCTATAGATATAAATATATCTTTCTTTTTTATGAGGGTGTTTAGCTGAAGAGCTCCGCTAAAGTGTTTGGTAAGAATTAAAAAGAAAAAATACTTATTTGCTCCCGAAATAAGATGTTAGGAACTTATAAACTTATGTGACAGAAAATCAGGTTCTGAACTCTTTTGCTTCAGGGTTTTTTGTTGACATAAACTTATTCAAGGCTAATAAGGAGAGAGTAGTGGAGTTCTCCAAGGAACCCGATGCTGGGAGTGGCTCAAATGGTGATTCGACAAAAGATGGTTTAGTGACTGTGTATCGTTTTTTAATACTTTTTACACGCGTGACAATACGATTCCCACAATTTTATGGGTCCGATTGTAGTATGTAAGTACAACCAAGTAGTTTGTTCGTCCAAGGATCTTGTTGAATGTAAGTGAATCCCTAAAGTTAAGAGTATTCATGCTATTATAGTAACTAAACGTGTTTGTTGGATTTTCGGGAATTAGAACAAAAATATTAAACTAAATTAACTAAGATAACAAGAATAACACAAAAGAAATAGCAAACTATCTAACTTTCGAGAGAAAGTGCAAGAGAAGGGTATTGCCTCGGGTGCATCCATTTTGGAGGTGATATGGTGAATTAACGAATCAATTACACAAATTAAACCTAAGGTGTTGGATTGAGCTAAAGGCTATCACTAGTGTGTGTAGACCAATCCCTCGTGAGTCTTAGGTGAACACGTGCATTAATTAGCAATTATAGAGTCTAATCAATATCATAAGCTCCTAAGATAATGTCTCATAAACACGTTCAACACGGTTACTAATGCTTATGAGACGCCCTTTCACTAATCTAATAGACAACCTCTAATTGATTAGTGTCTAGTGTTGTTGATCTAAGCAATCAACCCCCGGTCGGTGTAGTCAATTACTATGAGAATTCTAATCAATTAATTCAAGCTCACACCCACACTCTTAATCATGCAACCCAATACAGTCGTTGAAGTCGACAAAACCAACAATGCTAGCTAATATGGTGAATTAATCAATTGAATCATGAAAATCACAACACTAGAAACCTAAACACCCAAAACCTAGATTAATTCAATAATCAATCCATAATTACACCAATTCACCACCAAAACTTTCACACCCTAGGCAATTAGAACTTAGCCCATGGTTCTAAAATAAAAATTCATGGCTAAAACAACAAATAACATCAAACTCATAGAAGGAAAGCAATAGATTGAAGAATTAAAGAAAATACCAAATTGAATTGCAAAATAGAGTAATATCACCTTGATCACGAGAATTTAGCTACAAACCGATGTAATAGACGATGCCCGATGATCGTAGCTTGATTCGAAATAAAAACACCTATTCTAGCTAATCTAATGAGAAATTCAACTAAAACTATAAGAAAACCTACTACTATGTGTTAGTGTGTGTGGAATTGCTTGTAAAACGAGGAAGACTCCTTCTAAAACTCAAAATGAACTTTATTTATATTTGGGGTGGAAGTCTTGAATCAATTTTGCAATTAGGCCCTTGAAATATGGAGAAGCCAAAACCCCCGAAAATGGGTTCACCCGGCCGGACGGACGAGTTGGGTGCGCGAAATGGGCTGGAACAGGTGGGCCGGCCGGGCCGAAACTTCGTAAGTTGATTGAACACTCGTTTTTGCGATTTTAAAATTTTAATGTCTAATTCACCTCGTATTCCTACAAAACGAGCTCGAATACCTTTCTCAATCAAATCAAGCATATTAGTGTAAAAATGCATGAAAAACCCTTAACGTTTATCACTAAAACACATGAAATTTTATGCAATTTACAACCGAATCATTTAGCTAATGAAGATGCAAACCTGATGATCAAGTTGAAATTTCTTACCTAGCTACAAGGTATGGGATACTTTGGCTTGCATTCATCAATTACTCAAGCTCAAGCTATTGTAATCCATTTGTTACATATCACCTTGGTTCTTTTAGTTGTTTGAGATGCTTTTTGAAGTTAATGTATCGATCGTGGGGACTCAAGAAGTTATGCGTTGATCATGTGGACTCAAGGATTTATAATTTATGTGGACTCAACATTATCATGCTGGCATTTCCTGCTGATAGTTCCTGGATTCATTGGTTTTTGACAATGTAAATATAACTAAGTGATGGATAATTGTTTCTTGTTCTCCTTTTCCAACACTGCAATGAGTTTGATGTCCTAATTCAAGGGTGTTTTTGTCATTTGACACTAAAATACAATTTTATCCAACAAATCAAACTATTGAAATATAAATTATCCTGTAATTTTAAAAGTTTAATCACTCAATCCAAAAATACAAATTAATTTAAAATTTCAAATTGTGAACATTACAAACTCAATAAATTCTATCCAGAGATATTTAGTCCGTCTATCAAACAAAATGAGGACTAATTAGTTGAAATTTGTGGAGGCCAATAGTTAATCAACAGCTACACTATTTTAGGTTGTGTTTGGATGGATGGATTTGGGCCTATGAATTTTAAATCCATAGTCCAAATCCACCCTATATATTTGGATAAAAAAAACAAGTTAATGGATTTCAAATCTATGATATTTAAAATTAATATATTTTTGGTTAAAAGTGTGGGAATTTTAAATCCTTCTACAAATCTAGTCATTTAAAATTTAAGAATTCTTAATTCCATTCATTTTCAAATCCTTTGTATTGGAAATGACTCCATCCAAACGCAGCCATAGATTTTCAAGAATTGAAATAATTTGGTATTAATTGGAGAAAACCCTTGTATATTACTATATTAGATTAGCACCCACGTATAACGCGGAAAGTTAATAAAATAAATATTTATATTATAAATAATTAAATAATTTTATAATTTAAATTCTAAATAAAATTTGTGAGAAACGGATGAAATGAGACGTTTAAATTTTAATATTTAATAAATATGAAAACAACTTTTAAAAGAATTAAAAAAATTTGAAAAAAAAAACAATTTAAGTAATAATAAAATAACTCTTAATAAATTTCTTAATAAATTGTAAGTCACCTTCAAATATCAACCACAACCCCTCAAATAAATAAATATTTTAGTTAATTGCTAATTAAATCACAATCTTTTAATCATTTGCAATTTAATCTAAACTTTAATATAATTGTAAATAAATCACAAACTTTAAATATTGTTGCAATTTAGTCTTTTTTACAATTTTCTCAATTTCAATATTTTTTCAAGTTTATAGAAGCAAGAACAAGATTGATGAATTTCTATATGAAAATTAAAGTGTTTGCTCTTCATTTGAAATCAATCTACGCCAATGTGAATTTGTTTTACATTATTATTAATGATCTTTTGACCCTAAAAATAAATTAAATATGTTTGTTAAATTATATGTTTGTTAAATTATATATTTGCAAAAATGTAACATATCTCAACACATTCTCACCAATTACTTAATTTTGAAAAATAAATGAGAGTTAATTAGTAAAAAAAATATAAAAAAAAAGAAAAAATAAAATAAAAATTGCGGTCCAAACCGGACCGGAAGACAGAAATCCAAAATTTGTCGGACCGAAAACTAACCGATCGGTCCAATTCCGGTCCGATCGGTTCCGATTCTGGTCTTTTTTCCGGTCCGGGTTTTTTTTTTTTGAACACTCCTAGTTAGGGTATCTCCAATGGAGACCCAAATACCCTATTTGCCACTTAAAATGTTCTCCAATGCAGTATCACTGTTGGTGGCAATTTGCCACAATTCACTTTTTGGTGGCAAATTTGCCACCAACTCAAATGTGTACTCAAATTTTTTATTTGGCTATTTGCCATCTTCCCAAGCTTTTTCGTCAGTTTATATTTTGTTTTTATTTTTTTAATTAATTTATTATTTAATTTATTTAAAATTGATAATTTTATAACTATTATTAAATTAAATAATGAAACAATTTTGAATTTTATGATTAACCATTATAAAATATTTAAAAATTGAAAGCATATAATTTAATGGTACGACAAGTTAATAATTTAAATTACAAAATACAATATGAAATAAAATATACTATATATTATAAATTTAAATTACAAAATACAATAGGATAAAAATATACATACTACAAATTATATATTTGATGATAAACAAATATTTAATAAAATATAAATAAAAAAGATAACATTACGAATATTTTTTTAGAATATTTCAATTGAATTAAAATTTGAGTTTGATGATTGGAGATTATTTTATTGTTTGACTTAAATTTGATGGCAAATTGGTGATATTGATGGCAATTTGAGTCCAAGGATTGAAGATGGCCTTATAGACTTTTTTTAAGTCTTGACCTAGTTTTTTTAACAAATAGACCTAACTCGAAAGCCTTTTTAGAGGCCTTTTTAGTCTTATTAGTGCATTTAAAAAAAAAAAACTTACAACGCTTATATTTCATCAAATCATAAAAAATTGACTAATTACATTGCTTAATGGTTACTAGTTAGAAATTATATATATTATATACTCCTATTTACTATTTAAGATGTTTTCTATATTTAAGTATAATAATATTTTTATATATATTACATACTCTTATTCAAGATGTTTTCTATATTTAAGTATAATATACCTTATATATTATATTTTTATATATATTTAACTAAATAGGCTTTTAAAAAAGCTTGATCCTGACTTGTTTATTAAACGAGTCGAGCCGAGTCGGATTTTAATAGGCCGAGCCGTAGGCCCCTGTCGGGTAGCTTGACCCATTCCCACCCCTAGAGAGAATGAATAAAATTTACGGCATGATTGGTATGCAGGAATGAGGTGGGAATGAAATGACCATTCTTAATTCTATTCCAAATGTCCTGATTAATATGTTTTTATATTGGCAATTACTTATGTGTACCAGTTACATGTATGTAACTGGCTATTTCCCCTCATTTTTTACTAAGTCCACACTCCCTTCTTTTAGGCACTCCCTTTTTTTAGGCACTTATGTGTACAAGTTACATACATGTAACTAAATCCAATTATTTACATGGGTTATTAGTTATTTACCTTCTTTTTTATTAATTTCACCCCCAATTTTTTTAAAATAAAAATACATGTAAAATACTATATTACCATTATATCAATTAAATTAAAATACAACTCATTAAAATTATAATTATACACCGACTATCGATTCACCAATGAAACACCACGAAGTCAAATATTATTCTCTTTTTTTAACTTTTAAAAAATAAATATAAAAACATAACGAATATTAAAAAAATATGAAACTCAAAAATAAAATTATGAAATAAAATTTTCGGTATTTTTTTTTCAAAAAATAACCAAAATTTAGAAAAAAAATTAAAAAAAATCGAAAAAAAAAAACTAAACTAAAAAAATTCAATTTTTTTTTTCTAATTTGGGTATAAATGTATGAATATGACATGCTCACTTTCTAGCTTTAATCTAATTTATAATAACTAAGATTATTTTGTTATGTCTTCATTATTTCTAAAATAATATCTGGTTTGTTACAAGTTTTTTAAGGTTGTAGATTATTTTTTAAAATTAATTAATAAAATAATCTAATTGAAAAATAAAATTTATATTTAGAAACTTAAATGAGTGGAGAATTGGGGAAGAAAGAAACCAGCATAATAATAATATTGCATCACCTTTATTATTTTCTTTGAGGTCATCGTCATGTTGATGCATTCATATGTTTATTGAATGTGATCGTATCTATTAATTGAATTGTGTGTTCAGTGTGATTCATTCTCACTTTTGTTCTTTTTACTAATTAGTTAATATCAATTTTTTAATATTGATGTATTAATTTGCATGGTATGCCTGGAATTATAAATGTGTTAAGTTATGTATTTTTTGTTAAATATAAATATTAGTTTAAATACGATATAGTATTAGTACGCCTATGGTATAGTACTAGTTAATATATTGTATAGTACTAGAGATTAATGTGGGTATAAAAATATTATTTAATATATGAACTAATACTATACAATATTTGAATTTATACTATACTATATTTGAACTAGTACCATAAAGTATGTGAACTAATACTATACTATATTTGAACTATTACCCTAAAATATGTGAACTCGAAACTCGAAAAAATTAGAACTTGTACCAGTATAAACTAATATTATATTATATATGAACTAATACGTACAATACTGCATAATAACTAATAATATATCATAATACTTATCAACTGTTATCATAACACTTATAAACTAAAAATTATATTCATAAAAAATTAAAATAAAGTGATTAAAAAATGAAAGTTCAAATGAAAAAAATAATTAAACAATGTAAAACGAAGTGAAATTTGTAAGGAATGAAGTAAATTTTTGAAAGGATAAGGTGAAAATTATACACCAGTTAATTAAAGTAAAATAATACCAATAAAATTAAACACTTGCCTAAGAGAGGTGCGAGTTTTATATTTTAAAACAAATTATTATTATACTATTTAATACTTAAAAAAAACAATTAATATTATTTTTAAAATTTTCTTATTAGAATTTAAAATTTTAGAATAATTATTTATGACATAAAAAGAAAGTAAGTTAAAAGAATTATCATTTGAAACACAAATGATAAATAGGAAGAAAAATAAATTAAAAAAATAATATTAAAAAGATAAATATAAATATCAACTGAGTAAAATAAAAAATAAAATTTTAAAAAATTAATGGAGTATTATTTTTTAATGATAAAATTTTTTTAAAAAATAATTGAAGTAAAATAAAGGCCCAAGAAAAAATTTATGTGTTAAATTGATATAGTAAATGGGTCATGTATTATTTGTAATGAGTTATTTGATTGAATATAATAAATGAGTCATGTGTTATTTTAGCTATTCCTATATATTTAGGAATGGGTAAAGTCTAGTATGCACTCGAGTGCATGTTATACACCCTAGTCCATTTGCACTTTTCAGTTTTACTGACTTACACTTTTTGGTAAATGGTGTTGCACTTTTCAATTATTAAACTGTATAAGTAATATTTTTAGTAATAATTGAAAAGTGCAACACCATTTACCAAAAAGTGTAAGTCGGTAAAACTGAAAAGTGCAACATGGACTAGGGTGCATAACATGCACTCGAATCCATAGCAGACCAACCCTTAGGAATGAGTTTTTTATAAAAAAATATTTTACAAAAATATCATAACTTATTTTTTAATTTTAACAACATTATTTTATACCTCCAAAAAATAACAAACAACAATAATTATTAATAATTATAATTATAAAAATAATAATAACATTATTTAATAAAAAATAAATTATGAATTTAATTCTAATAATATAAATAATAATTCACAACATATTAATAAAAATAAAAATATTTTATATAATATTAATTATCTTAAATAATTATAAAAAAATAATATTATTATTTAATAAAAATATTATCATTTAAATATAAAAATCAATAATAAAATTATTATAAAAAAATATTTAAAATTATAGATATTATTATTAAATACCAATATAAAAATAATAAAAATATATAAAAGTAATAAATATTATTATTATATTAAAAATCGAAAATAATAAAAATATATGTGAGTATTAAAGACCTAATAATTATAATTAATAATAATATTATTATTGTTTGAAATTTATATAATACTCACATTTCATTCCATCTATACCAATCATAAGAATGACTATGGGTTATTTATTAATAAGGTCATTTCACTATAAGATTAGTCTAATAAAGTCTACAATATAATTTCTTGTCTAATAGCATCAAATTGAAAACTTTGAGACATTTATACCCTTCAATTAATTTCAAATAAATAGGATATTTTATAGGAATTCAAAAGTCAATTATATACCATAATTATCCGATTAAGGGAGAATTTCGAAAACAGAGAAATTTTAGCACCTTCCAAAGATTTAAAATTTTCCTAAAAAGTAGGTATACGCATTAATTGGTTTCACTTTTCATAAAAGATAGCTATCTCCATCTAAAATATAAAAAATTTCCTAAAAGATAATCTTGTTAAACTGAGGGTTTTGAGAAATCTGCAATTCAATCTACAGGTTTAGGAAAAAGCTTCTGCAAAAACGGCGAAGTGTAGAAGAACAGAAAATTAGAAGCGTATGTATTATCTAGACATATGCATATTGAAGTTCATGTGAATTACGTTCAGTATTATGCAAACTAAAGTGCATTTCGACAATTTTGCATAAAAACATGCAAACTAAAGTGCAGTCTAAACATATGTATATTGAAGTTCATGTGAATTACGTTCAAAAGTATGCAAATTAAAGTGCATTTTAATAATATGCATATTGAAGTACATATGAATGACATAAAAAGTAACGTCATTTCAATGCATATTCCATCACAAAAGAATCAGTACAACCAAAGCTTAAACAAAACTAAAAAAAAAGTAGAGATCAAAGCCTAAACAGAAAATTAAATTACCTTAAACTTCAAATCAAAATCCAACAAAACCTCAATCCTAATCTCCTGCCAAGTTCTTCGCAATGGATCTGGAGCTCATCACCTTCGCGATCTCGATGACGTCATCGAACGAGATTCTAAAACGATCTCGATCCACTTCAACCACGACAATGAATCCGAAAAATTAGCCTTTCCGGGAAGCTGTATCGACGTATTCATGCACT
Organism: Galeopsis tetrahit; assembly: GCA_963675135.1. Lineage (NCBI taxonomy): Eukaryota > Viridiplantae > Streptophyta > Magnoliopsida > Lamiales > Lamiaceae > Galeopsis > Galeopsis tetrahit. The sequence goes on from OY776129.1 coordinate 73,391,035, forward strand.
CAAAAAACTCACTCGCCTCCAGATTTTTGGATTCAGCAAATCCCTTGAAAACATCAAGTTTCCCACCGAATTAAACGCTATCAGGAATAAATAATGACCCATCCGCACCGCGCCGTTGCCGCCCTCTGCCCGCGACCGATCGGATGCTTCCACGAGCCACCCCTCCAAGTTGTTCCTAATCCGGTGGCGCACCTCCGCCGTCTCATTAATTCTACGGTTGACGAACATCTCCTTGGAGCTGAGGCGGCGGAGCACCCGCCAGTAGCTGTCGACGTCGCCAAAGCTCATCGTTCCCTGGTGGAAATCGAATACGGTGAGCACGTCGTTAGACGTCCGACCGGCGAAGGGAAGGTCGTGTTTCTTGAAGAGCTCTGTGGCGGAGGCAGCGCTCTGAACCACCATGGTGTTGACAATTGTATAACCTAATTAATTGAACCCGATAATTAAGGCAGAATAAAAATCCGATAATTAATTGAACCCGATAATTAAGGCAGAATAAAAATCGAAAATTTAAATCTGAATTTGAATAATTTAATGGTAATTAGGATTTAAGGGTAATTAAGAGTTTTTATCTCGAAAATGAAGCAAATAGACAAACTATTAATTAGGCGATGCAATTAGATTAATGTAGGGTGATAATGACCCTATTAGTAAAAAATCTCAATGACTATTCATATGTCATTCCATTCAACCCTTCATTCCATTCACGAGTTCATTCTATTCAGCCACAATTCCATTCAATCATACCAATCATGTGTTAGGGTTTGGAAAGAAATGGAAGTGGGTGTTTAATTTCTGTAATTTTGAATTTTTTTAAAAAAATAATTTTCTCTTTCCTCTTCTTTCTAACTGCAATTTTTTTAAAATTTTAAAATTATTTTTCCTCCTCTCTTCCATCGATTTTTTTATATAATTTAAATTACTTTTTTATTTTCTTTTTATTTTCATAATCTGGAATAATTTCTGGAATCTTCAAGTGTATTCGAGAACCTGCTTACGAAAAGTATAAATAACCTAATAACCTCTCTCTCTTGCATACTTCTATCACTCTTTATTTCTTACTATAAATCCACGATTATTTCTTGCGAAGTTAATCCTTGCGTAGTTTCTTAATTGAGAAACATGGCGAAGGAAGGTCCTAATTGGGATGGTTTGCTTAAGTGGAGCCTCTCTCACTGTGATGGCACTAATTCTTCTCGAAATTTAAGGTACAATCCCCCAAAAATTTGGGTACTTTTCTTGTGCTGCTTTTAAATTATCTTTATTTGGTTTAAAATTTAATCGTAATTTGTCTTGAACTCTGATGTTGGATGTAATATGCGTGATTTTTATTGAATTTACGCGCCGTAGCCGTTTCCCAACTTTTACTTACTTAATTGTTGCAAGAGAGAAGATTTTAAGTTTTTGCCTTGTTTTGGGTTTTAGTGAGGAGGATAGAAAATGGTTCATGGAAGCAATGCAATCGCAAACAGTCGATGTTATTCAACGAATGAAAGAGATGACACTTGTAATGAAGACGCCAGAGCAGGTTTTGGAGTCTCAGGAGGTGACTCCTCAAGATCTTGAAGGTATTTACAGATGAGCTTTTTACAATCTGTGGAAACTTTATTGATATGATATTGGGTTGTGATTTTTCTGGCCTCGTGTTGTTCTCTTTGTAGATATGTTGGATGAGCTACAAGACCATGTTGAATGTATTGACATGGCCAATGGTGAGTTTCTTAGCTACAATCCTATTCAATTTATTGTTGTTTGTGCTGATACTTAACCACTTGGATTGGCTTCTTCTTTATGTTCTTTGTCAGATCTTCATTCCGTTGGTGGCCTGGTTCCTCTTATTGACTTCCTGAAGAATTCCCATGCTAACATCAGGGCAAAAGCTGCGGAAGTTGTAAGCACAATCGTTCAGAACAACCCCAGAAGTCAACAGTTGGTCATGGAAACTAATGGCCTGGAACCACTTTTATCAAATTTTACTTCAGACCCTGACATTGTTTCTCGTACCAAAGCACTTGTTGCCATTTCATGTGAGTAGCCTCGTGTGACATTAAAAGTTCATGTATTAATACTAGATTAGCATCTTCATGTTTTATGTTCATTTTTTTTGTGCAGCTCTAATCAGGCATAACAAGCCCGGGGTTGCTGCTTTTCGCCTAGGTAACGGTTATGCAGGTCTTAGAGATGCTTTGAGTTCTGATAATGTTAGATTTCAAAGGTAACTCAACTCCCTTGAGTTTTATATAATGAATTTACATCTTATACCCAACCTTTCTAAATCTTATTGACTGTATGAATTGCAGAAAAGCACTTAACTTGATCTCGTATCTACTTCACGAGAACCGATCAGACTGTAGGGTCATAACTGAGCTTGGATTTCCTCGCATATTGATGCATCTTGCATCAAGCGAGGATGCTGAGGTACGTGAAGCTGCACTCAGGGGCCTCCTTGAGCTAGCACGGGACAAATCAGACAACCCCAATAGCAGTTCAAGTGAAGAAGACGATAAATTGAAGCAGATTTTACAAGAAAGGATTAAAGGCATCAGTGAGATGTCAGCAGAAGACCTGGGAGCAGCTAAAGAGGAAAGGCAGCTCATTGACTCCCTATGGAATACGTGTCTGAATGAACCATGTCCCCTTCGCGAACAAGGGCTTCCAACCACCTCTCCGAGCTTTGGCTGCAAATAGGAACCCTGATATGAAACCAAAGAGTGAAAATAGGCTCCATCATCTTAATGCAGTTAGACATCTTGTGTAACTTTTGTGTTTCATAGTGCCAAGTTTATCTCAATACACATGGTTTTATTTGAGCATTTGGTTATTTTTATTCTCCATTCTTAACTCCCATATATCCATTTTGTGGTGTTGCTTTACGTGAATACAGAAAACAGCACATGGTTTTATTTGAGCATTGAATATTTTTATTCTCCATTCTTAAGTCCCATATATCCATTTTGTGGTGTTGCTTTACATGAATACAGAAAATGCCAATTGGAGTGCATATTTGCCCGACCGAGCTATGGTTATCAATCTAGTTATAAAATCTTTCATTGAAGTTCTTCATATCTGCCCGACCGAGCTATGGCAAGGTATGTCTTCATAGTATTTGCCCTGGTTATCAATCTAGTAATAAAATCTTTCATTGAAGTTCATATTTGCCCTGGTTATCAATCTAGTTATAAAATCTTTCATTGAAGTTCATAGTAGCTAGAACATATTGCATAGAAAACCTTGAAACAATATAAGGTGTGTTCGTTTTACATAAGTACTGTGATATTGCATTGCTACTTTTGCTTATGCATCGTTCCTCATCGTGGAGGGCAGAAAGTGATGAGATATCTTGACGCCCTGCACTTGTTTAGGCTGGAAGAATCATCAAAGGCGTAACTATACGCCTTAGGACAAATCGCCTTAAACAGATTAGCAAAAATAGTGGGCTTACAAGTTTTGGGGTTTGAGTACTCCCCTGTGCAGCAATATTTAGGCGATTGTAGAGCTAAGCAAGCACTCTTACAACCCACCACCTTACCATTAACCCTAACCTCCAAAGCCGAAGGGCAACACACGTTCAAATCAACTGCACATGACGCTACTCCACACCCGATTCCACCCCCAACGGGCCTCATTGAAACGGGCAAGTTGAACCCATCAACCAAGCTTACATCATAGAAATGCAGTGGTGAAGATGAAGAGCCTAGTGTCATTTCCACCACCGTTGCTGGTGGTGTGCCGCCCATTCCGCGACATTGCAGCTGGCCGGAGCAGTCTCCGGTGGCGCATGACCCCTTGTTGTTTGAGTCGAAGTTGCAGCTCTGCCTTCCCCATACTCTTCCCGACCACTTTTCAGGTACATCCATGGTTATTTCTTGGCCACTGGTTAGTAGGAACCCTCCGTTGTTTGGATTTTGCTGGCCCGCACCGCCCTGGATCCCGGGCCATATGCTTTCATTGCAGTTGTTAACTATTATCAGTTGATGTCCAATGCCATCTGCAAACATAACAGTTAAAGAAATTAGAATTTTGGTTGAGAAAAAAATAAAATAAAATTGGGGAAAATTGATGATATACTTGTGGCAGTGAGGGAGAGGACTATGCAGATTGTAATGAAGGATGCATATTGGAGTATAGACATTTTGTATTTCGAGTACATAGAATAGTTGAGAGGATGAAGAAATATGCTGCTGTTGATGAATGGTATGCAATCCATAACTGAATTTAAAGCAAAAATCTTGTGCTGTAGCTACTTCTGGACCTAATGGCTCAGCATCTATTTTGGGTTTCTTTTCATCTTTTCTATTATTTTTTATATTTTTTCCCTCGCTTTTTCTTTTTTTAAAGATAAAAGGGCATATATTCATTGCTTCTAACTGAGGATTACTACTTTCATGACATTGTAATATACGGATTTATTTATAATTTTGAACTTTTAGCATGTTGCAATGAATACCTCAAATCTCCCTACATCTCTCAATCTGGATGAGATCTCCGCAGAAGTCATAGAGATAACTTATACTCCCGTATAAAATTTTGCTTACTTTTGAACACAAATATTAAGACAAATTTTTAGGAATTAATAAACAATAATTAATTCTCACCCTCTCTACAAGTTCGGACTTTTAGATGAGACGAAATTTTTTCACAAATGATAAAATATGATACAAGCTGACGTGATTGAAAGAGAGAGAAGAAAGAAAAGAAAGATATAAAGATAAAATTAAGTGACATTATATATAAATAAGAATAAAGAGTAAGTATATAAATTTAAAAGGCATTTGTTAAAAATTGTAATATAAGAAACATATAATAGACAAACTAAAATGGAAATCTTCCACAATTGGATATTGGAAATCTGAACGGATAAGCTGAAGAACCATGAAAAGCAGGCTATCTATACTAATATAATACATCAACGATTTTCCTTTTTTAGTTTAGGCGGGAAATCATATGGACCGTTGATCACATTTCTTCATCTTGATCTTGACCGTTCATTTGGTCTTCTGTATAAATATGGTAACTCTCATTTATTATTTTTAATTAATAGCTTTCATTTATTACTCTTCATTTTAACCGTTGATATTTCTAGATTGAATCGTGTCCTTCGGATCAATTCCTTAAAATTTGTAACGTCTTTTTCATATTTTCTATAAATTCGTCATTTTTGTTTGTCATTCTCATCAAATCTCTTTTCTCTCTTTTGTACGGTTCTTATGTAGTTAGTATTGTTGTTGTTTTTCTTTTATATATGATGTATTGTTCTAGAATATAATTTTTTAATTATTGTATTTTTTTGTTTTATAGGTAGTTTAGTTATTTTATTTTTGTTTGTCAAGACTTGAAGATTTATCACAGCTTCCTTTTTAAGTTCAGATCTGTAATGGAACATTCACATATCTGTGAATTGAGTGAAATTAAGTAAATCAAAATATAATTCCTGCCCATCTATATACATTATCATTTTGTAATGTAAATCAAATTTCTTTTTGCATATTCGGATATGATCTTCTCAGTGGAGGCCGAGAGATCGAGATTGACGAGATCTGAAAACAGCGACATTGTCCAACAATTATCAACCAAATTTCTCCTCTCTCCTCTTTTTCTTAGAAGTATGTATGTATGCAGAGTTATATTTTTGTAGCGGCAAGTTTTTAGGATAAACAAAACAAAATGACAAAAACTTTGTTAAGAGATTTGTGGTGATGTTATTTTTGTCCATTTCTTCTTCTTAATAGAAGTCTTAGATGACATTGTACCGTTTATACATTAAAAAAAAAAGGTTAAAAATCCATTGAAAATTCAATTTAAATTTCATTAAATTAAGAAAATTAATTTTCGGTCATAATTGATTAATTTTAAAGATATAAGACATATTTTTGTTCTTGATCTAATGAACCAAACTCAACTTTTGACTTCTTATTCTTCAATAAGAAGTATTTGTTCTTGGTCTGGTGCTGTAAATTTGATTTTTGACTTCTTATTCGTCATTGACGATGTGTAAATTATTGAGAATTTATTTTAGAATTCTTTGTATATAATATATTTTTACCTCTCATTATAATTGTCTGTATATTTATTGTACATTATTTTAAATTGTAATTTTTTTTATTAATTTTTTTGACAATTTTTTAAATTGTAATTCAAATTAATAGAATTGAATCAAATTACTATAAATTTATTCAGATGAAAGAGATGTAAAAAAAAAAAGTGAAAATTGTAAATCCTCAAATAGTATTAAAAAAATTAAATGTTATTCATAATTCTAATAAATGTTATTCACTTTTTTTAATGCAAGTTTATACCTAAATGAATTCAATATGGTATATTGAAGCAAATTTTAAATTCGAAATTGTATGGAAATCATCATTAAATTGTTGACCTAAAATTATATGGAAATTAATCTTAAATTCTAATTAAACTTTTGATCTAATTATATGTAAATTAATTAATAAAATAAATTATAATGAAACGCTTGAACCACTCTTGGGTAACTATTTTTTTTAAATTTGTTAATATGTGTAATTGATTATACAAGTAATTAATGTTAATGAAGATATATCATTAATAATTAATCATTAATGTGCATACAAAAAGTAGTCTGAAAATTTGACAGAAGCTTACCTAAAATACTCATGAAAATTTTAATTATTAAAAAAACGGATATGACTTTATGTAATACTTATTTTAGTAACGATTTTTTAAAATTCCTTAAATTATGCTAATCGATTAAACAAATCAGTAATTAATATTAATAAAGACTTATCATCTTAAATCAATAAATAATTAAATTTTGTTCCTCACAATGTATTTGCAAATATATTTGCGCTTTAATGTATATTTAAATAAAAATTTATTCTTTTGTATCATATTTCTCTGTTTTGTCGAGTAATTTTCACAAATTATTATTGAAGCAATATTCATCATTTACTTCACAAAATTACAAAGATACGTTTTAATTTTAGGATTATCATTTAATTGATTAGCTTAATCCAAGTAATTATTTTTGTAAAAAGTCCAACTAATTCTTTAGTATTAACAATCTTATTTTTAGGAGCATGTCATTTACTTCACAAATTAACAATCTACATATACATGCATACACTTCAATCTTTGACTGTACGTCAAAATATATCCAAAAATATATTTGTATAGAGTGGTACGATAATGGACTACTTTTATTTATATATATATATATATATATATATATATTTCATAATGGACTACTTATGTAACCAAATAATGATTTGACATTATTCAAGTCACTGTATTAATTTATGAATAATATATGATTTCATCCATATCTCAATCTCTATCCATAAAATTAGAAAAATAAATTTTATAAGATTTTTAAACCAATTTTTTTGTTATGGCTTATGGTAATATTTTTTTCCATATATATATATATATATATCCTAAAAAAAAAAATTAATTTTAAAAAAACGACATTGTCTGAATAAACAATCACTCCCTTAATAGTGTATACAAAAATTATATGGTGAATCAATGCATATTTTGCACCTTTTTTATATTTGTATAAAAATTTAAGTAAATGCATTTTTTTTTACTCTTTATAGATAAAAAAAAGTTTAAAATCCAATTTAAATTAAGAAAATTAAATTTCAGTCATAATTAAATAATTTTAAAATAGTCCATAAATTTCTGCATAAATTGATATCATAGATAACTAATTGGATAAGCAGAATGTGATCCAATTTTTATTTAAACAAACCATCTAATTTTAAAGTTACCATTCAATTTCAATAGACACTATATATTAACTTAAGGTTGTATTTGGATGAGGGAATTTGATTTAAGAAAGTATTTCAAATGAAAGAATTTAAAAATAGATGGATTTCAAATGACATGGTTTTAGTGAGGATTTAAAATTCTCTCAATTTTAATTAAAAAGTGTGTGATAAAAAATCTAAGTATTTAAAATCCATTCATAATAAAAAAGTGGAGTGGATTTGGATGATAAATTTAAAATTTATAGATCAAATCCCTCCATACAAATGGAGACTTAGGGGTGTGTATTGGTTGTGAATTATATAGGATTTTTTTGGACTTTCAAAGTTTAGGGGTATTCAATTCGAATTTTCAAAAGTCTTTAAAAATCTATACTAATATAATACACCAACGATTTTCCTTTTTTAGTTTAGGCGGGAAATCATATGGACCGTTGATCACATTTCTTCATCTTGATCTTGACCGTTCATTTGGTCTTCTGTATAAATATGGTAACTCTCATTTATTATTTTTAATTAATAGCTTTCATTTATTACTCTTCATTTTAACCGTTGATATTTCTAGATTGAATCGTGTCCTTCGGATCAATTCCTTAAAATTTGTAACGTCTTTTTCATATTTTCTATAAATTCGTCATTTTTGTTTGTCATTCTCATCAAATCTCTTTTCTCTCTTTTGTACGGTTCTTATGTAGTTAGTATTGTTGTTGTTTTTCTTTTATATATGATGTATTGTTCTAGAATATAATTTTTTAATTATTGTATTTTTTTGTTTTATAGGTAGTTTAGTTATTTTATTTTTGTTTGTCAAGACTTGAAGATTTATCACAGTTTTGAAGATTTTGGTGTTATTTTGTTCGGATTTGAAGATCAACCATCTCTCTTCCACATGGTTTAGTGTTATTCTCCAAGCCTGCTTCCTTTTTAAGTTCAGATCTGTAATGGAACATTCACATATCTGTGAATTGAGTGAAATTAAGTAAATCAAAATATAATTCCTGCCCATCTATATACATTATCATTTTGTAATGTAAATCAAATTTCTTTTTGCATATTCGGATATGATCTTCTCAGTGGAGACCGAGAGATCGAGATTGACGAGATCTGAAAACAGCGACATTGTCCAACAATTATCAACCAAATTTCTCCTCTCTCCTCTTTTTCTTAGAAGTATGTATGTATGCAGAGTTATATTTTTGTAGCGGCAAGTTTTTAGGATAAACAAAACAAAATGACAAAAACTTTGGTAAGAGATTTGTGGTGATGTTATTTTTGTCCATTTCTTCTTCTTAATAGAAGTCTTAGATGACATTGTACCGTTTATACATAAAAAAAAAAAGTTAAAAATCCATTGAAAATTCAATTTAAATTTCATTAAATTAAGAAAATTAATTTTCGGTCATAATTGATTAATTTTAAAGATATAAGACATATTTTTGTTCTTGATCTAATGAACCAAACTCAACTTTTGACTTCTTATTCTTCAATAAGAAGTATTTGTTCTTGGTCTGGTGCTGTAAATTTGATTTTTGACTTCTTATTCGTCATTGACGATGTGTAAATTATTGAGAATTTATTTTAGAATTCTTTGTATATAATATATTTTTACCTCTCATTATAATTGTCTGTATATTTATTGTACATTATTTTAAATTGTAATTTTTTTTATTAATTTTTTTGACAATTTTTTAAATTGTAATTCAAATTAATAGAATTGAATCAAATTACTATAAATTTATTCAGATGAAAGAGATGTAAAAAAAAAAAGTGAAAATTGTAAATCCTCAAATAGTATTAAAAAAATTAAATGTTATTCATAATTCTAATAAATGTTATTCACTTTTTTTAATGCAAGTTTATACCTAAATGAATTCAATATGGTATATTGAAGCAAATTTTAAATTCGAAATTGTATGGAAATCATCATTAAATTGTTGACCTAAAATTATATGGAAATTAATCTTAAATTCTAATTAAACTTTTGATCTAATTATATGTAAATTAATTAATAAAATAAATTATAATGAAACGCTTGAACCACTCTTGGGTAACTATTTTTTTTAAATTTGTTAATATGTGTAATTATTATACAAGTAATTAATGTTAATGAAGATATATCATTAATAATTAATCATTAATGTGCATACAAAAAGTAGTCTGAAAATTTGACAGAAGCTTACCTAAAATACTCATGAAAATTTTAATTATTAAAAAAACGGATATGACTTTATGTAATACTTATTTTAGTAACGATTTTTTAAAATTCCTTAAATTATGCTAATCGATTAAACAAATCAGTAATTAATATTAATAAAGACTTATCATCTTAAATCAATAAATAATTAAATTTTGTTCCTCACAATGTATTTGCAAATATATTTGCGCTTTAATGTATATTTAAATAAAAATTTATTCTTTTGTATCATATTTCTCTGTTTTGTCGAGTAATTTTCACAAATTATTATTGAAGCAATATTCATCATTTACTTCACAAAATTACAAAGATACGTTTTAATTTTAGGATTATCATTTAATTGATTAGCTTAATCCAAGTAATTATTTTTGTAAAAAGTCCAACTAATTCTTTAGTATTAACAATCTTATTTTTAGGAGCATGTCATTTACTTCACAAATTAACAATCTACATATACATGCATACACTTCAATCTTTGACTATTCGTCAAAATATATCCAAAAATATATTTGTATAGAGTGGTACGATAATGGACTACTTTTATTTATATATATATATATATATATATATATATATTCCATAATGGACTACTTATGTAACCAAATAATGATTTGACATTATTCAAGTCACTGTATTAATTTATGAATAATATATGATTTCATCCATATCTCAATCTCTATCCATAAAATTAGAAAAATAAATTTTATAAAATTTTTAAACCAATTTTTTTTGTTATGGCTTATGGTAATATTTTTTTTCCATATATATATATAAAATATTAATTTTAAAAAAACGACATTGTCTGAATAAACAATCACTCCCTTAATAGTGTATACAAAAATTATATGGTGAATCAATGCATATTTTGCACCTTTTTTATATTTGTATAAAAATTTAAGTAAATGCATTTTTTTTTTACTCTTTATAGATAAAAAAAAGTTTAAAATCCAATTTAAATTTCATTAAATTAAGAAAATTAAATTTCAGTCATAATTAAATAATTTTAAAATAGTCCATAAATTTCTGCATAAATTGATATCATAGATAACTAATTGGATAAGCAGAATGTGATCCAATTTTTATTTAAACAAACCATCTAATTTTAAAGTTACCATTCAATTTCAATAGACACCATATATTAACTTAAGGTTGTGTTTGGATGAGGGAATTTGATTTAAGAAAGTATTTCATATGAAAGAATTTAAAAATAGATGGATTTCAAATGACATGGTTTTATTGAGGATTTAAAATTCTCTCAATTTTAATTAAAAAGTGTGTGATAAAAAATCTAAGTATTTAAAATCCATTCATAATAAAAAAGTGGAGTGGATTTGAATGGTAAATTTAAAATTTATAGATCAAATCCCTCCATACAAATGGAGACTTAGGGGTGTGTATTGGTTGTGAATTCTCCCTTCTAACCCAAAAAGGTAGAATCACTCACTTTCGCTACTCTCCAAACGAACCAACATGTACGCACTCCTTTGTTTCCGGCTATGAAGATCTAGTCAAAAGCTTTCACTTGCACGAGATTCGCAGATGATCGAGGATTCCTTTCTCTTTTTTCCCAATCCGCATAATCTTCTCGAACCTAATTGCTTTTCATCGATCAAAGTCAATTCCACGGAGATAATAAGTTGTTACGCCCGCTCTCTCTATATAGGCAAATAGAAAGGTAGAGCCCTAGTTTCCTAGTCAGCTTGAGACTTACCTTGACTCCACCAGAGCTATCTGCATCGAGTCTTTCGATTGAATTTTCAAAAGTCTTTAAAAATTATGAGGCATTCAATATGGATTTTAAAAAGTCTTTAAAAATCTTTACGTATTCAAGAGTTTATGAATTTTGTTGAATTCTCCTTAAAAAATATAAATAAATTTCACCATCCAAAATCTCTTCTAAAAACCAGAGATTCACCACGGATACCGCCCCACCCCACGAGTTTTGGATCAGGTCGGATCCGCCCCGTATTGAGAATGGGTCGGATCAGATCCGTGAATATTCCCAAATTAATATATAAACTTTATATATATATATATATATTAATAATATATATTATTGATAAAATAATATCCCATAAATATATATATATATTATTGATAAAATACTTTATATTTATATATATAATATTAATTTAAAAAAAACTCTTCACATTAATAGTTTCGCCGAAATTTATGAAAATATATGTAAATCAATAAAAAAATATATATTTCACAATCCTGTCAATTCTATCAAAATCCATATAAATCAATAAAAAAAGTTCATCAAACTCTACATAAACTCTATGAATTTTATAAATCCACGTATTTTTTAAAGTCCAAAAAAATTCTGTGAAATTTCATATTTTCGTTCCATAGAATTAGTTAGTTGTGCATATTTATAGCCTTAAATGTTGATTATTTTATTTCTTTGATTATATATGAGTTTAAAGTTGACTTTTTTATATGGCATAAGAAACCATGTTCTAAGAATAATATATATATATATATATATATATATTAGTACATCATCACATTTTTATTTTTAGTTTTCCGTCCTTTTTCCTCAATTTATTTGATCTTAATATGTGTAGTATTCATATTAATTCAATTTCTTCACGCCATCAAATTAAGTAACTTTGTTCATGATTTTTTCATAATTTTTTTTAATAGATCTATCGTTCATTTAAATTAATTTGTATTGTTGAAGAGATCTATCTGTTCTTCAGTTTCTAATCTTAATATTGATGTTTGATCTCACCAATTGTAAAAGATAGTGGTTTTATATGGTTACTTCATTGAGAGTAGATTGTACATATATATGCTTAAAAGTTGATTCCAAATTATTTTGTTCATTTTTTTCAATTTATAATGCGACCTCTATATGTGTTGTTATTTTTCAATATGTTATCAATTTAAATATTATTTATTTCAGTTATATATGATTAGTAGTATTATTTATTTGGGTCTTTATATGGTCGCTTCGCCCTTCTTGACAAGAAACTCTTGAAATATCATTGAATAATTGATTCAACGTATGAGATTGTTTTTATATAATTGGCTTCGCAGTAGTGCATTTGTTTTATGCCATATGCAATATGCAATCACACTCATTGCACTATTAATAAATTAAACATATAAATTTAAAATGACATATATATCATCAATAATATTTCATTTTTAAATTAAACCACTTTTAACAAAATTAATATTATAAATGAAAAATATCAATTTGAATTTTTTTCATCAATTTAATTAGTTTTATGTTTGATTATTAAATACTAAAAAATACTTTTTTATAATTGAAAGTTTATCTATTTTCAAATTTGATCACTCACTTTAAGTCAATATTAAAATCATCAATTTTTATTTTAATACGCCCTCAATTGACCCGTCATTGACTAAATGAATAAACTTTTAGAGGGTTGAAAATGTAATTATAAAATATTACGAATCTATATTAAATTACTAATTTACCCCCACCTTTTACACAAATTAATTAAAAGTTAAAATTAAATAAATTAAAATAAAAGAAACGTTGTTCTCCTTCTCCGTCCTGAAATGCGTCGCCGTCTCCCACCTTCCTGTCGCGGCCGATCTCCCCCCACCTTCCTGTCGTCCCCCACGCCCATATTAATCAAGTTCTTCCACACATATCCACTACCTCAAATTTTCTAATGGCAGTTTTACCCAGAGTCGTCGCCTCGATCCCTTTCTCTCCACCACTCCATTTATCATAAATTGATTGTATTTATTAGTGCCGGATGAGGGATTTGGGGAAGAAATAAAAAATGTAGGGTCGTTGTTCCGCCTCCTTAAACAAGATGATGGGTTGTCGGAATTTGGAGGAAATTATTGTAGTGGGGACGTGGGGTGGAGAAAATTCACAAAGAGAGAGGTAGTTATTTCATGGATTGGAGGGTTGTGCTTCTTACCCCTATTCTTTCATTAAAGTGTAGTGGGAAAAGGGTCAATTTAGTTTCGTAACTTTTTATCATTTGGATACATGAATTGTGAGGATTTGATTTAGGGTTTGGGGAAAATAACGTTGTTAGAGTTTTTATGTTTATGAAATAATTGGTTTTAGTTTAATAATATAATAATTTTATTTTTATAAAATAATGACATGAATTTTATTTTATTGTATTGTACTTTCAAATAATTTAAAATTATTTTTTATTTATACACTCAACACTTTTCGGGTGAATACAACTGTCCAGTCATCTTTCCGACGAAAATGGGACCAAATTAAAACAAAACAAATTTAAAAAAATTGAGACTAAATTGGTATATTTAACTTTTTTGAAACTATTTCAGAAAATGTAAAAAGTTACGGGACTAAATTGATTTTTTTACCGAAGTGTAGTGGACAACTATTTTCTTGTGTGCGGTGGGAGTGATTAGATTAGGTTAGGTTTAGAAATTAAATAAAATTTATTTGGGTAATAATATATATTTTATTTTAAAAATAATTATTTCATCACAATGCGAAACTAGATTGCTCTATGGCGAAAATAGATGACATGTTAATGTTTAATTGGTTTCCTGTTGTCAGGAAGGACGAACAATAGAACATCCTTCCTGACCATAGAAAATTCATATTTAGTTTGTGTTATTTTTCTCTTATTTTCTTTTATCTCTCATCTTTCTTATATTTTCTCCTGTCATAACAAAACTATCGGACCAGAAAAATTTCGGTATTAACCTTACGATATTTATCTTACCTAATGGAAGTTTGCACACAAGTATCATTACTAATTCATTCAATAAATTTTATTATTATATTGTAATTCATATGCAATACTATTAAATTAACTTTTTTTTTTTGTTTATTTGTTTCCGATCATATAGTGTCAATGATGATATGGCTACTAAGATACATATAATTTTTTAGCTATCAAAAGTTTTCAGTTGTATGTGAATTTGATTTTATTATGAGTATCAGAATAAATTAGTTTATATTATTTAATATGATCGAATTTGTATATATTGTTCTTATAGTTAATAAAAATATATTATCTTTTATATATATATATATATATATATATATATATATATATATCATTTGTTTGATGACATGCTTCCTTAATTATTTACAAATTATTATTCATATTTATTACTCCTACTGCACAAACATTATAAAAGGCATAGTTTATTGTTATTCTTAATTTTAAATTATATTTTGTATAACATTTCCTAATTTTAATTTTGAGTCCGTTTTAAAAAAAACAATCAAATTTATGAGTTTTTTTTCTTGGTCACCGTTGTCTGGAAATGGAGGAATCGTTATTGGTATTTGAGAGCTTGAAGTTACATCCATTTACTCGATTCTTCAAAATTCAAAAATTGTAGTTGATAAATAATTAAATACACTAAAGGTGGTGGGTTTTTTTTTTTTTTTTGTTTGCAATTAACCTATTGAATTTTAATTTATTTATTATCTACGAATGTATTAATAATTTCAATTAAAAATATTACTATTCTAATCTTATTTAATGTTCAGTGTTTAGGTTGGTATGTATTGGGTTTTAACGTTTTTTGTTATCAATTTTTTTTTAACAACAAAGTTATTTTTAATTATAGTTTATATGGTATATAATTATATTTTATATTCATCTTTCATTTGTTATGTTTACTTATAAGATTTTTGGGAAAACATTTTAATAGATTAGTGATGGCACATAATTATTATTTATATAATGTAGAATGGATATGGGTTGTTCCATTTTAAATTTAAGATTTACTTAAGTGTGTCATGCTATTTAACATTCAAGTTAAACCTGATGATATTGTATGTCGGAATGACACTTTTAACGTTGTCAACGTTAATGCAAATTCATATGTGATAGATAAATGTTCAAATTTTTTGGATGAACAACAACTATTTATTTTTCTATGAGTGTTTTTTCTATATGAGTTTTATCATCTTTTTATAATTTTTATCCATTATAATGATTGATTACTTATTTTATTGTTTTTTGTTAGGGTTAATTTTTTTTCCGTTTAATATTTTCATTTTAGTTTCGAATAATCATATGACCGATGCAACATTTTCTAGCAAGTTGATACCTTATTACATGATTTTTTTTTTATGTTGATCAACTTTTTTCTGGTGTTAAGTGATTATTTTTTGATAATTTTTCTTCTAGGAAATATTTGAAGAAGACAAAATTTGTTAAAGAGGATATTGATAAAGAATGAGTGAGATGGACATTGAATGACGTCCGGTATATAGTGTGTTAGATACACCACATTTTTAAGTTTGCAATTTAATGTATCTGTTTATTTTTTTACAATAATTAAATCATGATGTGGTTGTCAGGGCTATCAAGGTGTCACATAGATGTCACGACTGATGCATATTTTTATTTTATTTTATTTTATTTTTAATTGTAAAACATTTTTAACTAAAAAAATTATATACTAAAAAAATAGTTTTTAACTAAAAACAATCTTAAAAAATCTTTTTAAAAAATAAATCATAAACCGATTTAATTGTTATATATCATTTTCCCCCAAAACTCAAAAGAAGAGGACCGTGTCCTCAAAATCATCGTCCATAAAAAATAATCTGAAATTTACATATTATTTTTACTTTAAAACGTTTAAAAAAAAAAAAACGTTTTATTCAACATACATGACATTTGCGTGGGCATTTGTGTAGCACTTTAATGTGGCTTCGACATCCACTTTATTTATGTATTGCCAAAAAATAGGGAAGATGCATCGAATTGTAAAACTTAGAAAAGTGATGTATCGAATTGCAAAGAAAAATAATAATATGTTAATTATTGATAAACACCTTCTTCTTCTTCTTCTTCTTCTTCTTCTTCTTTTTTTTTTTTTTTTTTTTTTTTTTTTTGCAATTAACCCTTGAATTAATTATACATTTTTAATCTTTTCATAATAATTTTATTTTTTGTTATTATAATAATGAACTTAATGTTTATGTTTTAATTATGTGTAGTATCTTTGTTTTATGTTTTATTTATTTTTAATTAATAATTATGTGATTTGGAATATTAATTTTGTGTTCTATTTAATAATCAATTTATTTTTTCATTAAATAATTATTTTTAAATTTTAATTTTTCAAAAGATATATATTTTAAATTTATTTAATATTTTTATTTCTGATTATTTTTCGATAATTGTTCTTCCAACAAATATTTGAAGAAGATAAATTTTATTAAAGAGTACATTGATAAATAATGACTGAGATGGACATTGAATGATGATATATTGTGTGTTTTAATTTGTTTTATGTTTTATAATAATGAACTTATTGTTTATGTTTTAATTTTGTGTAGTACCTTTATATTGTGTTTTCATGGTAATTCAATAACTTTTTTATATTGTATAATTTTTAACTTTTTTATATTTAAAATAATCTTTTGATCCTATATTTTGGTTATTGTATTATTTTATTATATATTTTTTACATTATTGGTATATAAATTTAAGTATTATTTTTATATATACAACATTATAAATATTATTGATTGAAACCAATTTAATTTCAATTGAACATGAATCAAATATGATAATTTATTTTTTATATTTAGTCATATCAATATTTACTTATTATGTAATATTATAATAAATTTTAAATTTGTTTTGCAACGAATTGCTAATGAGCATGCACTGTTAAAGAAAAGGGAAAATGTGGAGTCGTTGATTACTTTTATTAATCAAAGTTGTTACAAACGGAAAAATTAAACTAAAGTGATTAGATGTTGTTGATATTTATGTGATGGTTGGCCAAGTTTATAAAATATTTTATCTTTTGGTGATGTAATTAAATTTTCTGAATATAAATATTCAAATATGTTTATTAATTAAGGTATATCCCACTAATATTTTTTTTGAAAGATACCGACAATGCGATTTAAATTTAACCAAACTTGTAAATTAAATTTTGAAAATCCAACTCCATAAACCATTGTTTTCCATCAGGTCTCTTAATAAATATTGATTGTGGAAAAATATCAAACAAACATCAATATGTTTAGCAAGGTATGACATTTTTTTGTATATTTTTATATATGTATATATATATATATATAATATTTTTAATTTGATTCATTTTTTAAGGTCATTCAATTTCTAAATGTTTTAGGACTGTTCAGGGTTTAATTCCACAGAATTTAGATTCTTCTTCATTCACATATGTCATAATAAGTTCATCTATTCGTAAATGTCGATTGGTAATAAATTTATGATTTTAACCGTTTAAAAGTTAATTCCTTTTAAATAAGTTTATTTTTAATTATTTTTTATTCATTTTATTTTTTATATTTATAATGCAGTTTGTTCCGTATCTATGTTGGAATACATATTCAAATGAATTATTTTTTCGTTCAAGTTTTGCGATTATCGTATTTGGTGATGAAGAATGGAAAGTTAAGTTGAAAAAGAAAGGAAGTACAATGTTTCTTCCATCTAGATTTGTAAAATTTGTCAAGAGATAATTCTTTGAATGTGGGTTGCAAATGTACTTTTCATAATCTTGAAAATCCAAAATTAAAATTTAGGGGTTTAGTTAAATAATAATAATGTTATTTATCAATATTTTTTGAACAAATAATGATCTTTCCGATTAATTATTTTGTATAGATAATGAATTTTTGAATTCCAATTAATTTATATATTTTTTTTTAAAATTTATTGTTGTCATATTTATGGTAATGTAAGTATAATTTATTTAACACTTCATAATGAATTTGAGTGTAACTAATCATGAACTAGATCTAAAAATTGGAACACCGGTAATGTTATTGAGAAATATTAATCACACTGCTTTCAAAAAAAAAAAAAATTAATCACTCAAGGGACTTGTGCAATGAAACCAAGTTTGTGTCATTTTTAAAAATAATTTCCCTTATTTTTTTTATTTTAGCATTTGGAATTCTACATTATCGTTTTATCTTTAAATTTATAATATAATATTTTGTTTTATGTGTAGGTTGATTATAATTAGGTTGAGTGATAAGGTTCTTGAAGTTAGGGTTATAATTAGAAGTAGGACAATTAACATTTATATCGAGATCTACGTTGACTCCTTCTCAACGTAGACAATTTTCATTGATTTTGTCATATGATATGTCTATTAATAAGAGTTAGAGGCAATCGTTTTCTTATGTATGTATATTTTGGCATAATCCTGTATTTAGTTATAATCAATTATATGTAGATGTGTCTACAATAACAAATTGTCATGGTTTGAAAATCTTATTATGTCATGACAATAATCGTGACGAAAAATGTAGTGTTTCATGATTTTTTAGTATAATTTTATAATAATTTAATATTTAAGTTTCACAATTTTTTTCAAGATTTTATTTTCGGTTAAATTATTGTTGATATTAGATTATTAGATTATTAATATTTAATTGGATGTGATTTACATGTTATTGAATCACTACGACATTGTTCAACATTTTATAGTGATTTAATTATTTTGACATATCATAAACATACTTATATTTCAATATTAGACATTAATTTTATATACTTATACGTTAACTTATTGTGAATATAAATATTATAATTTTATTTATTTATATATAAGGTATTAATTTAATTGGATTTAAATAATTAATTTTTTTTTGCTAATTTTATTATTTTTTAAAATTTATTTAGTATAATAAATATGAGTTAATATTAATAATTAATGTTATAATTATGATAATAAATAATATATATATATATATATATTAATATAATTTAGTGATATTATAAAATAACACTATAAAAAAATTAAAATTTAAAATGTCGTGACATTTTTCAACATATCAGACCGTGCGCTAGCACGGGTGCCCTACTAGTATTATTAGTAGAAATAAGTTCTTTGTTTGAGACAAAGTTATCTAATCTCAAATTGTTAAAGCATCACCGTGAAACAACTTTACACCAATAGGTTATACGTAAATAATAATGGTAAAGTCTAGTATGCACTCGAGTGCATGTTATGCACCCTAGTCCATGTTGCACCGACTTACACTTTTTGGTAAATGGTGTTGCACTTTTCACTTAATACTAAAAATATTATTATACAGTTTAATAATTGAAAAGTGCAACACCATTTACCAAAAAGTGTAAATCAGTAAAACTGAAAAGTGCAACATGCACTCGGGTGCATAGCAGACCAACCCAATAATAATTCCTCCCACCACCAAAAATATGTTTGCTCTTTTTTTTCCTTTCGACATGGACAAAAAATATGAACACTATATTTATGAAAATAACATAACACTATATAATTCTTAAATTTTAACATATTAAAATCCAATTCAAAACACTTAATTCATATAGCTTTATTAACCCAAATCAATACCAATTCAATTATTCATCCACGTCGAACAAACTCTGATTTCTTTAACACCCGCATCTCTCTCCCAATTCTTCCATCATCTGATTCATGTGGTTTTGAGAAGATTATGGCCCAATGGGCTCAGAGGTAGCCCATTTTCTCAAATGGGCTCACAATATATCCAGCGGGTTACAACGCAGCCCATTTCAAGTTTAAACTTAGACTGAACAAGTGTCGATTCTGAATTTTGAGGGAGGAAACTCAAGAAAGATCAGATCAGAAGAAAAAGCGACTGGATTTTGATTCCCACCCAGCGAATTCGCATTCTTGTTTCGTGAAGAGGAAAAAGAAGGTTGATATCGAGCAGTATGATGAGGCTCACAGCTAACGTGTCGAGGGCCGTGAGGAATAGAATAGGCACTTCCTTCTCACTTCTTAAACCGCCACCTAAAGCGGCGCCGCCGCCGATACTTACAAGACAATTTTCTGATAACTGCAATACTTTCACGCCGAAATCAGTTACCCTTGAAATGATAAAGTACGCCACGTCTCTTGCCCGTGCCCAAAAAACAGGTATGCCCCTTTTAGCTGTTTTTTCACTGAGTATTTTCTGGAAGTTGAATTTTCATTTAGGGTTCTTCTCTCCTACTCTCTTAATTAAGAAATTGGTACTATTTGATGGTTTATCAATGAATATATTGTGTTGTGCAAATGCGCAATTGCAGAAGAGTCGTATTCCCAAGGATTGTTAGTATTGGAACATTGCGAATCCACTCAGCCCGACGATAACTCGAAGGGTTTGGTTGAACTTGCTCGTTCTACCTTGTTATTTGAGAGGTTCTTCTAATTTCTACCATTCCATTTGCGATGTTTCGTTGTTGAATTGTTTTTTTGTTTCTTAGTTTTTTTATATTCACGGAGATTGAGTCTTTCAATGTTTTTCTATGTGATAATGCAATTTAGAGGGTCTCATTCGGCTGCAATGGAGAGTCTTCGGAAACTTCAACATTTAGAAAAACTTCTGGATTTAAGTTTTTCTCTGGGTATTAAAGGTGATAAAATAAAATCACTCTTTTTTTTTGTACGCTGAAATTTGGTTTCTGAGCAATGGGTTTATGTTGGCTCCTGCAGTTGCTGCTTCAGAAGCTTTGACCGGAATTCTTCTAGAACTTTATCAAGTAAGTCACAGCAACACCAATTAGAAATGATTTCTAGCTCTATCAATGTTTTTTTAGTTGAATTCTGTTGCAATATTGCTAAGAAAGTGGAATGTCACTTGATGTTGGTTCAATTTCTGTAGGAGGATGTTGCATCATTAGGTGTAGAAGTCGTATTGCAATTTCTAAGATCAATCAGACTAGAATTAAGCGGTGGGGGTGACTTTGATGTTTTGGAGGGCCGCATTAATGCACTGAAAGGTCTGATTGAGATCTTATCTGGTAATCTTGAATCGGGTACGTATGGTGAGCTCTTTTTATTGCTTCTATTTTTCGATTTTCAGGGTTTCTGAATTTTACTCTTCTGCAGCGCAGTCAATCTTTGAGGGAATTGAGGTAGAGAGATATTTTAGCGGTAAGGTTTTTACTTAATAAGAAACGTTGCTCAAAAGAACCATCGTTTAATATATTGATTTTGTGATATGTAGGCAATGCTGCCCTGTCTTGTGGTGAATACCTTCACGGAAAGCGAGAGTTTTCATCCGCAAAGGAATTGTATCGGAAAGTAATCCAAGCAATGTCTGAGATCAAAGATGTTGGTGATCCAAACAACCTTGGAGCTTGTAACATGACGTCTGAGGAAGTTGGGATCGCGGCTACTTGTGCTTTAGGACAGCTCGAATCTCATTTGGGGTGATTCCTATATTAATATAGCTTTTCGTTTTTCTAATCTTTATCGTCATGTCTTAATGGGGAGGTTTTGTTTTGTAGAAATTTTAGTGAATCAGAGGAGATATTGACTACAGCATTGAAGAAAACAGAAGAGCATTTTGGTATGTTGAATTGTTGATTTCTCGTTAACACTGACGTTTATGAGTTATATTTGTATTATGATGACTTTATTGATGGTATGTAGGCCCTCAACATCCCAAGGTTGGTGTCGTTTTGACTTGCATTGCTCTCATGTATCGACTGAAATCGACGGTGGAGCGCTCAAGCTCCCTTTTAGTTCAAGAGGTAGGAAATTCGCTCTTAAGATACCAATACAATATATTGCCAAATTTCTCTGTTATCTTCATCGCTTTCCAATACTGTTGACAGGGCCTCTTCAGAAAGGCTCTCGAATTGCTTAAAGCTCCAGCGATGGATGTTGATGGTAGGGAATCATCACATACAAACTTTACAAATTTCCCATTTAATAAGAGTCTTATATATCTCTTTTGAATGTGTAGGATCAAATGAAAACGCTTACATAAACGATACAGTTGCATTAGCTAGAGGTGCGTCTTACAACTATCGAATCTTATCTTGTTTTTGCTAACTAGCGAGTTTGGTTGGCAATTTATGCATTGTTATGTTTGTGAAGGTGGGTATGCAGAAACTCTTGTGGTGCAACAGTCGAGAAAAGCAGAAGGGGAGAGATTGAGAGAATGGGCGGAAAAGAGTTGGAGTAACAGGTGGGTATCACTGAGCCAAGCATTGGAATTATCAGAGTCTTCCCCTAGGGTGCCGGTGATAGATACCCGAATATGCAGGGTCGTGTAGTTTCCTTTACAAATTACAATGACATGTTATTACAATAAAAGCTACTATGGAATTTATGTAGCATAAACTAATAAACATTTGTGATATTTTGAGTCTGGGATTTGTACAATAGTAAAAATAAAGTGATTATTTCTAAAAGGAAAGTGAACATACGGAGCTACAAAGAGGGAGTTTATCTCATTTATATGAAATAGTAGAATTTATATTTTTCGAATTGAACTTATGAGTGGTACACAAAGTGAATAGTTCAGGTGGAGACTTGCCAATAATTAATAAAAATAACACATTACAAATATAATAATAGAAACAACACGTTTATAACTATTTGACTGACCCTGCAAGTCGATTCTCGACTGCTCTTATACATAAACTCACACTTGTCCCAAAAAGCTTTGCTCTTAGGGAAGGTCTATACCTATACCTTTCACATAATAAAATACATACATATATACTACTTTTAATAATACTTATAAATTCCTACAGCAACAATAGCATTGAATTCATATGCAATCCCTCCCTTCCATCTTCCTCTTTCTACTGGATGATCCCATCTCAACACACAACAACCCCTCCTCGTCGACGTCCTTCAATACAGTCACCGGACTTGAAGGGCCACCGCCCCAACACCCTCGTCCCAATGCTTGCTCCATCATTACCATACACTCATCCGTGTGTTGTTGAGGTAGTAGTAGATGTGCAATTGAAGCATCTTCTTCAACTATGCATCTAATTGCACATGTGGCTATAACACATTGCCTGAATTCCACAAAATTTGAATCCAGAAGAGCATTCACAAGTAACTCAGTAACGCGCTGCCTCAAATCCTCAACCACAACTTGTGATTCTATTTTTTGTATCATGAGATGGATGTAAGAAAAGGGAGTTGTGGAGTTCATTCTCCACCCTAACCCCCTCATCAACGTCAATTCCATTTCCTTAATTTGGGTCGAACTAAACGAATTCTCCAGATCACCATTCATCTGACCACATTTAATATAAACACGTCAGATATATGCTGCTGCATCTTAATTTAACTGATTTAATTATTAATTATTGCATATATACCTGAAATTCATTCACAAAATTAGTGGTTGTTCCAATGAACTTGGATGCCACAGATAAACACGCCACGGACAGAAGTTCAAACATCCCACATTTCCATCCCTGAAATAAATAAATTATTCCAAAAGTATAACATAAGAATTAGATAAATTAATTAGGAGAATTAATGTGAAGGAATTCTTACATGACATTGGCCTAGTGAAAGAAACCGATCCAGATAGTTGACGGCCATGAAGACAATTTCAACAGAGACATCCATTCTTCTTTGAAACTAATTAAATATTAAAAAAACAGTATTTAATTAATTCTGCGAAAATAATATAGTATATCGAAAGTAGTAGAATTGAAGAAATGAAACTACTATTACCTTGATGAAAAAACAAACTGCTTTAAACCTAGCAGTACGGATGGAATCATCAGTTTGTAGAAGTTTCAAGTAGCCTGGTTTAGGCATGAAACTGGACTCATTGTCTAGAAATATAGACAAGGCTTCTTCACAATCTTGGACTGGTAAACAATCTTCTTCTTCTTCGATTGGTAAAAAATTGAAGGAGGAATTAGGACGAAGCCTTTTGGGATCATTTTCTTGAATTGGGCTCATAACTTCATCGCATAATAAGTTGTCCATTTTAATTGGAGTATATAATTATAGCAAGCAAGCAAACAATGATTGAATTATTATAATATGAAAACATGCATTCGATATACGGACATATATATACAGAGTTTGGAAAGAGTTTGTGATGGAGGGAGGGAGGCGGCGGTTGAGATGATGGGGTGCATGGGGAAGTTGCATCATGAAAAAAGGGACACGTCCCTCATGAAAACACTAAATGCTTTTAATTTGTAAATATAACATTTTTATTGGTTTTATTTTATTTTTTTGCCAGCCATGAAATTTGACTGTAGTAATATAATGCGTGATTGCACGAGGAATGCCCTCTTCTTCAACTGGCCAGATTTATTTACCAAATGGAATTTATTTTTATTTTTATTTTTGGCACATTGTTTTGATTGGCCAGTTGGGATACTTTCACATTTATTGGTGACAAGGACATGTACTAAACCACACAAATTGATAAATTTACTTTTTTTTTTTTTTTTTTTTTTTATGGAAGTTAAATATCCATCCCTTTTTTTTTTTCCTCCCATGACTCGAACGCAGGACCTAAGGCCTAGGTAGTGGTGCTCCCACTTTGTCAAATTGATAAATTTACTGAAAAACTGTTTTTAATACTGTTTTTTATTTTATTTTATCAGAATTATAAGCAAAACACAGTTATCCGATTTATATAAAGTTCACGTTCATTTAATAATCACAAATCACACTGGATAACTTTTGTTGGATTAAAATTATACAAGTGAAAACAATTAATAAACTAATATATTTTAGTAAAATAAATAATAACCATTTCAGAATGCACTAATTGTGCATACACACTTTTGTTCAACAAAATTAATAAAAAATACTCCCTCCGTCCTGGAGGAACTTGCACCCTTTGACCGGCACACATTTTAAGAAATGTGTAATTATTGATGTTTTGAGGGGTAGTTTTGTAAACTTTTATGAATAAAGTAAAGTAAAAAGTAGATTGAGTGTGAAAAAGTAATGACATATGGGTAAATATGAGTATATTTCAAGGGTGAGGGTTGTGAAGATATTTCCTTTTATGGAGTGTGCAAATTGGTATGGGACATCCATATATGGAAAGTGTGCAAATTTCTGTGGGACGGAGGGAGTAC
Organism: Galeopsis tetrahit; assembly: GCA_963675135.1. Lineage (NCBI taxonomy): Eukaryota > Viridiplantae > Streptophyta > Magnoliopsida > Lamiales > Lamiaceae > Galeopsis > Galeopsis tetrahit. The sequence goes on from OY776129.1 coordinate 73,416,762, forward strand.
TGTACTATATAATTATAACTCGTGATCTTCAATCTCTGTCCGTCTAAATGTATGGACATGAGGACTCTTAAGACAGCTACAGTATTTAAATTTTTTTCAGAATTGAAAATAGTCTATTTTTGGTGAGTGGACCACCTCCGGTTTAATTTATTTTGAGACACCAACTCACTTGGTAAATAGTTAAGACTGCCCCTCCCCTTTAGCCAGTAGCCATTAGATTAATAGTCTTACATTCTAATATTTTAATAAATACACCGATTGTAGTATTTATTACTCTCTCAATTCATTTGAAAATTATCAATTTTATAATTTTAGACATCCATCAAAAGTTACTAATTTTTTATTCTGAAAACACTCACTATATCTCTCTACACATACAATTATACAAACTATTCTTAGTGTTATAAAATATTTATTTACCGATAAAAAAAAAAAAAATCTTTCTAAATATATAATTTTATATTCTTTAATCAATGTATAAAAAGTAAATAAACAACTTTCGGAGGATCTAAAAAATATGTAAATGTAGCTAAGTTCTATGGCAATAGCCACAAATTTCAAAGAACAATTAGAAAGAAAATGTAACATTAGTCCCGTAATTATGGAATACAAGATATATAATTATATTTATTTTTAAAATAAAATTCATCATTTAAAAAAAAAAAAAAAGAAAAAAGAAAGTTAAACTCTTTATGTGAATAGGAAAAACAACAATAAAAAATGTCATTCACAAAACTTCCAAACTATACGAGCACTCAAAAGAATACTATGTTCTTCTGTCTATAAAAGTAATAATAATATTATGTTCTTCTGTCTATTTACAGTTTGCTTTGTTTTTTTAGAATACAAATTGGTTTTTGTTACATGACCTCTGTCTATTTCTTATTTATAACTATTTTGCAGGGGATAATTCAACTTGAAACAACTAGATTGTATATAAATCCACTGTATCTCCCTTTATGTGTTTTACTAATTTATCCACTGTATCTTCCTTCCCTTCTGAATTTTGGTAAAATTTGCCAGGGGCAAATGGAACAGGAAATCCGAGCCGCCTCATCTCGGATCACCATACCTATACCCGTCTCCAAAGTATTCGAGAAAAAACCTGCATTCACATTTAATTTCAATGAACGCACAAATTCCTCCTCTCCAGCTTAGTAAAACTTAAATTAGGAATTTCTACGTTTCCCATCATAAAACTGGAGCAAGATGGGTTGGGTTTAGTCGATAAAAAACTGGAGCAAACAAATTCCGAGTGTCAAGTCACTTTATTTGCAACATTCACCCCCAATTTGCAAACTTTTCAATAAGTTGCCCCCAGATACAAAAATAATTTTCAGTTTGCCCTTAATTCTAGATAGCATCATGGTTCTTAACTTGCACTTGCACCAAAATACCAAATCAAAGGTATTGAAACGCCTGAAGTCATTAACAGAACATCTACTACAGTCTAAACAACAGTCGTACACCACAATAAATAGACATACTTGCAACAATAATAAGGCAAAAGCAAGACTTGATATACCAGTATAGTGTAGTAAGATACTGACTACCGAAAATCAATCTTATAGCAATTCCACATGCTTCTCATCTCTAGTGATATGTGTACTTGTATATAGCTGGTCACACTGCTTCCGCCATTTCTCAATTCGTCATGAAAAGCTTTCATACAATACATAGACTTGGTCGATTTCTGAAAGGCTGGCTTGCAAGGATGATGATATTAGTATCACATTATTGCAACTCGTACCTGGAGAAACTGAATCCCGATCTTCCATCATTAGTGGACTTCAGTTCCAATTTCTGAAAAGGACTGCAACGTAATTCATTGTCATATCGACAATGCACAGGACAAGAAAATCAGTTATTGCTTATAAACCCAAAATTGAAATGAAAAAATGTCTCCAAAAAAAAATTGAAATGAAAAAAAGGTAATTGAAGCATACCTGCTGTTAGGGTCATAATAGAAGCCATTAATGGAGCCATCACTGCAGGAGAAGCAAACATAGTAAAACCCAGCAATTGTGAGTCCGCATTCAGTTCCAACGTTCACAAAATGTTGCTCTTTCCACCTCTGTACAAATCATAATATAAGACGCTAGTCATACAAAGATAACTCGAACTTTTAGTAATGATATCGAAGAATAGAATCAAGCAATCACCATGAATATATAAGGATAGTTACTCAAGTCCAGAGATTTCCCACCATCAGTTTCCACTTGGCTCTGGAAAGAAGGAAGATAATTAACATCACATAAATGCTTAACCCGAGAGACTGCAGGAAATACACACCAGTAGAGGTGGGAAGGAAGGGAACTCTGTCCAATGCTTTATGTCATCTTCTTGCCTGCTCAAAGATTCCAATTCATTCGTAAATGATTTATTAAAACAAATGAATTTTCTGTTTTCAACTCTTGAAATTTAGATTGAACATACGTTGCTCCCCACTTCCCAGTAAAGAAAGTATAGTTCTTGGTATCGACAATTTCCCCTTCCCAGAAAGTAACGACCTGAGAAGAAGACAATAAAACATTAAATCAATTCAGTGTACAACCTGGACAACCTTATTGCACGACTAGACAGCCCACCATTGCAAGATAAATCAGTTGGCTATCTAGCTGAGAATCCAATACTTCATTCACAGTCTTATCGTACAAAAAAATTAATAATTTAAATGGGTTCATACAGGCGTATCTGCCATAGGAACATTTAGAGCTTCCATTGTGCCACATAGATACCCATGATCAAGATCACAGCCTTGAATTCGAACGTTTACTCTCCATGCTTCATCTTTCTGTAGACTTGAAACATTTTGAGTTCCCGAGAAAGCCTGTAATGTAATACATGCTTGAGAGTGAGGAGACAACAAACACTCACACTCATATGGAATTTAGTGGCAACTAGAAAAATTAACGGATCCTACATTCCGACTCAAAACAATGTGATACACGAGGTGATCCTAAATTTTAGGGACACTACTCAAATCCAAACAGATTAGCTCAATCAGAGTTCAGAATTCACAATTTAGTCAATGTTATCAGACAAGGACTTCAGAACCAATATGTTGAATGAATTCACAGAAGTACATCTTGTGCAGTTAATTGACACTTCATAGTTGCAAAAATTACCAAAGAATAAAGATGAATTGATAAAGTTAACAAGATAATTATCAAATTACCTGTCCAACACTTAAAAGACTACAAGGCTGGGGTAAATTGTTTCCAGAAGTTGTACCTTCAAAAATCACAATAAATTTTTGCCGTATAAGTAATAATTTGCATTTACTTCTACCATATAACATCTATATATCCTGTAAAAAAACCATTTAAATAGAAAAGCAAAAGAAACCTTTTGCGCAGAGCATCAACACAACGATACTTACGCTGTCAATATTGTAGTTTTAATAGTCTTAACGAACCAAACGATATCACTAAATTCCATAAATCAACAAAGAACTCAATAGCTGCTCGATATTTAGGCAATTATTCAATAGCATCGCTTGAAACCCGAAACATCAATTCTCATAATCTCCGGCAAAATAAGCAAAAACTATCAAAGAACAAATTCTCATATCAAAATTAATTGTCGATTTTCCGTTATCACGGAGCAGATGGGAAGAAAATCTCAATTCGCAATCGGCCCAAATGAAGCTACAGAAATAAAGTAATTCTCGAGTAGTATGTACATGGATTACCTGAGAATTGGGAAGGAGAGGAAGTCGTAGCGACTCTCACCGGCATTTTGCTGTCAGACGATTCGATCGATTTTGGTGAATTTCTTTTTCGCAAGTGGGTGTGAGGAAAGCGTTTTATTATGTATTATACCAAATAGCGACTTTAGGTCAAATAGGCGCACAGCATCCACGACTCTTTTTGCAATTTTAAAAGGGCTTGTCAGCAGGTCAATAAAATTGTACAAGGCCCAAATCTAAGGACTCAACGACGTCGTAGATTCATTCCAGAACGAGGGTTTTAGCTGTGTTCGAAGAGGAGAGAGAGAAAGAAGAGAATCAATTGAGGATGAAGCCGGTAGTGGGAATGGTGGTTTCCAACAAAATGCAGAAGTCTGTTGTTGTGGCGGTGGACCGCCTCTTCCACCACAAGCTCTACAATCGCTACGTTAAGCGCACCTCCAAATTCATGGCTCACGACGAGCAAAACCAATGCAATGTCGGCGATCGAGTACGCTCTCTCTCTCGCACTCGCTCACTCCTTCGTAATCGTTTTGATAATCCTGTTTATAACGAATGATTGCAGGTACGATTGGATTCGTCGCGGCCGCTCAGCAAGCGCAAGAATTGGATTGTGGCGGAGATCCTCAAGAAAGCCAGGATATATACGCCGCCGGCTAAGGAAGTTTCGAGCGGGAATGCCTCTTGAGGTGATTATCACCCTTTTATTTTTTTTATATTTTTCCCCAAACTAGGAGGCTTTCAATATTTTTTTGGTATTACTGTGGATTTGTTGATGGCCCTCCTCATCAGTGTATCTTTCTCATTGGATGAGCACGAACAAAAATGTCAAACAATGAGAAATTAACATCATGAACATTGTTATTCAATCGGAACATGATGGGAACATTATCTATGATTAAGATTATTGAACTGTTTCCTATGCGTATTACATATAATGCCTTACAAATTGAGTTTTCAGCTGTCGTTCCTATTCCATGGGTTTCTTTTCACATGTCTTACAGTTCTAACAGCTTTCCAAACCACACTATTACACTTTAAGCCAGAACCCAAAGCCAGCTGCCATACCCTATCCCCTTTCTTGATCCTATTTTTGGCTTCCAAATAAGCTAGTTCGTACCAAATGCTACTGCTCGATGTGTTGCCAAATTGCTCGAGCGTTTTTCTTGATGCTTCCATGTACTCATCTGTTAGGTCAAGGTTCTTCTGTATCTCGTCTAGCACTTTCTTGCTCGTTGCTAGTATACAAACGTGCTCGAATGCTACTTTGAAATCTGGTATGTATGGTTTGGAGGAACTGCTCTCCGGGAAAAGCAGTGATCTGAAGAAATTGAATTGCTCCGAAAGTGGTAGCACCTGAGGCCCTAGTGCAGATATGTTGGCTTTTAGGGCCTGCCCTCCTATTTCCACCACATCTTTGTTCACTGAAAGCCCTTGTTTTCCTTGTGAGTCTTCCTTTAGTTGTATGCATTTGTAGCTCCTATCTTCCATTCCCTTATGAGTCCTAACCAACTGCAGATTCAATAGAACAACATAATGAGGGAGAGAGAGAGGGATGGGAGAGGGGTGTGTGGATGGGAGAGAGAGAATACCTGTTTTAACTGATACTTTGAGCGCCACCATTCAAGGCGGTTATTCGAGAGCAAAATGGCTGCGGCCCCCATCCGGAGAAAGCAGTTTGGAAGTAGCATATCCAACTCATTTCCGTTATACCAAGTGAAACTTATGATTTCAGTGCTGACTATCAAAGCATATGAGCCCGGATAGGCATTCAAAAGATCGTGGGCAAGATCGACTGCAGTTATACCTGCGGCACAGCCCATGCCGCCAATATTGTAGCTCTGAATTCTGTGGCTGAGCTTGTAGCGGTTGATAACCATGGCTGAGAGGGAGGGGGTGGTGTTGAGTACCCCACAGTTGACAATTAGGATCTTAATGTCCTTGGGTTGGATACCCGTGGTGGCTAGGAGGTCGTCCACCGTGCTGAACATTGATTTTTCTGCCTCTTTTCGACCCACATTTAGGTCTTTCTGGAAGTCGGGCTGGAACACCAATCGGGGCAAGTGGGTTTCATCGCCTAAGCCCGACTTCTTGAGTGCTTGTTGCTGGAATTCGATTGCTTCGTTGTTGAATTGACCTGAATTTTTTGCCAGTCTTATGTATTCTTCTTTAGATATCTAGTCAAACAGGCCAAAAGATTCAACTACGAAAGGAAAATGAAATAGAAATGCCTACTTCTAGGGGCATTAAAGCCTTTTTTTTTTTAACCTTTTTAGAATGATCCCACAAAATTTCACTTTTCTGATGTAGTTTCATAAGTATTCAAATTGTATCAATTTGGTCTCAAATTGCCGGAAAACCCTATAACCGTTAACCGTGTTATTTTTAGAAGATCTTTGCGCCTGAAAAATGAGGCACCGGCGCATGCTGAAAGTGATGTCGTTTTAGTTTTTTTTTTTTGTGATTTTGGACTAAATTGATACAATTTGAATATGCACGAGACTAAAGTGAAAATTGTGGGACCATTTTAAAAGGTGTAAAATGTTACGGGCGAAAATGTAAATATATATTGAGAGGGAAAGTATATGAATATACCTTGTGTTCTTTTGGTGGGAGGTAGCAGGAGAAATCAACAAGGTAAGTAGAACGAGGAGTGAAATTAAAACAAAGATAGAGAGAAGAGAGGCAGAAAAATCCTAGGAATAGAAGGATGTAATATTGAGAGGAAAAAAGATCTGATGATAGATTTGCAAGGATCATGAGAAGAATGGGAAGCCCCACGAAATAAATGCCATGGTTAATGAGATATCCATAGCCAAGTCTTACATATTTCAAGTTCACAGAACTCAGGAAATCAGGCAAGCCACGGTGTACTCTCACCGGTGAACCGGGATATGGTTCGACGACGCCACAGTTCATGATTTCCGGTGAAAAACACACTTCTCTTCTTGCCGTAGCATAGGGCGCACTTGACTGTGCTAAAACAATTTGAACAAGATTTTAAGTGTGTTTATAATGCGCAACAAAATTACCAGGCCTTTGTTGCATGAATTCCTTCTAAATACCGGTTTTGTAGGGCATAGACTTTTCATGACTTTTAAACTCTTATCCACCGCCATAATATATTTTTCAAGAAATTAATTATACTATTTGCAACCTTTTTTATTTTCGAGTATTTATATTATATACTCCTGAATGACTTTCTTAGCTTCTTTTTTCTTTCTTTTTTTTTTTTTTTTTTTTGGGTGAAATTAAAAAATGTATGTATTAACAAGTTTGTCCTTAATTAATTAATGAATACTTTTTTTTACCACATTTTATGATTTTAGGATTTTAGCTTTCCATAAAAAAAATCATCTTTAGTTAATTAATGAGAGATGATTAATTAACAAATGTAACTTAAAAATTAAGAGTATTTGTTAAAGTAAAAAAAGAAAAAAAATTGTAAAATAGTCTAAACTTTTATTTAATTGTGTACAATCATATGATGTTAAAATGTCATTTATTTGTGAATAAATAGTGTATATGATTAGGGTTGTTCACGTGAACTCGTTTACATAAAGATATTGTTTAATACATAGAGTAGGAGTATAGTTTTAACATACGAAATATAAGGTTTAAGTATTTCATTTTATGTACATAATTTTTTGTTAAAATCACTATATATTGCAGCAATACTATCGAGTTCACCGTACACGTCTTTTGTGAAATGAAGTTCGAAGAAGTTTTTATGTTTTTTTCATCAAAGATTTTACTATTGCTTATAATTGTTTCTCCATCAATACCTGACACGAACATTTGATTATGACAATGTACGAAAGTACTGGGAAAAAAAAGAAAGCTCTCCTAATACAGCATACTAATAATACCTTCATCGGCCACTTGAAATAAATGAATTTGTAACCGTGGAAGAACCACTAAACATCACTGTTGTCTGAGTTTGAGTTTGAGTTGAACGAGGAATTGACATCTGAAAATCGTCAAATCCTTCATAACCCGCAAATGGCAATCCAGAGTCGCTTGACGATAATTCTGGCAAATCCCCCTCCCCCTCCAAATACCGCACAATTTCTCTCATTTGAGGCCTGACGTCAGGCCTCGAATGAGAGCACAACAAACCGAGTTTTAACACCAACTCTACTTCTCTTTTATCATAACCATTACCCAAATTTGGATCAACAGCTCCAAGAATTTCACCTTTACTCCACAAAGCAAACACCCACTCCACCAAAACAGCCATCTCCGACGAGGATTTTGGCTCGACTGGTCTCCTCCCACAACAAACCTCGAGCAAGAAAGCCCCAAAAGCATACACATCTGAGCAAGTCGTAGCCTTGCCAGTACGAGTATGCTCAGGGGCTATGTACCCGAGGGTACCAACTACATGAGTCGTCTGAGGATCGGACCCATGATCGTACAATCTTGCTAGCCCGAAATCCCCTAACCTTCCATTCATTTCACCATCTAACAACACATTACTAGCCTTCACATCCCTATGAATCACCACCTGCTCCCATTCTTCGTGCAAGTAAAGAAGCCCCGCTGCAACGCCTTTGATTACTCGAAATCTTTGGTCCCAATTGAGCGTGATCTTGGGCTGATCGTGAAGATACTTATCGAGACTTCCATTAGGCATGTATTCGTACACCAAGAGCAACTCCCCTTTTCTCAAGCAGTACCCTAGCAACGACACCAGATTGCGATGCCTCATCCGTCCAATGCTGACAATCTCCGCCACGAATTCCTTCATCCCTTGCCGTGATTCATGGCACACCTTCTTAACTGCAACTTCACGCTTAGAATCACACATTACACCTTTATACACTTTCCCAAATCCCCCCCTTCCTAACAATCCTCTCTCTTTGAATCCTTCTGTAGCCTTATACAAATCTTTGTATCTAAATCTGTGAGATGTGTAGTTAACTTCCCATTCTTCAACAATTTCAGCGTACTTCCTCTGCCTTATAACATAGTAAGCTAAACTCAAAATGCCTAACAGTAAACAAACCGCAATAATCAACGGCAAATCAACTGTTAAAAACATTGATCGTTTCTTGGGGCCGATTCGAGGGAGCTTGGGAAGACGAGAGAGATCCAACGGCGGAGCAACGCCGTCAATGCTGAAGCTCCACCCAAGCACATAATGCGATGTTAATAAAGGCGCGCCTGAGAATCCGACGTACATAACCTGGTTTATAACCGTTGAAAGATCGTATTCGTACCTGTGAAGAATAACAACAAATGGAATGTATTAGTTAGAGTGGTTATTCTAGTTGTAACTTCTAGTTTAGTTTAGTAGTTGTAACCTCTCTTCTAAACCGAGAGGGATAATCATCTAATTCACTACTCAATAATCATCTAATTCACTGCTCAATATGAATTCTATATTTCTCGATTATCTCAATATGCATTCTATACAATTCCTTCTTATTATGAAATTTCACAGTACCTGAAAGAAAGGAGAGGAATACTAGGTTTCTGAAGTTCAATTGGAGCTACTGTGACGTTCAATAATTCAGACAAACTATCGTATTCAATCCAAATTTGCAATCGCCGGCCACTGTTTAGTGTCAAATTCTGAAACGACGCTGTTTTGTCATCGTAATACGACGTCGGTTTAGATGAAGCAGAGAAGAGGCTGTTGATATCAATTCCGACGTGATTGTCGTTAGTATCGTTGAATTCAGCGCTCCTGAGCGTATCGAGCTCGATTGCGAGAACGTGGTTGGAACGATTACCGTTGTTCGTGTCATTGAAGAGTCCGAGGTATGTGCTGGGAAGAGATCCAGGGAGGCCTCTTGTCGGGGCGATGACGAAGGCCATTCCATGGCCGCCGAGGAGCTGAAACTCTGGAGCAATGGCGAAGACGAAGCAGGTGGAGAAAGAGAGGAGTGAAGAGTTAGGGGATTTTTTGAAATAAAAAGGTTTGGGGTAAAAGGCATGGCCTGTTTGCTGTTTGGTGTCGTTTGATAGCTGTAAGAGGCCGTTTTGTGTGATTTTAGCTAAGCCGTCGAGGGTTAGATTGGCTGATTTGAATCCATTGAAGGTGAATGATGAAATGTGTGAAAGAGCAATGGCGATTTGAGTTAGGAGAAGGAGAAGGAGGGGTGCAAGTTTGGTTGGAAACATGGCTGGCTAAATTAACTTGAAAAGTGGTTGTTGCGTACGTTGTATTGTAGCAACAAAGAGGAAATTGCATTTATTTTACTCACCTGCCCTAATGAAAAGGGAACATTATACACCACATTTTTTGTGTACTTATAGCGTTCGTACAATTTGTGAAGGATTTCCATGACAGCTTGTTTGGATAGTAATTGCACCCTCTCTGCTACCTGTTTATTCATACTTGTCTGCATTCTTTAATCAATATTGGTAGATAGGTTTTGAGTATGATGGAGTGTTTTTAAGTTCACCCATAAATAAAGTGATTGTTAATAAGTATGTCTTGAAAATATTACTCCTATATGTCTTTTGAAATGTCGGTTTTTCTTTTGTTCCTGTGGATGAAAGACTTTGTACAAGTCGTTGGTAGTTGCCGTTGCTGGACTATATCTCATCCGGTTAACTAATTCTTTTGGAAAGAAAAACGCGTCCAATTATTTCACATTTGTTTCAAGATTTTTTATTTATTTTTGGATAAATACCTTTGTTTGAGTTCATTTCAATTTAGATATAGTACATTTTAGTATACTTTATAGAAATTCAAAGTTTTTAGAAAAGTATAAAAATTGGACCTCAATTAATATTTAAAGCCTTAATTCCCAATTAACATTCCACTTAAATAACATTCACTAATATTAATAAGAAGCCCCCTAAATTTCCCTCAAGACAACGCAAAAAAATATGCCAAATATTTAAAAAATGGGTCATTTAAATAAAAAATTAAGAAAAAAAAAGTCTTTTAAATGAGGTTTTATGATGACTAGGCCTTTAAATAAAGATCTCTTTAAAATATAATACTATTAATTTTGCAAACACTGAAAGAATAAGAGAAAATATCAATATCAATGTGTTTTGCACGCTTATGAGCCACCGGATTTTGGCTAAGAAAGAGCGCAGACTTATTATCACACATGGGCTTTGGTGAAGATGAAGGCATGGCATGAAGTTCACGCAAGAGTAACGTGACCCAAATAACTTCAGAGACAGCATTAGACAAAGCCCTATACTCAGACTCACAGCTGGAACGAGAGACAGTGGGTTGTTTCTTAGCACTCCAAGAAACAAGATTCGGACCCAAAAATATGGAATAACCATAAGTGGAGCGGCGAGTGTCAAGGCAACGAGCCCAATCAGCATTAGAGTAACCCAAAAGATTGAGAGGTCCACGAGTGAAATCCAGACCAAATGTAAGCGTGCCCTTGACATAACGAAGAATGCGCTTGACAACCTGAAAATGAGCAACAGTGGGTTTCGATTGAAACTGACTTACAGTGTTCACAGCATATGATAAATCCGGCCTAGTTATAGTGAGATATTGCAACGCACCCACCAAAGAAATAAACTCAGTAGGATCGGAGTGAGGATCACCATCAACTGTAAGAATTTCCGATGAGGAAAGGGGAGTAGACACTGGCTTGGCATCGAGAAGAGCAGATCGAAGAAGGATGTCCCGCGCATACTTGGACTGACCTAAGAAGATACAAGATTTCGTATAACTTACCTCCAAGCCGAGGAAATAATTCAGCCGCCCTAGGTCTTTAATCGCAAATTCACGACGAATTCGAAGAATAATACGATCAATAAGCGACTGGTCACTCCCAGTGATAATAATGTCATCCACGTAGACAAGTAAATAAAGCAAAAAACGATCTTGGCGAAAGACAAACAAAGAAGTGTCAGATTTGCTTTCAAGAAAACCAAGACTTACCAAGAAGGCACAAAAGCGTTGAAACCACGCCCGAGGAGCCTACTTCAAATCATAAATCGCCTTATTTAGCTTGCAAACAAAGGAAGGACGAATAGAATCAATGTAGCCAGGTGGTTGCTCCATGTAAACAGGCTTTTGAAGAACACCATGCAGAAAAGCATTGTTTACATCCAATTGACGTAATGGCCAATTATTAATAACCGCCAAAGAGAGTATGATACGAACAGTGGAAGCTTTGACTACAGGACTGAAAGTATGATCGTAGTCGAAACCAGGAAGCTGAGAAAACCCTTGAGCAACTAAGCGAGCTTTATAGCGATCAATAGAACCATTCGCCAAATACTTGGTACGAAAGACCCATTTAGAACCAATAACATTTTCAGTAGCAGGACGAGGGACCAAAGTCCAAGTGTTGTTGGCATGAAGAGCCTTAAGCTCGTCGTCCATTGCAGAAATCCAGTGAGGTGATTTTGCAGCTGATTTGAAACCCTTGGGCTCCTTAGAAGAGTGTAGAGTGGAAAGAAAACCACTATGAGCCAAGTAAGAAGTTGAAGGAGGATACTTTGGCTTGAAAATGCCATCCTTGGCACGTGTTCGCATAGGATGAGTTGATACCGAAGCATGTGGCGGCAAAGGGGCCAATGGCGAAGGCGGAGGCGAGGCCGGTGGTGAAGGTGGCAGAGAGGCCAGGCGCGCCGGAGATGCCGTAGACGTGAGATCCGGACATGCTGAACAAGGAGTCGAAGCAGCCAAATCCATCGGAACCACTGCTGGACTCGAAGGTGAAGGAAAAATGGGAGCCGAACCAAGATCCCTATAAGCCGAAAAATCCAACGAGTCGGCTGAAGAGGACCGTGTGGAAGGTGCAAAGGGAAAATATTCCTCATCAAACCGAGCATGCCTGCTAATGTACAAACGAGACGATGTTGTATCGAGACAGCAAAAACCCTTATGCCTGGAACTGTAACCCAAGAAAACACAAGGAATGCTGCGAGGAGAAAACTTGTTAGCAGCATAATCTCGTAAGCATGGATAAACTCTACATCCAAACGCATGAAGATTATCATAATTTGGAGGAGAGGAAAATACCAATTGAAACAGTGATTTATCGGATAACACAGAAGAGGGTAAACGATTAATCACATAAACCGCAGCACCAAAGGCTTCAACCCAATATTCCATAGGGACAGATGAATGAAACAACATAGATAACCCTGTTTCTGTAATATGTCTATGTTTTCTTTCTGCACGGCCATTTTGAGAAGGGGTGTGATGTAGATAAATATGTCACTCTCCGAGAAGTCGACACGTGGAAATGGGATAAATTATGATAGTTATGATTAGGTCAATATATCGAAGAAACAGGATTAATACACCCCTGGGCTTAAGCAGGGAATTAGAGAGATCAGGGTGATTGGGCCTTTGGCCCATGTTTGAAGAGATTAGTAGCCCTTGGGCTTGAAGGGATTCGACCCGGAGATGGAATGGATAGTCCATCTTCCTTAGCCAAGTTAAATGAATAGTTCAAACCCACAAAAATGGGAGCCGATAAGCTGAAGAACCGAGTCTTCAGGGAGATAAGCCGAGTCCTTAGGGATTTGAGGCCGGATTTCTAGGGATATGCCGAGAATACAGGGAGAATAAGTCTTCCCCTCTCCGCAGAGAGGGGCCAGGTATATAAACAAGGTTATTTCCATATTCTTAATTAAGTTCTTCAATACACACATACGTTTTTTACAGAATACAGACTTTACATACTTTTACACGAATTATACACTGATTGGAGGAGAAACTCCACTATATTCGCCGGAATTTCCCTAGATATACAGGGGAATTCCTCTTTGATTTCGCCTACGATAAATTCTGACTTGAGCGTCGGAGCTTCCACGCCGGAGCCCCCCTCCGGTGTGCTTTTGCAGGTCGATTTTGGACTTACGAGGAGATTTACGTGAAGATTGCCAAAGACGAACAAGGGATTGGGTTCGTGATTAATAGTGCTCGCAAGAGAACGATCGATATCCAAAGGCGTTCTTTTTCGACGCATCAACTGGCGCCGTCTGTGGGAACATTTCAAGCTAAGGCGTGAGAAAAGTTCCATACTTAAATGGGTGGAGGACAAGATCCAACGAAGCAGACAAAGGAGAAAGGAGATTCCACTCCTCCACCTCCTCTTCCTCCGCCCCCTCCAGGTTTTCCCTTAAATCGAAATTTAGGGAAACGACCCGTGGATCATACACCAGAAGATATTCCCTCTCCAGGTTTTCCCTTAATTCGAAACTTAGGGAAACAACCTGTAGATCGTACACCAGAGGATATCCCTCCCACTCAGGAGGGAGATGCACCGGGTACCTCAGGAGCTTCAGGGAGTGGGATCAATAAGGATAACCCTAACACTCAACCAGAACTCCTGACTGTCTCTCGAGATCAGTTAGATGAGATGATAGCACAATCGGTGGAAAGAATAATTGCTACTCGAGGACTTCGCCCTCCCGAACCTGTCCATAAGGGCACACGAACAAACCTCCCAGAGCAGGTCATCGATTCAGTTCCAGTTCCCTCCAGGAACGAGGATCCCCCTCGAAACCCAGAAGAAAAAGTACCTTCCCAGGCCGAAAGAAGCATCCTGGAAAGACCCATCCGGAGGGATGCAGAGAGAGTCCTTGGGGATACCACCCTGGATACAGGGGTGGGAGAAAGCACGGACGACACATATCAAGGAGCCGTCAGTGACCAAATACAAGCTCTGCGTAAAGAGATGAGGGATATGCAGAGACATATTACTGACAATGTAAGTAAACCCTCTTACACTACTGGATATCAATTTTCATCTACTATTTTACAAGACGAACTGCCCTCTAACTTCAAATCTTTAAATTTCGAATACGATGGCACCTCGGATCCCTATGAGCACTTGATGAGATTTGAGAACGCTGCCTTACTGCACCGGTATGGGGAAGGCGTCAAGTGTCGAGTATTTCTGACTACCTTGTCCAAGGCCGCGCAGCAATGGTTCACACAGTTAGGACCAGATACTATCCACTCATGGTCCGAATTCAGCGAATTGTTCCTACACCAATTCGCCAGCGCTAGGAGGCAACCTAGAGCTACCTTGACTCTATTTAACAAGCGCCAGGGAGAGAATGAGAGCTTACGAGCTTTCTTAAAAAGATTCAACCAAGCGGCTCTAGAGGTACCTACAGCCTCCTCGGAGGTCAAAATCAATGCCCTCACCAACGGGTTGCGCGACGGAGATCTGTTCACCTCTTTAGCTAAGAAGCCAGTTCGGACTTTTGATGAATTGTTGAGGAGAGCAGAAAAATACCTTACCCTGGAAGAGGTAAGGAAGGCCAAACGTTCGGAGACCAGGGCGATAGTGGGTAATGGAGAGAGGAGGAAAGAAATTCCACTTAGAAGACCAAGTCCAGAGAGACATCGGAGCTCCAGGAGACTGGAGAACGTAAGAAGAGAGGAAGTTGCACCCTGGAACCCCAGGAGAGGGGCGAAGAGATATACCCCTTTGAGGATAGAGCCAGCCGAAGTCCTAGAGGTGGCAGGGGACCATCCAGATATGAAATTCCCCTACTCAAGAAGCAGAGGTCCCCAAAACCCTAAGTTAAACAAATTTTGTAGGTTCCACAACGATTATGGCCACGATACCAACCAATGTTGGCATCTAAAGGATGAGATAGAGAGGATAATTCAGGCAGGCCACCTGAAAGAGTTTATTTTCAGAGATCGACAAGGCCCCAGGGGTCAAAAGAGAAAGGACCCCGAGGGGAAGCAGGAAGATGATAGAAGGGATCAGAGGAAGGGCAATGAAGAGCCACCACCCCCTCCCCAGAAGAGGGGGACTATTCACATGATTATGGGAGGCCCCGCTGATGGGGATTCCTTCAGGCAGAGGAAGCAGAGCGTTCGGTCGTTGAAGAATGAGAGGAATATAGAGCACCATGAGGTGGGAAAGATGGCAGAGGGTCCAGACATTCATTTTGGGCCAGAAGACACCGGGGAACCTAGAGAAATTCATAATGACGCATTGGTCATTACCACGGATATAGAAGGATACGACGTAGCAAGAATTTTTGTAGACACTGGAAGCTCTGCCGATATCATGTTCTTGGAGTGCTTCAAGAAGATGGACTTGAATATAAAGCTTAGACCGGTGGAAACCGCTCTTTATGGATTCTCAGGGGGAGCCATTCAACCCCTAGGTTCAGCGTTACTACAAGTAGGGTTAGGAGTCGCCCCTCACCGTCGAGTACAAGTCATAGAATTCCTAATTGTAGATGTCCCATCTTCCTATAACGTAGTAATGGGAAGGCCAAGGTTGAATATTTTTCAGGCAGTGATCTCCACCTTCCACATGAAGATGAAGTTCCCTGCCTCGGGGGCTGTGGGAGAGATATGTGGCGATCAATATCAGGCAAGGAAGTGTTACGTGGAATCGGTCAAGATAGCAGACAGGGCTGTGTTCCGGGGAATAGAGAGATTTAAGGGCGGAGACTCTGAGTTGAAGAGACAGAAAGTGGGTGAGCTAGTGCAAGAGCAACCCAAAGCTAAAGCAAACGAGGAGTTAATGAGCATCGAGCTCTACCCAGGAAAGGAGGGATTTACAACCAGGATAGGTACGAATATGAACCCTGAGCTCCAGGGAAAGATGATACTCACCCTCCAGGAGAATGCAGACATCTTCGCATTCACGACGACAGATATGACGGGTATCCCTCCAGAAATAGCAGTGCACCACCTGAATGTGGATCCCAAAGCTAGGCCCGTGAAACAAAAGTTGAGGAACTTCGGTAAAGAGAAGAACCTCATAGTAAAAGAGGAAATCGATAAATTGCTGAATGCAGGGCACGTGAAGAGAGTGCAGTTCCCTGAGTGGCTCTCGAATGCAGTGCTGGTGTCCAAGGGAGCCGGCAAGTGGAGGATGTGCATTGACTTTAGGGACTTGAACAAAGCCTGCCCTAAGGACCACTACCCCTTGCCCAGGATCGACCAACTGGTGGATGCCACGTCCGGGTTTGAATTACTCAGCATGATGGATGCATATCAGGGGTACCATCAAATCCAGCTGAACCCCCTCGATATACCGAAGGTATGCTTTATTGCAACGTGTGGTACTTTTGGTTATGTACGTATGCCGTTTGGACTGATAAATGCAGGAGCCACCTACCAAAGGATGGTAGACTCGGTTTTCCGAGGACAGATAGGGCGAAATATGGAGGTTTATGTAGACGACATGCTAGCTAAAAGCATCAAGGCAGAGGAACACATCGACGACCTGAAGGAGATATTTCAGGTAATTAGAGAGAATGGTATCAAACTTAACCCAGCCAAATGTTCTTTTGGAGTAGGGTCAGGGAAATTCCTCAGATATATGGTGACGCAAAGAGGAGTAGAGGTTAACCCTGCCAAGGTGAAAGCGGTCCTTGACATGCACCCCCCTCGAAACTTGAAGGAATTGCAGACTTTGAACGGCAGGATCGCAGCCCTTAGCAGATTTATAGCAAAATCAGCGGAGAAGAGTCATCACTTCTTCAGAACGCTAAGGAAGGGGTCAAGATTCGAATGGGATGACCAATGCCAGAAGGCTTTTGAAGAATTGAAGCTCCATCCGGAACAACTCCCGAAGTTAACCAAGCCTACTCGGGGAGACGTCTTACTCCTATATCTCTCAGTAGGGGAACATTCCCTGAGTACGGCCCTGATGAAAGAGGAAGGCTCCACACAACATCCCATATATTATGTGAGCAAGGTCATCCAAGGAGCGGAAACGAGGTATTCAGAAGTAGAGAAGGCAGCTCTGGCAGTGGTGGTAACGGCTAGGCGACTACGCCCTTACTTCCTATCTTATAAAGTAATGGTGAGGACTAACTTCCCGTTGAAGCAGACGTTAGGGATAGCAGATTTATCAGGAAGAATGGTCAGGTGGGCAGTGGAATTGCAGGAGTATGATATAGACTATGAACCAAGGAGAGCCATCAAGGCTCAAGCCCTAGCAGATTTTATTCAAGAGTCTACCAGAGTGGAAAAAGAACAAGGATGGAAAGTATACGTGGATGGCTCAGCATCCGCCTTGGGATGTGGAGCAGGGATATTACTGATCGACCCTGAAGGTCAAGAAGTGCAGGTGGCTGTCAAATTCCGATTTTCAACCTCAAATAATGGTGCAGAATATGAGGCCCTGATCAGAGGAGCTAGCATGGCTGCAGAGTTAGGGGCACAGAAGGTCACCCTGTACTCCGATTCGCAGCTGATAGTACAGCAGGTCATGGGGGAGTACCTCGCCAAAGATGAGAGAATGATCACCTATCTAGAAGAGGTAAAGAAATTAAAAAATAAATTCCATACTTTTGAAGTGGTACAGGTACCAAGAGAAGAGAATATGAAAGCAGATGGACTGTCTAAACTGGCTAGTTCCACTGAATTCGAGGGAGACGGAAAGGTAACCCTGTTGGTGGCAGATCAAGTAGCTACAGAAACCCTGATCGGAGAGATAACAGCAGGGGATGATTGGAGGAAAGAAATATGGGAAGAATTGAACAGGGGTCCAGCAACCCCAATGTCCAGAGAAGCAAAGGCTTGGAGAAGGAAGTATTGCATCCTAGGAGGTCAATTGTACAAGAGGTCCTTCACTCAACCTTATTTGAAATGTCTTTCAAGAAGAGAAGCAGAGCTAGTGATCAAAGATATCCATGAAGGATGCGCATCCAGCCACGAAGGCTACCAGACCATGGTGAAGAAGGTATTTAGGGCAGGTTTCTACTGGCCTAACATAATCAGAGATGCTAGAGAATACGTGAAGAAATGCGAGAAGTGTCAGAAGAATGGACCTTTGATACGAGTACCAGCAGAAGAAATGGGGGTTATGTATTCGCCCTGTCCCTTCGCCAAATGGGGAATCGATCTGGTGGGACCCTTTCCCCTGGCACCTGGAGGGAGAAAATTTCTGATTGTGGCCGTGGATTATTTCAGTAAATGGGTAGAGGCTGTGCCCTTGGCTAAAATCGAAGAAGATAATGTAATTCTTTTTCTTGCTAGACATATTTGTTGCAGGTTTGGAGTACCCAGGATCTTGGTTTCCGACAACGGAACACAATTCAATGGAGAGAAAGTAAGGAGATGGTGCGAGAGATGGAACATTACCCAAAGATTCACTTCAGTAGCCCATCCCCAAGCTAATGGACAGGTGGAGGTGACAAACAGAATCCTGGTGGATGGTATTCGAACACGATTGGAAGAGGTAGGAGGAAAATGGGTGCAGGAATTAGACAACGTCCTCTGGTCCTACAGGACTAGCCCTAAGACAGCTACGGACGAATCTCCCTTCTACCTAGTATACGGAGCAGCGGCAGTGATACCTCCTGAAGCCAGACTCAAATCGCATCGAATCACCTATTTTGAAGAGAAAAGAAATGAAGAACTGATGAGGGAAGCGCTGGACCTGGTAGATGAAGAGAGGGAGATGGCGAGACTAAAAGCAGAAAGGTATAAGAGTCGGATCAAGGCAGCATATGATCGCAGGGTAATCCCTCGTTCCTTTAAAGTGGGAGACTTAGTCCTTCGGAGGGCAGATGCCTTGAAGAGTACGGGGAAGATGGAGCCCAACTGGGAAGGTCCGTACAGAGTAATACAGGTACTAAAAGGCGGAGCATACAAGCTCCAAGACATGGCAGGGAAAGAGATACTCAGGCCCTGGAACGTGTGCCACTTGAAGAGATTTTATGTTTGAAGAAGGTGTTATTCCCCTACTTCTTTTCTCTTTATGAACAATTTTTGAATGTTTACTTCTTGTTCGAATAATTGCTTCACCGACACTCTTTTTCCCTCTACGTGGGTTTCCCTTGGGGTTTTACCACGGAGAGGTTTTTAATGAGGCCGGCATAGGTTCCCCTTATTTGCCTATGTTGATAAACATTTTTGATCAATGGAGCATCGGTTTTGATAAAATTTCAGCAATTTCCCTGAATACATGTTAATATTATGATGAGATGACTCTTATGCGCCAATTTTATGATGAAATGTTTCTCATATGTTAATACCATGTTAAGATAACTGTTAAGGACTTGCATAATGAGTGCTGAAATAACGAATGTGTTTTGGAAACTGAAACATAACATGATAGAGACATTGCAAGATAGAGAGATTTACACCAACTCATAAATGCTCGAATAGAGAATACCTAGGAAAAATTCCTAAAGTTTCTATTCACGACAGTCTCTAAAGCTAGGGGGAGTAGGGGGTACAGTAGCGGAAGACATAATGAACTTGTCAAGAAACCCTATCCCTGACGACTCTCAAAACTCTTACGAGTATAAACGAACTCTTACGAGTATAAACGAACTCTTACGAGTATAAACAAACTCTTACGAGTATAAACGAACTCTTACGAGTATAAACGAACTCTTATGAGTATAAACCAACTCTTACGAGTATAAACTAACTCTTACGAGTATAAACCAACTCTTACGAGTATAAACTAACTCTCACGAGTATAAACTAACTCTTACGAGTATAAACGAACTCTTACGAGTATAAACGAACTCTTACGAGTATAAACGAACTCTTACGAGTATAAACAAACTCTTATGAGTATAAACCAACTCTTACGAGTATAAACTAACTCTTACGAGTATAAACTAACTCTCACGAGTATAAACTAACTCTTACGAGTATAAATTAACTCTTACGAGTATAAACAACTTTTGGGAAAGTATAATCCCTAAACATTCCAACTTCAGGGAAAGTATAACCCCTAAGAACTCTTACGAGTATAAACTAACTCTTACGAGTATAAACTAACTCTTACGAGTATAAACAACTCTTACGAGTATAAACAACCTAAGGGAGAAGATGATCCCTAAGATCCTAACCTCCGGAGAATATAATCCCTAAAAACCCTAGTACTAAGGGAAAGACTAGAGGCCTTATCAAATTACCAAGTAAGTACAGAGATATGAATCCTATCTTCTCATTAAGGTTCTTCTAGTAGCTTTAGAGCCTTTACGTGTCAAGAAAATGCTGAAAACATGTTAAATTCATAAGCAGGACGAATATTACGTTACACATCTAATAACACAGTCAGAGATATATATATGTACGCATGCCAAGTGATAAATGTGCAGGTACGATATCAAGCGAAAGAAAAGCGGAAATATTCAAGACCTAAGGCACCATGCCTAGGCCCTCCACAGAAAAACCCCGGAGTGTGGAGTCTCCGGAAAATACCAAAAGGGGCCTTAAGGGCCTTAACAAAATAAAAAGTGTTTTAAGAATACCAAAGTGTTATCGAGGAAATAAAGTTATGAAAAGAGGGGAACATCATGCTTCCCCTCGGGACCTTCTCCTGCCTCCTCAGCTCGCCCACTGGAATCACCCCCCTCTGCCTTCTCCAATAGAGCACCTGCTGCCACAGTAGCTACCGGAGTTGGGTTGTCCACATGGATAGGAAAAGCCATATCCTTCGCCGGTGCCAGGTCATCCAAGTTCTGGGCAGCATCTTTCAGCTCCAAGACTGCCTTCCTCATCCCAGGCAACCACCAAGGAGTATTGATGTCTTCCTTAGCATCTCCAGGGAACTTAGGGGGAGTGTCCAGTTCTTCCAACCGGAGGGCACGAGTATACTGACCATTAAACCCGGGAGCAGAATGTTCAGCTACGGCGTTGGAAAACCCATGATCGATGAAATGGGGGATATATGCACCCATTGCCCCTAAAAAGCTACTGCTCTGAAGAAAAGCTTCCAACCACTCCTGATGCAAGGTACCTAGAAATTTTTGACCTATGGCAGAGGTAAACAGGGACTCTATGCATAATTTCATACCAGCCCGGGGAAGAGTAACCTCCAGTTGTTCAACCCGTTTACCGAACTCTTTCTTCAACGAAGAAATCTCCCCCGAGAGCGTCGTTTGGAGTGCTTTACACCTCTGATTAGCATCCCGTAATTCTGCATCGAGTATCTCCTTCTTCACCTTCTCCAGCTCTACTTGACTTTGGAGATCATCCACTAGCTGAAGGGACTGGAGAGCTCGTTCAGACACATTGGAAAACAGGAGACCAAACTACACGAGAAACAACATCAAGAAGTAAGATATCTATATTTTCTTCTATGAATCATTCAAAGCAATATCCACATTGAAAACCTACCTGTGTGAAATTATGGGCGGCATGCACAATTCACTCTTCTGGAGAAAGAGCATTAAGGGCCTCGGTGGCAGGGGTTGGAGTGTGACGCTCTATGAAAGCCAGGAGATGATCGACATTAATCTCATCAGGAGCATCGGAAGCGACATTAGGCAGAGCGGATTTGGTCTTAGACTTCTTCTTCTTAGAGGCATCAGAGACAGGAGGCAACGTGGAAACCATGGCCTTCTCAGTAGAAGACCTGGTACGCTTAACAACTGACCCAGTGGAAGGTTTCACTGGGGAAGGAAGAACAGGGGCCTTTGAAGAGCTTTCAGGGGCTGGAGACTTAGCAGCCATTGAGAGAGGAGTAGCATCACGGGAAATTTGAGTTAACCAACTCATAGCTGCAAAAGAAAGTATGGAAATATGTTAATAATCACAGCAGTTCAAATTTTGAGGACAATATCAAGGGAAAAGAAATGGTATTACCATCATCGGGACCTAAAGGATAATCAGGGCGGCCAAAACCGAAATGAGATAGGGCTCTAGGGTTCTTACAAATACTCATCACATCAAAAAAGCCATGGGCAGAAACATTATCGTTTAAATGGTTCATCACATCCAAATTCAGAGAAGAACAAACAGAGAGAGGAGGACGGGGCACCCCAGGGTTCTCATAAATCCATCCTTCGTGGGGAAATTCCCAAGGAGACGGGTTCGTGACAAAAAAGTAGTAGTCCTTCCAGTCCTGGACTCCTTCATGGAGTTTTTCCATGAACTTTCCGGTTCTGGAAGTACGACCACAAGCATAGAAGAATCCATCGGCAAACTTGCACATATATTGGGTTAAGAAGAGTTGTGCTGAGGGTTCACCACCATTCCCCTTCATCAAAATGTAAAAACCTAACATTGCACGAATAGCATTGGGGGTAAACTGATTCAGAGGTATGCGAAGGTAAGTGGAAATTTCGGAGAAGTAAGGATGAATTGGAAAACGGAGGCCCGCTTTCAGTTGAGCCTCCCAGAAGGCTAGAGTGTTTGGGCCTGGAAAGTTTGGGCGTTCCTTCCTATGGGCTGCCCTAACTATGTAATTGGGGGAAAAGATTCCCGAGCGAAGAAAGGCGGCGACGCGATCGGGAAGGAGTAGGGAGGAACCGGAGATCTTATTCTTTAAAGCACGGTCAGTTACAGGAAATATGGAAAGTGAGTGGGACGTCGAACTCTCCATAGATATGGAGTCCGACGAGATTCGAGTGGAAGATGACATGAGAGGTTACAGTAAAAGAAAAAAATGAAGAAGAATAGATACCTGAAGCAAGGTCGGTTTTGAAGGTGATGAACTGGTTGATAGACGTGCTTGAAGAAGTTAATTGCAGAAGTAAAAATGAGAGTGAAAAGGAGTGGATAGGTTTGAAAGGAAGAGAAAAAAGGGCTTTCGGCGGAATAAATGTAAATTTTGAAATAATTACGCTGGGGAGAGAGAAGTGGAAAAACCAAGGCGAATTAAATATTCCCCAATGAAAAGGCGCGTGGCTGAGGAGAGGTGGCTTACTGTTCCCTCTCGGGCAGAAAGCCGAATCACCAATTTCGAAGGAAAAGATTGCGTGTGGAAGCGGAAAGGGTATGATGGTGTTAGATAATCATTAAAGATCGGATATTTCTTGTTTCCAGAGAAATATGGGGAGCGAAGGGTTTAAAGGAATATATTCTTTCTTTACAATATATATTATTATTGTTATTATTATTATTTTCCTACTCT
Organism: Galeopsis tetrahit; assembly: GCA_963675135.1. NCBI lineage: Eukaryota > Viridiplantae > Streptophyta > Magnoliopsida > Lamiales > Lamiaceae > Galeopsis > Galeopsis tetrahit. The sequence continues at coordinate 73,440,210 of OY776129.1, forward strand.
CCTAAAAATTATTCCTTTTATGAGAGTAGGGGGGAGTGGTTGATGTAGATAAATATGTCACTCTCCGAGAAGTCGACACGTGGAAATGGGATAAATTATGATAGTTATGATTAGGTCAATATATCGAAGAAACAGGATTAATACACCCCTGGGCTTAAGCAGGGAATTAGAGAGATCAGGGTGATTGGGCCTTTGGCCCATGTTTGAAGAGATTAGTAGCCCTTGGGCTTGAAGGGATCCGACCCGGAGATGGAATGGATAGTCCATCTTCCTTAGCCAAGTCAAATGAATAGTTCAAACCCACTAAAATGGGAGCCGATAAGCTGAAGAACCGAGTCTTCAGGGAGATAAGCCGAGTCCTTAGGGATTTGAGGCCGGATTTCTAGGGATATGCCGAGAATACAGGGAGAATAAGTCTTCCCCTCTCCGCAGAGAGGGGCCAGGTATATAAACAAGGTTATTTCCATATTCTTAATTAAGTTCTTCAATACACACATACGTTTTTTACAGAATACAGACTTTACATACTTTTACACGAATTATACACTGATTGGAGGAGAAACTCCACTATATTCGCCGGAATTTCCCTAGATATACAGGGGAATTCCTCTTTGATTTCGCCTACGATAAATTCTGACTTGAGCGTCGGAGCTTCCACGCCGGAGCCCCCCTCCGGTGTGCTTTTGCAGGTCGATTTTGGACTTACGAGGAGATTTACGTGAAGATTGCCAAAGACGAACAAGGGATTGGGTTCGTGATTAATAGTGCTCGCAAGAGAACGATCGATATCCAAAGGCGTTCTTTTTCGACGCATCAGGGTGTATGGACAAGACATGGTATGTAGAATGCCACAATTTTTGAAAAGGTCTTGCAATTTGTTATTTGTGAACTCGGTACCCCCATCAGATTGAAAACGTTTGATAGTTGTGGAAAATTGATTTTCGACCAAAGTTTTGAACTTAACAAACGTATCATAAAAGTCTGATTTCAAACGAAGCAGATAAAACCACGTAAAACGAGAGAAGTCATCAACGAAAACCACATAGTAGAGAAAACCATCACAAGATTTCACAGGAGACGGACCCCACAAATCACAATGAATAACATCCAACAAACGCAAAGCGCGTTTTTCATTATTGATAAAAGGAAGTCTTTTACTTTTAGCCAACTGACAAGATGAACAAGCAAGAGGCCTAGGTAAAATAGAAGTAACTGACAAAAAACCAAGTTTGTTCAACAACTTAATAGTATCAAAATTAACATGGCCTAAACGACTATGCCACAATTCAAAAGAGGCACGTGTACGACGATTCCATAAAGCTGCCACCAAAGCCGCATGACCACGCTCCAAAATATATAATCCATTTTCACGTCTGCCTCGTGCCAAAGGAATCCCTGTTACCCGATTCTGAATTTTAAAACAGTCGTTAGAAAAAACAACATTCACCGGATTATCACTCGTAAGTTTGCTAACAGAAAGAAGGTTCTTCGTGATTTGAGGAACCACGAGGACATTCAGTAGAGATAAATCACGAGATAAAGTATGAGAGCTAGTATGAGAAATAGAAAGAGTGTTACCATTTCCCACAACAACCCTATCAGAACCAGAGTAGTTCGATGTGGAGTCCAAACCATCAGTAGAATTAGCCATGTGTGATGAGGCACCCGTGTCGACATACCAATCAGGAGAGTTCTGATTTATCGAACAACTGTTTTGAAAGGCATGAGCAAGATTGGCTTGTTTCGGAGGAGAAGAGTAACGTTCTGGGCACACTCGAGCATAATGTGCACCACATCAGATTTGGTAATTAGGGGGATAGCGACCACCGGAACGACCACCACGGCCAGAATTACCGCCACGATTAGAATTAAAATTATATCCCCCACAGCCAAATTGATGGAACGAACCAGACTGGTAAACATTACCAGATTTCTTATTGATCGTTGCTGAGCAAGGAAAACCGGTGACTGAGAGGAGGCAGAAGCGGAGTCGAGCGATTTTGTAAACAGATCGTGCGAATCGGCTTTGGACAATAACTCAGGGAAGGAGGGCAGAGGCGTGAGATTAATTTTTGAAGTAGAAAAGCCATGAAAATCCGTACCTAATCCGCGAAGGAACCAATGGGATTTGTCAGTATCATCGATCGAACAACCCATGGCAAGAAGTTGATCACACAGATTCTTGAATGTGGCACCATACTCCGTGACAGAACGGGAGCCTTTCTTGATAAGTTGCAATTCGTCCTTGAGACGAAGCTCTCTAGCCTTGGATGGCCGATTGAAAGCAGTAGCCAAGGTAGACCACATAGCAGCGGACGTTGAGCATCCAACAACAACAACTATGACATCTTCAGTTAGGGTTGAGGAGAGATAAACTCTAACTATTTGATCTTTGCCAAGCCACTCATCGTAGGCAGGATTAGAGGAATCACCAGAATCAGTGGGGATCTTGGTAGATGGAGCGGGCAGCGAGCCATCAACGTAGGGAAGAAATTTCTGAGTGACAAGAAGAGGATAGATTTGACCATACCACATGAGATAGTTTGTGGGTTTGAGTTTAATGGTGACTAGGTGAGTCATAGCATGTAGAGTAAGAGTCGAATAAAAAACGGAGGTGGAAGAAGAAGGTGTATCACCGGCCATGATGAAGAGAATTTCGGTAAAAAAAGACTAGGGTTTCTCAGCCTTGTTAGGTTGATACCATGAAAGAATAAGAGAAAATATATTTTACCTCAATTGAGAATTTTGATTTAGTCTATTCAATATATATAAAAATTACAATTAGGTTTTAGAGGGTAACTAATTACCGATATAGAAAATATATACAAATCTCTATCTCTAAAGATCTTTGACTAAATCAATTATGGAATAAATCATTATACCTATTAAACACAATTCATTAATTCAATGATGCTTGCCGGCATGGCATCTCAAAAATACGTACAGATGGCACATAGTTTATTTAAGCCCTCCTCGTCTAAGTTAAGATTAATATTTTTTGTATAAAATAATACTCCATATTTATGGCCTTGGTGTATGTATTTAATACTACAAATCTAGAGATACATTAATCGCTCATAAACTTTGTAAGATAATTCACACATTTTTATGGCTGAGAAAGTGAACCAACCAAAAGAGACTCTTCAGATACCTCCATCATCCACGCCCCAACAAGGTCAATAATTATTTTACATATCAATATCTTTTTACCTTTAAAAAATATTGTTGTGATTCTTGATTTTATTTTTAATTAAACAAAAACTGGGTTTTAATTAATTAGGAGGGAAATGGGCATGGCCTGAAGTGATTGGGTTAACAAAAGAAGAAGCGGAAAGAAAGATTAAGGAAGAGACCCCTGCAAACACAAGAGTTGTTGTGGTTCCACCCGATTCGTTTCTCACAATGGATTTCTGCACTGATCGGGTTCGGATCTTCATTGATTCATCCGACAAAGTTGTTAAATCGCCAACAATTGGCTAACCCTGGCTAATTGGATCCATGTTTAATTACTACTTTTTGTATTCTTTTTCTCCCAAGTTTTTACTTAATTGGACGAATAATCCCACACTTTGGCACTTTTTGTTCTTGCGTTTGTACATTTGTTATCTGTTTCTTTCAACGCTCTTTAGGCTCGTTTACTTGAACCAGGATGTGATCGGTTTCATTTATCTTTGTCATTGTTCATGTTTTCTATTAAAATTTTTAACATGTGTATATAAACATAATTATCATTGAACATTATATCAGTTATTCACTCTATACGTATTAATAATTTAAATAGTACTCCTAATAGAATATAAATTGAAATACTAAAAATGTTACAAGTAATTTCATTTCCGTTATTGCTCCCCTTATCTTTACGTTTATATAACATTGCACCAATTTAGTTAAGCTAATAATATTAATTATTTAAGTTGACCTTTTTTTTTTTTTTAAATGTAAATGTTAGTCGCAATAGATAACAAATTGTTGTCAACAACAGTGTTTATTTTCGAAGATTTTTTGTCTATTTAAAAAAAAAAAAAAATACAAACAGACAAACCTGCTTCTTTTAGGGTTCAGACATGGCGGCGGCGGCGGCTTGATGGAGGAGGAATTAGGGTTTTATTTTTGGAAGAATGAAAGAGAAGAAAAAATGGAGTATATTTATCAATTAATGTTTTAAATAGAAAATGGTAGATTAGGTATTTCGCGGGGTAAATTTAACGTGTGTCATATTAAGACTTTGTGGAGGAGGAATTATGGTTTTATTTTTAAAAGAATGAAAAAGAAGAAGGAGAGGAGTATATTTATCAATTACTAATGTTTTAAAGAGAAGAGCATAAATTAGGTATTTCCCTACATCTAACGTGTGTAATATTAAAGGGGTACAAAGGTATATTTAACAAGGCTGGAGGGTATATTGCCAAACCCAACCAAAGAAAGGAATAGTGAACTGTCCAATTCAATAGCACGGCCCAAAGAACAAGGCCCAATCAGTAATTTGATACACCCTGAACAAGGCCTAAGGATTAGTCTCATAATTTTTATTTTCGAACGGAATTTCCCAGGGGCGCGGTTAAAGACACCCACCGATCTATTGAGGACACCTGCCAAGAGTTTTTTTTTAAAAAAAAGGGTATGTAAATTGTCTATTTTACCCCTCTTTGAAAATTTAAAAAAATTACGGATGAGTACACCCACCACTGTATCTATCGCGAGAAGAAGAAGGGTCGATCAAAATTCTCATTCCAAAACTTTCCAAAAATTGCAAAAACGATTTTCAGTGTGGAAGAACTCGAAAATGGCCGATAGTGATGCAAAAGTGACTCGTGGGGGTGCCAAATATTCATTTTTAAGTTTTTTAACATGTTTTGAAGGTTTTTTAATTTTGAAAATGGAAGTTTTTTTATGTGTATGGTTTTGTTGTGTTTTGTTAGTTTAATCTTATTTTTTTTGGCATAATATGAGTTTATAATGGTATCTAGTTTAAATAGTATGCATTTAGGACATACGTTTTGACAATATGAATGACATTTGCTTGAATCGAAAAAAACTCTTATTCGCATCTGGTTTCGCGAAGAAGATGATCATGTTCGTGTTTTTTTTTCGAACAACGATTCTTTGTCCGAAAAAAAAATATGAACATATGCTCAATGTTCGAAAATTTGTTCCCAACATGATAACAATGTTTGAAATTTTGTTCCGCGTGTTTTACTTGGTCGAATTTCCAACCCAAACCCCTCTGTTGGGAACAAATTTTAGAACATATGCTCAATGTTTGAAAATTTGTTCCCAACATGATAGCATTGTTCGAAAATTAGTTCCGCGTATTTTACTTGGTCGAATTTTCAACCCAAAACCCTCTGTTGGGAACAAATTTTCGAACATATGCTCAATGTTCGAAAATTTGTTCCCAACATGATAGCAATGTTCGAAAATTTGTTCCGCGTGTTTTACTTGGTCGAATTTCCAACCCAAAACCCTCTGTTGGGAACAAATTTTCGAACATATGCTCAATGTTCGAAAATTTGTTCCCAACATGATAGCATTGTTCGAAAATTTATCCCGTACATTGTGGGTGTCCTCATCCAAACATAAAAAATTGTGGGTGTTCTCATCCGAAATTTATAAACAAGCCATGTTCGAAAATTAGTTCCGGAAACCTCCTCCATGTTCGAAAAACCAGTAAAAAAACGTTTAATTTCTTCCTAAACCATGCCAATTAGACGTCCATTGATTTATTTCCATCCTAACACATAAAATATTGATACATTGTCACATAAACATGATTATAACACAAAAAAACCAACCTTAATCAACACATTCATAAATTAACACAAAATTCAAAAAACAAAATATAAATCATGAAACCCTACAACAATAAAATCAATGTTTCAATCAAAAAAAATCTAAATTAAACACGCATTCTCCTCTTCTTCTCAAATATAAGAAAGAAAAACTAACTTTTAACCATTTTTGCAAAAAAGAAAAAAAAATGCATCCTCCTCTTCTTCTAAAAAAACAACGTGCCCGTGTTCTCTCTCTCTCTTTCGACGTCGCTGCTTTAAGAGTGGAAATTGAGTGCTTCAAGAGTGAAAATGGAGGTTGAAATGGAGTGTGGGTGAGAGATGGAGTGGGGAAGATGGAAGGGGTGGGTGTACTGAAAATAAGGGAGGGGAAGGAGGAAAAGAAATTTTAAGGGCACTTTCGAGTTTTTCACGTGGGTGTCCTCATCGGAAGTGTGGGTGTCCTCATCGCATGGGTGTCCTCAATAGGTCGGTGGGTGTCTTTAACCGCGCCCATTTCCCAGTCTTATCTTAATTCTAAGAAGATGGCTTATCAATTTCCACGAAGATATCATAAATTATTTGGAAATAAAGATAGTAATTATTCCGTGCATGATTTTTCGACATAATTCATCATTGAGAAAGTATTACCCCATCCGTCCCTCAAAAGTTTTCATACTTTCCTTTTTTGTTTGTTCCCGAAAAGTTTGCATACCCCAAAATAGAAATAATCATCACAATCCTCACCCTCACAATATACACATATTTACCCTTTATGTCATTATTTTTGGGACCCACCATACACTCAACACACCTACTTTATTTACTTTATATATAAAAGTTTACAAAATTACCCTTCAACACTCTCATCATTACACTTTTTTCTTAAACAATGTGCCCAAGATTCCCCGCAAACTTTTCGGGGACGGAGGGAGTATATAGTAGTACATTTTTTACACTTTGAATAATAATATCAATTCATACAAGACATAATATTAATCTCTTTTGCAGTGTATAAGTGATGTGTACGGTGCATAAGCTCACATAATACTTTGCATATACATATTTTCAGTGCTCTTAACTGATTATTTAGATACCTAGTTTTTTTATTTTTTTAAATGAAACCTCTTTCATTTTTTTTCATTTACTTTGTGTAAATATATTTAATCTGGTGATGGATGTACATCATGTACTTTTCAACCAAAGTAAGAGATCAGATTCAAGTTTTGATACAATTATAATTAAAAAAAAATCAAATACCTAATTTAACTTTAATAGAATATATAATCGCCACCGATTTTGTTGACGTAAGTCATGTAACTTTCCATTCTTTTGTTCTCTCGGCTTAGTGCTTCTTTCTTTTTTGACTTTTATTTTGTTTATTTTCAGATACCTACAATGAGTGGCGTTTGGTGTACATTAATTAGGTTTTCACGGAAAAAAATGTACAAATAATTATGGAAAGGAGGGAGTACATTTTATTACTGAAAGAATGATATTGGGAGGATATTGATTTGATGGGGTATTGTATCAAAATTGTCACAAGATTATTTACACACTATTAATATAGAAATACCCAATAAAATCAATACCCTCCCAACCTAATTCGATATATATATACTCCATTCGTTCCGTAATTATTTGTATATTTTTTTATTGAGACGTCACAAGATTATTTACAAACTATTAATATGGAAATACCCAATAAAATCAATATTCTCCCAACATCATTTTATTTTCAAAATTGTCACTTATTTTTTGCATACATATTACTTTACAGACCACCAAATTCACTTTACACCTCACCAAATCACCCAAAATACTCATACTTTATTCATCAACCACTAAATTCACTTTTTAAAAAAATTGTGCCGATGCAAATAATAGAATATTGGGACACATTAATGTATTAATTAAAAGACATTTACAACCGAAGAAATAAAATGTTTTTTAAATTTAATATTTTAGCAATTTTTAAATTGTTTCGCTTCATTTTGAATCGAACTATCAAAACAAAATGAAAGTCAGCTTGTTCAATTTAATTTAATGAAATGTATTGACAATTTTATCATATAAAATTTTGATGAGTATAATAAATACATACTATTATTTTATTTTAAAGTAATGTTAATCGAGCCCCTACCAAGATTTTCTGGCTCCGTCACTAAGTACATAGCTAGTGTAAGAGGATAAAGTCCTGATTTGTAGGTGCACCTAAAATACTTTCTAGTCCACAACTAATCAACTTTTAGTTTCAAAAGGTACATTATTGCAAGACTTGTGGTCAATCCACCACATCTTTTTTTTTTTTTTTTTTTTCGGGTTCTACACTTATTCATGATGGTATTGGAAAATTATTTAGTTGTAAGTTGTAACGAATAAACGATTCAGTAATTGAATGCATGATATATTAATACTCCCTCCGTCCGCCTATAAGCTTCCCATTTTATCATTTTCGTCCGTCCGCCTATAAGCTTCTCATACATTTTTTAGTAAGTACTTTTTCTTACACTTCACTTTATATAAAAGGAATAAGGTGGAATAATTGAGTCTAATGGATATATAGTAGTATTAATTAAAAATTTCAAAAATTTTGATTTTGATTAATTTAGAAACATATATTACTTGGGGATTGGAAATGTTAAATCTCAAAATCCTCCCTGCCCATACACTCAGCTCATTGACGCTGGCCGAATTAAAGTTAGTGTCGACAATATTAGCACAAATCTTATTTCATAAGCATGCATTATGCATATGTATATTAATGATGTACATGCAGTATAATAAAATGTAGCACCAAAAAAGCAAAATTGAATATCGAGAAATACCACAAAAAAATTAAAATCGTCTCTCAGTGAGATAATATTAATAGATTCAGAGATGCTTTAATTAAAAAATAATACGTTTATGCACCATGTTATATTACTAATAGTTGGGTAGGTCTCTTGTAGTGAGTAAATTTTAAAAAATTGGTAAACTTGATAATAAAAATAAAATACGCGAAAAACATGTATTATAATTTATGTAGCTTAAACGGTTGAGAATAGTATTTTTTATGTGCAATTTACAATTTTTTAGCATGTTATTTTGCAATATTTGCGCGCAATAATAATTTCAGTTATAATAACATACACTTGTTAATTAGTGATGTTATGTTACACATATTTTGTTGCACTTTTCAGTTGTTGTGACTTACTATTTTCAACAATATTTTTTAGTTATATTGACTTACACTTTTTAGTAATGTTATGCTACACATTTTATTCATGTTTTGTTGCACTTTTCAGTTGTAGTGACTTACAATTTTCAACAATATGTTCAGTTATAGTGACTTACACTTTTTAGTAATGTTATGTTACACTTTTTACTCGTATTTTGTTACACTTTTCAGTTATAATAAATTACACTTTTCATTAAAATATTGTGTTGCACTTTTCAAGTATATTGACATGCACTTTTTAATAATATTGTGTTGCACTTTCTAGTTATACTAACTTGCATTTTCTAGTTATAATGACTTATACTTTTCATTAAAAGTTGTGTTGCACTTTTCAATTATAGTGACTTACACTTTTTAATAAAAAAATGTGCTACACTTTTTAGTAATATTGTGTTACACTTTTTAGTAATATTAACTTACACTTTTCAACACACACAATTTCGAAAAAAAATTAACAATAAAAAAAAATTACAAAAAAAAAATAATAATAAAAAAAATTAACCAAGTCAAAATTTTTATTCACAATTAATCTTAAATATTTAGGGTTTACAATATTCTTTAATATTTAAGATTTAAGTTGACCAAGTCAACTCAATTCCTTATAAGGAATTGATTCTATATAAGACCAATCCCTAATAGTTTTGTTAGGCGTGTTAAAACAAGCTAGCTAGCTAGGATTTGCCGATAGATTCTAAAGAATCATGCACGTGATGTTCACATGCTTTCTTTCATCTACACTATATATGCTAACGCCTAACACTACCAAGATATGGATCGAATATATGCACAAATATATATGATCACGACAAAACAACTCATACATGATACAAATTTTCATCACATATATATTACATGATCTATAGATTTATTATCTAGCTTATTCAATCATATTTTTGGAGCAAAGTGAAATGCAAATTTTAAAATAGATTCAAATTTTGTACATAAAATCGTCTTACACAAGACTCCATTGATGAATGCATTATATTTATATACGGATATTCTATATTACGTAATATATTTGCTGCAGGACATACAATATTGTTTAGGCTTTGAAAGCGTTTGTCCAAATAGGAGTGATTTGTCATCCATCTAAAATCATATTGGCTTTATGTAGGCGCGCAAGTAAATATATATATATATAGTACGTATATATATTTATATAATCCGTTGTCTTTAACTTATTCGCAATAAGAATATTTTAAAATTTCAATGTGATCAGTAAAATTATTAAAAAGACGAATGCTTGATAAAAACAACAATATGTACAAATCCGAATTATAAAACAAAAGTTTATAAGACTATAAATAAAACAAAATCAATATACAAGTACTCAACAAATAAATAATGAACGTGAGATCTGAAGTTGTTAAATGCAATTAATATTGTTGTATATGAATACGAGCCAGTAATAGAGTCTACTCACTAAAGTTGTTAAAAATATCTTCATGTTGGCCACTGCTAGAATTTTGCCTATTATCTTTTCATAACACTTTGAACCAATAGTTTAAAATTCAAGAGTTATAAAATTGATAAGAAAATAAAATATATATAATACTCGTATATGTTCCTGGTTAAATATTTTGATACGAATTAATGTGGGACTTTTCTTCTGTAGTAATTTTAATTTTGACTTTCTCTATTGAGTATTGAAAAAGAAAAAAAAAATCATGTTTTCTTATGATATTTTATTTTCGAGTAATAGAAAATTGAAAAGAAAAGTGCCCAAAATCCTCCAAGTCTTCATAACTTACAATGTGTACAAAAACTTAAAGCAAAATAATTCAAGAAAATTTAAACGTGTGAAGTTTAAAAAACTTGTTCTTACTTACTTCACTTTACACTATCTTGCTTCCTTAAGACGTGTAAGAGGTGAAGTAGAAATAGACGCAAAACTCCTATCTGCAAAGCTCGTGCTTTGATCGAACGAAGACGATGCATACGAATTCAAATAATCCTCGAATCCGCCCACGTCGGAACAACCCGGCCCGGGCGCCCTAAATCCATCGGGCACTTCGATTTCGCCTTCCAAATACCCCACAATCTGCCTCATACTCGGCCTAGCCGACTGATGATGGCTAGAACACATCAACCCCAATTTCAACACCATCAAAACCTCGTTTTCATCGAATTTGCCCTCTATTCTTAGGTCCACCACATCAAGAATCCTCCCTTCTGTCCACTTATTCCACACGTGATCAACCAAAACCAATTCATCTGGCCCTGATTTTGACTCAATGGGCCTACGCCCACATGCAACTTCAAGCAATAATGTCCCAAATGCAAACACATCCGATCCAGTTGTTGCTCGCCCCGTCCTCGGCAATTCCGGTGCTAGGTACCCTAACGTCCCGACAACCCGCGTCGTACCTGGATTCGACCCATGATCGTAGAGCTTCGCAAGCCCGAAATCACCCAACCTACCGTTCATTTCACCATCAAGCAACACGTTACTAGCCTTCACATCTCTGTGTATCACTATTTGTTCGTACCCTTCGTGTAAGTACAAAAGGCCCGAAGCAACCCCTTTAATGATCTTAAATCTTTGCTCCCAATTTAATACATATGTAGGTTCATCAAATAGCAACTTATCTAAACTCCCATTAGGCATATAATCATACACAAGCAACAAATCACTTCCACGCCTACACCAACCTTGTAACTGAACTAAATTCCTATGCCTTAATCTACCAATGGTGGAAATCTCGGAGACGAACTCACGAATCCCCTGTTTCGAATCGTGTGAGATTCGTTTTACAGCAACTTCGGCCCGGGGGTTTCGTAGTATACCTCTGTATACTCGACCGAAACCCCCTGACCCGAGTAGCTCACTTTCCTTAAAACCCCGTGTAGCTTTTTTTAGCTCTAAATACTTGTACCTATGTGGGACAATTTCAAGCTCCCATGATTCAATCACTTCACGATTCTTGTATCTCTTAATCAAAAACATAGCAAGCAAGATTGAAGATAAGATAAAAACAAATGTAACAAGTGATAGGGTTAGTATTAATTTCGTGTGATTCTTCTTTTTTCCTTGAATGGATGGAAGAGAATCCAAATCTAAGGGGTCGGATTGCCCATTCAATTTGAAGCTCCAACCTAAAATGTAATGCGAACTCGCAAGCAAACCCGTTGAAGCAGAGAATCCAACGTACATTTGCTCTTGCAAAATTGGGGATAAATCAAATTCGAAAGATATGAGAGGGATTCTAGGTTTGGAAGAAGATGGTGAAATTGTAACATTAACAAGATTTGTAACAGAATCATACTCGATCCACACCATAATAGGCTTACCGCCCTTGAGATTGACATCATGTTTCACAGAATCGTCGCTGAAATAAGCAGCCGCGGCAGATTTGTTAGATGCCATACCGTTGCTATCTACACCCACATGGTTGTCATTAATGTCGCCGAATTCGAAATCCTGGACTGTGTCGAACTCGACTGCGAATATATGGTTCGAGGAGTTTCCGAGATCGCTCGAGTTGAGTAGACCCAGGTACTGACTCGGAAGAGCTGAGTTGAGTGAGTTGGATGGTGAAATTGCGAAGGCGAGTCCGTGGCCACCGAGTTTGGGGTACTCGGGATGAATTGATAAAACGAAACAGGTGGAGAAGGAGAAGACGCTGCCGGTGGTGGAGTTTTTGAAGTGAATGGGCCATGGGTAGAAGGCGTGGCCTTTTAATCGAGAAGTTTCGTTGGTTAATCGAAGGACGCCATTTTTTTCGATTACTGCAGAGTCTGTTAAGGTTATGTTGGTTTTGGGGTCGTTGAAACCAGTGTAGGTGAATTTGTCGAGCTGGGATGAAGATGGGAGTGAGAAGAAGGTGAGAGAGAAGAGGAGTGAGAGAAAAACCGCCATTGGAGAGAGAGAAGGTTTGTGATGATGGAATTGAAGCTGGTGGGAATTTATTTTGAGATAGTGGTATTGGGTCTTTTCGATTTGAGTTGGAATTGAAAAATGGGAGTACTATGCATTAGTATTAGTGCTGGTAATAAACAATCAATGAGCAGCAGCCATTGAGATTATTATTCTTTGCTACAATTGGATGGTTTGTTCCCGCATCTTGGGCTGTTATTTGAATTCATCAGCTCGGGATCTCGATTCGACTCAACGAGTATTATGCTCGTTAGATTTGAACTCGAGCTCAACTCAATAGGTTCATTAGACTCATTTGTAAGTCGAGTCAAACTTTATTCTCAAACTTATAGAACAAGCTTAACCTCGATTGGATAATGTTCGAGTCGAGTTTTAACTCAAATACTCTGTCCTCAAATAACAACCCTACTTGCATTAGTTGCATATACTCCCTCCGTCCGCCTATAAGTTTCCCATTTTACCATTTTAATCTGTCCGTCTATAAGCTTCCCATACCCTTTTTGGTAAATACTTTTTCTTACACTTCACTTTATATTTTACTTTTTCTCTCTATCTCTCTCCTTCTTCCAATCACATCACTTGTACTATATCTATTATTTAATCACTTTTCTTAATCTATGTGTCAAAAAGTAGCGGGAAGTCGGGAAGCTTATAGGCGGACGGAGGGAGTAATATGTTTCACACTTGCCCATGCATAACTCTTAAAATTATTTTTTTTTGAAATATGATTTTTCTTAACCAATTATTATCCACACTCAAACGATACTTGATTTTTCTTAACATTATTAGGAACAAAACATTAGAAAAGAAAAGGCCAAAAAAAAAAATGGTGGTTGTTGATTTGGTAATCTAGTGCAGCATCGTGCTAAAGGTATCTTAATTTAAATACTATAATAAAACTGCTTTCGAAAAGAAAAGATATAATAAAACTGTTGCAGGTGGACTCCACTGTTTTAATATAAGACACATTTTATTTTATCATAAGAATAATAATTATACATTTTGGCAGAATTGTGCGTAATACTGTAGTTTATTACAAGTTGAAGGTGGCGGGCTGTGAGTGGTGGCTCTAGAAATCATAGAGAGTCCACTCTATATGGAGTATTTTTTTAATGCATTGGGATTGGCGCAGCCTACAACAGTATCTACTCACTTCCCTTTCATTTTCCTGCAATAAATAACAAAAGTTCTTCAAAAGTACTTGAACCATAAAAATAAAGAACAAGTAAATATTTTTTTTTTATCAAAATCATCTGGATTTTTTTCTTCAAGCTGAGATATACACCTACTGTCAGGCTGCATCTTTCAAATACTTTTCCGACAATCGAACTCTCTTCACATTTTCTTGCTCTTGGACGAGCATTTTACCATACCCCATAAGCTTATCAAGACTCATTTTTGGCTGCTCAAATTCAGGCAGTTTCTCCCTGGAATTTACCATCTTACCCCCTACGTTCTCCACTCCGACGCTTGCTATCCATTTCCTCACTTGATCGTCGTAAACTCTAGCTCTGATAGCACCAAAGAAGTCTGCAAAAGGATGTAAGCTAATTACATCTTTACAGTATGTCGATTTAACGAGCTTAAAACTGCTAATGTGACAAACAGGTTACCAACAATTTTAATTTGGACATACTGATTGTCAAATCAGCTCTTCACTAAAGTATCAGGCTCCATATCAAATCTCACAAAACAAAATAAGGCAAACGAAACAAACTTACCAATAGATTGGTTAGGAAAAGTGTCGATAAGCTTCACAACGTCGTCTCTAGGCACATTATCCGTCCGAAAAACACCAGTACAAACACCAATTCTATCTTCCCTCATCGGGTCCCAGAAGAATTTTTCCATACGACCATCACGAATAAGAGGAGCATACAACGTTGAGAAGTCGTTTCCAGTGACAATGACAGGGACTCGGGGATTTTCCAGCTTGTTGTACATTCCAGGGAGCTGAACACTAGTCGGATTATCAGCAATGTTCATAAGGGTCGCATTTACCATCTGATTGTTCACGGTGTATTGAGTTGACCCTCCAAACCTACCAGCCCCTGCATCAAGATCATTGATGTACAGAACACACATTTTCCCCTTGGCGATTCTATCAGCTGCCTCACGGTATCTTTGCCTGATCAGTTTTGCTGGCTCTCCGGCATTTCCACTCTCCAATTCTCCAGCACTCATCACAATCGGGCTGGAAATGTCATCATTAAATCACCACCCCATCTAAAAACTTTGATAAGAGTAGCATATATTGCCTTTAATATAATTCAATATTCTAAAATGTCTTTATGTACTATTATTCTTCTCAAAATCCTAAAATATGACTTAAGATTCTAACATAAAACGCAGGAATGAAGAACATATCTAGCTTACTTGATTCCCATTTTGGCGAAAACAAGCTCACATTGGAATGATTTTCCCTCTCCCTTACCACCCCAGATTCCCAATATGAGGGGAACCTGAAAAATAACAAATCCAAAATCATAATTAAAAAAAATCATTTCCAATAAGAACAACATTTCAAATAAAGCAATTAACAGACCTTGATATTTGGCAGGTTCATGAAATTTTTAACGATGTGAACAGCAAGCTTGTCTATGAAAGCAGGGGCAATGTAGTATCCATTCATAATATTATCAAATTTGTATCTGAAAATTTTGATCATTAAATCAATTTAACGAAAACCAAGCATTCAACTCTTAATTATATTCATTCTTACTGTCTTAAACCAGCAGCGATGTAATCATATGAACTCATGACAGCATCATGGGTCCCAGCGCCGACCGGAGCTTGGAAAAGGGTGTCCACCATTCCCTTTCCTCTGGTGATGTCCTGTTGATCATCGGAAATGTCTGTTGCCAGCCCCTTCCATCTGTCCTTATCTGTTTGTTTTTTCTCATCAACTTCTGCAACAACCTTAAATTTGGTTGACAAAATCTTGGAGGCGTTTCCTCTTGATCTCACCCTTTTTGGGTTGTTGCCGAAGAAACTTGTGTTTGGGGCCTTCAGCTGAAATAATAATGAATTCCATTTCAGTTTTTTTGGAAAAACTTTATCTTTAGCTCTTCAAGTTGATAATTTAGTAAGGAATTGAACAGAATGAGACAAGAAAATTCAAGAAAAAAAATGAGTATTGTGTAAGGATGGTTATGATTATAAGTGTGTAGAAATTTAATCGGCGGGAAAATGCTTACCGATTCTCTGTGAATTGCTCCAAAAATTGTAGTGGAAAGAGAGGCCGCCATGATTGATCAAAATACTATTGGTGTCTTGGTTTTTGAAGAAAATCTAAGACTTTGATACATACATAGAAGAGTGTGCCGTGGCTAAGAATTTAAGGTGGTATGGGAATTGGGAATGGAACATCAATACTTTCAAAGCATGCTATCTGGATTTGGTGACATCATTTTAAAATATCAAGTGGTCTAATTTTAGGAATATGGGATATCGAAATCATTGAGATTTAAAACAAGCTTAAGTTCAAGATTCATGATTATTATTTAAATAATTGACGCACAAGAAAAGATGTAAGTCGAAAACTAAGGACCCTTCACCGCCCTTGTTCCAGAGTACTGTGGAGGAAATAAATCGTGGGATGTATCTCAAGAAGATAGGAGCAACAACACTTGAAAAGGAGGCAAGTCCATTGACAAGAATTGAACATCTCAGTTTAAAAATATTTAACTCTCAACATTCGTACCACTTGAACTATGTCCAGGCCATTTTCATGATTCTTGATCTTAGACGAGTAAAAAAGTTTAAACATCACCGCCAACACCATAAACTCACTAAAACCATACTATTCCCTTCTTTCAGAAAACATGCATTTCAGCTTAAAGAAACTATACAGAACACTTCAATTTTAATCAAAGAATGTCAAAAACGTTGGAAAAAATATACTACCTTCTTACCTACTGACCTGTTAAAAACACCCCCAATCATTCAATTTACACCAATCCACCTCCATCATCATTCACCTAATCTATATATCTATCCTGTAAAGAATCTACATGCAGTATGCGATTCTCAAATCTGTACACACAGCTCAACCCAACCAACACTTCAGCAATGGCAGCTTCTGTTTTTACCTTATCTGCAAAATGCAATGTCTGCAGCAGAAGCACCGAAGGCTTCGAATCAAAATTCATCTTATCAACATTCCTCTCCAGATGCCACTTCACCGTATCATTCGCCATCGGAATAAGCCACCCCAGAATCTCTACCATTGCAGCTCTCCACCCTTCAGCCAAGAACTCATCACTCTCTTTAAATTTCATGTTCTTGCTCAGCTTAGCTTTTACCAGACCTTTCAAATTTTCTGGCAACATTTGGTATAACGATTCACGTTCTTGGTGGCCCACCGATGCAGCTGAGTCTAGATACCTCTCTACTAACAGAATCACATTAGCATAATGCAATGCTAGGCCCGATCCACCCACAGTTGAAGGCCCTGCAGCGTGGAATACTCTGCTGTTTTTCATAGATTTTTCTGCATCAATTCCGAAAGAACCACAATCGTTGAAAATAATGTCCGATTTTCGGCTGTAAATTCTGACTGTAGTTGGTTTTAATTGGGTCACAGTATGGCCTGGATGAGGAACAATTTGTTCTTTAATCTGTTCAAATAGAGAGAATTCTTTCTGTTGCTGTAAACAAGCCATATGCAGTAATGAAATTGAGGGGAGAACAGAGACGTACGGCTTGAAAACAAAACAAATTCGTGTGTAGATAACCATCACGATTGTTGCCATTAAACTAACACTTTTATCAAACGTTTTTCGCCAAAGGGAAGTTGCTTTAAGATGGTGAATCTCCTTACGTTGATTCTCAAGCTTCTGGTAAAACAGATCAGGATTTAAATCCGGCACCTGATCTCCTCTGTTCATCCGTTGCTTCAATTTCCTCTCTGTGACCTCCAAATCCGTTAGAATCTCCAATGCGGAATGCAAACACGCGGTGGGTGAAACTAATTTCTCCATTTTCAGCACCTTCCTTTCAACGTATCTCGAACCGTATTCCAATTTCCCGTAATCAACAATCCCTAATTTGAAATCCGTGAAAACCAAATCGAATCGATTGAGCCACGATTTGGTGCATTTTTTTCCTAATCGAGAAACAACTGCGGCGACGCGATCGAGATCTTCAAGCCTCTCAGCAGACGCGAGGCTCAATAGAAATTCGTGATCACTGGAGGTCAAAAACGAAACCCCTTGGGATTTGACAATGTCATTTTTTAGTCGGGAAATTTGCTCGTCGGAGAGGGATTTGTATAGAGAGAGTAATCTGGACATGGTTTTAGCCGTCTCGAATGCGAGGATCCCCAAACGGAGGGTTTTCTTCTTGGACGCGTCGGAGATAGGGCGGCGGTGGGGGGTGTCCTTAATGAAAGAGGCGATTTCCGGGAGCCAACCCATGTTGTTGAATCCAAGGATTATTGTTCAGAGGCGTGTTGATTCGAGGGTTTAAGAATGGAGATTGTAGGAGAGGAAAGGTGGAGGACCTCCATAGGGGCTTCCATAGCCATGGAGGTGGAGACTAGATTAGGGTTTCGAAATTTGACGTAGAATTGGGAATTTAGTTGTTATGCTCATGCACAGACCAAAATTGAAAGGTTGGTTTCATAGTGAATTTGGAAATGGGGAGGGGCGGTTAGAGGTTGATTATATTGTTTTAATGATAATATTACCTATACGCTAATTTACTTCTGTAAAATAAAATATCAAAATGTTTTTTTTTATTTAAGTGTCGCGTATTCGGTTCAAGAACCGACTAATTTTGGGGGATCACCGCCCACTTGCAGGGATCCCGTTTAAAGTCAGAGTTTTGTCCTCTGTATGGACAGATCCCATAGAATTGTTTGCATGTTCAAACCTGAAACCTAGAGATCACCATTAAGTTTCAAACCTACCCTATTACACTACACTAGTCCAACTCCTTTAAGTTAATAAAATATCAAAATGTAACAAAGGAACTCAAACTGTTGCTTTTATAAACTGTTTATATAAAATGTGTGTACTGTCTATATTATCTTAGAACCCCGCATTGTGGATCAGTGAAATAACTGTTAATAATAAGGATTATATTATTTTAAAAAGAAAAAAAAATTGTGCAAATTTACTCATCCCTCATGAGGCGTGGTTATATATATAAAAAAAATGTCATGGTACATAAATTGAAGACAATATATTATATATATAATAAAACGAAGAAAACAAAAGCCAGTGCTGTTAAAGACTAGTTAATCGGCATAAATCTCAATTTAAACAAACAATTAAGCTCAACATCCCCTTTATTTACCCTAAAACTAACAAAAAGAATAAACAACTAAAATAGTTTCTATTAATGATGATCGATCAAATATAAGAAAATTTGCATGAGTAAAATTATTTTTCATTATAATTCAATGTTTAATTTCTATAATTTCGGGATAGTGGCAAAAAAATCCCAAACACTTTTAAAGAAACAACAATCAATAAGTATTCATTATATTAATATTTCTCTATAAATATTTACTCGATCTTTATATTTTAGAATATAGGAAATGTAGCTTCCAAATCAAACCATAAAGCTAGCTTGCGATCCTTATACATACATTGTGATATACATATATAGTGGTAATCACATCCATACATATATTAATGATTTAATGGTTAATACAGGTTTTTATGTATAATTCATCTCCAAAACGCGCTGAAACGAAATATGATCTAATATTTAATTAAACAATATTATTGGATGCAATTAAATTATATGTATGCATTTTGTTAATTTATGGAATAATTGCTTCATTTCAAATGTGTTGTTGAAGCTTAATATTTGTAGCTTAACAAAGCACGAGGCCACAACAAAGATACCGAACATGAGTAGTTTCTCGAGGAAAGGCCTAAATATATACTACTCCATAAATTGTAGTAGCTTTTATAAATAAAAAATTCGGGTAACAATTTAGCTCACATAAAAACCGAAAAAGTAATTAGGGAAAAGCAAATACTCCATAATTGATGCAAAAATCTTTGATATTTTTATACTTTCTTCCTTGGAAAAGATATTTTTGTGAAACTTATTTATCATACATCACTAAAATTATTGATTATTGTTTTGTAAGAACTGTGATACTAGAGTATTAATTTTTACAAAACAATAGTATTACTTGTGTATATATGATAAACAAAATTCACATAACACTTTATTGTTAACTAATAATTGTACTGGACCTGTAAACTATGGCTTCGGCTTTGCATGATGAGGCTCAGGCCCTAAACGAAGTTCAAGGTCTAATTCTCCATGATTTAACTCTACCTTCGTGCCCTCCACATGTTTGTCAAAACGACCTCGTTCTTCCTCCTCCGGATTTTCTTTAACATGATCAAAAGGGATTTCATCTTTTTGTGAAGTGATCAATCCTTTGCCAGGGGAGGAATCTTCAGGCGGCGGGCTGTGTTTCGTATCGACATCCAACGACAACTCTTTGAGTTTGGCCCTGTCTTTGCGGTGAATGTTCATGTGACCTCCTAATGCTTGTGCGTTTGAGAATCCTCGTTTACAGAAAGTGCACTTAAACGACTTCGTTTCGACTACGTTTTGGTCCAAACCATGGCTCCACGTGATCATATTTTCGGAAGTTTCTGAAGCTGCTGGATTGATATCCATTTGATGGAAATTAAATTTGAGATGAGAGACTTTTCGAGAGCTTTTACTAGTATTAATAATATTAATATTTTATTTATAACTATATTTAAAAGTTAATAAATAAATTGCAAATGGTCAAATGGTCGGTTTATTCGACTAATTTTATAGTTTAGAACGAAAAGCATAGGAAGCGTGCGTGATGTATATATATAAATTTAGTTTATATCGCGTGCCATTAAGAATTTATCGATTAATTGGTCATAGGTGGCCGGACAGAAACATCCTTCCAAAACATGTACTACCAAATAATGCTTTTATAAAAACCTACCTGCACCTTGTACGTACATTGTTATTTTTTTACTTTTTATCTATAGCATATTCTTTGTCTAATTGTTTCATGAATTACATTTTGTGTATTTTTCTGTTCACCAATTTCGAATTATATTTAACACATTTACCTTTGAAGAAACTAACAATAGAAAACCAAAAAAATAAACAAAATGTAATTTTATCATTAATCAGTTAAAATTCAGCCACAAGGTGTACGTGGCCAGGCCAGCCTAGCGTTTCTTGTAGCAAAATTTAATTAAATAAACAACTACTTCAACGGATCATCTATTTAAATTTATTATTGAAATTGATGCACGCGCGCTGAGAAAGAATACGAAGGTCAACCACAAACTTTTTTTTTAAAACGGGTTTTAGTTAATAGACTTTGTCTTGTATTATCCTGTCAAGAAAAAAAAAAGACTTTGTCTAGAATTATTTCTTTAACTTATTTCTGGAAAAAAAAAAACCTTTTGTGATCATCAGTATAATTTCATAGCATAAATTAAAGAAATCAGTTAATGGACTTTTCGTCACCTCTTTAATTTTCTTGATTTAATTCTTTCTTACAAAGACACTCGCAATCACTACTGAGAATGCACGTTAATTAATTAGCACAATGTTTGGTGGACAAGAAACAACTTAGAAATAAAATTATATGCTGATCATTTTGTAAGTAATGCCAAGTTCTGTGCACTTAATTAGTTATATTAGATTAATTAAGATATGAAGTTGTCTTCTCCTCTGGGAGCACAGATTAGTTGAATGCTAAATAAAGTATATATATAGAGTACTATTTAATTTCGTGGACTTGATTCATAACTATTTAATTAATCAAGAGTTTGGTGATGTGGAACGGACTTTAGTTTTTGAAGAGATATCAGCTTTCCGAACACATGAAAAGGAACTATGTCTGTTGCATACGACTCACATAAACAGTGTCAACATTGATCATTGTTTTTTGTTTTTTAAGAGGAAGAACAATACACTATATAATATATATTGGAAGAGGTTCCCCTCCTATAAAGAAGTGTCACGTCGGGAGGGACCTGTCATTAAAAATCAATTTATTTTCATTATAAAAAAACGTTTAGCGAGAAAAGGTATAATGAAATGATTCTGTCATTAAAACTCAATTTTCTTGTAGTGTTGCTTAACCTTGTTTTATAATTAAATAAGTTGAGTTCGAACGAGCTTTAATCGAGTCGAGCTCGAGTAGTTCGACCTCTTTACTCTAATTTTATCTTCTTCTTTTTTTTTTTTTTTACTTATCTAGCTTGAGTTTTAGACTATATCAAACATAAGTGTATGTTCAAATTTATTTGATATTTATGCCGAATCAAGCACAATCAAGCTTTTATTGAATAATCTTGAATCGAGTGTTGGATAATTTTGATATCATGATTTTCAACCCTACATATACTATTATAATAATGATTGGGTCATGTTAGGGTGTGGTAATTGGTATTTGGAAATGTTGTACATGTATGGATTTTTTTTTATATGGTTTAGAACTTGCAAAAAATTCATATATGCTTTATTAAATTCAGCTAATTCTCATTTTTTAAGAAATAAGTTACATATTTTATCTATTTTTTAAAATTTTATGTTATGTCTTTTATAGTATATTTAAAAAAACACATGAATTTTAAAAAATAGGTAAAATTGTTAACTTGTTGTTTATAAAAATGAACTTAATTTAATAAATCATTGACTTTGTACAACTTTCAACCCAAAAAAAATTCCGTCCAACATTTTTAAAATAGTGTTGAGGTTTAGTACAACTAACCCAGTTGCTATATGTGGTCCAGTGACGTGGCAGGATATCATAGAATGGCCTTACATCAACCAACGAGACGGCAGCGTGTATAACAATAAATAATCAGGTCGCATGATATTGCGACGTCGTTCTGGAAAACGATACTTCTTTCTAAAATCCTTGTAATAACTAATTAAGTATTAACACAAAATATAATACAAGGGACAATTAATACGTGCTATATATGACAAAAAGTATACTTCCTTTAATGTATAATTTTAAATGTTTTTCTGAATTAAGACACAAATAAAAATTATATATATATATATATATATATATATATAATGATTTCAAACATAAGATATGGGATTCATTTAACATATTCATGATTTTATAAAACTCAAAGTTTTATAATCATATTTAAAAATATATATATATAATTAACTCAAATATTGCGGTGTAACTCTATTTCAAAATTTACCTACTTATTTACTTTTAACTGGTGTTTGTTATTTATTAACTCAAATATTACGGTGTAACTCTATTTCAAAATTTACCTACACATGGAGGTGGACATGGAGATGGAGAAGGACATTATTTGATAGGGAACTAACTTCTTTTAATGAGTTGATATGTGTGCTGGACAGGTTTAATCCTACAAATGGAATCGAAGACTCGTGGAAATGGAATGCATCCAACACAGGGAAGTTCTCCACCAAAGCAACGTACTCGACCTTGTTCAACCTATGCCAATACACCCGACCGGACGATAGGCTGATTCAAGGATTCAAAAACATTTGGAAGAATTTTGCCCCCTCAAAAGTTAAGGCTCATGCATGGAGGTTACTATGGGGAAGACTGCCAACACGCTCCAACCTCAGAAGAAGAAACATCCTAAACCAGAATGATGACCTAAGGTGCGTACTATGTGGTGAAAGTGAAGAGACTGAGAAACACGTCTTCCTGGAATGCCCCAAAGCATACCAAGTGTGGATGGAATGTATGAATTGGCTCAAGATACAGTCAGCACTGCCGCCAAACACACTAGATAATTTCCTAAGTTTTGGAGGCCTGATCAAAGGAAGAAACGGGAAGAAGACCGCTACATGCATATGGCTCTGTGTGGTATGGCTCATATGGAAATGGAGAAACGCAATCCTCTTCAGAAACGAGATCTTCTCGGTCACAAAGATTAAGGAGGAGATAAGGGCAAGACTTTGGAGTTGGATCACAATCAAATATCCTATTAGAGGCACCTCATCCTTCAGGACCTGGGTGACAGATCCAATAAAGTGCTTGGTTTGAGACATCATGTAATGTAACATAACCTTTTACTGCTTTCTCTTAATTGATGAGTTCTGTACACTTTTCGGGTATTTCTTGTACCCAATATTAATAAAATTCCTTTACCGATCAAAAAAAAAAATAAAAAAATTTACCTACTTATTTACTTTTAACTGGTGTTTGTTATTTAAATAGTAAAAGTGGTTAATCAGTATACAATTTGGTAAGAAAAAACAAGACTAAATTAAAGATTTAACTTATCCTTATCTCACAATGCATGCACTTTGAGGTCATCTATGAATACGACCAAACGCGCGCATGTTTACATTAATCTCTATTAAGGTTACAAGTGTGCATGCCGTCAAATTAATTAGTAATTGTTTCGTTGCTTATGTCTTTTACGAATTATGAACTCAATCGATAGTTGGTTTGCATA
This sequence comes from Galeopsis tetrahit, assembly GCA_963675135.1. Taxonomy (NCBI): domain Eukaryota; kingdom Viridiplantae; phylum Streptophyta; class Magnoliopsida; order Lamiales; family Lamiaceae; genus Galeopsis; species Galeopsis tetrahit. The sequence continues at coordinate 73,464,513 of OY776129.1, forward strand.
ATGTGAAGAATAACAACTAAAACAAGTACTCTAACTAATACTACCACTTATTGTATTTATTGTTATTATTCACACATAAACAACGTCAACATAACAAATATATATGGATGCCCCGTTTTCGGTTAGAATCCACATTTCAATTGAATTTTGCACGAAACAATTTCATGCATCATATAAATCAGTATTTCACTTTAAGATATATGCATTTTAAAATATAACTGAGTTGGGTATTCACAAGCACATGAACATGAGAGCCAATTCTTTTCAAATTTAAAATGAAATTAAGTTACTAAAAAGAGTAAAATCTCATCTATGGCGGGTCGACTCACTTTCATTAAATCAGTGTTGTTGTTCTCTTTCCACTAAAATTAGCCTTCAAATATGTTTCCTTTGGGGATGAGAATAATAATAACTTAAAAAATCAATATATAGGTTAAGCGGGAGAGAGTGTGTACTATTGTTCAAGGACAGATAACTGGATTTTTCCTAAAAAAATATTTTTCACACGTACTACTTTAATTTATCTTCAACTTCAAATTTTCACATTTTATCTAAATAATTGATTTTTCTTAAATTTGTGTTCAATCCAAATAAAAATTGCGAGAGTATAAAAATGGACATATGGAGTATCATATAATTTTAAATAATGTGTGTACATATAGTATCAATCCAAATAAAAATCGCGGAGTATACAAATGGACATATGGAGTATTATATAAAATAAAATAATGTGTGTACATATAGTATACGGAGTATTTTATATTAAGACGTGCATTTTCCCATAATAATATCAGATTTTTATATAGACCCATCCGTTTTATCTGGGTCTATGTGAAAATCTGATAGATACTCCTCCAGCTTTGTTTAATGCATTTCCCTTCCATTTATTAATTAAATATGTATATAAAATATCATATTTATCACTTTAGTAAAATAGGTTAGATAGATACACTTCTCAAAATCTTAACCCTAATTCTTAACTCTAACCCTAATTTCAAATAAAGCAGCTGTCGTAGCCGCTGCCGACGGCCAATCCAAATAATTCTAAAATTTTGAAAAAAAAAAAAAAAAAACTAAGAAATCATAGAAAAAACACATTTTTTTCGACAAACCAGTGTCGATCGACACTGGTTTGTCGACCATAGATTATATTGTCGACCAAAATCACTCCAGTCGACAACATTTTACCGAATGAATTTTTTTTAAAAAAATCTTCATTTTTAACAAGATATTGTCGACCATAAACATTGTGATCTAGAACAATTTGTCGACCTACCTTATGGTCGACAAGAAATTGTCAAAAATGGAAAAAAAAAAAAACCTTACTTGTTTCGCGAAATCGCAAAAAAAGAGGTAGAAGTCGTTGGGGGAGAAGGTTGGGGAAGGACGAGGCGGCGATGCCGCTTCCTATTGTAGACATTAAAAAAAAAAACAGAAATGGAGGGAGGGCTTGGGCGCAGCCGATGCAAGCGCGGCGAGGGGGGGAAGAGGGAGCGCGCAGGGCGGCGGGGGTTGGCTGCGATGCGGCGTTGTGTGGCCGACCTCCATGGCCGCCTCAAATCTGAAATTAAAAAAAAATAAAGAAGAAGAAGAAAAGAGGGAAAAGAGATGGTGGCGGGCAACACAGGGAGGCTGGGGCGATGGGCGGCGACGACGACAGAGCCTGGAAAGATGTTGGGGGAAGAAAGGTTTAGAGTTTAAATGGAGAAGAAAGAAGGGGGTGTGTATTTATCCTATAAAATTTTAAGAGAAAGGGTATAATAAGTAAATTGAGGGAGGTACACCTATCTTAAATGTATGTGTAGAGGGTGTGTATTGGGGGCGTGCATTAATCAAAGCTGGAGGGGTATATACTCACGCCTTAAGATAAAGTCCACTCTTCACTTATGTTGTTGGAAATGGGCCTTTTAATATCAGCAGATGGGCCTGTTAAGGGAGCTCTGTACTCCATAAAAAAAAAAAATCAACATAAGAATGATTAAGAAAAATTATTTATCTTTATAAAAAAAAATCAAATACTTATACGGAGTACTTTTTTTTATTTTGAAATTATATTGTATTTTCTTTTAAACTCCACAAATAAAATTTCTTAATCATTCATTGAGTACTTCAACATCCACTGTCCACTGACCATGACCACTGTCTTTACTTTCACAGCTTTAAAATGATTTTTTTTTTTTTTATAAATTTTATTTTTACAATATTTTTAATTTTATAAAAATGTCATTACTTTTTTTTACACATACACAAAATTCAACTCATTTTTTTACTTTATACATAAAACCTTACAAAGATTATTCCTCAAAATCCACACTAAATTCATTTTTTTTTTATTTTGTGTGTCACACTTCACGTTAGAAGGAGAGAGTATTTAACGACACATCTTGAGTTGGCATTAATGGATTAAATTAACTTATTTTACATCTTAATTATCCAACTTTACCTATTGTTTAAATATCATATATTGGACCTTTTTTTATGTGGATTCTAAATCTAACTTATAAAATGCATATTAAGAAGAATTAGATCAATTCATAAATTGCAACAAGAATTTATTTTTCAAGAAAAAAAACTCCCGATAATTCGTATTTCGTAAATATACCACATTATAATTGCTAGAGATCTGCTCAGAGTTAATTCTTTCTTTTCAAATTGAAATGGTTAATTGTAATATCAATTTTGTGGAAATACTCTCTTAATTCTGGCTTCTGATTTGTTTGAGAATCATTATTATTGAATCGAGCTTCTAAATTTTGTGATATTTTCTCGATTTTTCTTGTTCGTGTTTCTTACTAAAAAAATAATCTTCCGATCTATTAATAATTGTTGGCTTATTACTATTCCCCGCAAGATAACCATGATCATGAAGTTTCATCTAAACAAACAATAAAATCGATTCATTCCTTTAGTTTGAGGACTATTGCACGGATTATTGCAGGCAGGAGAGTATAACATTGTGCATGTAGGGGAAAAAAATATATGTGTCGTAATTCTTTATTTTTATTCGATATAGTATTTTAACTCCCTTCGTCCCACAACTGTTTGCGCAATTTCTTTATTTATTAATCTCATAATTATTTGTACACCTTAAAAATGAAATTTCTTCATAATCTTCACCCTCGCGCATATTATTACTCTTACACTCATTTCAACCGATCTCTTTATTTTATTTATTTAATTAACTTTACAAAATTACCCCTCCAATTTTTTTTAAAGAGTGCCTGAGCAAGTAATTTTATAACTGATGTACCCATTAAAAAAAAAAACTCTCCCTTATTCTTTATTATTTTTTAGTTAATATTAAAAAAAAAAATTGGGACATAGTAACCTCTTATTTATATAATCTCGGACAATATCGTCAATGTCATGCAAATATACTCACAGCTCAGCTGTCACATAAACTATAAACAATTTCAGAACCCAACAGCTAAATTCTGATTCAATATTCTGTAAGCAATTCATACTTTAATAAATATATTAATTATCTTGGAAGTATCAAATATATTCTAAAATGAGTAACACACCCCACAGCTGGTAGGAAGGAATTACTCCCCTCATTATTCTTTTCAATAGAATTCCCCTTGTAACTCGTAATGGAGTAATTAATTAGCTCTCTCTCATATATATTAGTAATATATATTAATTTTATGAGAAGGTAACTAGCCAGCAGACATCTGCATGAAAACCCATGTGGCTTCACAGAAAAACTTCACTTAAATCTCTCTGCATTCCATCAGAAGGAGTTAAATCTACTCAAAGAAGACAAACAATACCAAAAATCCAATAAAAACCCTTTTAGTACTTGTACAGAATTTCGACAAAATCGAAGTGAACCAAATGTCTGTTTCCAAGTAATTAATTAACACCTAGACGTAAAAGACAAGGGAAAATCAAGAAAAATCACGGATACAAATCTGACTATATATATATCAACTTACTAATACTTTAATTTTAACAATAATTCTTTGATAAGCCCTATAATATAGGTATAGTAAATTTACCATAGCAACTCTTCATATATTTATGCTAAATGATGATATAATTTTTTAAATCTAACAACTACAGAACCTTTTTTAAAAATTTTATGCAAAAATTCTTACAAGTATTAATAGTTTTATAAATATATTAAATATATTTAGAAACTTTTAACTCTTTTACATTTTTTTAAATGTCATCAATTTAATTTTACAAAATATTAATGATTATCATTCTAATAATATTAATGTAATATTAATTTCATAAATAAATAATTGATTCCGATAGAAATGTACGAAAGGAAAGATATAGGAATGAACAAAAGATATGCAAATTATTTAGTGGTGACAAGAACACAAATACTTTGTACTTATATTTTGAATAATAATTAAATTAAAATAAAAAGTCAATTAAAAAGGTTTGATTTTATTTTTTATTTAATTTTACCATTTGACTAATTAGATACAGATTAGAGACCGTCAAATTTTGTATGGGATCTTAAATTCAAATTTCGTGTACCACCTTGTCTCGTTTTATATCGGGGAGAAAAAATTGACTGATTAGAGACTATGGTATTCGTATCTAAAACTCTCGAAACTAGAAGTCATATCTAATTTGTTTATAATGTGAGACGGTTTTATTTTCAGTTTCAAATCTTAAATTTTTTAACAAATCTGTATTTAATCCGTACCTATTAGAGACGGATTAAATGCATGTCCCTGAATTTAGGTATCAAAATCAGTTTTTTTTTTTAAGTGAAAATCGACTTAGATTGGTTACATAGGTATATTAATAAAGACATAAAGTAAGTAACCTTTTAATAATTTTGAACAGCTAGCTAGCTAGGGTTTGATCGATAAGGGATATTATAACTAGACATTCTTTATTAATTTATTCTAAATAGATACAGAGGAAGAAACAAAAATAGGCGTAGTTAGCGCCATGATGCAATAATTAATAATAGTAATATTTATTCTTTGATAATAGAAAAGGGTATGTGTGGAATACTTAAATGGATTGATTCCTTATAGTTGGTGGCAAATTTGGAAGGATTGATAAAGGAAGAGTGTAAAGTGAGAGAGAAGCATAATTGCATGGACCAGTGTGATCGATGGTGATGATAATAAAACCAACCAAAAGGGAATCCATGTTGTCTTCTCTCTGACTTATCTTCACTATCAAAAAAATCAACTCTACCTATGTCTTTCTTGTTGGGCGTTACTAAATTTACATATTAATTTAATGAATTAATTCATTCTGCAGAGATGATGGATGATGGATCCAATTAATTATTATTAAGTAACACATTATAATTGTCATTGATCAGGTAATGAGTACTAGGAAAAAGTGCTTGATTTATTGCATGTTCTATATATAGTCGCTGTATAATGTTACATTAATTGATTACAAAATGATCAAAAAAACATAAATGTAGTCCTCAATTAGCTAGGCAAGCAATTAAGATTTTTAACTGTGAGTTGCAGATTTCGAGATATGTGAAGGTTCATGACACGGATCGTGTATTTTCTACAAAATTTAAAATTATGTACAACAATTACTCTCATATGTTAACAGATCGAATTCAACATAACTTAATTAAACTAAATAGTTGTCAGCTAATGTGATTTTATGAACACTTACAATTTATTCAAGCATACGTATATATGCATGAATTATAGATGTAGTAGCATAGAATTAATATTATACACCTTTTTGTACTAATTAAGATAAAAAAACTGAGATGACTTCTCATGTCACTTGTGCACCTTTTTGTAACATGAAATATTTGTCCACAGATGATGATACATCATTTGACAAAATTTAACTGTCATGTATTTGCAAGCCAACTGCTTTATATATATTGATGTATACACAAATTAATTTTCTCTGATATACAAGCTGTAATCGTTCTGATCATAGTAATGAGTAGCATTTGATACAATACTAGCCAAAATTCAAATAACAAAAGTCATATACAATCATAATGTTGAAGAAATTGAAGTGGCCTTTATATAATTTGCATATAAATTCTTGCCAAAATTAAGAAAGAACACATACAAACTACTAATCAAGCAAATCAAATATATAGTTCAATTTAATTCATTTATCAATCGTGGTACGTTTTACTTCACCTTGGCCGGGAGCGTTCCCTAGCCTAAGCTCAAGATCCAATTCTTCCTCAACTGTAGCTCCAATCGAGGGTTTTGCCTCGATTTTCCTCCTCTTGCAACTAGCGACTTCCTCGTCGCTAGTTTGAGTTTGGTCATTAACGACGACTAAACTCAAGCTCTTGGACACATCCACTTCGGTGACACAATTATCAGCCCTAGATTCCGGATCAATGGCGCTCCGTTTCTTGTGGGTGGTTTCCACGCCACGATCTCGTTTCTCGGAGAGGAAACTAGACCACGATGGAGGAGGATGTGATGATGGATTAGGGTTATCGAACAAGAAAGTAGTAGCATCGAAGGTGGATGTACAAACTTGGGGTTGAGGTGGTACAAGAAGAAGATGATTAGTTGGAGAAGTACTGGAATTAGGCTGCTGTTTCAATCTAGCCCTATCTCTTCTGTGAACATTCATATGGCCCCCTAAAGCTTGAGCAGATTTGAATTCTCTTCTGCAAAAACTGCAAGAATAAGACCTAGGAGGCCAAACACATGACCCTCCAAGTGCCCCGCCAGCAGCATCTTCTGCAAAAGCTTGTTCCTCCCATGAATCTCCATATGGAGCCATGCCTACTGCAGGTACTGTAAGAGTACAACGATTCGGATCCGGTTTCGCCGACTTTGCCCACATCCAATATCTTGCTTGCTCCATATATATAAAAATTGTTGACTAATTAATGATGGAATTAGCTGCAAATCAGGTTTATTATCAAGGAAGAAAGAAAATGAGATATTGGGGTGAGTAATTATAATGAATGACAAGTACTCTACATCTGATTTTAATGAGGAGAATTAACTTTTACATACATAGGAATAGATATTGAGGGAAAATTGAATTGAGATGAAATGAAATGAAATCCTACTGAAGAAGAGGAAGAAGGTATAGTAGGGGGGGGTGGGCACTCTAACTTTTTGGCTCTTTCATGCATCTACTATTTTTTTAAATTTTAATTTGTTACTATAGACTTATATAATTAATTAATTAGAGTGGCTGTGCTGTGGATGCCAAAATGTTGTATCGTTATGAAATTTCTTGGTAGAGTATATATGGAGACAAAATTTTCTACTATGTGGGCCCGGCTCTTGCTGTATACGGCCATTTAGTGCGTGGAAATTGGATACAAACTAAGATTTGATGATGATAGCTAGGATCGAGTTTAATTTGTAAGATTCTTCTTGCATTGTCGTGTGATAGTCTACTTTTATTTCAATCATATATAACTATGCTGTGCTGATCGAGATTCAATACATGCCTACAAGTACAAATATCGTCGGTCGAGGCTAGGGTATGGGATCGGACCTTTCAAATGTTAATCGTAGTCACAATTTGTTCATCCATATATAACCTGCAAAATGATGATCCTCGAAATTCAAATTAATTAAATAAGAGGTAATTGATTTAGAGTTTTAACTCATTTATTGTGTATATTTAATTGCAAAATTAGTCTTATCTCCGTAAAAAAATGGATGTAAACTGTTAGTTTGCAAAACTATATATAGTACCACAAAAATTCATATAATTAATGTGACTATTTTTGTAATAAATCCTAATGAAGTAAGGAGAGGGAAAGATCTCTTAGGCTGCGTTTGGTTGGGTGGATTTGGACTTATGAATTTCAAATTCACAATCCAAATTCATTCTACATGTTTGGATTATGAATGGATTTCAAATACTTAAATTTGTGTACACACACTTTTTAGTTAAAATTGAGAAAGATTTCAAATGCTCACTAAAATCATGTCATTTGAAATCCATCCATTTTTAAATCCTTTCATTGAAATACCTCCTCAAATCAAATCCTCTCATCCAAACACAACCTTATTTTAAATGATATTTCATCTCGTTTTTATTATATTGAGTATATGTTAATTTGTGATGTTATTCTATACATGACACATATTAATGGTTATTTTTTAAATACATGAAAAGTAAATGGAACGAGACTAAATGTGGTCACGGAAAGTTGTGAGTTGGTTTTTTCCTACCCGATTAATTTTGCCATTAACCCATATATAAGACCGTATTTTTTTAATTTATTTTTTTTATCGAAAATACATACTTACACATGGTAAAATTGGACATATTGGCGTACATTGTGGTAAAATGTCCATAGATGCATGGACGAAGACCAGACCAGGTTGTTGACCCGTGAGTCTTGAACACATGTGTCTTGACCTTCAAAGTAATCAAATTGAATCAAATCGAACGTTCAGTTTCGTCACAATTCAAATATTAAATTTTTTACGTCAATACACTTAAACATTCCCAACATTCAAATTCAATTTAAATTCACTTAGATCAACTCAATTTTAAATTGGGTTTCAATTTTTTGAACATTTGATTAGTATGGGCTAAGCTAGCTCAGATTCTCAAGTTCTAAAAAATTTATGTTAGCCCCAAATGGGGACTCAGACTCAAGCCCAAAACCCAAAGTATGTGTATTCGATCTAATGAGCTATTGAGTTACTCCTTAGCCATTATAATTTGAATTATTCAAACAATTCGTATTTATAAAGAGTGACGAGTGTAGTAATTGACACATTATTCAGCATGGGATGAATTACTCACGAATTCCAATGTATATAACACCTTATTCCATAATTAAGTGTATGTATGATAATACTCCGAGGGTAGCACGATTTTATTTCATTTGACGTCTCTACTTTGTGAATTAATTTCTCTCTCACCGAAATTCAATTTTGTGATTTTAAAATACACTACGATATTCATCTACTCCGAAAGTAGCACGATTTTATTTCATTTAATATCTCTGAAATTACACTTATAGCCCACAATAAATTGATCAAAGATAAGGTCTTCTACACTCTCATTTTGAAATTAATTAATTTCAAACCTATTATTATTATTATTAATTACTTTTCACATAATATAATGGTTTAGATAATCCTGTTTTTTTTTTTTAAGATTTAGATATATACACATTAAATATAGGAATTTTCACAAATTATTGAACTTAAGCCCATATCGATTGATAAACTTAATTATTGATATTCGCCAGCCTAGGTAATATACATTTCTAATTAATTATTAATACATATATGTTGCTATTTCAAATCTGTGGCCTGGAGACAAATTAGCTTCAATTAAACAGATTTCTTTTCCATCTGGTTGAGATGAGACTGAATCCAACACGTGGAAATTAATGAAAGATCCTACTGGAATTCACATGCAACAAAGGAACTCAAAACAGAATTTTGAATGTCTTTATATGCAGTTATATAACTAGCTCTCCATGTATATCAATTCAGTATTTTATTTTATGTAGGTAATTTGTCAGATCGCCCCATTATGGAAAAAAAAAACACAACTTATTTTATGTCATATTTATATAATTTGTTACATGCGTTACTGCCCCACTAAACAATTACTTATTTTTCTTTACCTAAATCGCTAAATTATTTATTTTTTACACCGATATATACAAAATATCAAATTTAGCAGATAAGTAACTAATTTAACATATGCACCTCGTCAACATTTATGTGCTAAAATGTGATTTAGTTTGTATATATTGGTGTCAAAAAATAGTTTTTTATTAGTAATAGTTCGGGGGTGTGGTGCAATTATACACTCCCTTAGTCCCTTTTAAATATTTATATTTTGTCATTTTGATTGTTACCTTTAAAACTTTACATTTTTTTTAATTTCTTTGATAAGTTGTAGTTTAATTTCACATATATTAATAACTATATTTTTTAAAAATTCATGTCATTCTCCTAATGGAAAATTTAAAGGTTCATTTTAATAGACTAAATTAGCTCAAAATAGATGGTTAAATTAGTTCTATTATAAATGCTTAATAAGACTCTTCATTATGTCCAGTCTCTTTCTTTTCTTCTTGTGATTCTTTATTTATTTTTTTGGAGTTGTCTTTTTATTCTCGTAAACGAAACATGTTTTCTGGAGTTTATTCTGCAAATATGTAATAATATAATCTACGTTGGAATTACCATAATTCTAGTGTCTCTGTCCCTTAAATGACGGAAGAATAATTCTAAAATTATTCCCAAATCGAAGACAAGCAACCAAAATTCTTTTCGAATTTTAAGTCTCGTGTGCACATGTGACTATGTGAGTGGCATGAAATCAATGCACAATATGAATTAATAAAATCAAATTTAATATCAACACTTTCTTGTGAGATATTTAATATGAGACGAACCGAATTTCATTAATTAATTATAAATAAAATTTAAAATCGAGATCATGGATAAAAATATGAGTGCACTTAAGTAACAAGAATGGCAGGGTAAAGAATCTAAAGATTCTTTTAAATAAAAAGATTGACACTAGCCTGCCAATGAATCATATCCACCAAAAATATTATATTTTGCAAGTATATTTATTCAAACATATTAATTAAATTATTTACTTCCCAATTTTAAAATTTGGATTTGACTTATCCCTTTTTTCATGGCTCAATAGATAATTTGATAAGTCAATGATTTTTTTCAGTGTTTCAGAATACGGTTAACCAACATATTAACTAATCGATTACGATAAATTTGATCGGATTTTGCTGTTTTTTCTTCTGCAGTACCTCGACGTGACATGAGCGTGAAGGGGGTTTAAGAATCAATTTTCTTTTTTATAAGGGCTAAAATCACTTATTTTGGTTTTTTTACCCCATATTGTAGAGTGGATCTCGAAAGATATGAAAGATCTCCCTTCAAGCCGTACATACGACTTTCATCGAATACGGCTTTACGCATAATTCTATATGTATCTATGAGATCGAGTATGGAATTCTGTTTACTCACCTTTGAACCCGTCCACATTTAATATGCATTTTTTTTATTCATACTTGATATCCATATTTTTATAGATAAAAAAGTATGCATTCCCTCAATATACTAATACGTCTTTCACATTTTACTTTTACGTAAACCATCAATATTCCGTAAAACATTAGACTATTAATTATTTAGCTCGGACCTTGGACTATTGCTCCGCCTTTTGCTATGTATGGTCAAGTGTTGTAATACTCCATTAATTTGCAACCAATATATATATTCTTACACTCCATTATTGCTTAGACGGCAATTCATTTTACTTTAAACTAGTTGGAATCTTCAACCATTTTTGAGATTATTATCTAACTTAAGATCCCTAATTAGGTCTGATCATATAATATATATTTTCTAAAACATGTACATTTTAGGATATAAAATGTTTCACTTTAATTAAATACCAAGGTTGCGTTTGGATATGAGAATTTCAAAATGTACACCCTTTAAAAAAAACTTAGTATTTAGGACTTTTGCTGAATCTAAAATTAGTAATAATGTGTATCATGCAAACTAAAATATGTTTAAATACAAAATTGGAATTGGAGATACACAAGGCAGTCAAGATTAGTCGTAAATTGCACGCAAATTCAGAAGATAAGACGCAATAGAGACCCAACTTTCTGCATACACAAAGATTATAAATGAATTATTTATATTATATTTTTTGTCCTAAATTATAATTAAATTGTCTCTATTAAGTATTAAGACATTCTACTTAACACGATGTCTTCATTCTCAACTTGTAAAATAAAAAAATATACGACGGACCCACTCTCCGTTTATTTATCAGAAACAAATTAAACTTTGAGTCTAGACTAGACAGATCGATGGAAAACATTGTGAAATGACAGTAGCAACAATAAATAAAAAAATAATTACGACTCATAAAATTCAATAAATGAGGTGACACTGGTTGATTTAGATGTTATAATTCTGAAAATTATATTTTGTGTTAGGTAGGTTTGAATTTGAATTTCTAAATATGGAAAATTCGGTTCAGTTTTGTAAATGAACATTGTTACACTGGGCATGCAGCTCGTGATTTTTTTAATGATCCATTTTTGACATAATTCTATCCATAATATATTTATATAACTTTGTAAAATAAATCTATTCGTCAAAGTCCAAGACCAACAACGGTCGGTAAGATTGAGTTTTAGTGTAGATTGGTGACCGGGTCGGGTCGGATTCAAAGTAGAAGAAAAATCCTCGAAAGACCATATAAATAATATATACAATCTTGTTTGTTTCTCCTAATGAATAGACGGTTTAGTTATTATACAACTATTATCATTGTACCTCTTTGAAAATTAATTATTTAAAATTCTTATAATTAATAACTACTTAGACGCATTAATATTTTAAAAAGATTGGAAGGACGTGTCGGTAAATAGTGAGCATTGAATAATAATATATACTTGTAATATGAAATATTTTATTAATAGTGAAGACAAATTTTAGGTGATACGGATCAATTATCATACATTTAAATAGATTGATCGACCTAAATTATTTGTCGAATATAGCTTTCTCAAAATATATGAAATTATGAATACACATACATACATACATACGGAATGGTTACCCTTAAACATCGATAGATTCTAAGCGAGAATGATTGGCTAAAGTTTGCAAAAGATTGAGAAAAATGTGGAGGCCAACACAAAACTATAGGCCCGATAAGAGTTTGAGGCCCGACCCAAACTGTAGGCCCAATAACAGGAGAGTCCAATGAAAACTATTGGTCCAATAAGGGACCGACTATTTACACCTCCATTTGCGTTGAGAACACTCCCCCCTATGGATTTAATAATAAAATAATGAAGTAAAAAACCAAAAATACCCTTTAAGTCATATTAAACTACTAAATGCACCCCCCACCTTTAAACCTAAGTTTTATCCATCCTCCGCCGCCGCCGCCACCGTCGCCGCCGCCACCGCCACCACCAAACACCAAATACCAAACACCAAACACCAAACACCAAACACCAAAATTTCTCACCAAACACCACTCCTCGACTAGCAAAGCATTTAGGGTATTCAACTACTCAACTCTTTGTGTGGAAGAAACACCACATGTGGTTTTCGATGAATCTCAACAGGACTCGTCTGCCGACAAGATCAGTGAGAAAGCAACTGATCTATCGATCGAATCTGACAAAGATTCAGAGATATATGAATCCGTTCAAGCCTACAACCCATTCCTAAAAGCTCTCGACTCTGATGGCAAGGAGAAGGTAAGTGCTCAAGGTAAGTCTTCTAGACCAGTTGACATGCCTGCTCTAGTTGACTCTACTACTCCTGGTAAATCTGTTGATGATACAAATGATGTTGACATGCATGATGCTGTACATGATATAGATGATGATAGTATTCCTGTTAAGAATAGAAAAACATGGAAATCTGCGCATGATACTGAAAATATCATTGGTGACTCTACTATTGGTGTGAAGACTAGACGACAACTCTTTGAGTCGCAAGAACAACCGAGTCCAACTATGTTTTGCTGGTGTTGTTTCCTCTCATCTATTGAGCCTACCACTGTTAAAGAGGCATTGGCTGATAGTAATTGGATCATCGCTATGCAAGACGAGTTGAACCAGTTTGTTCGAAACGACGTCTGGGAACTTGTCGATAGGCCGGAACATCATAATGTAGTTGGCACTCGATGGATCTTCAAGAATAAGAAAGATGAGAATGATTTAGTCGTTAGGAATAAGGCTAGACTAGTCGCCCAAGGCTATTCACAAGCTGAAGGCATAGACTATGATGAAACATATGCTCCTGTTGCTAGACTAGAAGCCATTAGATTGTTCCTTGCATATGTTGCTCACATGAAGTTTACTGTATATCAAATGGATGTCAAAAGTGCATTTCTTAACGGTATTCTTGCGGAAGAAGTGTATGTTGAACAACCTCCAGGTTTCGAAGTCAAAGGCAACCAGGTGTACAGATTGAAGAAAGCCTTGTACGGATTAAAGCAAGCTCCAAGAGCATGGTATGACACTCTCTCTCTCTTTCTATTGGAAAATGGTTTTACTAAGGGCAAGGTCGATCGAACCTTGTTCAGAAGACAAGAAGGGAAGGACATTTTACTCGTCCAAATTTACGTAGATGACATCATTTTTGGGTCACCTAACAAAAAGTTGAGTGAAAGTTTTTCAACACTCATGCAAAGTAAATTTGAGATGTCTATGATGGGTGAAATGAATTACTTTCTTGGTCTTCAAGTAAAACAAACTCCAGAAGGTATTTTCATAAATCAGGCGAAGTACACTAGAAATCTTCTAGACAAGTATGGGATCAAAACTTGTAAGTCTACTGGCGTACCAATGCAACCAACTTACAGAATGGATCCAGATGAGAACGGTAAATGTGCTGACCAATCCTATTACCGTGGTTTAATTGGTTCCCTACTGTACCTAACTGCTAGTAGACCAGACATTGCATTCTCTGTTGGTGTTTGTGCTCGATTCCAAGCCAATCCAAAAGAAAGTCACGTGGAAACCACCAAAAGGATCTTGAAATATTTGAAAGGGACCATCAATCGTGGTATATGGTATCCCTCAAATGATGATCTATCCTTAAGTGGCTATTCAGACTCAGACTTTGGAGGCTGTAGAATAGATAGGAAATCTACTTCTGGTTCTTGTCAATTTCTAGGCACAAAACTCATATCTTGGTTTTCTAAAAAGCAGACTAGTGTTGCAACTTCAACTACCGAAGCCGAGTACATGGTTGCTGGTAGCTGTTGTAGTCAACTACTCTGGCTCATGCAACAGCTTAGAGATTACAACATACATGAATCAAATGTTCCTATTTTCTGTGATAGTAATAGTGCAATTGCCATTACACAAAATCCTGTTTTACACACACGATGTAAGCATGTTGATGTGAAGCATCATTTCATACGTGATCATGTAGAAAAGAAGGATATTCGCATGGAAAAGATTCATACTGATTTTCAAAGAGCTGATATTTTTACAAAACCATTAGCTGAGGCACGATTTCGTGAGTTATGCATTAGTCTAGGGCTAATTGATTTAGACCCTACTTGCCTCTAGCTATGTACTAACCAGACAGGTACATCAAGAAAAGGAGACAAGATCACTAGACCAGAGCACTCGACTACTCACGCAACAGACAGGTATACAAGGATAGACTAGATGACCAAACAACCCGATGAGGAAGCTGGTAAAGTTGAGGGTAATACTAAGGGAATAAACATTTAAGGGGGAATCCTTGATTTCTTAAATATCCTTATGTTGACTCTTATGTTTGTTAAAGGTCATCTTGTTCGAAACCTTGATCATTGCTTTAGATTGATATTCATCTTATTTATCTTACTCTACCTGTACCTACGATTACACATTGAAAATGATGAGATAGGTACATACAGTCGTTCGACGTTCAGAATAGACAAGCACAGGCGAAGGGGGAACTCGTCTTGTGTACTTAAGCCAACTCGTCGTGTGAAGCTTAAGTCTACTCGTCTGTTTTGGATAGACTCGAACAGACAAGCTAAGTGTTTCTCTTGATTGAAATATGAAGTGTCTATTCAAACGGATTAAGGGTATTATAGTAATTAGATAATGTTAAAATTTTGAAAACCCTAGAATTGGATTTATACACTCCCATTTTTAATGAGCTGTATACACCCAGTTCTTACTCTACTACACTAGGTCAGATGAGTACACTCCCTGTCCTAACTAAGAAGAGCCGGATTTCAAAACTTACAATATCAAATCACATAATATTCTCGATTCCGTAACCGAATTTCAAAGGTCTCAGCCGTTGGATCTGATCTTTCAATCTTGGCCGTTAGATCTCATTTCTGTTCTAACAAAACTCACTTTTCACACAACTTGACTTACAATTTCATAACTCTCCTACTATAGCTCTCAATTTCTTGCAAAATCAAAACCTTCCAAGTTCTTACTCTATTCACTAGATATGTCGATTGTTTCTCTTTTCGATGTTAGAACTAACATGCAGGCAAGATTTGATCTTGGTCGATACATCACTGAAGGCAAGGTGCATGTGGAACCTTCGATGTTCTTCAAAGGGGTTCACACTGCTGATAATCAAGAAATTCTGGACAAATGCTCTCGGTGTGGTCTGAAGCCTTATCTGGAGGCTTTCCCACAAGTTGTCTTGGAGGAAGAAATTTTACTGTTCTATGCCAACGCCACAAGACAAGGAGATGTGATTGAATCCTTTATCGGAACAAGTCGTGTTGAAATCTCTCGTGAGGTGTTTTTCAGACATTTGAGATTGCCCATCGGAACGATTGATGTGGAGAATTATGCCACTGGTCAAGAGATGAGATATATGAGCATCTTCTGTGGAAAGAGGATGAGGCTCAAACCTGATGGCAAGGCCCCTGCTGTCAAGAAGTCGGAACTTCTGAAGAAATATCGCACATTATTGGACATAGCAAGCAAGATGCTTCTATGCGCCACTGGTTCTTTTGATGCGGTCACCCAAGCCAAGACAAGGGTGATGGCATCAATTTATGATGGAATTACGGAAGGCAATTGGTTTAAGCTGATAGCTGATCGGATGATGTACTTTGAAAGGAGCGTTCGAGTTGACACCGACTCTTGTAGTTGGGTGGTGTCAAATGTTGTTGGGTACGGCAACAAGCTGAGTATTCTACTCCCCTTGTTGTTGCCAAACAAATCGGACTGGAGTCAAGGAAAGCCCTTCCATCCTCTCAAGTTCTATCTAAAGGCGGAAGCCCTGAGGAAGCAAGTCGCTGCAAGGCCAGCTGCCCCAAGGCGAGTTCAAATAGATGAGTCTCAAGTTCTACCCTATGCTAACTCATCTAGCTCTTCAGAAGATGAGTCCGATGATGAGGAATCGGAGAAGGCTGCTATAGCTGAGTCCAGTGCAACTGACTCAGAGAAGACTCAGACAGAAGAGGAGTCGGAACAACAGAAGGAGCCAAGTGCTCAAGTTCCAGAGATGTACACTCTTGTAAGAGTTGGTTCGCCTACTCAACCAGAAGAGTCGAGTCTTCAGGTTGGTACATCTTCTCAATCTTTGTCAATTCCTCCTCTCTCTCATTCTGCTGTTCGAACCAAGGCTAGATCACATCGATCTAGGCCTAGACCTCAACCCTCAACCTCGCAAGTACTGGCGGCATTACCGCTTAGAGCCAGTCTACCCCAAAACACTCCCATAATAGATACAACTGATACTTCGACAGTTGTCACACCTGACCAAGCCACATTAAAGCTCCCAGAAACCACCATCCAAACTCCCTCTTTACCTTCAACAGAATATGTTGAACCCTCCAACCCATCTACTTCAGACAAGACGCCAGTTGCCACTGCAACAGCTGAGTTAGGGACCCCACCTACTCAGAACCCGTCTGATGTTAGATTTGAATCCTTAGTTTATTATCCGATGTGTATGCGAGAGAAGAGAATTCGTGCTCGAGTATCCAGAAATTTGAAGAAGCAGCTCTCGACTCTTGACATTGACACTGCCTCGGAACAGTTTGAGAAGTTAGTGCGGATTTGCACTTGGTTTTCCCTGAAGAAATCTGCTACAGATGATCTTTTCGAGGTCATTCAAGGCATGGGCGGAATCTCCAATTTCATGGATTGGGAGATGGAACAGAAAGAAAATAGTGGAGTTAAGGATCACTCCGAACTATTCCCTCGCAAAGCCTTGGTTGATCTGGTTAAAAAGCTGTTAAGTATTCCTGATGGCGTTCTGGAAGATGAGTTCTCATTTGACGCTGGTACTCAAACAGGTCTGGTAGAAGACGAGATTAAGCCAGATGTTGCTGAAGTTGCTATCCAGACATCTGAACCAATTTTGGAATTGGACAACATGTCTACTGATGAAGCTGACGAAGCTGAAGAGATAACTTCATTTGATTTAGGTGAAGAAGATGAAGAATTTGTTGAAGCAGTCATGTTCACTGAGGATGAACTGATTGAAAAGGAAGAAGTGTTGGTCGAAGCTCAGTCGTCTAATGCTATCCCAGCTGCTTCAATAGATGAATTGAAGGAAGAATTGAAATTTGTCATCAAGTCGTCTATCGATGAATTTCTCAAGACTGATCTTAAGAAGACTCTTATTGAACAGAATAGTGTCCTTGTGACAAGTTCAAAAGAGATGATCATAAATGAAGTCAATCAATTGGACAACGATTTCAGACAAGAGATGTTCAATCAAATTGAAGGATTTCTCCAGAACCAAGTTGAATATTCGGAGAAGAGCTCAGTTGATTTTGCTCGTGTACTAGCTACTGAATCCAGGAAGATGGAAAGAGTATATAGAGCCAAAATCGAAGTAGCTGATGTTCAGAGAAAGGAAGCCTTTGATCAGTTGGCACAAGCAAAAGAGATTATAAGTGCTATGACTGAGGAGAACCGGAAGCTACGTCTGACTGCAACCCATTTTAAGAATGAGTTGAACTTATCTACTCAGAAGCTGGAGTTGGTGGCGACCAAACTAGATAAGCTGAGTCAAGATGGTTCTCACCAAAGGCAAATTGAAAATGCTACACACCTTATGAAGCAAGCTATGATGGAAGAGATGACTCGGTTCACTTCTCTATTCTCTCTCAAGGCATCTGATGAAGCCAAAAAGGGGGAAAAGATGAGTCGAGTTGTTGTCACTCCTGAAGATAGAAAAGACAAGTCTAGTGCTGAACCAGAGGCTAAAGATGCTGCTGAAGCTATGCAAGATCTTAGAAGGACTAAGAGAGGCAAAGGCAGGTTGGTTAAAACTGCAGAACTTGAACAAGCTAAGCAAGAAGCTAAGGCTGAAGCAGTTGAGTTGTTGAAGAAGGAGAAGGGCAAGGCTATTGCATCTCCTGAAGCTGAAGTTCAGATGAGACAGGTATCAAAAAGGAAGTCTATTGTTATAGAAGAACCTACTTCTGAGAAAACAGTCATGAAGAAGCAAAAGAAGCTAAAGTCTGATGAAGATCTGATGGAAGACAAGTTCATTGACTACTTCATTGACAAAGAACATCGTCAAGAATGGATGAAAGTGAAGAGACAATGGGAACTTGATCATTGGATTATTCGCAAATATGGAGACTCAGAAGGTCCAGATGAGTTGTATTCTGTGTTTGATAGGTTCATGGAAGGACAACACAAGATTGAGTTTTAGTGTAGATTGGTGACCGGGTCGGGTCGGATTCAAAGTAGAAGAAAAATCCTCGAAAGACCATATAAATAATATATACAATCTTGTTTGTTTCTCCTAATGAATAGACGGTTTAGTTATTATACAACTATTATCATTGTACCTCTTTGAAAATTAATTATTTAAAATTCTTATAATTAATAACTACTTAGACGCATTAATATTTTAAAAAGATTGGAAGGACGTGTCGGTAAATAGTGAGCATTGAATAATAATATATACTTGTAATATGAAATATTTTATTAATAGTGAAGACAAATTTTAGGTGATACGGATCAATTATCATACATTTAAATAGATTGATCGACCTAAATTATTTGTCGAATATAGCTTTCTCAAAATATATGAAATTATGAATACACATACATACATACATACGGAATGGTTACCCTTAAACATCGATAGATTCTAAGCGAGAATGATTGGCTAAAGTTTGCAAAAGATTGAGAAAAATGTGGAGGCCAACACAAAACTATAGGCCCGATAAGAGTTTGAGGCCCGACCCAAACTGTAGGCCCAATAACAGGAGAGTCCAATGAAAACTATTGGTCCAATAATAGTGAAGGCCCAACCCAAACCTGAGGCCCAATTTGTTTTAGAGGTGCAAATGGCGCAGGCTATATAACCCTCCAACTTTGTTAAATCTATTCTCCCTCCATTTATTAATTTAATATTCATGTCAAATACATAACCTACTCTTTTAATAAAATAACCATGATAAATACACTCTCCCTCCACTTTCAAGCCCTAACCCTAATAACACCGCCGCCGCCACCACCTGCAGCGACAAACACCACCACCTAAATAGTTTCTAACAGTATCAAACATAAAAAAAAATACACAGAAATTTAAATATATATATATACGACAAACCAGTGTCGATAGTATGCATTATTGTCGACAATAGTGCATCTATTCGACATTGGTTTGTCGAAAAACTCTAAAAAAAATCGACAATATTTGATCGAATATATGCACTATTGTCGACAAAAAAAATTAACGACAATAGTGCATCTAATCGACACAGGTTTGTCGAAATTAAAAAAAATTTAAAAAACCTACATGCTCGAGAATGGTGACGGGAAGAAAGCCTATCTGCTCAGGTAGGAGCGGTTGGGCGGCCACGAAGATGGATGGGGAGGCAGGCGTCGGTAGGAGTGGCTGGGCGGCCGCGGCGGGAGGCGACAACGGCCACGAGAATGAATGGGGGTGGAGAAGGCGGCGGCGTGGGGAAGGGGTACGGGTAGGGGTGGGTGATTCGGGTGGAAGTTACACGTTTTAGATGCATATTTGAAGCTCAATTGATGTTGATTTCATGGAATTATACATTGAATAGGATTGTTTAAGCCGAAATGAGAGAAAGGTTGTGTTTTGTCGATTTTGTAGGAAATACGATGGAATTTGGAGCAAAACACATACCACAAGTGATCGGTCCGGAAAGAGGAGTGCACGGTTGGATTCGTCTCGAAAAACGGAGTGGATTAGCCAAAGGAATCAAGTCAATCCGACATCCGAGGCGAAGATTAAACAAGGAAACGAGAGGACGTGCCAAAGGACAAACGGCCGGGTAGATTCCACACGACCGGGTAGAATCGACCCGGCCGGGTCATTTCAACTCGGCCAAGGTTAAAAAGGCATTGGCTTCGTATTTGGCCCGGGTGGGATTCGACCCGGGCAAAGCCAAAAATCTATGAGCTTCGTTTTGTGCCCGGGTGAAACCCACCCGGCCGGGTGGATTCGACCCGGGCAAGGCCCAAAGTTGTGTTGGTTCGTGTTTTGGCCGGGTGGGAGCCACCCGGCCGGGTCGCATTGAGTTCGGGGTATTTCGGCAATTTTTCCAATTTCGAAGGGCTAAAGTGCAAAAACTCATTTTTGGAATTCTTGCAACATATAAAAGGAGCCCTATTTCAGTTTTTGAAGATATACAACACCTTGGAGAGCAATTCACACACAATCACACATAGTTATAGGTGTTTTTCATATTTTTGCAATTTCATTTCATAGATAGCTTAGATTCTTGTTTATTTCAACAATCCAAGTGAAGATTACCATTGGGCTTTGTAAGTAATAGAAGTTTGTAGCCACATTTCAAGTTTTAAGGTGATATCTCTTTAATTCTCATTTCAATTTCCCAATTCTCTTATTTCTTGCATTTGATTTCTTAATTGTGATGGAATTTGTGATTTCTTGCATTCTAGCCATGGATTTCTATCTTAGAGCCATGGGCTAAGTCTTAATTGCCTAGGGTGTTGAAGTTTTGGTGGTTAAGTGGTGTAATTATGGATTAATTGCATGATTAGCTTAGGAATTGGGTGTATATGCTTCTAGTGTGGTAATTTGCATGATTCAATTGGTTAATTGTTGGGATATGAATTCTAGAACAAGTCCTACATGATGATTAAAAGATTAAAAGATGAAGTTTTGATAAGCCAAAAGTAGTTTGAATATTTTCTAAGTGTTGACTAATCTAGTCTAGTTGAGTTGAAGTCATCTTGAACAGACCAGTAGAGTTCACATGAAATACAAGTACTGTTTTATATTAAAAGATAAGTACGGATTTATAAGTACTTCATATGTGCTATTCATATATGTATTAGATTGTTATTGAGCTATGATAATTGTTGTATAGAGCTCATGATTTTTTAATGTAATAGATAGATTGATTGTATAGTTTATAAGTTGACTAAGCTACAAGCTTAATGTAATGTAATAGTCTTGTTAGGATTAGAATAGTTTTCTACTGAAGATCGCACGTGAAGATTGAAGAAGAAGAGTTGAAGTCTACTACTCAAGACTGGTGGACTACAAGACAAGTGCATCTACTAGACTACACAAGACAAGTCAACTTGAAGTTAGTTACAACAACGCGTGTAAAGATAAGAATGAAGAAGTTAGTTATGGGAATAACTAATTTGTAACAAGAAACGCGTGGATTGATAAGAAGTTTCAGTTAAAAGTTAGTTTTCAAGAAGAGTTGGTTACAACTACCTGAGTTCTTGAAGATTGAAGTCTATAAATACTTCAAGGTGTTGATCATTTAAAGACTACTGCAACTACGCATACTGAAGCTACATACTGAAGATATACTGAAGATTACTCACAGAGTTCATTAAAGTTCAGGAAGATAGTCAGAAGTGAAGTGAAGAATCAGAAGACTACAACTGAATAAGTTTTTAGTTTTTGTTGTTTTATCAAGGTGCTAGATACTTGTTAAATTTCTAGTTAGATCATAGACATATCTGGTGGTATAGTCTTAGAAGATCTAAGTCTTCTTCTTGGGACTTAAAATCACAGGAAAATACACTTTGTACTCGATTGGAAGAGTTTAGTGGAAACATCACAACTGGGTTTGTGAGAGTGGACGTAGACAAGTTATCGAACCACTATAAATTGTTTGTGTTGTTTACTGTTTTAATTGCTTAACTGTTTAATTGTTTACATACTTAACTGAACAAGACAAGTTGAGTGTAGAACAGAGTTCTCGAATTTTGAAGTTGAGTATAAACTTAGATTGGGCTCATTGTTAATTTCGTTATTCCGCATATTGTATTCTGATATTTCGATAGATTTTTGAAAAGTCTATTCACCCCCCTCTAGACATTTTCACTAGCTTACTCGTTATTAACTCAACTTTGGGGACCTACATTAATTCACCCTATTAGCTAGCATTCTTAGTTGTGTCGATTTCAACGACCGTATTGGGTTGCATGATTAGGAATGTGTGTATGAGCTTGAATTAATCGATTAGAACTAACATAGTACTTAGCTACACCGACCGGGGGTTAGTTGCTTAGATAGATGACGCTAGACACTAGTCGATTAGAGGTCGTCTATTAGATTAGTGAAAGGGCGTCTCATAAACATTAGTAACCGTGTTGAACGTGTTTATGAGACACTATCCTAAGATCTTATGGCATTGATTAGACGATATAATTGCTAGTTAATGCACGTGTTCACCTAGGCCTCACAAGGGATTGGTCGACACACACGAGTGATAGCCTTTAGCTAGACATGCGCAAAACCGAACCGTCAAACCGGCCAACCGGCCAAACCGCCGGTTTGGCAAACCGCCGGTTACGGTTTAAAAACCGAACCGTAACCGGAAAATGGCGGTTCGGTTACGGTTTGGCTTTCTCGAAACCGCCGGTTTACGGTTAACCGCCGATTTCCCGGTTTAACTGCCGGTTTTCCGGTTTAACCACCTTTTTTTTTTTTTTAATATTAATAGTTGCCTGCAGGGCCCTGCACCCTACGCGCATATACTTGTAAATTCCTGCTGCCTGCTTATGTCCAATGTAGCTGTAATAGTGAAATGTAGGCTATGATAGTCTATGTGTGTAGTCAAGTCAAGTCTATATAGCTAAGGTAAGTAAGACTAGTCACGGTTGCAGGCTTTGTATATGATGGTGGAGTAAGTTTTATGAAAACAATTACTACAGAAAGAAGAAAGAAGCAATATACAAGTGCCCTTAAGCTTCTGAATTAATTTTCAAGCGTCTGGTAAGAATTTAATCTCCATGTTTTGAACTCCAAGTTTTGTGGTTAGTTTCTTTGAATCTCTTCATCTTTAAAAATCTTTAGCGTATATGTAAATGTAGTTAAATAATGAGGGCGTGGAAGCATCTCTATTCTCTACTGCAGGTGGAATATGGGTGAAATGGGCTTGGAGTAAAAAGCCATGGTTAAAAAAAAAAAAAAAACCGTCTGAACCGCCGGTTCGGTTTTGAACCGGCGGTTCGAAAACCGTAACCGTAACCGCGATTTGGCAGTTCGGTTTCGGTTAACGATTTTGCAAAACCGAAACCGCCGGTTTGTAACCGTAACCGGCGGTTTTGGGCGCTTGAACATGTCTACCTTTAGCTCTACCCAACGCATTAGGTTTAACTTGTGTATTTTTGCCCAATAATTCACCACACAACCTACAAAATGGATACACCCGAGGCAATACCTTCTCACCTTGCACTTTCGAAAGGAAGTTATATATCGTGTTATTGCTTTTGTTCGTTTTTTCGTGTTTAGTTCATCTAGTTTAGTACTTGTTTTTATATTCCCGAAAATCCAAACAAACAAGTTTAGTTACTACAATGGCATGATAACTTGCAACTTTAGGGATTCATTGGCACTTAATTAAATCCTTGGAACGAAATTCTACTTGGGAAAACTTATCCAAAAATACGAACAAGTCAGTGGGAATGGGTCAAGCTACCCGATAGGGGCCTATGGCTCGGCCTATTAAAGTTCGGCTCGACTCGGCTCGTTTAATAAACAAGTTGGGCTCAAGCTTTTTTAAAAGACTATTTAGTTAAATAAACTAGGCTTGAGCTTTTTCGTAGGCCATTCAAGACCAACTGGACTATTTAATTTAATATATATATATATATACATATATAAAAATATAAATAAATATCTAATATATTATGGTATTATACTTAAATATAGAAAACATTTATCTTAAATACGAGTATCCAATATATATAATTTCTAACTAGAAAGTATTAAACGATATAATTCGTGAAATTTTTTATAATTTGATAGGACTAAAAAGGCCTTTAAAAGGCTTTCGGGTCCGACCTATTTATTAAAAACGTCATGTCAAACCTTAAAAAAAAAGCCTATGACAGGCCATGGACCAGACTCGGGCCTAAAAAATATTTAACATGCCAGACTTTTTTTTGTAAAGCCTACCTAGGCCTGGCCTGGCCATTCCCACCCCTAGGTATGGGCAACGCCGTGGGGAAAGGAGGTGGGCGGGGTTGTGCAGAATGAAGAAAAGAGAGAGAAAAAGAAAATTAAGGTTATAGTTTTCATTGGGGGGGGAGGGGAGAAGAGTATCTATAATTTAAATTAAATGTGTAAAAGGACATAGTATGTATTTTAGGGGAAATACATCTAACATTTGACACATTAAGGGGGTACGAAAATCAGGGGAGTATATTGAACAAGGTTAGAGGGGTATATAGCCAGGGTCGGTGCAAATAACCTAACCCGGAGGTGGATGCTCTCCAAATAATACACTATACAAGCCCATTAAAGGCATTATAAGTTATACTAAGGGCGTGGTTATACACACCCACCAACCTATTGAGGACACCCACCGGATGAGGACACACACCCTAGATGAGGACACCCATGCGGAAATCTCAAAAATACCTCTCTTATTTCAAACCCTATTTAAATCCTTATCTTCCCTATTTCTCACATTTTCACACAAAGGTACACCCACCTCCCCCTCCTACCCAATCGGCGCCGCCGCCGCCCACCTCCACTCCCAAGCGGCGGCGCCGCCCACCTCCCCTCCCTCCAGTCCGCGTTGCCGCCCGCCCCCGCCCCCACGGTGCCCTCCTCCCAACAGCGCGCCGTTCGCACCCCTCTTCCGTCCTCTCCTCTCTGGCGCCATCTCCCTCCCGCCGCCGCAGCGACGCCGCTGCTTTGAAGAAGGACGCGGCCGCCGTCTCTCCTCCCAGCGACACGGCCGTTCGCACTCATTCTCCCTTGTTCCTCTCCGCCAACATCTCCCCTCGCCGCTCCAGGTAAGGTTAGGTTTCTGAAATTTTCGAAATTAGGGTTTTTTCAGTTTGTGATATTATTTTCGAACAACTGATGTTTGTTCATGAAAAAATTTCGAATAATTTATATATGTTGGGGAAAAAATTTCGAACAATTTGTATATTGTTTATGATTTTTTTTTGGACATATTGAGATGGGTGGGTAAAAACTTTCGAAACATTTTAACTTTGTTTGGTTAATATTTTCGAACACCTTAAGAATTTTTTTGTTTTTTGTTGAAATTTTGTGTTTTTTAAGAGTTTTTTTTGTTGAAGTACGTTGTTTGTGTTTGGTGATGATGGTGGGTATGATTTTGGAGTGAAATGGAATGAGTGGGTGTACTCATCCTCGATTTTTTTTTTAAATTTCACACGAGGGCTAAATGTGACATTTTACATGTCTTGAAAGGAGAAAAAAATGTTTGGTGGGTGTACTCAATAGGTTGGTGTGTGTATAACCGCGCCCTATACTAACTCAGTATTAATTTGCTACGGCCCAAATTGAGGTTTGAATGTGGCCCAAGGTGAAGGTGATGTACAACAGTCTCATGCTCAGATAGTCAGATTCGATAACATCCATTTTTCTTCATTTTATTATGCAAAATAAATAATGACTTATTAAAGTTTTTTTTTTTTTTTTTTAATTTTTTTGAGGGTAATGTGACTTATTAAAGTTTAAGTGTTCTAATTATGCAAATATATATATATATATATATATATAAATTATAAAATAAATTAAGGTTAAAGGCCCAGAAAGTTTAGGAAATTAAAAATCCATTACATAAAGAATCAATTAATTCAAACAAGCATATAACATGTGAACCTAGCTAGTCAATTAATAATTAATTCGTTCTAAAATTTATAACTATATTCACAATTTGGCTACTCTATGTTTCAAAGTTGACATATTTTTCAACATCTGAATATTTTCTGTTCTATATTATATGATCGACGTTTTTATAATTTGTAGTTTTTTATATTCCACTACTCTACCTGGTATATGGAGTATATTTTTTCTTCTCAATTTAGTTGGACTAATTTTGAATTTGATCCTAATGAATACACATTTTGATTTTAATTTCATAAGTTGATTTAAAATTTAAATTCAATCCAATTATCTGCTATTGGAGATAAATGAACAAGTCAAATCTTTATTATATATATATATTTATTGTATTTCCCGCATGGCATTTTTTAGTGTTTGTTTATATTAAATGGGTATAGGGTATGGATTGAATTAAATTTAACGATTGGATCATGTGTCGGATCAAATAAAACGGGTCGAGCCAAATAAAATTTGGCCTAGATTTAAACATGTGCTCCAAAAAAAAATTTGGCCGGGCCTGTTTTTATTTGACTCGACTCACGACTTGATAGTTAATTTTAATTCAACACATGACTTATATCCATTTAATATAAACAAACACTAAAAAATACCATGTGACAAATATAATAAATAAATATATATATATTAAATAATTTGTCGGTTCATTTATCTGCAATAGTAGATAATTGGACTGAATTTAAATTTTGAATTAATTTATGGAACTAAAATCAAAATGTATATTTCATCGGGATCAAATTTAAAATTAGTCCATGCAACAACTTTAATCCCAAAAATATAATTATTTTTACATTCAATAACATCATTATTTTATTCTCAATTAAAATATAATATTGTTAAATAATAATTTATTTTATACATTAACTGATTAACACATGAATAATATTAGAGTCGAGATGATGTGGACGTATATTGTTAAAATAAAAACTTAAGATCATTATTTCATTAATTTATGGTAAAAGATTATGTACGTAATCAGCTGGACGAGTAGTGCCAAGTTTGCCACGTCATTGATGCTTAAAAGTTTAGAAGGGTTCACCTATCGAATATAAATAAACATATCGTAGGGTTTCTTAATTAATTATCATTCTTTTAAAAAATGAGGTTATTAATTTCAATGGGTCATATATACAAGTCAAATTATTTTTATATATTGAACTTCCGTCCGTTTGTTTCATCCATATCTAATCGTAATTTCTTTTAAATATACAGTATTATGCATGAAAATAACTAGAGTAATCAAAGATTAGCCTAATAATATATAGAAAATTAGTCTCCTAATTAAAAAGATTAGCTAGCCAACTAGCACCATTGAAAATAAAATAACCGATCGAGCTTTTAGAATACATTTCACTCATGTGTCATACTCATACAGTACAATAATCTACCTTGTAAACCCACTAAGTAAACAAGCAACTAAAATGTTCTAAAAAATTCACTCATCCAGGAATTTGTCTTTTTTTGTAGGCCGAATTATTTATTTTACCATTTAAGGAGGAGTTGTAGAGAGCTCACTAAAAAAAGATCAATTAACGAGAACTTTAAGTTTACGATAATTTTAGCGAGAGATAACATCCCTCGTCTGAATACTCCTCGCTCACTAAATGAATAACGAGAGTTTTTTTATAAATAAAAATCCTTACTAAACATGAATTAATTAAAAATGTGTGACTTGAATTTTAAACTCAGGTCACAAGCCTACCTTTCAACACGTATGGGCCACATTGGTATTTATTATCATTAGTGCAACCAGCTGGTAATAATTATTCAAATTAATAATATTTGTCTTCTCGCAATATATATAAATTATAAACAAAACTAGCTAGATTGCGCGTACTTTAATACAACTTGTATGATACAATGCAAGATCATCTACAACAATATAAGGTATTATATTCATTTAAATAAAATAATAAGTAAATAAATAAAACTGGAAAAGGAGAGATAGGGACATTTTATCCCCCAATTAAAATTTGGTCACACACATACAATTTTACATTAAAGTATATTTAGTCATTTTGCGTAATCCCATCATTTTATTTGAACATTAACACTATAGTTACTATATAATCCCAAACAATATTTCTTTATCAATGGAAAGATGATATTTTGAAAATCTCCATTTAAAGATAAAATAAATGCGTTTATTCATATGTTTGGCATTATTTAAAATGGGGACGACAAAACATATGTATTATCCATACGTCTGTCCAAAAAATTAAAAGGACAAAATTAATCAAATAAAATTAAAAGAAGTGCAGCAAAAGAATCACAAAGAATCCATTTAAAACAAATGGATGAAATTGCACAGTAATACAGTACAGTTAGTATTAATTTTCCATTAATCGCGAATTTTAGGGTAGTAGTCTGTGGATTAGTATGATGCTGCAAGTTAAGTCCTACAATTGTTTTAATTTTTTCATACAAAATTGTCATTACATTTTATTAAATTAAATTGAACCTCTTGATCATTTAGCCTTTATACTCCACAACACTTTCATTATATTTTGTAAGAAGTTTTGATAGGAATTAATATACAAGAATTAATTCCCACCCTCTCTACAAGTTCGGACTTTTAGATGAGACGGAATTCTTTCATGGTATCAGAACAAACCGGGCAAAATGACCTGGGTTCGATTCCTGTTGAAAGCACTTCACCCATTTAAATTGTCCACTCGATGGACCTCCTCCGGCCCAATATTTTTTAAATAGTTTATTAGTTGAATGATAAATGTCGGTAATTCATACAATACTTTTAAATATAAATGTACAAAACCTTTAAAACACTAAACTAATTATATATTTTTTTAAAAAATCAATACTAAAATATTGTTAAATTTTAAGGAATTTTTTAGAGTCTTAAAGCAAAAATTTAGACAATAATCTCAAATACACTATCCATCTATATTGTTGACTCTATTAAATATATATATGGAGTATTGCGAAACAAATTTGAGAAAAATACATGAAAAAAAATAAAATACTATGTATATTTCAAAATAAAAATAATATTTTTATCACCACCCTTCAAATCATCATGTATTTACTCAAATTGTCATTCATTTTATTCATATACAATCAATTTATAAATAAGTGGATTCCGCAACACTCCGTAATATCCTCAAATTCATGTATTTGTATTATTGTATATAAACAATCGATATTCATTAAAACTCGTAAAAATAAATCATGCATACATAATTTAAACGAAGAGAGTAACAATTACCACAATATATACAATTTTTTTTAAGAGAAAACTTAGTATATTGGTGGGGGCAACTGGACCCTCTGGACCCCGTGTGGCTCCGTTCGTACCTACTTACGAATAATAATAATAATAATAATAAACAACGTCGTTTTTCTTACTTTGGTTTCATCTGCATATTTTGTCAATTAGTTGAATTATTATTCTCTTGCGTCCCAACTATATATTAACGAAGTAATGAATATGATTTGAGCAATAATGAAGTACTATGCGACACCAACTTCATATTTTATGAGATTATTTTTTTAACCCCACCCCATTTCCCATATTATTTCGATGGAAGAATTTTGTTCTCATTAATTAACACCATAATTACCCTATACTATTTCGATTGAAAAAAATTTCTCATTAATTAACACCATAATTACCCTATACTATTTCGATTGAAGAATTTTCAACCAAACACCCTTTAATAATGAATTTCTTATATACGAGTTTCAAATTAGCTCAGTTGCAATTTTTTCCGAATTCAAGAAGATTTAACTTCTATTATTGTACAAGCAAGTTAATGTAGACAGCTCGACCACAAAGTTTGAAAAGTTAACCTCCCGAAACTGTTTTAATTCTTCATTTCAGCCAAAAAAAAAAAAAAAATCTTATAAAATTCAATATAATTTCACACATGGCAAATAATCGTGATGCAATATTAAAATAGGAAATTAGGCACAATTTTATATATTCAATACATTTATAAAATGAGATAAATATTATCCATGATAAATTAAGGGAGATATTAATTTTTCAAGAATTGAGTGAGTCACCTAGCTAGCTAGCTATAAATACGTAGCGACACAATATCTTGCTTACAATTGCCATCTTCAAGTTTTAATTTCTTCCTTTTGGTACCCGGCCACAAAATTGAAAGAGATTAAATAGCAGAAATAAAAAAAATGGCAAAAGAAGAGCAGCAGAGTTCCAAGACGAAGCAGCAGCAAAAATGGAATCTACATGGAATGACAGCACTTGTCACTGGTGGTACCAAAGGAATAGGGTATGTATTAATTTCCTTTTTCTTCTTCTTCTTAATTTATTTATTTATTTAGAATTAATCGCATCAATTAAAATAAATTATATATAGGTACGCGATTGTTGAAGAGCTTGCAGGATTTGGGGCGAGCATTTATACGTGTTCAAGGAATGAAGTTGAGCTTAGTGAAAAGCTGAAAGAATGGCAAGGCAAAGGGTTTAAAGTGAAGGGTTCTGTGTGCGACTTGTGTGTAAAAAGTCAAAGGGAAAGCCTCATCTCTAATGTCTCCAAAGCATTTGATGGAAAACTAAATATTCTGGTAAGTAATTTATTTATTTACATTTCATGCAGCATGTACACAGCCTGCAGTTTCCAAGTCTCCTCATGTTTTTTCTACACAACACACACAACGGTAGGAGGATTAATACGCACAAATATTGATCCAAAATTAGGATATATACATGAATCAAAGAAGAGAAGGTATTATTGAAAGAATTCCAAACGTGCAGAGTTGTAGATATATATGTGTGAAATCAATTAATTTATACTATATTCATAGCATTTCCCCTTTAAATGGATAATTTAATGAGTGGATTGACTTATTTTTAGAGAATATGAACTCAACACATAAGTTCTGACACATGAAAGAATTTTATTCAATAGAATGAATTCATTTATATTATACTATAATTTTATAACGTTAGGTACACTTTTTACACCATGCATCTTAAACAATAATAGTAATTCTTACAGGTAATAATATTAGTTTTTTTAAGTAATAGTACTAGTTTTTGTAAATAATAGTATTAGTTGGTGTAGGGTGAATATAATTAAAAGATCAAAATGGGTGATCTCATTCCTAGTACACATACGTTTATATATGATTAATTATGCAAAAAAATAGGAGTAATTGAATTGCAATTAGAGGGATTGGGAGAAAAAAAAATTGATGGGTGTAGTGTGAATTTTGGGGAAAACAGACTGCGGCTTTTGACATAATACAAAGGTTAATAGTAGTGTATAACGTCAGATGACATGACATTTCTACCGGCTTTTATTGACATTTTGATTTAATTAATTAATCACACTCCTCTTAAATTAAAACACGACAAAAACAGGCGACTTCATTGTTTTGTTTGTCGCTCTACCTATAAATCACTCTAGCTTCACAATCTCATCTTCATTTATTATTCGTAATTAATTAAATAATTTGGCACGCCTTAAATACTATTTTATGACCTCCAAATCCAATCACAAATAATCTTTAGTCATCGCATGTGAAAATTTCATTGTGCACGTCCACTTTGTGTAATATTACTATTAATTTTTTTGAGCAAAAGTATTTCATAAGAGATAATTCCTTGATTTAAAAAAGGTTAAATTAATTTGATATGGAGCAAATTAAAAAAGTTAATTTGTGTAATTATTATTTATGTATATAGGTAAACAATGCTGCAATAACTATACTGAAGAAAGCATCAGAATATAGTGGTGAAGATTACTCGCGTATAATGTCGAGCAACTTAGAGTCCCCTTATCATATAACTCAATTGGCTTATCCTCTTCTCAAAGCATCTGGTTTAGGCAGTATCGTCTTCATTTCTTCTGTCGCTGGTGGCATCTCTCTCCCTGCTATTTCTGCTTATGCCGCTTCTAAAGGTAATACTATTAATTTATTCTTAATTAATTAATAATATTAATTATAATGATTTATGGATTTGATCAGGTGCAATAAATCAACTAACAAAGAATTTAGCATGCGAATGGGGTAAGGACAATATTCGTACCAACGCTGTCGCACCATTTGGCGTTAGAACCTCCATCATCAAAATTGTATGATTTATGAATATTCATCTAAATTAATATATTCTCTTTTGGTATCTATATATGTAATGTAATTAATTGGAGGATAATTGTGTGTTACTTTATAATTAGGAGGAGGTGGATCCATCAATTCTGGAGACATTGGCGTCACTAGGGGCACGAACACATTTGGGCCGAATAGCCGAAGCCGATGAAATATCTCCATTAGTTGCATTTCTTTGTCTTCCGGCTGCATCCTACATCAATGGCCAGATTATTTATGTTGATGGAGGCTTTACTGCAGGAGGATGCCTCTAATCATCATTTTCATTTATCTACTATCAATAATTACTTTCTTGTTAATTATCATCATTTAATTAAATTTCCCACATATATATTTTATGGACATGTCTCCTTTATTTCAGTAAATGATGCAGACCGCGATAGCATATAAAAACATAAAAATAAGTGAATGACACACACTAGACCATTGATTCTACGAATACTCCAAAAGTGGTAAACTCAGATACATCGATTTGCATTAGTAAATGATTTAATTCCATTTCTTGATAGGATCAAATGTACTTGGAATTTTAATTTCTAAATTGTGGAACAATTTGGTGCCATTGATTAAGATTTTCAAAAATAGAAAAAAAAACTTTGAACGTTTGTTGATACCTAGAGAACGTTGTAAAACATAGTCGAATTACTTTAAGCCTCATTTGCAAGGGATTAAAGTGAACAACATCGTTATGCCATATGTACAAATTCATTACTTAATTAATATGTCTGCCAAACATAGAGCACGTCCAACATAGTTATTAGCAACTAATGGGACATTATCCAATGTTAGATTTTCTCACATGTTTTAATAAAGCGGTTGATTCTTCTACTAATAGAATTAATTTACGCACGAGCTATATACACTATAATACTCCCTTATCGGTATATTGAATTTGAACATGAGCTGGAACAATAGTCTTGTTTTTATTAATTTTAGAAATTAGCAGAAAAAGAGAATCGTGGGCCGGTTACTTTAAACAAAAAAAAGTGGTCAAATGTGTTGTTGAGGGAGACAAAACATACTTTTCGATGGACTAATGATGTTGAATTCCCAACACCACCAAGGCCTTGTTTGATAGCCTTGTCTAATTAATTTAAGATTAATTAGTTATCTTAACTTTAAGATTTATAAGCAGCCTAGTTTTGTTAATGAGTGTTTGATAGCCACATTTTAAAGTAAGATAACTATGTGCTGAAATTAATATTTTTAAGCAAAATGACAAAACTAGCCATAAGTCTCAAACAAACTATTTAATAACAAAACTTCATACACAAATGAATGTAGCAACATTACCATGTTCTATCCATACAAAAACTAAACAATCTTCATTTTAACAATTTTAACAATTTCATGTAGTCTTCACATAAAAAAACACAAAAGTCGTGATGACGAGATATATCACTCCATCCTTGTCCGCTCAAGAATTTGTGCAGCGTAGACACTCCGTGCATCATCGTCTAGAGACACAAACGTCTCTAGGCATTCGATCCTTGCACTGATGTACTCACATATTTTCAACTTATCAACAGTGGTTAACCCATGAACGTTTCCTAGCATTGCGAACACTTGGTTCCTTTTTTTTCCCAAATCATGGTCGTATCCCATACGACCAGCAATTTTGTCTAACCTCTCAGCAGTAGATTCCCAATAACGCCCAAGCATCTCCACCAATGCCGTGTCATTATCTCCACTTTTCGACTTTCTCTTTTTACCTCGACTAGACGATGGCTGAGCAAATTGACCAGTAAAGGCTGTACTGTTAGTCTCTTCATCCACGTTTAAATTAGTGGGAGCAGGGTTTGCGTTGTTATCTTCTTCATACACGTAATTTTGACTGTTGAACTCTTTCGTAGCTTCCGTATTTTGAGAAGGCATGTATTGATTACGTAAGACAATAAAAGCATCAGATATGTCTTCTGCTACCTCTCCGGTAGCACGATCCTTTCCAAATATCAGTTGCCAATCAAGGAATAACGGCCAATCTTTGTGACGCATTCCCCGCATAGTGGGTTCTTGCTACATACATCAAACAAAAAATTGTCATTAAAACTTAATTGAAACATCTTTTTTTAGCACAATTAGCTACTTGTAGATACATGAAAATATTTAAAGAAAACTAAGCTACATTAAGCATGCCACACTACCACACTATTAAAATCAATGAGCTGGAAATCACCACTAAGCTGCATTGTCTGTCTCGTTGCTGAATCTAGCATCTCTCTAAAGAAAGGAGAACTAAGGAGATGTTTGGCTTTATTTCCAGTTTTTAGAAAAGTGAAAAAATACCAACACAATATATAAAATGACAAATAATAAAGCAAAAGGCCCCAGAAATGACATTGGATATATAAACAATAAGGACTGAAAATTTGAGAGCGTAGGTCCAAAAGGCTTACAGCCATTAGAGAGAGAGTACTGTGTATGATTCTTTAACCACTAATGCCAACTAACAACATTGCACCACACAAGACAAAGATGAAAGAAAGGAAATGATGAACCATTTTTCATTTTCACACATAAAAAATTGATTTTTATCATCCTAAATCAAATCTTTTTAAATTTTCATCATTTTTCTCATAGTATATAAACCGGATTTGATCCTTGAATCAATAAATTAGTATTTGTATGTTGAAGTAATGTGAAATCGAAGATTAAGTGGGAAAAAAAATCCCATTATAAGCATGCAATTAATATCCAATTCTTGATCCAACTCAAATGCTTAGCTAAGCAGAATAATACTAAAATATACTTATCAGACAATCCAAGGTCAGATATGAACACACACAACCAACCAAACTGAAACTTTAAAAACTTAAGAAAAATCAAACAAACAGAGAAACCCATGATTATAATAACCTTAAATTTATAATCAAATAGTTCCCAAAGCAAAACAGATAGAAAGATTGCATTTTTATACCTTCATCAGCAGAAACAGCTGACACTGTCAAAACCAAAAGCAAAAGCAGCAATGCCATAATCTTGAAATCCAAAGCTAACATATCAATTTAATCATTTTTCACAATAGCATCAGACCAAAAATTAAATTGGCAAATAAATTGATATTTTTTAATACCTTTAATACGCTCTCCCATTGCTCATCAGTGTACTCAAGTGTGTTTGTAGTGGAGTTAAAGCCAATACCACTAGTTTTGTGTGCAGTCGATAAAGAGGCATATGTCTTCTTCCACGTGGTAATCTTGGAATTGATGTTGGGATTGGCCTGCAAATCTGTTCCGGGAAAAGCCACCTTCAAAGCATCTTCCAATTTGGTCAAATAACCCGTACGGAATCCATTTTCGCTCTTCCAGCCTGTATTGACCAACTCGTGTAGAGCCCCAATTAGTACTAGCTCTTCCCTATTGCTCCAAACCCTTCGAGTGTTACCCATAGCTTTCTTCGTCGAGCCTCTGCCACGATTTGAAGCCATGTCCAACCTGAAAGTAAAGAAACATAAAATAAATTAATTTGCACTTGATCAAGTAACATACAAAATAAATATGGAAAGAACACAAAAATAATTTAAATTCACACAAATTTGTTAAGCATCATCAATTGTCACATGAAACATGTTCTATATAATAGAAAATACAAGAATTGTATACGAATTACAATAGTAATGATAGACTATCACTCGATACACCTAAGACCCATTATTAAATTCTGCCCATATGTTTTGAGCAATATTTTCCCGATAAATTGACCACTCTGCAGTTGCCTCGGTGCTAGCAATGAATTCCACATGTTCATGTGGGTCTTCATTATCAATAAGAGTTGTGATATCTAGATCTTGCTCAAAAGGGTCGTCAGGCATCTCTCTACGAATAAAATTGTGCAGCAAGAAACATGCCATTATCAGTCTAATTTGCGTCTTGATAGGATAGAAAGCCGCACTTCGAAGAATCCCCCAGCGCATTTTCATTATTCCAAAGGCACGTTCTATAACGTTTCGTGCCCGAGTATGTCGCATGTTAAAATGCTCTTGATATGTACTCGGTCTGGAATTTGTTGGCCCCCACTCGTTTAAGTGATATCGCACATTTTTATACGGTGACAAGAACCCAGGGCTGTTTGCATAGCCGTTGTCACATAGGTAGTAATTACCTATAATTTTCAACAAAAAAATAGTTTAAAAATAAATAACTTGAATTGAAATAATACAGATTCCATATAAATTTTACAGCACCTTTGTTCCGTCTCACAGATTAGGCATGGATTTTAAAATATACAGATTCAATTGTTTAAACATTAGCAAATCAACAGTCAAACAAACGATCCAAATTTATGATATCTTACAGAAAGGTTTCTGCTCTCTCTCTCTCTCTCTCTCACACACACACACAACACACATTTATGATATCTCCCTTCACATATTATTGCAGGTAAAAAGCATTGAGAGAAAACTTTCCAACTCAATCAAGATTTTAGATTGCAAGTGTTGATGAGGAGGAAAGAAGACAGATTCTAAAGGATATACAAAAGTATAAGCAAGAACTTGCAAAATGACAAAAACATTAATGAAGATGAACAAATATGGAGTACTTGTTTAGTTGTTTTTTGTTTTCATTTTAATTAGAAAAGTTTGTGCAGCTCATTTTTTGGCCAATGATATAATCTTGTTGAGAAAGTTTAAGTGCAAATAGAAAAATGTTAAATTTAATGAAATATCACTTTATGGGAGACAAAATACAAACAGTAAAGGGATTCTGTATGAATAATAACAAATTTTAGTTTCTGCACATTTATGTCCATAGTTCACTTATTTTCGCATTAAGTAAATTACCCACACTAAATTACCTGTAGGAACCTTCAACCCATTGACTCTATTCACTGCGTCTCGAAGTACTCTACCGTCGGCTGCAGAACCCTCCCAACCAGGAAGAACATATGCAAATTGCATATCCCGATCACAAACGGCAAGAACATTTGTAGAAATTTGTCCCTTTCTTGACCTAAAACGTCCTTTATCAGTGATTGGCACATGCACATTTATGTACGTTCCATCTAATGCACCGAGACATCCCTAAGAAAATAAAAAATCACAATGAGGGCGTAATCATAAGTAGTAAAATAACGAGTACTTTTAAAATCAATTAAAGGAACATATACCTTGAACCACTTCCACCTGGGATTATTGCAATCTTGTGGTACTGGAGTCGGTTTAACCAATAACATCGAATGTAGAGAAAGTATTGACGTTAAAACAATATGCATATAATGGGAAACAGTTTGTCCGGATCTCTGAAAGTTAAATTTCACGACTCTATTTTTCTTGTGGTGAGCTAGGACAGACAAGAACATTGCAACTTGCTCCTCAACAGTGACAAACTTCCCGTCAACCAACCCTCCTACATTTTTTAAAACAAAACACAGTCGAGCAAACGTGTTCCGGTCCATTCGAAGATTGTGTAGACAATCAAAGTCAATGCCCCCTACAAGCCTTGTCAACTCTTTAACTTGGGCAGGGATACGTTCAATGTAACTAAAGGATGCACCACGTCTACGCTTTCTTCCTCTTTTCCTATTCATATACTCGATAACTATTATGGTTACCACCACCATTTGATGCATTATTTCTTCTAGCAAAATGTACAGAGTCTCATTTTGCTTATTTACCAAACTCATCTTACAAACTTGAAGTCATAAACTATAATGTTCTGCGTTTATAAAATTACAAATGCATATCAGTTTCCTCTTTACGAGACTACAAAATTCAGAATAAAAAAATTACAGACATCAAAAGGACTAAAAGTGATAAATTATTGTATGTTTCTTTTCTGATTTATCTACCTACCAGAAAGCAATAATAGATATAAATTACTGAATACAGTACCAAATTGCAGAATGCGTTTCAATTAGCAACAATAATAGATATAAATTTAAATGCATACAACTAACTAACCACAATCTACCAGCTTATATTTACTCTCACACGTGTTTATCAGCTCAAAAAACAGCGAAGGGCACATTGCTTAGATTCGTCTATTCCAATTTAGCTTCCGTCATTGCTTTTAATACACTCACACGTGGCACACGTGTATCAAATACAGAAGAACATAAGACGACACAAAATATTTGAATAGAGGATTCGACGCCACCAAATTTGGTACTGTATTCATTAATGACACAGTAATTTCTGTCTATTATTGATAGTAGTAAATGGGAGTGCACGCATTCTGCAATTTCTTAAAAAAAACTATCAATTTGGCAATTTTCATACGCTGAACATGAATTGAGGTTTCTTTCTCGCAGAAAACTAAATCAGTTAACCGAATCAGAAAGAACACAGCACGTAATTCCAATTCATTTGCAAATAGAAACACAGTTTTGACAGAAAAGGGGGCAAAAATAAATAAGGAAAAAGGAAATCCGGAAGTTCAATTGAAAGAAGCTAATATGAATATGCATAAGAATGAACCTGCAGCGAGGATTCGATTTTCAGCGTTGAACGATTTCTGATGAGCAGCAGCTTCTACTTTTGCTTTGAGAGTTTTAATTTGGGCCACAAAGAGTGTGCGAATTTGCAAAAACATATTAAAATTAGATAAGTAGATTATATTGCAAATAACCATTTAATAATGGAACTATAGACTCTCTGTAACTTGTAAGCATCACTAAAGTGACTGAACAACAACTCCCAAAAACTGATCAATTCCACCTACAAAACTCAACTAAATTAAACTCACTTCTCATCAAAATGGCTCCAAAAACACATAATTCCAGCTCAAAACTATAGAGATATACTTATAACATATTCTTTCTTTCAACAAAATATCATAAATTAAGAGTGCCCATTTTCTGAACTTTGAGAAAATCCTGAAAACAACAACAATTAACACTGCCATTGCATTGCAATTTGCGACAAACAAGTAAATAACATAGTATAACAGACTATGAATTAACATGTTTGCCATTCAATTACCCTTTCACAAGGTTCTTGTACATCAGAATCGACACTATGCACTCCACCTGCATATAGAAAATGGGAGAGTGAAATAGAATTCATTATCATAAAATACACTTGTAATCAAGCAAGCCTCTAACACTCAGGAGTACATACAAG
Source organism: Galeopsis tetrahit (assembly GCA_963675135.1). Lineage (NCBI taxonomy): Eukaryota > Viridiplantae > Streptophyta > Magnoliopsida > Lamiales > Lamiaceae > Galeopsis > Galeopsis tetrahit. Next base: position 73,504,188 of record OY776129.1, read on the forward strand.
GTGAGATAACAAAGAAATACATATTTAAAATGCTTAAAACATAAAGTATATAACAAATAATAGTCGAACACACACGAAAACAGTTAGCAATGTAGAACATTTTGATTTATATTATGAACCCTGTGAACCATCAAGGAGTTAATTATACCTATTTTTCTTACCCTTTTTAAAACTAAGATTGCCTAAGACACTTTTTGAAACATTGTGCTTATATTATTTATGGATCAAAAGATTGCAGAATTCGTTTCAATTAGCATAACAAGGTTCAGGATGATTAAATTCCAAACATCTATGAAATGCAACCAGGTATTTAGAACCATCAAAATAGTTTTTCCACTTATAAATGCATGAGAGTTGCCTGACTTAAGAAATTAAAAGGATCAGGTATGAATATCTCCATATTCTAGAAATTAGTGGGATTTCACCCAGTCTTGTGATCACAGACCAGTGAGATTCGAAGGTGGTTTGGATGCAAACTAGATCGAATTAGAGTAACTAAGGTAGCTTTCTCTTTTCTATCATATATAAAGGAATGTGAATTCGTAGGATTTCACGTTAATCAGAAAATGGCCTCTAAGAATATAGATTCTAGAAGAAGGTGGAAATGAACGCATAACAAGGCAAATCGCTCTAGGTAAAAAACCTAGAGCCTCGGAAAACGACTTTATATGCAGATCGACATCGGTGGTGGCCAAAACCTAGGTCAGAGAGTCAAAATTCAAGAAAAAACTACAGAGTGATTAATTTCCATTTATCTGTGTTCTTTCCACTCGATAAACGTGATTGGACATATATGCCTCCGGATCAAAACATGAGAGGCAACTTTCGCTTAATAAAACGATTTGATTTCGAAATACATACCTACTTCTTCATCATCTTCTTCAACACATAGAAAATCACTTTCGACAGTCTCAACAAGATCGCCCAAGTAGCAATCGCCTAGGGTTTCATCTCAGCGCCACAAGATCGTCAAGGAGAATCGCCTAGGGTTTATCGCAGTGGCTCGAAAGATCGGCAAAAGAACCTTCTGATTTTTTTCTTATATAAAACAGAGGGGTATTTTTGTCCAAAATTGCTCATTATTTGAGTCAGATTAAATATCTTACTATTTTTCAACAGATGGGACCACACGGGCTTTCTTCATAATCTAGGGCCTTCCACATTAAATGTATGTGCTATCAAACACCTTACTAGGCCTGATATGTACTCAATCTAGCCTTAATCATGCCTATCAAACAGGCCCCAAGGAAAAACCTAGTTAGAAACGGCTAAAAAGCCGGCAAAATATATATGCTGATTAAAAGTGAAGACAAGATTTTATTACTAGTATGTATCGAGTCAAAGAACTGATTTTGACATGGAGGTTTCTCACAGAAAGAAAACTCAAGTTTGAGACCGGCCAAGGAATATTGTCTTTTGGCATCCTATAATTATTCTTATTTGTCAAAATCGCGTGAATTAACAAATTAAATATCGTGTTCCACACAATTTTCTAGCATATATTAAGTTTATGAATGAGAAACACACTATACTGTCTTAAAAATTAAGATTAACCCAACGGTTTGTATTTATGTGGAAAAAAGGAATCAAACTACTAAAACAACACATCATAAATAATTACGTCCGCCCATTACAACAGCAAACATCGGTCACAAAACTTACAACTAGTTAAGTAAAATACTAACTCAAACCAAATATAATATACTGTATAATGTACAATCACAATCACAACAAACAAGCGAAAATCTAGGCTGAGATAGGCGTCCGGCTTTGTTGTAGCAGTTGCATCAGCGGCCAAAATATATCCAGGCGATGGAAGCTTCCAGAGGTCTGACAAGGAGGAAATTGATGATAAAACATATGAAGAAGATGTTATTTCAAAAGGTCCTTACACTATTTTATTATTTTAAAGAGCCCTTGAAGTATTACTCCATTTTTTGTTTCACAAGACCTTTATTTTACAGTTCGTCAACGAGTGCAACTCAGACATGTACGGGTGTGAGTGGTCATGTTTTTAAGGACCTTTCAAAATAAACATAAATAGCTTTAAGAAACTTTTGAAACGTTATGCCTAAGTTTACTGGTTTATGGACCTTTCACCATAAGCGTAGATAGTTCAATAATCCTTAGATGCATTATTCCTTTTATCCTCAAAGTGCTAATTATTTACAAGTATATCCTAACTATAAATAAAATGAAAATTCCTAAGAGTTTGATTTGTGCTGCTTAAAGACTACAGCTTTTATGAGCATAGCTTGAGATGATAAGACTTCTCGTCATTATATAGTTCATCAGGAATTTGCATATTCTATTCAAGATATGATTTATATTTTGTAAGAAAGCAGTACCTCGACAATGAATCGGGCCCATGAATCATCAGCAGAATCCTCCATCACGCCCTTGATGATAGTTAGTCGCAAACGATGAATCACATCAGCAATCTCCAGAAAGCGATCATGGTCAGTACAGAGCATCTGGTTAAATGCAAGTCATCAAGTTGCTGATAAGTCTCCACAGTCCAGAATAACAAGAAGATGGCCAAGTATAGCAGTACTATAAGATAGACATACATACCTCTATAAGCATGTGCCCAGGGTGGTCGAGATCTTTCACAATGATGGGGCACAATTGTTGCTCGCTTCCTAATTCAACGGCCCAGCTTGTACCGTTCTTATTGCTGCTATTGACTTCAGCTCTTTTTGTAGTCTTTTTATCAGCTTCCTGAGAAAGAAGTTTAGATTATATAATGAAACACGTAAAATTTTCTAAATATACAGTCAGCAAAGTGCTGAGTAGCAGGTGTATGCATTGGGGTTGGCTCTTGCTTGGTCTGACATTACCTGATTGGAACTATTACTTTCCGAGTTATACATGTATCACAAATAACATTTGATTGGCTGTATATTGGCATATCTGAATAAGAGGATGGCATTGTCTCGTAATACACTATGGCCATGTTTGATAGCTTAGATTAAACCTAGATTAATTATATATCATTTTTAGTGGTTGTTTGATAACTTAGATTAAGGGTAGATTATACTTTAAAATTTATAAAGTTTAGATATCATCCTAATCTTAGATAATCAGTCTTTGCTATCAAACATGCCCTATACAGTCTATACTTGAGTTTTCCACTGCTTGTTACAGGTTATAAAATACGATGAGTCTATTTAGGCCGCCATCTATTAATGAGAATGCCGATTAGAATTGCAAGAGAAGCTCCAAGCTTTCAGCGTTTGATTTCACTTCTACAAAATAACAAAACTGAATAAAATGGCCTGCTAATTAGAGACCAGAGAGATTTTCTTTCACATGAATAAACGCCTCTGTTAAGCCTGCCTTAATAATTCATTAACTGTTCTCATATTCTCCCACCCCCAACCCTATGTGTACAATAAACAGAGAATGTAATACTTTCATCAGATAACCATGAGACTTTTATAAAATAAAAAAGGACAGTAGAGGTCATTGAGTGCAACTGCAACATATAGGTTTTTACGACATTCTTACCTCTTGGAGAATAGGGTGCCTCAACTTATCAGCCTGATTCGTGACACTTCTTAAAAAGAGCATGTGCTTTATGGTCTTATCAAGAAGTCCATCAATGCTACACTGCATTCAAAATAGGAAAGACATTATTAATTACTTGAAAACATGGAAGAAATAGCGAGGATATATTGCTACTGCAAATAGCATTTACCTTATCACTATTTGGGACCAGCTCCCTTAGCTCCTTGATTCGGTCTTGAATCAACTGTCTATCCCGTGGTCTAGGCTTTTTATTGTCCCCAGTGTGGACCCTTTTCTTGTTCATAGTTGATAATCTTGATAGTCTTCCTCGGTTCAGGGAATCATCTTTTTTTCTACGTCTCTGCTTATCAGACAATGCATGAATCTTGCTTTCAACAGAAGGTACTGAAGCAGAAATTTTAGATTCAGTATCCATTCCTAGACCACGAGTTTTGGAGAAAGCAAATGATTTCCCCTTAGAAATATTGACAGACGTAACATTGGACTTTTCAGATGAATTATCGTCAATAGGAAATCCAATAGGAACATCCATAGTATAAAAGGGCTCTCTATCACAAATAGAGTGGCTAAGAACATCTTGATGTGGGACAAATCTGCCAAAGGCATTGGTGTGTTGCAGTTCATAGTCCTCAGGGAAGCTGAAAAGGTTCTTTTGATTCTCAATGGCACTATCAAAGTCATTGCCTACGCAAGTTGATTTAGTTACACCTTCCTCAAAGTGAAAATCTGTTAATTCATTCATGAAATCGCCATACATCCTATTATCAAACTCGCTGCAATTGGAGGAGACTCTTAATTTTTCTTCATGAAAATATTTCAAAATGCCGGACCCATAATCTACAGATGATAATTGACATGGTTCCACTACATGAATCGAATCCATTGGTTGCCAGCTGAATTCACTTTCGACAACATTTTGAGGAGTATCTTTGGTAGGATTCACCGATGCGTTGCATACATCTTGGAACGTGAACACTGGCACCATCTGATTAGCATTGAAGTTGCAATCTTTTACCTGAACATGAATGGAACTTTGATCGCCAATTACTTGTTCTGTGGTACCAGTTGATGTTTCCTCCAAATTATTCATGAAATTAGACACCAGGGATAACTGCTCAATCACATATCTCCTGTCACATCCATCAATTACTTTACAAGCATCGAATTTATTTTTGACATCAGCAACAAATGATGCATCTTCAGACACCTGACATCATTCACTAAAAAAATTAATATTTTGGACTTTGGAGGTGAACATACTGAACCTAAAAAATGTAATATATATATTATGATGGCCAATGGTGGGTTTCTTATATGGAGCCCAACATCAGCATAAACTGCACGAACCATGCCATGGTGTACAGGTGTTTTACGCTGGTGTTGGGCTCCATTAGAAACAAATCATCGGGCTCCATATCATTACTATATATATAAGACGGCCAAAAGAAAAGGACCACAGCCCTAAACAACAACTGGAATACAAAAAGGTGTAATTTATGAATATTCTGAAAATAGAATACAAACCATTTCCACTGATCCAAGCTGTAGAACCCCGTCTGGAAGTACAGGCAAAAGCAATATTGTCTGCATGAGCATTGCATAAACTTCATTACATGTTAATTGAGTGCTTCTATTGAAGTGGTAAAAACATAAAATGCAATATCATACACAAAACAGAAAAATATATGAAACATCATCATCTAATTCAGCCATTCGCTAACCTTTATGCCAGCTGCAAATTGTAGCAGCCATTCATCTGGATACTGTTACAACAAGAAACCAATAAATGTTTGTTTCATACTTGTAAACAAATCGAAAACTTAACCAGACTCATTTTAATCCAAGACAGACCTCAGAAACAAAGATAGAACTCAGAAAATCAGATGCTATGCTGTCCGATTGAATCCAGCGAACATTCCCTGTCAGAGCTGCTTCACCAATAACCCTGTATTAATACAGAACCAGAGGAAAGGTTATGAAACATCATAAGACTTCTTTTCTAGTCTATAAGTCAGAAATACATAGCTAAAAATCATATTTCACTATTTGACCCGTTTTTCATTATACATGTACATGCATATCCCTATCCTGTTGCTTCAACAAAGGTAATTCAGTAAAATAATTAACATTAGTACTTGGTAATCTAGTCAATCCATTCGTTTGGTTCAATTACAATTCAATTTTGATAATGTATCTTAATAGACATGCATTAAATTATCAAGGTCCTAGTCAATGCATACCAAGGCTAATGTCCTACTGCACCAAAAAAAAAAAAAAGTGAACATGATGACAACCATTTGAAAAGTGAAAACATCAGTTTGTTGAAGATTTGCAATCTAGTTTCAAATTTATTATCCACCCAACTAAATTTACAATTCATTTCACAGTCCAGCTTACTCAACATATTGTGATGGAGTAATTAAAAAGTATCAGATCTGGTTTACGATGACTTCCAATTATAATAATTAACCCAAAATTTCTAGCCACAACAGAGAAAAAAACAAGCAATGATCTGTGCCGCATCGAAGAAAGATCAATTAAGTAAACATATCAAAATTTGTAATAAAAACACATCCCTCTTCCATAAAAATTTAAAATCCATACAATACAAAAGATGAATAATATTACCCCTTGCCCACTACATGAGAAGCATTTGACATTTCAGCTACGGCAAGCCCGACTAGATAGTGATTAGGAGTCCCATTACACAGATTTGATATAATATTGGAGGACACTATATTATTTGAGTTATCAAAGCAAAAATCTTCTAGCGGACTCCCTGTGACATCTCTTTGCTTCAGAATGTCACAAAAGCTATCTTCCCATGCCAAAACCCTGAAAAGTAAACTCAAATGTCTTTTAAAATACATAAAAGGTTTCACAAATGTATAACAGAAGCAGTAATGGAAATGTGTTTTCATCAATTATATGAAGTGGTGGGGAGTAGGATACGCAACAAACCAACAAGGGTATATATTAGATTAGTTTAACATAAAATTGAGAAGAATTCCTGCTGTGTGGCTATAGAACTATATTTACTCAACAAAGGTTGAACCTAATCTGAGAAAGGAAAGAAATAAAATGTAGGTTCAGAGTTGACTTACGTTTCTTCTTGATGCTTAAGCTTCCAGAATACTGCATAATTCCAAGGAGAATTGCAGCAAAGAGTTTGGAGAAAGGGCGGCAAGAAGCTCATCCCCATGGATTAATATCTTAATCGACAAAACTAAATACCCGTTACAACAAAAGAAAAGTACACTCAACCAGTTGGAACGAATAATCACTAACTTCCCCGATATGATCCTCGTCCTGCTTGTACAATCCGTAGACCCGCTCTTCGTTTCATCGGTGGCTCCATTGGTTTCAATAAATCCAACATATTATATTTTTCTAAAATCTTTACGGGGATTTCTGTTGCTGGCATAAAGATCACTGAAGGAAAAAATCAATGGGAAGACAGAATACAGACTTTCTGGCCAGATATCTCCATGATGGCGTAATTAATTGATTTAAGATAAAATGAAGTGAGCATTAAAAGCAGGAAAGAGGCTCTGAAAACTATCCAGGGGGGAATAGCCGAGAATTGCCTTTGTCTAAGAAGCACCAAAGCTGCTTCTGTGTGAGGTAAATAACAAGCCACAAACTGTTACGGGTATTAAACTGCAAAGAAAATATGTGCAATTAGCGGAAATATAGGATGAAACATGAGATATTGGCAAGAAATTAGAAATGTTCTCAATTGAACCATCCACTCTGATCACACAGAGGTACTATTAACTATAGTTACTTAGCTCTCCAGGATCTGTGTTATATTCAAATTGCATGAAAGCTTAAGAAAAACAGAACTACCAAGATAAATAGTTTTGTCTCTTTAAATGATTTAAGTTTGTACTTAAACTTTCGCATCTTTTTCACACCCTTGATCCAAATATGGTATAAGAAAACTAAAGCAAAATCTCTAATCATAGAGTCTTTAAATCTATTTTTTGACAGCAAAAAGCTGAAAAAGTTAACTCAGGGTGTCTAGAGAGCTAGACACTTCAGGATTGTCACCAAATAAGCAGAATTCCATGCCATGATACAGTTAGCAGCTTTAAATCGCAACCACGAGATGCTACAAGCACTAGATTTGTAGTTTTGTTTCTTTGTTTCTTTTTATTATTATTATTATTTGGCTCCAAATTGTAATTTAGATTATCAAAGATCTTCATAACCCCAAAAAAAAAATCCTTAAACTCACAACCTGTTTCTAAGCAACTTCAGGATTTCTTCTTCCCTACCGATCCTATCTTAACTCAAACTGATGAACATACAAAAACCAGAGAATAAAAGAACAAGGACGTTACGATCAATTTAAGGGCAATTAAGAGAGAAACGTACATCGAAATGAGCTTCAAATGACAGAATCGTGGTAAAGTTTGAACTCGTTAACCTCCATTTCAGACAATTCACCAGAGATTTCCGTTTGATTGAACTGGCTTTCGGTCTCGAATTTGGGGCGATACTGAAAATCTAGTGAAATTTGGCTTTTGCTTTTTGGTGGGAACTGGGAAGACTTTTGAGAGCGTTTGTTTAATTATACAATACAATGCGTAATACTAATCCATAAAATAAAGAAAGAAAGATATATAAACATAAAAATATTGATAAAGTCTACTCTACTGTAAAAAATATTGGGCTGGGTGCTGGCCCACTTGTGAGTGGGCTGCTAGTGATTGGATGAGGCCCTTTTTCTTCTCGTTATTGTCGTTTTCCGGATTTGAAATCTGTCCAAAGTTGGATTTAATGATTCCTCGGAGGAGGTGGGATCTCGGGCCCACTCTCTTCATCTCCGTTGAAATGAGTTTAATTATTACTCTTAAAAAAATATAGAAAAAAGCTAAATGTGCTTGGTCGACTAGCTATTTATCTTATTATTTGATAAATAAATTCATGTTAAAAGTAAAGAAGGAGACGATAGGAAATAGAAAAAATGTAAAAATAGATAGTGAGTGTTGTTAAACAAAAATTACTACTAAATTTAGATAGAATATCTAAAATAGCAAAAATAGTTATTTTCAAAAGGACATAGAGAGTCATTCAAAAAAAAAAAAAAGGACATAGAGAGTATAATTTGTCATGACGTTACTAAGGCATCAATATAGAAAATTAATTGCCATGCATCTTTATTTATTTTTTATTTTTTTTGAAGAAAATGGCATGCATCTTTATAACCGAGTGAAAATACACATTATTAATATGCAATATTTACCTCTCGTTTACACATATTAGTTCATAATTGTTTATGGTGAAGAACTAGGGGTAAATGAGACTTATTCGTTTGAAGTTCGAAATTTAACTTGAATTCGATTGGTTTTTTTTTTTTAAACTCAAGAAAAAATAATTGATTTCAACTCGATTCGATATTTTACATAATATTAATTAAATATTTTATTATTATCATTAAAATATGCTCCATTAGTTCACTAAAAATGTGATCATATTTTTTTACACATGTTTTAAGAATAATTCATATTTTACTCTCTCCTATAAAGTAGATAGATATGTGGGATAACAAGTAAAGAGTATTGTTGATAGATCATCAACTTTGTTAATAAAGACGAAGTTGGATAGCTCAATTAGTTAGAGCATCACTACCTAGGCTTTAGATCCTAGGTTCGAGTCATGGGGAAAAGGGATGGGTATTTAATGTAATTCAAAAAAAAAATCAACTTTATTAATAAAGTATAAAAGACACTTAAAAGTTTACTACTTAAATAGAATTGACATATTTTTTGTGAAAAAAAAAAATAGTACTGAGCAATACTTTTGAACATGCTACTGGTGAACGGAGGGAGTACTATGTATATATGACTAGCATATAATTAAGGAGGGATATATATTGTAAAATTATATGAGCGCGGTTAGACTTGCGAACGTAACGAGGATACTATTGTTGAGCTCGAGAATTACTTGAGCACAAGCTCAACCCAAATAAATTCGAGTTGATTTTAATTAAATTTTTCTTGATCGAGTCGAACACGAGAAGCTTGTGAACCATCACTTCAACTAGTGTAGTAATAATAATAAATTAAAAAAAAAAAAAAAAACTTAAATTATAGTAATAATTGAATTGTGTATCTTCATGCTATTGTTGATTATCCTAAAAATTTGAGAACATTGCACTCAATCGCCCTAATTTCACAAAAAAAAAAAAAAAAAAACTCAATAAATTGATGGTAAAATAAGTACGAAATTTATTAACAAGTTTCACACACACACGCATATTGTCATTTGTATGCATATTTATAATAAATATGTAATATATTGATATGTATCTTTGTGTAACACAAAATTAATCAAACAAAAACCAAAAAAAAAAAGAGTTGAAAATAGAATCATGTATATGCCTCCTCACATTGTCTTAATCAACGAAGCAACTTGAAAGAGTAGATAGCTACTTAACCAATGAACGAAATCCGCCCACTTATGATCATTGGTTCTTCTCAATAAATGTCATTTTAGTTGTCCTAATCATGATTTTATTCCAATATAATATTATAAAAACGTCTTATACATAATTACCGAACCACCCAGCATATAAATTATAAACAAGTGCACTGTATATACTCATTTTAGCTAAGTCAACTAATTCCTGGTAATTGAATTTTGCGTTGACTGGTATACCAATATTATACTACTAGTATTTTATATTCATTTTACAATTCTTATAATTCACTACGATCTATTTGAAAGAAAACGCCCCTGGCTGTAACATACTGTGATGAGTTTTATTTATATACTAGTATTTATTAGAATATTTATGCATAAATTAAGTAGTCGCGCGCATATCATTTAATTAGTTGACTAGGTTGTAGTATATTTTAAAATGACAATACAATATGACATTATTTGAATTTATGTTGATGAAGAATTCGACTCATTCTACCTCCTTAATTGTCCCAAATAAATTTCACAATTTATTTATAATTATCGACTCTTCATTTACAAATTCAACGTACAACTATACTAAGTCTCGGATCTTTTTTTGAAGTCTCACATCTTTGAAAGCATATATTATGTGAACCTGTTTATCATACATCACAAATACTTTTGTTTTATTAAAAATAAAACTATAATATAAATTCTTACAAAATAATAATATTGATGGTGTATGGTAAACAATGTTCACATAATATTTTCTCAACTGAAAAAATCATATACGTATTTCTCTTCCTCCCTCCCTCTTTTCATGTGTCGTATTTTCATTAAATAAAGGAACATAAATATCAATGGGGCATTTTAATAGGGTCGACCTTTCAATTTATTCACATAATTCAACACACATATATATAAATAATAACATTCACGGTCAAAAAACAAATAATCTCTGAAGTACACAATAGTTTATATCAAAATTTGGTTTTAAAATCCTCTAGCTAATATATACCTAACGCAAAAAAATAATGCACATTAGAAATATTATCAAGAAAGTTGATGATCAAAGTATCAAACAAGATTCTTTAGGTTACATTCGGCAGTCTCATCTCATGGACACGTTGTATTTCAATTCTATAATGTACGGGCTATTGAATATTCTTATAACTTTTTTTTAAAAACGGCAAATTTTATTATAGGGTATCAGGAATACTCTTCACAAAAATTTTCTTGAATATTCTTATAATTAAAGTATGTAAATTAATAAAATCAATCAAAACTTCTAGCTGAATATACTTGAAATGGCAACTTGATGCATCCTCACTCTCTCTAATCCAAACATTTTAGTAGTTTATAAACCTAAATTGTATTCATAAATTACAAGCATACATTAATTAATACAGTACTATTTAATATTTCTAGACGTATACAATCTATGCAATGAAGTTTGGTGGGGCAGACTAGCTAGTTGATAAGTTTTGTATGATGGACTCACAACTTATCGATTTATTTTGATTGGGATTATCGATCAGTTTGAAATGATCATACAATCTCTAGCTACCACAAATTTATAGTAATTAAAATTCGAGTTTTGAAAATACAAAAGTCAAATTTAATATGGTATTACTATTTGAATAAAATAAAAAGGAAATAAAATAGAAAAAAAGTTGTGAAAATTGACCAATTGAAATGGGGCATTAGGCGATCGAACTCATTAATCCAATCAAATCATGAAATAAAGAATAAAGTTAAAAAGGTTGGCGTTCCTTTCTCACTGTCCTCCTCCACTATTTAATTTAAGGAATTAATGTTGACTCTTGTGATTATAAATAAATAATTAATTATGGCAAAAATCATTTTGAGAAGCATGTCATCATATTCGTTACCTGGCACTCGCTCAAAACTTTGCCGGTCGGCCTTTAAATAAAATCTATTTCATTGTCCACAAAAACTTTGTTCAATTCTATTTTTAATTCACAAAAAATATATTTATTCTATTTAAATATATATTTTTAAGTATTTTTTCTACTTTATTAACAAAATTAAGTATCTATCGATAATATTTTTTTACTCGTTACTTCACGTATCTTTCTTATAATTTTTTTTTTAAATATGTACAAAAATAAGTGAGCAAAGTTTTAATGACGGAGGGAGTATGGGTTAATTACGTACTATTTAGGTTTCCATGGGTGAAAAATTGATGTAACTTAATAGAGAATTAAGTAGAGGGTTAAACTCAAGTGTTATTAGAGCACCACTTCCTAAGCTTAAGGTCATAGGTTCGAGTAATGAGAAGGAAAAAAATGAGGGTATATAATGTAATTTTAGAAAAATGAATATAAATTGATGTAATAAAATAAAGGGTTGGAATAAGTATTTGATGTATTGAGAGTTGAGGCCACTAGTTCTCTTGAAACTAAATGAAAAGCTTAATGTAGAATATCTATAATAAAAAAGCTAGGTTGAAAGTTTAATGACGTACTAAGTGAGTATAATTTCTTAAACATGGACAAATCAAAACAAAATTAATCAATTAACAAAAAAATTGAAAGGAGGAAGATGAAACAATTGTTAGAAAGAAAAATGTATATCTCATAATCGGATTCCACCGATAGCAAATCTAGACACGCTCTGTACATAAATCAATGTTTAATATTTTGTAGAATTGAGAAAATATGTGTATTTTAACAAGTATGTTCTTACTTAAATAATCTTATTATCACATTCCATGATTTTATCTTCTCATAAAAAAGAAAATATAAAAAGTATAAGATCTTTATATATTGCCAAAATTTCAAATGAAAATAGATAGATAATAATACTACGTATGAATATAGAGATTCCTAGAGAGGTGCCTAAATTTACTCTTTCATATTTTGAGGAAGAGAATGATCGCTAATTTGATTTTTTTTACTCATCTTACAAGAATAATATTTTATACATATATATGTAAAGTTTTGAATATTGATGAAATGAAATGATGAAAACGGATGAATAGTTGCATCCAATATGCAAATTGCACTAGCTAGTTTATCTTGCCTTTATGGGTATCTATCATGTTATTGGGGGAACTGATGAAAGGATGATGAATTTGTGTATGGTGTATGCAGGATAGTAGGACCAATTTATTTTTGAGTTTGTTTGGTAATTAGTGAAAAAGGCAGAAAGAGTGTAATCCAAGCAGACTATCAAAAGTGCACCCCAACATTATCATTACATCAACCATTCTTGGATGGATCCAATGAACAGGCTACAACACATGGACTTTAATATTCTGCGTTTTTTTTCTCTAAACTAAAAATATAACACAACAAGATTGATGGACAGAGACACTTTTTTTATTTTGTGTTATTTCTTGATTAAATTGCTTTAAAATAAACTTTGTGTTATTTTTTGTGTTACATAAAGGGTATCTTTTACTTTTTTTTTCTTAATTCAAATGTTCAAACTTTGTCCCCCGTGATCGAGGAAGATCGTGTTTTTTGTTTCTAATTCCAAGTAAGTCCAATTTAATTATAAATTATGAAAGAAAATAAACATGTATCAAATGATCACATATAATGTATGATTTGTTAACTTATAACTCTATATACATGAACGATGTTATAAAACCAAGTGATATCTAATAACTAAAGTTAAATTTATCTCATACATGAAAAGATGTTTAATTTAACCTTGATTTCACACATGTATATTTATTTTTATTTAATGTTCTAATTACGATCATTCACATTGATACTTTATTTTGATTTCACACATGTATATGTATTAATTACGATCATTCATAAATTACTTTTTTCCATTTCGTTTTCAAGTTTATTAGTCTAACGTAATGTGCATGATAATCTTTGTACGAGTATATCGTTGTACACGACATTTATAAATTTTAGTACTATAAAAATGATTGAAAAAAGAATTCATCTGATCAGTTAAAATGTGTTTTTTTTTTTGAAAGACTAATTAAGTGGTAATAATTGTCAATGAGATTGTTTAGCCTTTTGAGGTCTAACATTATCGCTTTCTTTTCACACCTTCAATATCATAATTCATTCAAAAATGTCAGCTCACCTAAATTTTTAAATATGTAAGAAAGGTGTGGAATCAATTATTTTGAACAATTTAATAAGTGTGAAGTTGTTTTCAACATAATTTGAACTCAGAACGTAGACGAGTTTAAAATATAATACCATAAAAAAAAATTTATCTAAAAATTCGAATTTATAGAGAGATATAAATCAAGTCCGGACTTGAAAAGTAACATCATGAAACGCATTGTTTTAAATAGCTCCAGCAGACAAAAAGGAGATACATTTATCGTCTAAGGCCCGACCAACACAAAGTCATCCAATTATACTTCCTTGGGATGCTAGAGTCACTGGGGGTAGAACCAAAATTCAATTTTTTTTACAAATTTATATTTCAGTAACTATTTTACATTTTATCATACAGGGGAAATTTAGTAGTTATATATATATCTTAAAAATATTCGAAATGAATTGATTATCGATTTTACACGATTCCAGAACCACATGTTCGGCCGGTTTTAGGTTTTTTTTTTTTTTTTTAAAATATATAATTAATACAATCTGTATAAAAAAAAATCAGTGAAATCAGCAGTTTCGGTTTTAAACCGTCGTTTTTTTGAGCTTGGAACCACCGGTTCCGGACTCCAACGACTATAATTGATTTAATCTCGTTTTCCATCTCGACCTCCAACAACAAAGTGGGATAGTTCAAGTGGTTAGAGAACCACTACCTAGGCCTTTGATCAACCCAAGTCATGGGGAGGGGAAAAGGGATGAGTATTTAATGTAATTCAAAAAAAAAAAAAAAAAATCTCGACCTCCAACAAATATATCCATATTAAAAAGAAAAAAAATTGGGATTGGCGGTTACAATTTTTGGAAGTGATGAATCAAAATCGAACCGTTTAATACACTATTTTCGGTTCTGCTGGTTCGAACCGGCTGTTCCGAACCGTTTGACCAATTTTAGTTGCGTTATCTTCTTTTTTAAACAATCTAATTGTTTGAGCTTAATTCGTCCAATTAATATTAGACAGGGTTGATTTTTCTCCGGATCATTCACCATAATATGTGATACAAAATAAAATACTAAAGTGGCAGAGAAAAATCGAACGTAGTACTATATTTGAATTTGAGGTCTCACTACAAAAAAAAACGCGTTTTAGAGACGGATTTACCGACTCTTGCTAATAATCTTTAATTCTTACATGGGTTTAAATATGCCACTTCATATACATCACATATATACTTTCGAATCTCATAATTTAAATTTTAGACAATTCATATTATTCATCACAAAAATATAGTACTCCCTCCGTCCAATTTAGATAGGCTTATTTGACTTTTTACAAAGATTAAAAAATTATATTGGGAAGACACATTAGACAGACAGATAAAATTTCTATTATAGCCCTATTTAATGAATGTTATACTTTATAATGTAATTAATACATAGGGTTATATTAGTAAATGAACTAGAAAATTAAATATTACTTTATATGAAAACAAACCTATTTAAATGGAGCATCTGTATCTATTTGGGACGGAGGGAGCATATGTTTAAGAGGAACTATGCTATATATATTTAGATCATGCACAACTGAATAAATAAGAATATATACATGCATAGAACTAATTTAGAATAGAATATTTATCCCTAGCTCTCAAGAATAATGCACTAACTAGCTATGCAAACCCTAACCCTAAATATAAGCCAAGCCACCTAGATTCAACACCACATTAATTGGAATCTTTCCTGAAAAACCCCATGCTCCTTTTAAAAGCTACAATTGCATGTTATATACTTTTGGGACCATATATGTATTGAATTTTACTTCACCCCCCAAAAAAATAAAGAAAGTTAATTCATGTTTAAATAGAAAAAACAGGTTTTCCGGAACAAGTGAAACATTTATATAAATTATCAAAGAATAGCAACCCTCTAGTGAGACAAACCCTTTTTCATGCCCGTCGAAAGGTTATAAGCATGCGTGCTGGTCCTGTCCAGGCCATTTTCACCTACAGAGCTTGGAATTAATTAAAAATTAAAAGCATCTGTCTTTAAATATCATATATACAGAAACTATAGGATGCATATATGTCTACACTCCAGAAATACAGTGATAAAATAATATATAAATACAGAAGGATATTACTTCTTAGCATACACTAATTTTGAGGGTAACACATAAAATTAAATATTTTTTTAATAATAAATACTTTGTATACTAAAAGGGTATTACTTTTAACCAAGGTTGTAGAAATCGGAAATCGCTAGTCGGGCGTTTTCTGACCGCCTAGGCGATCCGATTTTTTATTTATTTTTTTATTTTAAAAATACATGAATATCAACACTAAAAAAATAATTTATTTATGTATTATTGATTTGTTTCCCAAATTCACGTTTGTAAATGTAATTAGTGATTTTTGAGTTTTTTTTAATTTATTTACGGGAATGAAACGACGTAGTTTCAAATTTTTAAATTAAAAAAAAACCGCCTAGACCGCCTAGGCAGCGCCTAATGAGCCAGCCGCCTAGATGGCCCGATTAGTATAAAATCCCATCAGATACCTCCCGCCTAGCGCCTAGACCCGATTTCTGCAACCATGCTTTTAAGAAAACAGTTTCGTAAGTCCGATTCACAGGACCCACTCAAATACAAATTAAAGTATGATTGTTCATTAGGGGGGTGTGTGATCACTGATTAGTGGAGTAGGTGAGGATTAAATTAATTAAAATTCGTGAATTTAAATTTACTTTTACACTTTCTCGGTCTATCACACTGCACAAAATCTCTTTTTTTTTTTTAACTCTCGAAGTATGTTGCCTAAAAGGATTTAATGTTCCTATTTATTAATACGAATTCGTGTATCACATTTTGTGATTAGATTAATTCAAACTATCTAACGTCATTGACTAGGCATCCAGATAATATATTTTACGGCCCAATTAGTATATTTCAAGTAAATTAGGGCGGTTTGTTTTCACATGAATATAATAAAATTATTGCAGTTAAATATTAATATTGCTTTATAATATAAGTGTTTGTAGTACTATACACGGCTTTTCAGTCTAACAAAGTACGGTATTCACTACAATTAACTTTCTCTTTCACTTCTACTTAAATCAAACACTATTTAGTGAGATATTGGGATAAATTCCAATTTTATATTTTATTTTGTTACCTACTCCATATTGTAATTGTGTCATATATACATTTTCTTATACACAAAGACTATGCATTGTGTTTTTTTCCATAGTAGTTAGTCTTTAGAGATTTATTGTAATGATTTTTTTTCGACAACAGATTTATTGTAATGATTGATAAACATTTTCATTGACTGCAATAATTTTAGGGTCTGACTATATGGACCTCCATTTCGGAGAGATGCACTCTCCCTTTCAGTTTTATTAATAAAATAATAGTCAAAAAACCTAAAATACCCTTCATTAAATATACACTATACTAGATGCACCCCACCTCATTTCTTTCACCTTCCCCTAAACCCACAAAACCCTAATTTTCCAATCATCTACATCTCATTTTCCACCCCCAACCATTCACTCTCTACCCGCCGCCGGCCATCGATATCGCCGCCGCCGCCGCGGTCCTCGCCACCACCGTCGCGGCCCGCGCCCGCCATCGCCACCACCGTCGCGTCCCCTCCCTCTCCCCCACCATTTTTCTTTTTTTCTTTTCTGCAAATTTTTCCCACCCCCGCCCGCCCCTGTCCGGCCGCCCCCCTCCCCCGTCCATCCGACGCCGGCCGTAGCCCTCGCCCCAGCCGCCGCGGCCCATCGCTGCACCCCTTTTTTTTCTTAATTTTTCTGTTTTTTTTTTTCGTTTTCTCTCCAATCATCGCGACTCCCTCCTCCGCCGCCGCAGGTCCTCCGCCACCGTCACCGTCCCCATCCACAGATAAGATTTTTTTTTCCTTTTTTCCTTTTTTGTGCTTTTTTTGTGCAGTAAGTTTTTTTTTTCCTTTTTTTTTTAAATTCGATCGTTTATGGTCGACCATGTACACTCTAGTCGACAAATTGTTGTCGACGAGAGTGTATATGATCGACAAATAGTTGTCGACGGAAGTTTATATAGTCGACAATACAGCGTTGATTTTTATTTTTTTTTTAAATTGAATTTTTTTCGACCTTTGAAGGTCTGACTATATGCACTTTCGTCGACAACAATTTATCGATGAGAGGGTATATGGTCGACAAACCAGGGTCGAAAATTAAAAAAAAAATTCTGAGATACAATTTTTTTTTTTTAGATTGTGGTGGTGGTCCTGAAGTGGTGGGGTGGCATGAAGTGGTGGCAGCTGCTATTAGTTTTTTTTGTTTTGTTTTTTTGAGATTGTGGTGGTGCCGGCGGTGGTTCCGGCGCCGGCAGAAGTGGTTGCAGCTTTGTAGGGCTTAAATGTTGAATGGGGTTTAGATAGTTGTAGGGGTGTATTTAGTACTAGTGTTTTACTTAAAAGGGTATTTTAGGTTTTTTACATTATTATTTAATTAATAAATTAAAAGGGGGAGTGCATCTCTCCGAAATGGAGGTGCATATAGTCAAACCCATAATTTTATCGTAGTTGGACTTTTTGGGTCTCGGACTTTACTTATTTTTAATTTACGGGCCAGTTTGTTGTAGCCCATTTCCATATTTTTCATTTACGGGCCATGCACAGTTTATTCGATCAGTTTTTCATTTAAGGAGCCGTGCAATTTATAAACTATGCTTCCCTTTTATTTAAGACCACGACATACTTATACACGATTTTGTTCATTAATTTCAAAAAAAAAAAAAGTGTAAAACAATTTAAAGCACCCCAGTACAATTATATAAACCTATGAAGTGTACGTATTGAGCAATAATTCATGTATCAATAGTCGCAGCCTTTTTTTCAATTTTAAATTGTCTTAGAACCAAATTAAAATAAGTTAAAATGGTTTTGAATTACACGATGCAAAAAATTGCATATCTGTATGGAAGACCAATCAAAACAATGTGACACAACTGTACACGGTTATTGCCCAAGATATCGCCTTCCAATGAGCTTTTAAATTTTACAGTATTACTTAATTAATTAATGACAATGATATTCGATATCGTGTATAGCAGGGTTTTGCCACGTTTTTTTTATATCGCCCACTATCTTTTCCCTAGACTAAACCCCTTTTGTCAATTGAGAAAACGGTCAAGTCTATAATTTTTCTTATTTAAATCAAGAATATTGCATCCACAGATAGATTTTGTCTGATGGTAGATGCATAAATAAATTTATTTCAAATCAAATTCGCCCCTTACGCTTCCCCAATTGTTACTTCAAAAAAAAAAAAGTATTTTTAAATTATAGAATTAATTCAGACCTTCAAAGATAAAACCTCTCAATTAAACCCCACATATATATATTAAGACTTATTGGGCATTTTGCAATTCTTACTTAACTATATTCCAATAATTAAATCAAATGCATGCATGATTCTCTAATTAAAATTTTTTTTTGGTAGCATGCATTTTAAAGGTAATGAGGCATCTGTACTACAAACAAATTAATTAACTAAAATATATCCAATCATTATATATATATATATATATATATATATATATATATATATATATATATATATCAATTAGGTGGAAACTCATTGTCCTAAATTGAAGTTTTTTCTTCAAGACACATTCTGCCTCTTTGATGTAACTCATTATCAGCTCCTGATGGATAAGAATTCAAGTGGATCAGCACCAAAACATATACTAGACTTATATATGGGATCCTCTATATATATGGTTAATTAATATTGCTGTCATAATTTAGATAGAATTTGAGTTCTCAACGAATTAATAGGAATCCAATTTATATGAACCAAAAAAGAAACATGTAATATTTAAGATTGTTTTTCTTGCTATAGCATTTTAGGGTTTACTTAAAGATATATATGGATCGATCGATCAGTCACGTGCACGCGAGGTATATATATGATTGATAACAAAAATCTAAGCACTTGATAATTAAGGTCTAGCTCAACTTAATTAATTGTACTAATTTGCACGTGTAGTACAATTCGTAAAAAAAAAAAAAAAAAAAATCAGTTTTGGAACGTACAATCTTTATGGGTTATTAACTAAATTAAGGTATAATTTTTATAAGTCATTGAGTTCACTTATATATGTACCTCAAATTGTTTAATCACTCTTACAGAAAATCATATTAATTTACTCTTTAAATTTTATGGCATATGGATATATATATCCTGCTTTACCAAGTAATTCTCTAGCTAGCTAAACCTCTTGTGTTAGTCCAACCTTGGTTCGATCATCGATATCTTTATTTGGGTTCAACTCACTAGAATTTCCAGTGTTAATTTGAAGTCTTAAAAATAACGTGTTTTGATTTGAAGTATAACAATTATTTAAGAGTATGTATCAATTGTATTGGGATGTATTTTAGTATATCAGCCCATGGGCTTGATTAGTTGTTGACTTGGTCATTCAAATAGTTGTTTCCTTATATTGCGCATAAGTTGTTTCCTTAGATATGAATTCTAATTTGTATAAGTATTGTGATATACCACACATTCATAGTTAACGCAGAATATATTTTCTTCCTTAATGTTATCTTCTCTATACCAATTTACCAATTATAACATGGTATCAGAGCAGCCAAGATTCTGGTAGATCATCCAAGAAATCATTCAAGATTAGAGGGATAGCAGTACTCTTCGCTGCCATATTCTTCACGTTCGCAAGAACATGACCGAAAATAAAACCACCAAGAAGGGGGACGATTCCGACGTTGGTGTAGTCACAACGCCCGTCGTGATTGATGTCGTGCCACCGTATTGTTTACATGCCTCTAATAAACACAGGGATGTATCTACTGCCATCAATGTGTGCGGATCGAGACTGTTGCGTGATTTTACGCAGGGAGAGAACTCGAGTTTGGGCGGTTCCTCATACGAGCCGATTGTGAACGTGGCAACTGTGAAGAATAATTTTTCGGGATCTTGGATAATTGATTCAGGGGCAACCGAACACATTACTTGCAATAAAGATGCACTATTTGATGTAATAAAAAATCACGGTGAATCACCCGTTAAAATACCGAATGGAGAGGTCATTCCAGTCCATAGTGTTGGCAAAGTCAGATTAAATGGGCTGCTTCTCAGTCGTGTTCTCTACATTCCTCAATTTCATTGCAATTTACTCTCTGCTAGCCGTCTTACGAATGATTTAAATTGTGCCTTCACGTTATTCCGTGATTTTTGTGTGATACAGGATTTACCCTCGAGAAAGCCGATTGGAGTGGGTAAACATTGCAATGGTCTATATTATATGGAGCCCTTGAAGAGTGAGGGGGCTATATTAGCAACAATTGGTGGTTCTGATTTGTGGCACAAACGCCTTGGTCATTCTTCTAATGGGAAATTGCGACACATTACCTCATTGAAGAACTTTAAGGAAAATACCATATTTTGTGATTCTTGTGTACGAGCGAAACAAACTCGTTTACCATTTTCAAGTAGCGTCATTAAAACGACTCATTGTTTTGAATTGATCCATTGTGATATTTGGGGCCCTTATCGTTGTGATACCTTCAGTGGCGCACGTTATTTTTTGTCAATTGTGGATGACTATAGTAGAGGAGTTTGGGTGTTTTTAATGGGACGGAAATCAGAAGTGGGTAGCCTTTTGATTCACTTTCACAACATGGTTCGCACCCAATTTAGTCAGAATATTAAACGGATACGCTCGGATAATGGCGTTGAATTTCAAGCTTCCGCTTTACTTACACACTATAACGATAATGGGATTATTTTTGAGAGTTCATGCACCGACACCCCACAACAGAATGGTGTCGTGGAGAGAAAGCATAGACATATATTGGATGTAGCAAGAGCGCTACGTTTTGAATCTGGTTTACCTATTGAATTTTGGGGAGAGTGCATACTCGCGGCAGTTTACACTATTAACCGCTTGCCCTCCACGGCCATCAACAATCAAACGCCTCACGAGATCTTATTGAAGAAACAACCGTCGTATGATCACTTTAGGGTTTTTGGGTGCTTGGTTTATGCACATGAAAATCGTCGCAAGGACAAGTTTGATGAAAGAGGAAGTGCATGTGTGTTTGTTGGGTATCCTAGTGGGCAAAAGGCATATCGAGTTTTCGACCTACATGCGCGAAAATTTTATACGTCACGAGATGTCACATTTTTTGAACACATATTCCCATTCAAGGGCATTGCCACCGACGATCTTTCCACAGCCATCACTAAAGCTCTCGCACGCCTTCAAGGAGGTCAAGTTGATCCTATCATGTCACGCCCATATGTGCGACCACACATACCCAACAACGACCGGGAACCAAATCAAAATCCCGTCGTCACTCCTACACCACAGTCGGGTGATATGGTGATCGATGCCCCTCCAATCGTCGACACTATCACACCCACACCATCGGCACCCGTCCAGCGTGAAAGTCACAGAATGAAAAGAAGACCTGCTCACCTTGATGCATACGTGACAGATTTGCCCCCCTCACTGGACCATTCACAATCCACCACCAATCTGGCCAACTCGACGGTATACCCCCTTTCGAATTATGTTACTTATGATAGATTTTCTATGACTCATAAGGCTTTTCTAGCGGCCATCACACGTCGTGATGAGCCGAAGTATTTTTCACAGGCCGTGAAAGATCCGTTATGGCGTGAAGCAATGCAAAAGGAAATTGATGCATTAGAATCTAATGGGACGTGGAAACTCACTCCACTTCCTCCGGGAAAGAAAGCCGTCGACTCGAAGTGGGTTTATAAAATTAAATATAAACCCAATGGGGATGTCGAGCGATATAAAGCACGATTGGTCGCCAAAGGTTTCACACAAATTGAAGGGGTGGATTTTCACGAAACCTTTGCACCCGTTGCTAAATTAGTCACGGTCCGATGCATGTTGGCTGTGGCTGCAAAAAGGAATTGGGAGGTCCATCAGTTGGATGTTAACAATGCGTTCCTCCATGGTGATTTACATGATGAAATATATATGCATGTTCCGCAAGGGTTTGCAAAAGATGGAGATACAAGGGTGTGCAAACTCGAAAGGTCTCTTTATGGACTTCGTCAAGCATCACGAAACTGGCATGAAAAGTTTACCCAGGCACTCATTACCATTAACTTCAAGCAATCCCGAGCCGACCACTCGTTGTTTGTGTACCGCCAAGGAACCACATATGTAGCAGCTCTCATATATGTGGATGACGTCTTACTAGTAGGTAACGACACCTCTCGCATTTAATTTGTAAAGCAGTTTTTGGACAGAAAATTCAGCATAAAGGATTTAGGCAAGTTGAAATATTTTTTGGGGATCGAAGTGGCTCGTTCCCGTGATGGTTTTGTTTTGAGCCAACGCAAGTATGCATTGGATATCTTGGAAGAAAGTGGTCTTCTAGGGGGCCGCCCGAGTGCATTTCCTATGGAACAAAATCTGAAGTTGCGTCCGGATGATGATAGCCCTTTGGTTGACGCAGCTCCATATCGTCGATTGGTAGGCAGATTGCTCTACTTGACAGTGACCCGTCCCGACATCGTCTTCGCGGTCAGCAAATTAAGTCAATTCCTCCATGCGCCGCGCCAAACTCATCTCACTGCCGCATTCCGAGTCCTTCGATATATAAAACAGTCGCCTGGACAGGGCATCCTGATTTCGGCAACCATCGACCTCACACTTCACGCCCACTGTGATGCGGATTGGGCCGGATGTCCGTACACGCGGCGTTCTTCCACTGGGTACGTTGTTTTTCTTGGCGCCTCTCCAATCTCTTGGCGTACCAAGAAACAATCCGTAGTGTCTCGATCATCGGCGGAAGCAGAATATCGAGCAATGGCAACAACAACTTGTGAAATTATATGGTTACGTTGGCTTCTACATGATTTTGATGCTGTCCAATCAGGCCCTACACTCTTATTTTGTGATAATCAGGCGGCCCGTCAAATAGCGGCAAACCCGGTTTTTCATGAGCGCACCAAACACGTGGAGATGGATTGCTACTTTGTTAGAGAACGAGTTACGAATGGTGACATTCAACCAACGATGGTTTCCACTGTGAACCAAGTTGCCGACATTTTCACCAAGGCGCTTGGGGCGGATCGATTCAGTTTTCTTCGAGGCAAGTTGGGTGTTCAGAATCTCCACACGCCAACTTGAGGGGGAGTATTGGGATGTATTTTAGTATATCAGCCCATGGGCTTGATTAGTTGTTGACTTGGTCATTCAAATAGTTGTTTCCTTATATTGCGCATAAGTTGTTTCCTTAGATATGAATTCTAATTTGTATAAGTACTGTGATATACCACACATTCATAGTTAACGCGGAATATATTTTCTTCCTTAATGTTATCTTCTCTATACCAATTTACCAATTATAACAGCACTATATATGAAACTGATGCACAATCAATATTGTTCAATAAAAATAATTAATATTATTCCGTGAAAAAAAAAAGACTAATAAACTAACTAATACTCTGTATCTTTTAATAATAAAACAACAATTATCATTTAAAAATGCACTTGAAAAAAAAAGACTAATAAACTAACTAATACTCTGTATCATTTAAAAATGCACTTGAATTTTACCGTGCAACATGTTGTTAGAGATCTTTGTCATCTTGGAGAGACTTTCAAACCATAATTAGAAGCTTAGTTATGTCCGATCTTTAATTAATTATTTGTAGGCAACTAACTAATTAAATAATGTTAATTATTAATTACATATCTCAAGGTACAATTTGACCTAATCAAACTTAGATCGGAGATCGAACTGACCATGTTCCGAATTAAACAGCTCATTAATAAAATACTTGTTGTATTAATATATATAAACGATTTTGAGATGGTTATATACGGCGTGTAAAAGGTCTTTTTTTTAAAAGAAAATTACACTTTAGCTAACTCAAAATTCAATCCAATCCTTTCCACCCTTTTCTTTAAAAAATTCTTAATCTAGAAAGTAACATGTATATCATATATCTCTTACCATACGCGTGTGGCCGCCCATTGTTTTCACTAGCTAATCTTCTAATTATCAAACTTATGTAACTTGAATAATGACAAGAAGTATTTAATTAGATGGATTATTTTTCAAAGAAAAAGAGTTCAGTAGACTCTAAATTATTTATGATTAAATGCGATTAATATTCTATTGAGGTTTGGTGAGACGTGATGAAAGTGTAGTTAAGGTAGAACTTTCAAAGAATGGTTTCAAAGCTTAAGTGTCATTTTACTTCTATATAATATCTTAGCGTAAACAGCTTGGCTCCAACCCTACACGCCACGTCATCACCCCCCACCTGACCCTTTTTAATCCAAGTCCAACACTCCACATTAATTCATTCAAAAAAAATTGAGAGAGATGGAAGGCCTCATTCCATTAGTATACAAAGCAATCGTTCAATACAGAAATGGAGGAGGCACATGGGTGCACGACTCACCCTCAGCATCTTACATGAGGCTTCCCGGCGACTCGGGTCGGTTTGCGACTTCCGATATCCAGCTTTTCCGGCCCGATTTTGGCTTCTCCACCTGTTCGCCGCCACAGTCCACCGCAGAAAGAGTTGTTTCCAACGGGACGGGAAAAGTGCAACACCGGTTGAATATCAATTCCTGCCGGGCTATCAAGTGAAGAACATATATGAAACAGGCCAGATTACTTTCTTACGTGCCTAAGGAAACCTGAGGGCACGTAATTTAATTTGAATAAATTGTTACAATAATGATTACGGAATGTGTGGATTTTTTTTTTTCTTTAATTGTATGTTTGTGTCTCCTAAATTAGTATCATGTATTTCGTGTATATCTTTTAATTTGGTTTGTGGAAAACCTAAAAGGGTCCACATACTTGTGTGTATCGTGTAAAAATCAAATTGTGAATATATATGTTCGTACGTGCTTCTGCTGCAAAACGCATTTCAATATCTTTGTTTGTTTCGGAATTCTAGCTTTCAAATTTAGGACTTATATTTTGTGTGGCGCGCATTTGGATGAAATGATTTACGAGTATATAACAAATTCAAGTACCGCTACATATCATGATTTGAAGATAATTAAAATTAAAACTAAAACATCGATCACAAATGAAATTCATTTTAGCATAAAATTATTTACATACACTCAATGCTACTATAATAGATTTTGTTTTTTCAGTTACAAATTCTGATCCTATTATTTTGCAATTAGTACATGACTACTACTTGGAATAAAATACTATATAGTCTTTGTCTGTGTTCAGTAACTATCCAATTATAATAGGTTACGGCAGGTATTAAAAGAATTGACTTACAAGTATTCTAATTACTAAACCTTCAAGTTCGAATGCCGAAAAAATAATTTAAGTATTTTAGGATAAGGGAGAATTCATATGGGTTGACTATTGTTTAAAATTGCTTATCGGAAATCTCATCTACTATTCACTTAATTTTGTATTATATGATTAACAAATGCATATATATCATTAAAACAGTGTTGAGACGAAGTTCTACTTTTAATATTTAAATTTCACTTTACTTTACTTTTAAAACATGATTCAAATAGTTTAGAGAAATCATATATGTGATGAGAAACTATTTCAAAAATTCATGATACATCCATTTGCATGCAAACAATTATTTCCTTACTTTTATATTGACTTTTATTTTTATTCTTAATTAAAATAAATTTAACAGTAATGAAGTGTCTTTTTTTTTTTTTTTTTTTTAGTTATCAAGCTATCCTTATTGTCTTAAAGCTCTAGTAATGTAGTCGTCTGCAACTACCACTCTACCAGTAAGGTTTCCGTTAACTTGGTCAAATAAAATTGCTAAATCTTGAGTACTTTTAAAAAGTCAAATATCAATTACTCCTCCGTTCCATAGGAATTTGCACACTTTTCATATATGGATGTCTCATACCAATTTGCACACTATATAAAATGAAATATATATCTTCACAACACTCACCCTTAAAATATACTCATATTTACGTCATTACTTTTCCACACTCAATCTACTTTTTACTTTACTTTATTCATAAAAGATTACAAAACTACCTCTTAAAACATCAATCATTACACTTTTTCTTACACATTTCTTAAAATGTGTGCAGGTCAAAGAGTGCAAGTTCCTCCGGACGGAGGGAGTAGCAAATTAATATAGGTGATACCACGACTATTAACACCTGCGAAATTGCTTTATATATAGTACAAATAGCTAAAATTAGGTAGTGTACTGTGTACATATGTCATTAAAAAAAAAGTGGTGTACATATAAATGTATATAATAATTCGATATAAATATTAATAGGTGTATCCTAAATCTTTTGAATAGCCATTGATTTGACGGGCTAGAAAATCTATAACCCAACCCATTTATTGGCGGGTCGTGGGCTCAAGCTTACTAACCCACCTTTTTAAAAAAAAAATAGAAATGTATATTTTATAATGTCAAAATTAAATGATGTCAAATAGTTTATCTTTTTGACTATTAGTCTATCACAATAAAATATTAAAATAATTTTTTTTCGTACAAATAAAGTTCATCAATCACTTATAATATCACAAACACAACTTCTTAAATATCGAAGTTCAACATTCATTAACAATATTTATTGATCAGTATAATTTCATATGCACAAATTAAATTCATCATGTATAAACATAATGTTTACTAATTAAATGTTCCAAAAAAAATAACATTATATTTGTTAAAATTTATTTTTAAAATATAAATATTATTTAAAAAATAATAGGAGACGGTTTGGCCCGCCAAAGTCCGGAGCCCAAACAGACCCGCCCGTTTAGGCCCGTCTCCATGCAGACTGATTTTTTTCTTGATACAACCCACCTTTTATATACAGACAATACAGTAGGACGGGTTAAGTCCATTTTGCAGCCTGCCTCCAAATAGACTGATTTTTTCTTAATTTAATTCACCTTTTATACACAATGGGACGGGTTAAGCCCATTTTGACCACTCTACCTAAATATAATTATGTAAGTATGTAGCATTAGCAAACACGATATTGGTCTCTAAAAAGGTACTACCTCCGTTCTAGTGAAAGCTACCCAACCTTCCATTTTCGTCTGTTCCAATGAAAGCTACCCATTCTTTTTTTTGTAAATATTCTCTCTCACATTTCATTATATTCTTCTCTCTCTTAATCACATCACCTCTAATACATCTACTTATTATATTACGGAGTAGTATTTTTAACTTCCGTGCCCGGAGCTCATGGGGAGCTAGCTTTTTTTGGGGACGGAGGGAGTATAAATTAATATATACTCTGAAAAGTCAATTGTTTTTCAAACAAATAATTAAACTGTGTTTAATTTAATCTCATGTAATTATTAGCATCCCAAATAATTGGGGTAAATTAATTATTTGAGATTAAATATTGGATTGGAGACCATATCATTTCAAATGAATCCGGGAATTGTAGAATTTCTTGGACTCAGAGAGGCACTCTTCATCTCCATCTCTCATGATCTCCATCATTGGTGATACGTCATCTGTTATCCTCTCCATCAAGGGTGATTCAAATTGCCCATCCTTTTGTCCTCTACTCTCAGAAGATACACGCTTATTGTGTTCGAACCTAGCTAGATTATTAAAGCATTTTATAAACATAAACATGTCGAATAATGTGAAAACATATTGTTACATGGGTGCAAATAGTGCATACAATAATTTCTCATTTTGATTTTATAATAAATCATGTTTATTATGGGATCTGAATCGCGGATCGCGAAGTTAATTAGGTGTACATGCATGAGTGTGACCAACCACATGGGATCAACTAAGCATTTGATCTATTAATTAATAATTTAAGAACCGGAAAGTTGAGTGGCTTGGATCTTGTTTCTACTCTCTATAACTAATAACCACGTACTAATATACTACACTATATTACTAATTTCTAGAAATCATGATCAAAACTTAAAACACACAAAGGAAAAAAAGGAACGATTTAAGAACACAATAATTGCTCCAAATAATATTGTGGTTAGATCCCTATTCCAATTTGATTGTTTCATTTTATATCTTATTGTATTACATTTAATACATGTCATGAATATTAACATTGTACCCTACTAATCACCACTGTTGGACTATTGGTATACACGCCCACTCACATAAATCCGCGTGTGAAAAACAGAATGTTAAAAAGGAGCTTCATGAAACATGATTTGTATAGTTTGAGGGCTCTTTAAAATAAAAAATAGTTCAGGGGTCTTATGAAACAAATGTTGATAGTTTAGGGGCCTTTAGATGTATTTGGCCAAATCATGCACATCGATCATTACATTCTGATCACGCAATCCTTCTGGTGTTTGGTTTGGAAGAAAACATATATCGATCGCAACAAGATAATTACATTCAAAGACTCATGTCCAATTATATAATCTTGTTTTTCTCAAAGTATGTTCCCCTCTCCAAGTTCAATGTATAGAAATTCTAGTACACAATCTTCTACGTCGCTCACTATTCACTAATACGAGATTTCAAGTCGACAAGAAATCACTATAATATATACCAAGTAGCCAGTATTACATATGATCTTCTTCTTCAGCACAATGGAACTACTCCTAGTTACTATATTATTATTTGTTTCTTCATTGTACAAATCAATGGGGGAAATGCATTGCGGCCTTTGCGGCAAGACTCCGGTGCCCTACCCGCTGAGCACCGGCCCGACCTGTGGAGACCAAGCCTACAAGGTGAAGTGCGATTCAAATACAAGCACACTGTCTTTTGTTTCTAAGGCTGGGAGGCCTTACACGATCACATCTATTGACACGAAAGCCCAACGAATGGTTATCCAGCCGCCCTCTCTCACTCCGGGGACCTGTTTTTCCGATGATTACGCCACCGAAGGCTTCCAGATTGATGATTCGCTTCCCTTCAACATCAGCAGCAGCAATACCATTTTTGCCCTGAACTGCACTGACAATATGTTGCATTTGCAGGTTATTTTATTTACATTTTTGCCATGAACTTCATCAATCTTTAAACTTTATTTTATGCATGTGCATGTAACCACTGGTGGACTTGGACTTACATTTTCCATATTTGCAACTGCTTGTTTGTAGGTGCCTATCAACTGTTCTACGAATTGTCCATGTCATACTTACATTGACAACACCCCATCAGCCTCTGCGTGTAAAAAGCCGCAATTATGCTGTTCATTTCGAACAGGGGGTTCACAGAATGCGTACGTTATCCGCGTTCATGCAAATGGATGCATGGCATATCAGAGCTATGTCAATTTTGACCCCAATCTGCCCTATCCCAAGTGGCCGGCGCCAGGTTTGGAGCTGATGTGGGTGTCTCCATTGGAACCTCTGTGCACGACCATGTTAGACTGCCGTCAGTTGCCATTTTCCAAGTGCTTGGCTGATCCCGCGAATAACGGACAGAAGAGGTGCCTTTGCAAGAAGGGCAGATACTGGGATGCTGAAACTGGATTTTGCCAAAGTTTGTGACTTTTCTTTCTTTCTATCTTTTTAGCACTAGATTACTAAATTAACATGTTGAATATATAAAATATGGTTTCATTATGGTGTGCAGAGTGTCGGCGTGGAACAGGGTGCAAATTCCACAAGAACAACACTCCTGTTATTGGAGGTAAGCTATGATTAAATGCAATAAAAACACAAATTTTAATTAGTTTATAAGTTAAATATTTCTGTTTTATAAATAAACCAATAAAAATGAATGTTACCTATATAGTATATACATTATTCAGCTTATTCTAAAATGAAAACTATTATTGCAGCTACTGTTGGCATGGTTGTGCTGGTAGCCTTATCTGGATTCCTAGTGTACAGACAACGTCAATACACGAAGAAAACAGCAAGAAAGAAGTTAATCAAAGAGCGTGAGCAAATCTTATATGCAAACAGCAATGGAAAATCAGCCAAGGTCTTTTCTGGTAGAGAACTCAAGAAAGCAACCAATGATTTCTGCAAGGAAAACCTACTTGGTTTCGGTGGCTTCGGGGAGGTCTTTAAAGGCACTCTGGATGATAAAACCACTCACATTGCGGTTAAAAGGGCCAAACCAGGAAACGCCACGGGCACGGACCAAGTCCTGAATGAAGTCCGAATCCTCTGCCAGGTGAATCACCGGAGTCTAGTGAAACTGATCGGTTGTTGTGTGGAGCTCGAGCAACCCCTCTTGGTATACGAGTTTGTTTCACATGGAACCCTCTTCGAGCATCTTCATAAGTCAGACGCTCGCAAGAGGGTCCCACTCAACTGGCTAAGACGCTTGCTCATTGCCCATCAAACGGCGGATGGCCTTGCTTACCTACATTCATCCGCCGAACCTCCCATCTTTCATCGAGATGTGAAAACGAGCAACATTTTGCTCGATGAAAATCTTGATGCGAAGGTGTCTGACTTCGGGCTCTCTCGACTAGTCGAGTTGAGTGAACGAGATTGTACTCATATTCACACGTCGGCTCAGGGTACGCTTGGGTACCTCGATCCAGAATACTATGTGAATATGCAGTTGACTGATAGAAGCGACGTTTATAGCTACGGAGTCGTTTTGCTAGAGCTTTTGACAGCTAAAAGAGCTATCGATTTCAACAGGGAGGAGGAGAATGTGAACCTGGTAGTTTACATGAAAAGGATATTCGATGAAGACAAACTGATGACTGTGATTGATCCGGTGCTTAAGGACGGGGCTTCTGAGGTCGAATTGGAGACGATGAAAGCAATGGGGAATTTGGCTGTCGCGTGCTTGGATGATCGGAGGCAGAATCGCCCTTCGATGAAAGAAGTTGCTGATGAGATTGAGTGTGTTATCAGTATCATTACAGGCAATTCTTCGAAAATGTAGGCTAAGAGACTTGGATGAATTAAATAAAATGTTTGCATTTAGATTGAATGGTTACACATTTGGAAAACTTGACCATACTTGTAAATATGGAAATGTTACACATGAAATACCTTACAGGGCCAAACTTTAAGAGAACAAATACAGACAAATAATGCTGAAAAAAGACCTAAAAAACAGAAAAGACTTCAAACTCTGTCGAGTTAACTAGATTCACCTTTGAAAAGATGCTCTGCAATAAGTAGAATGGGTGACGATTGGCAAAGACATTGCATTTAAACCGATGCTAATATCCAGAACATCACATGAGAAGAAACGGCAATGAGAAACCATGTTATGAATGCCAGAGATATGGAAAGCTCGAATCTATCACACGGAAGGCGCGGTGGCCCTTTACAATATTTCAAGTCTTTTGCGTACAAAACTGCAATCCCAGCTGATGAGCATGCAGCAGCAAGTGATAATGTAGCTGTTACCTGTGTTCAATCTGCGATTGTTGAGTCAACTGAGGCGCAAAGTAATAGGAATGAAGTTTAAACGAGTAAATTTGCAGCATTAGCTTATAGTAGGAAAGCAAAATTTGACAAATTGCAGCAATCATGCCCACATTGATCAAAAGAAACCGGCCTTATAAACACAAAGGGATCATTTCTCAAATTGAGCTTCTACATTAGTGAACACTTGATTACATTATCATAAGAGCTATCTTCAACTTGAAAAGAAACAGTTATAAGCAGAGAGATTAAAATTGAAGGGATAGGAATTACCCAATCACCGACGACAAACAGGCTAACTAAGACTGGATTGCGGAGGTCTCTTTTTATCCACAAAGCATATATATCAAGAAATGCAAGTCCAAAGCTCCATAATACTTGAAGCCCCATTGACGCGATGAGATAGCTGAACCAAGAGTTATACGGTGTCAATTCTACCGAATGAATTATAAATTAGTCTGTTCAGGAACAGAGCAAGTAAAACGAGCACACCAGACAAACTACTTGTTTTCTAACTTTCAAATGTCTCCATAAACAAGAACTAAATTTCCTGATTCGAATTCATTCATTTTTTTCCCTTTTAAGACCAGCAGAATATAACACGGACAGCAGCCAGATCTCTGATTGTATAGTGCAAAAGTGCTTCAAGAAAATTCAAGTAATGAAACCCCCAAAAATTCAATCCAATTGACATCCTTTTAAAATCAAGAAAAACGGTGACTTGCATAAATAAAGCAATCATAGATCCACCATAGCCGGATATCCATATTCAAACAGAACTCAAATTAGTAAAAATAAAAAACCATTCACCTCAACTCATATCATTTTCTATGCATATTTCATTTTGGATAATATTTCACTTGTAATTCCAGAAACAAATTTATGGAGCTATAAATAAACAGAAAATGCACCAACCAAATTAAAAGAGCATTAAATTAGCAAAAACATGGAAAGGGGGAAAATAAAAACCAAAATACATACCAATAAGCAGTGAAATCAGAAAAGCCACGAGCAGAAACCATAAATCCAATGGAACCAGCAGCAAACAAACACTGCCCAATTCTTAACAGCAATCCACTCACAGTTCCAGGGCTACCCAACAAATTCTTCATCCTTCTGTTTCTAAAAAGGGGCCCTCTTCCCTCAAAATAAAAAAAGGGCCCTCTTCAAATCCCTAGGTTTCCTTAATTTTTCCCATTTTATTTTTCTTTGTTGAAGGCAATAAATCTCACTGTCGGAGGGCTTATAGTTGCGCAGAGTTGATTTAGAGGGAGTGATAGAGATCGAATCCCTTCCTAAGCATGCAACAAATGAACCGCTAAGGAAGAAAAAAACCCATTAAAGAATTACTTGATGCTCTTCTTATAGTTTTTATATTAATAAAATTAACTTTGATCCGTAAAAAGAAAAGTAAATTAACTTTGATTAGCAGTTTTTAATTATGTGATCAACAGCAACGGCGAGATTATGACTGGGTTAATAATTGCTGGGAGTGGCTCCGACAATCCTACGTGGATATTTTTTTACTGCATTTTCATTTTTATTTCATTTTTCTTTTCTCTAATTTTTCGTAGGTTATAGTTATTTCACTGTCTTTACTCGAGTGTCGTTTTCTGCCTTCGGAATCTCTTTTCGCCATGTCGGAATCGGATACCAACGTTCCCGGTTCAAGCTTTTCTTTAATCCAGTTGAACCGGTGGGTTCGACTCTTAATTTAACCAATAAATGTACTAATTATCATGATTACAATTCTTTTTTTTTTTTTTTTAATTCAAGTAATCCATATTCCCTTATTAAGTGTGAGTATTAATTTAATCCTTCATTCCATTTCGAATTCATGGTGAAAAATAAGATGTATCAAATTAGATTAATTATTTTTTTTATTAATAATAAAGTAATTTTTTTACTTTAAATTATGTTTTTCAAATATTTTAAAATTAAATCACATAATTATAATATTTTATTATTTTACTTTATTACTCAAAAAAATTACATACTCTCCATTTATCTTATTTAATACTAATAAATAAGTAAAATAACTCAAACTTTTTTTTTTTTTTTTAACCTGCACACACAATAAATGAGTCTAAAATGCAATGAATAGTGTTATTTAAATTCATTTTTTAGTTTTCCCTTTTAATAATATAGTCATACTTTTAATTTGTCCTTAAAAACATCAATTGTCTCATTTTTCGACAAAGTGCAACTTTCGTTCATGCCGACTTTCACCTTGTAACACACTTACCTGTAATGTCAGATTCTTTTTAGTTTTTTTTTTTTTTTAATATTTTACAGTGTTCATAAACCACACTTTTTTTGGAAAAATGAGATAGATGTCAGATGGTGTTTCTAAGCACTAAATTAAATTAATATCACTATTACTTAAAACAAAAACGCATGGGCTAATGGCTATAGTAGATTTTAGAAAAATAAAAAATGAATGTGCAAAATATTAAAATTTGGCTTTAAAAACTTGATTATTTGACATTTTCTAAACGGATTTTTGCTATTTTTAGAAGAAATAACGAAAAAAAAACTAGGGCAATTTTAAATTTCGGCGGCTGTGAACCATCTGCATTTGAAATTAGAATATGACAAAAGCGATTCGATTCTTCGAGCTCAATACCGGCGCTAAAATTCCATCGGTTGGACTCAGCACGTGGAAGGCGTCTTCCGGCACCGTTTGTGATGCCATTACCGCTGCAATTAAGGTACTGTAAAGTGTAAACATCATTCTTTTCGTTTTTTCTCCTTTCTTCGTGAGAATTCAAATGTAACTTTAGGACTTGTGTTTAAATGTTAACTGCCTGCGAAAATATATTCAAATTCAGTAAAAAAAAATTGAATATGTATTGTTCGATTTCAATTATTTTTTTGGGGGTGAAAATAACGTTAAGCATACTGATAGACATCTTAAATTACAGGCAGGATATCGGCATATTGATTGCGATCAAAGTAATGGCAACGAGAAGGTAGTAGTACTGCAACTTCTAAAATACAGCCACGTACATTGCAGATTAACAATTTCTGTAAATGCTCATTGTGCAACAATAAATTCCTATATTATTTTTTATTTAATTATCTCGTTTTGCGGTATGTTCTGCAGATTGGTGAGACTCTCAAGAAGTTGTTTCAAGATGGAGTAGTGAAGCGTGGCGATTTATGGATTTCTTCTAAACTCTGGTTTGCCATTACTCAACTCCATATGATTGGATACTTTTCTATTTGTTCCTTAATCTTAATTCTGCAGGTGTTCGGATCATGCTCCAGAAGATGTTCCTTTGGCCTTAAACCGAACTTTGAATGATTTGCAGATTGATTATGTTGATCTTTATTTGGTATATAAGCTTTAGGTTGATATTTCATCAAGAAATTCCTCAGTATATGTCTGTATTTTAATGCTATTGGTTATTGGGTATATATGAAGATGCATTGGCCTGTTAGAATGAAGAAAGATTCTGTTGGATTTTCGCCTAAAAATCTCACTACAACTGATATACCTAGTACATGGAGAACAATGGAAATGCTTTGTGATGGTGGAAAGGCCCGAGCAATTGGTGTGGGCAATTTCTCTTGCAAGAAACTGTCAAATTTGCTTGAAATAGCTCGTATTCCTCCTGCCGTCAACCAGGTGGAATGCCATCCTTTTTGGCAACAACCACAGATGCACGAGTTCTGTAAATCCAGAGGTGTTCATCTATCTGTAAGTATATCGTCTATAATGTAGTTTCCACTTATAGAACGTACAAATACTTATGTGTATATACTGTAAATACTATGCGCTATATATTAACGTAGGTGTCTTGCTTACTAGATTAAGTCTAGCAGTCTACATTGGTTTGTTTGAGATGATATGCAATTCAAATAAAGAGAACATTATAAAAGTTTGGGTTTATTTTAGCTTCTAAGTTCTAAGCCTATATATATATTTTTGGATCTTGATCTGATTCCAGTATTGATTTGTTGAGGGACATTTGCCTCTTGGTTCCACCCGCATTCCAAGGGGTGATGTGCTTAAACACCCGATTTTGAATTCGGCTGCTGATGAACTGCGGAAGAGTACTGCCCAAATTGCCCTTCTGTGGGGTTTACAGATGGGGCATAGTGTGCTTCCAAAGACCTCTAAAGAACAGGTGATCAAAGACAACTTTGATGTGTTTGATTGGGATATTCCTGAACATTTGTGTGCCCGTTTTTCAGAAATAGAGCAGGTAAGGGACTTATATCGCTATCAAATATTTCGTATTAACTTTATAAAACACGCCTAGTGCATTCATCAAATTTCAAGATCCCGATTTTGATTTTTGGATCAACTTTTATTAGTACATGTGAAGTAAATTTATCAAATCTTGTGATGGCAAAAGACTTCGAAATGGAGATCTTGTGACCTAGAATTGGCTTTTATCATGACTAATAATAATAATGAATAGTTTTAGATTAGCATTTTAAATGATGATGAATTTGTGACATTGCTGTGCAGGTGAAACTAATTACAGGGGATATATTTGTTAATCAGACTTATGGTTCTTACAAAACCATAGAAGACCTCTGGGATGGTGAAATCTGAATGGAAATCCATACAACTTCACTAATTTATTGCATTATCAGTTAGTTTAGTTCAGCTGAATCGCTCATGTTTTATTTAAAGTAATTTTCTGTATCGATACATGCTTACATGAACTAGAGGGGGTGTTTGGTTTGTTGTATTGGATGAGAATAGGAATTCTAATGACAGTAGTGGGGAATGAAATGAATATGCTTCGTATAATCGAGTTGTTTGGTTGATAATGCGAATGACTATCATAATCATTAAAAAAAATTGGTTTGTCCTTTTTTTTAATATTATCAAAATTGACTTCTTTTTTCTTTTTAGGAATAAACATTACATTGTTGACTTCTTATCTAAACCAAAAATAATTACTCCAATTAATTGTTTTAAGGGAAAAATAAGAACATAATTTTATTTATGCATTATAGGTATGTAATGAAAATCATACCACTCATTGATAAATAAAAAAAAAAAAAATCATACCACTCTAATAATCAAAGGAATAAGAGATTCCTTTGAGGTATTAAAGTCCAACATTGAGAATGATATTCGTAAATTAAATAATAATTTTTCATTCGTTTTCCATTCTTTACCTCTCTATTCTTCCAAGCAAACACCCTTGGAATGATGAATCTATATTTTAGCTATATACCCTGGAATAATTTTACTCATGCTATTTATTCTAGTGTACAGAAGAATGTAAGTGGAGAAACATCCATTATTTTTATTTTTTATTCTATCAATAGAAACTAAAATATTATTTAATGTAGAATTGGATGCAGTAATACTCAATATTTGTATCACATAATACCTTCTCTTTTTCATATGCTCATTTGATTTGATTGTCATTAATGTCACACAAGATCTTTTTCCAATACATGATTTTATGGGTTAATTGGAAAAAAAAAACTATTCTTTACCTAACCATTTTAAATTTTACAATTCGATGCAGCTGTCTATTTTTCGGTAATATATAAAAGGTGTTCCACATTGTTCATATAAATGTCATGATTGATGAACAAAATATTTTTTATTCTTTTTTTATTTTCTAAAAGTTTAAGTAAAAACAATACATCATGTTCACAATAACTCTTTCAATCATATCACTTAATTGTTGTCAGAAAATAGGTAGATCTCAATGTAAAATTTATAAAAATATTGTATCAAATTGCAACAACAAAAAAATTGTAATTGATAAATATCTAATCTAATTTTTTATTTTTTTTTCCAATTAGCCCTAATTTTAAACTTTCCTCTTATCACCCTAACTAATGAATAATGATGATTTCTTTCCAATTTAAGGTTTGACTATTCTGATTTGGGCGAAAAATGTTTTATAACGGCCCCACAGAATCTCTGAATTTCCGTTTTAGTCCATAGCCAATGGGCAATGACCGTGCTCGTCGAACGACACCGTATGATATTGGCTACTCGGCTACTCCCTCCCGCTTATACAAGGTGAGAGACGTCCCTTTAACTTCTCTACACAACGAAAAATTTGATCAAATCATAGATTGAGTATCTCGCATGCGATTTTTTCTTTCTCTCTCTAGAAAACTGAAAATGGCGAACGAGATCCTGAGCTTTGAGTTGAATACAGGGGCGAAAATTCCTTCTGTTGGACTTGGTACGTGGCAGTCGGAGCCTGGTGTCGTCGGTCAAGCTGTTGAAACAGCTATCAAGGTGTGTGTTAATTTCAAACACTCTTTCATTTTCTTTTAAATTGTTCTCCAGTGATCTGAAATTTTCCTTGTCTACCGTGGATGAAATTAGACGTCGTCTCATTATTCGAGGTTTTGCGTCGTATCAATTTAATGTAATCGG
This sequence comes from Galeopsis tetrahit, assembly GCA_963675135.1. Classification (NCBI taxonomy): domain Eukaryota; kingdom Viridiplantae; phylum Streptophyta; class Magnoliopsida; order Lamiales; family Lamiaceae; genus Galeopsis; species Galeopsis tetrahit. The sequence goes on from OY776129.1 coordinate 73,542,897, forward strand.
AGTGATGAAATGTGGCTGCATCGAATTTTCAGTTATTATATAACAAAATAACACAGATCAATTTCTCGTACTCTCTTGATTGCAGAATGGATATCGCCATATCGACTGTGCTCGAAAATACGAAAATGAAAAAGAGGTATAGTTTATTTCTGAAGCACATATATGAACAATTACTATTACTTTGATACAATAGCGCCAACTAAAATTTCCTAAATCTGTTAAAAATTATTTGCTGATGGAGTCGAAACACTCAATAAGAATGATGCATCTGCAGAAGCACGCATTATAGAAACAGTTCATTACATATTTATGCGTTTTCATTATTCCTTTTCAGATTGGTGTAGCTCTGAAGAAATTATTCGATGGTGGAGTTGTGAAGAGGAAGGATTTGTTTATTACCTCCAAACTCTGGTAATTGCATTAAGACTAGTAATATGTGCTGGTGGTAGTGGAGAATTACTTGTTTCTTATTGTAATAAATAAAAATAAAATCTGCTGTTTAATTCTCCAAGTATTTTACTATTGTTTAATATGCGTAGGCCATTGACCAAGTTCCTTAATTCGTTCAATAAAATGATTACTGATAATTTATAAAGGAGTGTGTGTCTGAAACAAATGATAAGTGTTGTGAATTGTACTCGGATTATTTTTCATTCCTATTTGTATAAATCTGGACAACACCTCTGCTTATATATATATTTTTTTTTCTTCACTATATATTTTTTTTTCTTCACTTTGGAGTTGTTGGCTCGGGAGCTAATTGCCTCCTAGTAATCTTCCTTTGTGTAATACTGCAGGTGTACTGATCATGCACCCGAAGATGTGCCCGTGGCATTAAACGCAACACTGGAAGACTTGCAACTTGAATATGTTGATTTGTACTTGGTAGGTCTTTTTCCATCATCTTATGAATCAAACTAATCATCCATTAAGGTCCACAGAATAAGAATGAAACGCCTCAAATCTATAGTCTAAATTTAAACAACTTTGATACTCCGGTTACAAGTGGGAAATGATTAGCGGCACGTCGTATGATTTTGCAGATTCATTGGCCAGTGCGGATGAAGAAGGGGTCCGTTGGCTTTGAGCCTGAAAACCTTGTTGCATCAGATATACCTAACACATGGAAGGCCATGGAAGCACTCTATGATTCTGGCAAGGCTAGAGCTATAGGGGTTAGCAATTTCTCTGTGAAAAAGCTCGGCAATCTGTTGGCTGTTGCGCGTGTTCCTCCAGCTGTCAACCAGATTGAGTGCCATCCTTCATGGCAGCAGGCTCAACTGCGGGAATATTCTAAATCCAAGGGAATTCACCTATCTGTGAGTTGACGAAAACTTCATTCAAATTCCCTTGAGTTTGATTTAATCCTTAGGTTTCTTGATTTTTCAACGCTGCTTGTATGGTGACACAATATCAATACTTAAATCTTAACTTGAAGGGTTATTCGCCATTGGGCTCTCCTGGCTCAACATGGCTCAAAGGTGAAGTCCTTAAGCATCCGATTATAGTTGCTACTGCAGAGAAATTGGGCAAGACTCCTGGACAAGTTGCTCTCCGTTGGGGAGTGCAAATGGGCCATAGTGTGCTTCCAAAGAGCACAAACGAGGCGAGGATCAAAGCAAACCTTGATATTTTTGGCTGGTCCATACCAGATGACCTGTTTGCCAACTTCACTAAGATTGAACAGGCAAAGTCGATTCTCGTTCTCTCTTTTCTTTAGATTAGAGTAAAATGCTTCAATTTGGATGCGCATTTAGGCCATTTGCAATATTAGATACCAAATTATGTTGAGAATTTCTGTGGATTTCCTCTCCTAGCTTCTTACAAGAAGTTTCTTTTTATAAATTGCAGGCAAGACTTCTTAGGGGTACTGGATTTGTGCACGAGACTCTTGGTGAATACAAAACCGTTGAAGAGCTTTGGGACGGAGAGATCTGAGCATATTTTTTTTATAATATCATTTTCTAATATATTTATCGCAATTACCTACGCAATATTATCACTGTGGTTGATTTTATTTTGAGTTGGTCTCCTGCGCACAGTGTGCATCGTGCACACTATGCCACCAATCAACCCTTATTATATTTAAGGGAGAAGAACTTAAACAAAATAACTGCTGCTTGAGCGGTTACAATGTTTTGTTTGGGAGTATGAGGTCACAGGTTCGAAACTGGTTCGAAACTTGTCTTTGTAAACTTTTATGTATAAAGTAAAGAAATGAGTTGACTTTTGGGTATGTATGGAGAAAAAGTAATGGTGTGGGACGTCCCGAAAATGAAAGTGTGAAAGTAATTGGACGGAGGGAGTAACAAACACCACTTTTCACAAATTATTATTTAATATAAGTACTTTTAACAGTAATAATAAACACCACATTACAGAGTAAATTATTATTTAATATAAGTACTTTTAACAGTAATAATAAACACCACATTACATAGAAAAATTCATTTTATGTCCTGTAACTTAGGCCTAATCCAATTTATATCCTTTAAGTTTTCACTTTTTCGATTTACATCCTTTTTAGTCCAATTTACGTATAATTTTTAATTTTATTTTAAATATTTTTAAAATTTTAATTTATATATTTTTTATATTTAGAATTTTATGTTTTTATGAGATTTTTAGAAATTTTTTATTTTTAATTTCCAATATTTCAAATTTTTTAAGTTTTTTTGAATTTTGAATTTTAGAATTTTTTATTTTTATTTTACACAATTTATAAATTTTAATGATATTTTTAGTTTTTAATGAGATTTTTAATTTTTTAAAGAATTTTTTAATTATTAATTATTAATTATTAATTTTAAAACTTAAACGACGTAAATTGGACTATTTGACCGGAATTCCAATTTTCCGGCGAAAAGGACATAAATTGGACCTAAAAGAATATAAATTGGACACCCTAGGACGTAAATTGAAAAAGTGAAAACTTAAAGGATATAAACTAGATTAGGCATAAGTTACAGGACGTAAAATGAAATTTTCTCCCACATTACACTAATAACATACACCAGTAATAACAAACACCACTTTTCACTATTTTGAATAAAACTTTTAAGTATTAACAGTAATACTAAACACCACATTACACTTTTATCTGTTGCTGTTCTAATTTCGAGAAATCTCATCGCCCTTGCCCATGGATGAAGCTTCCCTTCCTTGAATTCCCAAAAAACAGCTACAGCACAGAGTTCCAAACAAAATTATCAATATGCATACGATCAAATTTACGATATTAAAATGGAAGGAAATATTCATTTGTAATAGAGAAGCCCAATAAAATACTCCACTGTTAAAATCGGTAATTAATGAATGATGGTTTCAATGATCGGTTATGAAAAAAAAATAGTGATTAATAATAACGTACGAAATGAGTACCGTCAGACGCCATTGAAGAAGGGAGAAGAAAGGAGAAGAAGAAAAAGCGGAGGCGCCATTGAAGAAGGGAGAAGAAAGGAGAAGAAGAAAAAGCGGTTAAAAAAGGAGTGCACCAAACCTGTTTTGGTGTGTAGGGTGTATTTGAGACTTTCCCTTTTATTTTTTACCAGGACTAGTTCATATGATTCGAAAAAATAAAATATCAACTGCTATTAAGGATTTATTTTTTCGATGACTAGTATTTCTTCCGTGCGATGCACGGTTTATAAATTAATGAACTTATATAAACAATGATGTTAATAAATGATTTTTTGTATACATACAATAGTGTAAGATTTTTTTTTTTAAAACCATCAATTTTAATATTTTATTTGAAAAATAAATGTCACAATAATATTGGATAAAATTAAGATTTATTAAAAATAATTAATTAAGCATAACTAATAAATATCAATTTTAAATAATATTTAATAAGTAATAATATTTTATTTGAAAAATAAATGTCACAATAATATTGGATAAAATTAAGATTTACCAAAAATAATTAATTGAGTATAATTAATAAATATCAATTTTATATAATATTTAATAAGTAATAATGTTTTACAATAGTTATATTTATATATAAAAGAAGTATATCTATAAAATAGACATGAAGATTTGATCAAATATAATAAAAAGATAGATATGAATGATACAATATTATTATATTGCTAATAGAAAATAATGAAGAAATCCCAGAAAAAAAAATTGATTGGCATGGAGAGAGGAGAGAGAAAATGAAAATAAAGCGGGTCCCACAAACACAATATTTTAGGCGGGAAGTTGTCAAGGAAGCCGTTATTATATATATACTAGTATTTCTCCCGTGCGATGCACGGTTTATAAATTAATTTAAATATTTTATTTAAAAAATAAATGTTACAATAATATTGGATAAAATTAAGATTTATAAAAAATAATTAATAAATATTCATTTTGTATAATCTTTAATAAGTATTTACAAACTAATTTTCAATAAGAAGTTCGAATCATATTGACCATATTTATTGGAACTAATTTTTATTTAATAATTATATTTTAACACAAAAATTTATAAATAATTTTCTTTTAATAATTATATTTTAATTCTATGAAAATCCGTGACCATCTTTCAATAATAATTACTCCTATATTTTAACACCACAAAATATATAACACTTTTCAATAATAAAAATTACACTTTTTACTAACCAAATCTACCACTTTTCAATAACGAAATCTACCACTTTTCAATAATAAAAATTACATTTTTCAGTTAAAATATATACCACTTTTCAATAATAAGAATTACATTTTTCAATCTACCACTTTTCAATAATAAAAATTACACTTTTCAATAATAATATCTACCATTTTTCAATAATAAAAATTACATCAATGTGATGATTGAATTAAAACACACAAATTGCAACACCAAATTAGAGGCTCGAAACTCCATTAACTTACACAGTTGGATAATAGAACGCATAACATTCATTACTAAAAGAGGAGCAAATTGCAGAGGATAATTCATTATCAAGTATACCACAGCGATATATTAAAGTGCGAATGACAGTCCTGCAAATTAAAACCCTTTCTTCGTGTGGGTTGACGGAGAAGTCGAGCAGCAGTATTAGCCGTTTAGGTGTAATCGTGCCAGTGAACGTCATTGATGGTTGTGAAGTCAGGTGGAGAGAGAAAGAAAGGAGAAGAAGAAAAGAATGGGAGAAAAAAACGGTTAAAAAAAAAAAGTGTGTACACCAATTTTTTTGGTGCACATGGTGCATTTAAGACTTTCTCCTATAAAATAGATATAAAAATTTGATCAAATATACTAAAAAAAGATAAATATGAATTATAATATTATATTTTTAATAGAGAATAATGAATAAATTCAAAAAGAAAAATTGAGATGGAGGGAGTAGTTGGGACTTGGGAGCCCTCCTAAATATCAACGGCTCCTTAAAAAAAATAAAAAAGTATCAACGGCTTGGAACGTGACACGTATTCCTGAAGCTAAAACGGCTGACTGCTCTCCCGCTTATAAAAATGGTGGAAGGTACGCTTCAGTTTGTCACTTTCTTTTTGGTGTTAACATTTTAGTATTACGTATTCGATTTCTCTTTTTATTTCTTTAGGAAGAGAAGGGAGTAACAGTTCACTAGAATAATGGCAGAGGAGATCCGATACTTCGAATTGAACACCGGGGCGAAAATTCCGTCGGTGGGGCTCGGTACATGGCAATCTGAACCAGGTCTCGTTGGGCAAGCTGTGGAAGTTGCAATCAAGGTATCCGCACGCTGTTGTGTGTTTTAGTAGCTGTAGATATCTCTTGAGTGTACTGTATCCGTTTTTGTTGACTTTCATCTCCTTCTGTTTTAATCTTTTGTTTATTGTTTCAAAATTGCACGTGATTTATTATGATTTATGCTTGATTCTGTGGTGTTATCGGCTATATTTCCAATTGGTTTCTGTATGAAAGAGAGTGAAAATATGGAGCTGCGTATTTCGATACTTAGCAGTAATTGATTTCTTTTTTGCGCATTTACAGATTTTGATCTCTTTTTCCTTCTGCTTTTTGGTCGTTTGCAGATTTTGATTTGACTGATTTCTAAATTATTCTCATCTGATAATCTATTCAATACTGTACATTGCACTTCACAGTTAAATTGAACATGTGAGGAATGAGGATATAATAGAATGTATTCCTCAGTATACAGTTCTGATTAGGTTAATGAGTTTCTTTCTCTCCCTTTTTCTTCTCTTGTAGTGGTATTTTTCTTAGAGATTGGAAATATATAACGTTAACCGTGGTTTATTCTCTAAGGTTTGATCTGATTGAAAATAGTTCGCCTATGATCCATTTTTATCACGACTAGTTTGAATATGACCAAAATTATTATTAAGAGGCTACTGAGAAATCATGTTCTGTTCTATCGTCTGAGAGTGAGTGAGCATGAGAGAGATCATAGTATTTCTGAGTTTGAAATTGTTAAAATTATTATTCTTTTAGCATTTATATAACAAGCACCATGTATCAATCACTTGTGATTTCTTATTGCAGAGTGGATATCGTCACATCGACTGTGCTCGAGCATATGAAAATGAGAAGGAGGTAAGAACTTTCCTCCTTAGACAAATTGCAAGCATGGGATCAGTTTTTATCATTTCATCTTGGAAGATAAATTATTAAGTTAACCCAAAATATACATGGAAAGCTCATCCGATATTGAATTGTAGCAACATTTACTGGTCGATGAGCAATGGAACAAGGATTAGTTAATGAGTAAAATTCAATCCTTGCTTTTCATTTTGCTCCTACATGCAAAACTGAAAACTCATTGATGAGTACATATGACAAGAAGTACTCTGTGATGGAGCCTGGAGGTGCTCCTCATTTTTCTTGCCCGTCAAAATTTTATTTCGTCTTAGTGACCATTCTTATTTGTCACTTACAGATTTAGAAAAATTGCAAAATCTAAGCACTTACTTAGCACAACTGAACATGATTCCATTTGGAAAATAATGCTTACTAAACATCAGTATGCACGAATATGCTTAAGTTCACATGAAGGAATCTGTGTAGGTATGTGTTGCTTCATATGAAATTTAATTAATGTTTCTTTCCTTTCAGATTGGTTTAGTTCTGAAGAAGCTGTTTGATGATGGAGTTGTCAAGAGGGAGGATTTGTTTATTACTTCTAAACTATGGTAAACAGATTTAGATAAGTGATAGTTATGGAGAGTTGAGCTCTTATCTCATTTAAAAAAGTGGGAACTGTGAGTGTGATTATGTATGTTTGAATATTATTAAGTGTGTGAAGTGATATATTCTAGCAATTGGTTCATTGTTTCTTGATTAATCTCTCTTATAACTGCAGGAATAGAGACCAAGCACCTGAAGATGTTTCTGATGCACTTGGCAAAACATTGGAAGAATTGCAACTTGACTATCTTGATTTATACCTTGTATGCAATTTTCTGTATAATAATATTTTATCAAGTCTCCAGAGTGAAGCCAACATAGTTTCTGAATATCTGATTTAAGCAACTTTGAAATGATTTAATGGGTTTATGTCAACACATCAAGTACATCAAATATCAATCTGTCTCTACATATATGTATCCCTCATGTGTGTGGATATCCTGCTTCATACAATTAATGAATTAATTGAAATGTTTGATTCTGCAGATTCATTGGCCTGTACGAATGAAGAAAGGATCAGTTGGGTTTGGTCCTGAAGTCCTTGTTCCCACAGATATACCTGGCACATGGAAAGCCATGGAAGCACTGTATGATGCTGGTAAGGCCCGAGCTATTGGGGTTAGCAATTTCTCAGTGAAGAAGCTGAGTGATCTGTTGGATGTAGCGCGTGTTCCTCCAGCTGTCAACCAAGTGGAATGCCATCCTTCGTGGCAGCAGGCCAAACTGAGGGCATTTTGTAAATCCCAAGGAGTTCACCTATCTGTGAGTTGATACCCTCATTACTTTATTGCTAAGACTGTCGATGTTTCTTTCCTTTATTTTCATAGCTATATGGAAAGAAAGTAAAATCTGCTACAGTAATAATTATTTCAATCTTTAAAGGTTCTGCTTGTTATGTCTTTTAGGGATATTCACCTTTGGGTTCACCTGGTACAACATGGCTCAAAAGTGAGGTCCTCCATCACCCTATCTTAGTTTCTACTGCAGAAAAACTAGGAAAGACTCCTGCACAGGTTGCTCTGCGGTGGGGTCTGCAGATGGATAATAGTGTACTTCCGAAAAGCACTAAAGAATCGAGGATCAAAGAGAATTTTGATATTTTTAGTTGGTCCATACCGGATGACTTATTTGCCAAGTTCTCTGGAATTGAGCAGGTTAGTTCTCATATTTCTATTGAAGTTCTCCCAACTTCTACATCTGCATATCTTGTTGGGTAATATTGATGACAATCAACCGTATTCGTTGTGCAAATTCAATAGAACTAGACCTAAATATTGAATTAAGAGTTCCTATGATTTACTTTGTTCCATGTATCCTTCATACTGAGAGCCATTAATAAATGTTGATAAGATTTGAACTCATATATCTTAATTGTTTCTGAATTTGTAGGCACGACTGCTTAGAGGTTCTTTTGCTGTCCACGAAACCCTCAGCCAGTACAAAACACTTGAAGAACTGTGGGATGGTGAAATCTGATGATGGCTCATGATTTATGCCTATGGTCTAAAATGTGTTCTTCGTCTTACATTATTAGTGTTTTTTTTTGGATGTTATGAAGTCAATCTGTTTTGAGTGATATCCATTCTGTTTGTGTGATGTTATGATCTTTTTTTGTAATGGTTTTGGGAATATTTCAGTATGGAAATTAATTAAGTCGATCGACATTTCTTCTTCAAGCCCACTTTATTATGTAGGCCTCATTTTTTTAAAAATATGATTCGGGTAAAACATTAAGCCCTTAGTCCACATATTATACTCCCTCCAATCCTTTTTAATTGATGTTTTGAAACTTTTTAGAATTAGCAAAGTAAGTTAATTAATAGAATAAGTTATTATCTTTCCAATAAAGTCATGCATGTACTCAGTAAAATCTACTTACAATCATTTAATTATTAAGGGCATATTAGAAAAATAATTAATTTTTTAATATATGTGTGGAGTATAGGATGTCAATTAAAAAGGATGGGAGGGAGTATAATTTATGTGTGATGAGAGTTGATTTTATACAAGTTTCTGGATAAATTAATAGAAAAATAATTGCCGAGCTTCGAGTTGAATGTCCTATGTCCTGTGGTTCAAACTTGTTTGAAATGTTATTGAGTTTCGAAATTAATGTTTCACCTTATTTGATAATTAACTGAGTCGAGCTCAAACAAACTTTAATTGAACTGAACACAAATTGAGCTAGAGTATGTTCAAACTTATTTGCTATTTATATTGAATCGAGCTCAACAATTTTTTACACGTCAATCTTGAATAGAGTATTAAATAATTTAATTTTCAACTTCAAAAAATATAATAAAAAATAAATAATTGTCAAATAATGTTGTTGCTCGATCCCATGATTTAGATAGTTGTCGCACCCTTTTTTTTTTTTTTTTAAGCCCTGGAGAATGTAGATAAAAGCTTACTCAAAAACTTGTACTCCTACCTTTTAAAACAAACCAAACGTTTTTATGAAATAAAATTCGTGCGACAAACACTGTAAACTCAAGATATTTTGAAATAGAAACTCACTCACTAGGAAATAAACTTCTCATAACTCGTCTGAAATAGAAAATTGACCTAGCTTAACTGAGAAATAACCCACTCCCAATGAAATTTCAAGTAAAACAGGAATATTCATGCAATGAAATAAACGTGTTTAAGTTGAATACAAAATAAGGTGTTGAGGCAATCCATCTCCACCGTTCTTTCACTCCAACAATTTGAAAATATTTAAAAATATTTGAGTGAGCAAACCACTAGATTAGTGAAGTCTTTTGTCACATTTAAATACCAATGAAAACATAATCATCAACCCATAAACATGGGTAAATTTCAGTATTTTCGCCTGACTAGAGTGCTAACATAAAAAACTAATTGTTTGAGATAGATATCACTTCTAAAGTGTTAAGACGTCATGTTCAAATAATGTTTCGTCTCATTCTAAAATGGTCTCACACAATATTTCCTTGCACACATATGGAAACAACCACCAATGTGGTTAGAACCAATTAATATTCCAATATATTGTAATTAACTTAATACAAGTGTATTGAAATACGAAACAAAAATATTAAATCAAGATAGGAGAATTGCGGTGAATGAAGAATGGTACATTTAAGTTGAATATTGAAAAACATAATATAATTTCATGTAGTTTTCACAAGAAATTAACCAACAAATGAAGTTATATCGACTCCAAAGATCATATTGGAGAGCACTCCAAATCCAAGCTGCCCTACTAGAGCAAACATGGACTTCCCTAGTCGACTCGACGTCGTCCCATTATTACTTGCACCCACCTGCTGTTGCGGCTGCGGTTGCGCATAATTATAATAATATTGTTGCTGTGGTGGTGGGTACATGTAATGGTAACCCCCGGGTAATAAGGCCCGTAATTCGGATAACCCGGCCCATTATAATAATAATAATAATGAGGCGGGGGGGCATGTTGATCATGAGCCTGACCGGGCCTTGGAATTCCCCGTTGACTAGTTTGTGGGGCGGGGCATGAAACCACGGGTGCTAATACACACTCCAAATGAATATCCAAGTTACAAGTGGAGCACCTATAACGCCAATTGTTACAAGCATTTCTACAAACACTGCAACAATTAGGTACCAATGGGGATTGGAGAATCAAAGGGTGGATCTTGTGAAGAGCATGATTCAATTTATGTGGTAATTGTGTGCAGAGCGGGTGGAGGTCGAACTCGCAATCTTTGCAACGGTAGAATAGGCCCTCGACGGGGTCCCGACAAACGTCGCAAATGCGATTGGTTTGTCGGGCGGGTTGAGGCCTCCGCATGACTAAGGTGAGGGAGTGCGGGTGCATGGAGGAGGAGAGGAGACGAGGGCATGTCCCGCAGTAGTCGTGCAAGTCGAAATCGCAGCCGATGTTGCTGCAACGGTATCTTTTGCCGGTTCCGAGTGTTTTGCATCCGTCGCATAAGAATTCTTTGTCGCTTTCAATTGGTTTTAGTGGATGCCCTTCGTGTGTGAAGTGATCTATGGAGGTTTTGGGGAGAGGAGCCATAGAGATGATCAATTGGCTTTCGAATTGTCAACTAATTTGGATGTTTATGGAGTATATATGTGTGATTAAATAAAGACTTTGGTTTTAATTTGGATGTTTGTGTAATTAAATAAAGACTTTTCAGGGCGTAGACTTTTAGTTGAGGGGTTGACTTTATGGGCCAATCAGATCGGATCGATCGACCTAACTGTTTTTTTTTGGAAATAATAGTGATGACTGAGTAAACTCTCTGAATGAGCAGGTAGGCGCGTTTGACTCCTCTCTCTATTTTATGTTTTGGGATTTTATAGGACGGGAAAATCCTGAATTGAGAAATCCTGATAAATAGTAATTGTGTGTATTTGTTTTGAGATTTTGAGTAGGATGAGATGTAACTTTATGTCAAATCAAATTGTGTAAGAGCGGTTGGATGAGATGTAATGGTAGGATGTATAAATATTTTTAGGGGTGGATGTAGTTGAATGGAAAAATCCGAATGTGAAATCCCGAAGTAGAACAGGACGTCCCACATCCGGACGGGTGAGTCCCAAAACAAACATGCCCTTAATGTAAAGATTAATGCAATATTGGTATGTCATCTGATTCTATCTATTTGAAGAGTAGCTAGTCGTCTGATTTTGGAGTTCAACACAAGTTGAGTAAAGTGTACTCAACTGATAAGGTTTAGTAGTCTGTTATAGGAGTCAACTAATCTGAGAAGAGTTTGGATAACTCTGCTGATGCAAGTCGTCTGAATCAGATCAGCAGAGTTGGGTCCAAGTCTGCAGCTGAGTCAAATCTGCTGATTTTCAGTTTTCAGAGTTAGTTTCTTTCGATTATTCTGTTAGTTAGTTAGTTTGTTAGTGGCAGTTATCAATAACATTATACATCTATAAATACATCATCTAGTGCATAGATTGTAAGTAATGAGAGTATTGAGTTTTGTAGGACTTAGTGAATATTCTGCGATTAGATATCAAGCTTTGTGTATACTTGTAATCTGTAACTTTCATTCATGATTAGTGAAGAGAGTCTTCTATCCTCCTTGGTCGTAGATCGTTTGATCGAATCACGTAGATTATGTGTTCTTTTTTTAAATTCTTTATTTGTTTCAATTATTTGCATTTTTAGTTGTCTTGTTTTATCATTTATGAGAAATTGCTTTGTGGGTACAATTCCATGACACTTAAGGATATGATTTGTTCGATGATATGAAAATATGGTTGAAGATAATGAATTTGTGAATAAAATAGCTAGGAATGATAATTCTTATATTAGAGAGTATTAATTCTACATTCTATTGCATGTTGTTTGTAATAATAATGTAATTGTTTATTTAGAATGTAGATAAAAGCCTTTAATATATATTAATGTTATTGTTTATGGAGAATGTAATAATGTAGCTGATAAAGCTTAAATCTCCAAGGCTTTCATCTAAACTTCAACAACTTTCATTTTTATTACACTGATAATATTTAAAAATAAACCTATAAAATACAAAATAATTTTAAAAAAAATTGAATATTTTTTTAATTTCATTGAATAGTATACTGAATTTTATAATATGAGACTACTATCACCCATTAATACATACATGTATTAAAAATAATGGTGCAAAGAATGAAAATTGAATTGCATGATTTGAGAAAGTTGAAACTGGATCTTTTGCGTGTTGTGCGGCATACTTTACTTTGGAAAAAAAGATTGTGTTGTCTGTCTTTTAACTAGTATTTTTAAGTGTTGGTGGAAAAAGATGAATTATGTAATTAGTCCATATCTGTGGAAATTGCAACGACGCGGTGGCTGCACATGCCATCCAGCTACTCCACATGTTAGTCCATGACACTATTTCACACGTTACGCATTGCTCCTCAGTCCTCTCTCTCCCGTTTTCCTTAAAAATTGAAAATGTTTGAGACATTTAAAACTTTAATTTACTATGCATTAATGGAGAATTGAAGAGATTGAAAAAGATAAGATGAGAAAGTTATAGATTAATGGAATGTGTTAAAAGGTTTTTATTCATTAATAAAGGGTAAAATTGTCAATATATATCACTTCTTAATTATACAAAAGAAAAAAAAAAGACACTTTTTTAAAAACGAAGCAAGTATGTTTTAGTTACATAAAGAGAACGGGCAATAAAGTAGCTCATTGTTTAGCGTTATATGGTCTTTCTTATGGCACCACATTTTTTTTAGAACCGGCTCATATTGAGTTGAGTGCTTGCAGATATTAAGACTACATGATTTATATATATACAGGGACGGAGGGAGAGAGGGCCCAGGGGGGTCACTGGGCCCCCCACCCATTTTACAATTTTTTTTTAATAATTTTTTTAAAAATATTAAATAATAAAAAATAAAAGAAAAATAATTATAATTAATCATATTTAATAGTTATATAATAATTTCTAAGTGTATTAGTAAAATATTAGTAGTGCAATTATTACTTTTTCTGTCTTATAAGTACTTGTTTTGTGTATAATTAAATAACTTTTTTTTTTTTAAATTATCTTTCATTATCATGAAAGATTGAGGGAAAAAAATGAATGAAAGTATAAGAGAGTGGAATAACTTGCTTTAATAATAAAGAAAGAAAGATGAAAAAGTATTAAAATAAAAATTATAGGAATTTACATATGAATAATTTAGGGAGAAACGTGTAAAAATAGCTAAAAATGATAATTTTTTGAAACAAGAATTAAGACTAATAGCGCCAATCAATATGAAACGAGTGAAGTATATAACAATTTAAAACATAAAAATTAAAAGATGCTCGTGTATAGACTGTATAAATATTATTTTGTAGGTAATGAGTGGAATGAATGAAACTTTTATTGAAATATATTAAAACTTAACTTGATTAATTAGTAATATATTATATGTTTCAAAAAAATTTATAGATATTAAAAGCGAAATTTATTATTCATAATTGGGCCCCCCATCGATTAGTTTCTGGCTCCGTCACTATATATATATATATATTTTAAATAATAATAATAACAAGTGGATGGACGTGAACTCAAATTGAGAGATTAAAAAATGTAATGATGAGTAGATTTTTTAGAGATAGTTTTGTAAACTTTTAAGTTTTATCTATTAAAAGTAAAGAAGTGAGTTGATTTGTGTATACATGAGACTAAAAATAATAACATTTTATGTAAATTTGTGAATATTGTGAGGTTGTACTTTATAAATGTATTTTTTATTTTAAAGGTAAGAAAGTTATTGAGGAATATTTGGGAAAGAAAAATATGAGTGTTGGATGGAGGAAGTAATTAATACAGTAGAATGCAACATTACAAAATGAGCTTATTACACGAAAACTTCCTCGTATTTTAGAAATGTTGTGTTGAATTTTCTATGATTTGAAAATTGCATGGAATTTTCTTATATTTATTAGATAAAATTAACTCTCCCAATAAATAAATAAAAGTTAATGGTGCCATCTAATTCCATTGTTTCTTGTTATATTTATGTCCTTCATGGTATAATCTAAGACTTCGGTATTTAAAAAATAAGATCCGAAGAAATAAATAATATATTCACTCGCTTTTGAAGAAAAAAAATGAAAAGTTAATTTTGTCATTCATAGTATAACCTACAGAGAATTTTATGAAATTTTCAAATAATAAATATCTTAAGTTAGGTGAGGGCTAGTGTGGGGTTTTTTATTAGATAATAGTATATTAAATAAATAATTTTAAAATTACGGTAATAATGAAAAGTTTGTTTTTTTTTTTTTAATTGTAAAACGCTGAGGAGCTACGCGTTTCTGTATAAAAACGTTAGGTCCCCACGCGTTTCTGTAGAAATTCCATCTGTTTTTTTTTTATTATTTCACTATCACCCCAAAACGCGTTGGGGCCGGGCGTCTGGTGGTTTCATTGTAATTTTAACAAGCTGCGGTACAAATGGGGTACAAACAGAATATAAAAAGTGGAAAACGCCCAATCGTTTCCTTTTTTTTTTTTTTTTTTTTCATTTACTTACTCAATGAATTTACTTTCTTAATTAAAAAAAATATTAAAAAAGAAAACGCTTTGCCCAAAAGCGTTTTTTTCTTTTGCTTATGTACCATACCATATACATATAAACATATATATAACATGCGTGTCATACTTATATATATTATATGATTATGTTTATAATGTTTATATAATATATATTTATATAATATATAGTCCAATATATGTTGTTTGTTTTAATTTTATTTATTTATTAGCTATAGAATATATTATCAACACATTAAAAAAAAAAAAAAACACATTAAAATTAAAAAAAAAAAAAAAAAGTGTAACAATTGAATCGGTCCAAAATAAAGAATGTTTCACCATAAAGAAAGAGCTAGGTTGCAGGATGGGATGTCGTTCGTAAATTTGATGTTTCGATTAAGTAACATACATAAAATATCCGATTTGATAAATAAATTTAAAATTCAGCATGATAATCAATAAATTTAGTGCAAAAGACCTCCCGCCTCAAAGGTTTTAACGACACCTAAGGAGATAATAATCGATAAATATATTTTCATACTAACGAAAATGCGTATCACATTTACGAACGGGAGGTCTTTTGCACTAAATTTATCGATTATCATGCTGAGTTTTAAATTTATTTATCAAATCGGATATTTTATGTATGTTACTTAATCGAAACGTCAAATTTATGAACGACGTCCCATCCTGCAACCTAGCTCTTTCTTTATGGTGAAACACTATTTATTTTGGACCAATTCAATTGCTACACCTTTTTTTTTTTTTTTTAATTTTAATGTGTTTAGTTTTTTTATTTTTAATGTGTTAATAATATATTTTATAGCTAATAAATAAATAAAACTAAAACAAACAACATATATAAGCATATATATTAGACTATATATTATATAAACATTATAAACATAATCATATAATATATATAAGTATGACACGCATGTTATGTATAGGTTTATATGTATGGTATGTATGGTATCTATGATACATAAGCAAAAGAAAAGAAACGCTCTTGGCCAGGCGTTTTCTTTTTTAATATTTTTTTTAATTAAGAAAGTAAATTCATTGAGTAAGTAACTGAAAAAAAAAAAAAAAGGGAAATGCTTGGAGGCTGAACACTTTTTATATTCTGTTTGTACCCAATTTGTACCGCAGCTTCGTTAAAATTACAATGAAACCCCAAAACGCGTTGGGGTCGGGCGATTTGGGGTGAAAGTGAAATAAATAAATAATAATAAAAAAAAGCAGATGGAATTTCTGCAGAAAACGTGGGGGCCTAACGTTTTTATACAGAAACGCGTCGCCCCTCAACGTTTTACAATTAAAAAAAAAAAAAAACATTATTACCGTAATTTTAAAATTATTTATTTAATATACTATTATCTAATAAAAAAACCCGGCTAGTGTGTCCACGTATGCAGAATAATATTCACTACTATAATATATTTAAATAATTTAAAAGTAGAAATCTCCTTATATAGTAATAGTGAGTTTAAATTGATGATGTGTCATTTTGTGGTTAATTTGACTTATGTGTCATTTTGTGGTTCATTTGAATAGTTTGGCTTATGTGTCATAATTTAATGAAATTGTTAATTTTAAAAAGTATGATTTGTAATTAAGTTATTGGTTGAGTAAGATATGATTCATAAACTCTTTTAAAATATTATATTCTTATTAACTATTGATTTTTTTCCTAATTATTTATTTATTTATTTAAGGTGTTGTGGTTGATATAAAATGTTGAATTTCTTATTATTTTAATATTGACTAATTAAATTAATTTTTATTTTATTTATTTAACTTTATTATTGTAGTATTCATTTTATTCTTTAGTTTAATTTATTTTTTAACTATTTAATGTACTTTTGAGTAAAATACAATCTAAAATGTATTTTTATTGGTGTGTACAATTCTTTATTTAATTAGTTATTAAATTTTATTTTATAATTACTTTTATCTTATATCTCAAGTAATTATTTTAAATTTATTGTAAGTTCAATGTATTTAAAAAATAGAGCTCGAAAATATATATGTAAAACTTATTATATAATTTTATACATAATATTTATTATATAAATAATTATATTATTTTACAAGATTAACAAATTTGTTATATATACATAATACACTACTTTTATAATATAGAATCACCTTATATACTAATAGGGAGTTTAAATTAATGATGTGTCATTTTGTGGTTCATTTGACTTATGTGTTATAATTTAATGATGTTGTTAATTTTAAAAATAATTAATTGCAAATTAAATCACGACATTTCGCTCATTTGCAATCTAATCTAAACCTTAAAAGAGTTGCAAATAAATCACAAATTTTAAATATTATTGCAAGTTCGACTTCTTAGAAGTCTACTTTGTCCCTAAATCATACATTTTGATATTTGGTTTGATTGAAAAATAATATTGTTTTATTAAGGTGTTGTTATGTCATTAAGAAGTCTATATTATGTTAGATTCGAACACAATTAAAATTGTCAAAAAGACTAAATTGCAACTATATTTAAAGTTTGTGATTTATTTGCAATTACCTTAAAGTTTAGATTAGATTGCAAATGAGGAAAATGTTATGATTTAATTTGTAATTAATTAAAATATTTATTTAAGGTGTTGTGGTTGATACTGAAGGTTGACTTACAATTTAAGAGTTATTTTAATACTCGGGAAAATATCACTTCTGATCACTGAACTTTATCACTTTTCAGATTTGGTCACCCACATTTAATCACTATCAAAATTGGTCACTCACTTATTCTTTTTTATCAATTTTGATACTGCTGTTAGTGAATCTGTCATTTACTAACGGAGAAAAGGTTTCGAGGCCAACTTTTATTTTCCCTCTTTTAATTCCTTAACCCTAAACCCCCAAACCCATTTTTTTTTTTATTGAATTCAATTAATATTACTGGTGTGGGGTTAAAAGTAGATTATCAAGCCTGAATAATTATAAATGGGGAAATGAATTCTAATAATTAACTGAAATAAGTTTCTATTCCCAATCATTATACAAATTCAATATGAAAACAATAATTGAAATATTATTAAAAAAAGTCTAACAGAGTAAAAAAAACAAGTTTGAATAATTTTCAACCACAATGAATACAATAATTATAAACCATCCAACTACACACCATATTTATAAAAACAGAATACATAACTACTACATGACCACCACAATTTGACTAATTTGGCCATCACTCTCACTTGTTTTTCCTTTGGTATTTTCCTTGTTTGGTCCTTTTGATGAACCACTGCCACTCTTTCCTAGGTAAGTAGCTAGATTTGACATAGTGATGTAATTCACTCCTCTTTTCACAATAATTGGATTGTGTACCCTTGATGATGATTGCACAACATATAGAATAAGAAATTAGTCACGTAAATAAGCCAAGACACATTCACATTTGCTCCATTGTGATTTTTTCTTTTTCTATCCCCTCCTGAGTTTTCCATTTCTACTCTGGAAAGGGTTAGTGGATGAATCACCCAATGTTCTAGAAAATGCATGAGAATTCCTTCTGACCTATTACCCGATAAATATAATAATGATACAAAAAAAACTTAAATATTAAATTGAAATAAGAAATACATATTGTACATACTGGTAATTTTTGTTTCTTTACTTGAGTATTGCTTGTTGGAGTATTTTCCACACTGATTGGTTGAAATTCTCCCATGGGTATTTTTTCGGGCTCCACGGGACCACGACTGCAAGTTCCACATGCCCCATTCTTGCTTTTAAGTTTGTTTCATTTTTTTTTTCAGGACAAGTTCTAAAACTGCACGATCTTTGTGATATGTCTACAGTGTGTTGGTCGAATGGTCCCATGATTTAAAAATGTAAATCATCTGATTTCATAGAAATGCATTCAGCTGCTTCCTTCATTTTTTTTTTCTGTTAGGTGCAGAAGCATTTTGGTTCCTTTTAAACATCTCTTCAGTTCTTAGTACAAACTCAAAATCACTCTGGTTTAGGAGTTTAGGGTTAAGGAATTAAAAGAGGGGAAATAAAAGTTGGCGCCTCAAAACTTTTTCTCCGTTAGTAAATGACGGATTCACTAACAGCGACATCAAAATTGATAGAAAAGAATAAGTGAGTGACCAATTTTGATAGTGATTAAATGTGGGTGACCAAATGTGAAAAGTGGTAAAATTCAATGACCAATTTATTTAAGGTGTTGTGGTTGATACTGAAGGTTGACTTACAATTTAAGAGTTATTTTAATACTCCTATTACTTAAATTATTTGTTTTCAAATTTTTTAATTTTTTTAAAGTTATTTTCATATTCATTAAATGTAAGGTGTTGGTTGATATTGAACAATTTATTAAGAATTATTTTAATATTATTTTAAATTGTTTGTTTCCTGAATTTTATAATTTTTTTTAAAGTTGTTTTCATATTTATTAAATGTCAACGTCTTATTCTCACAAATTTTCTTTGAAATTTACTTTATAAATTAACTAACATAAGTGTAATTATTTTGTATAATTCAAAATATTATGTTAGTTAAACTTTTATATTATAATATAACGTTATAATTAATATAATTGAAAAAAATGTTAAATTTTTTTAACAAAATAATTATAATTCTGTGAAATTGTTTTTTTTAAATATAATTATAATAATTTATTATACAAAATAAAAAAAAAAAAAATTAAGTAAATAAATAAAAATTTATTATTAAATATTTAAAAATATATTTAAAATTTCGTGTAATACACTGGTTTTGCAGTAGTCACATATACTTTTTGAGATGCATACAAGAAGAAACGTTTCGTAGTGAGAAAGAGAGATTTTTCTAGATAATATTTTTAATAAAATAGGAAGAGATTCTCTTGTGAAAAAAAGAACTCCCATTTTTTCCGTCAAAAAAAAAAAAAAAACAAAAAAACTCCCATTTTCATGGTGAAAACGGAGTAATTAGCTGATTTTGCCCGTTTTAAAATAAAAAAAAGAATTGATTGGGTGGCTCATCTTTCTCATCGATTGATCCCGAGATTGTCTCCAAGAACTCGATTACACCTTTCAACTTTCCATTTTGATTTTCTTTCTATTTTAGCGTTATAATGGCTTTGGCCATTAATAATTCCCTTCTCTCCCGATATCCCTGCGATTTTACTCTATCCACCCCACCTTTTCTTCCCCTATACATACCCCCACTCAATTCCGCCTCCCACAATATAATTAATCCCAAGGTAGAACAAAATTCTCGCGCCCAAATTCATTTTTCTGCATTTTTTAATCCTTTTCAAACCCTAATTTACTTGGAATTCTAAAACTATATTAATAATCCCTGCAGGTTTTGCGCTTGGATTGTCGTAAACGACGCGCCGTCACTATGAATAACCAAACGACGGCCGAGAAAAAAAATGTGTCCGGAGAAAGAATGCTGGTTAGTTCCTATTGAATGCTGACGATATTTGAAAAAATATAGAAAATGTTTTATGTATTTCAGCGGTTTTTGTGTTTGAATTGATATATTTATTTGTGGGTTTTGAACTTATTAGTTATGATGTGACTTATATTAGTTATCGTGTAACTTATAGGTGTTTGTACCACCGCATCCTTTGATTAAGCACTGGATTTCAGTCCTTCGGAATGAGCAAACTCCTTCCCCAATATTTAGTAAGTTGGTTTTTGTTTGTCAAGTATCTAAATGAATGTTCACTTAAATCTTATCCCTGAGTTGGAAATTTGGATTTTTTTTATTGGAGTTATAAAATTCGAGTATTTTTGTTAACTAGCGATGAGAATATGCTTGGAATTTTTAATGCATCACAATTGGTGCTTGTAATCTTCTAATTTGTCCTTTGTTTTGTGTGATTAACTTTACATCTTTTTTTTTTATTATATTAGAGAATGCAATGGCGGAGCTTGGGAGATTGTTGATATATGAGGCATCAAGAGACTGGCTGGTGAGCTGAATTTTGTTCTTTTCATCCAATGTATGTTTTATATGATATGTTAGTAGTCGCAGTTTCCTTGGATGCCAATTTGTTGAATATTCTGAGTTGATATACATCCATCAAGCAATCTTGTACAGTGTGTAGGGCACAGAAGCACCATTTTCAAATAATATGAACTTCTTGTTTAGGGAACTTCTGCAAAATATTAGTGTATGTTATAACCTATTACAGGAATATGTATCTATGCTTTTGCTTACAAGTTACAGCTATAATCTCCCAGCCAACTATCAGTGGAGAGATCCAGTCACCAATGGGTGCGGTCTCAGTGGAATTTGTTGATCCAAGGGAACCCATTGCAGTTAGTCTCTCTCTCTCTCAATGCTTTCTTTTTGTTGATTGAAAAGGATTGGTTTTTAAATAGATGATGATCTTTGATTCTTTGCACAAAGTGGCAGAACTAACCAGAAGAAAAACTAACTTATAAAGTTGTATCTGGGATTTTTCTCAATCAATCCCATATGTAAAACATTACTCATCTTTTTCTTAATGGAAATACATATGGCATACTCTCACTTTCTGTAGCAACTTTGGAGAAAACTGAAGTTATAATACCTGACAGAAAGTGAATTCTTTAAAGCTATAATCTTTTGAGAGACCTTTTATTTATGCTTCATATGGTGCATTTGAGCTTTTTAAAGCAGGTTTTGTGTTAAGGCTTAAGACTTCAATTGATCATCATTTTGCTCTACAGATTGTTCCCATATTGAGAGCTGGTCTCGCTTTGGCGGAACATGCATCATCAGTTTTGCCAGCGACAAAGACATACCATCTGGGTAGGAAGTTTGTTTACTTTCTTAACTTTTGGAAGAGGGCACCTTGCATTCAGATTCTGAGATTTCTTCTGTATTTATGGCATATTAAACTATTGTGTTCAGTTCATATTAAATGTCATATAATACTTCTTTCATCTTGCAGCAACAAAGACATGAAGTATTATCTAGGGCATCAGAACTTTTCTGTTTTTGTAGTAAAAAAAGATCAATTATTACACTTATTTAGGATAGAAAAACGGTTGTTAAAATTGATTTTCGTATTCTATATTTCAGACATATATAGGGTTGGAGAGGGAAACTAATTTGGTTGCCAAGATTGCAGTTTTTTATTCCAAGGTTGACATAGTAGTCTATTCTTGTGCAACACCTTTTGTTTACACTAAAATATGTATTTCTTTATTTTAATTACATTTTGTTTGTGCTACATAAATGGCCTTTGATTCAAACTTCATAAAAAATTATATTTCAGGGGTTAGCAGAAATGAAAAAACTCTTCAGCCAGCTGTATATCTGAACAAGTAAGGATATCTGTTGAAATTCATCTAATGCCGTTTGTTGCTTTACAGCCTGTCTTATCTATCTGATTTACTTCCTACTTTGCTTTGTCTTATATCAGCCATACAGATGACACCTTTTGATAAATCTGATCATTTTTTTTTTTAACTTCTAATATAGATTGCCAGAGAAATTCCCTGAAGGTTCTCGAGTATTTGTTGTAGATCCCATGCTTGCAACAGGTATTTATATTGATCCCGATCTGAGTCAATGCAGAGTCTTATTTCTCAACTATGTGTGTTGACCTATTTCCAAGTGTGCCTTTTCTCATAAAATGGAGTTGATTAAAACTTTAGGAGCTGTAAACGTACTTTACTGTGCTAATTTTACAATTTTATTCCTCTAGATGATTTGGCATTTAAGTTGGATCAATATGAAAAATATTTTTTACCATTAAGATAAATACTCTACTGCTAAAACCCTTCTTTCACCAAAGCTAGTCATTTTAGTTAGGATCAGCCATAACTTTAATCGTTATATTGTTTGCAAATCCCTTTAAGTTATGGTTTGCTCGAATTGAGAAGCATTGATTTGGACAGTTTCTAGTGTAACAAGATGGAGAGATTTAACCTCAATTTTATCTGGATAAGGAATGTTCTGAAATATTATTTTGCTCTGGGGTTTGGGACACCTTATTCACATAATAATTAAAGACACTTGCATCTCCATCCTCAATCTAAACTAGAATGGCAGTAATTTGTCAACACTTTATGATACCTTTTACAGGTTGTGCTTATATATTCTTCTTTTGTGCTATGAAATGGTGGTTGATGTTTCTGCATGCAATGTCTCAGGAGGTACTATTGTTGCAGCTATTCAACTAATTAAGGACCGAGGGGTTGATAACAAGCAAATAAAAGTGGTCTGCTTCTATTCGTTTTCCTAATTATTTAATAACATTTTCCTTTTTTATCTTCTTTTACCTGGATTTGTGTTGACAGTGTTATTCCAATGTAAAAAATGTTTTGCTCATTGTTTGTCTTGCATTCGTTACAAGATGCCTCTTTATGCTTGAGTGTATTAGTCTTAGAATTCATTAATCTTCATTCCCTTCATGAAAAGCCTAGGAAGGGTTGGGTTATTCAAATCTTGATACTTTTCTGATGTATGTCCAAACTCTACTTACTATACGAATTGTTTGATTTAGATATCTGCTGTTGCTGCTCCTCCTGCGCTTCAAAAGTTAAGCGAGAATTTCCCTGGGTAATGATAATTTCTCTCCATACTAGACTGAGACCCTATATATTTGCACTTCTCTGAGATTTACATATTTTGGTCCAAGTATTTTTCTCTTATATAATTATATTATTTGTCAGGCTTCATGTATATTCTGGAATTCTCGATCCTACTGTTAATGACAAAGGGTAAGCTTCTATACAAAGTGAGCTAGTTGTATGTTGCAGAGTTGCGTAATATTTCCATTTCCTTGATTACTTGATATTTCAGGTTCATAATTCCTGGACTCGGGGATGCTGGGGACCGTAGCTTTGGCACATAAATCTAGCTTAATCTTTCATTTTCCCCCAATTTTTGATAAAGTAAGAAGGTAAGAAGGTAATTTTTTGCAGTACTTGTCTGCTGGTAGGTTGAGTTTCATTTTCATTGGAAACTTCTAAGAATTCAATGATTGGCCCTGTTGATTAGAGAGCATATCATACAGTCAAGCTCATCAATGCAGGATTTTTTGAGTGAAAATGTAATTTGTTGCATCAAAGAGAATTTTTCTGCTTCTCTCTTTCAAGTTTCGGTTGTTAATGCCAAGATTTTCTTTTCATACAGTATTTTACTTCTGTGTTGCGACCCAGGCCCTGTTTGGCTTGGGCATGTTTTGGCTTTATGTTTATAATTTTGCATTATTCTTAGGAGAATAAAACAACTGATGTAAAACTAAAAAGAGAATTGGAGTGGAATAAGCTTTTCGGATAACATATAATAATAAGTTATTTCAAGAACTTATAAGATGTAATTTTAAGTAGCTCATATGTTGTTAAAGTGTTTGACAAATATAACTTTTAAGTTCTTTGATAATTTGAAATAATTTTTTAAATAGAAAATAATTATATTTTTATTTTTTTATGTTGTGGTGAGGGGTGGTGGTCCGGTGATTTTTGTTTTTTTTAAAATTAATTTTAAATTTAATTATTTAAAAATGTGTTTGTAAATTTTGGCATAATTTTTTCTTATTAATATATAACCTTTATTTGCTTTCTTTTCAAAAACTACTCTTCAGAGTTTTTTTAAAAAAATCTATTTTGGAAGTTGTTTAAAAGATCTGAAAACATATTCTTAAAATAAATTTCATCAATAATATTGTTGATAGATACTTTGTTCAAAGGATATCGTGATATTTTCACCTTAAAGTAGTTGGCTTTATTTCTCTTTTGCTTCCCCTGGTTTTAATTTGTAATGATTTATAAATATATGGAGGGTGCATAGAAATCGAAATGAAGCATCATTGGCAATACTTGATTTCAGTTTATAATGGCAACAGTTTAAATCATATTGTCTTACGTGATACAATCTTGTTACGATCTTTGAAATGAAATAGTCCCATCACGATGCCATGTTAAATATAACTCAAAATAAAGGATAAACATTGGATTGGTGTATATATTTTTTTGAGATTTTTTACCCTTCACTCCCACCTTCTCCCAACTAAAGCAGATGACTCCCATTGACTTTTTGTCTAGAAATCAACTCCCAAATCCTTCATGAAATGTCACTTATGCCCTTCTAATAGAAAAAAAAAAAACCGTACTCTCTCATTTTCTCTCTCTCTGGACAGACTTCTCTCCCTCATTTCACATCTCATTTCTCTCTCATACAACATTTTATTCCTTCAATCTTCATTCACCATTCAACTCGCCAATCGTCGTCGAAAAGTTCGCAGCCTCCGTCTCCGGTTGCCAAATGAAGAGCAAGCTATTTTTCACCGCCAAAATCGCACATCCTGTTGCAGAAAAAAGTTCCCCCTTTTGTGGCAAACCCTTATTTTAATTTATAGGGGTAACTCTTCGTGAAGGTGAACTCACTGTTGAGGTAAAAATGTATTTCGTTTTTGTTCTGAAATTGCAAAAAAAATTGTGTTTACAGACGGTTAAAGTTTTTGTAGGCGAGAAATTTCTTGGAACCCTCGTTCTCTGAATCGAAAAAGGAATCGCCGGAAACGGATGAGGAATCGGCGACGAAGTGGGAGGCTGGTTTGATGATAGGCGGCGTGGCCGCGCGCCTTGCTCGTGCACAGCCAAATTCCTCAAATGAAAGCCCTGAATCGGTCGATCTATTTCCTTGTCTCGCTGCCCCCAATCTGCGCCGATCGCGTGACGGGAGGGCGACGACGGAGGCGAGGAAGAATGTGGTACACAATGGTTGCTGCCATTGACATCGATACATTGCGCAGGTGGGTTTGAGTTTTTTCTCTTTTTGATAAGTAACAGGGTTGTAACTTGCATATTCATGTTAATATGAAAAATTTAGTAATTTTTTCTGGTGCAGAAATTTGTGAGTTTTATTTCCTTTTTCTTCTTTTGTGATCTGCTTTAATTTGCTGAAATTTTCTTCATATTAGTTAGCATAAACCTTTTGACTGATGGTGTTTGTGCAGGAAATCTAAACGGAAAATGTTAGGGTGTTGAGTGTTCTAAATTCTGAATTTTAATGTGTGTGCATTGCTTCTTTTGGATTGACAATTGATATATGTATCTAATTTATGTTAGGGTATTTTAGATTGGTGTTTTTATGTGTGTGCATTGCTTATGTGTTTTGCTTGAAGTGTTCCATGGCATTTGTATGACTGATTATGTTTCTTGTAAAGTAGGTGGTTGAAAAGAAGAAATTGCTCGAAGTGTTCCATGACATTTGAAGCTTAATCCCGCTTGAATTAGAGTTCATCTCATGATATTTTTTTTAACTTTTTCATCTGGATTAGCTATTTTAAGTGAACCAAATACATGGATATGTGAATCAAATTTAGTCCTAACTTTGATGCTTGCTAATTGTTGTATAGTTTTTGTTGAGTGTTCTAAATTCTGAATTTTTATATGTGTGCATTGCTTCTGTTGGATTGGCAATTGATAAAAGGTGTACTAGGAAAAGGCCATTCTTCTCTTGTACATTTTGTGGAATGCATTCATTTTCTGTCATCTCCCTCTCGTACACACAGTGTTGCAACTTGATAATTTGATGAATATTGAAGTAGATCTGGTGTTGGATAGAATTTGAAGTAAATTTGGTGTTGGATAGAGTTTGAGGCTGCGAAAGGCGGTGGAGGAGGGTATTCTGGTGTTGGATAGAATTTGAAGTAAATCAATTCTAATAAATATATTTGTGTCTCTATCTTATATTTATTCTGATATTTCAATTTTACTGCAATTTTATTTCCAACCTCGAATACATTGTTGCTCTTCCACATTTATTAACGCAAGACTTAATTTCATGATGTTAATGAACATTATTTTTTGAAGTTTACTGATGATTATTATTACATTAATTAAATTTGCGATTAGAATTTTAAATTTAAGATTAAATCTACGACCAAGTTTCTTTGTTAAAAATATGAATGGTTGGAATGAATTTGAATGACAATAATGTATAGTTTTCTTATTTAAAGTTTTAATATTAATTTAAAATTTATATTTTAGTAGCTACGTAATATTAAAATTTGGATATTATCTAAGTTACTAAAAGTTAAATTGAATTTAAATTTGAATAATATTACATAAGTTGCTAAACTTATATCGTATGTGTAAATTGTATATAAGGTATTAAACATAAACCTTAAACATAAATTGAGTTTGAATATTATATAAGTTACTAAAATTTAAATTAAATAATTACTAAACTTATATGATTGAATTTGAATATAACATAAGTTACTAAACTTAAGACAAATATTTGAACACAGATGGTGAATATCTGAACAAAGATAATATTTTTTTGAACACAGAGGGTGAATATCTGAACAAAGAAAATATTTTTTCGAATTTTTCTATAATGGATTTAAGTAGAGAAGAATTAAAAAGAAAAAAAGAAGTTAAAGTTGTTTTATTTTCCTAATATATTTAGGTGTATTTGGTTAAAACTAACCGTTGAAGAAATACTCAAAACTATCAAAAGAAGAAATGTGGTTCTTATGATTTTCTATTAACTTTACTCCAATTTCAATCTCAAGATTGACATCGAGAACACAATGTAATAGAAATACAACACACTACAAAACAATCATAAATAGATGCCCGTTATAGATAGGAACAAGTCAATTTACAATATAATTTGAATATAAGTTTAATTTGAATATTATATAAATTACTAAACTTAAATGGTATAAAAAGTATTAAACCATAAACTTAAATTGAGTTTGAATGTTACATAAGTCACTAAAATTGAAATTGAGATTGAATCATTGCACATTCTCAACATGTCACATAAAATCACTATCCATTTTAAATAAGAGAAAACATTTCTCAATCATCTCAACAAGTTTAATTTTCTTGTTAATTATTCGATAAACATAAGGCACTAAAACCTAAATTGAATTGAAATATTATATATAAATAGAATGTCAATAAGGTATCTAACCATAACTTAAGGTACTAAACCCTAAATTTAAAATCGAAAATTTTTATATTGCATAAGGTACTAAAATGAAATGAAATTATTCATTTATTAAATTTAAATATATAAAATTAATATAAATTGAATTGAAATATTACATAAGTTGCTAAACTTAAATTGTATATAAGGTACTAAACATAAACCTTAAATCTAAATTGAGTTTGAATATTATATAAGTTACTAAAGACAAAGTGGGATAGCTCAAGTGGTTAGAGCACCACTACCTAGGCCTTAGGTATAAACATTAAAACTTAAATTGTATATAAGATACTAAATATAAACTTAAGTTTTAAATGGTATATAAGGTACTAAATATAAACTTAAACTTTAAATTGTATATAAGGTACTAAACATAAGTTTCTAAATTTAAATTGTAAACCTTAAACATAAATTGAGTTTGAATATTATATAAGTTACTAAAATTTAAATTAAATAATTACTAAACTTATATGATTGAATTTGAATATAACATAAGTTACTAAATTTAAATGGTATACAATGTACTAAACTTAAGACAAATATTTGAACACAGATGGTGAATATCTGATCAAAGATAATATTATTTTGAACACAGAGGGTGAATATCTGAACAAATAAAATATTTTTTAGAATTTTTCTATAATGGATTTAAGTAGAGATGAATTGAAAAGAAAAAAAAAAGTTAAAGTTGTTTTATTTTCCTAATATATTTAGGTGTATTGGGTTAAAACTAACCGTTGAAGAAATACTCAAAACTATCAACAGAAGAAATGTGGTTCTTATGATTTTCTATTAACTTTACTCCAATTTCAATCTCAAGATTGACATCGAGAACACAATGTAATAGAAATACAACACACTACAAAACAATCATAAATAGATACCCGTTATAGATAGGAACAAGTCAATTTACAATATAAATTGAATATAAGTTTAATTTGAATATTATATAAATTACTAAACTTAAATTGTATAAAAAGTATTAAACCATAAACTTAAATTGAGTTTGAATGTTACATAAGTCACTAAAATTGAAATTGAGATTGAATCATTGCACATTCTCAACATGTCACATAAAATCACTATCTATTTTAAATAATAGAAAACATTTCTCAATCATCTCAACAAGTTTAATTTTCTTGTTAAATCTCTTATTATTCGATAAATATAAGGCACTAAAACCTAAATTGAATTGAAATATTATATATAAATAGAATGTCAATAAGGTATCTAACCATAACTTAAGGTACTAAACCCTAAATTTAAAATCGAAAATTTTTATATTGCATAAGGTACTAAAATGAAATGAAGTTATTCATTTATTAAATTTAAATATATAAAATTAATATAAATTGAATTGAAATATTACATAAGTTGCTAAACTTAAATTGTATATAAGATACTAAACATAAACCTTAAATCTAAATTGAGTTTGAATAATATATAAGTTACTAAAATTTAAATTGAATTTGAATAATATTAAATAAGTTACTAAACCTGTATGTTATACAAGGTACCAAATATAAACCTTAAACCTTAAATTGTATATAAGATACTAAATATAAACTTAAACTTTAAATTGTATATAAGGTACTAAACATAATTTTCTAAATTTAAATTGTATATAAGGTACTAAATATAAACCTATTATTCATAAGTTACTAAATGTATATGCTACACAACACAAGGTACAAAATATAAACCTTAAACTTTAATTGAGTTTGAATATTACATAATTGAATTTAAATATAACATAAGTTACTAAACTTAAATGTATACAAGGTACTAAACATAAATCTTAAATCTAATACAAATATTTGAACAGAGAGGGTGAATATCTGAACAAAGAGAGTATTTTTTTGAATTTGTTTCCTCATAATGGATTTAAGTATAGAAGAATTGAAAAAAAGTTAAGTTGTTTTATTTTCCTAATATATTTAGGTGTATTGGGTTAAAGCTAACAGTTGGAGAAATAGTCAAAGCTATCGACATAATAAATGTGATTCTTATGATTTCCTATTAACTTTACTTCAATTTCAATCTCAAAATTGACATCGAGAACACAATGTAATAGAAATACAACACAATACAAAACAATCATAAATAAATACTCGTTATAGATAGAAACAAGTCAATTTACTATATAAATTGAATAAATTGAGTTTGAATGTTACATAAGTTACTAAAATTGAAATTGAAATTGAGATTGAATAATTGCACAATCTCAACATGTCACATAAAATCACTATCCATTTTAAATAAGAAAAAATATTTCTCAATCATCTCAGCAAGTTTAATTTTCTTGTTAAAACTATTATTATTCTATAAACATAAGGTACTACGCCCTAAATTGAATTGAAATATCACATAAGTTGTAAAACTTAAATTATATATAAGGTATTAAACATAATGTTATAAACCTTAAACTTAATTTTGAATATTAAATAAGGTACTAAAAGTTAAATTGAAATTAAATTTAAATAATATTACATAAGTTACTTTTCTTATAGAGTTTGAATATTAATAAGTTATTAAACTTAAATTGAAATACATATAAGGCAATAAACTCTAAACTCTAAACCTTACAAAGTTTTAGTAAATTTAAATATTAGTATATAAGATACTAAACTTAAACTTAAATTGATTGATTCATTCATTAAATTTACATATATAAATGGAATGTCCATGAGTTATTAAAACTTAAATTGAAATTGAAATATTACATAAGTTGCTAAACCTAAATTGTATATAAGGTACAAAACATAAACATTAAACCTAAATTGAGTTTGAATATTACATAAGTTACTAAAACTTAAATTGAATTTGAATAATATTACATAAGTTACTAAACGTATATGCTACACAAGGTACCAAATATAAACTTTAAACCTTAATTGAGTTTGAATATTACACAATTGAATTTGAATATAACATAAGTTATTAAACTTATGTAGTATACAAAGTACTAAACATAAACCTTAAAAATGGTTTATAAATATTTGAACACAGAGGGTGAATATCTGAACAAAGAGATTTTTTTTTTCTCTTGATAATGAATTTAAGTGAGAAGAATTGAAAAAAAAAAAAAAAGTTAAGATGAAGGAATGAATCACTCTAAATTTCAATTTAAGTTTAGTTATTCAAATTTAATTTAGAATTTATATAAGTTACTGTCCAAAGTGTACTTCTCTCTAAAATAAAATAAAAAAATGATGTAAATTTCAAAATCTCTATCACTTTTCTTTATATTGGTAAAATTCTATTCTTATTCAATTTGAAAGTTTTTAAATTATTCAATATTATTTGAGTATTAAATTTTATGTTTATTTTTTTATTAAAATTGTATTTATTTGTATGACATATTTTTCTTCTTTCCGAAATCATACCGGAGTATATGAATATATTATTCATCAGATTATTTGGAATTGAAATTATATTTAATAATATATTATTAATTATTCGTTCATTATATTGAATATATTAGTACTATATTATTATATATTTAAATTATTCATCACCACGTTTCTCCCATCAAGATTTAAGTTTTAAATTAATAGTAAATTTAAATTATTACATAAGCTACTAAAATATAAATTTAAATTGAGTTTGAAAATTGTAAATTTAAATTAAATTTGAATATTACATTGCAATTTGATAATTAATTGTTGGGCACAAAATATTAAAAAATTGAATTATTGCTTATTGGACTTATCAACGGAGTAGTATACAGGCCCAACAAAAAATGAAAAATTAAACCTAATTCCCTTCCCTCATAAACAGAGTCGGCATAAAGGACCAAAGCACCAAATTCCGCATTTTTCAGGCCACCATCCCAAAGCACCAAATCTAGCCGCCACCGTCGCCTGAAAAATGCATCTCTTGACCACCACCCTAGAGCCCCAAATCTGGCCGCTCCCGTAGCCAGTATGTCGTCGCCACCGTCGCCTGAAAAATGCGTCTCTTGACAGCAGCGACTGACCCTCTTCAGGCTCAACAGACGGCCTCAAAAATGAGGGGACGAGCATCTCCTTTCTTTGGCCCTCTTCAGGCTCGACAGACTTTCATGAAAAAAAAGGTGCTCAACCAATTTTTTTTTTTTGAAGTATGTGAAAGAAGGTCGAATCTAGTTGGAAAAAAATACAGAAAAGAATGAATAACCTTTTCGAAGATATATAACAGGTCATCGGAATTCTTCCCCTTGCTTTTCGAAATTATATCGCCGGCCATCTTCACCTGGTCTGGAAAGATTTCGAAGGAATCATCATAAATCAGAAAAATCAAAGAGAAAGTCATCGGATTTAGTGCCGGTCATCGGAGTTGTTATGAGTCTTCAAGGAGACGCGGTTGATTTTGCAATTAGTTTCCATTGCCGAAAATCATTTTGGAGTGATTTTGCAATTAACTTCCATTGCCGGAAATCATTTTGGGGGGAGGTAGGTGGAACTGGGAGGTGGGAATGCCTTGGGAAGACAAAAGTCAGAAATCAAAAAGGAACTTTTTTTTTTGTTTTAAAAAGGGGAAATCATCAGGGTTATTATAGTCATAACACCTCCAATTTAGAAGCTCCTTTCAACATCTTTTTTTTGGTGGGAGTGGGTTGCAATTGTTTAGCCCACATGGGAGCTAATGGTGATTTCCCCTATTTTTTTTCAGGGTAAAGAATAATAATAATAAACCATATGAACATAAGGGTTGTTTTACAACTCTTGTCATCAGATCCATGGATATATAACTTATAGCTTGTTCCAAGTGTTCCAGAAATAATTATCAATTAGGGATGGATATAGCTGTTTTCCAAAGAAAAAAAACGGAATAAATTGATCTTTGTTTCACTATAGTCAGAATTTCGATTAATTGCAGTTTTTTTTCTATTTTATTTTTTAATCAAAATATTACATTAGCATCCCTCTGAAATTCAAAAAATAAAGCGATTTAAGCAATTACTAGTAACGAAATTCTTATTTTTAAATCCCTAAAAAATATGCTTTTCGAAGCCAAAAAAAAAATGGTTTTAGAGTATTTCTAGATTTATTTACATTTCACAATTCTCATATTAATAATAATAATAATTCATATCAGCGCCGACCAAGGATACCTAATCAACAATTCCGATATCTATTTTTCACCGGCGCTGCTATATTTCATCCCCAATTCTACTTGAGTTCAAAACTCAAGAATTGCATGAATAACTGATTCTAACGTTGTTGAATTTAGGGGCTACGCAATCATCCTGGTTCATCTACTGGTAAGCTGCTTTCATATCTTGATTTTTTCAATTTCTTCTGTTGCATTCTCCCTCAATCTCATTTACGTCGATGGAACTGTTAGCCTTATCAATTTGTATTTTGAAGGGGCATCAATCAATTTGTACATTTCTATAGTTTCTGTTTTTATAAAATCTAATGAAGAATTACCTCCACTGTAGGTTTGCAGGTAGATCATTAAATTAGGTATTACTCCACTAGTTTGAATTAACTATTGTCTTCATCAATCTGCTGCATTTATCTATTTCCATGTCTTCTTCTTCTCATTACACCAAGCTTCCTATCCCAAGCTCTGGAAATCTCCGCCTAATTTTTTATTTTTTTGTAGGCTGATTAGTTATTAAAATACTCAATTTCAAGTTTATTGGAACCGTTTAAAGAATTAGTAAAGATCTGTAAATATATATTGGATCTTTAACATGAAAAATGATGTAATGTACCTTTAAGCTCTATATTAAATCAGTGCTATGAAATCCCCTGCTTTGCTGCTAGGCCACCCTCCATTTTCTCCGACAGAACTCAGAAGCCTCAATCTGCATAGCACCTTGTAGAACATTGCATTGAATGCTATAAATCCCCATGAAAACGTGATTTCTATCTAAATTATTGTGAATCCATTCCGATTATTTTTCAATTTTTAATGCTTGCAAGTTGCAAATCCCTTTAGTTCTTTCAGATATTGTTTCTATATTGCTATTCTGTTTGTCTGTTTCTCGTTGTTTACTGTATGTCTACTCTTTTACATGTAAGGTGAAGTTTGGAGTGAAATAACTTTTTCTTAGGTAGCTGTCTTATTTAATTGAATATTTGAACATAACAAAAGCATTACATAATTTCATATATGGGTTAGTAACTTCAACTTCAAATAGATAACATAATTGAGAAGTTACAATCTTTATTTCTTAACAGCATTCTAAGCCTGTTCTTATGCGTTGTTGCCGTTGTGAATGGTGTTTTCCGGGCCTGCAACTGTTACGATGTATCTTTCAACTTGGTTTGTGTAATCAAATTCGCGGCCATCGGTATGATATACCCAATTCTGCTGTGGAGGAGCCCTATTTAGTGCGATAGCTGCAAGTTGGTATTCCACAATTTTGAGCCACATATAACTGAGAAGCCCCAGAAACAAAAAGACGATTGAAACACATAAAATGTACCAACCTATTATTTCCATCATTTTCTTGCTATCCTGACCTTTGGGTGTAGGATGGGATATGACTATGTGAGTGCTCGACTCTTATAGACATGTAAATTACTTCAAGATTTATTGAATAAGATCGTGTAAATCCCTTGTAGATTGCAGTAATCCCTTTACCGAGAAAAAAAGGGTAGTCATCATAAATTCATGGGAAAAAAGTTGGCGCTATCTCAATGTGCATATCATTTCCTTAGATTTACTTAATCAAATTTGATATTTAAGTAATGATATTATGCGGATTGTATAGGTATTTCGTGAATACGTGCAAAAGAAGAATTATGTTCTCCTTTTAATGCGCAAAAGTCTTAGATGTTGTTCCCGTTTTTCCTCACTTTGAGAGGAATGATAAGTGGTAAAGTGTTATGTAAATCAGTTTCACCATGCAACTGGTTTTCATTTTTTGTGTATTTTTAAACACTTTTAGTTGTTTCATTCAAAAGTATTAGTTGTTATGTTATAAAGTGATAGTTGCAAATCAGTTGTACGATAAAACTGTTTTACATAAGACATACTCATTAAAAGGTTATTCAAGTATATTGATGCTGATATTTTAATCTAATTCCTCTAGGAAAGCCTACTAAAATTGGAACATAACAATGACATAGTGGGAAATAGTGCTGCTAGATATTCAACTTAAATAATTTGGCATTTTAATTAAGGAGTTTTCAATATCATATCCATTTCATATTTTTCCAAGAATTTGCTGTGACATGAAATTTTTTATCTTGTGATAATTAATGTCAATAAATAGAATAGGTGGCGAAGAAAGAATGCAAAATCACAAAAATGAATTTGTCCTTGTATGTTATCTTTGCTGGGTTAATGTAGTACTTGGTGCTGTTGGTGTTTATAAATTCAAAGCCATGACTTTTATCTCCTTCGTTAAGATTGATACAGTTAGTTTATGTTTGAATCCATCAGGTGAAAAATACTCTCTTCTCTGATTCATGCTTTGAGTATGATTCTACATGCCATCATGCTCCATGCTTCAGCAGGGGAACGAACACGACTTCTGCTACTACAGCAAGGACCAATTCAAATACGGGTATGGACTTTATCTCTATTGACATATTTATTTCATGTTTCAGTTGAGTTTTGTTTAATCGTCCTTAAGTTTCTCATATATAATTCTATATTGTTAGATAATCTTGGAGAAAAAAATCACAAAACAATCTATGCTTCATTTCATAAACATGTCATGGCATCTAAACAATGAAACACAAAATTCTAGAATAACCAAAAAATCATGTTCAATTCTATATATTGAATATACAACAACAATTAATCCTAATAATTGAATTGCTAAACTAGTAACCTATATAATTAGGAAGAAACTGACTGGCATGATCCTGTTATAATTCGGGCTACACACCAAAATAACCACCATCACAACCACAAGCGCCGGTGCTGGTGCTGTTATCGCCATGGGGGCGTGGTTTGCTGGCGAGGCAGCAGAAACCCAAGCCGATCAACAGGATGAAGCCACAAGCCGTGGCTAAAGCCTGAGCCCATCGCCAGTAATACGAATATCCCATTTTTATCTAATAACCTTTTGGCTTGAGCTTCATCGGCTTATATAGCTGTTGAATATCCCCATTATGAGTTTGTATTGAGTCCAAACTAGCTGGAGGAATGAATATGTGTGTGTATATTTCAGTATAAACTGTCAAAATCTGGAGAGAAATTAAAGGAATGGTGCACATGGGTATAAAGAGGGCAAAACGCATGGGCCAGCCTGTGAAACTTAACACCGATACTATTTGAAATCCCTGTCTTCTAAAACTTATCAAATTCCACTTTTATTATTACGTGAAGCGAGTAATTCAATTATTTTATTATTATTTGGCAAATATATGCTTTAGTTATACAATTGTTCTATTTAAGCAATGGATTGCGTCTTTAGAAGAGCTTATAATTGTTATTTATTGATTTGTATTTTACAAGCACGCCTAATACAATATTACAATATAATGAATACAAGAGTCACAAGACACATGACCTTTTCATCCCAAACAAAAGCTAACGAGTTCACATCTTCTTGGACACATGGCCTTTTCATCCCAAACAAAAGCTAACGAGTTCACATCTTCTTGGATGAGTACGTAGTTTGTCTAACGTGATTTAATTTTCTTCATGTTTGTTTGCAGATTCAGAGACGGAGTTTACACATTCTGCAATTTTAAATATGGTTGTGTCTTTTGTGATTTTAAAAAAAAAGGTTAAAAGCGCATTTTTACTCAGCAGGTCAGGTCAGCCCCTATTTAGGATCCTCTACTGTACAATGTACATAAGGGTTATATACAAGAGGGCAGTCTTTAAATTACACACACTTACATGGATGTGTGTATTTGTGTTTGATCTGAGGGACCCTCATGTATAGAGGAGAGCTCCTTCCCAAATTAAAACCAAATATTCTTACGCCTTTTCATTTTTGGATTCTGAGTTATATTTCCAGTAGAATAAACAAATATAGAGGAAAAAATGATTGAATTTGTATACTCCATTACATTTGGTGGCAATCAATATTCATCTCGAAATATGGTATGCCTTCTTTTTTTTTTTTTTTTGGTATAAACAAAATTTAATTATAAGTGGAAAAAGGCTCTCAACTTTAAAATTAAAGATGCATCTACATGAAGCTAAATCTTATGAGTGCAAAAAAGTCGATATGAATGATAATCACGTTAAAACTGGGTGCGAATGAGACATCTGAATTGTGTAATTGAGCCTATAATGTCAAAATTTATAAAAGAAAAGAATATATTGGAGTACATTATTTCGCCTAAAATTATTGGAGGAGGATCTATAAGAAAGGAATACAAATGAGTACTTTGCTTTTTACACCATCCGCTCACAACAGCACGTGTCCGCACAGCTGTTCCTCTGAGTGAGGGAATTTCTACTTTTTACTTTTCCTTTCATTTTTTTTCTTGTCAATTTATTGTTATTATAATTATTTTTCTAGCTGTTAGCTTTTGAGTTGGACTTGTGTCTATTTGCAATGCTTTGAACATATGTTCAAGTTCATTACTCCATGTTATTTACACTTTAACACATGAATTAGTCATCTCCATTCATATGACATCAAGTTATCAAACAAACGATTCCACTTTTTTTCTTCAAAACACAACGTTTGCCTATAAATAAAACAATACAACAGCTTGCATCGTTTGAGAGGGCATCATTTGTTTCGGAGATCTAAAGATAAACTCAACTTGCATCTCCAATTCCAGCAGCATAACTCACATTTATCTAAAGAATAAATCTAAGCTTTCACCATAATAACAAAATGGAAATCCAATTAAAGCAATTTGCAGAAGATCTAGGCAACATATACACCTTTCTAATAACATACGTCTTCAAAGTTTTGTTCAAATTTAATACTATTACTTGAGCCTCGCTCAATAGGGTTCAAGGACACTAAAAATGCTTTTCTTTACAACATTATGAGAAATCTTTTACATAAATCCATTAGATTGCTCAAATGTTGATCATCAGGAATTCAAGAATTTACAACTCCTAATTGTAAACCTGTGCAGCCCATTTTCTTGGAGAATTGACAGCTAGTACGAACAAATGTCCCTGAGAACAAAACAACTTCATTAGCACACAAGCTTGCATAATAGGAAACAGGGGCTGGGCTGAAGACAACATTGCAGCTAAGAATCAAATTTCTAACAGCCATAAGAGGACTGTCTAAAGACAATTACGAAGAAAATAAAATGAGGCCCCCATGCAAACACACCCAAATAGAACTTAAATTGGCAAAATTTATAGTAAAAATGCAAAGGCAGACGGAGAAGAGGTCATTTAACAAAATAACTAAAACTTAATAGAAAACCACAAAACTTATTCCAACAAAATAGATAGAATGTATTTTACCGAGCACTTAAGAAAGCTGGGGAACTATCAAACAAACCCAAAATCAAATTCTAAGGCCTTTGACATATTAAAACTGAGAAGATGTATGCTAAGAAGGTGCCACCAACTGTTTCTAAGAATTTATTAAGGAAATGAGAAGTTACATTCTTGAATGTGAAACTCTAGCAAGTAGAAACTTTACATCGAGTGAAGTTTACAACATTTCCACCCTACAAAAAGAAATGCGTAATTTTAATTATATCCTAGCATGAAGCATATTTCAGAAAAGATGCCACTGAAAATTACATTAATAGAAGAACTATGAGATGTAACCGAGCTAATTAAAAGATCTTAAGGAAATAGGAAAAACATTAACAACATTCTACAAAGCTTACAGACACTGTTCACAGAAGAAAGGTAGATATTCTGAGGATTTACTTGATCTCCCAGAATTGCAAGGTCATGGAAAGAGCATCAATCGAACCCAAAATATACAACACACCACACCAACTACGTCGTTAGCCCACTGTGTGGGGTTGGCTATAGGGATCATATTTGCCATCTCATTCTATTGAGAAACATTCTGTTTATCTTTACACACATCACGTCTTCACTAATAATTATTCCAATTCTTAATAGGTCTTCCGACTCTTCCCCTCCCTTTTTCATTTCAGTTGATGGTCTCTATTTTCTACACATGGGGCATCAAAAGGTCTAACCACACACACGTCCTAAGCATCTTAGGATCATTTCTCTCCATTTCTCAACTATCAGAGCTACACTCATTTTCTTTCTAATGCACACATTATTTATTATAACTTCTCTAGTGTGTCCATAGATCCATTTTAACATTTACATTTCTGCTACCTTGTTCTTTGTTCATGTTCACAATTGCATAATATATCTTGCAACAGAATGTTATTCCTTGAGACACGCTTCAAACAATCATATATTTCGCACAAAGTAAGTCGAGAAGCATTTAGTGCAGAAATAGATATCTCAAAAATCCTTTTTTAAGGCACAGTCCAAATCCTCCACCACAAACTAAACATAAAAAAATGCCTCAACAATGACTGGTAGAACAAGTAGTAAGTGTCTTGCCTTCAACTCCTCTGGCTAGGCACAAAATGGCCAAGTTAATTATCCCTAGCGGCCCGACCATATTCTACATGTACTTTGGTAACTGGAATGATAGGAAAAAAGAATGCCAGAACGGAACACAAAATATACAAGCACCAAGCCTATCATACAAGTAATAGTCATGAATGAAAATATATCAAAGACAGAATAATAAACATGAAGGCAGTTTCATGGTAAAGGAACTGACATGCTCAACTATTCACAAGCTACAGCTCGCTATAATTGCGCCAAACCGCACGGAATTCCTCACGGAATGTATTCAGACGAGCTTTCAGGTTAGGTGTCCTAAAGCTTGCGTGAATGATGGTGGCTGAGAGAAAGAAAGAGAGAGGTTAGGAATAGAAATATAAAAGTGAAGTCAACCCCAAAAAGAATCTGAATGTGATATCTCAAATTACCAAGAAGGCCAACAGCTAATGCCCACAAGACAGTAAGAAGGGCACCAGAGGCAAACCAAATGATGGAGCTCGCTGCAGGAAGGAAAATCAAATGTGATTACAACTATTAAGCCTAAAAATTTTAGTCACAAATAGAAGCATAAAAATCTCTTACCCAGAGAAAATACCACGACAAATACCCAGCGAGGCCATCCACATATATGTATGGATCGTTTAGAAGATGGGCGCCCACGAATAACAGGTCTAAAAAAATTACAGATCCAATTAAGGAGCTTACTAAGTAAAAAAAAGCAGTTTTGCAATTGCAAATCTACTTACGTAAGAGGAGGTCTCATTTTTGCTGCTAGATGTGGAGAAAACTGCCTGATAGTTCTTGTGACTTTTTCATTGAATGTGCCTGCAAAGCTAAAGGAACGATTTTTTGCAACATAAGGAAGCATGGAACAATAACAGTAGTGAAACAAAAAATGCAAAAAGTATAGCACTAGCTCACTGAATAGCAAATTAAACATAACATCAAGACAAACAAAAAAATATCTACTCTGTAATCACTTCAGAAGAAAACTGGTAGTTATTCATCAAGACAAACAAAAAAAGACTTATGAGTTGTCCATGTGTGATCATATTATGCAAAGGAATAGCTACAAGATTTATTGGGATAAACCCACACGATGAATAGCACAACTAAAACGGAAGACAGTAGCTATATAGAATATACATGCAGATCAACTCTCATAATGTCTAA
Organism: Galeopsis tetrahit; assembly: GCA_963675135.1. Classification (NCBI taxonomy): domain Eukaryota; kingdom Viridiplantae; phylum Streptophyta; class Magnoliopsida; order Lamiales; family Lamiaceae; genus Galeopsis; species Galeopsis tetrahit. Next base: position 73,583,511 of record OY776129.1, read on the forward strand.
CTTGACAAGTTATTTTCAACATGCAAGTTTGTTTTTTTGCTCCCAAATATACATGCTAAAGCAAAAAAATTGGGATGTCTTTGGTTATGTTTGGGAGTATCAGCGGAGAATTAATTTGACGTGCTATATAGGAAAGAGTGTGAATATTAGTAAGAAACACAATGAAACCCATTAATCTGTTTGTTGTTTTTTGGGAGAAAACTTTGGGAAAGGAAATTTGGTGGCAACTTAAGCAGATGCAGATGCAACCTTAGTTTTTTCTTACTGCGTGTATAGCTATGGCATAGTCTCTCATATTCCTGGCATCCTAGGGTCAATAACATTCTTCATATTTGTATATAGAAATGACTGAAAGCTATATGTACACCACATTGCAGATCCCGGTGTATCTACATCTATTAACGCTTCTAATAATAAAAAAAAAATGTTGTTGGACACAAAAAGTTTGATAGGTGTTCATCATGGTGGAGCCACTCAGCATTTGATTCAAGATACTGGATCATATGATTAAGCAGGCTTAAGAGTATAAGATGTTAAATAATCAAATCCTAGTGATGAAAGGATTTGGAACCTTCACAAAACTTCACAGACCTACTATTTCACACTCCTGACAACTTGTAATAGGAGATTATATACCTATCATTTAGAAATGCAAGGCTCAGAGCTGCCATCAGAGCAGCAACAATCGAAAGTGGCCTCCTAAGAAATCCCATCCCTGCAACGCACATTCATAGGGATGAATCAATAATGATCTTGCTAAAATACAAATATTGACCCTCATCTTTAGCTCTCTTACCAACAACGAAAACAATCATGATGAAATAATTCGTCCTGTAACTGCAAAAGGAGATAATTACTACAAGAAATGAGCCATGAATGTGAAATAATAGCTCCGATCACTGTTTTTACACAGTTGGCGGACAAAGAAACAATTCAGAGCCATTTTTTAACTGCTCGCGAGTATTAAATTAACATGCAGAATGTTTTCTTTAAAAAAAAGGTAGGCATCCAACCAAAAATTCGCATCAAAAATCTTTTTCTTGTACGTCTTTCCAAAAAAGCACACAACAATTCAATCATTAGCCAGTACAGCTACCAATCTACGATAATATCCTATAAAGAAAGGATCGCACTAATAGAGGTTGCATTTAAGGCGACTGTTCCATTTGGCAGAAGAACGCGGTACAGTGAACCGGGAAAAGAACTCTGAGAAAGGACGCGGCGGCGATGACCAGTCCACTTCTCGCAGCGCCTCTACCAGATCCTCAGCAGTCACGTTACTCCAATCCATCTATCGCAATTTGATCGATCAACTAAGCGCGAAACCCTATGTGACACAAAGAATCGGACCAAAAAAATAGAAAAGCCGATGGAAAATATCTTCAGAGCTGTAGATTTGGAAGAGTGTGATACATTAGTTTGAGGACGACGGATTGCAGATTTTGCAAGTATACGTGGGAGACAGGAAAAGGTTTGGAAGGTGTAACGACATTAACAAAGAACCAAAAAAATAAAAACAAAAATTAAAATGTCTGAGCCCGGGTTCGAACCGGGGACCTCTAGTGTGTGAGACTAGCGTGATAACCGACTACACCACCCAGACAAGTTGTTTTATAAATCTTATTTAAATTAAATATCTTTGTCTAAAAGGATTAATTCGGCCCATTACAATGACTCAGCCCAATAATTTGGACTGAAATATTGGATATGGCGTGGGTTATATACCCCTCCATGATTGTTAAATGTACGCCCGATTAATGTACTTTCAAAAAGAAACTTTGTAGATGTACTCCTTCAAATTATTTATACTACCATTCTCTCAAAATTTATAATTTTTTATCTTCTTCCCTCCCTCCTTCCTTTATATTCTTTCCTCTCTTGGGTCACTCCAATTCCACTCCACCGTTGCCCGCTCTTTAATGACGGCGGTCGTCGAAGGTAGCAGTAGTGACGACAGTTTAGAATTAAAGTTTGAAGAGTGTATTAATTAAGTCTATTTTACTCAAAAAAACAATTTAAGTATTTAATATGGTTATTAAATTAATAAATGTGAGGGGTACATCTAACAATCCTGAAGGCAGGGGTATATAACCCGCGCCTTTGGATATTAGGCTATGAGCCCGTTTGCTACTATGTAAATAGAGGGATTACAATGATTGGGATTCCCCCAAATTTTATGTTTGTCTCAGTTTGCATATATTATTTCATCTATTCAAATTCGTGGACATGAATTTTAGTGAAGAGTGATTAATTTATGTATAAAATAGATAAGTTGGAGATATAATTAAGTATTGTGAAATTCATTTATAAATAAAATGAATAACAATTTAAATAAAAAAAGTGATAATTGAAGAAAATAGTGTGAATAATATTATTTTCAAGAAAAAATAATAAACATAATAAAACTAGACAATAAAAAAAGATAAGTGTAAATTATGAAGTTGGACAAAGAGAATAGGTTTGACTTAAAAATGGGTAGCCCCAAAGATTCCTAGTTTTAAAAGAATAATGGAATTTGCATCAAATAGTTGTAAAAAAATGCACAAATTGGAGAGCATGTCAAGAGTATTAATATGATGATATACGTTTGATATTTTGACAGAACGTGCTTAAGTAATGCCTCTATTCACACAACCCAACAAACATGTAATAATTGGAGTACAAAATAAAATATTATCATTTGTTGATACTCCAATATATTGGACCAAACAAGTTCAAGTATTTTACCATTGAGAAACATAGATATAGGACTAATGTCAACTCTATACTCTCAACATTTACTCTATCCTATGACTAATGTAAAATTTTATAACAATATTTTACATGATCTTATTTTTTATATTATGTACAAATTATAAACTTACTCCCTCCCTCCAAAATTTTGTGGTATTTCCGTATTAAATAAAAAGCACATTTACAAATGTGTACGATGTAGATTGTGATTTGAAACACAGTTTGAATCATATAATTACACTTTTAAAAGTTAAGTCACACTAACTTAAAAAAGAAACAAAATACCTATTCCAAAGTAGTTTAAAAACAAGTGTATAGTATTGTATGCAATGTGGTACAATTTGTATAACACTCATCAATAATTAAGTATGAATTCATAACGAAAAATTGTTGATTGAATTTAAATTTGTAAGGAAAATTTGTCGACAATCAACGACACACAAGAGGAATTACCAATCAAGAGTAATAATAGTAAGAATAAAGAGATAAAAGGAAAAAACATGAAGGTTAATCATATAATATGTGGGAAATTCAAAAGAGATAACAAACTTTAAAAGATTTTAAGCATATATTAAAAATTTTAAAGCATATATAAAATCTTAGAAGTTTAATGAAATATCCAATCTCTCTTAAGATACATACGGGTACGTACAATTATATTATAATTAAAACCTCTATATTATTAACTTATATATTACTCCATCGGTTCCACCCTATAATTTTTATTTTGGTTGTCCCAAACCTCTATTCAAACATTGGAGAGTTAATGACCTCACCCCATTAAATAATTATTTATTTTATTCTTCATCATCCTATATTATATTTTTTTTTTGAATAAACGTGGTTAATTAATACCTTCTATTCACATAACTTATTTATAATAGGGTTTTGGGATTATATTTTTTTAGTCCATTAAGTTACCACATTTTTTTAATTTAGTCCACTAGGTTATCACTTTTTGAATTTAGTCCATCAAGTTTCGATTTATTTTAATTTTGGTCCAGTTACCTGCTATAGCAGGTTTAACATGTCATTTTTTAAAACACACCCCACAAAATGTTATACACACCACCAAATATTAAATACACTACACTAAAATTTAAAAATCATTTTTATTACTATACACACTCCAATTATTTCCTATTTAATAAATTGCTAAAAATAATTAAATTAAAAAAAAGTAAGAATTCAAATTAATATAAAAAAATATAAATAAAACCTATAAAAAAATCGTCATAATCTTCAAAAATTAAACAAAGCTAAAAAAAAATTTAATTTAATTAGTTTTGAAGATTTATTTGATTTTTTACTATTTTTTAAGATTCTTAATAATTGAGAACTATATGAATAACAAACTATATTCATGATAATCCCAGAAAAAATAAAGCCTGAAAATCCATATCTAATTAAACAAATTTCGATAAAAAATTATGATTAATTGCGAAAATTGGGAAAAATAGTGAGAAGTTGCAGAGAAGAAGTTGATAAGGAAAAAAAAAATAGGACAAAAATAATAACATGACAAAAATCATGGAATTAATCAATTTTTGGATCTAGTTTGGTAGGATAGATTAGTCAAAATAGATGAGTAATTGACAATGGAATAGATGTCTAATTAGGCCTAAAATAATTTTTTATCCAACAAGTAAAAAAAATAATCGAAAGACACAACATTTGCAGTTTAATCTAGCCGGTTGAGATATACATACTTGATTTATTTTATAGATTTTATTTATATTTTTCATATTAATTTGAATTTTTATTTTTTTAATTAAATTATTTTTGACAATTTATTAAATACGTTTATGATTTTATTTAACTATTTGATTTTTGATTTTAAAAATAGTAGAAAATTAACTAAATCTTTAAAACTAATTAAATTAATTAATATTTTTAGCTTTGATTAATTTTTGAAGATTTAGGTAAATTTTTATAGGTTTTATTTATATTTTTATATTAATTTGAATTCTTATTTTTTTAATTTAATTATTTTTGACAATTTATTAAATATGATAGAAGTGAGGTGTGTATAATAATAAAAAATTATTTTTAAATTTTAGTGTGGTGTGTATAACATTTTGTGGGGTGTGTTTAAAAAAAATGACTTGTTAAACCTGCTGTAGCAGGTAACTGAACCAAAATCAAAATAAATTGAAACTTAATGGACTAAACTCAAAATTATGATAACTTAATGGACTAAAAAAAATATAACCCCTTCATAATATGTAAACCGTTCTAATAGTAATTTGTAAATCATTTAATAAAATTCAAAGTAATAAAGATCCGTGTTGTAAATAACTCTTTTTGTCTGCCCCTTTCTAGCTTTACTTAGGTTTGAGCATGAGATATTGTTTCATCACATTTAATAAAATATAATCAAGTAATTTTAAAGTGCAATCTTGATTTTGCAATAAAGGGAAGTAAAAAAGATTTGATAAAAGAAAATGTTACTACTAGTATTAAGTAGTCCTCCGTACTTAGTTACCAATTACGGCTGAGGCGCGTTTTTGGTGTCGTTTTCAGAAGCCGCTCCGGCCACCACATAACAGCGGCCGATTGAAACTCCATCAGGTTATTCCCAATACTCAATCGTTTACGGGACTTTCACAAGCAACATTATTCTTACGAAATCTAATATTTAAGAAGCCCTACATTAATTTTTCTGTTCCTTGCACCTTTGATCACAGCTAATCTTCAAGTCCAAACAAAAAGGGAAAATTAAAGGCAGCCTACCGTAAATTCTGCGAAAAGAGAGAGCAGAAACAGCCAAAACAACCGCTTCAAACAGACTTATTTATCTCTGAGCACATGCGTTGGTAGTTGAGGATTTTCATTTCCAATGGAGGAGTCAGTGAGGAGCTTTTATATGGTGGGCGATTACATGGTGCGGAAGAAGATTGGGACGGGTTCGTTTTCGACGGTATGGCTGGCACGCCACCGCGTATACGGCACCGAAGTTGCGATCAAAGAAATTGCTACCTCGAGATTGAATCCCAAATTGCAGGAGAGCCTTAAGTCGGAGATTTTTATTTTGAAGAGAATCAATCACCCCAATATTATCAGCTTGCACGATATGATCGAGGTCAGCTCTCTCTCTCTCTCTCTCTCTCTCTCTCCCTCTCAGTAAAGTTTACTTGTTAGCAAATGATGTGATATGAAGTTCAAACAATTTAATTGGAACCAAAGGAATATGAAATGAAGTTCAAACTATTTATTTGCAAGCAAAGGATTGCAGGCCTATTTATTTGCAAGGGAAAGATATGGAATGAATCGAGTTGGTTTAGTCTGTTTAAATTTTTTCTTCTGTTGGAATTATGAACTTTGCTTTAATGCTACTGATTGTTTTAGTATAATGAGGTCTGGTTTGTGGGGTATTGCAACTATCAAGGGAGAGTGTTTTTTTTTTTTTTTTAATGGTATTTGGTTTGAGTCAGTTTTTTTTTATCTGTGAAGTCATTGTTGTCTTGCATGGCTGGACTGATAAGTGAATTAGAGGAATGAACAAAAAGGAACCAGATTCTAATTGATGATTTAGTAGGAACAAAGGATTTTTATGGTCAACCACTAATGAAATGAACAGGTGTTGCTTTTCATAACGGTGTGTTGATATTATCTGTTATTGACTTGTGAGTTTCAGTTAGTCAGCGCGTGCTTTTCCGCAAGTCGTCAAATTTTGTCGTGATTTTGTTCTTCTATGTCGGTGCCTTTACTGTACATTAAACAGCGGCATAATTGGCGGCTTTAGCTTATGTCAGCCCTCTGAGATATTTTAATTTATCATTCAATAGTTTAGATAATGTTGTTTGAGTAGTATTCGATTGAAAAAGAAGCTTTGTTGTGTATTGCAAGGAACCTGGAAAGATATACATTATTTTGGAGTATTGCAAAGGAGGAGACCTTTCAATGTATATTCAACAACAACAAGGAAGAATCCCTGAGGCCACTGCAAAACACTTTATGCAGCAACTAGGTATCTGCTGTAACATTGTTGTTTCCCCTCTATATATTTATGGCTTCTTTTTCACTTCTTCAATAATCAATGGGTTTCTTTGTAATTTAAATAATGCAGCCGAGGGCCTCAAAGTTCTTCGTGGGAACAACATTATACACCGGGATCTAAAACCGCAGGTCTGCATATAATAAAACTTGCACTCATTTATCTGTGTGGTAAGGTTGTTTTCATCTGCAATTGAACATCAGAACTTAAATCTGTGATACGTCATTTCCATCTTTGTATTATTCTGATTATTTCTAGGAATGGGGTCTGTTTCCCTTCATTTTAATTAATAAGTAAAAGAATTATTCTGTTAATTTTAAGAAGGCATTATTGATTAAGATAAGGCAATATAGGCTTATGTCTTTTGCTAGTTTTAATCAGTTATTTCTGCTTTACTTATACGTAAACTTCCTCTGTAATAATTAATATCAATAACTAAATGTTTTCTACAACAATAAATACCACATAGATAGTCGTAAGTTTAGTCAGATAGATTACTGTAGATAATATGCCAACAACATTTTTAAGTTCATATACTTATGGTTCTCTCATTAAATGCTATACAGTTTGAAATGGGCTTCTTCCTTTGGTGTTAATGTTATCACTGCATAAGAATGCATGTAGTCTCTGGGTTATATCTGAAGTTATATCGGTCGTTTTCTTTCTGGATTGGTTATTGCATTTAGTTGTCAGATTTCAATTGAATATTCCTGTTTTATCAGACTGTCATCACTTATGATTGATATCTCTGCTCATCTCTTGTACTTAAACATTTATACTTCTAGAATAAATCTTTTGAGTTTTTCTGCACTAGTTCCAAATGTTAGAAATAATCATTTTGAACTGATATATTGCATTTTTATGTCTAAATCCTGAAACAGAATCTCCTCCTTTCCTCTAAAGGCGACAGCAGCAGCATTTTAAAAATTGCTGATTTCGGCTTTGCAAGGCATGACTATTTTCTCTGAAAACTTTGCATTTTTTTATACAATGTTGAATCTGTGTTGTAGGCCATTGAACATCTTTTCCTATACAGATTTTTTCTTGGATCATCATCAAAGATAAATGACAAAGTGGGATAGCTCAAGTGGTTAGAGCACCACTACCTAGGCCTTAGGTCCTGGGTTCGAGTCATGGGGAGGGGAAAAAAAAGGGATGGGTATTTAACTTGTAATCATCAAAGATAAATTATTTTTGATGCCATCTTCACACTTTTATTTAGATTAAACTGATAGAAATCAACAATTAGATGGTCATAATATTGTGTTTCCTATCAACTAATGATTTCAAATCCCCGACAACATATTAATTGCACTAGCAACTACACTGCGGTATATCTTTTACCGTCATTTGGATCTGAATATAGGAATTATTTGAGCTTGTTAGCTGCAGATCTTTCCTTAGGCTTGGGCTCAACTAAAATCTTATAATTTTTAATTCTTGCTTAATAGTTTGAAAATATTAGCCCGTGATAGGTTACATCCTTTGTATAAGGCCTGGAATTTACAGTTCAGAATTCATTTTTATCCTACCAGATCTCTACAACCTAGAGGCCTTGCAGAAACCTTATGTGGTTCACCCTTGTACATGGCTCCAGAAATAATGCAGCAGCAAAAATATGATGCTAAGGTGAGGTTTACACTTTTCATATGATAACAGCTACTCAAATATAACCCTCTAAGTCTTAAAAAATATATATTTATATATACATGTACCTATATATAAAATCCTCTATTCATTTTTGCCCAATAATAACACAGGCAGATCTCTGGAGTGTTGGTGCCATTTTGTTCCAACTTGTAACTGGGAGAACTCCATTTACGGGAAGTAATCAGATGCAGGTGTGTTTGTTTTACATCTTCTTGCATTTAAACATATTTGTCTCTGTCTTTTTTTTTTCTCCTGGTGAAGGATATCATGTATCAAATGCCTTTAACAGCTGCTCCAGAACATCATAAAGGCAACTGAATTGCAGTTTCCACCTGAGGCAAAGAATTTGAGCCCGGACTGCATAGATTTGTGTAAAAACCTACTGAGGCGTAATCCAGGTATTCCACAATTTTTTATTTTTCAATGTATAGAACACGCTGTAGTTTTGTAGTTTCAGCTAAAGTCCTTGTGTTTATTCATGGGTACTACAAAACATGTTTGTTTGAGGCCATGTTTTTTTATTTTATTTTGGGGTGGGAGTGGAAAACTATTTTACTACGTATTATTAAATGCACATGATATCCCACAGTTTCCTTCTTTTGTTGATAAAGATCAGTATCCTGATTATCTAATGGCTTTTATTTGAATTATGTTAGAATTTCTGATTTTGTTTTCTTAGTATCTACAATTTTATGAGTATGTTTTGGGATCCTTGTCTGCACAGTGGAGCGTTTGACGTTTGAAGAGTTTTTTAACCATCCATTTCTATCTCAAAGGAAACCTGACGAATCAGTCAGGTATATGAGAGGTTGCATATTTATGTTATTTTCGAAATATAACCTCATCGTATATTTATAAAACTTTTATTCTGGCAAAATAGGCAGCCAGAAAGAGTATTAGATGGTTTCCCTCTTCCTGAGGGGAATGCAGGGCAAAGTTCCCATGATAACTCTTTACCCATGAGAGATGCTGAACAAAGTTCACATGAAGATTTGCCTTTCAGTCTAGATGATGATCCCGTTGTCCCTGTCAGCAGTCCATCTTTCCAGAAGAAGTCCATCATAAACTCTAAGTTTGGATATTCTCATGATCCAAAACCTGATCTCGGGAATTTCTCTATTTTCTCAAACAGAACTGATTTTTCTAAGTATATTGGCTCCCCTACTACAACAGAAAAGGCAGTATCCAACGTGAAAGGATCTCGTAAAACCCCAGACCTTGGATCGCTACCAGATAATCATCCAAAAAGAGGTTATTATATCTTTCTCAGAGCCCGTGTGGCTAAGCTTATTTAAGCATCTTATAAGTTGTTTCAGGAGCTTATAAGATGTAATTTGTAAGTAACTTATAACTTGTTAAAATGTTTGACTAATAAAACTTATAAGTTCTTTGATAATTTGTGAGAAATATTTTTAAAATAAAATAATTCATTTGGAGAGTTGGGTGGGTGGGTTGATATATATATATTTTTTTTTTAAATTGTAAAATTTGTTATTTAAGTATATCTTAAACGATTTTACAAAAAAAGTTGGTACCTTTTTTTGAGCTGATAAGTTGTAAAGAACTTATTTTAAGATCTTGTGAGCTGTTAAAAAAAATAAAAAATTGTACCACTTTTTGAGTTTATAAGCTCCTAAACATCTTATAAGCTGTTTTAAGGAGCAGCTTATAAACTCAGCCAAATGGGGCTCTCAATGTACAACTTATCTTTCTGGGGGGTATTTGATTTTTATCTCTCTTTGGTTGGAACTAACAGTCATGGAAGTGGAGTCAATTGTCAAGGATTATGTTATCGTCTCTAGTCCTCCAATAGATGTACCGTCTTCTACACATGCTTATAAGCCTAGTCATTTTCCATTTAAATCCGGAAGCCCACCTATTTATTCAAGAAATATCAAATCTGCACCAAGTGCACCAGTGCCTATAATTGGGGGAGCAACTGGTAAAGTTAATTATGGTGGAGGAATCGAAGATGTACTATCTGCTCCTCGGATTTCACCAAAGCCAATCAATATAGAAGTTAAGTTAGAGCAGCAATCTACTGACTACATGACAAGGATCAGTTCATTGAAGTGCGCAGCAGCTGCAATTACTGAGTTGGTGAATGACAAGGTAATCTACTGAACTTTGTGTGTATTGCAATGTGGAGATCTTTCTTTTATTGCGGGAATCTTTTTGAATTATTTGCTGACTCTCCTATTAATATTATTGCTAATACTATATCTAAGCAAATTAATGTGCTTATCATTTCTAGATCGAGGGCGGAGATCAACTAGAAGCGTTTTCAATTCAGCTTGTAGTTCTTGCTATATGGAAACAAGCGTTGCATATTTGCCATACTCATGCAGCATCAGCTATGGAAGGTATTCCAAGCCAACAGACTTCAAGATTCAGACAAATCTCTGACGCTCAGCACAGTCCAGCTGTCGGAGAGTCTCTCGATACTGCTAATATACTGGGCCCACTTGATGTCTGTAAACAAGTTGAGACAGCATTTCTTCATGAAATTGAGCGTGCTGAGGAACTTGCTAAAGCAGTAGAGCCTGGTATGAGTACGATGGCTTGATATTTTCCATAAACAAGAAAAACGGAATAAACTATGTTGGATGAAAAACTGTGGATCATGTCTACAATATGAGCTAATTTTGAGAAAAATATCTGTTTACCTTGCTATTAGGAAGTATTCATGTTTTGTGTTCTGTGTATATGATCATACATGTTCACAATCAAGAACATAAATCTGTAAATCGAAATTTTATCTACAATGTGTGTAAATTGGACGAGTCTTTCCCTGGATCAAGGTTACTCCATTTGTTGTCTCTGTATGTAATTCCATGCGCTATGATTATATGTGGTTGTAAATTATACAGTGATGTTTTCATGTATTTCTTTATTTAAATATTTCAGGAAATGAGGAGATGCCAGATGCAATGGAATTGATATATCAGTCTGCCCTCGCTTTGGGGAAACGTGCAGCAGTAAGTATTTGATTGAATGTTTCTACTTTCTCATCCTATCGTTGTAGATTTTATGTGCTAATTTCCATATTAAGATGAGTGCCCTCTAAATAGTCATTATGAAAAAAATTATTCAATGGAATCACAGCAGAAGTGAGGTATTCTGTAGTACAAAGCATCCAAATTAAAAATGCTCTTGAAATCCAATTTAATGTGCATAACTAACTCATAGCTTTATTGATTAAATAATAGATTAGAGAATGAGAATTCGCGTGACAATAATACTGAAAATAATAGTAATAAGTTCTTATGTTATTATTATTATTCTTTTACCATAAAATGTTGAAGAATCTGTAAGGCTAATAATCTCAGTTTACTGTTGACGGTTAATATAGGTAGATGAATATATGGGTGATATGGAAAGTGCTGCCGTTTTCTATTCAAAAGCAGTGCGTCTATTCCGTTTTCTTCTATTGGAAGCGTCGTCGCTCATTCTGAATCCTCCATTCTCCCTCACCAACTTGGACCGCTATCGCATTGAGAATTACATTAATGCCCTCAACACCAGGCAAAGCATTTCAAGGTCTCAAAGAATGGGTATTACGAAAGCAGAGGATCAGCCCTGCTCTTCTTGAAACTAGTGGTGATACATTATTTTCATTCTTTGATTTTCTTTTCTTTTCTTGTATATATGGGGACGGTAGGAGGGTCAAGTTGGTAGGACTTTGAAACACAAGTTGTTTTTATATTTTTATGTACTTTAAATGATGCAAAAGGTCCAAAGTAGTGGAAAGGTACGTTTTCTTGATGGTAGATAATATGGATATTTTTCTAAATCCCCATCCAGAATTGTTTTATGTAATTTATTCTCAGATATTTCTCTTGCAGCTTTTGAAATAAAATACGAGATTAAAACACAAACTATATATACATCCCATGTGGCTGATAGCTATGAATTGTTGTTGTATGAAGATATATGGGTAAGAATTTAGTCAAACTCCATGGATCACCAAACTCTGCCAAATGGTTCACCTTTTCTTCACCCATGCAAGCTTCTTTTGCTTCATTCGTCTTGGTTGGTCCAACTCCTTTTCCCAACACACTTCTTCTTTCTTCTTATCTTTAAAGTTTCATTTCCATCTGAATTCTCTGTAAATTCAAGCCTGCAACAATGGCAGCTTGCTTTCAACCATCTCAACCGAGCATGGAAAACGACTCAGTGGTGCTCTTCTCGACGTCCAACTCGCCGGAGGAGTCCACCAGTCAATCTTCCTCCTCTCACTCCCCACCCCACCAAATCCAAACACCTTATAAACTAACTGTTTCTGATCTTTCCTACTCAATCCACAAAACTTCATGGATTTCGATTTTTGTGAAGAAAGAGAAGCCCATCAGTATCCTGAAATCAGTTTCTTTCACAGCAAGAAGCTCCGAGATTCTTGCGGTTGTGGGCCCAAGCGGCACAGGCAAATCTACACTCTTGAGAGTTGTTTCTGGTAGAATAAGGAATAAAGATTTTGATCCCAAGAGTATTATGATCAATGATAATGTGGTAACTTCACAATCTCATCTGCGGAAAATATGCGGATTTGTTGCTCAAGAAGACACTCTGTTCCCTCTTCTTACAGTCAGAGAAACGCTGGCGTTTAGCGCCAAGTTTAGGTTGAAGGACATGAGTGCTCAGGAGACACAAGAGCGAGTCGAGGGGCTGATGCAAGAACTCGGACTCAGCCACGTGGCAGACAGTTTCGTCGGAGATGAGGAGAATCGGGGGGTTTCTGGAGGAGAGAGGAAAAGAGTGTCTATTGGGGTGGATGTTATTCATGACCCCCCTATTCTGCTTCTTGATGAGCCCACTTCCGGGCTGGATAGCAGCTCGGCTCTTCAAGTGATCGAGCTGCTTTCGTCCATGGCTCGAGCCAAGCAAAGGACAATGGTTTTATCTATTCATCAGCCAAGTTATCGAATCCTTGAATGCATCTCCAGCTTCTTGATATTGTCTCACGGCTCAGTTGTTCACAATGGCTCACTCGAGTCGTTAGAGCTAGCCATCACGAGCCACGGGTTCAAAATTCCGAGCCAGATAAACCCCCTGGAATTCGCCATGGAGATCATTTCAACTCTTGAGGAGTCCTACTCTTTGTACTACTCCTCAAGAGCAGAAATCCAAGAGGAAAACCGTTTGTACTCAAAGTTAGAACAGGATAATTCAAAAACAGGCCCTGATTATACAGTTTCAAGATTGTTTGAAATAACAGTGCTTTGTATAAGGTTCTGTAAGATCATTTACAGAACAAAGCAGCTGTTATTGGCGCGTACAATGCAAGCTATTGTAGGAGGGTTTGGATTAGGCAGTGTTTATGTGAAATTAAGGAAAGACGAAGGTGGGGTGGCGGAGAGATTAGGCCTCTTTGCGTTTAGTCTGAGTTTTCTCCTGTCGTCCACAGTCGAAGCTCTGCCTATTTACCTTCAAGAACGTCACGTCTTGATGAAAGAAGCTTCTAGAGGGTCTTACAGAGTTTCATCGTACCTAATTGCTAATACCATAATAACTTTTCCATTTTTGTTCATAGTAGCAATTCTTTTCTCCGTGCCATTGTACTGGATAGTCGGTTTAAACCCGTCTGCATCTGCTTTCTTGTTTTTCATGTTGATTGTTTGGCTTATCGTGCTCATGGCCAGCTCTTTGGTGCTGTTTTTAAGCGTTGTGTCTCCCGATTTCATTTCTGGGAATTCGCTGATATCGACTGCTTTAGGGGCGTTCTTTCTGTTTTCGGGCTATTTCATTCCGAAAGATTTGATTCCCAGATACTGGCGTTTCATGTACTATGTTTCACTCTATAGGTACCCTTTGGATTCTCTGATTATTAACGAATATTGGAGCCAAAGAAATGAGTGTTTTTCGACACAAATTGGCGACAGTTTATCTGCCTGTTTGCTCACTGGGAGAGATGTTTTGAAGAGCAGAGGGTTGGAGAAAGACACTAGGTGGATCAATGTCGGGATCATGGTGGCATTTTTCCTGTTTTATCGCTTACTTTCTTGGATCGTTCTTGCACGAAAAGTAGCAAAAACAACTGTGTAAGATAATTGAATAGCCTTCTTGTAATGCTTATGTCAGCTGTATATTTTAATTCTTGCGTCTAATTTATATATGTAGTTCAATTATTGAGCAAGAATCTGCATTCTCTGATTGCATATTCCCCCCTCTGAATTTATTTAATTCCAATGTCAACTTTCAACTACCTTCAGCTAATTTTATTACAGCAAGGGCCCATCCACGTCCATGTCTTTAAAGCCTTACAACAAAATAGAAGTCTTTAATAGAAAGTCACCATTCTATAAATATAATTTCCTTTTTTTTTTTTTTGTTACTTTTGGTGTTAACCTTTTTTGAAAAAAATGGTAGTTTTAACTGTAAATCCCTATAATTTGATATTTTTTCATCTCTCTTGTTAAGTTATTACTCTTTGTCCCATTTTTATTTCTTTAATAATAATGGAAGATAAGTTTATATAAAAAAATGTTCTTTAATTATGTAAAAAAGTACAAAAACTACAAAACATTACGAAAGAGTGATTAATATCTATTGTTCTGTTTCTCTTGCGTATATAGATTAACATATTATCTGCAGGCCATACTGATTACATATTGTAATGCAAGTAGACCATTATCTTCAGCCGCCATGTCAATATCAACACAGATTTTAAATATTCTTGTTTAAAAGTTGAAAGTTGACTATATATATATAAGTTTTCCAGCTAAGAAAGAAAGGAATTTACACTGAAAATGAAAAGAAGCCTAAGCCTAAGCCTGCAGATTCTCCTTGTTCTACTTGTAACCTTAATCTCAGCTTCAAGATCGAATCTTGATCTTAAAAGGGGCGATTCAATATCAGTTGGAAAAGAATCAGAATTCATCACCTCTGCTGACGCCACATTCACTTGCGGCTTCTACAGCCTGGGAACAAATGCATACTGGTTCGCAATATGGTTCACAAACTCCCTCGACAAAACCGTTATCTGGATGGCTAACCGCAACAGACCGGTTAACGGCAAAGGCTCCAAAGCCACCATCAGAGGCGACGGAACAATGGTCTTAACGGACGTGGATGAAACCGTCGTCTGGCAAACCAACACTACCTCCACAAACGTCGCTAAAGCCGAGCTGCTCAATTCAGGAAACCTCATTTTGAAGAGCCCTGAAGGTGAGATTCTCTGGCAAAGTTTTGATTTTCCCACAGATACTCTGTTGCCTTCTCAGAAGTTCACAAAAAGTACTAGATTAACATCTGTGTTAAGAAAGGGTAGCTTTGCACCAGGGATATTTAATCTCTATTTTGGTAGTGATAATGTGTTTAGATTAATTTCTGATAGCCCTGATACATCTACAGCATATTGGCCTAATCCTGATTTTGATGTCTATACTAATGGAAGGACTAACTATAACAGTACTAGAATAGCACTTCTTGATGATAAGGGCCGGTTTCTTTCAAGTGATGGTCTGCATTTCAATACTTCGGACATGGGGTTCGGGATTAAACGCCGCCTTACCATGGATTATGATGGGAATCTCCGGGTTTACAGCTTGAACGAAACGACGGGGGTTTGGTCAATAACATGGCAAGCTCTCGGGCAGCCTTGTAACGCGAAAGGCGTATGTGGGAGGAACGCGGTTTGTGTATACGTGCCTGAGCCAACGTGCACGTGTGCACCTGGATTCGAGGTGATTGACCCGAGTAACTGGAATGAGGGGTGTAAGGCCATGTTCAATGCCAGTCTTTTACTTTCGAGAAGTGTTCAATTCTTGGAGGTCCCACATACGGATTTCTACGGTTATGATCTTAATGCAACGAATCCAGTTACATTAGAAGTTTGTAAGAAAATGTGTGTGGAGGATTTTCGTTGTACGGCCTTCAGTTACAGGCTGTTGGGGCAAGGTTTCTGTTTTGTGAAAAGTGCACTTTTGAATGGATATGCTGCACCAGAGTTTCCTGCTAGTATATACATCAAATTGCCTGAGAATTTGGAAGTAACAAAGCCTGATATATTTCATGCTTCTGATCAGGTTTGTGTTTCAAATGGGGAAGAAATGCTTGTGGGGTCGGCTTCGATGTACGATTTCAGCAGCAAGAGAGTAAGATGGGTGTATGTGTACTCATTTGCAGGGGCATTAGGGGCAATTGAGATGGTGTTTATAGTTATAGGGTGGTGGTTTTTGTTCAGAATACATGGGATTCCTTCATCAGTTGAAGCTGGATATAACATGATTTCGAGCCAATTCAGAAGGTATAGCTATTCAGAGTTGAAGAAGGCAACTGGAAACTTCCGGGAGGAGCTGGGACGAGGCGGGTCTGGGGCTGTTTACAAAGGTGTATTGTCTGATGAAAGGGTTGTGGCGGTGAAGAGACTGGGGGATGTTTTTCAGGCACAAGAAGAGTTTTTTGCTGAGATTAGCACACTTGGAAAGATAAATCATATGAATCTTGTGAGAATATGGGGGTTCTGCTCGGAAAGAAGGCATCGATTATTGGTTTATGAGTATCTTGATAAGTCGTCACTTGATAAGCACATTTTCGGGTCCAATTTTCTTGGTTGGAGACAAAGATATTCAGTTGCATTAGGCACAGCTAAAGGGTTGGCCTATTTGCACCATGAGTGCTTAGAATGGGTGATCCATTGTGATGTGAAGCCCGAGAATATACTTCTTGATAGTGATTTCCAGCCCAAGATTGCTGATTTCGGGCTGGCAAAGCTGTTGCAGAGGGAAGGGACGGGCTCAGAGTTCACTAGGATACGCGGGACCAAAGGGTATATGGCTCCCGAATGGGCTTTGAACCTCCCCATTACTTCAAAAGTTGATGTTTTCGGTTATGGAGTGGTGATTTTGGAACTGGTGAGAGGTATGAGGCTGTCTAATTGGATCAAGGAGGATGATCATGATGATCGGGAGACGCCTTTGATGAATTTTGTTCGAAAATCCAAGAGTGGGAGCTCAATGTGGGTGGAGAGTGTTGTGGATTCAAGATTGGAGGGGAAGTTTAGCAGAAACCAAGCTGTGAGATTGATTCAGACAGGGATTGCTTGTGTGCATGAAGACAAAAATAAAAGGCCAACTATGGCTTCAGTGGTTCAAACTCTGTTGGAATTTGAATATCAAATTGAAGTTTAAGTTTGTGATAGATAGGTTGTATTGTTGAATTTAGTACAACATGGGAAAATAAACACTGTAATTCACTTTCTTGTTGGGAAAGAACTCAATTTTATAAGATGAATGTACTGTTAATATTTCGTGTCTCAAATCTCAATTTAATGTTATTTTGTGTTTTATTGAGTAATTTAATCATGATTTATTTTAAGATCATTGGACCCCATGTAGTTATTATGGAAAATATCAATTTTAGTAACCCAATTTTACCTCTTTTCACCCACATTTAGTCACTATCAAAATTGGTCACCCGGTAAATTTAAAAAATTCTCATGCATCAAGAATGAATCATGTGCAAAAATTACCAATATTTATATTATATTTATAACAGATCAGAAGAAATGAGTTCTGATGCATCTTCTAGTTTATAGATAATCAGTAAGTTTTTAATAATTATTTAACTCAATTATGAATTCATTTTTGTTGGTTTACTTTTTATTTTACAAAAACTCGAGAGATAGAATACATGTACTCTGGATTGTACTCTCCTTTCCAAATAATTTGAAGATATAAACTTATTTCAATTCATTTCTCTATTTATAATTATTGGAGCATAATTTGTGGTGAAGATTAATTGTAAATAATTTTCTAAAATTATTCATTCAAGACAATTTCATAAACTTATTTTTCATTCTAAATATTTTTCTATTAAGATTATTATTGCAGATTTCTTGAAATGTTAGTCAAACAATTGGGTTTGAAATTAATTGAAATAAATTTCTATCTCATGAGTTTCTCATTTTCTAATTATCTATAAAATAAAAAGTAAACCAACGAATCAAGATGCATCTTGACTAATAGAGTGATCAATTTTGATAGAATATAATAATTTGGTAACCAATTTTAATAGGACCAACATTGACCAAATATGAAAAGAGGTAAAACTGATCAAAATTGATATTTTCCCTAGTTATTATTATTATAAAAATTAAAGGCAATAAAAATTGGGAACCCTACTTCTCCACACGGGTGTAAAATTCGCACGTGCCAAACAAATTTTACTGAAAATGGGCGACGAGCCGCCACCTCCTTTTCA
The DNA here is from genome assembly GCA_963675135.1 of Galeopsis tetrahit. Taxonomy (NCBI): domain Eukaryota; kingdom Viridiplantae; phylum Streptophyta; class Magnoliopsida; order Lamiales; family Lamiaceae; genus Galeopsis; species Galeopsis tetrahit. The sequence continues at coordinate 73,602,091 of OY776129.1, forward strand.
CAGTACTGTAGACACTCTAACGTCTCTCTCTGTGTGTGTTTCTCACTAATCAACGTGGAAACGACGTCGCTCCTCTATCTCCATTTCCGCCATTATTGCATTTTACAGAGAGCAAGAAAGCAATCCACCCTTCCTCCCAGGTATCATCGAAGTACTCTCGCTAAACTTTAATTGCAATTATCAACCCTTTTCCCCTTTCCATCAATTTATAATCTTTTTTGCTGTAAAAGTTTTATTTCTGTTATTACTTGCAGTATTTCTGTCACCAAGGGATTCGATAATTCGGAATTGCTGCTAGGGATTTCTACAATTTGTCGAACATCCCGTGGTTGTTTTCGTGCAGAAAAAATTCTCAGTTTAGTGTAAATGGCGGGTTGTTCATCAAGTATCAGAATTGCCCATTTCAAGAATTTTCGAAAAGATGTCGTCTTGTCTAGGTGTTTAATCTCCAATTTGTCGATAGCTAGATTTCAATGTCCTACAGTTAATGGAACCCGAACGAATTCGCGTTTAATTTGTAACAATAAAAGACAGAAACTCGTCATTGTTAATGCAATGGATCCCGAGACTGGGCCTCAATCAAGTGTAGCAGAGTCCACCACAATTGAACAAGGTGGCATTGATCGTGGGGAAAATAATGCTAAGGTTATGGAAAAAAGTTATCTTTCTGTACCTGAAAGTGAGATTGGTGGTGGTGGTGGGGATATCATTGACGGGAGTGGCGGAAATGGGAGATTTTCCGGTGGCGGCGGTGGTGGTGATGAGGGGGATAGCGCTGGTGATGATTATGAAGAAAAGGAGTTTGGGCCACTATTGAAGTTTGAGGAGGTGATTCGAGAGACTGAGGCGAGAGGGGCAAGTCTTCCAGCTGATATGCTAGAGGCTGCCAAGACTGTGGGTCTACGAAAAGTGTTGCTCCTCAGATATTTGGATTTGCAGGTAAATCTTTGTAGTTAATAAATAGGGAGTACTTATTAGCTTAAGGTTTGTTTAATAAAATGTTGGTTTTGAAAATTGATAATGCAGGGGTCAGCGTGGCCACTCGGGTTTCTGATGAGGTCATGTGGTATGCTCAGGAACCGTATGTTGGCTGATCCTTCGTTTCTTTTCAAGATTGGAACAGAGGTTTGTTGTACTAAAGCACATTTTGTTTGTAGACAATCTTTTACAAGTGCTTGTTGCAAGTAGCGCACTAGTTTACATGGTTCTTAAAGATGTTTGGATATCTCAATAATGTGGACATTAAGGAAATATAGTTTATATTAGTATTTTTTGGCATTTCCAACTCATATTGTTCTGATTTTTTTCCTCGTTTATAGATAGTTATCGATTCTTGTTGTGCAACATTTGCGGAAGTGAAAAAGAGAGGGAAAGATTTCTGGGCTGAATTTGAGTTGTATACAGCGGATCTTCTAGTTGGGGTTGTTGTTAATGTTGCTCTAGTTGGTATGCTAGCTCCATATGCCCGGATTGGACAGATATCCTCTTCTCAAGGATTCTTGGGTCGAATGCAGAGAGGTTATGCAGCTCTTCCTAGCAGGTATCAACTGCTTAGTTGTTTATGTGATATTTCATCAACTTGTTTCTTAATCGCGGCTTATTTTTCTCTGAGCTTCTCAACTTCTAAATGCTATGACACAGTGTATTTGAAGCAGAACGGCCAGGAACTAGTTTTTCAGTAAATCAGAGAATTGCTACCTATTTTTATAAGGTACCGGTTATCTGTCATATTGTGAATTAATGTTATTCTTTTTGTATTATTCTCTCTTTCATTCTTAACTTTTATTTTCCCTTGCCTATTGGCTTCTGGTATACTGCTGAAATCTACATGGTTTTCAGGGAATTCTATACGGATTTGTTGGTTTTGGATGCGGAATTGTTGGTCAAGGAATTGCAAACCTAATAATGACAGCTAAACGGTATGTTCCTTTTGAGTTGAATTTGAGATTCATTCAGATCTAAATAGAATAGAAACCTAATCGATAGTTGAGTATGTATCATTATCCATGTTCTTGTCCTTAACTGATCACAAATCTATTTTGATAGAAATTGTTCTCTCCCCATAGTCTGCAATTTGTTCTGAATTTTTTTCGATAAATTTACATGAAACAATGTTTCTCATGAAAGCATATTCTTGTTTCTCAGGAGCATTCAAAAATCAGAGGATGACATTCCAGTTCCACCTCTTATAAAGAGTGCAGCACTTTGGGGTATGCTTGCTTCATTGCTCTTGTCTCTCTTTCATTGTGGAACTATCAATTGACTAATCTTTATCTTTCCCTAGTATATAAGGAGTTGGTCTTATGTAAAACGTTTTTACTATACAATTGATTGACAACTATCACTTTGTAGTATAAGTAATATTTTTGAATGAAACACAACTAATACAGTACATTTTAATGAAACAACTAATACTCCACAACACAAACCAGTTGTACGGTGAAACTGGCTTACATAAGACTTTGCCATTACCATTAAACTCAAATTTAACTTATTAAACATAAATTTAATGAGAAAAACAATAAGATGATGATGATGATGAAACTATCATTTTCTCTACTGCAAATTGTAGTCCTTTCTTGTCTATACTACGTTTGGTTCACTTAGGTATGATTTCATCCTATTTTGTAGGTGTTTTTTTGGCAGTGTCTTCCAACACCCGTTATCAGGTGATCAATGGACTAGAACGCATAGTGGAAGCATCTCCAATGGCGAAGAAGCTTCCACCTGTTGCAATGGCTTTTACTGTTGGTGTACGATTCGCCAACAATGTCTATGGTGGGATGCAGTTCGTGGATTGGGCTAGATTGTCTGGTGTGCAATAAACGACCCTTGACATGGTAGAGGGGGTGTTCTGAATCTTAATAACCATCCTTAAAAAATCTCAGAATATTATGTATTAGTTTATTTTCTTTCTTGGAAAGCCTACTTTGTCCTGAATATTACTCCTGTTTTGTTGACTTTCACCGTTTTCATTTTTGGTAGATTTGGCAAAATGAGTTAGGATGGGTTCTTAAGAAGCATATCCTCTTTCCGTCAAAAAAGAAGCATATCCTCTCTCTTTTTAGGTAGTGGATTTTTATTTATTTTTAGTTTGGCCGACTGAAAAATATTAGTCTAAAATGTTAGGTTGTGCTAAGAAAATAGTAGTCTAAACAAAAGTTTAGCTTGTTTGGCCCAACCCAAGTGGTCAATGAGCTTCGGCCACGGTTATACACACAGAGTTATTGAGGACACCCACTTGCTTAGAACACACATCTTGGAAGTGAGTACACACCCCATGAAAAATTAAAAATACCCCTCTCCTCCTGAATCCTATTTTTTTCTCTATAACCCATCCTCCACTCATTTCTACCGCACACCCACCCATTCTCTTTCCTCTCTATTGTGCAACCCTTGCCGCCGCGATTTGAGGAAGAAGGCTTGTTGTCGTGATTTGTTGTCCACCGCCCCCTCCCCACGCTTGCCCCCCTCCTCCCCACGTCGACGTTCAGCGCCGCCCCCTTCTTGAAGAAGGGGGCCGATCGGCGCAACCTTCGTATCCCCTCCAAGCGAGGCTGCGACCGCTGATGTTGAAGAAGGCGGTCGTTCGTGCCTCCTCCTTCGTTGTTTGCTTACCCTTCTCCGTCGTCCCTCCTCCGATCGACGCAGCCTCTTAGTAAGTTTAGGGTTTTTATAGAATAAAAAAGATTATTTTTTTCAAGTTTTTGTGTGTTTTTCTGAATTTTTTTGTCAAATTCGATTACTTTTTTCGAATTTTTGTATTAGTCCGAATATATTTGTCGAAACCTATTACAGTACTTTTTTCGAAATTTTTGGGTTTCTCCGAAAGTTTTTGCCGAATCTGTATTTGGAAATTTTGGATTTTTACAATTTTATTTATTTTCAAAATTTCATTGGAGAGTATATTGGACATTTTTCATACTCTTCTACTTGTCAAATTATATATTGGATTCTTTCATACACTTTTTTTTTCCCCTCTCCATGACTCGAACCCAGGATCTAATGCTTAGGTAGTGGTGCTCTAACCACTTGAGCTATCCCACTTTGTCTTTCATACACTTTTCATGAAATAGCCATGAGCTTCATAGTTCCATTTTGCCAGTTGGGCCCGGCCGGCTCATTAACTTGTCAAATTATTTTATAAAAAAAAAGGATGCATGATCATTTAGGAAATAAAAATGGGTCCAACTATTTACACCTCCATTTGCGTTGAGAACACTCCCCGTATGAATTTAATAATAAAATAATGAAGTAAAAAACCAAAAATACCCTTTAAGTCATATTAAACTACTAAATGCACCCCCACCTTTAAACCTAAGTTTTATCCATCCTCCGTCGCCTCATCCTCCGCCGCCGCCGCCACCACCACCAAACACCAAAATTTCTCCCCAAACAAAAAAAATTCAACTTAAAAATTTTCAACTTTTTTTGTAAGATTTCGACAAACCAGTGTCGACCATATTCACTCCCGTCGACACTGGTTTGTCGACAAGATTGTATATGCTCGACATTTGTTGATTGGAAAAAAAAAAAAATTTAAAAACTCGTCGACAACTTTAGGTCGACCAAAAATACACTCGTCGACACCCTGTTGTCGACGGAGTGTATTTGGATCGACCTAAAGTGGTCGAAAGGTAAGAAAAAGAAGGAAAAAAAAAAAAAAAAAAAACAAACCTGGAATTTTTACATATCGAGAGCGGGGCCGGCGGCCGATTACTGTAATTTTTTTTTTTTTACAAATCGAGATGGGAGAAGGAGGGGGGAAGGGAGGGGACTGGCTCGGCGAGGGAGGAGGAGGGGGGAGGGAGGGGACGGCCGCGGCTGATGGACAGGGCGGCCGCGCGCGGCCGCGATCTGTTCTATTTTTTTTTTTACAGGCGGGGGGGGGGGGGCGACGGGTTCGGCGAGGGAGGGAGGGGGTGGCGTCTCCGTCGACGGGTGGTGGAGGGGCAGGTCGCCGGTGGTGGTGGTGAGGGGTGGGGGAGAAGATGAAAGAAGAACTGGTGGAGGAGGAAGAAATGGAGGAGGAAGAAGTTGGAGGATTTGGAGGAGAAAGTAGGGTTTAGGGGGGGTGTGAGTAGTAATTGGAATTATATAAGAGAAGGACATTTATGACAATTTGAGGGGGTTGTATCAAATTTTAGGGGGGGTGCGTCCAGAGGGGGAGTGTTCTCAACGCAAATGGAGGTGTAAATAGTCGGACCCAATAAAAATTAACTTCTAAAACACACTTATTATGAAACCGAGTATATAGTAATTAATTGTTAAAATACTTATTTTTTAATTTCATTTTTCATCTAAGTTAATTAATAAAATAAAAGTTAAGGTTAGTCAAATTTGGCATGTCGGCTTGTAAACCCAAGTAAGATGAGGGTCTGTTTTGAAATACAACTAACGGGAGAAAAATGCATTTTTGGTCCCATCATCCACGGGCACTCATATTTTTTATCCCAACAATCTGAATTTTGATCTCGAATGAAAAAAACTTAATACATTTGTCTCAAAAGAAAAAAAATTGATACATTTGGTCCCAATTCCCTGTTGACGGAAAGAGTTAAATGACCGTTAGTTATTTATTTTTCTATTAAAAATAGTAAAAAATATTATTAAAAAAAAAAATGTGTAAAATTAAAATATTTAAAAAATAAAAATTATAAAATGTGTAAATGAAAAAAAAAATGAATTGTATAATTATAAATAAAATTCTAAAAATTCATTAAAAAGGTAGTATAAAAATCGATTAAAAATTAAAATTTCTAAAAAATTAAAATCTCGTTTGAATTAAAAAATAAATATACCAAAACTAACAGCTTAAAAAAACTCATTAAAAAAATATACCCCGTACTTTATAAATTAAAAAAATTTGAAAAATAAAAATTAAAAAATTCTAAGAATAAAAATGTACTACAAATTATAAATAAATAAATTCTAAAAATAAAATTTTGAAACTTTCTAAAAATTAAAAATTTCATTAAAAATAAAAAGATTTTTTTCCGCCAATACTAGTATACGCATTAAAAAAATTAAAAATTAAAAAAAATCTGAATTGTATAAATTATACTCCCTCTCTAAAATGAAAGTTACCCAACTTTAATTTTCCTATCAGTCTCAATGAAAGTTACTAATTCCATTTTTAACAAACTATTTCTCTCATATTTAATTATATTTTTTCCTCTCTCTCAATCACATAACCTCTAATAAATCTACTTATTACCAAAGTTCTCGAGTAGCTTTTACAGAGACGGAGGGAGTAAATAAAATTCTAAAAATTAATTAAAAATTAAAATCTTCTTAGAATTAAAAAAAAAAAATTCTGCCAAAATTAACGGATTAAATTTTTTTAAAAAACTCATTAAAAATATACTTTATAAAATATAAAAATATTAAAAAACTCTAAACTGAGTAAATTAAAATTTTAAAAAACTCTAAAACTGTACAAATTATAATAAAAATAAAAAATATATATTCACGCTCTAATTTTCACTTTATTCATAAACAATAATTTTATTTATAAATGAACCCCACAATAGTTCATACTTTGCAAAAAAAACCTAAATTAATATTCATTAAAACTCAAGCAAAAAAAAAGAATATTATAAAATGTGTCAAAAATAAAATTTAAAAAACTCAAAAAAATATAAAAATCTCATTAAAATTACGGGAATGGATTGACTAATTTTTTTTAATTAATCATTTTCTGTTTTTAACGAGATCTGACTAAATTTTTTATTTACACATTTTTTTGTTTTTAATGAGATTTTTTTAAAATAATTTTTATTTTCCAAATTTTCAGATTTTTTGAGTTGTTACACTTTTGGTTTTAATTTTTAAGGTTATTTTTAATTATTATGATTTTTTTTTTATATTTAATACACGTCAAAATGAAAAAAAATATTGGGACCAAAACCGCTAACGGTTGACTAACTGTTGACTAACTTTGGGACCAAATGTATCAAGTTTTTCCCATTCGCGACCAAAATTCAGATTGTTGGGACAAAAAATATGAGTGTCCGTGGATGGTGGGACCAAAAGTGCATTTTTCTCCAACTAACTGCTTCTAAAATCACTTATTTTTAAAGTTATCTTTCACAACTTAAAAAAAAAATTCTGAAAGCAATTAATTAATTTTACAAACACCCTTTTTCAAGAGTAATGAAATAATGGGCCGACCCGTCGGATCTAGACTGGTGGGCACTGCTTGGATTTGCCACCTCAAATTTTTTGTGCTATCAACCCTTGCTTGTTTTGTGATTTTTTGTCAAAATTAATTTTTCGTCAACATGTAGGGTGTGTTTTGAAACTCTACAAACTGTTTTCAGAATCACTTTTTTATGAAAAGCTGTGAGAGACGGCTTTAAAAATAAGTGATTCTGAAAGCAGTTTGTAGAGTTTTAAAACACACGTGTAGACAATTAAGTTTCTCTATAGCAAATGTTTTAATTTCGTTCATGTAACCTTAGTCATTCACAAATTTTCATATGCATATTAGATTCGTCTAATATAAATTCTCGTTGTTGATGTAATTTTAGTTTTCTCTCTTTCATTCTAAGTTATGTTACTTATTGTTTGTCATTGTTCATGAGATAACGATTCAATTTTTCATTTTGTATTCGCAATCTAGTGATTTTAAGAAAAAAATAGATTAATTTTTGACAATTCGAATGACCAGTCACACGTATCAATTTCTCAATATCTCTTCTTACCCATCATTTTAGTACAATATTGTTCGATTTCCTATTATATACTCCCTCCGTCCCGCAATTACTTTCACACTTTCCTTTTCGGGACGTCCCACAATAACTTTCACACCCTTAAAATGGAAAACTCTTTATAAACTCCACCCTCACAATATTCTCAATTTTACACAAATGCCATTACTTTTTCTCCACACATACCCAAAAGTCAACTCATTTCTTTACTTTATACATAAAAGTTTACAAAATTACCCCTCAAAATCTCCCACTAAATTCACTTTTCTTATTTTGTGTGCCTCTTCACACGTGAAAGAAATCACGGGACGGAGGGAGTATTAATATATCTCACTTACTATTCTTTTATGCATATATAATTGTGTGGGAACCGTACACTAATAAATAATAGGCCAAATAATTAATTCTAGTTCACACTTTTCACTTTTTATTAAATATAGCAAATACTTTTTTTTACTAAATTATATCCATTTTTTTCATTTTTTATTAAATATAGAACATATTTTTTCTTTTATACTCATATAGCACATACTTTTTTTTTTACTAAATTATATCCATTTTTTTTTTTTATTAAATATAGCACATATTTTTTCTTTTATACTCATATTTTTTTATTTTTTTAACCAAATGTATCATATACTTTTTATGTTTTATCAATTTCAACACATATTTTTATCAATTAATTTAAAATACAAAAAAGAATTACTGTATCTAATAATTAAAAATTAAAAAATATCTTAAATATGTTTAAATTTAAAAAATCAATCTAAAATCTACACATTTTAAATTTTAAAAATAATTGAGAATTTAAAATTATCTAAAACTATTTAATTAAATCGACGAAGTTGGATAGCTCATACCTAGGCTTTAGATCCTGGGTTCGAGTCATGGGGCGGGGAAAAAGGGATGGGTATTTAATGTAATTCAAAAAAAAAAAAAAACTATTTAATTAAAAAGAGATTTACCAAATACTCCTATATAAAAAGAATTAATAATTGAAATAAAATTGTATAATTTTTTTTTTGAAATAATGCTTTGAGATTTTTTAAATAATTTTTATTTTTTCATATTTTTCAATTAAAAATATTGTATTATATAATTTTAGTTCTTTTTTTTTTAATAAAATAAGGTATATTAATTAATTTGATTATAATTATAAATTGTAGGTGTATAAATTGGATAAGTGATAAAAAGTACAGTATTTGCTAAATTTGATAAAAATTGAAAAGTATGAGTATAATTTGAGTAAGAAACAAGTATGTGCTAAATTTAACAAAAAAATTAAAAAGTATATGTATAATTTGATTAAAAATAAAAGAATGTGTTAGATTTGATGAAAAATGAAAAGTACTTCGTGTGAAATTTTGAAGTAAAATTGACATATTAGCTAAATGTTACTGCTACATTTATTGATTTTTCTTAATTTGTGTGTAAAGTCAAATGTATCTATTTTTGTGGGACGGAGGAGGGAGTAGTAATACTGGAACAAAAGATTAAATAACGTCATCGTGTATGCTTTTCTTATGCAATCAACCCTAACTCATTTTGACAATATTAATTCACGTCACATATATACACTATAATGTCTTCCTTGTATTCAATAGTGCCGAAAACAACACTATCTTAAATGTTGTTTTTAATGACTTGGGCTAATTTGAATTGTATGCAGATTAAATATAGATCTATTTCACACTATTAGATTTTTACTCACTCTTGTTGAATTTAATTATTTATTTCATTTTTAATTTAAATATCGTTTTGAAAATTTTAATGTTAATTAATTATGTTTTTTAATTAATTTATCCTTACCATAAGTAAAATGAAATAGTTTTCAAAGTCTTATATATTGTATTTTCAAATAATTAATTGCTGTAAAAAAAATTAAGAATATATTGTTTAAAAAAGGACTTAAATTTCACGGTGTACAAAAAAGACTTACACATTTTTTTAATATGTGTGCACGGATTCAAATTGAAGTTCCATTCATCCCTTACTTAATGTTACATTTGTAAAAAAAAGTTTGTCCTTTACCTAATGTTACATTTCCTAAAAAGTAAATAAAACAATTATCACCACTTTTACAACATTTTCCAAGCATCTTCAAATTACACAACACAACACATCTTTTTCATTACTCTTTTCAATAAAAAACTTTATTATTTATAGATAACCTTTACATTAAAATTTATGTAAATAGTAAAGAAAGTAGGGTATATTTTTTTGAAAAGGAGAGGGTATGAGACGTTGGCTACCTAATTTTCTTAATCTAGTACTATCAAGACTGGAATATTTGGGTCAATGGTCAAATCCTGTAATCTTCTTCAGTCACTGAAAATCCTGAAACCAAAAACACCCCTGAATCTGCATTCACTATTTTGTCTCTATTTTTTCGGAAATCCGAGCTCATTTTAACTAACGGCTACTTTTACCTTCCCGCCTTTTCTTTTTTCCCCCAATCTCTATGCCCTTTCTATTAATACACTTCCCTTCTCAACCCATTCATTTCCCATTTTCTTTTCTTTTCTATTAAAAGTTTATAAAAAATGACTAAAATCGACGCCCTCTGCCGCTTCTTCCTCCCCTGCATCCACAGCAGCCGCACCACCCCAACTCCGCCGCCCTCCGCCGCCAAGAAACGCCTCAGCACCTCCCTCCGCGACGACATCGACGACAAAAAAAAACCACAAACCGGTTCCAACAACAATCAAGAATCCTCCTCTGCTTCCTCATCCCCCACCACCCCTCCCGCCACCAACTCCGCCGCGCCGCCGCGCTCGTCTCGAACGATGGTGATCGGAACCATCTTCGGACACGGTAAAGCCGGGCACGTGTGGTTCTGCGTGCAGCAGGACCGACTCAGCACCAAACCTTCACTTCTTCTAGAACTTTCGATCCCGATTTCTACTCTGAGTCAAGTAATGCAATGCGGAATGGTGCGGATAGCGCTCGAGTTCAACGCGGCTGAGTCGGACGAGTCGGAGCTGAGTCACTGCCCCTTGCACTCGGTGCCGCTATGGACTCTGTTCTGTAATGGGAAAAAACTCGGCTTCGCGAATAGGAGAAGGACAACGCAGCAGAACAGGGCCATGCTTAAGACCATGCAGAGTATTACAGTCGGGGCGGGTGTCATTCCATGCGAATCCGGATCCGAAGAGATCATGTATATGCGGGCTAATTATGAGTGCGTTTTAGGGAGTGCGGATTCGGAGTCTTTCCATTTGATCAACCCGGATAATGGACCCGGTCAAGAACTCAGCGTTTTCTTGATCAGGACAAGATGATTTCTTGAAATTCTTGTTTCTTGAAAAACCTGCTCTGGTTTAATTTATTTGTGACTTTGATTTGGAAATTAGAAAGGCAAGGTATAGGCTTAGAAATTAGGTTGATATTAATTGTGGTGTGATTTTAGCTTGTTAATTTCCCAGTTTTTGTTTGAATGTGATTTTCTATGTTTACAGCTCGGTGGCCATTTCGCCAATGGAATAATAATTCAGTAATTTTTTCTTAATATCTGTACTTGTGGGTATCATCTTGAAAAGCAATTTAAATATGATGATAAGCTGGGACGACACAAACACAATAATTCAAGATTCTTAGTGAGTTGTCATTCTTAATACTAATGAAGTAGTATCATTTCTTTATCTTTGCTAAAAGCAGAATACTCCATTTGTTAATAGATTAGCATATGTTTAATAATTCACACATGATATTCCTATACTTCTGATGTGATAATATAGTGTCACTTCTTTAACTCATCTTTCTGGAATCTTCTAATAGTTACAGGAAATTAAAAAGGTTAATTTTTACACAAAAAATGACAGCAGATTCAGTTTTTAACTTCAGTATTACTGAAGACATCTCATTGAAATTTTGGACCACTTAATTACAATTTCAATTGGTCTATATCTTCAAATTGTTTCTTGTTTTCATCCTCTAGTTTCAGGGGTTGAAATAATGAAATGAGATTTTTCATAAACTATATCTCCATAATTTTTGTGGCAAAGAAGAAATTGTATCTGTCTAAATATTTTCTCACACCTGTTGCATTCAGACAGCTATCATATACCAAATGCACTTGGAAGAATCTAAACTTAATTTTTCTTCTCAGTTTTGTCATAAAATTCAGCAGAAACTTCTCAGAATCAGATTTTAGTTGTCAATGTGAAATCTTCTTATATATCACATTTCAAGATGTTGGAGGGAAAAGCGATCGTGATCGAAAAAGATATGCCTGATGATCTCCTAAACCATGCCATGGAGTTGGCCTACCAAGCTCTTGATCTACATGAGGTTTCTGATTGTCAATCTATTGCACATTACATTAAGAAGGTACGCGATACATCATTAAAACTCACTAGCGAAATTACAAGAATTTTGTCTTTTTTTTTTAGAAAAGGATAGAGATATTAAACTTAATTTTTCTTTCATGATAATCTTCTTTTTTTCAGAAAATAATCAAGGATCTTGGCAAATCAAGGATCAATTATTAGGAAAACATCTATGTACCACTTAAGCTAAAATAATATGACTATACTAAAGATCAAGGACAGTGAGTTGTTTTTTTAATACTTGCTTTCAAGAAAAGTATATGTTCTTTCCAACAAGATTAAACATGGCAAAGTTTATTGATTCAAAGTGAAAAGTTTAGCCTCTAATTTATATTTTTGGGAAGCCATTAAGATATAGGCCTTCAATAGCTAATGGACAAGTTTCAGAGAATCAGTCTTTTACAAACACCAAGTTACAATTTTTTATTGCTTGCAAGAAAGTGATGGTAGCTAAGACACTAAATTAGCCCAGGATAGAGGGATAATTAGGTCCAATATGCTTAATCAAGCCTAAAATAAAATTTCTACGCAATACACAAATACAAATTCAAATTCGATTGTGTGCATATCAAATGACCCAAAGACACACTATCTGTGATTCAATATATCTCAACATATATACCAAACGGGACCTAATGTGATATTTTCTCAAAGATACCATGTAAAGCAATCTTTCTTTTACTCTTTAGGGAAAAAAGCATGCAAAATTCGCAGAGTATACCCTTTGCTTTCTGTATTAAGGTTAACTTTGGGGGATGATCATGACTGAAATCATTCAAAAGCATCTAATAGAGTATGGAGATAGCTATTAACTTTAATTTTATTGTTTTCATGTATAACCAGTAAATATTCAGCCTTTAAACTTTCCCTTAAAAGTAAGCAAAAGAATATGCTAATTTGTGGTTAATTTGGTTACCATATGAAGATTTATCATAAATTTCTATTGGATTTATAAGTTTTGCATGCAAATATTCATAAAAAAACAGTAGCAAAACTAGGTAATTGTTCCTCCATGGAAAGAATAAATATATGATGATTGTGTTTGGTAGTGCAGAGTTTTGACGAGTCTTATGGTCCCACGTGGCACTGTGTCGTTGGCAAAGACTTCGGCTCTTGCATCACACACGTAAGTGGGAGCTTCGTTTTTTTCTGCGTGGAGATGATGGTTTTTCTTGTGTTCAAAGATGGCAAAGACTTATCCAAGAGTAAGGAAGAAGTTGTAGGAGTTCCACATGAAGCTGTCTCATTAGTCTAATATTCAATCTTTCCATAAACATGAGTTTAATGTCTGTATTAAAACGGTACAATTTGTATGCAGAGAACTTCCTCACTATTGGATGCTTCAAATATTATTAGCTTCCTGAGGTTTGAAGTTATGTAATAATCATCATGATGCAAATTATTTTTAAATCTTCCTGACTCAATCTTGTTAACAACACGGATAGGAGCTATTAAAAATCCAATGGTTTGGTGATAGAGTAAGAAGGGGGAAAAAAAACTTGTATACGTCACTGTACTCCGTATTAGTTATTTCACTAAAATTTGTTCCCATGAAAATTAGCACAAGTTTTGAAATAAGTAGATAAAGTAAGGGTATTGTGGGTCAATTCTGAATGAAGTTAATGTTTGTGAGTAAAGTCGAATGACAATTTGAGCAATTAAGTGATGGTTGGAAGATAAAGATAAAGTGATTGTTTCCATAAAAAGTGGACGGAGGGAGTAATTGTTTACTAAAAATTGATATGCAACTGGTGCACAAGAAGAAAGAAGTATGATACCTCCAAAGATAGAGATTTTTCCAATGTTTGATGGTTCTGATGAACGTGCGGACGGGGTAATCTGCAGCCCGAGGCCTAGACGTAAACAAAACAACCATCCAAACCTCAGGATGCAGATTACCTGATCCTCGCCCAAATTGTTATTGAGGGGAGAAGAGAGAGTTAAGACAAGAGTGTAATGCAAAAGAGATGCATGGGAAGAGGGGTATATATAGGAAATTTCTACAAGAGGGGAAGGTGGTAAGATTATAATAAGCAATCCACCCCACCTTAACGATGGTGGATTCTGTTCTTTTGTAACCAATGACAAGAAAGAACCTTTTCCTTTATTCAGACAATGATATTCATCCTTGACTGCTTTCTCACAAAACACAGCCAAGCTAGAAAGAAAGAAAGAAGCATAGGTAATTAAGGTTATAACTGAAGTGGTTTGGTTTAGTGATCCACAAGCTTATTATGTTCCTGTTTCAAGCATCTTCAACCTGTGATTTTTTCATGATGATTCTACAACTTTTGTCTTCAATCAAGAATCAGAAATAGGCCATATTTGTTCGACTGCACATGGGCCTGTCTTTCTATGCTTGTTACTGCTAACTTGTCCTTTGATCAACTTGTTACTCTTACCCTGCTGCCTTTCTTGCTATTTTCATATTAGTTTAAACTTCTTAGTAGGGAGAACTTGGTATCTGCTACAAGTGGTCGTATTGGACGGGTCTGGATCGATCCGTTTGATCTGCAAATCACTCTATTCTTTCTTACTGGGATGGCCTATAGCTCAAACCCTTCTCACCTTCTGATACTTGAGTCATATTGGTAACAAATTAAGACTGAAATAAAGGTTAAATTAAATGGTAAAAGTAGTAAAAATTTATTGAGCTGTAAATTTATGGCGTGGAGCACGTGCTACTCAAACTCAAACACAAACACTATTCTTCCATAGTCTGGTCACCAACAAGTGCTTGTCGTTTTGTTCGTGCATGAATGTGACTGCAATTTGGCATCTGTTCATTTTGAGCTTCACTACAAGTTATTGTAATAAATCGCCAGCAATCAACACATTAACAGGTAAAAATTCAAGAGAATGATTCTTTGATAGGAAAATTAATTAAATCTCGAGTTAATTTGTTACGGTGCCTCATAATTGTCAACCGAGTTTTCTTAATCAAATTTCTTTCTCTATGTTTTCCCAACATGCATATTTCCCAACATTAATTCACAAAAATAAAACATGGACACAAAAGTGATAACTTGTAATCTCGATCAAAATGTTTAAACAGAAGTCAGCTCAAGAACAATATTAGTGTTACATGATCTTGACAAAGCGAATCAACAAAAAATTCTGATGATACAAATCCTCAATAATATGGCCCCCCAGCTTTGAAAGAGCACTACTCTCACTAGGTACTACATTCATGTAAAATTCTAAATATCAATAGACTATACACTCAATGATTGAAACATTCAGCCAAAAATAAAATTCCAAAGTGTCGCAGGTGGAAAATATCTACCTACTGTATTAATTAGTTTTGCTTCCTAAATTTTAATTCAAAACTGGAACTTGCTGCTTCCTAAAGGACTTTGTTTGGTCGTCTAATTGAAAGCCCCTTCAGACAGTAGCTTTTTCAACGTCTCATACGTCATAAAAACAATCCCTACACTTGGGACAACCTTGTAGTATTCAGGCATGATCCCTCTATACAAGCCACGTAAGCCTTCACTACGAAATATGTGCTTGAATGTTCCCATCAATCCTGATTTATATACTCGGGCTCGACCACCAGCACCTTCTAATTGCATTCTTCTCCTCACAAGGTCCAAAGGAAATGTTGCTGCAAACAAGAGTATAACATTATTATTATTTAAAAATTATGTACATCTCACTTGAGCCCAAGCCTTGCAAAGTAACAACACGACTCAACACATTGACACCTCCAATGCTCACAATTACTTGATTTAACCCCTCGATGCAACTGGTGTATACACATTACAGCATTGTTGCCAAAAGAGCTAAACTAAGAAGAGAAGCATTTAACTAAAGGAGAGTGAGTTGGTATACACAAAATGGAAGTCTAAAACTTGCATTTTTGGATCCATGTAATTCTTCTAATTGCCCTAAATATAAGTTGAATACTTGAGGTATAAACAGTTACTTCAAACTAATAAAACAGAGATATGCTTCAACAGTAAGGATATGTTTCTCGTTGCATCGTACAAAATATTCAACAATCAGTTATAACTTGCCTACCTGTTGATGATGCAATACCGGAAAGACTGCCACAAGCAAGGCTCACCAATACTGTAGAATCATTGGGCCTAATGGAAGATCAAAGATTTTTCAACACATCAACATTGAAAGGCGATAAGCATACTATTAAATATAGTCAAGTCGATTCCTCACCTTTGAGAATGCCAAGAAGATCTTAGACTCTCATAAACTGAAAAGCTTATTGCTAAACTGGGTCCAACACCCTACAACCACAAAGCAAACAAAATGAAATTATAATCAACCATAAGCAATGTTTAGGTTAAAGAATTCTAGGCATAAAGGGTGCAAGGAAAAATACCAATAATGTTGCTCCTAGCCCTTTGTACAGACCAAGAAAACCTTCATCTCTGCAGATGGTGCGAAATGCATGCCTTATGCCTTGATAGTAAACTGCATTCCTCTACAATTTTCAAGAATAAATGAGAAACTGATAAATATTTAATATTCAAACAGATGCACATAACATAGATAAATTTGCACTTAGGATCCTACCGATTCCAACCTTCCACCATGTAGCTTAAAGAAATTAAAGTACCTTAAAAGATATAGCATAATTCTACCAAAGGAGAAGACAAGTGCCCATGCCAACCTAGAGTGAAATGTCACCAAACCAAATTCCTTGACAAAAATGTATGATAATTTGATTTTTTAAGAGTATTTTATGCACTTAATCTTGTTTTACCTTACTTAATTGTTCTTGTTTCATTCTACTAATTCTACCTGTTTTAATTTCTATACTAAGATCGCGATCAGTAATAAGGGGATCATTCATAATTTAATGTGCATAATTTATAAAATGCCTGAGCAAAATCCTTCACATTAGTATGTAATATTGTGTCACCTGTGCTGCAAGCCTTGTCCTGACAAGATCTAACGGATATGTGGCAGTAGCAGCAGTCATGCCAGCAAGGCCACCACCTATAAAATGCACAAGATAATCTGCATGTGGATTTCCCCTATGACCTTCAAGACCCGGAATTGATCTCAATACCTGCAAAAAAAAAAAGTGGTGAGGTCATGTGTAAAGCTACATAACTGGTGAATTAATCAACAATTGTCTGGGATAAATTTGCAATGTGCTTCTCTAAAATACTCACGGTTTTGAACTGTTCATAGGCATAAAAACTGACTGAAGAATAAGGAAGCCGGTGAGCTACAGTAACCAAATTCCCTTTCCAAAAGGCCCTAAAACCTTCTTCATTGACTATTCGTGATGCCTCGCGCCACATACTAAGCTTACTCAATGTTGCAACATCTGAGTGCATACCTTGCACCTAACAAGACGTTAAGGAATAAATAAGTATAACAAATATGAATTGGGGGGAGGGATTTGAAAAATAAAGAACAAAAGAGATCAATCACAATCCAGCTAATGCTACTAAGTTCAAACTACGTAGGTAAAACTTGGAAATAAGCAATTTACATAAAAATAAAGAATCGATCTAAAGTATAATTATATTTTTTACTCAGGGTCCTTTGTTATCAGCGACGTTTCAAGAAACAAAATCAGCCAAGAGAATAAGGGAGACTTAGGAAGTCTTTTTATGACTATAGCATAATTGAAAAGGAAGGGATGGAATTGGAAGAAAAGTCAACAAACCTGAAAGAGAATGGTGAGTCTAGCCAGAGGAGCAGTGCAGGTCTTGCCAAAAGCTCCGGCAATGCCACCGACGAGGAGCTGCGGCACTGTACCAATCTGCGATATTTGCGGTGGCTGCGGCCTTGATTGGTGGTGATGTAGAAACTTCCTTGTGGCAGAACCGCCATCCACACCAACTCTCGCTTCCATTAATTCAAATAAATTTCAATAACAAATAGGAGTATTAGTGTAATTCCCTCCCCAATCTTCAAATAACACGACACAACTCTCCAATCTTCTGCATGTTGCAGAAAGATTTCGTTTGAGAGTGATTGAACGGAAATCAATTTCTGTCGAAATTTTGAGTCGATTTCTTAAAATTTATGGGGGAAAAATAAATAAGCGAGAATAAACCTTGTGGAAAACCCTAATGTTGGGGAAGGTAGAGACTATTTTATACTCCACTTTTTAATTCCGAAGAATATTACTTGGAATATTTTTTGCGTGGTTTGAACGACAATGAAAATGCGACTTTAACCAAATTAAGCGCGCTCTTTCTATGAGGAAGAATCGTGAAAGGAGATAATTCTCGGGCCTATTTGTTACTCGATCCGTAGTTGATTTAAAAAGTGTCCGACAATTTACACCTCCAATCCGGTTTAGAACACACCCCCAATTGATGCACTTCCTTTCCCTTCTTCCTCCAAAAAAATAAAAAATATCAGGATAGATGCACTCCTATTAAATTATTCTAAATATCCATTTATTTCAAAAAAACTATTTACTAAACATACACTCTCAAAAATCAAAACCCTAATTTCTCCTCTTCTTCATTTTCTCCTTTCACTTCCCCACCCCACTTTTCTTCCATCTGTCGTCGCCCCCTAGATCCAAGCTGACCGTCGCCTCCCACCCCATTTTTCTTCCATAACTGATTTGAACGATAATCAAAACGTGACTTTAACCAAATTATGTGCGATCTTTCAATAAGGAAGAATCGTGAAACGATATAATCCTCGGGCCTACTTGTTAGTTGATTTAAAAGGCCACGGTTATACACACACGGACCTATTGAGGACACCCCCAGACATTTTTTTCATATTGCAGGGCATGTGAAATGTCACATATACCCCTCATGTGAAATTAAAAAAAAACGAAGATGAATACACCCACCCATTCCATTTCATGTCAGAATCATCCCCACCATCACTACTAAAACAACTACCATACTTTGACAAAAAAAAAACTCTTAAAAACACAATTTCAACAAAAAAAAAATCTTAATATGTTCGAAAATTTTACCCGAACAAAGTTGAGATGTCCGAAATTTTTTATTGAACAAACTCAATATGTTACAAAAAAAATCATGAACAACTTAAATTCGTCCGGAAAAAAAAGGTCGAACATCTTGTTCGAAATTTTTTCCAAAGCAAACACAAATTGTTCGAAAATAATTCCCGAACTTCTAAAACCCCTAAATTTCCTAAAAAAATTCAATAACCCTAAACTTACCTTAAACTGTCGGCGACGAGGGGAGAGAAGAGGTGGGCGGTGGCGGAGGAGGGGTGATTCGGGTGGAATTTACACGTTTTAGAGGCACATGTGAAGCATGTTTTGATGTGGATTTCATTGATTTATGCATTGAATATGATTGTTTGAGCCAAAATGAGAGAAAGGTTGTGTTTTGTCGATTTTGTAGGAAATACGATGGAATTTGGAGCAAAACACCAACCATACTTCACTGGATCAAGAATAGGAGTGCACGGTTGGATTCGTCTCGAAAAACGGAGTGGAATAGTCAAAAGAATCGAGTCAATCGGGTACCCGAGGTGAAAGATATGCACGAAACGAAAAAGGGGTAGAAATCAAGCAAGAGCACGGCCGAGCTCATGGCTCGGCCGAGCCAATTTTCAGGCCAAATCAAGGCCACGGCCGAGCACTCTTCTCGGAATAGAGCAGCTCGAGACCGAGGGGTTTGGGCAACACTAGGGCACGACCGAGCACCCTTCTCGGCCGAGCACCTGTCCAAGCCAACCTCCATTTTGCACGGTCGTGCTCCGTGCACGGCCGTGCTACCCCCATTCTCGGTGCCTATCTCCTATTTTGGCCATTTTTTAAGGACTAACTTGCAATTTTGGCATCTAAACCCTACCCCAACACTATATAAGCCCCCTTTCTTGAAATCCAAGAAATTCTCCCCCAAATCCACACATAGTTACACATACTTGGAGGTGTTTTGGCCATATCTCTCTCAATTCTTCACCAAATCAAGGAAGAAAGGATGCAATAACTCTCAAATTTCATTCCCTACCACATTCTAGACTAAGCTTTCTCTTTCTTTTCCTTTTTATTTAGTTATTTCATTTGGAATTTGTAATTGGATCATGCTAGTTAGTAGCTAAACACTTTGTGGTTCTAAGGCATTGTAGATACTTGGATTGAAGTTTATGATTAATTTCTTACTTTAATTGGTGTTTGTCTCTTATTTGTGTGCTTAATTCCTTATTGCAAAGCATGTTGTTATTGGCCATGATGGTTTGCTTAATTCATTGTTAATTGGGGTAAGATCGAGAGATTTATTCCGTTTAATCGTATGCAAGCATGCAACCCGGTATTATTATGATCTCGAGAGAGGATTAATTATCGGAGAGGGACTTGAATGATCTTAGGAGCTATTTTAGGTGGTGTAACGTTTGTGAGGTAGAAATACGAGCCTATGTTACATTGCGCCTTTGGTTAATTAGATCGAGAGATTAATTAATTCTTCTTGTGTGATCACCCTATATGAGATAACCTTAATGGCGATTTAAACAAGATCATAAACGGATATCTATTTGTTACAATTGCCTTGGAACCCACTCTCTTTCTTTGAGTCTTCACCCACTTTACTTTCGTTTTTATTGATTTGCATGGTATTTGATCGACTTTGTATTTACTCTTTTCATTGTTTACTAGTGACAATTTTGGTAGATAATTTAGGGTAAATCAACACTTTCAAGTTATCGATCGCGTCTAAATAGAACTCAATTAACAAACTACCCTTTTACGCTTAACCTCCTTGTGGGATCGACCTCGTGTTTATCACGCTACGATAGACGTCGTACACTTGCGGTTGTTTATTTAGTGTTGCATAACACGTGAATCAAGTTTATGGCGCCGTTGCCGGGGAAGTTTTTATAGCTCTAGAGTGTAGGTTAATAGAGTTTTAGTTTAGACATTTTACTTGCTTTCCTTATTTGCAAAAATTCAAAAATATTTGTGTTTGTTATCTTGATCTTTCTTGCAAATCTCACTCTCGTTTGCTCTTTTGATAGACATGGTTTATGATCACACGATCTAGAAGGAACCAACAAGGAGTGTTACCCTTAGATCCGGAGATTGAAGCCAATTGTCGAAGAAGGAACGCCGAAAGGAGAAGAATAGAGTTGGAAAGAATGAATCGAAGAGAGAATCCGGTTGTAGAAGAAATAGAGGAGGAATTTGAGAATCACGGGGTAGAAGGAGTTGAGGAACCTAATGGGAATGGAGGTAACCGACCTCAAGGAGTGCTAAGGGACAATTTTCGTCGGAGAGTTGAAGAGAATATTGGTATTGGCATGGAAAGAGATGGTAGACGAAGGGAGGATGAGGAACCACAAAGAGTCTTGAGAGACCACTTCCGTCCTATTCCAAGGCCCTATGGAGGAGCGGGTCGGGAACCCGTTGATGCACACAACTTTGAACTCAAGTCGGCCTTGATCGTGATGGTGCAAAACAACCAATTTGGTGGGCTCTCCAAGGAGGATCCTAACCTCCATTTGTCTCAATTTCTCGAGATAAGTGGAACGATTAAGATCAACCGTGTTCCCCAAGACTACATCCGCTTGCAACTCTTCCCCTTCTCACTCCGGGACCGAGCAAAGCAATGGTACCTCTCTCTTGACTTGAGGACCATTGAGAATTGGGCCGACCTGGAGGAGATGGCTAAGAATGGCAATCAATGGCCATCCGAACGAAGGCAAAATCGAAGGGTAGCTTCCACTCAAAATTCGGAAGAAAGTGTCAACTTATCCAACAAAGTGGATAAGCTAATCTCTTTGATGACGGCCAAAGCACTAGTGGAGCCCAATAATGATCAATATGAAGAGGCCCATTTCATGAACAACCAACGGGACCGAAATTATCGAGAAAGAGGTTGGGGAGAAAGACAAACCCATGGGAACTATCACCCCTCTAATCCGAACCAATACCATCCCGGCTTGAGAAACCATGAAAATTTCTCCTATGCTAACACAAGGAACACCATCATACCACCTCCGATTTTCAACGTAAGAGATGGTGAAATTGTGGAATCTCCATCAAAGTTATCCTTGGAAGAGATGTTTGGTGCATTCATGGGAGAAACCAAGAATTTCATGAAAGAGACTAAGCATAATGTGGCAAAGATATGGCAAAAACTTGATGAGCATGGTGAGATGATCAAAGATGTGACCACTCACATGAAAGCTATGGAAAAGCAAATAGGCCAACTTGCCACCATCATTGGAAAGCAACACGTTCCGGGGCAATTCCCCTCTAACACGGAGCTAAATCCTAAGGAGCAATGCAAAGCCATAAGGCTAAGAAGTGGGACAAGCTACGAAGGGCCCAAGATGCCGTTAGAGGAGGAAGTGGTAATGGCACCCGAGGGTGTTGACAAAGAAGATGGCTTAGTGAAAGAGAAGGAAGAGAAAGAAGGGGAGAAGAAGAGTGGGGAGGCAATCCCTCCACAAAACAAAGGCAAGAATGTAGTGCCCCTCCCATATCCGCAAAGGGTGAAGAAGAAGAAGAACTTGGATAGCAAGTTTGTCAAGTTTGCGGAGATGTTCAAGAAACTCCATATCAACATCCCGTTCGCCGAAGCTCTTGAACAATTACCACATTACTTCAAATTTTTGAAGGAGATAATGTCACACAAGCGGGAAATTGAGGCGTATGAGACGGTGCACTTAACCGAACAATGTAGCTCCATAATTCAAACTAAGCTACCTCCAAAGCTTAGGGATCCCAGATCCTTCACTTTGTCATGCACCATTGGAGATGGAGGTACCCTAAGAGCACTATGTGATTCGGGAGCAAGCATAAACATCATGCCATTATCACTCTTCAAATCACTTGGTTTAGGAGAGCTCACACCAACCACAATGAACCTCCAATTGGCGGATAGGTCCATGACATACCCTATGGGTATAGCGGAGGATATATTGGTCAAAATCGACAAGTTTATCTTTCCGGTAGACTTTGTGATTTTGAATATGGAGGAGGACAAAAACATTCCATTGATATTGGGAAGACCATTTTTGGCAACCGGAGGGGCCATAATTGATGTGAGGAATGGAGAGTTGGAGCTTCGAATGAACCAAGAGATAGTTGTGTTTGACATTCAAAGACATGCCAACTTCCGGGATGATGGGAATGAAGAGTATGGGTATTCCAAGGAAGATCACTCTCCAATGCCCATGAAAGAGAAGATGGAATCATTTCCCACCTTCATCGCCGTTTCTTTCCTTACCCACCTCCATTGCCGGCCACCACCCTCCCTCCCCCTCCCCCTCAACCACCCCATCGCCCCTGCCCTCCCTCCCCCTCCCCATCCCCCCTGCCCTCCCTCCTCCCTCCTCCCTCCACCACCCCATCGCCCCTGCTCTCCCTCCCCCTCCTCCCTCCTGTCAGCAGAAACAAAAAAATATATATATATCTCCTTACCCCCACCCACTTACCCCTCGTCCCCACCCTCTACCTCCAATTGCCGTCGCCCTCTCCAATTAACAGTAACAAACAAGGTATGTTTTTTTTTTCTTTTCTTCTGTTCGACAAACCAGGGTCGGCCTTATACATTTTCGTCGATGCATTGTTGTCGACGAGAGTGTATTTGGTCGATCTAAAGTGGTTGAAATTTTTTAAATTTTTTTTAAAAAAAATTTCAACCAATAAATATGACCATATTCACTCTCGTCGAAAACAGGGTGTCGACGAGAGTTTATATGGTCGACATTAAACTGTCGATTTTTTAAAGATTTTTTTTTTCGATCAAACTTAGGTCGACCATATACACTCTCGTCGACAAACCAGTGTCGACGAGAGTGAATATGGTCGACACTGGTTTATCGAAATTTAAAAAAAAAAATCGATTTTTTTTTAAGTTCTGAATTATTTTTTTTGTTTGTGGTAATATTTTGGTTGTGGTGGTGGTGGTGGCGACGACGGCGACGACGGCGGTTGGATAAAACTTTGGTTTAGGGTTTAAAGGTGAAGGAGGGGTGCAGTTAGTAATAGGAGTGCATTTAATAATGTAATATGACTTAAAGGGTATTTTTGGTTTTTTACATTATTATTATATTATTAAACTCACAGGGGAGTGTTCTAAACCGAAATGGAGGTGTAAATAGTCCCACCCATCTAAAAATGCTACAAGCCCAATATTAAGAAAGGCGCAAGCCCATCTATAGGCCAGCCCAAGACAGCGTAGCACTACATTGCTTACAAATAACGCTATATTTCCTCCCACATTCGTTTCACTTTTTTTGAGCTTCCTTTACCCTAGCTTTATTTCATTCAATTTCTAATTATATTTGACATCAAATATGTCGAATTAGTTATGACTGTTTAATCTAGTACTCATACTTTTACATGTTATTCCCAATTTCAATCTGAAATCTTATGATAAGTTGATAAATACATCAAGATAATATAAAGGCATTCAAAGGAGTGAGTGGATGTACGTGAATCTTGCTTAAAAAGTCTTTTTTTGATGAAACTCAAAGTGTGTATACTTGTATGCTTTTTCTATTACTTTTAAGTTTTATAATTTGTCATTTTTATGTTCCCTTTACTTTTTTTTTTAACTATGACCTCATATTCATTAACAACTATTTCTATATTAACATCAAAATTGTTACTTATTTTTACTATAATATTATAATTTATTTTATTTTCAATTTAATATTTTTTTTTAATAATAGTTTCAATATCTATTACGGAGTACGATAAAACAATCTGAAAATGTTGGTTGGGATGGTCTCGTGAGTGGTGATTTTCATCAACCTTAGTAAATATTTCTTGCAAGAATAAACCACATAAAGGTCCTCCCAAAAAATAAAAACTGCATAAAGGCGCTTTAGCTAGAAACGAGAAGTTAGCAAGAAGTTTGGGTGGATCTTAAAAAAGTTTTGCTTAATTGTTAATGCTTGAAACTTTGGAGTATTCTCTTGTTCAAAACTTCTAAAATTTTTTATACAAAATTTTACTTTGACTTTAAACGGTCCTCGTAAATGGACGGTAAAATTGATCTTTCGAATTAGTTGATCATTGGATCGAATACCAAGACTAAAAAAAAAGGTTGTTTTAACTCATTAAAAATCAATATGATGTGACAGAATCGAGTGTTATTTTATTTACAAAATTATATTATACTACTGTAACAGAGTATTATATACACTATATATATATATATATATATATATATATATATTATGCACTTAATCACAGTGTGATAACTGATAATTACCTTGATCGTATGGTAAATTTGCATACTTATAGCTACACACTTTTAAAGATAATAAGATTATAAGGACCAAGTTGCCTTTGTGAACCATTATCATGAATCTTAAATTCATAATAGTATTTAAAATCAACTATAGGGAAGGGACCATATTAATTAATGACCAATTTTATATCCAATCATTGATGACTTTCTTATATTTATACTCCTTAAAACTCTTTAACATTAGCACATACGGAGTATTAATTAACTAACATGATTAGCACATATAACCACTGTGATTAGCGAAACATATAAATCACGAGGTAAAATGATAAATAACATGAGTACAAAATGAAAATAAAAAACAATCGCTTTACTGATGTAACTATATTATTTTACACATGGGGTGTGTTAATTTACAAACAAATTTAATATGAGAAAAAAACTGGAGATTTTGGGAAGCTTTATTTAAAGGTACATCGGATCGGGAGTAAAAAAAAACAGTAATACCTCTTATCTTTAATTAATAAGTGATGTTTTGGTCACTTCATTTAAATTAATTACAGTTTTGTCTAAATTGTTCTTAAAAATACTTGAACAAATATGCTATTTCAATAAATAAAAAATATTTAAATTTGAACACCAAATTTCTTATTTCAGAATTAATTTTGACGATAAAGGTTCATAACTGGAGGCCGTTGGAACAGGTCAAATAATTAATTATATATTCCTTCCCATGATCGAGTCAACTCGAGTGTTGGACAGATAATTAATTTCCAGCCTACCGAGTTTGTTGAATGTTTTCTGAAACCATATGCTGATTACAAATTCGAATTTAAAACATTACCAATTCATTTTATTGTGTTAAAAGAACCGGAACAACTTAACACCAAACTCTTCCTTTAAAATAAAATAAAATAAAAATAAACATAAACATGTGTGACTATCAAAATTTAAGATATTATTATTAGACAATCAACTTAAACCCTATAGATTTATTTCAAGAGCATTCCTAGTTTAGACTCAAGGGGGCGGTTGGATTTTGTAAATTTGCTTCTGATGTGCAATTATTTTATTTTGATCCTTGTTTAACAAAGGTGTCGTTTGTATTTTGGAAAAAATGTGTGAGACGTTGAATACAAACTAGCAAGTTATTTGTATTTTGATCTCTTTTAAAGTTTTTCAGTGTTATGCTTAAATTTTGTTCCGTCTCACTGTAACACTGTCTCAGTGTCTAGCACAAGAAAGTCACTTTAATTTTAAATCCTCTCTTTCTTACATTATTTTATTTTTCTAGTGCTTTTCTTCGTTTGTTTCTCGACCGATCTTGACATACATGGGTGCCTCATTTTCTCATCACGTGAATTTAAAGAAAAATGAACGAAAGGGGAAAATACCAAAATCAAAGAACATGTGAATTCCCCTTGTTTCTATCTTTATATTTTGATTATTTATGTCAATTAGTTTTTGTAGGATTCAACTGATGATTTTAGTTCTTGCAATTTAGTGAAAGCATTCATTTTAATTTTAAAATCACGATCAACAATGGAATTTTGTTCGCAGGTTAATACTTGGTTCTGCATAAAGTAACATAATTGTGTTCACGTAATAACACAATTTTTATTATTTTACCATTACATATTTATATGTGTTATTATAAAAACAAATATGTGTAAATAAAGGCAAGTTATACACTTGATATTTCACTTATAATTAAGTATGTTATTATAAAAACAAGTATGTGTTTACAAAGACAAGTTGCACATACTTGTCATTTCAACATGTATTTGTTCTCATATTAATATAGACTTGAAAGGAGTACGTAACACATAATTGGTCTTATATGAACATGGATTTGAGAGCGAGTTTTCGATAAATGATTAGTTTTTTTATTAGTTACACATACTTTCCTCGTCCTTCTCTAACTTCCTCTTTTCTTTTGGTTGTTTCGATTTAAATATATGATAAAACAATAAATGTAGTATAAATAATGTGATTCAGAGAAAAAATAATATATTAGTATGAGATACATACTAAAATAATATAGTACTCCGTACTCTTTATAACATAAGTGATGAGAGAAAAAATAATATAAAAAATTGAATAAAAAACTTTTTACACGACATTTAATTTTATAGTAATACAAAATCACATACTTTAGGGGGTGTTTGTTTTGGGATTATGTAGGATGAGGGAAATTCGAATGGAGAAATTTTGGATAGGGAAATCTTGATGAATAGTAATTGTGTATGTTTGTTTTGAGATTTTTATTAGACCATGTTCATTGGTGACATTTTGCATAATGTCATAGCAAAATGTCACCAAATTAATATTAAAATATTGGTTGGATGTCAAGATGGCATGACATTGGGTTGGTCATCCAACCTAGTGTCACTTAATAATTTAAGTGTGAATAATGTGACATGTGTCACTATTCTATTGGTTGTTGTGATTTTTTGTGTGATATAATTAGATTTGTAGATATTGAAGATAATATGTACTCCCTCCGTCCCGGTATAAGTTTCCCCTTTCTTTTGGGTGTTTAGATTAAGGAATATGATAAAATAATAGATGTAATAGAAGTGATGTGATGGTAAGAGAGAAAATAATAGATTAGTAAGAGATGAAGTATAATAAAATAATAGATAAAGTAGAAGTGATGTGATTGGGAGAGAGAAAATAATTTGCCAAAAATGGAATGGGAAACTTATAGTGAGACATCCAAAAAAGGAAAGTGGGAAACTTATATTGGGACGGAGGAAGTATTAAATAAAAATATATATATCAAAATTCGTAAAAAAAAAAAAATCTTTATAAATAGAGTCCAATATCGAGTTGTTTTGAAACACAAACTAAAATTTTTGTTTTCTCTATTTGTAGCTTGTTTATTATTGATTTTCAATTTCGTATTTTCAAATCTTGTAATTTTAATTTTGTTATTGAGTTCATTATTTATTTTAAGTGTGTGATAAAAAAATTCATATTATAATTACAAATTTAGAATATCAAGTAATTTTTATATACCAATTTAGTAAAAATTAATAATATAATATGTATTTAAAAAATTATTATTATTTTTGGGTTGGGTTAGTGTCATTGATGAAGTATGATAAAATGAATTTTGGGTTGGATTGTAAATTGTATAGGTGGATGAGAGAGAAATTAATATAATATTGAAGGGTTGGGTTGGGGGAGTGTCATTGATGAGGATGGTCTTAGGATATGATATAAATTTATGTCAAATCGATTGTGTAAGAGTATGTGATATTTTATTATACTCCCTCCGTTCCACAGGAATTTTCACACATTTTATAAATGGATGTCGTCCCATACCAATTTGCACACCACGTAAAAGACAATATCTTTATAACCCCCACCCTCAAAATATATTTTTATTTACTCATATGTCATTACTTTTCTACACTCAATCTACTCTTTACTTTATTTTATTTATAAAACTTTACAAAACTACCCCTCAAAACATCACTCATTACACATTTTCTTACACATTTCTTAAATTGTGTGTCATCTCAGGTGTGCAAGTTGGAACGAAGGGAGTAGGATTTAACTTTATGTAAAATCAATTAGTAAGTGTGAGTGATGTTGTATTATTATAATAGTAAAATACGGAGTATATAGGTATTGTTAGGAGTAGATGTAATTGAATGTTAAAATCAGAATGTAAAATCTCAAACTAAAACAAAACAAGGAACGTCCCACATCCAAACATGTGAGTTTCAAAACAAACATGTCGTTAGCGAGTTGTTCCTACTTGTCATGATTCTTTTACAAAGGTTCGTTTTTTTTAAAATGAGTAAATAACCACTTTATTCAAATAAACCATCGGGTATGAGTAATACCCGGCCCGTACAGCGAAGCAATGATACATACAAGAATGAAAGAAAGGAAAGGAAAAGAAAAGAAAGCAGCAAGGCTAGAACAATCAATGGCCAGAAAGTACAGAAAAAAACAACCAAGAACCAATTTTGAATTTGCAGTGCAGTCGCCAGACACGAAATTGAGACACCTTAAATCTTTGATCACGAACCAATTAACCTAAGCTTCAAATTCAAAGCAACACCAATAACCTTACTCAGTAACACTTAGTTAATTCCTCTTTTTTAAAAGTTTGTAACTCGATCAGATTTGATAAGCCTATTTTTATCACTTCCTTAAATGTACTATTCCTCCCTTACCAATAAAATAATAGACGTATTAAAGTGATATGATGTTGATAGAAAAAATAATTGATAAAATATAAGTGATATGATTAGAAGAGAAAAAATTATATACTCCCTCCGTCCCGTGATTACTTGCACACTTTCATTATTTGGACGCAGGGGCGGACGGAGGCACTGTGAGGGGAGGGCCATGGCCCCCTCAAATTTTATTCACTGAGTATATATATTAGTGGTTTTTATGTGCATATATATTTTTTTAATATTGGCCCCCCTTAGTTTTTAAACCAACTTAAGCCCATTTGTAAATTAATCCCGTATACCTCCCATATAGCAGATTTGTCATTTTAATTTGTATTTATATCATTTTATTTTATTATTTTTAATTTATTATTTTGATTATACCTTTAAGTTAAAATTAATCTTTAATGTATTTTTAGAATTTGTTTTCTAGGTCAAAGATAAACAAGAATCATATAATTATTTGTTGACTAAGACTTATAATTTAAAAATTAATGTAGTCTTTTACTGCAACTACAAAGCTATTTTTTTTTTCAATTATGAACATACTCAAGACTATAGGTCATTACATTACAGATGAAAGATGAATTTCTTACGTACTATTTGTTGGTGTATATTAAAAAAGAGATTGCGAAAAAGGTTCAACATAAATTCACTTATAAATAATTTATAGCTGGTTAGTGTATACTTTAAATTTTATTGTTGGTCCCCCTCAATTACTCATTCTGGGTCCGCCCCTGTTTGGACGTCCCAAAATTACTTGCACACTCTTAATATGGAAATACCCCACAAAATTAATACCCTCACAACATCATTTTATTTTCAAAATTGCCACCACCTTTTTACATACTCCCTCCGTCCACAAAAAGTAGTCTCATTTGCCTTATATTCTTTGTCCACCAAATGTAGTCTCATTCACTTTATGAAAACTATCCCCTTCAACCCTCACTTAATTACTCAATTTGTCATAACTTTATTCACAAACAATCATTTTATTCACAATGGATCCCACAATATCCTATAATACCCTTACTTTATCTACTTTATCTACTTTTTTCTTAAAATTTGTGTCCCTCCTCCATGGGACTACATTTGATGGATGGAATGAGTACATTTTACTTTACACCTCATCAAATCACCTAAAATACCCCTCATTTATCTTACATCACCAATTACTAAATTCAATTTTCTTAAACAACGTGTCGGTCAAAACGTGCAAGTAATCCTGGGACGGAAGAAGTATAAAAAATAGAATGATAAACCTATTGTGAATATGATAAATTTATAATGGAACTGTGGGAATATGTTATATGATGAAATATATAACAAGTTTGTGAATTAATATATTACATATTGGTATTTTATTGAACACTTTTAATATAAGATGAATAATAAAATCATTTTTAAAATCCATTTAAAAATTAATAATAAAAAATAAACAAACTGTGTGCAAGTGTGTGTAGCATGAGACTATGAGAGGGTCAGGATTGTAAATGTTGCAGTGTGCGGTGACGGGCCTTTTCAGATTCACTATTTTCGGATAATTGACAACAGTTTAGTAAAATTATTGGGTTGAATTCAAGACAATTATTTGAAGGAAAAAATATCTAATCCCTAGGTTTCATAATTGTTTAGACATCTACTTTATTAGTCTATTTTACAATTGTTTTACACTTCAAAAAATTCTTTCATAAATTTTATCTTTATAATATTTATAAAAAAATGTCATTACTTTTACACACTTTTTAATTACTCTCTTTAATTTATATTTATATAAATTTATAAAATTATCTCTCAACAATTTACTTATTACACTTTTTTCTTAAAAAGTGTATCCATTGTAAAACAGGATGGAAGGAGGTAATTTTTTATACACCTACAAAATGCAATAAACAAAAGCTTATGTAAAATTAATAGACATCTTGTTTTATTAAAATTTATTTAAATGTAAATAAAGGAGAGGAATGCAAAAGCAAAGGCAGCAGCTAGCCAATGTATATAGGGGTATAGGCTTAGAGGTTAGAGCTCACTTTCTTTCTTTCTTTCTTTCTTTCTTTCTTTTAATTTATAAGTGACAGTTGATGGGCCCCCAAGTTTGATGGGCTAAAATGAACGTCTGATAGGGAAGGGTGAGAGTCTTAATCGGACGGCTCTCTCTGTTGAATACTCCACTCTAACTCTACACTACCCATATATACATAACGCAAGTCCCGGTGGGTGCATGATGATGATGAAACAACGCCAAACTCGGGGGTATTTAATATATACACTTACAAATCCCAACCAAAAGATTTGTTGTGCTGACGTTTCATTTACTCTCTTCTCTACACTTCTTTTCTCCATTACTACTGTATTGTATTAGTATTAATTAGGCCATCTTTTTAGAGCAGGAGCAGCTACAGTATAAAATACTACTGTACTACTGTACATGCAGAAATTAATAATCAGTGCGTGTGATTAGTGTGTGAGAGATAGGGGAAATGGAATGTCAGCATGACGTATTAATCCCAATAATAATACTCCCAGCCCTAAACACCTACGTAATTGATCATTTACCACTACATTATTAGGTCAGTCACTACAGTGTGTGTGATCGAGGATACTCGTAGAAAATTAGAAATATATAGGTATGAGAGAGAATGACACGGATTTGACTATAAACCTTTTTTTTTTAATTTTATTTTTATTTTCTCTCTTAATAGAAAAAAATCTATACATTCCTCAAAAAAAAAAACATATAATATTATAGAGAAACGAAGAATCCATAAATTTATTTTTTTAATTAATGTTAGAAGAATTGGCAACTTTTAGAGAAACGAAGAATATTATTTTTCAAATTAGAAATACATAATTTAAAAACTCTAGCACATTAAATTTATCAAAACCAAATGTAATCACACAATTTATCATGGTTAGTTTATAATTCATTAATAAAAGAAACATATTGTTTTTGGAAAATGAAGTTAATCACTCATCAAAAAATAATAATTCATAAACATTTAAATTCATTTAGGAGGGTGTATTCAATTGAGATTCTGTTGGATTTTTTTGGACTTTTAAAATCTGAGGGTATTCAATCCGGATTTTTAAAAGTCTTTCAAATTTTTGAGGTATTCTTAAAAAGTCTTTAGAAATCCTTAGATATTCAACCATCTATGGATTTTAATACTCTATGGATTTCGTTGGATTCTCCTTCAAAAATATAAATAAATTTCACTATTCAAAATCTCTTCTAAAAACTAGAGATTTCAGCGGATTCTCTCAGAAGGCCCTAAAAGAGAAGAAAAAAAAACTTTGTTGTTCTTCTAACAAAATTTCAAAGTCTCCTTCAAAGCACATACCGACATTCTTCCTGTAATTCGAACCACAAAATCCTACACAGCCCTCATCTTCAAACGAAATAATATCAAGAAACGTAACTATGTTCTTCAATAATAAGCATCACAGATTCTTCACCATCATTATTATCGTGAAAAAGATTACATCTCTGTATTTTAAAAATATGTTCTCTCTTTAAAAATTATAGTATATCGTTAAGATTTCAAGAACATCTATTCAAGATCTTAAATTAGTACGTGGTGTTCGATATCATCTAAGATTTTGGTGATCAAGTTACCCCAGAAATGCAATTGAGTTATTCAATATTCGCGAGAGATTTTTTGGTATTTTCAAATCGTCATTCACAATTTTCAAAACCCACCTCTGTTCCCATTTCAAACACAAGCAGAGTTAGTATTGGCGGGATTACATAACTTTCTTCGGAAAGAATGTTATGAATTTCCAATCGAATATGAAGAAGATCAAGATTCACCACATGCACATGGAAGAGAAAATTTGGAATTGCTTTCTCAAAGCCAATTACAACACACAACTGAAGCTAGGTATAACCGTGGAAATGAAGATGAGAATAATAATGATGAATAATAATTTTTTTTTGAACTAATATATTTTTGGTATTTTTTCTAAATAATTTAGATAATTTTTTTTATATTCAAGTGTGTTCGATATACGTTTTGCATCATAGTTTTAGGGGCATAGTTTATGGAAATCCATGTAAATTAATAAAAAAATGTATATTTTAGAATCCTGTCAAATTTATGAAAATCCATATAAATCAATAAAAAAGTCAGTCAAACTCTGCATAGAGTCTATAGATTTTCTAAATCCACTGACTTTTTAAAGTCCAGAAAAATCCAACAGAATCTCAATTAAAGTACTCCTTAAACTCAAAGTTAAAAAATATCCCAAAATATAACAATATAAATGTTAAAAAAAATAGACTGGGCGGTCCACCAAAGTAGGTGACCCGTATATGCCCGTCTCTAAGTGGACAATTTTTTTCTTGGCACATTAATCCACCTTGTATGTATGGTGGTGGGTAGGAGTGTTCAAAAAAAAAAAAATCGGACCCGAAAATGATCGGAACCCGACCGGTTAGATTTCGGTCCGGTCTCCGGTCCGGCAAATTTTGGATTCCGGTCTTTTGGTTCGGTCCAGAATTTTTCGGTCCGGACCGGATTTTTTTTTTTTAATTTTTAATTTTTTTTTTTTTTTACTAAAGTACTCTCAATTATTTTTCAAAATCAAGTACTCCGTAATTGGTAAAAATGTGTTGAGATCTATTACATTTTTTGCAAATATATAATTTAACAAACATATTTAATTTATTTTATGGTCAAAAGATCATTAATAATAATGTAAATAAAATTCACATTGGCGTAATGAAGAGCAAACACTTTAATTTTCATACACAAATTCATCAATTTTGTTCTTGCTTAAATAAACTTAAAAAAAAAAAAAAAAAAAAAATCCGGTCCAATCGGTCCAAACCCGAACCGGAATTTACCGGTCCGGTCTGGACCGGATTAATTACGGTCCAGTCTCCGATCCGTAAAATTTTCAAATTCCGGTCCCGGTCCGGTTCTGGACCCGTGCACACCCCTAGTGGTGAGCAGGTTAATCCGTAGGCCTAAACTAATTTTGACAACTTTACTTCTTTTGGATCAATTTAGCTCAGTTAACCGATCTGTTTTTGTTAATATACTCCCTCCGTTTTCAAAAGTTTTTATATTTACATTTTTAATTTATTCTATAAAAGTTTGCATATTTCAAAATAGAAACAATCATCACAATTACAATCTGACGGACCCAAAAATTTAGGGTTAAATGGACCGATTAATATTAATATAAAAACGTAATAAACAAAAGTTTCAAGTTCACACAAGTCATTAGTGTTACTCAAAATAATAATATTCTATTTCACTTATTAAATAATTTCATTATAACATTGTCAATAATCTCATTCTATTAATTTAAATTGAACAAGTTGACTCTAGTTACGTTTTGATGGAACATTTGATTGTTTCAGTTCAAAATAGACGAAACATTATCAAAATTGCTAAAATATGATTATCATAAAAACTAAAAAATAAATTAATAATCATTTTTTTCATAAAAATCTCGTATGCATTTGAATATATACATACAATTGAATTTATAATCCTCCCATTAAAATCAAATCAAAATTGTAATTCAATTACACTAACTACACCATGCAAGTGTGCACAAGAATTACTTTTTTTTTTTTCTTGCAAAAATAGGATTCAAATTTTGATTGAAAAAATCACCCTTGTATACACTTAATTTAACTTGTTTCCAATTTATTGGGGGCAAAACTAGGTATTGCAATTGGGGGAATTGAACTCTGGTCTTTTGTAAATCTTTTTAAAGGCTTGGCTAGTGTTATTTAGGAAACGTAACACAATATATATACTAAATAATTTAGAAATTGGAGGGGTCACATTGACCCCTTGGCCTACGTCCGTTCGTTAATAGACTCAATACTCATAATATACACATATTTATCTTTTATGTCATTACTTATAAGTAGACATGTACAACGGTTCAATTAGAAATCGACGGTTACAGTTTGGAGAAATCGGCAACCGTAATCGAACCGGCGGTTCGGTTATAAACTGTCGATTCGCCGATTTTTTTTTTCTCCGTTTTTTGCTCATTTTCACTCCGTTTTCGTTCGTTTTAACTCCTATTTTAGAAAATACATTACTAGAATTTAATAAAAATTATATAACTTAAATTTATACATAGAAAATAGAAGAATTGTGTATTTAAAAAAAAAAAAAAAAAATGCCCAAACCGACGGTTTGTGGTTTGTCAAAATATAAAATCGAAATCGAACCGCCATTTTTCGGTTATAATCATTACACTTTTTTTTAAAATTATGGGCTTAAAAAGCACCACAAACTTTTCAGGAACAATGGAGAGTGTGTTTTTTAAATATAATATAATATTGTATGATAAATAATTGTATTGATATCAAAATTTGAAAATGTACGAATAATCCATTAAGTTTCTATTTTCATCCATTAGTTTTTTTTTAATTAAATAGCTTGGAATTGAATCAGTCAATTTAATTTATAAAAAGTTCGTTTAACAGGTTCAACTTACTTAATGAGTTTGGATTGTCAACCAACCAGTTTGATTGGAAATTAATGGGTGGTTGATCAACTTCAAAATTAAAGCAAATTACCTTTCTGTATCAAATTTAATTAAACTACGCAAACCTAACAACACTCAGGGTGAACTTACCCGTTCGGATGGGGGACGTAACGTCCTCCGTTCTGTTCTAGTTCGGTATTTTGCATTCGAATTTCATCATTCAACCATAATAATACAAAATCATACATTCTTACACAATTGATTTAACATAAAATTACATTATACTCCCTCCGTCCCAGTGAAATCTACCCGACTTTCCTTTTTCGTCCGTCCCAATAAAAGTTACCCATCCCTTTTTTGGTAACTATTTCCTCTCACATTTCATTATATTCTTCTCTCTCTCAATCACATCACGTATTACTTAATCTTCGTGACCGGAGCTCATAGGGAGCTTTCCACAGAACGGAGGGAGTATAATACAATATCACCACTCTTACACAATTGATTTGACATAAAATTACATCATAATTTATTTATTCGAATTTCCCCTGTCCTACATAATACCAAAACAAAAACCCCTCATTAAAAATCGGTAATTGATAAGAAGGAAATTTGCATGATTTTAGTATGATTAATTTATAGCATATTTTTCTTTTCGTTTGCACTTTGAAGATTACTTATATACAGTATATTTTTTTAACTAAATGAACTTTGTTAGGTTCACTCAATTAATTCTCAGTATCAATACTTATAAATATCTTAAAAAGGGTAGGTTCATGAAGAAATTTTAACGCCTGATGCAATAAATTATACTAGTAAAATAATTTAATAGACTTTTCAACTAAAGGAGAAAAATGTAGAATAAATAATTTATCTTTAATTAATAAATAACATTAGCTTATTATACCGGAACTCAGGTATTATGAGTATTTTTTAAAATTAAAAGAAAGTAAAATTGAAGAAAAGAATGTAAAAACGACTGAAACACAATTTATAGTAAAAATGAGTGAGTATGTCATTTTCTTTGTATACCATTAAAGACAATGTATTTTTTTAAAAAAAATTATCCTTAAAAAAATGTCAAGGAATAAGAGGAAGGACACATAAAATATAATTAAAATTGGTGTAGATTGATTGCATTTAATCTAGGTGTTACGTATTTTTTTTTATCAGTTTTATCATTAACAGTGTCTTATATTATACAGTACTATCAAACAAATTGACAGCAAGATCCAAATTCTTGACCTAATCGGAGGCCCACGATCGAGTCTTCAATCCGTTGGCGCGATTCATTTAATTTAAGCTTGTATTTAATTTCTTGTTGGACCATTGCAGGTCGAGACTATTTATTTCGGTTTTGAAATTGTCTGAAAAAAAAAAAAAAAACTCATTGGGGATTTTTTTTTTATTTAATTAACAATTACTTTTAAGATAAGTCGAATAAATTTGATAATTTGCAATAATAATGCATTTACGCTAACTATTAATCGACATTAAGTATGACATGTCATGAAAAAAAAATCATTGGGATTTTTTTTAAAATTTAATTAACAATTAAGTCGTAAATGTATATGTATATATACATATATATTATTGGTACAAAGGAAATACTGTGGTTTGATGATAATGTCAAGGATTTATTCAGAATTTCATCTCAACCGCGCATAGTTTTTTATGTTATAATATTATATAAAGTTATTAAAAAAATTTGTAAAACAAGTACAATGATTTTTTTAATAAATTTAAAGTATAAATAATATATGTATATATTTTCTAAAAAATAACAAGGGGTGATCGCACATGGATAATATACTATTTCTGGAGTATACAGTATTGTCTCCATCCATACTTAAAAATACTTTTATCTGTATGTGTGTTTTAAAAAATATTACTACTAATTTATATAAAAGCCGTTGGAAAATAAATATTATATTTATAAAAGTATGAAAAAAAAATGCATAATAAGTGTGAACAAATACTATTCCTTTATGTTCATTGCATCATTTGATTTTTTACATTATTTTGTATAATCAAATTCATGACTTCATATATGTACGCATGCAATTTGTATTTGAGTTATTGTTCGAGCTAGCAAAGTTAGAACCCAACATTAATTTTAATCAACACTAAATATATACTTCACTTAGTAAGTTTTAAAAAGATTTTTGCTTTTAATTTTTATATTTTATTGTAAAAAGTTTGCGTTTTAGTTATTTTTACAACTAATATCTCTAAATTACTCCTATGTATATTTTCTACATTTCTCATTTTATTTTATTTTTCATTTTTTTAATAATTGAAACAAGTTATTATTCATTCATTTTTATATAAAAAATTGTCTTTAATGATAATAAAAATTAAATTTGTAAAAAAATTATATTTTTTAATACTATACAAAACAATAAATTATTTTGAAGGAGAGGAGTATTAAAAGTAGAGTATAGATGAAATTTCCAGTTGTACAAATAGTAAAATTTCCTTGTTTGGAGCAGTATCTAAACTAGCATCTCGTGGTTTCAATATGATTGTCTCAATCAGATTGTGAAAAAGCAGCTCCTACCAAAATAAAAATAAAATCATTTAGTCCCATCATGCATTTTGATGTTGCTACTTGCTGCTAGGTGTAAACGAATAAGATAAAAACATAAAATTTTATTTTAATAATTTAGAATTAATCACCAAATTAAATATTATGGTA
This sequence comes from Galeopsis tetrahit, assembly GCA_963675135.1. Lineage (NCBI taxonomy): Eukaryota > Viridiplantae > Streptophyta > Magnoliopsida > Lamiales > Lamiaceae > Galeopsis > Galeopsis tetrahit. Next base: position 73,640,611 of record OY776129.1, read on the forward strand.
TACGGTATACCCTTTTACAGTTTACTGATGGCGGTGCCAAAGTAATACGGCTCAGAATGAGTAGTTGAATGAACTTAGTTATTTGATTTTTTTCTTTTCTTTTTTGGGTGGCAAAATTATTGGATTTTTGGGAAAATTTTCTGTACACTTGCGAATCATTTTAATTGACATAGGATTTTTTTTTGGAAAAGCTCTAATTCATATCGAAAAAATACTTTTTTTTTCGTCTTAGTGAAAATTGTTAACTTTTTTTTTATTTGTAAGTTATCTATTCATTTTTTTTTTATATAAACTATCCTTTATTATTTTATTATATTTTTCTCCCCAAATCACTTACCTCTAATATATTTAATTTATTCTATAAGGAGTATTTATTAATCAATGTACCCAAAGCTCTTATAAAACTTAATTTATTTAATTTTGTCGAACTGTTTACCGTACGAAAACATTGAAAATGGTGAATATAGAAAATAAAATCCCAATGCAAAAAAAAATAAAAAATGAAAGTTTGAAATAAAATACTAGTCAGGTGATTAGTGGAGTAATAAATAAGGGGAGGGGATGAATAAGATAAGGTTATATTTCAATCAATCATTTCATTCTTTAAAACATGGGAAGAAGTGAAGTGATTCACACTATAAAAAGCAACAGTTTGGCGGATAGAGTGTGGTGGTGCCCAAAATCAGCCTTTTTTTTATTTTTATCATATCGCCTCACGTGAGCTTTCCAACATATTACCTTAACACCATTATTTATTCTTAAATTAATCATACTACTACTAATTACTAGTATAATTATTCTACTGCCACCAAATCAGTCAAAACAACAATCATTAATTCATTATATTACTCTATTTTGCATACGCTTCAGTTTTAGTTTAAAAACCTAGATCGACATTATACTGTATGTTGTTTACTCCCTCCGTCCCATAGAAACTTGCACACTTGGGTGGGCACACAATTTAAGAAATGTGTAAGAAAAGGTGTAATGATTGATGTTTTGAGGGGTAGTTTTGTAAAAATTTATGAATAAAGTAAAGTAAAAAGTAGATTGAGCGTGGAAAAGTAATGGCATATGGATAAATAAGAGTATATTTTGAGGGTGGGGGTTATGAAGATATTTTCTTTTATGAAGTGTGCAAATTGATATGGGACATCCATTTATAGAAAGTGTGCAAATTCCTACGGTACGGAGGGAGTATATCATAATTTATAATATTCAAATTGAACTCTTTATAAAAAATTGTGATAATATAAAAATAATTGAGCTCCTAACTCTCCATGAAAGTGCATTTGTCGAGGTTGATTTCTTTTGACGATTAAACTTTTCTACTTTGCATCTTTTCTGTTTAAGTGGACTGTCTAAATTTTTCTCCAACATCGAACAAGACTTAATATAATATCAATCGAGAACAAATGATCAATGGCTCCCTCAATGTTTTACAATTTTTTATATTCAAAATTTATTAAACTATTCATTTTTTATGATTTATAATACTATTAAAACATTTTTACATTAAAATTCATGTCCGAGTCAAATACTTAACCAAGTAAAATAATAGAATCCTTTATTAATTAATAGAATCAGAAATGTTTTACTCCGTATAAAACAATAGTACAGTACTATATTATTACAATAGGAGACATGACATTTAATGAAAATAATGATGACTTTTCCACATTTATAATATGTAGGGATCCAGAATTTTAATTCCACTGGACAAATATTATAGTATATCATAATATTATAAATTTAAACTCATATATAATGAAAAAATTATGTATAGTACAGAAATCTCCGTTAATTTTCACTAACTACCTAAGTAAAATCACGAGTGAAAATTAAAGGTGAAGTAAAATGATTTAACTTTTAAGTAAAAAGGATTTAACATTGAAAAGCTTAATTAATTTTGTAAGAATGATATAGTACAGGTAGCGAAAGATGTTTACGTCATTATTTTAGCAGTGAAAGGTAGAGAAAAAGCATGGCATATGAATACATGATTAATATACGTGACTGTCTCAAAATAACACACACAGTGACACAGAGACTCTCTCTCTCTCACACACACACACACACACACATAAATACATACATATATACAGACTACAGAGAGTGAACAGTAGTTCCACTGTAACAAACTGTATGGATTTTGTCTGTTAATAACACTGCGCCAGGAGAAAGAAGAAAAAGGGAGCTCCCTCTCTGCCAATTTTTCTGTTTCACAAAACAAATTAACAATAATACATATATAGATAGAGAGAGAGAAAGAAAGAGAGATTGATTATATATCATGGCAGCCTCTCATTTCATCATCACCCCATCTCTTTAACTGTTGTTACTCTCCCCCATCTTTCTCTCTTTCAATCCCCCCACCCCCAACTACATATATATATATACAGAGAAAAAGTAGTGATGGCTGAAGGATTTGAGGCATACCATGTCCCACAGCAAAGCCGAAGAGATAAGCTGAGAGTAGTTTCCGGGGGGTGCGCCCCTCTCTACGATCCATCTGCACTCATCTCTTGTAACAACTCCGATTTCATCACCTCTGCTAACCTGCGCCAGTCGGCCTACGGTGTGAAAGAAGAGGGCATGAATTTGATGCAGCAGGGTTTTGTACCGAATATGTTGGTGGATCCAAACATCCTAAACCCTAGCCCATATCTCCACTACACCACCACCACCGCTCAAAGCCTCTCCTTGTCTTTGTCCTCCTCACATCTGCCTCCTCTCGACTTAAATCTCCACAGATTTCACGATTCCACCTCGGTTTTTCATAACAATACTAATGATAACAATAATGACAATTCAGCCCCTATTGAACTCTCCAAAAGTTCAGTGCCGCTAGGGCCTTTTACCGGTTACGCTTCCGTGTTGAAGGGATCAAGGTTCTTGAAACCTGCCCAGCACTTGCTGGAAGAGCTTTCTCATGTAGTAGGTACTGGAATTTACCCCGTCGACAAAAACGGGTCGGATTCGGGTCTTTTGGATCCTCCCATCGCTCTGTCGAATGAATATTGCACTCTCGACGATGGGGGCAGTACTGACCAAACTCGGAAGAAGTCCAGGTTACTTTCGATGCTCGATGAGGTACTATCTTTAATCTTTAATTAATTATGTCTTCTAATTAATCCTTAATTAAAGGCCTAGTAGCTACCATGCAGGCCTTTGTTGTTAGTGGCACAAAAAGCATATAACTTTGATCATCAAATTGGATCTTTCTGGCTAGCTGTATCCATCTTATAATTAGATTCTTGTATGATTGGTGTTCAACAATTTTGATTTCAATTTTTTTTTAAAGGACTATTGTGGGCATATATTCACAACCATATCTCCCATAATTTTGTGATCAAGTCTTGTTTGCATCTTGTGTAAAGTGATTAACAGAATATATATCATTCCTGAAGGTGGTTTATTCTCTAAAACAAGTTAATTTACGAGATATCTAGTTTATGGCTTAATGACAATGTACTTAATAAGTACTCATCTTGGTGTTTTTAGTGGAAGAAGAATGTGATTCTGTTCCCTTTTTTACCCTCTTTTCTCTACTATGCTACATCGTTTTAACGCCCGCCCGGATATATAATACTCCATCGTATATAGGAGTATAATTAGCTTAGAATAGCCTTTTTAGCATTAAATTGATTTTCTTAAATGAAGCGTACATATGGTTGTCACGTGTAATTGCAGCCATCGTTGTTTTTTATGTTTCAAATTCAAATAATGGAAGATTCTTCTGGTATCAACACTATTAAGGCTGCTCTCATTCAAGTTTCAACCTAAGATCAATTTAGCTCATAATTTAAATTAGTTGGAAATGTTAATGAACTGTCCTAAAAATTTATGGACTTGCCTGTTGTTGATGCATCATTATATTAATTGCAGATAACAGTCAACTTCCACATGCTACTCATTTAAAAAAATAAATAAAAAAAATACATCTTATAAGTGGTGTCTGATGTACTTATGTTTGGTAGCTGAGATGGAGCAATTTGATTTTAATGTAATGAGCTTTCTTAGTTAACTGTTAGAAAGTTGTAATGAATGCCAGATTTACTGTATCCATTAGGTACTATTGAGCTTTCTTAACAAGATCTTTGAATAAGCTAGCTCGTTGTTTGGACAGGTGTACAAGAGGTACAAGCAGTATTACCAACAGATGCAAGCTGCTATTGCGGCATTTGAATCTGTTGCGGGACTGAGCGGTGCAGCCCCGTTTGCGAATTTGGCTCTAAAGGCCATGTCTAAACATTTCAGATGCTTAAAGAATGCCATTACTGATCAGTTGCAATTCACATCCAAATCTCATGGAAAAATAAGTAGCTCTGAGAGGGACGAAACTCTGAGACCCGAGAATTCTTCGGGTCGTGGTGGTACCTATGCCCAACGACCATTTCATGCTGGATTTGTCGATCAACCTGTCTGGCGTCCCCAAAGAGGACTTCCTGAGCGCGCTGTTACAGTCCTACGGGCTTGGTTATTCGATCACTTTCTCCATCCGTAAGTAGACCTTCGACTATGTGTTTTTAGCCCCAACCTGCTCAAACATGTTCAAAAAATTAGAAGTACTGATCCTCACATTACATTATATTCTCCAAAATTCTCCTTTGTTTTTCATTTTAATTCCGTTTTTCTTCTCATGTTTGACAATAAAATAAATAAAGTGGTGCTCTAGTATCATTTTCTAGATTGAAAACTAGAAGAAAACGAGGATTAAATGGAAAATATAGCCCTTAGAAACCATAATGACTCTTTTTTTGAGGATACAAAGTCATTTGGGATGTGAATAGCAACTTTGATGTATGGTTTATCATATTTAGTAGTACTAATTATAAGTTTCTCCTTTTCTATAATAGCTATCCAACTGATACCGACAAACTAATGTTGGCGAAACAGACTGGTCTCTCGAGGAATCAGGTGCACGACTGCTCTTAGTATTATAATGTGCTTTTCGTTGTCTTAAAAATGGAGATTTAGGTGATATATATGTGCTTGATCTGAATATGGACTAGGTTTCAAACTGGTTTATAAACGCAAGAGTAAGGCTATGGAAGCCGATGGTGGAGGAGATACACATGCTAGAGACTCGACAAGGCCAAAAGGCGGGGCAAAGAGAGGAACAACATCCCAACATGATCAACAATCAGGGCTGCTCGATTGAGAGTGAAAATGCATCCAGCTCGATCCCAAGAAACGGGGAGTTCCCGTTGAAACGAAATAGAGAGGATCCACCTGAACCTTCCGGAGGAAGTGTGGGACATATGAAGTTATCTTACGATAATGTATTGCACAATGCTCACTTCGGTATGACCAGCAATGGTGGTGTTTCGTTGACTCTGGGACTTCATCAGAATGGTGTTGGATTTTCTGATTCGTACCCGATAAATGCAGCTCGTCGTTTTGGGCTGGATTCGCATGGGGATCAGGGGTATGTGGTGAGTGCACAAAATCGACAGTTTGGAAGAGACATGATTGATGGTCAGATTATGCATGATTTTGTTGGATGAACATGATTCATTCAGTACATATCTAGAGATATGATCGACAAGAGAAAGGAAAGGGGCTAAACAACATATGAATTTCGTGTAAATGGCGACTCTCTCTCTTTGATATTCTTTTTAAGTATTCACTCCATGTTATATGAATGTATGTAAAATTCACCAAACAATGCCTACGACTTGATTATAGCTGTATAATCTGCGCGAGTAGCTGCTATTTCATGGATGCTACTCGAAATATGGTAATACTAGCTGTATGTTCTTCATTGAGACAACTGTTGCAACTTGTTAATTATCGTCTTCATAATCGCTACATGATTCTTATAGTTGCATGGAAAAATAAATTAGTACATGGTTTTGATGTAGTGGACACAAAATAATGTGTCTGACTTGGTTGAAAGGTATTGGGAGTGGAGATGAGAATTAAAGTCATAATGTATATTTGAAAAAGTACTACAATAAAAAAATTAAAGAAACCACCATACCTCAGGTATACGAGAGGTATGTGTCTGATTTCTAAACTCATATATGGCCGGCCATATTATTTTATATTCATTGGGCGCTGTATCAAAATTGTATATACTAATACATGGAGTAATAATTTGTTAACTTAAAAAAAAAGTAGATAATAATTTATTAAATGAAGTTGTATATACTAGTAATAGATAATAATTTATTAAATGAGGTTCCATTGGACGCAATTTTTAGGGTGGGCTGCATTTGTAGATGAATTGGGCCAGGTTGAGATTTTCAGTCCACCATTGCCAACTTTCGGATCCAATTTATTAGTAACGTTTCGATTTTTTTCTCTGTTCCACTGTTGTTCCACCCTACTGAATTATTAACACGTGTCGCCTTCAATATTGTATTACTTTAATTATTTTTTAATATGACACGTGTCAATCATTCATATAGTGGAATAAAATGTGGAACATGAAAAGTGGAACAGGTGATTACAGTTAGGTTACGTTGGGACTATGTTGTATCTAGACATGCACAACCGCCGAAAATCGTCGGTTACAGTTTACCAAAAATTGAAACCGAAACCGAACCGGCAAACCACCGGTTACGGTTTTTGAACCGTTGATTCGACGGTTTTTTTTCTCCGTTTTCGCTCATTTTTTTGTTCATTTTAACACTTTTATTTTTAGAAAATTCATTACAAGAATTTAATAAAATTTATATAACTTAAATTTATACATAGAAAATAGAAGAATTGTGTATTAAAAAAAAGTCAAACCGACAGTTTGCGACTTGCCAAAATGTAAAACCGTAATCGAATCGTAACCGACGATTTTTCGGTTAAAAACCGCCCATGTCTAGTATTATCATGGCAAAATTATGTCAAAACACCGGTTCTTTTTTGGTTGCTCGGTTCATGCATTGCAATTTGGGACAATTTCAGTATGATTCGTACCATTGTTTTTATGGAGAAAAATTCAATTCCAGAAAATAATTAAACTTCGAAATTTCGTCACACCGCGTACAGATAATAAATATTTAAACGAGGTCAAATAAATATTGGGGACACTAAGTCACTAATATAACACAAAGTGCATCCTATATATAGTACGGAGTACTAATTAATTTTGAATAATTCTAACATTTAAGTTATTTAACTAGTCCTAGCTAGAAACAAATGGATTTCTAGTACTTCACGAATCACGAGACAATCACATACAGCAATGCAACCATAGTGAGTACTTTAATTTAATTATGTTTTACCACTATATCGTCCGTAACAATTACATCAACAATGTTTTGTTTAATGCGAACCGAATTAAAGTGGAATTAATGATTCGAAATACAGTTTGGAATCGTAAACGTAAAGCAACTTTCAATTCTCTTTTTATACTCTTTTTTTTCACTTTTATTTCGCACCAATAGAAACCCCACAAACTTTATTAAAGCCAATAATTTGAAATGGTATTATGATACTACAACAAAGCACATTTTCCTCCAAATAACAGGTTTTCAGATGATCTTTTTTAATCAAGTATTCACCGAAAACATCATTTTATGAGAATATATGTAATGCTTATAAATTGGCTGGATCAATTTGATTAATGTTAATGACCTTATATGAGACCAGCCCAAAAATTGTTTAACAAATATTGTCGTCCTTTTATTAAACGTGTGGGGCACATTACATGTACTCTTAAAACCCAATAATATTTTATTCCCACATCGAACCAAATAAGCGAGAATAAAATATAAAAACTGTATGAAACCCATGTACTAGCTAGCCGTTGCCTATTCAATAAAATATACTCATGGCGCGCTCAAGGACAATTCCAAACAGTTGAATTTTTAGTCTCACAATTCTTTTTCCACATTTTCCAGAGACATCAGAGTAACGATTTATATTTGTATAAAAAATTAAAACACGTAGGTATTTCGGAAAATTACATTATCTGTTCAACAAATAATTGACCAAATTGTCAATATCAAAGAACTTAATTACACTTTAGAAGAATAATTATATTATTATGTTATTATTATAGAATAGAATAAAATAGAATAGAAAATCAAGCTACGACTTGGATCCACTTGGCAACACTTGGCACCCCAAGGTTCACCGCAAACACCATGTAATACCCCGGTGGCGCCACCTTCCCATTCGGCGGAGCGATGCACTTTATCCTATACCTCCCGTCGCCATCCACCGCCGGAGTCTCCACCGACAGCTTCAGAAGCCTCTGCCCCTGCGAAAATGAGTGCGTGGCAAATGGCGCACTCGCCAAATTAACATCCACTATCCCCACCACCGGCAACTCAACCGTCATCGCCACCTCAAACGCCTCCCCGTAACCCACCCTCTCGGGCAAATCCACCAAATTCGGCCGAATATTCGCCTTATCCGGTGATAAATATTCCGGCGAAAAGGCTTCGATCCTCAATTCCGTCGGAAATTCAGAGTTGAATTTATAAAAGTAATGCGGATTACTCCCGGCAAGTAAAATTCTCCCGTCCGGTAACAAATTCGCAGTGGAGTGGTACATCCTCGGAATTGAACCCGGGTTGAGGGTCATGAACCGGAGCCCCAATGGTTGATCGGGTCTATACAAAACCGGGTTCAAACACGGGTTAGACGCTAATTCAAACCCCTGAGTCCCCGCTTGAGCTCCATTAATAATCATGACTTCACCCGTAGGCAAAATTACCATATCACCCATAATCCTACCGAACGGCATATCCTCCATTTCCCAAACGGAATCGGGTCGGGTGGCCTCGATACGCCCGCAGCTTCCATGGGCCGGAGTATCCGACATCCTCTGTAAATAGGCCCCATACTCTGCTCCGCCGCAAATAACCACCGTGGCAGATGAATAATCACCGGATAAAGCAAGCATCGCCGACGACCCCGCGGAGGGGTAATTCCTGGGGCCGCCGTCGAGAATTGGGTAATTTCTGGTGACGGTATTTGAAATATAATCATAGGAAACGGCTTTATTGTTAGCGAAAATGAAGAGTTCACCATTTGGGAGTAAATGAACGTAGGGATACAGATTATCCATCTGCCTATCTTCAACTTCAATTAAGAAAGGGAATTTCACAGCCCCTATTTCCTTTTTCGGTGGGAAGAATTCGACACTGTGAGCCGCTTTCCCTCCGATTATAATAACCGAACCGTCGGGTAGAATTTGATTAGTGGCGTACCATCTCCCCTGGTAAAGTTCGGTGTCCTGCAGTTCCTCCCAGTCGCAGAGCAAACCCGGTTCGCAGGGGGTGAATTTCCGTATTTTTTTGTAACCGTCTAAGTCGCCGCCGGTTTGGATGAGGGTGCCGTCGGGGAGAAACTGGCCGGAGGAGCACCAGGTGTCGGTTAGAATTGTTAAGGGGCGGATATTGTTGGTTTGTAAGTCGAGGAGAACAGAGTGAGCGGTGCAATCTTTTCGGAGCGGGTGGACCGGGTTGGGTATGCAGTGGTTGTTGGGTAGGAGTTTTCCGGAGGGGCCAATGTGGGTCCGGTCGAGGAGGATGACGGTATTGAAACGGGTGACGGCTGTGTGCATGGAGGCTATGCCGGCGTCGGGAATGAGGAGCTCCCACACGCCGGGGAGGTCGGCGGCGGTGGAGGTGAGGAAAAGGAGGAGTATTAGAAGCTTCGATAAAGTCATGGTGTGTAGTGAGAGAAATTAAGCTCCACCAGGGTAGTATGGAATTCTGTTTCAGTGGATTGTTGTGTCAGTATGTACTCATTATGTTACAAGTTTTTTATTTTTATTTATTTGATCATATATGTGATGTTAGAAGCTTTGAAAACGTATAATAATCATGACGTGAGTGATGCCAAAAGACGCGACTAAATTATTCTCTTAGACGATAAATTTATTTGTGTAATCAAATTTAAAATAAAATGTATACCCTTGATATACTTATTTATAATTTAATTTGTACTAATCGAGATATTTGAACTTGGCTATAACCTAACGTATCAAACAAACAATGCTTTATTTTCCAAACATTAATTTTCTACTCGTCTCTTTTTTTTAGGGCTAGTTTGGATGGATGGATGGGAAAACATGGAACAAATTAACTCACTCCTTCCCTTTGACTATTAGTCCTACAAATGCATGATAAATAATATAAAATTAGCGGGCCTTGCATTAATTCCGGGCGACAATCAATCAAATCAAACATTTGATTCGTTGGGAATAAAAAATCAATCAAGCCTAATCCAACCTAATCAAGCAAACCAAACTAGACCTTAAGAACATAGTTGTTCTCTTTGTCAAAAAAAATAAAGATGAATTCGTCTGGACATTAGGAAACATATTCATTTGGGAAGGGACCAAACATATTTGTATGATGTTAGTGGGAGCAGTCACTAATACTAGTATAATTATCGTTTATGGGTAAAACAAGTTGTTTGAAAAGAATGAGAAAAAAATTAATTTTAACTTTTAAAAAAAGGTATAAAAAAAAAAGTTACCACTTAAGAAAAAGTAAGTCCTTTAATGGAGCAGTAATTTCCTTTTGAAGAAGAGTTGAGAGATATTTGATGGAAAGTCTTATTTGAAAGTTTATACTACTAAGTATTATTTCCTCCGTTTCATAAAGTTTATCGCATTTCTCATTTTGTATAGAATTAAAGAACATATTTTTTTGACAAATTTACCCCTCATTATTTTCTTCCCCTTTCTTCTCTTTTTCCTTTTATTTTTCGACCTTCATTTTTCACCATTTCTTTGACCTTTTCAAAAAAAATCGTAATTAATATATTTCCAAAAGAATAGGGGCAATTTAGGGAGATCATTAGTAAAATTAGGAAAAGCGACAAACTTTTTAAAACAAATTTAAAGTCCAAATGCGACAAACTTTTTGGATCGGAGGGAGTATTGATTAAAAAAATTAACTATGAAGATATTTGACAATTTAAAGTTAATGAATTTGGCAATATTCAATAATATAACGTTGTGTTTGGAGGGGAGAATTTGATTTGAAGTGGTATTTCAAATTAAAAGATTTAAAAATGGGTGGATTTCAAATGACATAATTTTTGTGAGAATTTAAATTAAAAAAAGATAAATATTTAAAATACATTCATTTACTTTTTAATCCAAAAAAAAAGTGGAGTGAATTTAAATTATAGATTTAAAACTTATACCTAAATCTTCCCATTCAAACACAACCTAAATTCGGAGTTTATTGCAACATGGTGTTCCAAGTTTGCCTTTTCAGTTTTGTTACTTTTGAATGGGAAGATTTGTCTCAATTTTTTGTTCATTTTATAGTTTTATTTAGTTACCAATAGTATTTTAACATTTAATGAAACTTAGAAATTCACTGCCCAATTTGAATAAGTCAAACATTTTTGTACCCATCATTTTCAAAACGTTCTTTTTCAACCGTCTTTTATTCTTAGAACGTATTTGTTGTTAAAGTACAAAAATAAGTTAAAAAGTAAGGATGAATTCGTCGGAGAAAAAAAATATTGTTAGAAGACAAACATATTCGTCTTTGGGGGGAGTGAGTCTTTAAGAATAGTATTGCCATATTTAGTAGAAAAAGGAATTTTAACTTTTTCAAAAGGAAAAAGTAAGTTACAACTCAATGAAAACCAGTCATTTTATGGAGCTGCAATTTTTTTTTTTTTTTTTTTGAAGAAGCCAATTGCTGTGGTATTTAAAGCTAAGAAATTTGGCAATATATGTTGAATATATCTAACTAGTAATGATATAGAACTTGTATTCCTTGAATTTTTATAGAACTCAATCACATATATAACTCACTTGTACACTTTAGTATATTCAAATAGTAAATTTCATAAGAAATTTATCATCTACTTTTATATTAAAATTGTATATCTAGCAATTTAAGTTCAGAGCTTGTTGTAAAATGATTATTTATGAAAAGTTTAAAAACAAGTCAAGTTTATAGGTAGGGTCAATAATAATTAAAAGCCGAATTCACAATTCATTGGAGAACAATTATGCAAAAAAACAAAACAAAAAAAAATCGCATTACAGAACGTTTTAAGCCAAACACATACTACACATAATGCAAAAGCTTATTGATTGGACTGGGGGTAGGGGCTACTTGAGTTATGCACAAAGTAGAGAATATCACATGGCTGATGGCTCCCAGTTTAGATTAGATGGTTTATGAATAAGATGTATTGGGTCTACTATGATTGCTACTAAATGGCTCTATTATATGACATTGGGTCTACTATGATTGTTACTAAATGGCTCTATTATATGATTAAATGAAACAATGAAACACCTACTTACATATTCGGATATGCTCCATTCTACGAACGAGGCAGAACAAGACGATCTATTCTAAATAAAAAGTTATTATTATAAAAATATAGTAGTATATTTATAAAAGATATTTTCAATTGAAAAATAAAAAATAATATTAAAAGTATTGTTTATAAATTTATTTTTAAAGAAGTTGATAATGATATAAATTTTTAGTTGAAATAAGTAACCTATTGTATTTCATATTATGTTTTATCTATATATATATGTAGTGATCTAAAAAATATTTAAAATGTTGAATATTTTTTATGTATATGCTATTTAAAAGTTTAATATTTAAAATGAGACATAAGATTGGAGTTATACTTAGACCTATCTAACATCATTACAATATACTGGATGAGACGATCCAAACAACACTGATTAGAACGGATCAGAATGGAGCGGTTTGAAATTACACTAGCTAAGCAATACAAGAAAATTTGTAGGTTGAGAATGGGCCATCCAAGAAGCCCAAAAACAAATTCCCAATAACTTAAGAATGAACCAACCTAAGCCCATTTTCTAGTTGAGAAAATGTAAAGGTAAATTTCTTGAAAGTATTCATAATTCAAAAACTAACATTCCTTGATTCCAAATTTCAGTAACAAATTGAACGCTACAATCATGTGAATACCAAAATGGTATAGTTGAGAAACATCTATTACTCACCTTAAACAATCGTTTCAACTCGATCACCTACATTACAATCAACAACTGCCAACGTTGTTTTTCTTACATTCTTGTAAGAGTATCTTCTTGCAACAAAGACATAAATACACAAATTTCCTGTAGTAATTCCTGCTAACAGCCAGTAAAAGTAGTCGAGTCGACTACTATTCAAATCTTTCCCGATCCAACTCTTTCCGCCCTTTTCAGTTAGACGATCAACTAAAGTTATCAAAAGACTACAAATAAAATTTGCAGCTCCAATCACACTAAGATACAATGCAATGCCTAAACTTCTCATTGAATCAGGGACTTGATCGTAAAAATATTCTTGCAACCCAACGAGGGTGAATCCGTCTGCTATCCCGATTATCAGAAACTGTGGTGCCAACCAAAAGACACTCATTGAAAGTGACCCTTCTGATGGATTTTTAGCCACAATGCCTAGTCTTTTTCTCTCAACCAAAGCTGCCACAACCATGGTTAGGACGGAAAAACACATTCCTATTCCGATTCTTGGAAGAATGTTGATGCCTCGTTCGTTACCAGTTACAGTTCTAAAGAACGGGACGAGGACCTTATCATACATTGTGACACAAAATATCATCCCAACTGCGGCTAAGGCATATGTTGAGGCTGGTGGAATCTCAAAACTTTGAGTGATTTTACGATCAAGAGTCGTGCTTTGTTTGATGAAGAAAGTCGAGCCTTGTGCTAAGCAAATCCCGAATGGCAAAGCAGTTAACCAAATTGGAATCATGTTCAAAATAAGCTTCATTTCTTCGACTCTAGTGACCGTTGCTAGCCTCCATGGGTCCCGTTTCTCCATCTCGTTTTCAAGAATCGCAGCCTTATCAAGAAACCTGCAAGAAAGTGTAAAAATCACTCAACCCCTTTTCATCCAAGAATCAGATTCCTTATAAAAGGGTAAAAATTTCATTTCATACTTAAGTTTATCAGTGTGAACAAGAAGCCTCCCCTGAGTCTTGTCCGATTTAGGAACCTCGTACAGCTGATCAGATTGTGGATAAGGCAGTTTCCTCTTTTTAAAAGCAGCTACAAGAACATGCAACAATGGAGTAAAAGGACTTCCCATTGGCTTTCTGAAACGATACCATGGTATTCCCATGCAAAAGATAAGTATAGTTGAGGCCATCACTATTGTAAGAATGACATCTGCAGCAGCCCAACTGTAATGATCCTGGACGTAAACTATAACCGTTACACCAAGAAGAAGGCCAGCACAAAGCATAGAATTCCACCAGTTGAAAAACGACATCTTGTCGATTCGTTCTTTTGGATGATCGTCGTCAAATTGATCAGCTCCGAAGCTCTCCAGAGACGGCTTATGCCCTCCCGTGCCTACTGAAATCAAGTATATTGCGAGAAAGAAAAAAATCTCGTGGATCCTACGCGGGTCTACGCAGGTTTTGGCAGCACAAGGCTTCAAACCTGGGACTACTCGAGACATTGTCAAGAGAATCAAGCCCTGTTTTTGCACAGAATGTGACAAAATACTTTTAGATAAGATAATACTATTATATACCGAAAGAATATCATAAAGATAGAAAATAGTGTTACCATGAGATAAACAACCGATGATACTACAACTGTGTAGAATCGTCCAAGGTAAGCATCAGCTATAAATCCTCCAAATAAGGGCATCAAAGTTGTTACTCCTGTCCAATAATTAACACTCTTTACTGCTGTTTTGAGGTCATAATTCAGCACTTTTGTCAGGTATATGATCAAACTTGTAGCAATTCCAAAGTAACTCAATCTCTCACTAAATTCAATTGCTGCAACAACACAAAAACAACTGTCATTTCAAGTAAAAGCAAATCACACACTAATTTATACTAGGTGCTATCAAAATTTCAAGAAACAACATTTTGCTACATGGGGTTCAAGATTTTTACTTGAAATGGATTTTTTTTTTTTTTAAATGAAAATCGAGCTATATGATTTGAGTATTCAAAATTTCAAGAAACAACATTTTTCTACATGGGGTTCAAGATTTATACTTGAAATGGATTTTTTTTTTTTAAATGAAAATCGAGCTATATGATTCGAGTATTCAAAATTTCAAGAAACAACATTTTGCTACATGGGGGTTCAAGATTTTTACATGAAATGGTTTTTTTTTTTTTTTTTATGAAAATCGAGCTATATGATTCGAGTATTGTTACCTATAATGAAAAGAGAAGCCTTCCATGCTCCGGTTGAAGCCCGTAGAGGAAGTCTTCCTTTACGATCAACAGAGGAATCATGCACCCATTTTTCATCCACACCCTTTGATTCTTGCTTGTTGCTTTGCTCTATCTCCATTTTTGTCTTGTATGGAGTACTAAACAAAACAAGTTTTTATATATATATATATACTGCAGGTTAATGAAGAAAAATAATTGAGATTAGTGGCGAGTTGGCAACTTTGGTTGGCTGATATATATATAGGCAAGAATCGTACTGTCTTGAGCTAAACGCCTTTGAATTTCGCACCAATGAGAGACAAATTAATAAAATTATAGGTGTAGTGAAAATAACATTCGTTGTCAATGATTGAGATTGAAGAAAAAAAGATTTGATTCCTCCCCCTACCACTATAATTATTAATTGAGAGTAGTCATTTTTTTGGTCCTAGCAAGGGAATAGGATACATTCCCTATTGAGATCAATCTTTTTCTTGTCGAATTAAAGAGAATAAAGTGGCTTTGTTAACGACTTTGCATCAACCTCTACTTCTAAAATTCAATGGAGTGTATACCATGGGATTGAATTTTAAGTGATTTAAATAAAATTATAATTGATTCAGTTATATCATGTAATTGAATGCACATGTGTGATTCTACGTTAGTCCAATAGGGGCGCATCGGGATAGTCCAAAAGTAAGAACTCTGATGCACAAATAATTCTAAAAAATCATTTCAATACCTTAAAAATGAAAATTGTTAGATTTTGTAGTCACATCCCTTTTGAATAATATGACGATTGTCTGTATTTGTAATCTCATACTTTTTAAGGGACAAAAAATTAAAAATTGAATAGTACAGTATGTATTTAATAAACGAAGTTTGTTTGCAAGCGTGGAAATTTTGAACAATATTGATTACTGTATATTAATAAAATAACATAAAATTGATAAATTCTTGTGTCATAGACTCGTAGACTATAGATATCGTGAGGTGAATTTAAATTAAGTGTATTCTATTCATTTGCTCACCAATTTTTCATTTTAATCATTTCAGTTGTTATCAATAATCATATACAATTTGTTATACTGCAAGTTTTTGAAAGGAAAAACGTATTAATTTGATCATATAATAATAGTATAGATAGTAGACTATCTAAAATTGTGCCGCAAAATTTGAAAAGAAAAATGTTTGACACGAAATTTGGCCTAACTCGTGAATATTATTCCACCCCTGCAGAGAATACACGTGATACTTAATTGGTTTTTAGTTAGATTTTGTTCACTTTATTTCTGGTGACTGGTGAGATACGTTCTAATCCAAAATGCCCTATACTCGTTTTTCCTGAAATCCATCCTACCTATTTCGGTGATTATGCCCCCCACTCATTATTTTATATATAATATACAATTAATTTCGTTTAGGAATATGATTATTATTGTAAATTCATTACTTATTTTATCCAGTACAATTTTTTTTTATTATTATTATTATACCCAACGGGTGTTGGTGGCATGTTTTGCATATTCTATATAATTTTGTTGATCTCCGTATCCAATAGAATTATTTTAGTTGTCACTATACTATACTATACTATACTATACTATACTATACTATACTATACAGCAGTATGAATTAATATTTTGTCGGTTTTCCTATGTAAAATAAAGCTGGCATGTCAATTTTCAAATGCTCAGTATGTAAGTTTGTTTGACCGCTATATATATTGCTAGTTGAGGGCTTGATTCTATCATTATAAAAATAATACTAATTAACAAACAATTTTAATAATAATAACCATGGCTAGCGAACAACTTGGATCAATTCACAATTTTATTTTATTTTAATCTCAGGTTAATTAATTCAATAAATTCCGGATCGAGTCAAGCTTGTTCTTCCGTGTTAGTTTGCTTTGTCTTGGATACATAAAATATTCTTAGATATTCATATACCAGAGTAGATAATACAAATGTTTATTGAAATAGGTCAATTCAAATCTTAATCAATGCATTATACAAATGAATGGGAGGTATCACACAATTTGGCACCATGTCATTGTCTCGTTTCTATAATTAATCTAAATATATTCCATTAAGTGCAATATTATCGATACCCAAAAATATTGTAGATAGCTACAAAAACGTTTATAAATGGGTGCAAATTATAACTCATATGAGTTGGTCTCATGGGTAGGTTTAAAACTTAAAAATATTCTCTTACTTAGGTCTTAGATTTAAAATTCTTAAGGTTGTGTTTGAATGGATTTTAAATGATATTAGTAAGAATTTAAATTTTTTTTTAATTTTAAATAAAAAAATATTAAGTATTTAAAATTCATTCATTTATCTAGAGCCTAAAGGTGCAAACAATTTTCGAAAAGCCTATTCATACAGAGAGAGATTGAGGTCCTACTAGTAGACGGTGAAAATCTCTGAATTAGTTGGTCATTGATCCAAATAACAAGACTTAACAAAATGACAAGGTTGAAAATATCGGTGGAAATATCAATGGATATATCGATATCAGTAAATTTAAAAAATTGTGAAAATTTAATAATTTTTTTAATACATAAATTTAACAAAATAATTTAAACACATTTACATCAGTAGATTTATATAAAATGTAATATACAATGTTATTTCATACGGAGTAGGATTTTTATGAAACTTATCCACATTTTTTTAATTTTTTTTTGACATTTTTCGATATTCTTTTGATATTTTGTCGATATTAATTTCAATATTGTTATTGCATACCAATATTTATCGATTTTTTTTATAAATATCGTTTCTATCCCCATATCGATATCGGTGACCACAAAAAATTGATATATCTTGAAAATATGTGGATATTTTCCTCAATGCAAAATGGGTGCAAATTATTGTGCACGTCAGCTGAAAGGATGTGGAGGCCACTCTTACCATTTTTCAAAAGTCGAGCCCATATCAATCTGTTTCAACTCTAAAATCGAGTCAACTGCTGTCTGTTCAGCCGCAGTGTTCAACTATATATACTCTCATAAATGGTCAGTAAGTGAATCCCTTTTAAATACTTATTAAAATGATTAATGAATTACTTTTAAGTTGATTTTATATATGTGAACATACAAGTTATACAACAGGCACTCTTGAAAGCAACTGATGATGACAATAGCGCTAACACCAAAATAGTGAGAAAATACGAGAAGGAACATCTGCTTGAACTGGAAAAATTCCACTCAATTAAAAATAACTTTGATTCTGCTTTTGCATTCATCCATGGTTTCATTTCATGCACATTGTAAGAATATGTTCTTTCATCAAAGTTGAAAATTACGGGTTCACACTTCATATAAAACGTGATAACCACATAATTATTTGCCAAGAGTGGTAGGGTAGGGTAGGGTTCTATACGTAATTCTGGCAATGAATTTCATAGGAAACGGATTTTAGCTCCAAAAATCAAATCAATTATTGTCATTCAGCAAAATCTAGTGGGTACTTTTTGTAAGCATTACCGTGAAAACAAGATTTATTTTTTCAAAAAAAAGAAAAGTTTTTGTAGCAATAATACATGGCAGTTTTAATGTGCTGGTATTTAAAATGTGATGAATAAATAAGATCCCCTCAACAATTACTTTTGATCTTCTTATCCATGTCCAATCGCATGAATATTTTCTTGCCAAACTTCTTTTTTTGTAGCACTTTGCCACATAACTTCAACTTTGTCTTACTCTTTACCACCCAATACAATAGTTGCCTGCAGCAGAACTTTCTGCTGGGACTGATTAATTTTCTAGATCAAAAATGAGAAGAAAACATGTGTCATTTCATCCACAAATTATACAAATCTCAGCAAATAATCAGCAGAAAGAGGTAATAT
The DNA here is from genome assembly GCA_963675135.1 of Galeopsis tetrahit. Lineage (NCBI taxonomy): Eukaryota > Viridiplantae > Streptophyta > Magnoliopsida > Lamiales > Lamiaceae > Galeopsis > Galeopsis tetrahit. The sequence goes on from OY776129.1 coordinate 73,659,580, forward strand.
ATCCAAAATTTGTTAATGTAATACCACTAGCAAGATCCTGAACAGAGCCTCAGCCCTCAGGCTATCGAGGCAGGCTCATTTCATATATAAATCGGTTCAGTTTCCTTCCCACATCATATGATTACACTGATCTACAAACCCGAGAATTCAAATTTAAGATTCTATTCCAGTTTATAAACCACGACAACATATAACGCAATGTGCTCCTTCAAAGAAATAGCACTAGGGTATAAACAGTTTTCAGCATAAAGATAGCAGAGAAAGATGTAAATAAACATGTAAAATTGTATTTTAGCATAAAGATAGCAGATGTTAGTCCACTAACCCTAGATATAATTACAATCCTCAATCACAGCAAACTAGTGGGAGACCATTAAGATGAAGGTTCTGGACATTAGTTATGACATTACTATTTAAAGAAACTACAAGTGCACTGGTATCCCTACAAGGTAGCAGTAATGGCAGCAAAACATGTAGCATAACCGATTATAATATTGTAAATTATTGCACTAAGATGAAGAATTAGATAATAAACGGAGGAGGATGCACCATCCATTTTGATAATAACTTTCCATTTTTGGTGGAGTGAATCACTAGTTAGAGACCAGACAGAAAATTGAAAGGCTAAGTAGTAGATTGAGTCATTGACCGAACTAGGAGTATATTCTAAGAGAAAATCATTGTTCCACCAATTTATGGCCATGGTATAAATCTGACCAACTCCATTTGGAAAAGATTAGCATGTATATCTTGTTGCAATCATGACAATTAAGGGATTGGCTTAGTCAATAGTCTAGATGAACTATTTTGAAGAAAGCGCGTTCACAATAGACAATATGAGATAAAGACCAACTACAGAGAACGAAAAACCGTCAAGAGCCAGTTTGGATCTTCTAATGCTATAGTTTTTCATCTCATATTTTATTTCATCGGTAGATGCTAATTGTATAATAATAGTGACATCACTATAAACACAGAATCAGCTGGTGAAACGACACCAAAATGAAGCACCACTTATCCAAACTGCTCAAGCATTATAATGTTTTGCTGGTCAAACACTTAAAAAAGGTATTACCTCTACTTGAATTCTTTACCACAGGAAAGACACGAGTAAAATTACAACTTATTGTGAGGGAAGATAGTGGCTCATCATTTCTGATTCTGCAGGTCAAACGATAAGAACACTACCCCCACCCCCCAGGATTATTTTATCACAGGAAAGACATGAGTTTTGAATTGAAATTTATTTAGACAGAAAATAGTGGTATAATGATGCTTAGGGGAACAAATAAGGATGATGATTGTAGCAACCAGCACTCACCAGGGTGCCTTCAAATCATGTATATTGCAAATGATTAAGGGAGACTTAATTGGTATACATATAGTGATATAGAAAACAATATGTATATCAAAGCTAGGAAACCCAACTGAACAGGTAGAACAAATTTATAATTCTGAATTGGATAGGAAAATTAACATTTACAACAAAACAAGTTCAAAACTATTAATTCATTATGAACATTAGTACAATACTACAATGAAGAATTGGAAGTTGGAAGAATATGTCCACATTTTCAGGTAGTTAATCTTCAGTGAGTTACTATATAATTCTTAATTAATTTCTAATAAGTTTGTCTTCTGTCAGTGAATCTATAAGTTTTAAGTAATTTCTAACAAAAAAATCACATAAAAAAACACATACAGGCATATCAAGTTCACGTGCCCGACTCATATAATTTAGAGGTACAAGCAATTACGGTAGATCAACACCACACAAAATCATCACAGTTTTGATTTTCAAGAGAATCCAAATAGTGGTTCCACCTACCATTAAAAAAATAAAAACTTATTCTGCAGTGGCATCAATTAGTGGCTTTTATAATATTGGCAAAAAATGATTACTAAGAAAATTGAACACAACGCACCCCTTTCACCCCATTGCAGTGTCTCAGGAAAAAAGAATACCCAATAACCAGAGTTGCTTAAGTCGACTTATAGTCCAATAGTTTAGTGGAGCTCATAAACTCAAAGAGACAAAACAGTTCAAAGTACAAATGGAATGCCACATGATAACATAATATATTCATTCATTATCTTCTGCACATATTTTATTGCTCAACATATCGATAAGCTAAAACCCCCAACATCATATACATATCTACTAAAATGGTTAATGATACCTGAGTGCTCCTAATCTTCAGCTGCCACTGAAAGCCAATAAGAATGACATCAAACTCAAATTTCCCACCATAAGGTTATATCTTTCTCTACAATGCTTCGATCCTCGTATCACTGTAGCCAGAATCACTTGAATTCTCAATTCTCCAATTCAATTTCGTAGCTCCCATCTTTTCGCAAACTCATATCAAACACTTCTAAATTCATATTTTGATCCTTCTTATTACTGTTACTCCTCCAAACTTCTCCATATGTACCAGCAGGACTTCGACTTCTCCTACCATCTCTGTTATGGAATCTTGCATCCCCAGACTTCTTTCCTTCTGAATCACTCGAATATATTTTAGCACTTCCCTTATTCCTCGGGCTTCCCTTAAAATTCCGGTTTTGGCCTTCTTTTGCAACTCCATTCAATATTCTCCGCTCGAGATCACTCACATTTCTTCCATTATCCGAACCATTTTGATTGTTCCTCGAATTCCTATCATATCCCTTTCCTCGTAGACCCATTTTCCCCACATACCCACTGATTTCTCCAGGTTTTGAATCTTCTCCCAAAACGTAGCTCTCAAAATCTTCAGATGGAGCATTCAATTCTTCCATTTTCCGATACGGTTTAAGGCTATGAACAACCCCTTTCGGGAAAAACCTCGCAGACGGCAAGCCATTATCTGTCCTAAACAGTTCCGGCCCGTCCCTTTCAGACCACAAATCAAGCCCGCCGGGCTTCTGAAACCTATCAGCCAGTACCTTTACCTGCTCATCAGCACTGACGGAGAACAAATTTGGCGGCTTCTCGACTGTTTCCCAGGGGCGTTCGAGTTCGGAAACAGCGGCCTTGAGCTCGGCCCGTTTCCTCATTTCGTATATTTGGCGTTCACGGGCCAAGCGAGCTTTTAGCAACTGCTTTGATTTCTTCCCCTGCATTCTTTTCCACTGCCATTTCGAGACCCCTCCGGGGTAGGTACGCGGACCGCCGCCCATCCGAATTGGAGTCATTGTGTAGGGTTTTGAGGTTGGAACATTGAGTGAGAGGTGCGAGAGTTTTGTGGTTAAGCAGAGTGATTGGAATGATATCGGGCCGCCCGACAGGCCTTTTGCTGATGAGAGAGATTGTGAGGTTACTGGAATTGAGAGAGACATCTGCAGAATCGACATACTCTATGCATCTGCAAATTCGTGTGCAGAAACCTGAAAGAGGGTGCGAGCGAGAGAGATGAGATGAAGAGTTCAGAAAATTTGTTGGTGCGTATGAATTGGGCTTTGATTTTTCATCTGAGACGTTATTTACAGATGGGCTTCGGCAGTTACAGCCCAGTTTTCTTGGGCTTGTCCATTAATAGGTTGGATCATTGGATTTGAATTCTGAAAGGCGTTGGCTATATACCCCTCCAGCTCTGTTAAGTATACTCCCCCGATTAATGTACTCCCCTAAATATGGTAAATGTTAAATGTACTCCCCACAAAAATACCCAAATTACCCTTTCCCCAATCTTTTTCTTCTTCCTCTTTTCTAAAAAAACACAAAACCCTGTTATCTCCACCAACTGCCGGTGACGGCGCCGCCGCCTCTACGCGCGGCCCCCGCCGCCTGCATCCGCCGCCCCTGCGTGCGGCCCCCACCGCAAGAGCCTGCATCTGTCGCCACTGCGCGCGAACCCCTCCCCAGTCGCCTCCCTCCGCGCGGCACCCCGCCGCATCCATCGTCCCTGCGCGCGTCCCCCGCCCCGACGACCATGCCCAGCCGCCGCCGTCGTCTGCAACCCTGGTAAGTTATTAATTTTTTTTTTTAAATTTTCGGTAATAATTAATTGCCCAAAAACACTCTCGTCGATAAATCAGTGTCGACATGAGTCTTTTTGGGCGATCCGTCTTTGTCGAAAATTTCAATTTTTTTTACTTTTTCTTTTTTTATTTTCTTTCGACTAGATCTTACCGACCAAAGTGTGTTTGGTCAACAAACCAGTGTCGACGGAAGTGTTTTTGGTCGATCCATCTTTGTCGAAAATGTCAATTTTTTTTACTTTTTTTTTTAAAAAATTCTTTCGACTACTCTTACAAAACAAAAGTGTATTTGGTCGACAAACCAGTGTCGATGGAAGTGTTTTTGGTCGACTCTGGTTTGTCGATTTTTAAAATTTTAAGATTTTTTTTAATTTCTAAATTTATTTAAGGGGCGGCGGCGGTTTGAGTGGTGGCTGATGGCGGCGGCAGCGGCAGCGACAGAATTGAGGCGAGGGTTGCTTTTTTAGGGTTAGGGTTAGGATTAGGATTAGGGGTGTATTTATCTTTTATATATTTATTAAAAGGGTAAATTTGGTATTTTACATTAATATTAAATTAATAAATAAAGAGGGGGAGTATACTTAACAGAGCTGGAGGGGTATATAGCCAACTCCATTCTGAAATTAAAATAAAGGGTTGGGGTATATACCCCTCCAGCTTTGTTTAATACACTCCCCCGATACACGCACCCCCTCAAAACACATCTTAGATAGATGCACTCCCCTTGAATTATCTATTATACCCTTATCTCTTAAAATTATGTAGGATAAATACACACACCTAAAAAACCCTAACTTCATCTTCTTCCCCAACCTCCCTCTACCGCCTCTCTCTCTTCCCCTCCTTTTTTTTTTCTCTTCCCCTCCCTCCCCCTCGTTGTCGCTCTCCCCCTCCCTCACCCCTCGTCGTCGCACTCCCTCCCCTTCGCCTCGCTCGCCTCGTCCGCCGCCGCCGCTGTTCTTTTTTTAAAAAAATTTATGTACCAAGCGACGGCGGCGCCCCTCTTGCCCAGCGACGCCGCCGCTCTCCCCCTCCCTCCCCCTCGCCGTCGCACTCCACCCCCCTCCCCCTCGCCTCATCCTCCACCACGACTCTGTTCTTTTTTCTTTTTTTTTCTGTAACAAGCGGCGGCGGCGGCGCCCCTCTCGCATAGCGACGCCGCCGTCGCCGACGAAGAACAGGGGTTTTTTTTTTCGACCATTATTGGTCGCTCAAAAATACTCTAGTCGACGACCTATTGTCGACGAGAGTGTTTTTGAGCAATCAATAATAGTCAAAAATTTCAATTTCAATTTTTTTTCTTTCGAAATTTGGTCGACCAACCAGTGTCGACCGGAGTATTTTCGGGCGACAAACCAGTGTCGACCAGAGTATTTTCGGGCGACAAACCAGTGTCGATCGGAGTATTTTCGGGCAATAAACCAGTGTCGACCTGAGTGTTTTTGGTCGACTCTGGTTTGTTAAAAATACTAAGATTTTTTTTTTTAATTTCTAAATTTTATTTGAGGTGGTGTCGATTGGAGTGTTATTGCTAGTTTATTTGATCAACATGTTCATTTTGGTGGTGGTGGTGGTGATGGCGGCGGTGGGGCGACGGCGGCAGTGAAATTCTAGGGTTAGGGTTATGTTTTAATTGTAGGGGGTGTATGTATCTAATATGATTTAGTAAAGGGCAAAATTGGTATTTTACATGAATATTAAATTAATAAAAATGGAGGGGGAGTGTATTAAACAAAGCTGAGGTATATACCCCAACCCAAAAATAAAAATCTGTATAGATGCACATTTTTTTGTCAAAAATAAAAAACCACATTTGAACTTCAATCGAGGTATAGATGCACTTATATACTCCTGCGTTTTATACATCCAAATCATCATAAACTATACTCTCGTGTATTCTCTTCAATTAGTTCAATGCCTAATATGGAGTACTGAATTTATTCATTTTTTATTCTATCTCTTCTAATTATATCACGAATTCAACGGAGTATATGTTTCTCTCACAATCACCGTAGTATATCAATATTTATTTAACTTAATATAGATTTTTATTAATTATTTATTTCAATATTTGTTTAACTCTATCTATCTGATTATATCATAAATTCAACCAGCATACATTTCTCCTCCACATTCAATGTATTATCTAATATAGAATGTATTTATTTCTTACTCCCTCTCCTTATTATATCTGAAATTCAACGGAGCATACGTTTCTCCTCCTCCGTACCGTAGTATACCAATATTTAACTAACTTAGCATAGATTTTTTTTTTAAAAATTATTAATTACATTTGTTTGAATGAATTAATCCTTTAATAGGAAACAATTCAAATTAATATCATGAAATATATGATGAATAAAAGTTTTCATAGGTTAGAGATATTATTATTGTACAACGAAAATCCTACATTGCATTTGCATATAAATAAAAAAAATTGAACATACATTTGCATACACTACAGTAGGTGGCTTGATATGATTAGGTGACATTTTTTTAGTATTAAATTTTTTTATTTTATTATGGTTAGTTAAATGTTGATTAGACATTTCAATTTTGTCTATAAATTAATCACAAATATTGTCGGAAATTAGATCGAGTGACATTACGGAGTAGTACTGTATAACTAATTAAATTTTGATTAAGCTCATCTTTATCGAAATAATTCTGTATCCCTATGCAATATAATTAATAACCGTATTGTGCTTGATGTTAGTGAATGTTCTTTGGGTGTCAATTATAGCTGCAGAAGCCCGCCCGGAAACTGGGAAAACATCATGATGATCTTTACAGCCCGAGCCCGAGCCCATCTGAGGGTGCTGAGCAAGAACCCGGGATGATCGGAAGCAACCACCACCGGTCGGTTGATAGATCGGTTGCCCGCGGTGGAGCGGTTATTGCGGTTTTAGCCACCGGTTTTCTGGTGGCGGTTTATTGTTACATCCGTGTAACTCGAAGAAAACATGTGCAACCTGCAGCTTCTCATACATCCACTGGAACAAAAAATGTACAATCTGCCTGATTTCTATACTCAATATCCATCAATGTTAGGATTTTTTTCTTTTTTTCCTGGTTAGTCTTGTGTAAGTGCATGTATAGTGTTAAATTATGTCGGAAATTTAAAGTATTATATTTATAAAATTGATGTCATTAATTTTGTCTAATATGCAGTTACTATTAATTACTCCATACATTGCATGCAAAATGACGCGAATTTCACAGCAGGTATAATAATTAGTAAAAGACAAGAACAAAAAAAAAATAAATTATCAAGGGGTGTTCAATTTTTTTTTTTTTTGGTCGGTAAAAAGGAATTGTATTAATAATGGGTACGAGAGATACCCGAAAACATCAGTGTACAAGTCTTATCAATTTTGAGAGAAAGCAGTAAATGTTATATTACATAATGTCTCACACCATGCACTTGAGTGGGTCTGTCACCCAGGTCCTGAATGATGAATCTCGTGTAGGATATTTAATCGTAAATCAGCTCCACAACCTTGCCCTTATCTCTTCCTTGACCTTTGTGACCGAGAAGGTTTCGTTTCTGAATAGGACTTCGTTTCTCCATTTTCATATGAGCCACACCACGCATAACCATATACAAGTGGCGATCTTCTTCCCGTTTCTTCCTTTGATGAGGCCTCCAAAACTAAGGAAATTCTCTAGTATGTCTGGCGGTAGTGCTGACTGTATCTTGAGCCAGGTCAGGCATTCCATCCATACTTGGTATGCTTTGTGGCATTCCAGGAAGACGTGTTTCTCAGTTTCTTCGCTTTCACCACATAGTATGCACCTTAGATCGTCATTCTGGTTGAGGATGTTTCTTTTCCTAAGGTTGGACCGTGTCGACAGTCTTCCCCACAGGAGCCTCCAAGCATGAGCCTTGACTTTTGAGGGTGCGAAATTCTTCCAAATGTTTTTGAAACTTTGAATCAGCCCGTCGTCCGGTCGAGTGTCTTGACTTTGGTTGAACAAGGTCGAGTACGTTGCTTTGGTAGAGAACTTCCCTGTGTTGGATGCATTCCATTTCCATGAGTCATCGATTCCGATTTTAGGATTGAACTGTCCAGCACAGATAACAAATCGTTAAAAGACGTTAGTTCCCTATCAAATAGTGACCTTCTCCATCTCCATGTCCATCTCCATGTATCCCCCTCCCATAAACCCATTCCCCCCACTGTTTTCCCTTTATCTATGTTAACCTGGTACAATCTTTTAAACCTATCTTTTAGAGATCCCCCCCCCCCGTCCAATTCTCCTCCCAAAAGAATGAATTTTTCCCTTTGATAGGTTCCCATGGAACCAGCCCCTATTACCCTCACCTATCACTTTTAAGATATCCTTCCACCATAATGAGACCCGCCCGACCCTACCTGTTGGGAAAAGACCACCACCAACCCCCCGATAGCCCCATACCTAGACCTAAGCACCCTTGCCCACAAGCTGTTTTTTTCAATTAGAAATCTCCAACCCCATTTCCCGAGTAAGGTTTTGTTAAAGATGCTAATATCTCTAACTCCTAGCCCACTGAGTTGTTTCGTATTGCAAACTCTTTTACAGTCAATCCATGTCACTCTCTTCCCATTACTCCCACCCCCCAAATAAAGTTGTGTTGTAATCTCACAATCTCACTCATGGAGTTTTTTGGTATAGGGTAGAAAGACAGATAGTACGTCGGAAGTGAAGAGATAACCGAGTTCAACAACGTGATCCTGCCACCCATCGAGATCTTCTTGTCGTCCCATCTTGCTAGTCTACTTTTTATTTTCCCCACAATCGAGGCCCACTCCGCTGTTTTTCTATGATTAGATCCAACTCTCATTCCCAAATATGTGAAGGGGATGTTTTCAACTCTGTACCCTAGAATCTACGCCATGTCCTTTAGAGTATTGTCTTCCACATTTACGCCTATGATCGAGCATTTTCCAAAGTTTATTTTTAAACCAGACATCAATTCCATGTTTCTTAATACTCGCCGCATAACCCATACATTCTCCAAACTTGTTTCCCCCATGAGAATTGTGTCGTCCGCGAACTGTAGGTGTGAAACTTTAATCTTTTCGCGTCCAATTTCTGCCGGTTTGTACAGTCCTTCTTCTGTTGCCCTCTCCATAAGGATACTCAACCCTTCTGTGGCGATTAGGAAAAGGAAAGGGGACAGGGGGTCCCATTGCCTTAACCCCCTTTCCATTTTGAATTCTCCAGAAGGGCTGCCATTGACTAGGACTGATGCTGATGTTGTTGTCACACACTCCATTACCCACTTTCTCCATATGGGGTGGAAGTTGAACCTCTCCATCATGAGTTCTGGGTAGCTCCAGTCGATCGAATCGTAGGCTTTTGCGAAATCAATTTTAAAGAAAGCACATACTAACTTTTCCCGTTTTGCTTCATCGATTGCTTCATTTAGGACGACCACACTATTCAGGATGTTCCTTTCCCTAATGAAAGTGGATTGTGCAGCAGAGATTATGGATGGTAGAACAGATTCGAGCCTTCAAATAATTTTATTGATATGACATTTATATATATTTTGTTAATTTTCACTATTTTGGATTGAGATCCACTATTTCTTAACACTTTCTTCCATGATATGAAGAAGAATCTTGTTTTAGATTGAGAAATTTTGAAATTTTTTCAAAGATCACACACATTTGGCATTGCACACACAATTAAATATCTTATCTATTATTTAGTCTCACACAATATTACAATTTAACTTACTTGTAATGTAAAAATACAATTATATGTACTCTTTCGAGACATTACTTGACACATACGCGCAAATTCGAAATTTTCCAATACATCACTTTTTAAAAATTACCTGACACGTGTCCAGTTCATTTATAAAAATGTTGGATTAAAAAAAATTATTGATTTAAACTAGTTCCAATCCAAGTCCAAAATTTGGAAAAACTTGTAGTTACTATATTGGTTTGTTATTTTAAACACCCCACTAACAACAACAACAAATATCGAAAAAACATCTGCATGTTACACTGACAATAATAAAATATATTGATGAAATTAACCTCTATAATAAAAACACAACTCCAAGCTCAAGTGGTTAGAGCACCACTACCTAGGCCTTAGGTCCTGGGTTCGAGTCATGGATAGGGAAAATGAGATGGGTATTTAATTTGTAATCAAAGAATATATATATATATTTATATATTTATATTTAAAAAAAATCTAACAACACATCCACACTCATTCCATTATCATTTCTGATTGTGTGTTTCAATTCAAGAGTGAAAATATGGTCGTTCTCAAAAAAAAAAAAAAAAAAGTGAAAATATGGTCCATTTAATTTACAAACAAGATAAATGTAGGTTTCATGTATATCAGACTTATCAGTATATGAGGTTCAATACAGATGGGCCTAAATTAAGTGTCCAGGGCCCATTAAAGCCCAATATAAACTTTGGAGTTGTATATCACACTCTAAGTCATTCCTTTGATTCATTTTCTTGATACTTTTTTTTGACAGACATTTTCTTGATACTTGAAGGAGAAGAAAGTGAAGTACTCAACCGACTGAAAGAAAAACCAAAATTATGGCGACGGAGCAGTCAGTAATGGCGGCGATACGGGCGGCGCGGCCTCAATTCTTGAAGGACCACGACAAAGTGGCATTCGCTCTACACGCCGCTTTTTCCGCCGCCGGCTTCGACCTAATCGCTTCCGGTACTCGCGCCTCCGGTGACGATGTTTTTTCTATCTCCACATCGGGTAATTTACCAAGCTATGCTCCAACAGATTAACAATTAGTCAATCGACACTCTACTTCCCATGATTTTGTGTAATCAAATACGAACTGATGTGTTCCAGTTATGTGTAATCAAATACAAACTGATGTGTTTCAGTTGTGTTTTTTTCTATGTCCACGTCGGGTAATTTCCCATGATTCTGTGTAATCAAAATACGAACTGATGTGTTTCAATTATGTATAATTGAGTCTCTACTTCGTTTATTGGAGTGTTATTTTGCGTGATCCTTATATATGAAATATTTTAATGGTATCTGGATTTTATTTTGGGTAGATGAAGTTGGGATGAACGACTGGAACCTCCTTCCTGAGAATTATGCGTTTTTATACTCCAATCCTGAGGGTTCCAAAAAAGTTCTCATGAAGGCTCTTGTAATGAATGATACATTAGTTGTTGATGTTCTAAAGGAAGGCGCTTCAGAGCCACAGCATCTTGAACTAAAGTAAGTTAAACAGACAAGGAGATGCAAGCTTAATGGTTTCATTTGTATAAGCTATTATCTACGTGCTTGACTAATTATTGTTTGGCTCAATAGTACTCCGGAGTTTACTGAGATGGGTGGGACGGCTCCTGCTTCACATTACAAGAATTTGGGGAGGCTGGTGGAAAAAGTTAATAAGGAAATTTTAGATAAATTGGATATTGCTCCAGCTTCTAATTTGCCAAATCAACCGTCAAGGTATGCTCATTGTTATTAGTTTGGTAATCGATCATGCTTTGTTAGTCCTATATTGTGTGTCTCCTAAAGAAATGTCCGAATTAGACCCCCCCTGGATGGTAATGGTATTCCTGTGCTTTATACGTCTCTTAGTCTCCCAACTCTCTGGCATGGACTCTAGTACTCTTATTCTAGATTAGTTGTATATTCCTTGATCCTATCACGGAGGTCTTAAGATTCATGTTCTAGTTGTTATAATTAGAATTATCTCATTTTAGCTAAATATATTTAAAATGCCCTGATTGAATGTTGCGAAAAATTTGAACTCTTAAGAAGTTGGCCTTGTTATAAGTTACATATCCATCTTTGGCTAGTTATGGAAGAAATCTCAGTGTTCTTTTTATTGAAGTTGCTTTCTATTGATCTAAGTTTCTTGCATGATTTTTTTGTGATCATTATATTTTTCCTTAATTTGCTTTGCCATATGATTCATAGTCCTGAGGCACGTGTAAGAAAAGATGGAGATAGGACAATGATGGAATTTGTTGGCCCAGACGATCGTGAATTTCTTTCTACTCCGCCTACAGGGTAATTCTCTTTGACAAACTTGTCAAGAAGATCAAGACATCATTTATTGTTTTTTTGTTCAATCCCATTATATTCTTTTTTCTCCTTTTTTTTGAAAGAGAGAACTGGTACACTTTTTTTATTTTAGCATATTATACATATAATAAGGGTTTTTGCGTCTAGTGCCTGGCTATGCTCCATGTGCGCTTTTGTTTGACCCGGCACTTTTGACAATTGTGCCATGTTTCAAATTTGATATCATGACTACTTACGAGATTTCTGCACATCCATTCGTTTTTGGCTAAATGTTTCTAGCCTATTTCTGAATATAAGTGGCCATTTGAGTTTTTAATTAATTTCCTGGTTCTGGTGGCAGTGACTTCTTTCCTGGACCTGGATCTGGATTCAGGTTTCACATTTTACTGCAGCTTTGTTAAATGGGGGGCTTATCCCCAACAAAGCTTTTTCTTATAAATCTATCTATAGAAAGGACCCTATTTGGGGATCCACATTTATTGATTGCTGAAATCATTTATACTTTTTTGTAGGGGTATTTTTGGCAGAGGTCCTGGAGGCATGCTAGTCGGTATGCATTTAATGTCCACAGCATGACTGATTGAATAACAACAGATCAACTAATTATCTAAATTCTCTCTCATTTGCTTGCAGGCCCCAATGATCCCATGTTCTTTGGACCTGGAATTCGTCAACCTGGCTTGCCTGGAGTTCCATCGTGAGTTATCCTCTCTCCTCTGTTATTTGTACGCACTTATTTATCTGTATTTATATCCAACGACCCCCGCCCCCCCTCCAACCCACAAATTCGATTTTTCAGTTCTATCTTCTATATGTGTACATGTATATAATTTCTGGATCTGGGGGGCAAGTAGGGGCTACCCCCAAGTATAAATCGTGGAGCCACTGTTTATATTAATGGATTGCTGATCTGTTTACCCCTTGATGATGCAGGGGTGTGCCCCCTGGTGCCCGTTTTGATCCATTTGGACCTCCTGATGTACCTGGTTTCGAGCCAAATATTGTTGGCAGGTATTTTATCCTACATTGTATAGTAATATTCGTTCATGACTAAGTCTTATATTAGAGTACTCGTGTATATTGCTTATATATGCATGCTATATGTGTACCGTTATGCATAATACGTTATATATGATGTTCAGATACCCACATACACGTGGCAGAGGGATGCATCCGGACTTGGAGCGCTTTCACGACGGCTCAGATTTTATATAGACCGTATTTCTGAGTTGCAAACATTAGAGAAAACCATATGTCAAGTCACAGTTTTTTTTTTTTTTCCGGTTGTAGCATGATCAAAACTTGCTGAATCGCGGATTATAGCAATGCAGCGAGAATAAATCAGCGTGTTTTGCTGGATGTATGTAAATATTGTTTCCTAAATTTTGCTATAATGCGATCGTTTGAGTGGGATGGCAATGGATGCATGTTGGTATTTTTTTGGTTAGTCTGGTGTTTAATTTTTAAGGGCGTACTGGTTAGGTTATCAAAATAGATATATTAATTTTGTGTAATATGCCGTTATTAAATTTGTTTAATTAATGTGTATATAAGTATATATATCTGCACATCTTTTCATTCTCCTTTTTTTCATAGAAGACGACATTTTACTAAGTTAGACATTGGGGTGTATATAACCGTAAACTTATTTTAATTGGATACTCTAAGTTAGAGGTGGGGAACATGTGAAATTACTCGATTCGAGTTGACATTTTTAATTAAACGTCTACTTTGGTCTTTATAACTGTCTTTATAAATCCAATGAGATGGCTCAAAAGCTTGGGATACAATTCGGTAGAAGTTGGATGCTAAGGTGGTAGTTGACGCCATCAAAGAAGGAGAGCAAGGCATTACGACATTGGATGATTATATCGAAACCTGCAATGCCGTTAGAAGACAGTTTATTCTGTTCGGTTCGTTTTATTTCTTGAGTAGCCAATACTGTGGCTCATTCGTTTGCTAGGGCTTCGAGATCTTTCTCAAGTCCCCATGTGTGGGTCGAGCCTCCGGCCTTTGTGGAGAGCCTTCTCACAGACTTTTGCCTTAATTGCTAATAAATGGAAGTTATTGTTGACTTTCAAAAAAAAAAAAAAAAGTATATATGTATATATTATTTAATATTGAATGTTTTATACTCTACTGGAGTATTTTTTTTAGTAATAATAAATATATAACAGAGAGTACAAATTTAAATAAAATACCCCAATAATATAAATCAATCATATTAAATTTTAAGCCTTGTTAAAAACAGAACAAAAAAAAATCTTAAAAAAAGTGGGGGGAGTGTATTTATTAGAGTTATATTAGTATAAGAATAGTTTAGGTATTTTAAATAATTATGAAATTAATAAATGGAAAGGGGAGTATACTTCACAAAGCTGGAGGGTTATATAGCCAGACCCAATTTCAAATGAAAAAGCCCAACTCAACTCGCTCTTGAGCCCCTACTCTGTGGCCCATTAAAGAGGCAAGAAAAACGTTTATACTATCCGCTTTGATATTTTGACTTATTTAGACTTGAGAAAACGACAGCCAAAAACCACCTGAAACACCAAAATTATGGTGACGGAGCAGTCAGTAATGGCGGTGATACGGGCGGCGCGGCCTCTATTCTTTAAGGACCACGATAAAGTGGCATTCGCCGTACACGCCGCCATTAGCGCCGCCGGCTATGTGTTACATGCTACCGGCATTCGCACCTTAGATGGCAATTTATTTTCTATCTCCACCTCAGGTAATTTACCAACCTATGATCCAACGGATAAACAATTTTTCGACTTCATGAAAGCGTTTATTCTCATTTCCCATGATTTTGTGTAATTAAATACGAACTGATGTATGTCAATTGTGTATAATTGAGTCTCTACATCTTTTATTAGAGTGTTATTTTCGTGATCCTTATATATGAATTTTTTTTCTGGTATATGGTTTTGAATTTGTGTAGATGAAGTTGGGATTCACGGTTGGAACTTCCTGTTTGACACTTATACGTTTGTATACTCGAATCCTGAAAAGGGTTCCAAAATAGTTATAGTGAAGGCTCGTGTTATGATGAGTGTTCTATTGATTGTTGATGTTCAAATGGATGATGTGTTTCTGCAACTTGTACTCAAGTAAGTTAAACAAATAAATAAATGGTATTCAAGCTTAATGGCTGCTTCTGTATAAATGTGCTTGACTAACTTTTGTTTGGCTTAATAGTACTGCGGAGTATGTAGAGACTGGAGGGAGGACTTATGCTTCGCATTACAAGAATTTTGGGAGACTGGTGGAGAAAGTTAATGAGGAAATTTTAGATAAATTGGATGGTATTGGTGCTCCAGTTGCTGAATTATCAAATCGACCTTCAAGGTAAGCTCATTGTTATTAGTTTGGTAATCACTCTTCGCTTTATGTGATTATGCATGCTTTGTTAGTCCTATATTGTACCTGTATCTCCTAAAGAAATTTCTGAATTAGATCTGCCTGGATTGTATGGTATCGGTATTTCTGTGCTTTTTACATTGGCTAGACTCATAGTCTCTCAAATTTTTGGTACAAATATTCTGGACCTCTATTAGTCTTATCAAGTTTTGTTATATATTCTTGATGATCAGGGAGGTGTTTGAGTCATGTGGTAGTCGTTTTTTTTTTTTTAAATTGAAATTATCTTAATTTAGCTAAAGTTTATTTAAAATGTGCTGATTGAATGTTTGCGTAAAATTTGAACTCTTAAGAAGTTGGTCCTTGTTATAAGTTATATTTCCATCATTAGCTAGATATGGTTGAATCTCACTGTTATTTTATTGATATTGCTTTATGTAATTCTATTGATCTAAGTTTCCTGAATGGTTTTTTTTTTTTTTTCCAATCATTTTGTTTGTTTCTTAATTTGCTTTGCCATATGATTCATAGTCCGGAGACACGGGCAAGCGATGAGACACGTGTAAGCGATGAGATACATGTAAGTGATGAGACACATGTAAGCGATGAGACAAATGTAAGCGATGAGTCAGAAGACGGAGATAGTCCAAGGACGCGATTTGGTCAACCAGAAGTTCCTTATATTTCTCCTTATCCAGGGTAATGAATCTAATGGCAGCTTTCTTGACATTCCATCGATTTTTTATCTTTTTTTGTGGTACAATAGTTGGTTCTCTGTTTGGTTATAGGTCAAGGATGGGATTTGATGACCCAGACAACTGCTGTGTTTCTCCGCATTCAGGGTAAGTTTCTCTTTGACAATCTTTCCAAGAAGATCAAGACATCTTTTACTGTTTTTTTTTTTTTGTTCAGCTCAATTGCTTTCTTTTTTCTTATTTTGTAAGAACTAACTGGTTCACTTTTTTTATTTCGTGTATAATAGATATAATAAGAGTTTTTGAATCTATGTACCTGGCTATACTCTGGAATGCGCTTTTGTTGGACCTACTTTCAACAATTATGTCAAGTTATAAATTTTAAATTGTGACCACTTACGAGACTCCAGCACATCTAGAGCCCGTTAAGCTTATTATAAACATCTTATAAGCTCTAATATCTTTTAAGTTGTTTTAAAAAGCTTATAAGATGTAATTTTTAAGTAGCTTTTAAGTTGTTAAAGTGTTTGACTCATAAAACTTATAAGCTCTTTGATAATTTGAGATATACATTTTTTTTTTAATTTTATAAAATAATTATATTTTTATTTTTTATGTTGGGTGGGTGTGTGATTTTTGTTTTTAAAAAGTAATTTGAAAAAAAAAAAATCTAATGGAGTACTATTTTCGTGTAACTAAAAGATTTTAGAAAAATAAGTTTTGGGATATTTTGGAGTATATTTTATGATCTTATTTATAAGCTGTTAAACTTTTTTTTTTAAAAATTATTGCCACACTTTTAGAGAGCATGCAATCTCAAAACAAC
Source organism: Galeopsis tetrahit (assembly GCA_963675135.1). NCBI lineage: Eukaryota > Viridiplantae > Streptophyta > Magnoliopsida > Lamiales > Lamiaceae > Galeopsis > Galeopsis tetrahit. The sequence goes on from OY776129.1 coordinate 73,676,461, forward strand.
TTATAAGCTGGTTTAAGGAGCTTATAAGCTCAGACAAACGGGGTTCATAAGTGTGTTTGGCTAAGTTTTCTAGCTTAGTTGTGAATATAAGGGGTCATTTTAGTTTTTAATTAACCTTATTATCTCTTGGTGACATGTAGATATGTTGTTCCTCCAATACATGGTTCTGGTGGAAGTGACCTCTTTCCTGGGCCTGGAGCTGGAATGTATCCTTCCAGGTTTCACATTTTACTGCAACTTTGCTAAATGGGGGACCTCATCCTCATAAGTTTTTTTTTATCCGTGTTTTACTGATTGCTGAAATCATTTATACTTTTTTTCGTAGGGGTAATTTTGGTGGTGGAGGGCGTGGAGGCATGCTAGTTGGTATGTATTTAATGTCGCCATCATGAACATGACCGATTAAGAAACAAGAAATCAATGAATTATCTAAATTCCGTCTCATTTGCTTGCAGGCCCCAATGATCCAATGTTCTTAGGAGGTAGAAGTAGAACTCATGAAACTGGAAAGCCTGAAGTTCCATCGTGAGTTTATCCCCTCTCCTCTGTTATTTGCATGCACTTATTTATTTGTCTTTATATCCAACAACGGATCTAGGGGGGCTGCTCCCCCCACCCCCAAAATAAATCCTGGATCCGCCACTGCGTATATAAATGACCGATCTGTATTTCCCTTGATTATGCAGGGGTGTGCCCTCTGGTGCCCGCTTTGATCCATTTGGACCTCCTGATGTACCTGGTTTCGAGCCAGATCATTTTGGCAGGTATTTTATCCTGCACTGTCTAGTAATGCTCGTGCATGACTAGGTCTTATATTAGGGTACTTGTGTATATAGCATTGCTTATATGCATGCTATATTCATATCTTTATGCATAATACGTTATATATGATGTTCAGAAACCCACCTACGTGGCGGAGGGATGCTTCCAGACTTGGAGCGCTTTCACAACGGCTCAAATTTTATATAGGCCGCATTTCTGACTCGCAAACATTAGAGAAAACCTTATGTTGACCAACTGCTCAAGTATTTATTTGTTTTCGGTTGTAGTATATTCAAAACTTGCAGGATTGCGTAGAAATTATAAATATTTACAAAATAGATATCATTAATTTTGTGTAATATTCAGTTATTAGGTCTGTTTAATTAAATATTCAGTTAATATATTTTATATATATAATACAATATGTGATTTTTGGGTTTATGACCCTATCTGAATCATATTTTAAACCAAAATAAGGTCTAAATACTAAAGTGGAGCTCCGTCTTATACATGAGACTGTCTCACACAATATTCCTTCTATATTATATATACATATAACATCATAGACATGCATAAAATGACATGAATCTGAGGCAAGAATAAAATAAGTTTCCTGCACGGTTTTTCTGCGGTCATTATATTTGTTTCTCAATTTGCTTTGCCATATGATTCGTAGTTCTGAGACACATTTAAGAGAAGACAGAGATAGGCCAAGGATTGGACTTGGTGAATCAGACGTTCCTAATGTTTCTCCATCTTCAAGGTAATTAATCTGATGGCAACTTGTTTTGACATTCTATCCATTTTTATCTTGTTGTGGTACAATAGTCGGTTCTCTGTTTGATTATAGGCCAAGGATATGTTTCTCCATAATCAGGGTAACTTTTCTCTTTGACAATCTTGCCAAGAAGATATAGACATCTTTTACTGTGTTTTATATTTTATTTTTCTTATTTTGTGTATTATAGATATATATATGAGAGTTTTTGCATCTATATGTGCCTGGCTATGCTCTTTGGTTGGACCTAGCACTTTGGACAATAATGTCAAGTTTAAAATTTGAAAATGTGACTACATACGAAACTCTAGTCGTGTTTGGTTAAACTTTCTAGCTTATATGTGAGTTTTTAATTAACCTATTATCTCTTGGTGACATGTAGATCTGTTGTTCCTCCGATAAATGGTTCTGGTGACAGCGACCTCTTTCCTGGGCCTGGAGCTGGAATGTATCCTTCCGGCTGGAATTATGGTGGTGGGGAGCCTGGAGGCAATCTAATTGGTATGTATTTATCATGTAAAGCCTGCATCATGACTGATTGAGAAACAACAAATTAACTAATTATCTCATTTTCTTGCAGGCCCGAATGATCCAATGTTCTTTGGAGATACAACTGATGAACCTGAAAGTCGATCGTGAGTTGTCCCCTCTCCTATGTTATCCGTCCACACTTGTTTATATCGATGGTCAATCTTTCGAAAGACTCATCATGTTTATCATTTGATGATGCAGGTTTGTCCCCCCTGGTGCAAACTTTGATCCATATGGACCTCCTGATGTGGCTGGTTTCGACCCAGATTATTTTGGCAGGTATTTTATTCTACGTTGTCTACTAATTTACGTGTTCTTGTTTATTTATATGTATACTGTTGAGTATAATACGTAATATATGATGTTCAGAGGTCCACCTTCACCTGGCGGAGGGATGCATCCGGACTTGGAGCACTTTTACAACGGCAGAGATTTTATATAGGCCGTATTTTGGACTTGCGAGAAAACCTTTTGTCTGACCAACTGCTAGATTGTTTGTTTGTTTATTGTCTGTTCTGTTGTAGCATGATCAAAATTTGCAGGATTGCGTATTTGTAGCAATGAAACAGGAGTAAATGAGCGTGTTTTCGTGGATGTGATTTGCCGAATTTTGCTATACCTCAAACGGGGAGGCAATGGACGAATCTGTTGTTGTACAACAAATTTCACTTGTCTTGGAATCAATTTTTATTAGACTTGTCTTGGATTCACCGAATGTGTTTAAGATTTATGCACATGATCATCTACTTTGGTAATATTATACTCCATGTAATAGAGGATCCAAATTGATATTTTTTATGCTGTGAAAATAGATTTTTTGTGGTATATTAGTACTTGATATTAATATGTTTTTATTTTGATATTAATAATTATTATTAGGCGTCTACTTTTTTGGTGTATAATTTACAAAATCCGTTTGCAGCCGGATCAAAAGAAAGTTCTAATATTAAATTATAAACCAAAAAGTAGACAAAATCAAGGTTGGGGTTTGCTCTGAATATTGTATAACACCTCCATTCAATCAATATTTGACTTGTATACATATTTTTTTTATTATTATTATTGTTTTTGAATTTTATTTAAAGTAATACAGTACATAATGAAGAAGTTTCCGAAGCCGTGTTAGAATTGAAGTTGCTTCTTCCAGGCAAAAATAGAGTTGCTTCTGTCTGTACCTTTCTTCTAGAAAAGAGGTGGCTTTCTAGATTTTAAACACAAGAGTCAACCACCCCAACAGAGTCACGTTACATCCAAAATTAGTATTTTTTCGCAGGTAATATATAAATCATTTCACATGACCTCCAACACAAACGCATCATCAAATTTCAGAAAATTTATTACATTTAAATTAAAAAAAAAAGGATTTGTGTAGGATGCATAAGTTGTTGATGCTGCTTTTGTTTGTAGTATTTTTATTATCAATTCAAGAAACAAGCAAAACTGATGCTCGGCCACTTCCCTTCCAATATCATCAAAGTAAGCCAAATTTGAGAATCTTGTGTAATAAAATCATATTGTTTCTAATAAAAATGTTGATTAATTATGATGAATAGGTTCTTTTGCAACACTTGGGGTAATTTGTAAGTGCTGTGATGGAGATTCTGGTGGAAAACAGGAACCATGTAAAGCTTCATGGGAGGGATCTTGTTCCAAACTTCAGTGCCTGCCATGGAAAGGAGGATTAAACTGACATTTCGAATTTATTGGAGTGATGTGACGTCACTTACTGGATTTTATGTACATATTTTTATTGTACTGACGTCACTTCTCTATAATTCATACGTGTGAGTTTATCCTGTAACAGTGTTTTTAGTTTACTCTTGAATTATAGAGGAGGGTGTATATTTTGAAGGAATTTTTTGCACTGCCTCAAGATTTTAAGTTCGGTTAAAGATTTATTTTTATTATACTGAATTATTTGACCAAAAATAAAAAATTAACTGTAGTTAAAGAAAATACATATCTCTTTTCTAGTTCAGTACACCAATTCACACCATAACAAGAAGTATAAATCTTTATTGTGAATACTAGCTCCTTTACTATTAATAATTTTACATTAATTACTTCAAACATTTATTTAAGTTGATTAATTTAATTCAATTCAATTGTAGTCATACTTTTTTAATATTATAAATGTTCAATATGTCTCCTATCAAACTTATTTATAAGTTACAGAAATAATATGTACTTTTTTATAAAAGTGTAATTTAATGTACAAATTTTCTTATAAAATTTGGAAATAATTAAACGTGTAGCTCAAATTTAAAAAAAAAAAAAAAGAAAAAGAAAAAGGAAAGGAAACAGACATAAAATTTAAATTAAAAATGAGAAAAATACGGTGATGATGTGAGAAAAGATATTATGTGTGGGTGGATATTGTTGAGACGGATTTCTCCTACATGGGCTTATATAAAATTTGGGCCCTAAGCCCATAAAAATGGGATCCACTAAAAAATAGTACAGTAAAAAATACGTAAAAAGATAGGGTTTGGGGGACACGTGGCAAACCAGTGTATACACACGTCACCATGCGGCGACTCTCGTGGTTTCATTGCTCGTCTTATTCGCCACCCTTCACTATAATTCATTTTCTATTCTATTCCAGCTATTACAGATAATGTATTGTTTTAGAGAGATATATATAAAAGAATTTGTTTTTATTTGTGTCATGAATCTCAATGATGTGTGTAATTAAATACTATATCCAAACATACAACTTTTGGACCACAATCGTATACCATTAATGGACTAAGAGAGAGTAAAGTTGAGTTATATGTAATTAATTTATTTCTTCAGTATATAGAAACAATTGATTTTATTTTTTTATAAGTGCTTGGATATAATTCTAAATTGTGGAGAGTATATTTTTGCTATGAATGCTCACTCCAAAAAATAAAGCTTATATAACTTCTTAAATAACTATACTCCTTCCATCCCATTTTATTGTCGTTAAGAATATTTCACTTAAATTAGAAAAAATCATTAAATAACAATAAATATTACGTGTAATGTGTTATGTCTATTTATTTATATGATCATTTAATTCAAGCTACAAAAGCAAATTAAATACTCCACATTTTTTGTTTTATAACTCTCTCCCCTTTTTTTTTTTTTTAGTAAGGATATGTATTGACAAGTTTGCTCTTAAGTAATAAATGAGATTTTTACACCACATTTTATAATTTTAGCTCACCAAAAAACGTAAGTTAAAATGAGGATAAAATTGAGAAAAATTGTAAAAGAAATGTTAAAACATCATTTAATTTTATACAAGAATAGAATGTTAAAGTATCATTTAATATAAAATGGAATTAAAATATGACATTACATTTTTCTAAATTAGTTAAATTACAATTACTCCTATTTTGAAATTTTCTTTTCTTTTCTTTTCTTTCCTTTCCTTTCCTAGAAGGACAAATAAAGTACGTAAAATATTTTGAAATTAAATTTCATAAATTTAGTCAAACACCGCTCGATCTAAATCTGCCATCAGATTATGATATTTGCGTGTAATAAGTGTATTCACATTGGAAAGCAATTATGGGAATGCAAGGGGCTGCGGTTTCTATGGGCCGGGTTATTAGATTTCAAACACAAATTATGTGATTTTTTGTTGCAATAACGTTCGCGGTGGAGTTAGAAGTTAAAGACGGTGGGTGTAATTAAAATAATACTTTATATTATTTATTCTTTTATATAGTTTAATTATTATTTATTTATTTACATAAAATATGTTTATTTATTTTATTTTTAAATACCCTACCATACCTATTTTATTTTTAACTTTATCTACTTTATTTATAAATAGATAATATTTCTTAAAATATATGAAAAAATAAATAAGCACACCTTAACACAACGACTTAAAACACTCATGTACAGTTATATAAATTATGAAGTAAATTATGAAGTGAGTGTATCGAGCGAAACTCATATTTAAATATCCGCAGCCCAAAAAATGGAAATTTAAAAAAGATTGCATTAAAAAAAATTGAGACAAAAACTTAGGTGTAGCTCTAGTCGGAGCCCCGGAGGCCGGACCACAAATTATTTAACCAGGTTTACATGCATTAACTAATTTGTATAATTTTAATATATGGTGAATATTATCCTCAAAAAAATATATATAGTGAATATTAAAAACAATTAATAGAACATAAAATAAAATAGAAACACCGAATGTATACATACAAATACAAATAAAATGAAATTAAAGCAATATTGTATATATAAAGTGAATTGGGTGGGTGGGTGGATCGAATATGATGAACATAAAGCAGCTAGCAGGGTGAAATAAAGAAATAATAATATGGTGATAACTACAATGCGTGTGTGTGTCCCGTCCACCTGACCTGATGTACATAGTCAAACAAATTGATAAGTTGGATGCACCATTTTCATTTCAGAAGGATAGAGATAGGGATAGGGATAGAGATAGAGATAGGGATGGAACAGACACCAAATTCTGTTTGTTTTGTCCGACAGACAGACAGACAGACACCATGGATAAAATTTAGGATATAGTTTTACTCATCTGACCCTACCTTCTCCACCGACTCCTCTCTCTTAATTCCTTGATTGATCATTTCATTCTCAACTCATTTCTATTTTGGGATTTCAATATGCCTATTATCTTCTTAGGGTTAGTTTGGATTGCTGGATGAGATAATGTTGGATAAATTAACTTACCCCTCCCCTATGATTAGTAATCCCACATATGCATGATAAATAGTAAAAAATTGACGGGTCTTGCATTAATCCCGGGCCACAATCAATCAAACCAAACGTTTAATTCATTGAAAATAAAAAGGCAATCAAGTCTAATCCAACCTAATCAAACAAACCAAACAAGGCCTTATAATACAATTCTCCACCAAAAATTTATAGATAAGTATTCATTTTTATATGTTCAAATTAATATATACTTCCTCAATCCCATAATAATTTTCATATGTAGATAAACATATATATTGAAAAGTGTAATAATGAGTAAAGTTTTATAGGTAATTTTATAAATCTTTATGTATAAAGTAAATAAATAAATTGATTTTTGTGTATGTGGGTAGAAAATATAATGAAAATTGAAGATATTGTAATTTGTAAGAATGAAGTTTATAAAAAAATTCCATTTTAAGGGTGTGAAAATTATTAATTATGAGACATTCTAAAAAAAAAGTGTAAAAATTATTATGGAATAGAAGGAATACATACTTTCATAAATAAAATATTTATTTCTCAAAACTTTTTACTTTATTCATTTATTTTATATATAAGCAATCAATATTATATTTACATTTACTTATAAAAAGATTTAAAAGTTAATTTGACTTCCTTTTAAATCATATTGTGTTAACTTTTCGGAGTATATTAATTTTTGTATGACCACTTTCAAAAAATTAAAAGTTTTTGTACTAACTTTTAGTAAGTCTTTCAATATCACATGTGATAATTACCAAAATAAAATAGCAAATCACTGGTTCAAAACTATTGTTAGTATTATCAAACTAAATTATTAAGTTTTAACACATTTCAGAAAATCAAATTTATCGTAGACAAATAAATTAGCTAGGGTGTAACTGATTGAAGAGAAATAATAGCGATTTTATGTATTGCTATTTGCTAATGCTAATTTGATGGTCGTTGGTTGTGGATTTTGCATAGAATCCCATTTATCATTTTATAAAACTATGAAACAAAATTTGTAAAATGTAAATCAAAATCTTCAATTAATAAAGGGTTAATTACAAATTAAATCACCACCTTTCATTGGATTGCAATTTAATCTAAACTTTTGAATAATTGCAAATAAAATCACCACCTTTAAATATTGTTGCAATTTAAACTTCTTAATAGTCTCATTTGTGCTCAAATATAACGTGGTTGACTGATGTGACACATTCTTAATGAAATAACATTGTTTTTTATTTCGATCTAATCTCGAAACGTCAAATTCGGGCACAAATGAGATTGTTTAGAAGTCTAAATTGCAACAATATTGAAAGGTGATGATTTTATTTGCAATTATTCAAAAGTTTAGATTAAATTGCAATTCAGCGAAAGGTGGTGATTTAATTTGCAATTAACCCATTAATAAATTATCTCTCTCTCACCCAAGTCACAAGTAAATGGAGTACTATAATTAGGCAAAAGAGTGAAAATATGGTTTGGAAGGAAGAAGAAGTGAAAAAGCACCACTAGGGTCCAGGGACTAGGGTATTCGTGGCAGTAAAAATCATGGTCGACATCCTCCACGTGGCGCCTCATTTAAGCAACTTTTAGCCATAACAGAAACTGAAAAAACCTCCCGTCGAATTTTTATTTTAAAAAAATAAAAAAACCTAAACTAAAACAGTAACAAAATTAAATTAAATAATTAGAAGATACACCGAATATTCATATTGTATTACTATAATCTATGTATGGATTAAATTCAATTTTCCTCTTTAACGGAAGAGATTCCTCTTTTTCACGCCCCTTTCTTTTAATTTAATCCCTTTTCTCTTCACACACAAGTTGTATTGTATATATCTGAGACCATTTACGTGTCTTGCCCTGTTACATCTTCCTTTTTTAAAATTTTTTAGCGTTTCTTTAATTTCAACAATTTCCTTTTCACATTTGATTTCGCTTTTTCTTCTGAGGTTTCTGGGATAAGATTCTCGCCTCGGCGGTTACGTTTCTTTTTGACTGTATATATATTAGGATACAAGGGGGTTCTCTTCTTGTATCAACATTTTAGAGTGAGAGAAACAAAAATGGAAGGAGAGAGGAAATCGGGTTCTTCACTTGCTTCTGATCTTTTTGGGGCAAAGGATTCTTCTGCAACTGCTTCATCTTCTGGGATTTTTGGTTCAATCTTTGCGCCGCCTTCTAAGGTTTCATCATTTTCCCTTTCGCCTCTGCATTCTTACTCTTTTAATGGATTGATGATTTTTGTTTTTAGTCTATTTTAGTTTGATTCCCTCTTTTATGATAAAGGGTTAGGTTTTCTATTGTATTGTTGCATGCAGTTTTTTAATGAATTTATTTATTTATTGATCTAAAGTATTTGTTACTACTTCTTAGAGCTCTTCATTGCCATTGAAGGTTGTAGATTTATGATATAAACCTAGGGAATAAGGCTTCGTATTTTTTAATTTCAGTTTTCCATTATTCTGTTACAAGGTTCAAAACATAGCTAAGTGATTGATAACCAAAGTTAATACCTACTATGTCTAACATTAATTCTTTAATTATTTGATTCTATGAATCTAAGACATGGGGTTGCAGTTTTATATACTTAATCTTTTCGGATTTTCCATTGTTTATTGTCTTGGCATAGGCTTTGGGACGGGAGGCTTTGCAATCTTTTGAAAATGAGAAGAAGAATGGCTATGGGAATCCTGCATGGAGTGAGAAGAATAGCTTTTCAGGTAAATTGGACTGAGTTCATTGTCTTTTAATTATTACTCCAATATCAATTACATAATGTGGTACTTCAAATTTTATTCCCCTGCTCTGTCTTAAGCTCTCATGATAATCTACTATTTTATAAGTTCAAGTTTAGCACATGCAGTGGTTTTTGAATATGGATCGTCCCGTAAATTTCTTGTAATTTTGGAGAGCGAAAGGCACATTGTGGGTTCTTTTTTTTCACTCGTTATTTTAGTATCCGTCTTTATCACTCCAAATTTACAAGTAATTTACACAAAGGAATGTATGAAAAACTTGTGAAATTCATGATTATATTTGTATGTATTGAATGAATGAATTTGATTAACAAATTTGACCGATGAAGCCAATGATAAATTACAATGATTTATGCAATTCTGGTCCAATTAGTTTAGTTGATCTCATATGGAGAGCTGTGGTTTTCACCTTCAGGGTCCTTTCCAGATAGCTATGATGTAGGAAGTGAAGGGCAAAACAAGAGCACGAGTGCACGACGAGCAAGGACAGCAGATCATATTATACAGAGGAAAAACCACAGCCGTTTCATTACAGCTCATCGATATACTACGGTGGTCAGGATGTCTATTTTCGACCTGAGAGTGCCCACAACCCTCTCACTACCGTGAGTAAAACTTTAGCAAAAAAGTTAAAAAAATCTAGCTAAAATTTGCATTTTTCCTGATTATAAGTCTTGAATCATATCAGTTTTTATATGGACTTGTCCTTAATTTTCCAATGATCTTGTTTGAATGTAATGATGCAGTTCAAGAAAGACAGCGGGGAAGATGACTCGGGCAGCGTTTCAAGAGGGAACTGGTGGCAGGGTACGTTTCGATTAATCTTGAGACGTCTCTCCATGATTAAGAATTTATGTTACCAGCTAATTCTTGTTATTTTGCAGGATCTCTTTACTACTGAGACCTACATATGGCACATATATTTACATAAATACTTATCTAGGTACACTACTTATGCTGGATTTTTTTTTATAAGAAAATTCTGGTTTCATTTTTGTGCAGGATGATTTAATGATATTATTTGATTTGCAGGAAGATATATATATGTAGGCCTAGGGAGCAGGCAGTATAGTCTGCCCTTTGTAATAGTAGGGAAAGTAGATGCACAAGTGACAGTTGTTATTAATCACTGTCATCGGAATATTCGTAACTGTAGGCTTTGCTTTCTCTTTGTAAAGGAACGATGATGTTGTGGTAATATATATATTAAATCCTAGCTTATTATAAATCTCATACTGTATTAATTACTATCTTGTAATTTCAAAATGTTTTTTTACTTTTCACCTGTATTAATTAGTATCTGGTAATTTCAAAATGTTTTTTTACTTTTCACCTTGTAAAGGTTGGTCTAATTTTACCAGAATCAAATTTGTGTATCCTTGGCTCTCCCATATGCGCGGATGAGAGGGAGGCAGTGGTTCTTGTCAAAGCTGTCCTTTTCTACGCAGATGTATAATACTCCATGTTTTAGGATAAGCCGAAAAGTTTGAGGTAGAAAGTCTGTGATTATAACAGCAGCAGCAGGGGGTTTGAACTTTGAATAGGTTGTTGGTTCAAAATGAATTTTGTTGTTGATCTTGGATTGGTATTTGCCTGTAACATATATGTTGCTTTAAGAATCTGATAATGTTTGTTTGTCTGGATAATGTGAAAAGCATGTAGATGCCTAAATTTGATGATGACACCCACAGAATATGCCTAGTGCAGTTTCACCTGATCAAATTCTACAGTTTGAGAATTCAATTTGTGGTGGAACTGGAGTGTCTATAAAGTGTTTTGGTATATTAAGAGATTTATTGGGCCATAGAATATAAGATAAAACACAACTATTTTTCGTTTCAACTTGTTGGCAAAAGTTGTTGGTTGCAGAACCGAAAGATGAGAGTAGAGGTCGAGAATGAAGAGCTAGGAATATTCCTTCTTTCCCCTTTAGTTAGATTCATCATGAATGAGTGTTTAATTTTATGTTATGATTTAAGTTATCAGTGCATATGATGTGACTATTTGATGCCCAAAACTCATCCTTGCAAAATAGATGCAAATATTAATAGAGAGAAATATAAAGAAGTTAACCTAAAATACACTGTTTTTAATTAGGCCATTAAGAAAATTATCAAGTGTTGGGCTTGAACCACTATGTTTTAGGCTGAACCTCAACCACTGAACCACATGTTGTCCTACATAGAACTAAGAATTAAGAAAAGGATTTATGAACTAGATTATACGTAGGTTTGCTCCATTTCGCCCATCAAAAAATAAAAACGCCGTTGCCGGGGATCGAACCCGGGTCACCCGCGTGACAGGCGGGAATACTTACCACTATACTACAACGACTTGGTGCTTAATTTTCGTGAATAGTTATCAATATTCCTTTTTGGAAATCTCCACCATAAGTTATGTGCTACAGAGTACAGAGTCCGTGAATACCGTGCTTCCACGAGTGCTACTCCATATACAGAGTCTTTAAAAAAAAATTCTACCAACTTTTAGTTACTTTTTCATTCTCTAAAATTATTTGGAGTGTTGTATCTCTGATTAAATAAGTTGTCATAAGATATAATTTTAAAGTTGAGAATGAGATATTTTTCATGGATTATAAGTTTCTTTCTTTAATACATCAATATTTTTACAAACACTCGAGAATTTTCTTTTATTTTTTTTAAGCACTAACAGGTACCAACTTTAACTATCAAGCGATTTAATACAATCACTAATGTTAATCACTTCTTTAATTACATTAGGGGCGTTTGCAAATTATATACTGAGTTTTGAAGAAAAAAAAAAGAGTTCCAACTTTGAAAAATTATTAAAGGTATTCTTTAGAATTTGAAAACAAGCTCTCTTTATTTTTTTCAAACATCCCACAGTGTTGTACTTAAAGTAGTTAATCAAATTCGTTACGACAAGCAAGTGACTTACAAGAGATGGATGGTTTAACAAAACTCTCTTATATATTCCTATGTATACAATAATACGAGTGTAATCTGGAATATTCTAAATAAGTTTGATGAATGAGGTTTAATACTAGCAGACTAATTAATTCCATATGAGTGTATAGTCATTTCTCAATAATCCAATTAAGTTGGATGGCTTAAAAAGCCCTTGGATATTTTTCCTATACAAAACACAATTAATTTGACCAATTATATATAATCAATCATTATTACAACAAGGTTCTCAATTAATTAATTCTGTTGGATTAATTGGTAATTAAGTCGATTGGTTTGTTGTGAAAGGAATATGTGCTAAATGAATGGATAGGTAGGAGACATCCACAAAATATGCCTGCTTAATTCTGAGACTAGTTTGTGGTTGTACGGCGCGCCTCAGCAGAGTAATTTTGTCTCCGATTCTTGATTATGGAGTATACAATATGCTTTAATTTAAGTCGTAATTGGTGCATATGATTGATGTTACTTTTGTTTTAAAAAACTCATCCTTGGAAATAGAAATGATTTGCAAAATTAAAGAGAGATAAATATGTATACAGTATTTGTAATGTATAGAGATAGACATTAAAGATTAATTAGCTAGGACAAAGAAAGGTGGCTTTCATAAAACTATAAAGGTACACCAGTCACCAGCAATTATTAACTTGTAATTAAACTAGATTATACGTATGCTCCATTCCATTTCGCTCTATCTTGTCATCAAGGCAGAGTGTAAGCTGCAAATTAAACCAAATCACAGTTAAATAAATAATCTTGAATTTCTAGTCATTAAAATCATATATAATATACTTACGTCCACATTTGTAGCCAACGGGGCGATTGGCAATACGGCACCGTTTTGGAATGGTGATTGCAACTCCCGGCTTCACGCCGATGGCCTTGGCCGTGCCCGAGAGCAGAACAGCGCACAGGCATTTCGGATTCCGGCCAACACTCTTCACTTTAAGGCAGCAGTTATTGGATACTGCCGCCCTTGCATCACGTGCAGCCGCTGCGCACGGCGCCAGCTGCACCGCCACTTTGTCCGGAGGCAGATTCCCGCAGACGCTGGCGCCGAAGGCTCCTCCAGCCCCTGCTACGGCCAGAAGGCACAGAACCTTAACAAAACCGGACATTCTTCTACTTTTTTATGACAATAGTCAATAGATCGAGTTCAAATGTTTGTTGGAAATCGCTTGGATTTTATACTGCTTACTAGTAGTGTGAACGGAGGAAGCACTATAAGAAACAGCAATTATTGCATTTTGTTTAAATCGTTAAACATGGCACTTGTTTTTCAACCATTATATAAGGTGGTGACAACTAGTGGAAAAATAATACTGTATATAGTGGTGTGCTTACCAACCACAACATGCCCAATTTACAGATTTTGCAAACACTTGTCTTGCTTATATAATTCAGGAAAAAAAAAAAACCCAATTTACAGATTTTGCAAACACTTGTCTTGCTTATATAATTCAGGAAAAAAAAAAAAAAAAGGACGCCGTTGCCGGGGATCGAACCCGGGTCACCCGCGTGACAGGCGGGAATACTTACCACTATACTACAACGACTTTGTTGATGTAAATTTAACTGTATAGTATTATCATTTGTAATTATAAAGAAGTTGGTAGTTTTATTTGAAGTATGAGATTTAATAACAGAAAAATTCAATACAAGTGTGTCATCATTTCTCATCCAAGTTGGATGGTTAACAAATTCTCTTCATTATTACAACAAGGTTCTCAGCTTACGACAGACTTCATACAAAATAAAAAAAAATAAAATAGATACATAAGTGACTTTCTGCATTTACATTAAAATAAAAAAACTTTGTCAATGATCAGATGTAACAGGTCGATCAATTTCAGTCCTCAACAAACTCGTGATCTTGTCGAGTGATGACCTCAATCGAACCTCTGGAAGATTCAAACGACGGAGAAGTTGATATCTCTCGAGTTGTACTCGAAAATGAATCTGACCTCATATTGGGGTTAAATTCCTTGGCTTTTCCATCAATATTCAAATACTCTGTCAAAATCCTCTTCACCCCAAATCCACGAACCGAACCCTTTGCAGGACTGATCAAGTGTGAAGGTGAGAAGATAGGAGTGGTGAAGGATGTCTTAAACGGAGTAGTGGGAATTGAGAGTGTAGCACCAATGGTTTTATGAGTGATCACACCAACTTTGGACATTGAGATGAGTTGATCCGAATGCTTGGACAAGTCGTCCACGTAAAGTAGGTCGTCTATGCGGGCTACAATGTTGAATGCCAGGCTCTCAAGAACTCTCGAGTAACTTTCTAGTATGGATTTTCCAACATCCTAGGAAAAATCATGTGCATTAGTACTAATGTACAACAGTTGAGTTTGGAATTTTTGGGTATAATTAGTAATGGAGGAGAAAGATGTTTATTTCTAACCTTGTTGCATTGGATTTTGCTCATGTCTAAAGTGGTCTGAGGTAGACCAGGAAAGCGTTGTTTCAAGCAAAGGAGAAGGGTCTCGGCCCGGCCTGCTAATACCTCTCGTCTATCCGCATCACTAACCAAATCCTTAACCATTTCCCATGATGACCTGGAATTGGACCTCTGTGCCTTGTGTAAAGGCTTTGATTTCATTCTTTGGCGCCACAAAAGAAGCGTTGCCTCAACTTTGTTAGCAATCTCCAAAGCTTGATGCTCTGAAGTCAAATCAAGAAAATCGAACAAACATTCAGGAGAAAATTGGTCCGAACTGATGTACCTATGGATAACATCTCCCAAACTTGCTTTTCCATTCTGCAACAGGTAACATACATGTACTTGTGTTATTTATCACATTGATATAAAAAAAACAAAGCAAGAACTTGTATGAACTTTGTTCACAGATCTGATATCCATGAACTCCATTCATCCTACATAACCAACTCCAAATGGATCGATCCTATATACCAGTTTTTTTATACCCAGTTTTGTAAAGGAGTAAAAAATGAAATAAAGTTCACACAAGCATTACTAAAAAAAACTAGTCTTTCTTGTTATTAAGTACCTTTGGGAGAGCTTCTAAATAGGAATCGGGTATATCCATTTCAGCTAAGGCGGCATTGTTGATAGCCATAGCCGCTTTAAGAATTTGGTTCGTGCAATCACGCTTGTGTTGCAACATCCTTCTTGCATCATCACTGAGGCCGCCAGGTTGGACACGAGGAACAGGTAGCCACCATTTTTCTTCTTGGCGAGGAAGGGGTTTACGAAACGAGGACGTTCCATCAGCTTCTGGGGTTAAAATCCCTTGTTCAACATACCAGAACTCTGTCTTCTTAAAACTGTCCAATATTTCCTATAATGCTAAAAAATGAGAATAGTGTGATGTGGCCAAAAAAACGAACAAGTTAGTAGTATCTTACGAGTAGCATGTTGTCTAATTTGCGTAATGCAGGGAGGTTTACGTATAAATCCGCCCGGGGCCTTGAAGTCATGACCTGAATCGAGGCGTAATAATACTTTTTAGTGAAACAACTCATACTATTAAAAAATACACACTTGGTATATACAAGTTTTTTGTGATTTCTATCTAACTATCTATAGGTAACATGTTAAATAAAGTCAAGAATCATCATATGTGGAGTTTGAAATTATGGTCACCTCAAGTTTGGTCCCATCAGGGAATGTTTGGAAAGATGGTATCAACTCAACAATGTGATCACTAACACAGAGGAGCCAATTCATTTCTCTACGCCACATTGTTTTCTTCTCCATCTGTAGAGGCTCTAGCCTCCAAATTTGACCGAAAAGTGTAGCTAATAACAAAATTCATCTAATGAGTGAAAGAAATGATTTAAAGACAAATGTGAAAGTAGAGTGACATAACTAACCGCAAAGATTGGTAATAGCATTTGATATAGCCAGAGCAGTGGAAACCCCATTGCCACAACCAGACATGTCTTCACCAAGCAGCAGTTTTGCAAATCTTTCTTTCATCATCTCAGTTTCTACACATATACATAATTGAATTCAGAATTCGTCAATGGGTTCAAAAGAAAAAGGGAAAAAATGAAGAAGAATTAGCACCTGAAAGACATGATGATCCTTGTTTCTCTAATTTCCTCTTATCCAAATGGGGCTTCTCTACTTCTTCAGAAACCTCAAAGCTGCTGAAATGGGGTGAAGATGAATCTTCAGAACTAGTCTGTTGTTCATTTTCATTCTCAAAAGCCCTTTCTTCTATTGTCTCACTTTCATTCTTCAACGCCTCCATTTTAGCTACAAAATAATTGGGAGAATCACAGTACACAGAGTTGTTCACCACCATTCCATCAAATTGGTACCTTTTACTGGAAATTCTACTCGGAACTTTGGCTTTATTCTTCAAGAATTTAACTGACTTCGAGACCCACAAAGACAATGCAGAGGTGGGGTTTGAGTTTCTTGGAATTTCCCTGTGGTTTAAAGGTAGAAAATGCTTGATTTTTGTTTGGTTTTGTGGCATAACCTCAATGTTGTCGTTGTGTGGCAGAGCTGTATCCATAAGGTGACAACTTCTTGTTCAACCATGGTTGGTTCTTCACGGTAAAAAGTGTATAAAAGTAAAACAATGAGAATGGAGTGGAAATTACAATAATTTGTTCAAGCACTGAAGTGCAAGAATGATGTCTGGGAGAGAATGATTAGATTAAGAGATGTTTTTATCAACAAAAAGAATTAACAAGGGGGACCAACAACAGGCTCCTCAATGCTCCCCTTTTTTACTTAAATTAGGCGCTTCCACAGTTGCTTTGTTAGGATTTGCTTCAACAAGGGCTCCCACATAATTATTACTGCAATAATGTTAAAGTTTTTATTTATTTTATTTTATACATTAATTCACAATCTTATTAAATTGTTTCAATTCTATACACCTTTGCATTTTCAATAAAAGATTAAGAGAGAGTGAGTGTTTATTCGACAATCTGTCGTTTTAGGTACTAGTATAACTTAAATACCTTGTATCAAATTAAAATTAAAGAAAAAATGTTGAACTTCGAATTAAATCGATAGTGGGATTAATATAGAATTAAACTTTTGTGGGATTTTTTTATAGAATTACTCATTTTTATCAATCAACAATAGCAAGAAATGTAGACTTTTTCTCTCGACTCCGAAGTCGGAAGCATAGTATTTTTATTTTATTTTCATGTTTTATTGTACCAGTATATATATTACCTTCAAAGTAATGATGATGGTAACGAAAAATCAAGAGTGTCGTCTATTACTTACATGGAAATATAGTACAAATAATAGGTTGAAACTTTGAAAGTTCATTTCGGGATTTGCATGTGCACAGAAGCTAGCCCAATATTTTTGTGGACAAAAATCATATTCTCTTGTTGTTTAGTTCAATTTCATTATGACTAGTGAAGATGATGCGTTGTCCATTTAAGATAAATTCTAAATCCTCATGGTATTAAAGTATTAGATAATTAATTAAATTCACACAATTTTGTCATATTCTCATTTTGGTAGAATAGATTAATTCAAGATAAATAAGTAATTTGGTATATGTCATCCAACACAATTCGGAGGGTCGAATCATACACGTTGACTAAGAACAGTTCTAGCAAATCGGTGTGTCTTAACATTGACCTCATAATATATATGGTAAATTGTGAAAAAAGGAATACAAAATGAGAATGAGTTCAAAGAAAAAGAGTGAAAATCGGGACTAAACATATGTGAGCATAGGCTAATTAATTAAATATTAATTAATGATTCTAATAATAAAATTCAGGCATGCTTGAAAGTGAATTTAACAAGTACTTAAATAATACTCAGTATTGGTGCAGTTGAGATATTTCATAATGTTTTGTAGTGAGTATAATTTCTTTAAAATCCCAATTGTATTTTGTAACTTCACTTGTAAGGTAACGATTAGTGCAATGTTAGTCGTAGTGATGGTTGTTATAACAGAAAAATAATGAAATAAAATACTTAGATCAACCACCCCCAACAACTTGTAGTACATTCTTACCTTTATCCAGTTTGTGCTGCTGCATGTGTCCAATTAAAGACTTGTAGTAATTCAGGATCAATAAATTGGGCGAATAAATTACCTTCATATTAAAGAGGTGAAAAAAAATTGATAGATCAAATTGACATAGAAGCTTGTTTTAAATTTGAAGAGGGGGGAAAATGGTAAATGAGGAAGAGGTGGGTGAGGGCCGTGAATTAATAATCCCTAAACCTAAAGTAATAAAACTTGTACATTAAAAGGGTTTACTGCATTTGGGCTTAAGTTCACTAAGATACCAGACAGACCCCAACTAACTTGTGAATGGTCCATGGAACACATATTATACCTTTCAATTTATAAAGTTAAATTTATTTATTTGCTTTATTTCCATATAAAGTTCAATTTAGAGGTAGAACGTTAATACCTAAACAATTCACTTGAGGGATGAGCAAATATAATCACAGGTAATAATCAAAATCCAAAATGAGCTAGGATGAACGATGAAATGGGCTGATCACCTCACTAACAAGCTCATGGGCTTGGGCCTAGTTGGGCCACCTGAGCCTAGAATCATTGTGGGCCTCCACGCATAACTTATTCGTTTTAGGAAAGGGGAAAGATCTTTTGTTTTAATTGAAAGCAAGGATGGGAATGGGCCAGACCTTGTTACGCTTTAAAATAAAAATGTCTGATCTGTTATATATTTTTTAGGCCCGAGTTTGATCCATGACCTGCCATAGGCTTTTTTTTTAAGGCTCAAGCTTGACCTTTTTAATAAATAGGCAAAACCTTCTAAAGGCCTCTTAATCTTATTAGTATTTTTAAAAAAAAAATCTAAAAAAAAAATCTATAGTATTATCATCAAATTATAAAAATAATAGAATGTTCAAAAAAAAAGAAAATCAAATATTTTTTCAATTATTATAAAAAAAAATATAACTAGTGTTACTAAATTTTCTTATTTATTTATTTAAAAATCATATATTATATAAGTATATACTTATAATATATATATATATATATATATTTATATGTGAAGTTATATAGGCCGGCCTTTTGGGCTTAAAAGGCTTACGAAAAAGCTTGAGTCCAGCCTATTTAGCTAAATAGGCTTCTAAAAAAGTTTGAGCCCGACTTGTTAATTAAACGAGTCGAGCTTTAATAGGTCGAGTAGTAGGCCCCTGTCCGGTAGCCTGACCCATTCCCACCCCTACGGGAGAGAGAAGCGCCCATGAATGCTTGGTGTATTTGTTCATTTATATTCAACATAATGAGTATATAATTATGTATCAAATTAATGATAAATATAATTGGGAAATAACCCACTTTATATTATACTAGAAATTATTATTATTCCGAGGTTGATGACTTATATATAATTCATAGTGTGATTTGATGTGCGGAATGTAAATGGGCTTTTGATTTGGAAAACTTTTGAAAATAGTGATTATGCTCTCCCATTAATAGAAGTTGCAAACTTCCCCTAGATTCTTGATTAATGACACGCTGCTTTGCTGCTCTTTGAGAAATTTCTGGTTGATTCTATTGTCTTTCGACATTAATTAGCTTATGATGTTTCTCTCTTTGTTTAGAATTTGAATTTTTTTTTTTTTCTTATTTGAGAGTGCGTGAAGAAATTGAAATTAACTTACTCAAATTCAATTACTCTGTGAATGATACTATATGCATGAAGTCACTGTTTTTAATGTTTTTCCTTTAACGTAAATGAGTGTATTGACCATCATTAGTGAGTCAACTACGGTAAGTTCTTGCAATGTCATTATGCGAGTGTGCTTGCTTCACTCTCTATCTTACTAGGTTACGGGGTTCATGTTACTCTTAAATTTTAAATACAGTAATATTTATTTTTGCTCTATTATTGCAATTGAATATATTTATACAATAGAATTTTAAGTGATTTTCATTTGAATTTTTAATTCACATATTAAAATCTAATCGAAATAGTTGCTCAATTTTGTGACTCTTTATTTTATACTAGTATGGGTAGCACCTCAATTCTTGAGGTTCTTGAGGTATTTACCCGGATTTTGTGATTGATTTAATTAGTTGAATAAGTAGTAGTGAACCTAGTGGTAAAATGTTTAATGTATAAAGTATTATAGTTGGCAGTTTAAAATTAAATCTTACTTTTTCATCTATTTAATTTCTTGTCATTTATATATATGCAGCATTTTTTATAACTAACTTCATATACACCTCCTGTTTTAATTTGGTTAAAACTTACAAAGCAAATAATATTTTAATACTATAAAATAAAAATGTATTTAATCTTTTATTATAAGATCAAATTTTATACATAAATATTCGAGTGATATTTGGATGAAATTGATTGCATCTATATATACAATTGGAATTGAGTTCAAATAAATTGAGTCAAATGTTAGGGTCAAAGATTGAGTTGAGTATATTGAATATTAAAATTGAAGTGTATCTATACACTCAATTGCATGAAAGAATTTGTCTACATAATCATTTTATTTATAAGTGTATTAATACACCATA
Source organism: Galeopsis tetrahit (assembly GCA_963675135.1). Taxonomy (NCBI): domain Eukaryota; kingdom Viridiplantae; phylum Streptophyta; class Magnoliopsida; order Lamiales; family Lamiaceae; genus Galeopsis; species Galeopsis tetrahit. Next base: position 73,697,404 of record OY776129.1, read on the forward strand.
ATACCCTCCAAATCGTCTACTTTATATAATATTCCTTAAAATTCATGAAAAAATCATACATATAAAGTTTTAAAAAAATGAATAATTAATAAAAAGTAATTTATTATGTTTATATTTATCTTATACAAAATGAATAGTTAATACAACTTAATTTATTGTGTTTATATTTATCTTATACAGTAGAAGACATGATTATTAAAATTAAATCCTAACACTCCTAAAATCCAAGGAAGTTATCTAGATAAGTAACTAATTTAGGAAAAACATAGGAGTAGTATTTGCATACAATTGCCAGCTGTGCGAAAAGCTTACCTGCTACTGGAAAGAAACTGGCCAACTTAAGTGAACTCCCTCTTTTAGATAGTAATAGATAAACTAATATAATTCAATTAATCTGTGTCTATATTATATAAGAGTGTTGTAGATCGTGTATCTATATGGGCATGTTTGATAGCTTAGATTAAACATAGATTAATTATATATCATTTTTATTGGTTGTTTGATAACTTAGATTAAGGGTAGATTATGCTTTAAAATTTAAAAAGTTTAGTTATCATCTTAATCTTAGATAATCAGTCTATGCTATCAAACATGCCCATAATCTATTGTGAGTTCGGGAGCCATATTAGCAAGTGCTCGTGATTCATGAAAATGTGCATAATAACATATTGATTATATATGCATTTATTTTATATTTTAATGTTTGTACCTCGTCTTATTTCAATACATACGTAATGGTGTTATGTATCAGTCAATATTAAAATACAAGTAAGATTTCAAAAACATATATATAGTAAAATACAAGAAAGAAAAAAATAAAAACCACCAATCTGTGAAAGGAAGAGGCTTAGATTTAGGGGGGTGTATTGGTTGTGGATTGTGTAGGATTTTTTTGGACTTTCAAAGTTGGGGGTATTCAATTCGAATTTTAAAAAGTCTTTAAAAATTCTGAGGTATTCAATACGAATTTTAAAAAAAAATTAAAATTTTTTAGGTATTCAAAAGTGTATGGATTTTAATACTCTATGGATTTTGTTGGATACTCCTCCAAAAATACAAATAAATTACACTATCCAAAATCTCTTCTAAAAACAAGAGATTTCAACGGATTCTCTCATAGAACTCTGAAGACTAAAGATCAGAAGTAGGAATGACAATATTGACCCGACCCGCGGGTACCCACCCCACCCGCGAGCTTTGGGTCAGGTCAGATTCGCCCCGTATTGAGTATGAGTCGGGTTTGGGTCTTATGCCCGACCCGCGGATATCCGCCCCGAATTAATATATAAAATTTATATATATATATATATATTTTTTATTGGTAAAATACTTTTTATATAATATATTATTGATAAAATAAATTTTATATATATATTTTTTATTAATATTTTATATAATATGTATAATATTAATTTAAAAAAAATTAAAATTAACTCTTTAACTCTTTGCATAAATATCGGAGTTTATGAAAATCTATGTAAATCAATAAAAAAATATATTCCACAATATTATCAATTCTATGAAAATTCATATAAATCAATAAAAAAAGTCAGTCAAACTCTGTATGAACTCTATGGATTTTATAAATTCACATACTTTTTAAAGTCCAAAAAAATTCAATAGAATCTTAATTGAATACACCCTTCTTAGTAAATAGTGTAATCGCTTATATCGGATGCCCGCATGCAATGGTACACAATATAAAAAGTGTACCGTAAAAAATAATACTCCCTCCGTCCGTCTATAAGCTTCCCATTTTACCATTTTGGTCCGTCCGCCTATAAGCTTCCCATACTTTTTTTGGTAAGTACTTTTTCTTACACTTCACTTTATATCTTACTTTTTCTCTCTATCTCTCTCCTCTCTCAATCACATCACTTGTACTATGGGTGTGTTTGTAAACAATTGTAGTTGATTTAAAGTGATTAAATTTGATTTTTGTAGTAAAATTGAAAGTAGATAGTGTTTTAAAAATAAGCACTTCTAATCAATTTTTTAAATGTGGTGGTGTATGTCATTCAAATCACTTTTTTTATAATTTTACAAAAAACACCCTTATTACATTTGAATAAATAATGGGTAAAAATAAAATATTATTTAAATTGTGAGGGCAAAATTGTAAAATTAGTGAGTGTAATGATTAGAAGCATTTAGAAGTTGTTAGAAGCATGGGGAGGGGTGCTTGACTAAAAATGCTTTTAAGTAATTAATTTAATCACTTACTTGTGTTTACAAACACTTCAAAAGTGATTTTATTTAAAAAAGAAGTGTTTTTAAGCACATAGTTTTGTTTGCAAACACCCACTATATCTATTATTTAATCACTTTTCTTAATATCCGTGCCAAAAAGTAACGTAACACTTATAGGCGGACGGAGGGAGTATGAGTTTATTGACATTAAGAGCTAAAATTCACACCCCTACTTCAATTAAAACCAAAATATTTCAGCAATTCAATTAATGCCAAATTTATACTTAAAATACCTAATATGCCCTCAATAATTAAATTAAACTAATAATTACATATTAATATCTTTAACCTCCCTCCTAAATAACAAAAAATTTAATTGACTCATAATTTCCCAAAATTCAATATGTTTCTACGAATTAAATGCAACATTCCCTCAATCTTCCCATTTTCATCAATATGCCCAATCCCAATTAGAAATTGCATTTCCATAAAAAATTCTATCAAATTGATTCTATCGATTTTCCTTCGTTTTCCACAGAATTCTGGTGTGATTTTTCAAAATGACACATGCAAACTTCTTCTAATCGGTGTTTTGTCTATTATGCAATCTTCGTCTCTATCATAGCCGCTGCCGCCATCACCGGACGAATGGAGCCCCTGCAATCGCTTTCATCTTCACCCACCGCGTGCGGCCCCTGCCATCTCTCTCCAACGAAGGCGACGACTTCAACATTTTCGACGAGCCTGGTTGGAGGGCGGTTCTATCTGTGCCGACCGTCGTGGCCTCCATCTTCGTCGTTGGCCACCGATCTGTACGAATCTGAAGACGAAGCTGTCGTCCACCTTCAACTCCGCTGCCTTGGCCGCCGCCTCCATAGCCTTCGCTGTCGTTTGCTTTTGAGTGCGTGCGATTCCAAGGCAATTTCAGGTTTTGCGATTTTGAGTTCGATTTCAAAGTTCTTTTGCTTTTGTGTGCGATTTCAGATTTCATTGCATATGTATACCAATTTATTGCATATATTTGTATGTATAATGCATATTCTGAGTATTTTTAAATAAAATTAATATTTTAGAACATCTTATTACAGATATATTATTCTTTTGCATCTTTTCATTACAGCATTTTGGGAATCGAATTGAGAGCAGTGGTCCTAGATTAGCGATTATCGGCTTAATTTTCTCAAATACTTAGACAACTTTTTTTTTTCGAATACTTGGACAATTAATATAAAATAGTTGCTCCTTAAAAAAAGAGATTCTGGATTATTTCATAAAATTTCAAAAAACATCTCCTTAATTTAATTTAGACGTATAAATTTTGCATTAAAACTTAAATGGTTGCTATAATCATTCGTTCGTTGTCATGGGCTGCATTCAATATTTAAAGTCATGGGCTCGTTGTCATGGGCTGCATTCAAAATTTAAATTACAATAATGACATATACTTAAATACAAATACTCTTTGTTATTCTAATTCACTCCTGTAACATCTGAGGCTCGTTGTTATGAGCTGCATTCAATATTTAAATTACAGTAATGGCATATACTTAAATACAAATACTCTTTGTTATTCTAATTCACTCATGTAACATTTGAGATCCAGCGTCATCAAGTGTGTAACTCTTAACTTGTAGACATCATTTCCATCTTCTAATTCACTCATGTAACATCTGAGATTCAGCGTCTCTAGGAAAGTAACCCTCCCTCTTGTTAAGTTTACCAAAGTGCAATAGATAGGCGCTTCCACACCTTGACATAATCTTTGCAACGATCACATTTATACTTATTATCCCCGTGAAGCAACTCTTTCGTAGTGAAAAGATTCAAGCACTCCTCCAATGATCCAACATCTCCATGAACTTCAACCGTTAAATCCATCATGTTCTCAAATCGGTTTGAAACATTATTGCATCTGATGCATATAACATGAGATTGAAGGCGATCACCAAATATATGTTGAACAAGGGCTGGCTCTTGATGAACAGCCTTTTCTCCACCAAATTCGTCAAGGCAAATATATTGCACTGTACCTATTGCAAACCTCATGAATTCGTGTGCATCCTCCTCGGAGAAATGATGGGTGGCACAATAGGACGATTGATGGTATTCATGCATTGTACCTATTGCAAACCTCATGAATTCGAGGATGCACAATAGGACGATTGATGGTATTCATGGCTCCCATTATATATATCTGAAGTTGTTGTTGCGTCAATGACAACATCATCGATGACATGCCCGTGCTCATTTTCTGGTTTTGATCTTGAAGTTTTTTTAAGATATTCTATTACATCATCCAAATCCAACATCGTTATCTGTTGCAATAATACAAGATTGAGTGAATTTATAATCTACCATACATTTGCACTGTATGAATATATATAAAATATATAAGTAAAAATCTAGAAATTTCCCAATTATTGAGGCGGTTTGCATGCTTAAAAAGAAAATGGTATACATAAATCTAGTTTTAACGATAATCTGATCAGATTAATTTTCAAGTCAATATTCAGAATAAATATAAAATATATAAGTGAAAATCTGAAAATTTCGCAATTATTGAAGTTATACAGCAATTGAATTGCTTTCAAATTTGCATACTTAAACCAATGGTATACAGAAGATTTAAGTTATTAGATCCTACAAACGAAAAAAAAAAATCCTTAATTTCCAGATCTCAGAATCAGATTCTATAAACAAACGAGAAAGAAAAAAAAAAAAACTCCCTTAATTTCCAAATCTAATGATTCCGATCAGAATCAGATTTTTTCAAGTTTCAAGTTTCCAGATCTAATGATTCCGATCAGAACTAATCTTTTCAAGCTTCCAAGTTTTCAGATCTAATGATTCCGATCAGAATCAGATTTTTTCAAGTTTCAAGTTTCCAGATCTAATGATTTCGATCAGAACTAATCTTTTCAAGCTTCCAAGTTTTCAGATCTAATGATTCCAATCAGAACTAGATCTTTTCAAGTCTAATTTCATTACTAATATTCAGAAATATTCAGAAATACTAGACTAAGAACAAGAACGTAAGTTCATTCATACAAATCATCAATTAGAAATCAATTGTAAAAATAAATATCAACCGATAAAAGAACAACTAGAAAATTGACATTAAGATAAAGAGTTAGAAAAACTGATGAGGAGCTAACCTGATTTTTCGAGGATTAATTAACTAGATTTTCTCTCTAGAGTCTTTGAATATTCAGATTGCTGTATTTTGATCACTAATATTCCGCCACGTTTGAAAATTCTTGAACAGACCTCTAATATTCACTAGAGTCCTAGACACGTATTTTGATCACTAATATTTCGCCACGTTTGAAAATTGTTGAACGGACCTCTAATATTTACTAGACACGTATTTTGGTCACTAATATTCCGCCACGTTTGAAAACTATTTGCATGAGTCACACGGAAGATCTCTTAGTTTGAAAACTATTCTGACCCGTATCGAAACTATATATATATATATGAAAATGAATAAATTTTTGTTTATATTTAATTTAAACTTAATTTAATGTCAATATTTTATTTAGGGTTGGTCTGGTATGGACTCGAGTGCATGTTGTGCACCCTAGTACATGTTGCACTTTTCAGTTACTGACTTACACTTTTTGGTAATGGTGTTGCACTTTTCAATTATTAAACTGTATAAGTAATAATTGAAAAGTGCAACACCATTTACCAAAAAGTGTAAGTCAGTAAACTGAAAAGTGCACATGGACTAGGGTGCTGCACTCGAGTGCATACTAGACTTTACCTTTTATTTAACACCATTAATATTTTCTCAAATCTTTTCATTGTCTATTAATTAAATCTCATATCAATATTTTATTTTATCCATGTCAAAATTATAAAATCTTTTTTACATTTAATTTAATATTATCTCTATCAAACTACTAACCTCATTAATCTTTTTTTAAAGATACTTAAATTAAAAAATTTAAATTGATTAATTACCGTGATTAAACCTGTGACTAAAAAAACAGTAGGAATGTTTTGAATTTTTGAAGGTGCGTCTTTAATTGTTTTACCAGATTGAAATTGGATATATTTGTTAAAACTGTTTGTTAGTGGAGTGTACTTAGGTGTAACTTCCCCAAATAATATTCTCTCGTTCCAGAAAAAACTATTCAACTTTCTTTTTTCTTTGATTTTAGTAAAAACTACTCAATCCTTTTTTTTATAACTATTTTCTCAGTGTCTGAAGCTAATGGGGCCGAAACGGAGGGAGTATAATTTAATGGAAGATGTGAATTAGATATAATTTAAAAAACTAAAAAGATTGAGATTGAAATTTATGTTAAATAAGCGTGTTGATTTTGGATTCTTAGATTTATTTTTAAATAAATTTAATGGAATTCAAATTAAACTGAGAGTTTTTAAATATATTGTGCTAAAACTTAATAATTCAAATTAATTGTAAATAATACATAAACTATAAATAATTTGAAGAACACGGTGCGGGCCTTATGCTGATCGCTACAAAAATTTTAAAAAAAAAATTTGAAAAAAAAAAATTTATTTTTATTTTCCCTTCAATAATTGTTCTATTAAAAATATTCCACCCCAACTTGGAATCTAACCTCCGCCGCTAGGTGATTAACAGAGAGTCAACATGGAGTAGTATATACTGATTTTAATCATCGGCTGGAGAAGCTATTCCCCCTATCATTTTAAATTCATCAATTTAAAAATATAAACATTTTAAATTAGATTTATAATTTCTTAATTTATAATAAAATATAAATTTTATTTTAAATTTCATTTACTAAACTAATTTATTATTAATCTAAAACGAAACACATAGTATATATATTATTTACTTGCATTATTCGTCAATTAAAATACTACTATTAATTATAGCATAATTAGTTAATTAAATGGTCCAATACCGAAACAATTAAAGGAGAGATCTAGATCTAACACACTGGATAAACACATCCATGTGCAATTCTTCCATTGCCCCCATCCATGACATATGACGTATATACATTAATTAATTATTATATACACAAATTAATATTTATAAGTGTCATTATAGAGTGTTGTAGAAGTGGTATGTGATGTGATTCATTTTGTTCCTACTTGCAAGCTAGGTTTCCGTGACAGAATTAATTAAAAACCATTATATATTCTTAATTTGATATATGGTTATGTAACTACATATTTGATAGTTTAGATTAAATCTAAATTAACTATATATTATTTTTATTAGTTGTTTGATAACTTAGATTAAAAATAAATTATACTTTAAAATTTATAAAATTTAATTTATTATTCTAATCTTAGATAATCAGTCTATGTCCTAATGTTCATTGTTGAGTCGTTGAAGTTGTATGGATATATATTATTAACAATGTGTATTACAAACAAATTCCATAAAGATTCGTATTATAATATTAACATGCAAATTAAAACAAATTTGGAATTATATCTCAATACTATACACATATATCATTTCAAATGGATTTTATGCAATACAGGCAGCATGGCAGGTACAACCACCAATTTCATTACTAACATAACTGTTTCAGATTATGAAACATGGACTCATGTCGACAACGATCTACTTCAAATTAATATCATAATTTAATCAAATCTTTGTTACTCCCCTAATTCCCATTTATATTAACAAAACACTGTCGGCAATTTTGTTCTCTTTGTTTTGCAATAATACTCTCGTATATATATGGTCCCGACTTAATATAAAATAAAATTACGATATTGAAAAAAAAAAAAAAAAAAAGTCGACTTCTTTGGAAGCCAATTATTCCGATTTAACTTGTCATAAGATAAAAATCAACACACTTTAGTTTTGAGTAATCTCTTCATTTCATATTTTTGTTATAAATTTTGATTCAAAACGTTTCTCGTTTAAACTATATATTTTCCCACGTTTCTTTCTAAATCGTCTCTATATATTTTAGTAATTTCTTATTTTAATTGAAAATTATATTTTATTCATTCTTTTTTTTCTATCACTTTAATTAGTGATAATGTATATTGATGTAAGTTGTCATTTTTTTCTCTTTGGTAAATTTGTAAAAAAAAAATGTTCCTTAATTTTATGTGAAATAATAAAAAAGGCAAATATAATGGTGGGGAGAGTATTATTTTTAGACGTGCATACAAGGTAAATTGGTCTTATATAGAATCAATTTCTTATAAAGAATAACCCTAAATATTCAAGAATATTGTGAATAAAAATTTTGACTTGGGTCAATTTTTTTATTATTATTATTTTTTATTTTTTTGTAATTTTTTTTTATTGGTAATTTTTTTTTTTGAAAATGTGTGTGTTATAAAGTGTAAGTCAATATTACTAGAAAGTGTAACACAATATTACTAAAAAGTGTAACACATTTTTTTATTAAAAAGTGTAAGTCACTTTAATTGAAAAGTGCAACACAACTTTTAATGAAAAGTGTAAGTATAACTAGAAAGTGCAACACAATATTATTAAAAAGTGAATGTCAATATACTTGAAAAGTGCAACACAATATTTTTAATGAAAAGTGTAAGTTATTATAACTGAAAAGTGCAACAAAATACGACTAAAAGGTGTAACATAACATTACTAAAAAGTGTAAGTCACTATAACTGAACATATTGTTGGAAATTGTAAATCACTACAACTGAAAGTGCAACAAAATATGACTAAAAGGTGTTGCATAACATTACTAAAAAGTGTAAGTCAATATAACTGAAAAATATTGTTGAAAATTGTAAGCCACTACAAATGAAAATTGCAACAAAATATATCTAAAATGTGTAACATAACATCATTTAAAAGTGTATGTCATTATAACTGAAATTATTATTGCAAACATTGCAAAATAACATGCTAAAAAATTGTAAAATGCATGTTACACTTTTCCTTATTTTCAACATGCGCTTTTGTGAAAATACACTAGACTTCAATGTAAAATAGACTATACACAACCGTTTGAGCTACATAAATTAATATAAATATTTTTCGCGTATTATATTTTTATTGTTGATCCTACACATTTTTTAAAATGGGGAGACCTACCCACATACAAATGCTTGTAATTTTAATTAGGAATTAAGTTTGTACGCATCCAACCTATTAACATGTATGCCCCCAAAAAAAACCTATTAACATGTATGCATTAATTACTTGTGTTTTATCATTATTATAATTGGGAGAAAATTAAACTACAAGTATGATATATTGACCTAGTCTATGATTCCGCAAGTACGTATGAAAAAAATTAATTAAGGAAAAAAATGTTGAATACTGGCTTAGAATTAAGTAATGCTATTTAAGACTTTAATTTGATTAGTTTAAAGTTAACAATAAAAAATTATCTTAATTATTTATTCGACACAACCTCTTACAGTCTTACGGAATCTTAATGATGTTCCATAACGGCCCAGATACCTGGAATCTTAAAACCCACCCTCTTGTTATAGAATCTTAATGATTTTAATTAGTCACTCCATTTCATAAAGTTTTTTTTTTTAAAAATTTGGAGACATGATTTTTTTATATATATAAATAAATTTATCCTCCCTTATCATTAAAGATAAAGAAAAAATAAAAAAATAAGTAAACTATATAAAAGAGAATAAGTAATACGGAGTAATTTTTTTTAATTATCAAGAAAAAGAAATGTAAAAAAGTCTACCAAGGTAGAAATGATAGGAAGTTACATAGTGGTAATTTAGAAAGAAAGTGATAAAAATAGTTAAAACAACAAAATTCTTTTAAACAAGATTTATGACCAAAAGTGTTAAATAATACTACCTCAGTTTTATAAAATTTGTTGCATTCCTCATTTCTATTTTTCTTCTATTTTTTCGTCTTTCTTTTCCACTCTTCCTCTGACCTCTCTATCATTAATATATTTTTTTTTTAAATAGATATTAATAGAGGTATTTCGAGAAAATCATTGATAAAAAGAAAAAATGATAAACTCTTTAAAATAAAATTTAAGACCAAGTACGACAAACTTTATGAAACAGAGGAAGTATGAAATTCGAGAAGTATTTATTCAAGTCAACCTCTCATTTGACTTAGGTTGGTACAATATGGGGTATCGTGATTAATGCAATTAATGTAGGAGTATATATGTTAAACCAGGGCTTAATAATAATGTTTTAATTATTTAGCATATCTAATCATTGAAAAGCAAATATAATCATGATCATCCCATTAGCAATTCATCGATCAATTAATCTTGATTTGGAGAGCATGGCATTGAAGCTTAATTATGGATATTAGTCACGCTAATTCATTTTTAATTTAATTAAATGTATGGCATGTGAAGAATGGACCCCACGAGGTGATCCTTTTAGATTTAGTTTGAGTAATCACAAAATTACTTCTCTCATCTCATGATAAAACACTATTGTTTTTTTTTTTTTTTTTCCATTCATTTTTTTTGGATACCATTCCCTCGCCTAGTGGTATCTAAGTAGTAGTAATACATTTTGTGGGACACACTTTCGTCAAAAGTAAAATTTAAATCTGGATCACGGCCATTCAATAGATAATTCTAATGAGAAAATTAAAGTTTCTTCAACTCTATTAATTCACCTCTTGATTCACTTTACTTTTTAAATTGATATCAGATATTTTATACTTGTGAAATTTCAGAGTAAGACATGATGCACGATTTTAAAAAATTGAGCGTTCGCGCGAAACCGTTTTTTTTTTTAATAGCAGAAAATAAAAAAATAAATTTATCCTCTTAAAAAAACAATATAAGGGCAATTTCAAAAGGTTTTAATCAATAAGTAAATATTAGTAGATCATGATGATATTAAAATGAAATGGCGACACCTTTAATTTAATAATTGGTGATGGTGGTATTTGGCCATCACAATTTCCCTTTGAGCGCAAACAAACCCAAAGTGTCCTAAAAAAATACTTATTAATTAAAGAAATCTTGAAGATGAAGTAAAGGGAGTACTATGTTTTTGATTCAATACCCATATCGTCTTCTAAATATTCATTGTTATATATATATATTACCACTCATATTTTTGCATGTGACTAGAATGATAATATATACTCCCAAAACTTGTGTTTATCATATCTTCTTCTTTTTTTGGTGGGTGGGGAGTGTTATTTAAAAAAATTAATACTACAGTATTTGATTTCGAATTTTCACTTTGCGTTTGATAGTACAGTTCAGTTAACTCGAATATTAATAAACAAATTTATTTAATATTCATTTGAATTTGTCATTGTTAACCTTACAATCTGAAAAATAAAATACAAGCTATGCATTATCCAATTTATCGTGTCACACTCGGTACAAGTATATATTGTTCACTGTATATTTTTATTTTTATAATCTACCGAAATTATTAAATGTTCATTTTTATATTTTAGAAAAGTGGTCGAAAACACTCATTTTCCAACTTCATTTTTATGAGTACGTGTTTATATGTATTTGTGTTAGGCATGACTACATACATTGTGGTGTCATGTTTTTCCCCTACCCCATATTCATCTAGTTGCTTGTTTATTGAGCTTTGTGTCTTGATCTTTGTGGTATTTTTTGTGCTTCTTCAATGCATTCTTCTTTTTGTGTGATTATGAATGATTGATTGCTTCTTTGTGTTTGGAGATCGTTCCTAGTAAGGTGGAGTGATTTTATCTTTGTGAGTTATGTATACGTTATGATATCATGTCTTTGTGCCTTTGTGTGAATCTTTGTGAATGCTTCAAGTGAGGTGGAGTTTGTCTTTGTGTGTTTTCTTTGTGGACTAACTTCTACGTACGTAGACAATCTTTGTGTTTTCTTTGTGTGTTGTCTTTTGCAGGTATGTGGAAGTGGGTTGGGCGATGATGACAAAATTGTATGTGGATTGTGGATTGTAGTGGGGATGGCCAAAAAGGTGGAGAATGTTGGAATTTAGCCTAAGTGTGGTTTTGGCCATTGGGCCTATACACAAGGGCCCAACTTATTGGTGCCCTAGTTTTTGGCAGCCTTCCCATGTATTGAGTCACCCTCTCCATTAACAAAAAGACAAGACGAGAGACGCGTGATGTAAACGTGAGATTGGAAGAGTGGAGAACGGTAAAGGGAAGTGCTACCCATCTTAGTGTCTTGATTATTTCCACTAAGTCCCGATACAATTCCACACGAGTCTGAGCCCGTCTAAGTGACCCGAGTTCGAGTGGCGGCCGACGGCACCCAAACCCAACATTCCAACTTTATTTTTTATATCCACCTGAAGAGTAAAAAAAAACTTTTACATCCATTTTCACCTTTTTGAATAATTGAGACATTAATACCCTAAAAAAATATTGAATGAGTTCACCAAACAAAATTTCTAACCAACTTTGAAGTTGGAGGGAGAGTTACCAGATGTGCAATGAACCCTGAACTTTTTTTTAATTACTGTAATAATTATACGGCTATTAGTAATTGATATCAGAAAAGAAAAAAAGGACCACTAATATGGGGATCAATTCCACCGCAGACCAACTTCTTAAAGTTGATATCAGCAAATTAATCTCCGAGTATGAGTGTAACAAACCATAAATTCTTACCACCACCTCGTATCGATCCGGACCACGAAACCTAAAAGTCCATCCATTTAATGTAGCAATTGGGACCCGCCCCGAGTAAACCGGACCTCGGGTATTCCATGAAATCTGGGCCGTTGATACCTTATCTTAAAAAGACATAATTAGGGAGATATGGTTAAGCAGCATTAAAGAGGTTTTTTTTAAAGCAATAAATCTATGAGAAAATGACATGGGTGGGAAAACAATAGATTACAGCTATTCACACACTCTTTCGGCGCCAAAATTTACTTACGAAGCAATCATCTTATCATTTGTTTAATATTATTAATTATAAATAGAGATCATAAATTTCTTTGTCCAATTTTAATTAAAGTGATTAGCACCCGTACTAATTGTTCTTCTCTGTCTACCAAAACCATTTTTTTCTTTTCTTTTTTTTCACCTTTTCTCTTCTTTTATGAAAGTATTTTCTAATTTAAACGAGAATAAAAGAAAAAGTTAGGCAAACCAATTTATATCTGTTCCGTAAGTTTTGACCCCCATCCACTATCATCAAAAGTATATACACCATTCACAAGTACCTGACAAAAACTTTGGTCTGCATGTTTTTATTTTATTTAGTTATTTAATCGAATGTTATGTTCGACTTCATCAAATTTCAACTGAGCAGATTTTTTACCTAAACTTCATTCATTTTTAACTCTTTTATAAAATGAGAATAACTCAATTGAAGGTCTCAAAAATAATAAAATTATCAATTTAAAATTTAATTTTTTTTTATCAATCTAGGATGTAAAAGGATTTTAAAAAAAAAACTATCACATTCATACATATTAAGATTATATTTCACATCTTATAGTTTATATCTTTATTTATTTATATACTTTATTATATATTTCTGTCACTAGTATATTATTTTCTTTTCTTTTTTCCACTTGAATGATTTTTTTTTCAATTTTTTAATACCGTAAGAACTATATGATGTCAAATATAATTTTAAAGGGAAATTCTCAAATGCATCATGTGCACCAAAACAGGTTTGGTGCACATGCTTTTGTCCTTATCCTCCCACCCTAATTTATTATCCCTTTTTCTCACTTATGGTTATAATTCCATTTTTTTTCCTATTTATTAATTAATTAATTTATAATACATTAATTTATTAATTAATTAATTAATTTACCATTATTAAATAATTATTGTTCTCATTTTTATCGACCAATATTTACAATTATTAATTAATTTACAATTCTCATCACTTAATTAATTAATTTACAATTCTCATAAGCATGAGGTGTTAAAATCTTTCCAAACTTGTTTTTTTTTTTCGTTTTTTTTCTCTTTTTTTTCTCTTTTTTTTTTCGTTACTCACTTCCACTTTTCAATAATTACTCACTTTCAATAATAATAGTCCCTATTTTTCATTAATAAAATTTCCACTTTTCACTAATAACAGTTACCACTATTCAGTAACAAAATTTTCACTTTTCACTAATAATAATTACCAATTTTCAGTAACAAAATTTCCACTTTTCACTAATAATAGCTACCACTTTTCAGTAACAAAATTTCCACTTTTCAATAATAATAGTTATCACTTTTCAGTAACAAAGTTTCCACTTTTCAATAATAAGAATTACACTTTTCAGTTAAAATATCTACCACTTTTCAATAATAAAAATTACACTTTTCAGTTAAAATATCTACCACTTTTCAGTAACAAAATTTCCACTTTTCAATAATAAGAATTACACTTTTCAGTTAAAATATGTACCACTTTTCAATAATAAGAATTACACTTTTCAGTTAAAATATGTACCACTTTTCAATAATAAGAATTACACTTTTCAGTTAAAATATCTACCACTTTTCAATAATAAAAATTACATTTTTAAGTTAAAATATCTACCACTTTTCAGTAACAAAATTTTCACTTTTCAATAATAAGAATTACACTTTCAGTTAAAATATCTACCACTTTTCAATAATAAAAATTACACTTTTCAGTTAAAATATCTATCACTTTTCAATAATAAAAATTACATTTTTTAAGTTAAAATATCTACCACTTTTCAATAATAAGAATTACACTTTTCAGTTCAAATATCTACCACTTTTCAATAATAAGAATTACACTTTTCAGTTCAACTATCTACCACTTTCAATAATAAAAACTACATTTTTCAGTTAAAATATCTACCACTTTTCAATAATAATAATTACATTTTTCAATAACAAAATCTACCACTTTTCAGTAATAAGAATAACATTTTTTCAATTTTAATAATAATTTTAACGGTACAATTTATAATTAAATATACTCGTTTTAATTAATTAAGTTAACAATGATAACAATAAGCAAAATAAAAATGAAAATTATAGATTAATTAATAATTGTAAATTAATTAATTAATTGATGAGAATTGTAAGTTAATTAATAATTATAAATATTGATCGATAAAAATGAGAACTGTAATTAATTAATTAAGTAATGAAAAGTGGTAGATTTTATTATTGAAAAGTGGTATATATTTTAAATGAAAAATGTAGTTTTTATTATTGAAAGTGGTAGATATTTTAACTGAAAAAGTGTAATTCTTATTATTGAAAAGTGGTAGATATTTGAACTGAAAAATGTAATTCTTATTATTAAAAAGTGGTAGATATTTTAACTTAAAAATGTAATTTTTATTATTGAAAAGTGGTGTTTACTATTAGTGAAAAGTGGTGTTTACTATTAGTGAAAAGTGGTGTTTATTATTATTGAAAAGTGTTGATTATTATTAGTGAAAAGTGTTGATTTATTATTAGTGAAAAGTGGAAATAGTTATTATTGAAAAGTGTTGATTTATTATTAGTGAAAAGTGGAAATAGTTATTATTGAAAAGTGTTGATTATTATTAGTGAAAAGTGTTGATTTATTATTAGTGAAAATTGTTGTTTATTATTACTGAAAAGTGGAAATAGTTATTATTGAAAAATGTTGATTAATATTAGTGAAAAGTGGAAATAGTTATTAGTGAAAAGTGGAAGGAAATAGTTATTAGTGAAAAGTGGTGTCTACAATTACGGAAAAGTGGAAATATTTATTAGTGAAAAATGTTATTTATTATTCTTGAAAAGTGGAAATGAAATAGTTATTAGTGAAAAGTGGAAGGAAATAGTTATTAGTTTTTTTTTTTTTTTGAACAGTAAAATGGAATTTTCATATCACTTGAGTATTTAGGGTACTCAACCCATGAATTTACAAGTAAATCCTAACTAATATTCATGAACGAAACACAACCTCCACCAAACCCGCACGCCAATTAGTCTATGATGCAACTAAAAGGGTCGCAACACCAAGCCGATACCGAAGAATATTTTGTCAACAGATTTTGTCCTCCTAGCCAAGTCCAAAGATGAATTTTAATATTTTCTACTGCTTTTTTCACCTCCTTCCGTTCGTCATTAAATCTTGACTCATTTCGACACCTCCAGATCTCCCAAACAGCACAGGTCCATACACTTGCCATAAACTTCCTCTTTTTTCTACCTGCTCCAAATGCATCTGTGTGTTGTAATGCATGCACCTTTATGTTATTATGGGACACCATTTGCACTTTGATCCAGCTGTGTACCTGCTGCCATATTGCATTTGCAAAGGGGCATTCCAGCAGCACATGAACAGTTGATTCAACTTCACTATTGCATAGCTTGCATTGCATATCTCCAACTGGAATTAAGACGCCTCTCTTGCTGAGATTGTCGGTCGTCGCGAGTCTACCTCTCAAGCATTTCCACCCGATTAATTTTGCCTTCTTTGTCGCATAACAGCCCCACAGATTTTTGAAAACTTGGTTCTCTTCGATCAGGGCCGCCGCCGCACTTGAATCCTCGTGCAGGCTCGCGTATGCGCTGCTAGTTGAATACGCCCCATGTGGAGCAAGTGCCCAGCTCCAAGAGTCATCCATGCCCTGTGAGAGTTTTATTCTGTCTACCATCACAGATAATGCCATCAGTTCCTCCCTATCTCTCACGCTCAACACCCTTTCCCAGGCCCAATTCCATTGCCAACCACTGATCCCCCACTCCCCCATATTACTAATCATCAACTCCTTCTGCATACTTAAGTTATATAGTCCTGGAAATGATTCGCTCAGAGCCCCGACCTCTTCTACCCAAGGATCGCAGATTCGCTGAAGGGAAAAGTGGTGTCTACAATTACGGAAACGTGGAAATATTTATTAGTGAAAAATGTTATTTATTATTCTTGAAAAGTGGAAATAGTTATTAGTGAAAAGTGGAAGGAAATAGTTATTAGTGAAAAGTGGTGTCTACAATTACGGAAAAGTGGAAATATTTATTAGTGAAAAGTGGAAGGAAATAGTTATTAGTGAAAAGTGGTGTCTACAATTACGGAAAAGTGAAAATATTTATTAGTGAAAAATGTTATTTATTATTCTTGAAAAGTGGAAATAGTTATTAGGGAAAAGTGGAAGGAAATAGTTATTAGTGAAAAATGGTGTCTACAATTACGGAAAAGTGGAAATATTTATTAGTGAAAAATGTTATTTATTATTCTTGAAAAGTGGAAGGAAATAGTTATTAGTGAAAAATGGTGTCTACAATTACGGAAAAGTGGAAATATTTATTAGTGAAAAATGTTATTTATTATTTTTGAAAAGTGGAAGGAAATAGTTATTAGTGAAAAATGGTGTCTACAATTACGGAAAAGTGGAAATATTTATTAGTGAAAAATGTTATTTATTATTCTTGAAAAGTGGAAGGAAATAGTTATTAGTGAAAAATGGTGTGTTATTAGTGAAAAATGTTATTTATTATTCTTGAAAAGTGGAAGGAAATAGTTATTAGTGAAAAATGGTGTGTTATTAGTGAAAAATGGTGTCTACAATTACGGAAAAGTGGAAATATTTATTAGTTTTTTTTTTTTGATTACAAGTTAAATACCCATCCCATTTTCCCTCCCCATGACTCGAACCCAGGACCTAAGGCTTAGGTAGTGGTGCTCTAACCACTTGAGCTATCCCACTTTGTCGGAAATATTTATTAGTGAAAAATGTTATTTATTATTCTTGAAAAGTGGAAGGAAATAGTTAATGTTATTTATTATTCTGGAAAAGTGGAAGGAAATAGTTATTAGTGAAAAGTGGTATCTACAATTATGGAAAAGTGGAAATATTTATTAGTGAAAAATGTTATTTATTATTCTTGAAAAGTGGAAGGAAATATTTATTAGTGAAAAATGTTATTTATTATTCTTGAAAAGTGGAAGGAAATAGTTATTAGTGAAAAGTGGTATCTACAATTATGGAAAAGTGGAAATATTTATTAGTGAAAAATGTTATTTATTATTCTTGAAAAGTGGAAGGAAATAGTTATTAGTGAAAAGTGGTATCTACAATTACGGAAAAGTGGAAATATTTAGGTTTATTATTCTTGAAAAGTGGAAGGAAATAGTTATTAGTGAAAAGTGGTATCTACAATTACGGAAAAGACAGGTTTTGAACCTGTGACCTTATATCCGTTTATAAGTATCGTAACCGCTGAACTGGCAGTTAGTGTGTTTTTGAAAATTCGCGTTTTAGTATCTTATAGTTGGTCACTGATCGCATAGGGTGCACGTGCACCCTATGCACAGGAGACCAACTCAATTTTAAAATATACTCCACTAATTTTAAATTGGTAGTTTCTATCTTCTAGATATTACTCATTATTTTGTTAATTAACATAAAATAAGTATATAATAAAATAATAAATGTATAAGTGTATAACACTTGATAAGCTAGAAAGATATAGAGTTATGGAAAATACAATTCGTGACGAGTTATGGAAAATACAATTCATACTGTAAATTGCAAAAACGGAGTATTAAACCCGAATTAAAGATCGTGTTGGTTTAGTAAATAGTCCAAATCAATTACACTCATTTCCACATGCACTATAGAATAATACTAACACTTAATTGTAAAATAACTGTCCTTGAAGATTCATAAAGATGGATATAAATGAAATTAAAGATCGGAATTTCATTTCACCCATATTATTTACTTTGAACAATTAAATGTTAGAGCAAATAAAATATTACTTCCTCCATAAATAAATAATATTTTACCTTTTTTTTATTAAATTAAGAAAATATCATGTATTGATAAATTTATCTTTAATTAATGAATAATTCGACCATTTACCACATTTTATTATTTTATCTTTAATTAATGAATAATTCGACCATTTACCACATTTTATTATTTTAACTTACAATTATAAAAATATTTTTTCCACGCCTCTAAAGTTGGAATGAGAAATGATAAATTATGAATATTT
This sequence comes from Galeopsis tetrahit, assembly GCA_963675135.1. Lineage (NCBI taxonomy): Eukaryota > Viridiplantae > Streptophyta > Magnoliopsida > Lamiales > Lamiaceae > Galeopsis > Galeopsis tetrahit. The sequence continues at coordinate 73,716,440 of OY776129.1, forward strand.
TTAAAAATTAAAATGGATGTAAAATTAGAAGAAAATGTGTAAAAAAATGTTTAAAAAAATCATAAAAATTTATTACTCCTATGTACAAACACAAACTCATTTATTCCAAATTTTCAATTGGCAGCAGTAGTGCTAAATAATTTGGGGCTTGTTACAGCGGACGCACTATGATTTATACATTTGAGTTAATGAGGCAAATTTGGCGTCCGGGAGAAAAGGCGGGAAGCAAGCGCCGTCTAACGCCGGCAGTGAAAACGATGGGCAGCAAAACGACGGCTGTTAAAACAGACGGAAAAGTGGTTTGACCTGCAAAGCAGATTCCACTGTTGAGCCGACGGAAATCTGTAGTTATGTGCAGAGCGGTACAACGTATGTACGTATAACTATAAATCACCGCCTTTTTTTTCAGATTACTGTTGTATTATTCATCAACTTGATTTTAATCTGCAAAGAAACTCAGACCACCACCATTCATTTCAAAGAATTTAAAATTTCTTTTTTCTTTTTAAATATTACTTGCTCCCTAGTCCCTCCATGAATTATAAAATAAAAATAGATCCACCAAACGTATTGTGAGTTTGTAAATAAATTAAATAATATTTTAAATAATTAAGTGATGATTAAAATAAAAATAAAATTACGTTTTCTATAAAAAAAAAAAAGAGAATAAATTTGACAAAAGAACCAATAAAGCCACTAGACAGGCGGAATACTATATTTTAGATATGTAGTGCGGTGTTAAAAAAAAAAAAAACTACCAACGATTAATCATTTGTTTTACTTTTGAAAATCAGTCTAAAGTGTTTTGTATCTCTTTTTATCAAAATTTATGGAGTGATTTATAAGTTGGACATGCATGTGGTGCTTTTCACAGATCATGCATGTCTCAACTTTGTTATCAAATTGTCTTTGATTTTTCTAAATACGGGTGTTGTTATTCGAATTGAGTTAAATATTTGAAGTTTAAACATAACTTATGTCTCTGTTGAGTAAAACTCGTTTTATCACATTAACGAGCTGAAAATAGAGTTTACTCAATTTGCGAACGAGTCCAGCATATATAATACAATATTCATATTAATTTATAGTTATATTTTCTAAAAATAGAGTTTACTCGACTTGCAAAGAAACTAGCAATTAATCTTCACGAGCTTGAGCTCACCTCGTTTATTAATATGAATAAAGTGAGTTTGAGTTTTAACGGGTTGAGTTGCTCAATTTTTTTTGGATAACAACTCCAACAACATTTACATTGAATCATTTATATTTTGAATTTTAAAATACTATAGTATGATATTATAAAAGTCAACTCTATTAATAAATACAAATTCTATATAAATATCTATAAATCATATATATATATATAGAGAGAGAGAGAGTAATAATATATAACCAATCATCTATTTTTTTTAACTAGATTAATGAGTTGTAGGCCACGTTATTATCAATTATAATTTAAAATAAATAATAAAATCATATTAATATATTTTAAAGATAAATACAAATTTTTTTTATTTAAATATATTTTTCTAATTTTTTATCTTTCACCCTACTTTAATTAATTCTGTTTGGAAAACTCGTAAAAATTAGAAAACATCCCAAAACAAATTTTATTGAAACACAACTCTAGCTCTTCCAAAATTCACTGAAAACTATTTATGTTCGTCGAAGGTGTTTCATTGCGAGAGAGATAAGGAAATTATTTTGAGAGAGAGAGGGAAGGAAATTATTTTTCTTGTTCTTCATTTCAACCTGTGTTCTCCATCGAAAAACACCTAATCATACAAACAAATATTTAAGGTAATGTTTTAATTTGAAATTAAAAAAATTGAATTTGAGAGATAATATGAGAATTAAAAAACAAAATTGTATTAATTTTGAAGCAAAACAGACTAGTGCTCATTGTTAGCCTTATACATATTGATAAGGATGATAACTCGATAAGATTCAATCGGCTTTATGATGTTTTCTGCTTATCATTCCTCTGATTCCATAAAAAAAAACAAATGATTAATTCTATATCATTACTATATATATATATATATATATATATATATATATATATATATTTTGATAAGGATGATAACTTTATATATATATATATAAAGTTAAATTCTAAATTATTTAAATATAAAACAAATATATAATTACCAGTGTGGAGTAATTTAAAATCCACCAAATTTTAAAATGCATATTCAAAATATTCCAAATCTCAGAAGAATAAACATAGTGAAAGTTGAGTTTATCAAATTTAAATCAAATTATTTTTAAACGAAAAAAAAAGAGAAGAATTTGTTACAGTAATTTATTTGATGTAGCAATCAAGCCAAATAGAGAGAGCTTTTCACAAAGTTCGTTAGAAAACAAATCAATCAGTGGAGAAATAATAAAGTTGCTTAAGTTATAATAGACGGGCTAAGACGCGATTAGTGGGTTATCCTAGGAACCGGGAAATTAAATAAATAAAGGGACAAGAGTGTGAGACAGAGAGTATAAAAGCAACAAGATAAATAAAACCAACATGTTTGGATTCCATTTGACTGGAATATTTCCAACATATTTTACATATTACATCTATTTGACTCAAATCTGTCTCTTATTTGCCACTCTAATTACTAATTAACTAGTGGCATCGAATCATAATTGGACTTTCTTTTCCCCCTTAATGATTATTAATCCCTCATTGTCTTTGTAACTAATTTAGATGTCCAGTTATTATTTACATGTTTTAGGGTAATGGTTTTCAATTTTCATGATATTTAATTTCAAATTTTTGTTTGTTTATTCCTATTTTGGTATAAATTTAATCAAGCTCAATTCGGGTTACACCGAATTAAAATTTATTCGTACTCGATTCGATTAATTATAAAATAAGCTCAAACATGATTTTTAAGTTCTATAACATTTCAATAAACTTTTTGGATGCATATACATGTGTACTTCTCAAATGATTTATAAATTAGTATTTTTGGATTACTCAATTATGTATGGTATAATGCTACACCGCTATTGCGAATTTCTGGAAATTTTGTAGGTCAAGCACCCAAACCAAATTCAGATGTAAAGTATATGAATTTTGCAAAAACGTTTCAGATCAAAATAGTTAAAAACGCATCACTTCAAACTTGAAAAAATTGCTCGAAAACTCATCTAATGAGTTCAACAAATTAATATTTCAATTTAGTAATGTTTTTTTTATTTAATTTCTTGATAGAGAAAAAAGAAAAAATAAAGAACTTGATAACATTTGAGTAGAGGGGAATACTTATGAAAAAAAGGATTGGTCTTATATAGAATCAATTCCTTATAAGGAATTGAGTTGACTTGGTCAACTTAAAGTTAAATATTCAAGAATATTGTTAACCCTAAATATTCTTGACTTGATTTTTTTTTTATTATTATTTTTTTTTAAATTTTTTTTATTGATAATTTTTTTCCGAAATTATGTGTTGAAAAGTGTAAGTTAATATTATTAAAAAGTGTAACACAATATTACTAAAAAGTGTAACACATTTTTTTATTAAAAAGTGTAAGTCATTATAATTGAAAAGTGCAACACAACTTTTAATGAAAAGTATAAGTCATTATAACTAGAAAATGCAAGTTAGTATAACTAGAAAGTGCAACACAATATTATTAAAAAGTGCATGTCAATATACTTGAAAAGTGCAACACAATATTTTAATGAAAATTGTAAGTTATTATAACTGAAAAGTGTAACAAAATACGAGTAAAAAGTGTAACATAACATTACTAAAAAGTGTAAGTCACTATAACTGAACATATTGTTGAAAATTGTAAGTCACTACAACTGAAAAGTGCAACAAAATATGACTAAAAGGTGTAGCATAACATTACTAAAAAGTGTAAGTCAATATAACTAAAAAATATTGTTGAAAATAGTAAGTCACTACAACTGAAAAGTGCAACAAAATATGTGTAACATAACATCACTAACAAGTGTATGTCATTATAACTGAAATTATTATTTCAAGTGTATGTCATTATAACTGAAATTATTATTGCAAATATTGTAAAATAACATGCTAAAAAATTGTAAATTACATGATACACTTTTCCTTATTTTCAACATGCACTTTTGTAATTAAAAAAAAAATGTGAAAATTGTTAGATGTAAGAGTTGAACACTAGACCTTAACATAAAAAAAACTATTTCTTAACTGTTTAAGCTACATAAATTCACATACATGTTTTTCACGTATTTTATTTTTATTATCAATCCTACCAATTTTTTAAAATTTACTCAATTCTTTACAAGGAATTGAGTCTACGAGAGACCTACCCATGAAAAAAATATACTTCCTCCATAAATGTCATTTTATAAATGAAATTTATTTCAAATTAAATGTTATTTTAGCTAGCTATTTCTCCTAATTTACCTCATAAATATTCCTAAAAGATGTCTTATAATTTTTTAATATTCTAATAACAATATGCAATATTAGCACAAATAAAAAAATATGCAGAAAAAGTCGCAGATTGAAAGTGGATCAAACATACGGAGTATATTTTTATAAAATTTACACAAAATAAACAGAAAAACTCGCTATCAGATTTGTGTTACATTGTTATCGTAAAAGTACTACGTATGTGCTACTAACTTACTGTAAGAATAAATAACAAGGTTTTCATTATACCAACACATACTAATATATATATATATACAGTGACGGAGCCAGAAATTTTAGATTGGGGGCCCGATTTACATTACTATAAAGATAAAATAATATTATATTTAATTCATTATAAATTTTGATTGTTTCGACTCATAAGAGGTGAAACGGTGTTAAAATTATTAGACAAATGTATAACTTAAAATATATTCCCTCCATCCCGTAATGACTTGAATACGTTGATAAGTTCATTTTTTAAGAAATGTGAATTTAGTGAGGTGTGGGGTCAAATAAATAAATGAGGAGTATTTTTGGTGATTTAGTGAAGTATAAAAGAAATTTAATGAGGTGTTAAAAAAAATTAGTGAGATGTAGGAAAGAATGTAGATAAAAATGAGTGACAATTTTAAAAATAAAATAATGTAGTGAGAATATTAATTTTGTAGATTATTTACCTATTATGAGTGTACAAATAATTTTGAAACGTCTCAAATAAAAAAAAGGTATAGAAATAATTATAAAACTAAAGAAATATACATAATAAAAAAAAAAAGTGGTGGGGGGCCCACTGCCCCCGCTGGGCCCTATGTGGCTCCGTCCTTGTATATATATGTATTGCTTTTTGCACAATTTTTGTGAAAATACTCATTTAACTTGTTTGGACCCGTTAATGTAAAATTTAAAAAGGACCGAGGGAGTATTTAATTTGATATATATTTCATCGGTTTAATTTTATAATTCCCATTTTTTTATTACTGTTCAATTTTATAATTCTCATTTAAAAAAAAGAATAATATTTTCACACACTATTTTATTTCTACTTTATTTTTATTCACATTTTTCATTTTTACATAAACAATTAGTTTTCTTTAAAATTGAACAAATGCTAATATTTAAAAAAAAAAATACTTATTTGAAACGAAACGGGGGGAGTACTTACTGACTACTGAAGTATAAGAATTTATATTTAAAAAAATACAGTAGTTTATCTGTAAATTATAAAATAGAGGGGATTTCGGGAGAGGCACCTGTCAATGGTCCAATGCTATGTACTAGTCAAAGCCTTAATATGAAAGCAAGTATAATGACAAAAATGGACAGACAATATATAGGTTAGCAGCTTACATGTAAATTATTGCAGTAGAAAAATTGGGAGTTTTATCAATTCACAATTTAAAAAATATTGTATTAAAACTATCAATTTAAAAATTGAAAGGATTTTTATTGCATTTATAATTTAGAAGATAGAAAATTATCAATTTAAAGTATAAAAATCAACAATTTATAACTCACATATTTTAAGTCCACATTTTATTATATAGGCTATCAAACAATTTTAAATCAGAAAATAAAATAGTAATAAGAAAAATAGTAATGTATATATATATAAATTTTAAAAAAAAACCACCGGTTCAACCGTCCGGTCGGTTGTTAGCCATTCTCGATTGGCAATTACTTGTGTGTACTAGTTACCTCCATGTAACTTGTTTTTTTTTAATACAATTTTCTAAATAGATGAATTTTACTCATGAGTTATGGTAAATACAATATAATATTAATTTAAATACAGTATAATATTAGTTCAAATACCGTATAGTATTAATTTAAATACAATATAGTATTAGTTTAAATATTAAAAAGGAACCAGTTACATGTATGTAACTGGTACACAAGAGTGTAACCCTTCTCGGTTCTAACTAGTACTTATCAAATTCAATTCAATTTTGGGTTAATTGCAAATTAAATCACCATCTCTCATTGAATTGCATTTTAATCTAAACTTTTGAATAATTGCAAATAAAATCATCACCTTTAAATATTGTTGCAATTTAGACTTCTAGACAATCTCATTTGTGTTCGAATTTAACGTTTCAAGATTAGATCGAAATAAAAAACAATGTTGTTTCATTAAGGAGGTGCAACATCAACTAGCCACATTAGATTTGGACAAAAATGAAACTATCAAGAAGTTCAAATTGCAACAATATTTAAAGGTGATTTTATTTGCAATTATTCAAAAGTTTAGATTAAATTGCAATTCAACAAATGGTGGTGATTTAATTTGCGAGCCTTCAATTTTCAGTTGTTAGTTAATTAGTTACCTTTTTATTTGTACTTTTTTTTTCTATAAATATTACAATCTTCACTCAAAAAATCAAACTTACCGTTGTAATTTTTTTCGTTGCTTCACTCCTAAGTTTGTACTTCTAAGTTTTTGAACGACTTCTTCATTGAAAAGGGTAAACATTGATTTTAATATTTTCAAAATCTAAATTGATACTATAGTTTTTTTTTTTTGTTTTTTTTTTTTTGGTCTTAGAGTTTTACTAATTTTCCATCATTTCACACCTAAATCAATAGAAAACACCTTTTAAATTTTATTATTTTATATTGATAATTTTACTATATTTCAAGTACTCAATTGAAAACATTACTAAAATTGACAATATACCAAAACATTATACAAAAAAAAAAGGAAAAAAAGAAAAAAGATGTTGCAGGCTACTATTCAAGGTAAAATTAATTCAACCTTCAAGTTAAGTTTAATATACTTTTGACCCCAATATTAATTAAAAATATTACTAAAATTGACAATATACTAAAAAATTACTCCTTCTGTCCACCAAAAGTGTGCTCACTTTTTTTTATATATGCTTTTAAAAAAAATCATATTTTAATTATAAATAATATATTTAATATAATGAGTTAAAAATATATTTGGTATTTAAAAATTATATTTTAATTATAAAGAATATATTTAATATAATGAGTTAAAAATACATTTGGTAGATACTCAATCTTGTTAGTAACGTAAAAAAAATATTCGAAAGTTAACTACGGAGTATTTAAATAGAATAAGCACATTTTTTGTGAACCCAAAAAAAGAAATGAGCACACTTTTGGTGGACGGGGGGAGTACAAGAGAACGAAAGAGGAAAATGGATGTTGCAGGCTACTACTCAAGGTAAAATTAATTCAATCTTCAAGTTAGGTTTAATATACTTTTGACCCGGCCATGTCACATCTCCTATGTTCAATTGCAAGTATTTGTAAAAAAATGAGGTAATAAAAATAAAATTTCCCTACTCAATATCCCAATATAAATGATGGTAAAATCTATTTAATCTTGGGTCCTGTCACACCTATACCATAGTGTGTGTTTTTTTAAGATTTTTTGTATTCAATATGTTCTAATTATTTAACCAATTGTTGATGGTGGGGTGCTTGAATGTTATTTTTATTTAGTTTCAGTTTAGACAGAGGATTCAAATTGCTCTTTTATACTCAAATTAAAGCACGGACCTAGTGACCTACTATGAAATGAAACAGTCGGTGCCTTTGTATTCAAATATTGAAATATGCTTTATTTCATTTAAATTCAAAATTTCCTCCTTTTGTATTTATATTCATTTTTCTTTATTACTAATATATTATTCAAGTTCAAGACTTTTTGTACCTTTCATAACAAAGATAGGCATCTTCAACTTCAACCATAAGTCTCATTTGAAGGATATAATTGGACCTCAATGCGGTAGTTACTAAAAAATGGGGACCAAATTGCACAAAATTTTGACTTATGAAACGTAAAATGCAATTATCCTCCATTTGGGTGTGATATGTGTCAATGTGATGTGGTTTACTTTAGCTGAACGCATACCCGGTCGCCCACCACCGGACCCCGCACCCTTGCTTGGCCTTAGCCACTCTTCTCCTTCCTAATTTTCAGTGTTACTCTAAGTAATACACCCGACTACCATATAACTTTAGAAACGAGATTTAATGTGAAAGATATATATTCGGATTATAAAAGTAAAATAGTTATTAAAGATGTATTAGTCAATAAAAAAAAGATAATAAATATATTTTTTATGTGGAAAAAGTAATACTAGCATGTAGGGTAATTTTAAAATATTGGAAAAAGATAAAAAATAATAAACATTTAATAAGGGGCAAACTAAAATAGAAAAAAAGATAATCTAATTTAACTAGGGACGGAGATAATAGTATAATACATTTTTAAAAAATATTCATTTGATGTATGATAAAGTCGTTATGTGGTTAGTTTATACCTGATTTGTATATTGTGAATCAGGGTGGAAGTAGGTTGGCCACTCGATGAAGGCCTACGACATGATTCGTTAAGGACTTGATCAGGCTTAATCTATTAGAGAATGTTTGTTTTGAGATTATGTAGGATGGAGAAAATTTTAAATGGGGAAATTCTAATAAATAATAAATTGTGTGTGTTTGTTTTGAGATTTTGAGTAGAATTAATAGTATGATGTAATAATAGGATGTATAGATATTTTTAGAAATGAGTGTAGTTGAATGGAGAAATTCGAATGTAAAATTTCGAAGTAGAACAAAACGTGGGACGGGTGAGTCCCAAAACAAACACCCCTTAATAACATGAGCTTGGTTAAGAGCCTTTAAAAAGTCTACTCCCCCAATTTGAGTGAAAGTTACCCAATTAAAATTATATATTCTTCATTTTCCACAATTGTTTGTACCTTCAAAAAAGGGAAACATTTTCATAAACCCCACATTCACAATATTCACATATTTACACAAAATGTCATTACTTTTACCCTCAATTCAATCATTGACTTTATTTTATTTATAAAAATTTACAAAATTACCCTAAACACTCAACTCATTACATTTGTTTCTTATGTGTGCCCATTTTTTTGTGAAAAGAACTGTGAAAACAGGCCGACGGGACGGGGCAGGTCAAAACCGTAAAAACCCGTCAATTGGCGGGCCGACCCATAAAATCTCAACCAAACCCACAAATGAACGGGCCGCGGGTTTCGACGGGGCAACTTGATTTTTCTTAAAATTATTTATTAAATTGATGATATTCATCTCCAAAATTATTTACTCGACGCTCATTATTAAATCTATTATCTTAATCTAAAATTTAATAATTAAACTATAATTGGAAGATCGACGTTTGACGTTGGAACTAAAACAAGCGGTGCGAATTTATAATGCGAGACAAAGACTTGTTGTGTTTGACTATTTTTTGCTTCTAAATTTTGATTGTTAATTGTATGCAACGACTAGATTTTAAGTTGTTGAATAAATTTCAAAGATTTTGTTAGCTTTTTTTTATTTTTCTATAATATTAAACTAATTATAATAATAAAATAATAATAAAATTATTAATTTTTTATTTAAAATATAAAAAGACGAGATAGCGGGTTGGCCCGCCCCCAATCCGCCAAAACACGCGGCCCAAATGGGACGATCCCTATGGGGATGTTTGTTTTGGGATTATGTAGGATGGGGGAAATCCTGGATGGAGAAATCTTGGATGGGGTAATCCTGATGAATAGTAATTGTGTGTGTTTATTTTGGGATTTTGAGTAGGATGAGATGTAACTTTATGTCAAATCAAATTGTGTAAGAGTAGTTGAATGAGATGTAATAGTAGAATGCATATGTACTTTTATGGGTGGATGGGGAAATCCGAATGTGAAATCTCAAAGTAGAACCGTCCCACGTCCTCGGTTAAGTCCCAAAACAAACATGCCTATAGTTCCGCCTCTTAACCGACTAAGAAAAATTGACCGTATATGAAAATAATTGCACCTACGTAAAGGTTAAATTACAAGTATTGGAAAAGTGTATTTTATTATTACTCCCTCCATCCATGAAAAGTAGGGACATGGGGATGGGGCACAAGTTTTAAGAAAATTGTAGATAAAGTAGATAAAGTAAGGGTATTATAGAGTATTGTGGGGTCCATTGTGAATAAAATGATTGTTTAGGAATAAAGTTGATGACAAATTGAGTAATTAAGTGATAGTTGAAGGGTGATAGTTTCATAAAGTGCATGGGACTACATTTGGTGGACAAAGAATATGTGTCAAATGGGACTACTTTTCGTGGACGGAGGGATTATTATTTACTAACACAATTTGTTTCAAGGGTGTTTTGGGCAATGTGAGAAAGGTGGATGGCAAAATTGTAAAGCAAAGTGAAAAATAGTAAACCCTAAAAACAGCTCCCACGGCCTCCCTTCTATTTGCGTACACATGCAACGCATTACCTGCCACGTGTGCAAAGATGACGACAAATGTCCGGTTTCTCTGCCACCACTACTCAACGAATCACAAAGGCGCCTACACGTTGTCATCACTCACTACTCCACCACCCTTTTTTCCCTCTAACCAAATTAATTATTTATCTAAATTTTAATTATTTCCTTAATTAATGGAAATTGTAGTAACTACGTGATTGCCTGTCACACTATATACTAATACAATTGAGACTCAATTAAAGAATAACAACGACAACAAAACAAATATCTCCCAATTAGGTTACAAAATATTTATTTAGAATTACTGCCCACAGTATTGCATGAGTTGTAAATGAATCGCATTAACACAGATGCATTAGTATAGTGCTGTACTGCTGTGGTGCAATAAATCCATGGGTGTTTTTACACTTATTTAGAATTTTATTTAATGAAATTCAAAAAAATTCATTAAATAAAAAATGCTGTAAAAAAAAAAAAAACGCGTATGTGACAGCTTATACATAATACACTAAACAGGTTTCATTTTAGAAAGAAATATAAATCAAATACTAAATGGAGATGACACCATTTAACACGAGAATCATCTAAATTTTTTGCTATATATTACTGCATTTAACGTTTAAACTCGTTTTTTTTTTCCACATTTTGAATTACTGTTCTAAGCCAATTTTAAATTTTTACTGAACTTGTCTTTTAATCCATTTATTACTTTTATTGAACTGAACTTATAATAATAATAACTCTTGAACCCGCCTATTATACGAGCTTAATTATTTTCCCTAATGAAAGATAGGTTAAAATTCATTAACTCGATGATTTTATGAAAAATATATTTTTTTATACTTGAAGAAATTATGTTTCTTGTTTTCTTAATTAAATTTGTGATCCGGATAACAAACATAGATTATATATAAAAAATAAATAAATTAGAAATCAATGGGTCATAATTGGTTTTTTCCTTAATTAAAGATGTGAAATTTAATTTATATAAAATACTCACAAAAACTTATAGTATAAAATGAAAATAAGTAATTTAAGATAAAAATAAGGTAAAAAAATCACATGTAAAATATAACTCCCTCCCCGTTTTTTTTATAAGATGTTTTAGACATTTTTTTCTTGTGCATAAATGTTTTAGATTTTTTACAATGTATTTCAATTGGAAACAATCATAATTTCTAAATTACTCTAATTAACTAATTTTCAAGTCAAATCTTTTTCCTATACAAACTTGCCATGTAAAATATTTAATATGTATTATGGAATGAAATTAATAAAATTAGAAACATACTCTTTCTTAATTCTAATAAATTACTCTAAAACATTAAAAAAAAAAAAAAAGAGGGAGTAAATTCTTAAAAACAATTTCAATAAAAATATTATATTTAATGTGTGAAATTCATATAAGGGCAACTCATAAGTATGGTTTGATATTATAGAATTATGAAAATTAGAGAGAATTTAAAATATAATTTGAAATGAATAGGCTTAAATGCTCTAACTCTATATAGGCGGGACCCAAATCCTGGGTCACATGCGAACCGAGTGAGCGGTGTCAGATACGGTACGGACCCCACTAACACCACCACCTTCTTACCTGGCTACAACTCTTTCCAACAGTTTTTCTAAACTTTCTGCCGCCGCGCGTGACTTCATTCTCCACCGCCGCGCGTGTCTCACACCACCCTCTAGGGTTCCCCTTCTTTCGCCTTATAAAACCCACTACCCGCCTCCACACTGCCACTCTCTCTCTCCTCCCCCAGAATTCTCTCTCTCAATATCTCGCTGGCTCCCGGGATATTTTCCCACCATCTCTGCCTACTTTCGGAATACCCGCCTCGCCTTTAGACATTTATATACACAGCGAAGTTTGTATCTATAATCTCAGTTGTTATGGCTCAAGAGCTTGATGACGGAGAGTTCTGGCTGCCGTCGGAGTTTTTGACGGACGATGACCTCTTGATGGATTTCAAAATCGAAGACAATACCCAAACGAAGCGAGATGATTTTTCTCATGTGTTTGGGGCCTCCTCTGGTTTTTACTCGGATCTGAGTTCACCCGTTGAGTCAGTTACAGGCTCCACGGAAACAGAGAGCGATGAAGATGAGCTTATCTCTGCGTTAACGCGTAAGATGGCCAACTCCACTCTGCAGCAGGACGCCTGCTTTTCTACTGAATACACATCAAAGGTAGCTATTAACTATTAATACTTCCATGTTTTCTTCTATTTTCCCCCTATTTATTTATTTATGACCTAACTTTTTAATTGCTTATAGGGTTTGAAGCTATCCGGGTCGCCTCAATCAACTCTGTGCGGGTTCAAACCTGTTTCCAGCCAGAGCAGCCCCAACGGCGTTTCCCGTGTCTCTTCGCCGACGAATACCAAGGAGGCTGTAGGATGGGATTTGCTCTATGCGGCTGCAGGGGAAGTTGCTAGAATGTGGAGAACTGAAGAAGCGACGCCGTTTCGTTCAACAAATCCCTTCGTTCCACCGCCCAAACCAGTTTCCGTTACCGCACCCGATAAGAAAACGAATCCTGTCACCGGGTTTTACCCGAATCATGCTCAAAACGATGCCCATCTCGCCTACCTACAGTTGCAAGCAGCTCATGTTAGTATTTGTCCTCTTTAATTATCTCTATGTTTCACTTACATGTCCCAATCTAACTGTTTCTAATTTTTTTTTACAGTTTCAGCGGATTAAGCATCAGCAGATGATGAAAAACGATGTCAGGGCCCCGGAGAAAGTGAACTACCAGTTTCCGAATGGGAAGATAAGTGGGGAAATTGGGAGAACGCAAGGTTTATCAACGTCGGCTTGGCCTACTCTGCAACAGTCTCAGCAGCAGCAGCAACCCTGTTCAGGAATGAGAGCGGTTTTTCTTGGAGAAAACGTCGTGAAGAAGGAAAGAACCGGAACGGGAGTGTTTCTACCCAGAAGATTTAGTGCAAACTCCGCCGATACTCGGAAGAAAGCAGGTCATTATTTCAATAATCCCTCTTTGCAGTACGGAAATCTAGCATTATTTCAATTTTTTTGACTGCCTGTCACATGTCATGGAATTAATTACAAGTTACTGTTCATTGTCTCTATTGATTCTAGATCTGTTTCTGTTTTTAAGATTTGTGTTCCTATATGCTGATGATATGTATGTAATATTCATATTCAGGCTCCACCACCGTATTGCTTCCAGAAAAAGTGGTTCATGCTTTGAACTTGAATCTTGACTCCATTGATGCTCAACCGCCTCTAAGATGCAACCGAAATTTCACTCCAGAATATGGTATGAAATTTGGGGCTTTTTTGCCCTTCTGTCTTTTACTCAAAAGTGTGTATGTTGTCCTAAATAGTGAACAATTTTGAATTTTTCAGATGCAGCTATAAATCAGAGAAACAATATTCTGATGGCTCAACAGAGTAGAACCCGTATACCGCAGCCTGTGATGAATCAAGAACTCAGGCTCCCTCAAGAGTGGACTTACTAAGTTGGCCCGACCCGGTCCGTAGAAGCATTATTTAAATTTGAAGATTTTTTTATTAAGAAGATTTGTTTGGATTTTAAAGAATTATTATTAGATGGAGGAGAATTGTAGTTTTTGGTCCGAAGGATTAGATAAAAGGGTATACTAGATGGAGGTGATTAGTAGTAGATTAGGGACAGTTGCAGTGGTAATTAAGTAGATGATTATGAAAAAAAGAATGTAAGCCGGGTGGAAATGGTTCTATTTTTAGCTTTTACATCACAGAAGAAATAAATGAATGTCAGTTAGTGGATGAATCAGTATCAGTGAAACAGAGTTCATTTGGGTTGGCTCGTGGTACAAGAAAGTTGAAGATGACAGCTTCGTATCATATGGAGGGTGATATTAGTGATAAAGAAATAAAAGGGAGGTTTTCTTTATATTTTTATAAGCTTTTTAATAGGGTGATTAATTAATTACTAAGCCCTCTTAATTGTAGAGGGTTAATCAGTAAGTTGGGGTCTCGTTTTGGTTGATACCTCAGCCCTGTTTTTGGCTGTAGTTTGTGTATTAAATGGATGACGGTTTGTTTGTAGTGAATGCCTATTTATTTGCATTTGATTCTTCTATTTATATCATAGTCTTTGGATTAATTGTGTTTTATTAGTAGTATTGTAATTGTGGTCAAAGCATGGGGAGATGTAAAAGCTCTGGCTCATGCTCCAACACCCTGGCTTTTGACCATTTGTGTCTCGACTCTACATGAATCCCTCTTTTGTGTCTTTATAAAAGTTGTCTATGGTGTTGCTTAGTTGGATTCCTGCAGTTACAACTCAATGTTTAGATTTTTCTTTCGTGATAGTGCTAAACACTATACCATGGAAGTCTTTATGGGAAACACGCTTTTCATAGCGGATTGTTTCTCTCGTTTCTAGTGCATTGATATTTTCATTTGTTAGTAACTTACGACACTTTAAAAGGTGAACAATCTTTTTCTATAATATTAAGTTGGATGAGATTTAAGAGTTAGATCTGAGTGTGTATTGGTCGTCTTTTTCTTTATTTTTAAAACGGCACATTATTGTGCTACTTTACTGTCATATAGTATGATAATTTGATAATGTTTAATTGTGTGAACAGGGGTTTTTGAGTTGAACAAACTGAATTCCGGCTCCGACATGCACATGTTATATTTAGATATGAAAAAAAAGGGGGGGATGTATGTATTAGTGTACACATCAATTTTTAAAGATAAAAATATGAGTCGATCAACATGAATTGTATCATGTACCTCATATGTAGAGGAGTAAATTAGGTGCAAGGAAAAATGGAATATTGGATTTAATGTAAACATGGTTTTTGCAAATGGAGTGCCACTACTGTATTAGATTTGTACATATGGTGTAAAAATGTGACCATATGCAAATTAGAAATTTATGAGCAATTATTGTATGAGGTCATATCATACATTAAAGTGATGCTGTACTTTTGCAAAATTTTAAAAAATATTTTGTGGAAATAAAATTTTTGTAACACGTAAATTTATCTTGTGTTTTTATGCAGTAACTTCTTCCACTGTTGCTTTAATATTTTGGGTGGGGAGTGGGAAGGGTATGGCCATCGTCCCTTTAGATTTATTTAAATTTTAGTAGTGATTGATTGGATGGATATTATTATAGTGTAGGTATGAATGAATTCCAAGCCATGTGCCTTGCCTTGCGGCGACACCCCTCGTGCCCTATCCAACCACACTAATTTATAATCAAATCAATACTACAAAAGATATTCTTGAATAACATTTAGTTTATCTTTTTTCATTTAAAAGATTTTGATTACATCTAATTATCTAAACTTGTGATATATACCAAAAAGTGTGACTGTTGGTACTCAAGAGAAAAGTGTAACTTATATTTTACTTTTGTTGAAAAGAAAAGCACAAGGCAATATGATGGATTATTACAGGATACTATCTATCTTAGTATTGAAGAAAGAATGTGGAGATGATGGGAGAATGGGGCCTGTTGGTGTTCTCCATGTTTTGTGAACTGGCCTCATCTCTATATTTGACTTCACATCCTTCGCCTCTCTTAATCTTTGCCCTTTTTTGCGAGCTGGATATTGGATTCCTTCAACCTATTTCCTACATTGACAAATAATTTATTACACACAGCTTTTTATTTGTCTAGGGATGATATTACATGATCAACCTCTTGAAAACCTTACATTTCTTGAGGAATTTCTACGGTATATAAACATCTTTAAATGAATCTTTTAATGGTAGCTAGTTGTGATCAAGAAATCATCGATTTTGTTCAGTTGGCCGAAAATATTTTACATGAATTTATTGTATTATAGGTGATTCTAGTACTACACGCCGCGTCTTACAATAAATATCGATATTAATATCTTTCTAAATAGTTACTTAAAATTAAATACAGTATATTTAAAATAACATTTAAATGCGACTACAGTGCTACACACCGCGTCTTACAATAAATATGAATATTAATATCTCTCTAAATAGTTATTTAAAATAACATTTAAATGTGATTTCAGTACTACACGCCGCGTCTTACAATAAATATCGACATAAATGACTCTCTAGATAGTTACTTAAAATTAAATATATTTAAAATAACATTTAAATGTGCTTTCAGTACTACACGCAGTGTCTTACAATAAATATCGATATTAATATCTTCCTAAATAGTTACTTAAAATTAAATATATTTAAAATAACTTTTGAATATGATCTGAGTACTACATGCCGCGTCTTACAATAAATATTGACTTAAATGTCTCTCTAGATAGTTACTTAAAATTAAATATATTTTAAATAACAATTAAATATGATTTCAGTACTACACGCCGCTGTCTTACAATAAATAACGATATTAATATCTCCTTAAATAGTTACTTAAAATTAAATATATTTAAATAACATTTAAATGGACTACACTGCTACACACCGCGTCTTACCATAAATATCGATATTAATATCTCTCTAAATAGTTAGTTAAAATTAAATATATTTAAAATAGCATTTGAATATGACCTGATTATACACGCCACGTCTTACAACGCGTCTTACAATAAATATCGACGTAAATGTCTCTCTAGATAGTTACTTAAAAATAAATATATTTAAAATAACATTTAAATGTGATTCTAGTACTATACACTGTGTTACCACAAATATCAACATTAATATTTCTCTAAATAGCTACTTAAAATAAAATATAATTAAAACAACCATTCAATGTGATTCCAGGATTTCACTTGATGCAGCGTCTTACAATAAATATCGAGTAATAATATCCTTCTAAATTGTTACTCAAATTTAGCTAATGTTTGCCCTTAGAATTTCATACTTCAAAATTTGTTAAACATTAATTACTCTTATTAATTAGGGGTAAAATTGATAATAAAGTATTTAATATTAAAGTAAAAAAGAAAATGTGGTTATAATTTGAGAGATTAAAAAAAAAGAAATACGTGACTATTTTTGTGAGTATAACTAAGACAGTAATTAAATGTGACTCGACTAAATGTTCGAAGTATTTCTCGATTCTTCCATATTGATATTGAAATGGATTTGAAATTCAAATATACCCAAAATTGCTGGAAGGCAAATGAAATGACGTCTGTAAGTGAGCAGAGGACTCAAGAATGAGGTAAGGGAGCGTATAAAATGAGGGGTGCAAATGGAAAATAAAAACTGTTTATGTACCTAAGAGAAAAAAAAAATGAGCCTAATTACCTAAGGTACTGTTTGGTTAGAAATTGTGGTGGATGTGGATGGAGATTGGAAAAATATGGATGGGGTCATCCATGAATAGTAATTGAATAATAGTTGTGTTTGGATCGAGATTGAAAAATAGATGTGGATGGAGAAATTTATGTCAAATTAAGTAGGAGAGAGAATAAATGTGTGTAAGAAAGTAGGAGAGAGAATAAATGTGTGGAAGAAAAGTAGGATGTAGGGAAAAAAAGTAGGAGAGAGAATAGATGTCTGAAAAAAAAGTAGGAGAGAGAATGAGTTATTAAAAGAAAAAAATGGTGATGTGATTGTATAAAAATAGATTTGTAAGTGTATTATAGGAATGAATGTGTATTTGGATGAATATTTGAATGGAGAAGGATGAGATGGGGGATGACTCATCCAAATTCGGATGGACCAATCCCAAGGTAAAAAAACTCTAGTAAGAGGTAATATCAGAAATTTGAATATTGTAGATCAGAATTAACTCATTGGCCATTACTATAAAATTTCAAAATTCTTAAATTCATTTATGAGGGGGCAAGTTGCAAGTCGTCGGCACAACAGAACAATCTTAATTGCAACAAATTGGGATAAAATAAGAAAATAAAATTTTAAAACAAACATATTGGAATTATTTTGTAACGTGTTGACTTGTCTTAAGTTACGTTTGTAGATGATGACCCAAACATGCAAATTAGAGGTAGGCGTTTTCAATCGTTGTAATAATCGAGCTTTAATATATATAATAAACGTAGCTAGTTTTATTAATTTCTTCGTGGTTTAGCGTAACATCCAAATCGGCTAAACTCAATTTAGTATTATTTATTGTCAATTTAAGTAGTATAATCTGACATCTGTTAGCATATAAGAGTAGTTTGACGTTCCTTTTATCTAATGTTTAATAATATATCAAACTCCTTAAGTAAACTGCTTACTTTCAATGGTTGCTCACCAACTATCAAGAATCAGTCTTCTAAGTTTCTAAGCAACATGTACATTATTTTGCCCACATGATTTTAGTTTTTTTTAAAATTCATTATTGATGTTGTATTTTATTAGCATGTAGTTTATTATCACTTATTCAATTTGGACGTCACGTTTTAAGTTTTTCATTTTTAAAAATGATAAAATTTACAAAGAAAAAAATAAAAAGATATACACACAAAGAAGTAATTAGGACACAAAAAAATAATCACATAGTAGTGACAAGTAAAGTAAAAAGAAGAGAACAATATGAAATAGTTTATGTTGGGTTTGAGCCTAAGTGGTGTTTAGGCCTGTAAGGCCCAATTCATGTCTTGCTCTAATTTTGAAGGCAGTCTCACTTTGTATGCGTGCTGTCTCCTTCTCCTCTGTGACGAGAAATATTGAGCGTGTTGGGTTTCGCTCGTTTCGGTGCCGCCGGCCGCCACACGACTCGTGTCATTTGAATTGGCTCAAACACGTGTCGGATTGTATCGGAACGTAGTGGAGATAATCGAAGAATCAAGATGGGTATCACATTACTTTTACGATTCTCTCACTCTCCAATCTCACGTTTTCATCACGCGTCTCGTCGTCAATGGAGAGGATGACTCATTATAAATGAGAAGGCTGACAAGAACTTAGTGCAACAATAAGTTAGCTCTTGTGTGAAGGCCCAATGTCCAAAATCACACTTGACTAAATTCAGACAGAGTGAGAGGAGGGTGAGAAACTAATGTAAGTGAAGTGTTCCCAACTTTTTTTTTTTTTTTCAGGGGATGAAATACTACCCAGTCTTTCTTTAGTGATTTCCACCCCATTTCGATACGATCCAATAATCTGGTGACTTAAATCCGTCCTATGTCGGAGTAGCTCGTTAGAGACAATAAGGAGATCCAAGTCGAGGACGGTCAGCGGCACCAAAAACAGTTTCACCTCTCACAAAAATTTAAAATATTTATATTTTCAGTAAATGACATTAATTAAATATGAGTATAGTTGATAAAAGAAAAATCTTGTTAGGCGTGTATGGCCGAAATATAAATGTATATATGTTGAGCTGGCTAAGCGTGATCCCAGGCATAAAAGGCGGTCAGACATTATTAAAATTTTAGAACCTTAGATTCGAATGATTTCATGTGCTTTGTAAGACATTTGAACTACCATTCGGACACTTGGCGCCCATATTTAATATCTTAATAATTGATAGGGACCGTGTAGTGTCTCTAGATATTTTTCCATTTCTTCAAATATTGGACACTAAGTTGAATTCGGTAACTACACAGTTGTACTCCTTTCCTTTCGTTCATTAAAAGTATATTTATAATAATATCTTTGAGCATAAGCTTTAAAGAAAAGTAGATAAAATGTATGAAGTAAAAGTGTTGTGAGGTAAAAATAAAATGATTATTTTTATAAAAGATAATGAACATATTTTTGATGGTCCAATAAATAAAAAAATGTACAGAGGAATATATTTTTACTAAAAAGTAATAATCTTACATTGTTGAGATGTTTGAAAACACGAGATATATTGGGAAAATATAATAAAAAATGTTGAAATTATCCCTAAAAGTTGCATCAATATAGGTCTCGAACCAAATTAAATGTTGCCTAATTATTGATCTGCTGACTTCAATTGCTTCTTGAATTGAACTAAATAAATTTTGTACTCCACTGGTCAAAGCGTGACATAAATTTTAATCTTTCTGGTACACCTAATTATTGTTCCCATGTCCATTCTACGTTAATCATATCAGTATCTTAGATTAGTACTAGACGTAAATAAAATTTTGGTAAATACTTGAATGCACACTGTGTAATATAATTACGGGAAAATATCAATTTTGGTCACTCAGTTTTACCTCTTTTCATATTTGATCACCCACATTTAGTCACTGTCAAAATTGGTCACCCAGTTATTATATTCTATCAAAAGTCAAAATTGGTCACCCAGTTATTATATTCTATCAAAATTGATCACTCTGTTAGTCAATCTGTCATTGACTAACGGATAAAGAGTTTTGAGCCGTGAAATTTCTCAAAACCTAAGGTTAAAAAAATCTCATGCATCTTCCAGAACTAATCAAACAAACGCAGAAGCAGGAATGACATTTGCAAAAATTACCAATATTTACATTATATTTATAATAGGTCAGAAGGAATTATAATGCATCTTCTAGAACGTGACTATGTTGTTGGTTTACTTTTTATTTTATAGATAATGAGAATTTTTTCTCATGCATCTTCTAAAACGTGATTCAATCAACTTGTTGGTAGTAAAAAAAATTCAATAAGTTTTTAATAATTATTTAACTCAATTATGAATTTATTTTTGTTGGTTTACTTTTAATTAAACTCAAGAGATAGAATGAAACTTTGTACCCTGGTTTTTTTTTTACAATTTGTACTCTGTTTTTCAATTCTTGGTTTCATATTGAATTTGTATAATAATTGGAGATATAAACTTATTTCAATTCATTTCCCTATTTATAATTATTGGAGCATAATTTGTGGTGAAAATTATTTTTAAAGAATTTTCTAAAATTATCTATTCAAGAAAATTTCATATAAACTTATTTTTCATTCTAAATATTTTTCTATTAAGATTTGCAGATTTCTTGAAATGTTAGTCAAACAATGTGCATTTAAAATTAATTGAAATAAATTTTTATCTCCTGAATTTCTCATTTCCTAATTATCTATAATGCTTCTGCGTTTGTTTCATTAGTTCTGAAATATGCATGAGCGTTTGTTTCATTAGTTCTGGAATATGCATGAGAATTTTTTAATCTTAAGTTTTGGGAAATTTAACGGCTCAAAACTCTTTCTCCGTTAGTCAATGACAGATTGACTGACAGAGTAATCAATTTTGATAGAATATAATAATTGGGTGACCAATTTTGACAGTAACTAAATGTGAGTGACCAAATATGAAAAGAGGTAAAACTGGGTGACCAAAATTGATATTTTCTCTATAATTACCGAGTGCATTTTATTGATATTTGTTATGTTCCTAAAATGTACCAGCTAAATAATGGAATATTAATTAATTCATTCAAAAATAAAATAAAAAATGAGTATTAATAGTTTCACCAAATATTAGTATTAATTATTTCAATGAAGATTATTAGTAGTTCACCGTAATATTAGTGGACATAAATGTTACTCCAAATTTAAATGAGAAATCCAAATTCATTAAGTAAATGGATTCAAAAGTTTCAAATTTAAGTCCTACTTTTCTTTAATTGAGAGTTTGAGACCACCCACACGATTTATCTTCGGTGATTTATTTTTCAGAAATATTGTACTAGAACAATAAAATTATCACGCTCTCTCTTTTTGTTGCAATGGATATTAAATCTAACACCAAAATATAATATATAAATATTTCATGATAAAATTTTATTTTGGATTTCAATTTTCTTTTGGTGAACTTATGAGTTTGAACAAACATGGATATGAGATAATTTGTTAAAAAAATGTCAATTTTAGTCAATTTATAAAATAAGTACTGCAAAATTCTACATTGGGTTGATATTATAGACCAAATTATACAATATGAAATTTTGAACTACAATACACGTTGCTCAAGACAAATATCAAGGTCCAATTGACAGATTTAGAAGAATTTATTAAATGAGTAAAACCACTAAAAAGGTTGAACTTTATTGCTTATTATTATGCATACATCTACCCCTTCCTCCCACGATTATCTTCACATGTGAAGTGACGTGAATTAAGAAAAATGAATTTAGTGGGGATTTTAAGAGATAATTTTATAAATCTTTGTGTATAAAGTAAAAGAATGAGTTGACTTTTGAGTATGGGTAAAGAAAAAGAAATGACATTTGTATAAATTTGAAGATATTGTGAAAGTGGAGTATATAAATAGTTTTTCATTTTAAAGGTATAAAAAAAAATGTGAAAATAATTATGGCATAAAGGAAAGAGGGAGTAATATTTTGGAAGAGGGAGTAATATTTTATACTGAGTTTATATGATGGTTATAATTATATTTACTGATCAACACAAAACATCACGTGGCTAGGTGGGAATGTAAACCTTTTTCCACTAAATAAAATAAAATATTCTCCGTATTAAATCACTTGCGTGGATATCACATGTTAATAACAAGAATGAAAATATTGTTATCACAATATATATCGCAATTTTAATTTTACGAATATATCGATATCGCATATCGATATCGTAAAATAATTGAAAAAATAATGAAAATTTTATTAAAAATTTAAAAATTTAATATGAAATTTAGGAATTATTATAACATACTATTATACATGTATTTCATTCAAAAGAACAATAAAATTATATGTTTAAAACAAACCTATAAATAATAAATTATATAAATATTAGTTGACGAAAACTAATTGACAACATAATACAATACAAAATTAATAAATATACCCGATGAAAGTAATTAATACCAAAATGACGTGCTGTTCAAAATAGTAGGTGAAATGACATTGAGTCTAATGTATTTTCATCCTGGTTTAAAACAGTAGAAGAAAGGAGCTAAAGTTAAAGGGATTGCCGAAGAAATGACATCTTCGACCCTCTCATCAATGTCTTTCATCTGATCCTCACTTCAACTCGATCCAACCACATGATGTGGTGTGATTTGCTTCAAATCAAATCGTTTTTCCCTAAAAATCAAGCAAAACAATCGTGCATCAATAATTCGACAAAAAAATTGCCTTTACACGATTTTTGCAAACAAAACACGACATTTAAAGTATAATCACCTTAAAAATCGTGCAATCTCACAACTAATCAAAATTCGCATCTTAGACTTCCAATAAACATAATTAGTTCCATCTAAAACTGGTGACATAAGTGCAGTGGATATGTGATGTGTTTTCATTGCTAACATATACTAAAACACACTAAAAACAAGGATGTAGGTCCCCAAAGTTGAGTTAATAACGAGTAAGCTAGTGAAAAAGTTTAGAGGGGGGTGAATAGACTTTTCAAAAATCTATCGAAATATCAGAATACAATATGCGGAATACGAAATTAACAATGAGCCCAATTCAAGTTTATACTCAACTTCTTAATTCGAGAACTCTGTTCTATACTCAACTTGTCTTGTTCAGTTATGTATGTTAAACAATTAAGCAATTAAACAAAACAGTAAAGTAAACAACACAAACAATTTATAGTGGTTCGACAACTTGTCTACATCCACTCTCACAAACCCAGTTGTGATGTTTCCACTAAACTCTTCCAATCGAGTACAAAGTGTATGTTCCTGTGATTTTAAGTCCCAAGAAGAAGACTTAGATCTTCAAAGAATATACCACCAGATATATCTATGATCTAACTAGAAATTTAACAAGTATCTAGCAACTTGATAAAACAACAAAACTAAAAACTTCTTTGATCTTCAGTAGTAGCCTTTTGAATTCTTCACTTGTCTTCTGGCTTCTTTCTGAACTTCAATAAACTCTGAGAGTAATCTTCAATATATCTTCAGTATGTAGCTTTAGTATACGTAGTTGCAGTAGTCTTCAAATGATCAACACCTTCAAGTATTTATAGACTTCAATCTTCAAATATCTTAGGTAGTTGTAACCAACTTTTCTTGAAAACTAACTTCAACTGAACCTTCTTATCAATCCACGCATTTCTTGTTACGAATTAGTTATTCCATAACTAACTTCTATCCTTATCTTTATACGCGCTTCATTTAGACTTTTAAGTTTGACTTGTCTTGTGTAGTATAGTAGATACACTTGTCTTTGTCTTGTAGTCCATCAGTCTTGAGTAGTAGACTCCAAGTCTTCTTGTCTGATCTTCACGTGCAATCTTTAATAGATGACTATACTAATCCTAACAAGACTATTACATTACTTTAAGCTTTTATAAAACAAGCTTAGTCAACTTATAATCTATACAAAGAATCTATCTATTACATTCAAAATCATGAGCTCTATACAACATTTATCATAGCTCAACAACAATCTAACACAAATAGCATATATGAAGTATAAACAATATACAAATTATAAGTACTTATCTTTTAATATCAATGTGAACTCTACTGGTCTTGTTCAAGATGACTTAACTCAACTAGACTAGATCAGTCAACACTTAGAAAATATTCAAACTACTTTTGGCTTATCAAAACTTCATCTTATCTTTTCATCATGTAGGACTTGTTCTAGGATTCATATCCCAACAATTTCCCCCTTTTTGATGAAGCCAAAACTACTTGAATCTTTTCTCAATAGTAGACTAGTTAAGTAGTTATCTTGTCTTTAATCATCAAAAGTTGTTATCTTTTCATTCATTCAAAAATAATACCAGTAGATATTACACATACTTCGAATATAAAAAACAACTAAGTATTAGAGCAACAAAAAAACTTCAAATAAGAATATAAATCAACTAATCTGAAAGAGTACCTCCGTCTGGATTTGGAACACAGAACGCATCAAGGATTCTCTTATGAATTAGTCCAATATGACCATCATCTATAATCTTCTCCTTATCGAGTAGTTGTTCTTCGAACTTCTTGATTTGATTCATGTCAACTCTTCTACCAGAACTGGTCATGGGACACTTCCATTCTGGAAATTCAGGAACCAAAATGTTGAAGTTTGCACCAGCAGAAATCCTTAAGATTAAATGCCACAACATCTTGTGTTGTCCTTCCATGAATCTGTCAAACAAAGAGTATAACTCATCTTGACTTTCAGCATCACCATATTTCCTAATAATCCAGTGATCAAGTTCCCATTGCCTTTTCACTTTGATCCATTCAGGTCGATGCTCATTATCAATGAAGTAATCTATGAGTTGATCTTCCATCTGATCTTCATCAGCTTTTAACTTCTGTAGATTCTCAATATGCTTTTCAATCTTCTTCTTACTAGCATAGTGAGTTTCATCACTTGGATCAACAACCTTCTGCTTTTTCACTTTAGTTGTTATCTCCACTTCTTTCGGCTCTTCAATGACTAACTTCCTTTTAACATGTCTAGTCTGAACCTTGGCTTCTGGAGATGATGCAATACTCTTGCCTTTCTTCAACTTTTTCAGCTCATCTGCTTTAGCTTGCTCAATATCAGCAGTCTTGACCAACCTTCTCTTAGGTCGTCTGAGCTCTTGAATTGCTTCAGCAGCTTCTGGTTCAGCGGACTTCTCAATAATACTTGACTCTTCCCCCTTTTTGGCTTCATCAGTAGCCTTAAGAGTGAAAAGACTAGTGAATCGAGTCATTTCTTCTTTTACAGCTTCCTTCATCAGGTTTGTAGCTTTTTCAATCTGCCTTTGATGAGAACCGTCTTGACTCAACTTGTCCAGTTTGGTTGCCACCAACTCCAGCTTCTGTGTAGACAAGTTCAACTCATTTTTGAAATGTGTTGCAGCCAAACGCAGCTTCCTGTTCTCTTCAGTCATAACACTGATAATCTCTTTAGCTTGTGCTAACTGATCATAGGCTTCCTTTCTCTGAACATCAGCTACTTCGATTTTGGCTCTATAGAATCGTTCCATCTTCTTGGATTCAGTAGCTAGAACACGAGCAAAATCAACTGAGCTTTTCTCCGAATATTCAACTTGATTCTGGAGAAATCCTTCGATCTGTTTAAACATCTCTTGCCTGAAGTCGTTGTCCAACTGATTGACTTCATTCAAGATCATCTCTTTTGAACTTGTCACAAGGACACTGTTCTGTTCAACAAGAGTCTTCTTAAGTTCAGTCTTGAGAAAATCATCGATAGTTGACTTGATGACAGACTTCAAATCTTCTTTCAACTCATCTATCGAGGCGACTGGGATAGCTTGAGACGACTGTGCTTCGACCAACACTTCGTCCTTTTCAATCAGTTCATCCTCATTGAACATGACAACCTCAATAAATTCATCATCTTCTTTTCCAAAGTTGAAAGAATTAGCTTCTTCAGAACATTCAGCGTCGATTTCATCTGAACCATCTTCTATCTCCAAAATTTGTTCTGATGTCTGGACTGCTATTTCAGCAACTTCTGGCTTTACCTTGTCTTCCACCAGATCAGTTTGCGTTCCAACATCAAATGAAAATTCATCATCCAGAACACCATCTGGAATACTCAGCATCCTTTTGACTAGATCAACCAAGGCTTTGCGAGGAAATAGTTCAGAGTGATCCTTAACTCTACTATTTTCTTTCTGTTCCATCTCCCAATCCATGAAATTAGAGATTCCGCCCATGCCTTGAATGACTTCAAAAAGATCATCCGTAGAAGATTTCTTCAGAGAAAACCAAGTGCAAATCCTCACGAGCTTCTCAAACTGTTCTGAAGCAGTGTCGATGTCAAGAGGCGAGAGCTGCTTCTGCAGATTCCTAGACACTCGAGCACGAACTCTCTTCTCTCGTAGACACATCGGATAATACACCAAGGATTCAAATCTAACATCAGACGGGTCCTGAGTAGATGGAGTCTCTAACTCAGCTGTTGCAGTGGCAACTGGCGTCTTGTCTGAAGTAGATGGGTTGGAGGGTTCAACATATTCTGTTGAGGGTAAAGAAGAAGTTTGGACTGTGGTTTCTTGGGGCTTTGATGTGGCTAGGTGTGGTGTGACAACTGTAGGAGTATCAGTTGTATCTTGTATGGGAGTGATTTGGGGATGACTGGCTCTAAGCGGTAATGCCGCCAGTACTTGTGAGGTTGAGGGTAAAGGACGAGGCCTAGATCGGTGTGATCTAGCCTTGGTTCGAACAGAGGAGAGAGAGAGAGATGGAATTGACAAAGACTGTGAAGAAGAACCAACCTGGTAACTCGTCTCTTCTGGTGGAGGTGGAGTACCAATTCTCACAATCCTGAGAACTTGAGTGGCTTGATCACCAGTCTCCTTCTCTGTATCAGCATCCTTGTCCGAATGAGTTTCTTCCGAATCATCACCACTTGACTCAGCTTTCGCAGGAGCCTCTGATTCTTCATCATCGGACTCATCTTCTGAGGAGCTAGATGAGTTGCCATAAGGTAAGACGTCTGAGTCGTCTATCTGAACACGTCTTGGGGCAGCTGACCTTGCAGCAGCTTGCTTCCTCTGAGCTTCCGATTTCAGATAAAATTTGAGAGGATGGAAGGGCTTACCTTTACTCCAATCTGACTTGTTTGGTAACAACAAGGGGAGTAGGATACTCAACTTGTTGCCATACCCAACAGTGTGCGACACCACCCAATTACAAGAGTCGGTGTCTACTCGAACACTCTTTTCGAAATACATCATCCGATCCGCAATCAACTTGAACCAATTACCTTCAGTGATTCCATCGTAGATCGCTGCCATCACCCTTGTCTTGGCTTGAGTGACCGCGTCAAACGAACCAGTGGCACATAGGAGCATTTTACTTGCTATGTCCAGAAGGGTGCGATACTTCTCCAATAACTCGGCCTTCTTAACAGCAGAGGCCTTGCCGTCTGTCTTGAGCTTCATCTTTCTTCCACAAAAGATGCTCAAATATCTCATCTCTTGTCCAGTGGCATAGTTCTCCACATCAATCGTTCCGATGGGCAGCATCAAATGTCTGAACAACACCTCACGAGTGAGTTCAACTCGACTCGTTCCAATAAAGGATTCGATCTTATCTCCTCGCCTTGTGGCGTTGGCATAAAACAGCAACACCTCCTCTTCCAAGACGACTTGAGGGAAAGCCTCCAGATATGGCTTCAATCCACACCGAGAGCATTTGTCGAGAATTTCTTGATTTCCGGCAGTGTGAAGCCCTTTGAAGAATAACGAGGGTTCCACATGCACCTTGTTTTCAGCGATATACCTACCGAGATCAAACCTTGCTTGCATGTTAGTTCTAACATCGAAAAGAGAAGCAATCGACATATCCAGTGAATAGAGTAAGAACTGGGGAGGTTTTGATTTTGCAAGAAATTGAGAGCTATAGTAGGAGAGTTATGAAATTGTAAGTCGAGTTGTGTGAGAAAGGTGAGTTTGTTAGAACTGAAAAGTTATCCAACGGCCAAGATTGAATTGTTTAATCCAACGGTCGAGACCCTTGAAATTCGATTACGGAATCGAGAATATTATGTGATTTGATATTGTAAAATTTGAAATCCGGCTCTAATTAATTAGGACAGGGGAGTGAACTCATCTGACCTAATATAGTTGAGTACGAACTGGGTGTATACACCTCATTAAAATGGGAGTGTATAAACCCAAATCTAGGGTTTTCAAATTCTAGCATTATCTAATTACAATAATACCCTTAATTTGATGTGATCAAACACTTAGCATTTTTCAATCAAGAGAAACACTTAGCTTGTTTGTTCGAGTCCATCCAGAACAGACGAGTAGACTTAAGCTTCGCAAGGCGAGTTGGCTCAAGTACACAAGACGAGTTCTCCCTTCGCCTGTGCCTGTCTATTCTGAACGTCGAACGACTGTATGTACCTATCTCATCATTTTCAATATGTAATCGTAGGTACAGGTAGAGTAAGATAAATAATATGAATATCAATCTAAAGCAATGATCAAGGTTTCGAACAAGATGACCTATTAACAAACATAAGAGTCAACATAAGGATTTTTAAGAAATCAAGGATTACCCCTTAAATGTTTATTCCCTTAGTATTACCCTCAGCTTTACCAGCTTCCTCATCGGGTTGTTTGGTCATCTAGTCTAGCCTTGTATACATGTCTGTTGCGTGAGAAGTCGAGTGCTCTGGTCTAGTGATCTTGTCTTCTTTTGTTGATGTACCTGTCTGGTTAGTACATAGCTATAGGCAAGTAAGGTCTAAATCAATTAGCCCTAGACTAATGCATAACTCACGAAAACGTGCCTCAGCTAATGGTTTTGTAAAAATATCAGCTCTTTGAAAATCAGTATGAATCTTTTCCATGCGAATATCCTTCTTTTCTACATGATCACGTATGAAATGATGCTTCACATCAACATGCTTACAACGTGTGTGCAAGACAGGATTTTGTGTAATGGCAATTGTACTATTACTATCACAGAAAATAGGAACATTTGATTCATATATGTTGTAATCTCTAAGCTGTTGCATGAGCCAGAGTAGTTGACTACAACAGCTACCAGCAGCCATGTACTCGGCTTCGGTAGTTGAAGTTGCAACACTAGTCTGCTTTTTAGAAAACCAAGATATGAGTTTTGTGCCTAGAAATTGACAAGAACCAGAAGTAGATTTCCTATCTATTCTACAGCCTCCAAAGTCTGAGTCTGAATAGCCACTTAGGGATAGATCATCATTTGAGGGATACCATATACCACGATTGATGGTCCCTTTCAAATATTTCAAGATCCTTTTGGTGGTTTCCATGTGACTTTCTTTTGGATTGGCTTGGAATCGAGCACAAACACCAACAGAGAATGCAATGTCTGGTCTACTAGCAGTTAGGTATAGTAAGAAACCAATTAAGCCACGATAATAGGATTGGTCAGCACATTTACCGTTCTCATCTGGATCCATTCTGTAAGTTGGTTGCATAGGTACGCCAGTGGACTTACATGTTTTGATCCCGTACTTGTCTAGAAGGTTTCTAGTGTACTTCGCCTGATTTATGAAAATACCTTCTGGAGTTTGTTTTACTTGAAGACCAAGAAAGTAATTCATTTCACCCATCATAGACATCTCAAATTTACTTTGCATGAGTGTTGAAAAACCTTCACTCAGCTTTTTGTTAGGTGACCCAAAAATGATGTCTTCTACGTAAATTTGGACGAGTAAAATGTCCTTCCCTTCTTGTCTTCTGAACAAGGTTCGATCGACCTTTCCCTTAGTAAAACCATTTTCCAATAGAAAAAGAGAGAGAGTATCATACCATGCTCTTGGAGCTTGCTTTAGTCCGTATAAGGCCTTCTTTAATCTGTACACCTGGTCGCCTTTTACTTCGAAACCTGGAGGTTGTTCAACATACACTTCTTCCGCAAGAATACCGTTAAGAAATGCACTTTTGACATCCATTTGATATACAGTAAACTTCATGTGAGCAGCATATGCAAGGAACAATCTAATGGCTTCTAGTCTAGCAACAGGAGCATATGTTTCATCATAGTCTATGCCTTCAACTTGTGAATAGCCTTGGGCGACTAGTCTAGCCTTATTCCTAACGACTAAATCATTCTCATCTTTCTTATTCTTGAAAATCCATCGAGTGCCAACTACATTATGATGTTTCGGCCTATCGACAAGTTCCCAGACGTCGTTTCGAACAAACTGGTTCAACTCGTCTTGCATAGCGATGGTCCAATTACTATCAGCCAATGCCTCTTTAACAATGGTAGGCTCAATAGCAGAGAGGAAACAACACCAGCAAAACAAAGTTGGACTCGGCTGTTCTTGCGACTCAAAGAGTTGTCGTCTAGTCTTCACACCAATAGTAGAGTCACCAATGATATTTTCAGTATCATGCGCAGATTTCCATGTTTTCTTATTTTTAACAGGAATACTATCATCATCTATATCATGTACAGCATCATGCATGTCAGTATCATTTGTATCATCAATTTTAATAGGAGTAGATGAGTCAACTAGAGCAGGCATGTCAACTGGTCTAGAGGACTTACCTTGAGCACTTACCTTCTCCTTATCATCTGAGTCGAGAGCTTTTAGGAATGGGTTGTAGGCTTGAACGGATTCATATATCTCTGAATCTTTGTCAGATTCGATTGATAGATCAGTTACCTTCTTACTGATCTTGTCGGCAGACGAGTCCTGTTGAGATTCATCGAAAACCACATGTGGTGTTTCTTCCACACAAAGAGTTGAGTAGTTGAATACCCTAAATGCTTTGCTAGTCGAGGAGTATCCTAAAAATATCCCCTCGTCTGCTTTCGCATCGAAAGCTTTCAACTTGCTTTTACCATTGTTGTGGATGAAACACTTACAACCAAATATATGGAAATATGAAACTCTGGGTTTTCTACCTTTCCAAACCTCATAAGGTGTCTTGCCTAGCACTTTGTTGATCGCGCTTCTGTTTTGTGAATGGCATGCAGTATTGATAGCTTCGGCCCAAAACTTTTGAGGAGTGTTGAACTCAGCTAACATGGTCCTACAGGCTTCTTTAAGGGTTCGATTCCTCCTTTCTGCTACACCATTTTGTTGTGGTGTCCTAGCTGCACTAGTTAGATGCTGGATACCACATTTAGTACAGAAATCTTTAATATAGCAGTTAATGAACTCAGTTCCCTTGTCACTACGGATCTTGACAATAGACTGGTTCTTCTCAACTTGTAACTTCTTCAACAGTTCAGGCAGTAGTGTTTGTGTATCACTCTTCTTGTGTAGGAAAACTACCCAAGTAAACTTAGAATAGTCGTCTACAACAACAAGTGTGTACCTTCTACCATTTAAGGTTGGAGGAGTTATTGGACCATGAAGATCCATATGTAGGAGTTCTAGGACTCTACTAGTGGAGAGAGTAGGAATTGACTTAAAAGAACCTTTAACCTGTTTACCCTGTTGACAGGCCGTGCATACATGTGACTTGTAGTAAACTTCATTGGGAATACCTTCAACAAGGTAATCTCTGGCTATCTTATTAAGAACCTTAAAGTTTAGATGACAAAGGCGTCTGTGCCAGAGCCACCCAAGCTCTTTAGGATTCTTAGTAAGTAGACAGGTGTCCCTCGGACAACTGTTCCAATTCACTATGTACACACTTCCTTGTCTTACGCCGACTAGTAGGACTGTGTGCGTCCTTTTGTCAATGATTTCGCATTTGTGGCTCTTGAACTGCACCTTGTAACCACGATCACAAAACTGAGAAACAGAGAGTAAATTATATTTCAAACCTTCAACATATGAGACATCTTGGATCTCAACGTCTCCATTCCGGATGTAACCAAATCCTTTAGTGACAGCAGTGGAGCTATCACCAAATATCACTTTTGGTCCTTCTTGCTCATGGTAGCTTGATAAGAGAGCCTTGGTACCAGTCATGTGGTGCGAACAACCACTGTCTATGTACCAGGTTTCTCCTACTGAGCCACCCTTCTTATACAAGTCAAGTCGACCCTGCAATGAAGATATTCAATAATTTAGGTACCCATTTGTTTATTGGGGTCCTTGGGGGTTAGTTATGTTCAGAGGAATCCAAATATACATTGGAGTCTTGAACAAGTTCGATCTTTTAAGCTTTCGCCCATATTTGTTACAAAATAAGACCTTGTTGTCCTTAACTGGCCTATCAGTCGAGTTCGGGTCTACTCTTTGGAGATAGCCTTTCGACTTAATCTCTACTTGAGCAGGCACTGGTCTATGATAGTCAGAGTAGGGCTTGTAAACATTAGGTCCATACGGTTTATAGACGCGTTTGGGTCTTTCCTCACTAATAATATCATATGATAAAGGTGGAGGATATAGGACAGTTTGTGTATGATTTTTCGGAGTTACCTGTCTAGGTCTAGACGAGTAGAGCTGAGACTGCCTTATGAAAAGCGGTCTAGGCTCTTGTCGTCTAGTCTGTACCTGTCTAGTACTCGTCTCCTCAGGATACCAGTCCTCGTATCTGACCTGGTTGGGTCGTCCACGATTAGTGGTCCTTTGAAGATTAGTTCTAGATGGAACAGGCTTGTTGTTAGCATTCTTTTTACCTCCCTTGGTAATCGGAATGTTAACTAGAGCTTGTTTAGATGCAGTACCTTTAGAAGGAGTTCCAATATCGTATATCATTGGTCCTTTTCCTTTATCATTTGGCAAAAGTCTCGCTTTAATAGTAGTAGGGTTCTTAATGACTCGAGTAGACGAGCTAGATGACTCAGCACCTATACCAGTCTTGTCAGCTGGATCTCTATACCTATCTGACAATTCAAGGTTAATCTTTGAAGAGTTAACCAGGTCAGTAAGTTTGAGATCAAGTGTGACAACCTCGGTCTCTAAGAACTTATTACGTTCTTCAAGTCTGTTGCACTTGTTCTTTAAAACATTGAATTCATTTCTCTCAGTTGCATGTGTCTTAAGTAGGTCTTGATATAACCTGTCTGTCAATGCACACTTTTCTTTGAGTTGACTCAACTCTTCAGTCAAGCGTTCATTTAGGACTGTTATGTTAGGATCTACTTTAGACTGAGCTTCCTTAAGGTCAATGATTTCTTGTTTTAATGCAATGTTCTCATCACTGACTTCGATGAATGCTTGATTAGCAAGTAGAAGGTCGTCTTCAACAGCACTAGTCGAGTGCTGCAGACTACTTCCTACTTCACTACTAGCAGTGTCACTTTCATCAGTTTCTAAATCATCACAAGATTGAAAAGATGTAGCAGATGATACCTCTTGATCGATTTTAGCCATGCAACATAGACCATCATCTACTATAAATGCTTCGTCGTGATCTTGATCAGTTGAGTGACTAGATACGGACGATGGCAACTCATCTGAATCCGAATCAGAGTCATCATTGACCATCATTGCCTTATTGCCACGATTATATCTTCTTTCTCTTCGTGCTTTGCGTTCTTCACGATCATCAGTGCTCAGGTCTGGACATTCATATATGTAATGACCTGGCTTTTCACAATTATAGCACAAGAGATCATTAGTAGCCTTTTTAATAGGAGATTTGTCCCTACGTTTATCACGTCTATCAGAACGTTGAATCTTCCTATCGTCAGACTCTCTATCTCGTCTGTTACTTTTCGAGACTTCGTCTCTCCTTTCGGACGAGTTTCGATCTCGTCTGGTCTCGGACGAGTTCTTAGATGTAGATGCTCTATGATCCCTATAGAACTTCTTGTATCTTCCGAAGCGTTTATTGAGCCTATCAAACTTTCTAACCATGAGACTCATCTGATCCTTCAAACTAAGATCAGTATCTAACTCATCTTTCACAGAGGCAGACTTAGTTCTAGACTTGGACCTGTCTACCTTAGAAGACTTAGAAGAGCTAGACTTGAAGGCAACGTTCTTAGATACAGCATGTTCTCTATCACTACTGGCTAGTGGTTCATCTTCGTCTAAATCAAACTCATGGGCTTTAAGAGTTTGAAACATGGTTTCAGCAGTCCACGTATCTATATCTTGAGTGTTCTTAACAAGCATCTTTACCATTTTCCAACGACTATCAAGACTCTTCAAAATCCTAAGATTGATCTCACGAGCAGTATAAGATTTACCAAGTACTTCCAAATCATTCATGATCTTAGTAAAACGAGTATCCAGCTGGTCGATAGTTTCTCCAGCTTTCATCCGAAATGATTCAAATCTTTGGACAGCTGTGGAGAGTTTGCTCTCTTTGATTAGAGAGGTCCCTTCACAAATGATAGCTAGTCTGTCCCACATCTCTTTGGCAGTTTTACATTTTAACACTTTTCCTAGATACTCGTTAGGAAGAGTGTGTAAAATATAATTCTTTGCCAAACTATCCAAATTATTTTGACGCATTTCTTCTGAGGTTAGATCTGACCTGGGTTTCTTGACGAGAGTACCAATTGGTTTGCTTGGGTCAAGAACAGCAGTATTTGGAATCATTGTAACAATGGGTCCTTATGTGATAACAGAGATCATTAGGTCGTGCGTGGAACTGAAAATGGCTTCCATTCGCAGCTTCCAGTAGTCATAGTCCTGAACCTGGAACTTGGGTAACTTGTTAGCGCTGATCTCAAGAGACATGATTTCAAGAAATAAGTGCTAAGTAGAGTTATGATCAAGAAAAACAGATAAGTCAAGAACAGGGAGCACGAAACAGATATAACAGGAGTATTGATCAAGAACACGTAAGCAAATACAATCAAGGACCAAGACTTCACCCTAAGTCTTAAGTCGGTTATCAAGAAACAGCAGTTCGTAAACTACTGCTCTGATACCACTTGTAGGTCCCCAAAGTTGAGTTAATAACGAGTAAGCTAGTGAAAAAGTCTAGAGGGGGGTGAATAGACTTTTTAAAAATCTATCGAAATATCAGAATACAATATGCGGAATACGAAATTAACAATGAGCCCAATTCAAGTTTATACTCAACTTCTTAATTCGAGAACTCTGTTCTATACTCAACTTGTCTTGTTCAGTTATGTATGTTAAACAATTAAGCAATTAAACAAAACAGTAAAGTAAACAACACAAACAATTTATAGTGGTTCGACAACTTGTCTACATCCACTCTCACAAACCCAGTTGTGATGTTTCCACTAAACTCTTCCAATCGAGTACAAAGTGTATGTTCCTGTGATTTTAAGTCCCAAGAAGAAGACTTAGATCTTCAAAGAATATACCACCAGATATATCTATGATCTAACTAGAAATTTAACAAGTATCTAGCAACTTGATAAAACAACAAAACTAAAAACTTCTTTGATCTTCAGTAGTAGCCTTTTGAATTCTTCACTTGTCTTCTGGCTTCTTTCTGAACTTCAATAAACTCTGAGAGTAATCTTCAATATATCTTCAGTATGTAGCTTTAGTATACGTAGTTGCAGTAGTCTTCAAATGATCAACACCTTCAAGTATTTATAGACTTCAATCTTCAAATATCTTAGGTAGTTGTAACCAACTTTTCTTGAAAACTAACTTCAACTGAACCTTCTTAT
Source organism: Galeopsis tetrahit (assembly GCA_963675135.1). NCBI lineage: Eukaryota > Viridiplantae > Streptophyta > Magnoliopsida > Lamiales > Lamiaceae > Galeopsis > Galeopsis tetrahit. Next base: position 73,752,822 of record OY776129.1, read on the forward strand.
CAATCCACGCGTTTCTTGTTACGAATTAGTTATTCCATAACTAACTTCTATCCTTATCTTTATACGCGCTTTATTTAGACTTTTAAGTTTGACTTGTCTTGTGTAGTATAGTAGATACACTTGTCTTTGTCTTGTAGTCCATCAGTCTTGAGTAGTAGACTCCAAGTCTTCTTGTCTGATCTTCACGTGCAATCTTTAATAGATGACTATACTAATCCTAACAAGACTATTACATTACTTTAAGCTTTTATAAAACAAGCTTAGTCAACTTATAATCTATACAAAGAATCTATCTATTACATTCAAAATCATGAGCTCTATACAACATTTATCATAGCTCAACAATAATCTAACACAAATAGCATATATGAAGTATAAACAATATACAAATTATAAGTACTTATCTTTTAATATAAATGTGAACTCTACTGGTCTTGTTCAAGATGACTTAACTCAACTAGACTAGATCAGTCAACACTTAGAAAATATTCAAACTACTTTTGGCTTATCAAAACTTCATCTTATCTTTTCATCATGTAGGACTTGTTCTAGGATTCATATCCCAACAAAGGATCTAAACCTAGTGACGTCAGGTTTTGGCTCTGATACCAACTGAAGTGTGGTTACTAGTGTTTAAGTAAAAACAGAACAATGTTGCACTAAATGTTGAGACAAATAGTGTAACACAGACTCTAACCGAATATAAGAAATGTAACGACACAACGAAAGTCTAAAACACTAAAAACTAAATAAAGACAATGAACACAATGAAATACTTTTAACATAGATTTTATTTAATAAAATCTATGCGAGCCTTACGGCGAAAAACTTTTACTTAACTTGTAAGTACAAATGTTGTGTGAAATGTTACAACATAAATTTTCACAACAGAAACTACGATCTAAACAAGTTTAAATCTGTAGACGGTTAAGTGTACAAACATTGCCAAAAGACTAATCCCTATATATGATTACACTCTCGATAGATAAAAGAAAAGTATTGTCGGTTGCACAATAAGTTGGTATACTTCGTACAAACTAAAAGGTATAACTACTGGCCACAATTCCTAACAGTGATGAACCCTCGGTCTAGGAGATTGATCGAATAGCACAAACGGAATTGTGAAGACTTCCTTCGATATTTATAGATGTAGAATCGGATTTTAGAGGCTTCCAAGTGAGGTTTACTTTTTAGGATCTCAACTCCCATAATATCTCTAGATCCTTCTTCAATGTTTCAGGTCATTCTAGCATGTCCTCATACGTTCTGGAGTCTTCCAGGTTCCAGTCACTAGTATAAACTTCTAAATCGTCACCTGGATGTGATAACATTTAGCTCAACATTTAATGTAACATTTCAGAAAAGACTTAAAAAAAATAAAAAAATGTCAAATTAAGATGTTGTTGATAATGTTAAGACATTTAAGTGTTAACAACATCTATATGCAGCAAGAACTGAATTTCGTTAGCAATCATTTAAACAAGATGCATGCATATAATGCAATTACATTTGGTAATCAAAAAACCTAATCAAAGTGCATGTATATGAATGACTAATACAACAAAAAACAGTGTACGTGTAATAGCTTTAGGAGCAAGGATAAAAATATTGCTATCGCAATAAATATCGCAACCTTAATTTTACGGATATATCGCTGGATATATCGATATCGCAAAAATATTGAAAAAGTGACGAAAATCTTATTAAAATCTTGAAAATTTAACCTGAAATTTTATGGATTATTATAAAATGTTATTATGCATGGATTCCATTTAAAAAACTAATAAAATTATATGTTTAAAACAAGCATATAGATAATAAATTATATAAATAATGTCTGACGAAAACTAATTGACAACATAATACAATACAAAATGATTAAATATACATGATAAAATGCAATTAATATCAAAATGACGACATATGAGCTTCAAATATATTAGGTGAAATGACATTTTTGTCCAAATAACATTGATAAAATACAATTAAATATTGACTGACGAAAACTAATTGACAACATAATACAATACAAAATTATTAATTATACATGATAAAATACAATTTATAATATCAAAATGATGACCTATAAGGTTCAAATATAGTAGGTGAAATGACACCTTTGTCCAAACAACATTGTTATTAACTCATCACATTATAATAATTTTGGATATAGTTATACACCTATCATTCATATGTTTAAAAAAATTACTAAATATATGAGGTGAATTGAGAATATATTTTCTTCCACTATTAAAAATAAAATAAAAAGTATAATTTTATAAATATAAAAATAAAATTTTAAATAAGTTTGCGATTTTTTTAGATTTTGCGATATCGTGCGATATATCCGCGATATTTCCCGATTCCCGTCCAATTTTACATTATGATTGAACGATATCGATATATCCGCAATACTTGGGAAAAAATACATTAGACCCCAATATCCATATCGCAATATCCAAAATTGCTATATATCCGCGATATTTCGCGATATTTTCATCCTTGTTTAGGAGTACTAATTCAATCTCCTAATACAACACAAATCTATTGAGGTCGGATTAGCGTTTCACAGTACTCACGTGTTCGGATATAAATTCACCCTAAACCCCATCTGATGATAGGATAGTTTTGATGGCCAAAACACTTAGAGTTTATAAATTTAATAGGATCAGCTGACATCTGTATAGATCAGCTTAGACTAGTCTTATGTGATCAGCTGTATGTATCTCAGCTGATCAACACAGTATTAGCCTACATGCACAACCTCAAGATATGAAGAGTAGAAGGCATGAAGACTAGAAGATCCTTGAAGATCAGATAAGTAAGGTTCTTGTATACCTACTTAGCTGATAGAGTCCAAGTCGAAGATGGCCTAAGTCAGTACAAGTATTTTCCAGATCAGAATACAGAAGACATCAGGCCAGACGAGTTAATCAGGAGACTAGGAATGAAGATCAGAAGACTAGTAGCTCGTCAAGGACTCGGATGATTCCAAAGTCATCTTGTAATTCAAGCGAAGACTTACCATACTTAGAAGATTGACACGATCCCAGATTTGAAGCAATCAAGCAGCTGGAATCAAGGAATCAACCAAACACATAAGGAAAGATTGCCAAACGGCTAGTCAACTCCAACGGCTAGTTGCAGCAATCCTCCCTATAAATACAAGAGGATGAGGAATAACCAAGTACGGAAATATAACGCAAGAATTCGAAAAGCTGATCAAGCAAGCAAGCCAAAAGCAATATTTTGTCAAGAATTCTCAAGAGCCCAAAAAAGCATTAGAACACTCTTTCTAGCTCTTAAGTTATTTCCCATCCAACCAAAGAACCTGAATCCTACACATATTGTATATCCATTGATTTAGGCATAGTGGTTAAGCAATTTATAAGCTTGAACCATTAGTTGGATCCATTAAAAAACCCACAAAACCCCCACCATAAGGTTAAGTTTTTGAACCCCTGTAAGAGTGCAAGTGCTCACAATCACTTGTGGAGACCGCAACAGTTTGGAACTGCTCAGATCTCAAAGTCCTAACCTTGGGACTATAAAGGACAAGCCCTTGTAATTTTCGGGAAATTAAAGGGATTAAACGTCACGTTGGAACGTGAGAGTGGACGTAGGAACGTATATCCGAACCACTATAAAATCTGGTGTTATTTACTTACTGCACTTTACTTTTCTATTTACTTATATTTTTATATAGTGCATACTGTGATTTAAAGTATCTTTAAATAAGGTCATATCTTTCAAACCAGCATCAGCTGAGTATTTCACAAAATAAGCAATTGGTTATTTCAAAAGAACACTCGAACGAGTCTAAATAAACAGGCCTACTCACTTCCGCATACAAACCTCTCCATCAGATAACTATAGTCTTCTGGACCAGCAGACTTGCAGTCCAGCTGACATAGATATATCAGAAGAGGTTTCCAACTCTTTGATTGAAAAAGTTTTAAAGTCTATTCACCCCTCCCCTCTAGACTTTAATCCCATTCACTACTCGTTCAGGGACCAACATCACGTAATCACTTATCAGCCGATTTCAAGACATTTTCCTCCCTTTTTAGTATGTCTCGGGCCAATCTCCCCCTTACCCCACAAGGCTCAGAATTTAGAACATGGTAATCGTTGAGTAACTTTGTTATCATGTTGAGTAGATATATATGCGCCTTAATCTCTTTCTTTTTATCTTTCATTGGATCCATAGCTACAAGTACATTTCCTTTTTGTGCAGTTAATTCTTTCAACTCCTTTAGTTCTTCCGGATTGCAAACTCGAATACGAATAAATGCTCGTAGATGTATAGGTATTCCCACCACATTTGTACCATCAGTTTTCACTTCACTTATTATGAACCAATTCCAAGTATGGTATGACGTAGGTGATCTTTTGCAGCTGGTGTTTTGGATAGATCCTCTACAATTCTGTATTTTTCATCGTAAAGTTCATCTCCTTTCTCTAATCCAACATAGACCTATGCAACATCATATTCGTTTGTAGAAAAATACAATTCATAATTCATCAGGAGAGTGGCATTCGAAAGTCTTTCATAACACATCATAACCTCTTCCCCTTTAACATAGATTTGATCCGTTCTAACCTGTATATAGTCTCCAATCGAATGCAATACTCCAGAAGTTCCATTATGATTCTGAAAATCTGCAATAGGAACCATGATTACAAGTCCATTTCCGTTCATAAAATTTTGAGATAAAACTAATCCAAGCGCGTGAATGAATTTCGAGTAGATAATTTGAAGTTTACCTTCAACATCAAGGATCTTTTCAACTATCTGAAAATAGTCCCAAAATAAGTCGCGTAGAACATGGAAGCGTTCAAACATGATACTAGGTCTAAGCATCTCCAGTTATTGAACCATCCATAACATTGGATAATTCATATCCGTAGGCCGATGAAGGCAATCGAAATACGTTGTCCATTTTGAATCTTTTCCCTATCTTTTCTCAAACAAAAGGGTTGCAACATGTTTTGTATCTCTAGCAAAGAATTTGGAATCTGGCAATGCACGTTCCAAAGCAGATCTTATGCGGCTAGGAAGATTACATATGGACAGTTGCATATTCTGCAATGGAAACCCCATAATGCGACTCACCTATTATATATTTCGAAAAACATATATTCCCCGTCCATTAGAGGAAGACTTTCGAATGCAAATTCCCCAAGAAATCTCGCCCTGAACCTCCTTTTCAAGCCATTTCAAAAGGCAGATTTCAACTAATGACGACATTGAATAGTTACTCAATAACAATATTTTGAAGTAAATCGTGACAAAATCATATATACACAAGCACAAACATTAATTATATATATACCCAATAAAATTTGGATAAATTAATTAATAAGGTAGACAATAGTAGTGGCAACAACATGTGGAAATTAATGGAGTGATTAAACAAACACATACCTACTTCATTTCTTCTCCTGTTTGTTGATTGTTTACCAAAGAAAATTCAATTCGTATAAAATTATATTAAAGGTAGACACTAACTAATTAATCAAACAAATGAAAACATAAAAGAGAAGGACAATGAAGATCACAACCAAAAGATGATCCATGTATTCTGAACCAAAATTAACGTGAATGGTGTTAAGAGAAGAAAATTTTCATGAATGTTGATAACAATATTGCTTTAACAAACTATGTTTGGAATTATAAATTGGAAATTAAATAAATTGGAACAAACCCATACATACCTTCTTTCTTCGGCAATTCCTTTAACCTTATCTCATTTCTTCTACTGTTTATAGAAGCAAACACAATGCATGAGAGAAGATATATATATATATATATATATATATATATATATAATTTATATGATGAATAACTAAATTAAAATAATGAAAACATGAAAGAAAATGAAGATCATGATCACAACCATTTCTTTCCTTCATTGTTAGAGTAAGTGTTGTTTGAATGTGAGCACAAATTTAAGAGTTATAATTTTACTCTTACATGCAGACACTTTTTAAGTTATAAACATATGTACCTAGTAAATTGAGTCCAGGTTGCAACCAAGGATGAAAATATTGCTATCAAAATATATGTTGCAAAAAAATTAAAAAAATGTTGAAAATCTTATTAAAATTTTGAAAATTTAATATGAAATTTAGGAATTATTATAGCATACTATTATGCATGTATTTCATTCAAAATAACAATAAAATTTTTATGTTTAAAATAAACATATATATAATGAATTATATAAATATTGGCTGACGAAAACTATTTGGCAACATATACAATACAAAATTAATAAATATACTTGATAAAATATAATTAATATCAAAATTATGACCTGTGCGGTTCAAAATAGTATGTGAAATGACATCTTTGTCCAAACAACATTGATATTTACTAACTCATCACATTATAGAGTAATTTATGATATAGATGCACATGTCATTCATATGTTTAAAAAATGAGGAAATCACAGTAAGGCTCAGAGTTGGCTATCCTATAGCAAGTAGCAACATAGAAAATGAAAAGGTGCAACTAAACACAAAGTGGGGGAGGAAATGACAAAGTTACCCTCCGTTTTTAATGAGGGAATCAATTCCCCAACCCCTTTCCCAATGCATCTGTACGGCTGTAAATAAGAGGTCACATCCCCCTTCCATCAACACCTTCTTCCTATCTCCCCCACCTACTCATTTCCCAGTTAATGTAGAATACAAATGATGAACACGCGTGAGATCTGCGGTATGAAGAATAACAACGACGGTGAGTTTTTTGAAATCCATTTGGTTCCGGCGAGAAGTTGCCGACGAAGGTCCCCGGGCGTTTTTTGTTATAAATTGAAGAACACGATTCCGTGTTCGATAAAGATCATTGCAGATACTCCACACCCAGTTCGATGAAGATGCATCTAAAAAATTTGAAGGTGTGTATGAAGACGAATAAATTCCGTGTTCTGCGATTTTATGATTCTTTTTAGGTATTTTGTTATGAATCTGATCTTACCGATTTAATGCTTGCGATCTCGATGAATTCCAAATCACATTTTTTATAAATCTTAATTGACTGGTTAGAGAATTCCAAAAATATTAGGTTTGGGAAAAACAAAGCATTTGTTTTGATGATTCATTCATAAAATATTTCGTACAAATAGAAGAGCCCCATCTAATTGAAGAAAAGTTGTCCTAAATTCAGACAATTACAAATAGCGCTCCAACCTAATGCAATATGAAAGCAATATAAACCGACACTAAGAGAACTATGAATATCATCAACAAATTTTCCAAAAGTAGTTTGTTAAGAGTAATTTTATCCAAATTCTTTTCAGTGGCAGGTTGAGCAATGAATTTTTCTGGGGAATTCAGGTTCTCTTGGTGGTGTTTGGTTTGGGATTGATTTTAATTGAATTTGGATTATGGTGGATTGGATTGGGATTTGGGTAATCCATGAATAGTAAAGTGTGTGTAAGTTGTGTTTGGTTAAGGATTGAGAAGTAGGGGTAAATTTAACTTTATGTCACATCAAATGTGATGTTATAATATTTTATTATTTTAGTAGTGAAAGAGAAGTAAGAGAGAGAAGAAATTATGAGAGAGAATGAGTATGTGAAAGAAAAGTAGGAGAGATAGTGATTTGATGGTATAAAAATAGGTGTGTAGGTGTATTATAGGGGTGAATTGGTATTTGGATTGAGATGGATTGAAAGAGATTAGATTGGGATTTGGCCAATTCTAATCCGGATTGGCCAATCCCAAAACAAACACCGCCCTTGAGAACCCATTCTGAACCATGGGTCTTGGAAAGATCTGGGATCTTCAATTTCATTAGTTGGAACAGCCCAATGGGAGAATACATGTTTTTCTCACCTATGGTACAGCCTCCCAGGATTTGCAGGAGTTGAAGCCATGGTTATAGCCATTGGGGAGCCACATTTTCTGCATGTAGATGTGGAGTACTTCAGATAAGAAACTTTGGAACTTGAAGAAGTGTTTTGAGACATTAATTTGCAGTGTTTGAGTTATTGTTGGTAGAAGGTATATATAGAGATTTTCCAACGGTCAAGAGTTGTAAAAAATATAATTTCCAACGGTCATTTGTTCTGGTGTAGCAGTAGTGGAAAAGGTTGGTCCAAGGTTGTTTAGCCCAGTTCAAAATGTAAAGGGTACTGTTAAGAAAACTCTTTATACTGTTGAATAATTGTTGATATATTTTCAAATTCAATTTATGTCTTGTTTAATTTATTGCCGATGAATAGGAAGGATAAGATGATGAAATGTGAACAAACATAGTTGACACACTAAAGTGAGTTTAAAATTACAAAAAATATGTTAAATTACTAAAAATAGGCTCCTAAGATGACATTGAAATAATACAAAGCAAAATTCATGGGCTTAGTCATCTTTGACAAAATACGAAATTTAGTAATCTTGAATAGGCAGCAGAAGTCTTCATGGGACGACTAAACTCGCACGCACATTATAGAACCTGCAATTTCCATTAATTATGCTGCCGGGTTGCGCATCGCTATCTTCCCATATGTTTAAGGCGATATCATATGTACCATATGTACCAATTGGGTCTTTCCTAAACAATATCTTTTTGTTAGCAGGCTTGATTAATAGCAAAGGTTGAAGTATGAATGGATGTGGAAGAACATCAATAACGTTGAAAGCAATATTGAGTCTAGTCCACCTTGCATTGAGCCCATAACCTTGAAAAATCAAAATCTTAAATGTGCATGATATTCTTCTTGAATGATGGACTGGAAATACAACTAGTGTGTTGTCATTCAATTCACATATTTCCCATGATCTTGACGAAGTTTTTATGGAAGGGGGCAGTTTAAGAAGACCCCATGACTCGTCTTCGGGGTTATATGTGCGAATCTCCGTACTTAGAGATCCACACATATACACATGAAAATGAATTCTTCCCCTCACCCAAACCCCAAACTTTCTAGACGGAACACCAAATGGAAACGGATTAAGCCTTTTCCACTCATTTTTGTTGGTAGAATATACATCAATTTGTGTGTTAGAGTATGGGGTTTGAAACGTTATCAATCTTAACAACATGTATGAGTTTGACGAAGAAACGTACCCCATTCCGAAGCAAGCATCTGCAAGTTCGGCTTTTTCTACCCACTCTATGAGAATCGACGGGACGTCTCTGCGCTCGAAAGTAATTGGGTTGAAAATGAAGAAATTATCTAAACGATCAGCAGAACATACCAGCCCCCTACAATGTGCAACGACCTCAGTTTCCTCGTCGTCTTCAATTAGTGTCCTTGAGTAAGAAGACGGACATGTGACTTCATACGCGACATGTGAAGATAAAAGCACTTCGTCAAGTATTAACAACGACCTATTTTGATTCATCATATGATCAAATTAGAGTTGACAAAGTTGGGAGAATGTATCATTTCATTCCAAAACACGTTAACCGTTTGTAAACGGATAACATTTAGGGGGGACAATCTGGATGCTATTTCTTGAGTTATTTCAATGGGTATGGAATGGTTGGACATTGTTTTCTAACCAAGCTCATACGTGAAATGGTATACTGTGTTTGAAGATGTTATAAAGGGCAAGTTCCAATGTCTATCAATGACACGCTTTCATTTAAGACAATGGCATTCAATTAAGACTCATATTTGTTGAACAAAAAGTCAACTTCAATTGCGCATTAATTTGATTGTGTGGGAAACCAACCTCATCAAATCAAATGAATGTTTGTGAACCCTCAATATTAAAGGGGGCGGTCCTAAATCCTAGTTCATCATTGCTAAATTGGAATCAACCCATTGTTCTCTTTTTACCCTCTAACACATTGTCCTCTACTTGCCCCTACTTGATTCAAAACGAAAAATTCATCAACACATTGTCCTCTACTTGCCCCTCTAACCGATTTTCTATTTTTCTTGATCCATGCTTCGTCGAATGCCATTGGGAACGACCATATTAAATTAATGTGTAGGCAGATTCGTTTTTCAGTTGTTTTTACCAAAAAAATAATGTGTTCAAACCAATTGCTACTGATAGTATGGCCACTGAATGCATGCCTTGAAAGCAATGAACACACGTTCAAAACGTTTTGTTTTAGGATTAGGCTCAAGAAGAACGACACTTCCTGGATTTGTATGTTCGATTGCAGAGCAATACCAATGTAATTGATCGTAGGAATCCTCGTAAGTACCAAAGATGTGATCCCTCGCTGCCTCGACTGTTCGCCATGCTTTCCAATAGGGTATTGTCAACTCATAGTGAACATTCAACAAATCAGTGATCTCTTTCCTCCCCCCCCCCCCCCCCGAAGTTGGTTTTGTCCTAATGGTCTGAATCACAAATTCAGACATAATCTTGGGACTCATTCTACTAGTATCACCATTTACCAGCTTTCCAACGCATTTATGAATGAAGTTAGCTTTGTAGACTATAAAATATTCAGTGACAGGCTGATACTTGGCTTTGATAAATCAATCACAGTCACAATTGTTCAACTCTTTGCAGACAGCATGGATGTAATATCGATCATTTATCAAGTATGTAAACTTAAATTCTATTTGAGTAGAATACTTTATTAGTTCACGTCTAAATTCAACATCTCCCCCCCTAAATTCCTGCCCTATACCACCGTTCATTATCTGTGACCAAGCATCTGAAAGCAGTGGTTTTGTTGGAATGGTAGGACACAAGTCATACGATGGGATATTGGATTTTCCCTCAAACTCGAGAGGCTGGGAAATAGGCTGAAAATCCCATGCACTGGAAAATTGGAAATAGAAATAGCCTGACATGGTGGTGAATCAAAATCACATGAGCTGGTCATATATTCAGACACATTTGGTTGAGGGATATTTTGGAAATCACAAGGTTGGGACATAGGTCTCCTTTTCTTAACACTCTTAAATGGAATCCTATTTGGCTGTTGAGCAATAAATGACTCCGGAGGACTATTGTGTGCCAAATTAGAAAAATGCATTAAAGGCTGAGGAGGAGTAAATGGACCTGAAGTCCTATCTCCTGAATGAAATAAATGCTGATTATGGGAGGTTTGGGACAGAGTAACATAAACGAGTTTCTGAGATGTAATTTGGCACACTGAAATCAAGTTTTTCAAATCATCATTACCCAACAACTTACAATTGGATATGCTACCCACAGACCAAGAAAATGAAATATTTTCAACATTAGATTTCAATTCAGGCCACGAATCAATAACATGCGACAAGACATCGATGTATGAGGAATGACTATCAACGGAAACAATCTTGGATATAGAATTATGGGATACATTGAGAAATACTACATGATCCATTACGAAAATTCAGACTCAATTTCAGATTATCTGTACCAGGAATAAAATCAACTAAACTCGATAAACCCAAATTTCGCAAGGAGTGGCCAAGCCTTCAACTCGCGTACCTTAATTTCGTAGAGAATCGCCAAGCCTTCAACTAACGAACCCTAATTACCCAACGAATCGCCAAACTATAGCAACTCACGAACCCTAATTTCGCCAGGAATCGCCAATTATTCAACTCACGAACCCTAATTTCGCCAGGAATCGCCAATTCTTCAACTCACGAACCTTAATTTCGAAAACAATTGCCAATTCCACTTTGCCTGAAATCGAAGCCGCCTCACCTTCTTGGTGTGGCAGTTGTATACTCAAAATTTGAATTTTGAATTCCTGAGAGTAGTTTTGATCGATGATTTCAGCCATTTCTCTCTCCCAGATGTGCAGATGGGACATTTTGGTGGCTGGGTAGGTTGAGAGCTGACAATGAGTACGGCTTCTGAGATGAGGGCTCAAAACTACTCTTTTAGTTCCTTTTGCATTTGAGGGCAGGATGGACATTTTGCTTGAGATTTTGTGTGGGGCTGCTCTACTAAAAAGGTAATGTGTGTAGTTGCTATATATTGGAAAACCATGTGCCCAATGGTAAATTATCTCTTAAAAAATTACTAAATATATTAGGTGAATTGTCAATATATTCTCTCACACTATTAAAAATAAAATAAAAAAGAAATAATTTTATACATATAAAAACAGAATTTTAAATAAATTTACGATTTTTTTAGATTTTGCGATATTGTGCAATATATCCGCGATATTTCCCGATTCCCTTCCAATTTTACAATACGGTTGAACGATATCGATATCGACATCGATATTTTGCGATATATCCGCGATACTAAAAAAAAATACATTAGACCTCAATATCCATATCGCAATATCCAAATTTGTGATATATCCGCGATATTTCGCGATATTTTCATTCGTGGTTAAGAACATCTTGTCTCTTTCTTGTGAGATAAATTTGACTTAAAATTAACGCGTTTTTTTTTTTTATAAACGGTTGGGGTCAAATTCAATGGCGTGGGGTATATACCCCTCCAGGAATGTTAGATGCACTCCCCATCTTCATTTATTAATTAAATATACATGTAAAATACTCATTTTATCTCTTTACTAAAATATATCAAGATAAATACACTCCCCTACACATAAAACTCTAACCCTAATTCTTAACCTTAATTATAACTTCAGGAAAAGAAACAGTTGCCTAGACGGCCAACCCTCCACCTCCGACGACCGCCCCACCTCCGACAACCGCCTCCGTCCAAACAAATTTAGAGATTAAAAATAAAACTTAAAAAAAAAAACAACATTTTTTCAACAAACCAGTGTCGATCGAAATTGATTTGTCGACCTTAGAGTATACGGTCGAGTATAATTTATCGACGAAAAATATCATTGTTGACAACATTTAATCGAAAGAACTTTTTTTAAAAATATGATTTTTCGACCAGAAATTGTCGACCGTAAACGTCATGGTCAACGAATTTGTCGAACATAACGTTTACGATCGATAATTTCTGGTCGCTAATTGAAAAAAATAAATAAATAAGAAAACCCTACGTAATACCCAATTATTTTATTTACCTTTTAATAATTATAATTATTATTTTGAATAAATTCTAATTAATAGAAATAAAGCCCAATTTATTTGCATGTTTAATTTCTGTAACTCCCTCCTTCAATTTCTGTAACTCAAGCTCAATAGCAAGTCCACTTTAAAATAAATAAGAAGACCCTATGTAAATTAATGTAATACACTAATACCTGATAATTTTATTTACCTTTTAATAATAATTATTATTATTTTGAATAAATCCTAATTAATAGAAATAAAGCCCAATTTATTTACATGTTTAATTTCTGTAACCTCCTCCTTCAATTTTCGTAACTCAAGCCCAATAGCAAGCCCACTTTAAAATATATAAGATTTAAAACTATTGCATCAACGACATTCTTTTGAACTGGGGATTTCTTCATCTTACCTTTATAAACGAGAAGTTGAGAAGTAGGTCTTCAGACCTTTATAAACGAGAAGTTGAGAAGTACCTTTATAAACGAGAAGTTGAGAAGTAGGTCTTCAGACCTTTATAAACGAGAAGTTGAGAAATAACATTACATTAAATGCATGTTTACGTTTGTGGTAATTTAATTGCTTATTGTATTTAGATTTGACAAATATGTCTCCACTGAGATCTGATTTGCTCACTCCTTTGTTCTAACATTTCAGATTGAGGAGCTGGCGGCCCTATTTATTCTTTAATCTCATTTTTCAAGTGAAAAGTTAGTTATGCCCTTTTATTTTTAAATTGTCAGTTATTTCGTAAAATATTCTTTAAATGAAAATTGAAGTGTGACACCCTACTTGTTACGCGAAAAATGAGGAAGAAGGAGTCGTTAGGACGGAGAAGTTTGGACAGGGCGACGAGGGGAGGAAGCGGTGCTGGGCGAGTGTGCACTGCCGCCGCTTCTTGTTTCAGAAAAAAATAAAAAATTGAGGAACCACGTCGAGGGAGAAGGAGGGAGGGGCCGTCGGGGTGGACAGGAGCGCTGCCGCCGCTTGTGCAAAAACTATAAAACGAAAAGAAAAGGGGTAGGGAGGAGGGTGGCTTGGGTAGCGGGCAGTTTGAGCAACGAAAAGAAAACTATATGTGCATTTATCCTACAAAATTTTAAGAAAAATGGTATAATAGGTAATTTGAGGGAAGTGCATCTATGTTAAATGTATTCTGAAGAGGTACGTGTGTATCGTGGGAGTGCATCTAAAATTGCTGGAGGGGTATATATATACCCACGCCGAATTCAATTTGTCAAACATCTATTCTCACGTATAACGGGCTATTAATGGGCCTTATGGGATCTGGGCTAGGTGCCGTATCCCATTTCAAGGTTCTATTCATTCATTCGGCCTATAATGATTTGGATAACAAACATTTGTATTACTCTATTAATCTTCGACAATATATTTCTTCGATTTCATTATACAGTATTGTAGTAGTACTCCATATCATTTTTAGAATAAGTTACCAATTTATATTTTTATCAACACTTTCGTATTTTACGCTACATATTTTATTGATAAATTCTCTCATGTAATTATGTGGAGTATATATTTAATTTTTAATTTCTTTAATTTATTTTTTAATTCAACATTAAATTCAATTAATTAAAATTTAATTCCAATTGTATAATTGTTGTAGGTCCCCAAAGTTGAGTTTAATATCGAGTAAGCTAGTGAAAATGTCTAGAGGGGGGTGAATAGACTTTTCAAAAATCTTTCGATATATCAAAGTACAATGCGGAAATCAGAATATATCAATGAGCCCAATTCAAGTTTATACTCAACTTCTTATTCGAGAACTCTGTTTTATGAATACTCAACTAGTCTTGTTCAGATAGGTATGTAAACAGTTAAGCAATTTAAACAATCAAACAAAACAGTAAAGTAAACAACACACAACAATTTTATAGTGGTTCGACAACTTGTCTACGTCCACTCTCACAAACCCAGTTGTGATATTTCTATTAACTCGTCCAATGGAGTAATATGTGTGTTCTTGTAATTTTAAGTCCCAAAAAACAAGACTTAGATCTTCTCGAATATACTACCAAGTATATCTTCGATCTTACTAGAGATTTACAAGTATCTAGCAACTTGAAAACAGTAAACTAAAAACTTATTCAGTAGCAGTCTTCTTCGTTCTTCATTTGTCTTCTGACTTGCTTTCTGAACTTCAAAATAACTCTGAGAGTGTTTGCTTCTTTGAATTCTTCAATAACGCTTCAGTACGCAGTAGTATCAGTAGTCTTCAATCGTTGAATACGCCAAGGTACTTATAGACTTCTGAATTCAAGAACTTGTCAGTTGTAACCAACTCTTCTTGAAAACTAACTCGTAACTTGTTAAGCTTATCCTTCCACGCGTTTATTGTTAATTAGTTATTTCTAACTAACTCTTCAATCCTTATCTTCACACGCGTTTGAATAACTAACTTCTTCATTCTTGTACGTTGACTTGTCTTGTCTTCACGGTCGCACCTGTCTTGTGTAGACTCGTCCTTCTTCTTCTTGTGCGTCCTTCTTTAGTAGTAGACTTAGTAACAATTAATCTAATCCTAACAAGACTATTACATTACTTTAAGGGTGCGTTTGATACGCAAAATAAAATTATGCGGGAAAGGGGTGTATAAGGGGTCCTCAATATAATTTTATATAGGAAAAGGTGTATAAGTGATGTATTAAATTAAATTCGTGTTTGATAGAAAATACAAAAAGTGGTACTAAAAACCATGAATTATGTTAATTCTTGTGTGATAGAGTGTATTAACCAGTGTATAAAATTATTTTTTGTTTGATATAATGCATACCCCACCATATAAGAAGTGAAAAGTGATGAAAAGACAACTTTGCCCTCGTTATACAGGCATCAATACACCGTTTGATACGCAATATTATTTCTCTCTCAACATTACATATCCAAATAAATCATTTTTTGGGAAGCTTCTCTCTCACACTTCTCACTTGTTCTTCAGCGGGAAAAAAAATTCCACACATAAACCCTCGGTGCTCACCCTCCCTCCTTCATACTATTTCCGTTTCCGGCCGTTGTCGTTTTTTTTTTCCGCCGCTAATCCCTTTTCCCTGTGCAGGTGTCATCTTCTTTTTCTCCCTTGTCGAGTTACGCATTTCATTCCAGGTAAGTTGGTACGTTTTCTTCTTTTTTTCGAGAAATTTTCAATTTTTTGCAACTTTTTAGTTTATTTCACTTCGTTGGACTATCATTTTATGGATTAGGGCTTAATAACTGTCTTTCATTTCCGATTCTATGCTCACAGGGGTTTAGGGCTTATTATTTGTCTTTCACACCCGATTACATATGGGTTTATGATTATATGGGTTTGTTGGAGTTTATGATTGTCGATGATATGGGTTTACATATGCTAGTGTTGTTATGGTTTTTGATTGCTTGTTGTTTAATACGACTGTAGATGGAGGGCGGGGGATCTAGTTTTGATACGGCGTCCGCGAAGGGTAAACGAAGGTACAAAGCCAGAGCAAGGAAGTCTACGACTGATTCATTGAAGAGGACTCGACGCAACTGGACTGACCATGAAGAGTCATTGTTGCTCGATAAGCTGAAAGAATTAGTGTTGCAAGGCTGGAAGTCTGAGAACGGGTTTAGACCTGGGTACCAAACAAAGCTGGAGGAAATGTTGATGGAGGCGCTCCCTGGCACTGACATTCGTGCCAATCCTCACATAAACTCGAAGATTGTCATGTGGAAAAGGTATTATGGTTCTATCAAGACAATGTTGTCTGATAACTCCGGCATTGGTTTCAACACCACGACACATCTTATTGATTGCAACAATGACATGTGGGATAAAATTGTTAAGGTATCCAAAAAAAAATTGGTGTGTTCTGTAAAATACGGTTTTGTTCATTGTATTTTCTGTCTAACTCATTAACTGTATGTTTGTTTAGAAGGATCCAAGCGCCGCGACTATGCGCTTTAAGCCTTGGCCAATGTATGATGATTGGATTGAGGTCTTTGGGAATGACCGGGCGACTGGTGAGGGAGCCGAGGATGTGTATGAAGCCTTTACTTCTCTTGTTGATGACATTCCTGAACATAACGATGATGTGCACTGCGAATCCCAGCCAGCACAAGGCGGGAATTCGAACTTTGAGGCTAATGGCAACCTGGATCAGATGCATTGTTCGATGGACAAAGACTCAGAAACTCAGGTTCCGACACCCACGAGTGGTCGTCGTCCCACTAATTCGTGGAAGCGTAGTTCTTCTGTGGTCAATTCTGAAGATCCCTTGATGGACGTCCTTGGACAGATGGCCACCTCTTCTGACAAGCGGCTAGATGTCATTTGTGATGTGTTTAAATACGAGTCAAGTCTGGGTGCGCAACGGTGTCACATATACAACATGCTTGGCGAAATTCCAGCATTGACGATTGATGAAAGGATTGACACAGCAAGGCTTCTTGTTCAAAATAGTGGCCTTCTGGAGATGTTCATGGGATTTCCAGATGAAGCTCGTGCTCGGTTTGTGCACCGGTTACTTTCCGGAGATATTAGGATGTGAAGGCAGAAGGCAGGTTCTTGACGTCTTATTAAGTTTTTTGAAGCTGGTCCGTTGACTGAGATGATACTCTACTAAACTCTATTAACTATTCATACTTTTGTTGTTGTTGGATAACCTATTCACTACTCTCGTTTCTTTTGGATCGTGTTAATGACTCTTGTTGAGTACCTTTTGGTCTCTACGGTTTATCGGTGTAGACATTTGATTATTTAGGATGGTTTAATGTGAATGCATTTTGGCTGTATGTGTAACTGCTCATCAATGATTTTACTTAAATGGATGCTCTTGACTTGGTATAAACACATCATGAATGGGTCTTGTCTTGGTATAAAGGACTCAGCATATGTTTTGTTGGTTGAAGTTGGAGTTAAGTCATTGATATTTGTGGTTGAAGTCATCTATTGACACTTGTTTTGTTGTGGATTGATTTACTTGTTTTGGTGTCCCATACATGTGTACTACATGTTTGTCGATTGTTTGAGATAATGGTCAATTACAAACACCATCAGTTTGAGCATTATCACTTGCATTTGACGTATTCTTGGTGGATCCAAAACACATGTTAGACTATGTATTTCCAAGTGAACCAACCAATGATTGTTGTTTAAATTTCTACTCTTGTGTGATTATTTGCGTGGGAATAAGTGTGTTTTCAGCTAAACCAACCAATCTATGCACAAAGTGGAGCAACCCTATTTTACCAAATAACAACATAGACTATGTATTTCCAAGTGAACCAACCAATGATTGTTGTTTAAATTTCTACTCTTGTGTGATTATTTGCGTGGGAATAAGAGTGTTTTCAGCTAAACCAACCAATCTATGCACAAAGTGGAGCAACACTATTTTACCAAATAACAACATAGACTATGTATTTCCAAGTGAACCAACCAATGATTATTGTTTAAATTTCTACTCTTGTGTGATTATTTGCGTGGGAATAAGAGTGTTTTCAACTAAACCAACCAAATTATGCACAAAGTGGAGCAACACTATTTTACCAAATAACAACAACCATATTACAC
Source organism: Galeopsis tetrahit (assembly GCA_963675135.1). Classification (NCBI taxonomy): domain Eukaryota; kingdom Viridiplantae; phylum Streptophyta; class Magnoliopsida; order Lamiales; family Lamiaceae; genus Galeopsis; species Galeopsis tetrahit. Next base: position 73,771,287 of record OY776129.1, read on the forward strand.
TTGTTCTGTGCACCACATTTCAGAAACTACGTTCTATTATACATGCCAAAAACAAAAAACTTTTACATTCTTCTACTACATCATTGTAATGCATTTCAAAACCAAGCACATTCAACACACATTACTATGGAACCTCAATGGATTCAATGTATGTGTTAAGTGTGCAGTGTCCAGGCACAATTACATCATATTCTACCTCGTAGAACCTGTTTTCTTCGATGTCCCAATAACCATACGTACCTATGGGATCAATCCTCATTAGGATCCTTGAATCATCCGGTTTCATGAACCGAATCGGCTGGATTCTCACCAATCCCCCGATATCCCTCCAACTCTGATCATCCATTGTTATCTGCGTCCACGAATTGTAGTCTCCGTATTCTCGAAGAATCCAGAAATTAATACGGTTTTGAAAAAAGTAGTATCCGGAGTAATGTACTAGGGTGTCGTTATCCAACGCACCAATGTTACAAGGGAACCCCGGGTCTAATGCGTCACTGGGGGTTTGTATGATTGTGAACTGCTCCGACCCCAAATCAAATGCAGCCACCTGACGACTGTTAGGACCCCATGACACCAGCCAATGAAGAGCACCCTTCACATAAACACCTGGTTCCGATGAACATTCCATATCCCCAAAAAACCCCAAATCATTCCAACGATTGCTTCTACTAGAATAAATCGACAAGTAGGGACCCTGATTTGATCCCGTGAACGTTGCTTTTCGTATAACCTTATACTCATCTGTGCCTTCATGATAGCCCAATCCGAACGACAACGTTGCTCTATTAAGTGCATATGTAAAGGGAATTCTATGCGATGGAAGTACCCGATGACGATTTGTTGTTGGATTCCATAAGAAAATGGTCTCTTCGAGCCCGAGCGCACAAAGAAGTCCATTGCAACTTCCAACTATCTCGAACGCCTTCTCCACACCGCTGATGAAAACCCTTTCGTTGCCTCCACCCGGCTGATCATCTCGTCTTACCTCTATTAATGGCCTTCTGCTTTCTTGATCTAGAATGTATCCAAACTTATTCTGAGTGTTCATCTGGCGTAAATGGTGCCTCACGAACGCCGGTGTTTCAATCAGAGATCTCCATGCCCTACACACAACAGAGCATTTCACAACATGCAAAGCCGGAAGCAGAGAGAGGAACTCCCAAATCAACTCGAACGGTAGGGTTGGCACCATGGACCTTCTTTGACGGCTCATATCTACTGAAAATGGCGAGGTTGAAGGAACTTTGGCTGAAAGTTATCTTCTTTGTGTGATTGTGAGAAAGTGGTCTGCAACACCATGACCCCTTTTCAAAGAAACGAAAAGTAGGAATAGATAGGTTGCGTCGTTTGAGATTCCAAGGAATTTGAGTTTCAGATTTTGTTTCGAAACTGCGACGTTTTATGTATTTTTTGAACCAATTAATCATGCTTGGTTACACCTTGATCATATTCCAAGAAATTAATGTGCTTGGAGTCCATAAAATTAAATTGTTCGTAGTTGATAATACATATTTTGCTGTTTGGTTACACCTTGATCATATTCCAAGAAATTAATTAAGTACAACTCAACTTTAAGGCCCACATGTATGTCAACTGTAAGGCCCACATATATTTTCAATTTTTTCATTTCGAGATTGAAATAATCCCGTTTTCATTTTCAATTGTTATACTCGAAACTCGACTGGACTCGGTCTAGCCTAAAATTTTAAAGATCGAGCTCGACTCGATAAGAAACTCGATAAACTCTAGCTCGGCTCGACTCGACTCGACTCGATTACTCGTACATAAATATAAATTATATATTAAATAGCATAAGAAAATATTGTTCAAAATCGAACTCGATTAACTTCGATTCGATTTAGATCTTTTTTCGAGACGAGCACGAGTAGCTCGCGAGTAAGCTCGACTCACTTTATCCCTAGTCCCACTCCAACAGACATAAACCCTAATCCACTACTCTGCGCGCCAAAAAAAAAATCCCAACCTAAATTTGCGTTCATCTGATTAACAAGCTTCCCATCGAGAATAGCACGTTTTGGTCCATTAAGCATCTCCTGTTTGGTTTCTGAAACAACTCGCATTTCACGCTTGTTTGTCAATCGTTCCTCGCGTTAATCAAATTCGAGGTTAGATTTCATGGAAATTCACTATTTTGCTCATCTGTCATTGCCATATCTTCAATTGACATTTTTATGTGGTGATATTATCTAGTTCTCACTCTATTGTGCAATTCCACAGTTTGGAATCTCGTATTTATGTTTGTACCTTATGAAACTATCTGTTATTTAACAGGTTCTATTAATGGCTACGAATAGCATTGAACCGACCTCTGCTGTTGGGGTTAGCAATAGGTCAAAATTAAGCATCATAGATACTGTTATAAGTAATCTTGGTGTAAGAAACAGAGCTCAATTCCGTGTTAGTTGTTTTGGACAATTCATGGAATTGCAAGAACTCGCATTTCAGGGTCAACTCTATCTTCATTTGTTATATAAACAAGAACTGTGTAGCCAAGGAGAAAAGTTAATTTTCCACATAAACAAAACTAAAGCTGAGTTTGGGCCGAAAGAATTTGCGTTAGTTACGGGATTGCAATTTGGTCCAAAGTCCCCATTACCCACTACATCCGCACTTCACAAAAAGGTTTTCAAATGTGCAACATACATAACAGTAAGTCAAATTGAGGAAGCCTTTTTAGATAAATGTAAGAAGGATCCTGATTCTGATCAGTCTCTGCAATTGGCTTTGTTATTGGTGCTTTATGGTATACTACTTGTTAGACATAGGTCATCGAAGAAGGTTGATCTTGAATATGTGGCCCTTATTGATAACTTGGATGAGTTCAATAGTTATCCATGGGGTCGCGTTGCATTCGAATTTCTTGTTCAAGACATTAGGTCGAAGTTTAGGTCTCTTAAACAACAGGAGAAGGGGAGGGGAAGCAATAAGTCTGATGGAAAAAAAAGAGGGGATCCAAGAATGTTTATTGATGTTTGTGGTTTTACTTATGCACTACAAGTATGGGCATATGAGACAATGCAGAGCATTGCCTCGTTGTGTGCGAAGCCTATAGCCCGGCGAAGGTGTTCTAATCCTCGCATGGTGAGATGGAGTTCTGTTGATGGTGTGGTCCGATTTGGTGAACTCCGCAAGAAATGTTTTCCGAGGTTGAAGGGACATGATCGCACTGCAGACAATGTAAGTTCAAATGTTTAAATATTATGTTGATTTCAATTATTTGTGTACACTATTTTAAAAGCTTGTTGGATTCGTTTGCAGATGCATGTTGTTAGTAAGTTGGAGCCTTCAAAAACTGAGGCAAAATTATCATCTTATGTTAGTGCCATCAGTTGGGAAGAGGAACTCTATAAAATGGAGAAGCATGATGAACCAATTCGTTTGCCTCGTAAGAGGAAGGCTCCGAGTGTAGATGGTGGGACTCGGGTGCGTGTAAAGGTACCCAGAAAAGAGGGAAGGGGACAGACTAAGGATGAACAAGTGGAACCGACCGAAACGTTGGATGAAACAGAAGCAGTTGAACCAAACTACTCAAAGGTAAAGGGCTTCCGTAAAACGGTTATCACACGTTTGAATACGATTGACAAAATGCAAGTTAGGTTGGAGAATTTGTTGAACAAGATTTGTGTGAAGCTTGGCATTGACCCATCTATTCATACAGAAGACAAAGGTGAGGGAATTCCAAGTGAGAAAAATAAAGTGAATAAGGAGAATGTCAAAGTGGTTGATGACGATGAAGGACGAGCAGACATTGATGGTGGTGGTGATGAAGGACGAGAAGATACCACAGTTGAGTATGCCAATGATGGTGGTGAAGATGTTGATGTTATTGGAGATGAAAAGCGAGAAGATAACACAACTGAGTATGCCAAGGATGATGGTGAAGATGTTGATGTTGACGATGAAGGACGAGCAGACATTGATGGTGGTGGTGATGAAGGACGAGAAGATACCACAGTTGAGTATGCCAATGATGGTGGTGAAGATGTTGATGTTATTGGAGATGAAGAGCGAGGAGATAACACAACTGAGTGTGCCAAGGATGGTGGTGAAGATGTTGATGTTATTGGAGATGAAAAGCGAGAAGATAACACAACTGAGTATGCCAAGGATGATGGTGAAGATGTTGATGTTGACGATGAAGGACGAGCAGACGTTGATTTTATTGGTGACGAAGGACGAGAAGCTAACATAGCTGAGTGCGCCGATGGTGGTGATGAACAAGTTGATGAAGACAATAATGCTAATTTCAAGCAGGTATTTTTTAATTATCGGAAAAGACAACGTTACGTAATAACCTAGTTTACATCCCGTGCTAATGTTGATCGTATTTTTAGGGTGAAACTAGTAGCGAGTGTTTGAAGGGGGATGCCACTGTTGATGCACCTACCTTAGATGAGAATGTAACACACTCTTCATAACTGTTTCAAATATGTTACAATTACAAATTCATGCGGCATCAATGACGTTATCTCTTGTTGATCGTATTTTTAGGGTGAAACTAGTAGCGAGTGTTTGAAGGGGGATGCCACTGTTGATGCACCTACCTTAGATGAGAATGTAACACACTCTTCATAACTGTTTCAAATATGTTACAATTACAAATTCATGCGGCATCAATGACGTTATCTCTTGTTTGTGTCTAGCTACTTCAAATAGTTCCTTATGTGGAGATGGTTGAAACTGTTAACGTTCTATACAATCCACTAAGTAACCCAGGCATTCGGCTGGATGTACACAACTTTTCAGAATGGTGGGCGGCTAACCACAATCTAGATACGCAAGTGACATTATCTGTGAAATGTATCCCGTGGGTGAAGCCGGCTTGGTTCAAAGATATATGGAGTGAAACAGGATTGCTTTCAGATGAGGTTAGCCCGTGTTTATTCGCATCATTCCCAAGTGTTATTGGACTTGGAGAACTTACACATTTTTTATTTTGTAGCACCTTGACGCGCTCGTACATCTCCTGTTACGCAAGGTAGAGATGTGGCCATCGAGTTTCTTGGACAACTGGACAGTTGTTGATGCTAGCGTGGCTGTAAGTGTTAGCTATGTTTTATATTAATTTATGATTGTCCAATAGTGACGATTGTGTAACATTACGTATGACAAACAGGCATTACTCACGACGAGGTGTTATGACTCATGGAAACGGTCTAAAAAGGACGAGTGGGTTTGGTCTACAAAGGAAAGTCGTATACTTGAATATGTCATAGGCCGACAACCAAAAATTGGATACAGACGTCCATGGGCGGATGTTGAGTATGTGTTCGGGATCGCACACGCCACGAAAAACCATTGGGTCTTATATCAGTTCATTGTTCAGGAAGAGAGGATCCAAATCTATGATTCTCTTATGGGTCGTCGTCCTAAACCACAAATCAAGCGACTGTTCACAAAGATGGCCGAACTATTGCCTAGCTTATGCTTGGAAGGAGACGTATGGAAGGGCAAGAGGGATTCCACAAATGTAAAGAAAGTATGGGATGTTTGTTTTTATCCGGAACCACCCCAACAGAGAAACGGTAGTGACTGTGGGATATTATGCATTAAGATGTTAGAATGTATGGCTACGGGGCAAGGTTTGCAAAACATCGTCCCACAAATGTGTGAATGGTATCGAAAGGCCTATTGTGTTGAGCTACTAAACGAAAATAGCATTAAATTTGAATAGCCGACTAAAATGCAAACCCCTAAACCCACCTATGTTATTGGTGATGAACTCTTTTGTATCGAATTGTGTTTTGTAAGAAGACATATTTGTATTGAATGTTAATTATGTTATGTTGCTTGTTTGAAACTTTAAAATCTACCATCTGGAACATATGGAGGGTAAAATATTTGGAGGGAAAATTAGAGGTCATATTGGAGGGAAATACCAATATTGGAGGGAAATTTCAGTGTGACTAATTGACTATATATATACACACTCCAACCATACATTTCACTTCACCCTAAACCCACAGAAAACACACAATCATGTCCACATAGAGGGGGAAACGTGTGTTATGCGACTGTCGAAAGGAGGCTCTTATGTGCGTTTCGAAGCAAGAGAAAACGAGGGGAAGACTTTTTTACAGTTGTTACGATGAACGTGACGGGTTTGGTTGTGATTTTTTTGTTTGGTTTGATGAACATGACACATCCGGGCTCTGGAGGTTTCCACAAGGAATGTTTCCAGACATGGTGGAGAAAATCGACTCTCTCTTGCTTGAAAACCATTTAGTCACGAACAAGCTTAAACAAGCGGAAGAAGGCCTAGAGACTTTGAAGGAACAATGTGACCAACAGTCGTCTGAAATAGCCTTCCAAGCTGGAAAAATTGAAGAGCTAACTAGGTTTCAAAATTTTCTTGTCTTGGCACTACTAATCTGTGTTTTACCTGTGATGTTCAAATTCATAGGTTGAACTTAAATATTTTATGTTTTTAATATCTATGCAGTTATGAAGGTCTGGAATTTTCATGAAAAGTTGTTTGTACACCGTATTGCCCACATCCACGAATAGGCCCTATTAGTTTTACACATATTTAAATTGTTTTGGGACCGATGCAAACATATATGCCCACAAAAAAACCCACAAATTTCATTTGTGCAAAAGTATAAAAAGGCTAAGACATTGGCCACCTAAAGAAGGATTACCGATACGTTACTTGACGGAATTCGAGATACGACAATTCTTTAACTTCGAATACACTGATACACTGATTTCCGAAAAATAAACATTAGACACATCCAAAGATAAAACAGATAGAAAGGAAACCCCAAATTCATACGAACACAACAAATACACAAACTTCTAATGTAATTAAACATGACTGAATCAAACTTAACAGAAATGGAAGCAAACTGGGACCGACGCACTGATCGGATAATTCTAAGTCATCTTCTTTTTCCCCTTCTTCGGAGACCTTGAAGAAGCACAGGAGGAAGAAGAAGGACATTTGTTGTTCGTACTCCATAAGGTGCTTGGAGTGCCCGGAGTGGATGAAGGCTGGATACGCTGTCCACGAGAAGGGGAGCGTGACACCGGTTCGGGTTCGTCAATATCGAGAAGTCTTGCATGCGCCCATGGACCATAGTCATAGTTCGGAGGGTCACCACCTCCGTCTTCATCGTCAGACAAAACCACGGTTGCAGACTTGGTGTTGATCAATCCATCATTTGCGGAGTGGCTATCGTCACTTACCTGGATAACATCAGCGTCTACCGGAGATTCGCGTGCAGCATTGCGATTTGCGAATAGCAGCTGAAGTTTTGTGTAGTGTGGATCTCCCAAATGGAAATATGCCTTCAGAGACTCGTCGGACTGTAGCAAAGAGAAAATTGTGAATGGAGGCACGATGATCAAGTCGATGTATATTATAGTAACGAGCACAAAAGTTTGATAAGTAAACCTGTATCATTCGAACCCAGTGTGTTTTCGAAGCGTGTACAACGTTCCATTCCGCATCCCACCAGACATCGGGGTGTTCGATGAGCTTCTTGAAAGACTTGTATCTACGTTGCAGCTCGTCATGACGCTCGATCCCTTCAATCCACGTCAACGCGTACTTGAACCGCTCATTAACAGCCTTGACACCAACACATATCGCACTAAAATTGAGTTCGTCCTTCGGATCCCATCGTCCCAGATTTTTTTGGATTAGTAGGGTATCAAGGAACACATCGTCAACGGGAAAATCCCAACAGCCAGAATACAACAAAGTTTCTTGTGGAGGGATCCTTGGCAGCTTCGGGATGGACATTTTTAACTTGGAATTGAGAGGAAAATTGTGAGGAAGACAAAAGAGGTATATTATGTTATATAGAGGCTTATGGAGTAGTAGATAACAACAAGATTTTGTTGCTTTTAAAAAGCCATGGTTCGTCTTTTCATTTCATATCCAGCCAGAGGGAATATATTCTTCTATGCAGAAATGTACTATCAATCTCAAGTGAGTGAGATGACCACTTATTTTGGACTTATGTGCCAATACATTGGGAAACAATGTTTAATATTACAACATGCCTATAATTCGGATTTCACAAGTTGAATAGTAATTTACCAAATTAAATACACGCATATCGGGTACAACAAAAAACTTTTACAAACGTCTATTTAATTTAAGATGATCTAACAAGGAGTGCACCTAACAAGACAATGATAACTACAAACATGAGGGTCATTACAGCCAACAAACTGATGATTAAATGACTTTGGACTCCATTTAGGTTAATGGCAATACAAGACGAGTTAGATGGTTGATTGTCATTGGTAGATAGGCTATCAGCTTCATCCTCGATGAAACGTTGATGCAACTGAGAACTTGAAACCTGAGCAATTGGATCTTTACATGAACTAGAATAAACCTTATGTGCTTTATAAGTTTGAGATAAGAGGAAGGGCGGCACCGACTCAGGTGGATCATTACGATGATACTCATCGCACCAATAAAAGTGGTTACTGTGCTGAAGGTAGCTGGGACACTTGTAGAAGTACCTGCCCGGGTGCCTTGACCTGTCACTCGCGCACTTTATGATCATGTGTCCATTTCCACGGGAACACATTGGAGGAGCCATTCCTCCTTTATAAAATCAAATATAACTGCATTTAACAAATGGATTTAGAAACGATGCAATAATACAAAACCACACTTCAATCTAACAACAATGGAGATCCAACACAAATACATGCCGTCACATGTCTAAACACAAACTAAGATGTCCAAGTATGTCATTCTACTATGATCAAGTAGGTTAGGCATATAACAAAGGGGTAATAAATGATGCAAGCACAGCAAAAAACACACGAGGATCAACAAAAATGTCATAAGCATGCCATCACACAAACCAACAAACCAGAAATGTCCAAACATACCAGCACGCACATTAAACATTAAAATTGTCTAAAAAACAAAAATTAAAATTCCAGATTGTCTAAAACAAATCATATCAATCTTCGGATCTCCAATAGTTCCACATGTCCAATGCCAAACCATCTCTCCATTCATTAAACTGCGGTGATGACTCAACAGAGTCCACGACATCATCATCTATGTCGTCGTCACCCCGAACATCATCGTGTAAATCTAACAATTCCTCAATTGGGTCCACAGGCATCTGAGAGCGGCAATAATTGTGGAGGAGGAAACAGGCCATGATAAGTCTCACTTGAACCTTCGCAGGGTAGAACGACGCACTTCTAAGTATGTCAAACTGTTTTTTTAAGACACCAAAAGCCCTTTCTATAACATTACGAGCCCTAGTGTGTCTCATGTTGTAATGTTCTTGGGGATTAGATGGCCTGCCACTATTGGGACCCCACTCACTAAGATGATACCGACAACCACGGTAAGGAACGAGAAATCCTTCGCTGTTGGGATAGCCGTTGTCGCACAAATAGTACTTCCCTACGAACAGGGCAGCTGATGTGAGATGCATAGTTACGTAAGCAACGAGAAGTTAGTTAAATGAGGTATGTACACATTAATTACCCTTAGGGACCTTGAGGCCATGAGTTCTAGTTACGACATCGCGAAGTATTCTAGAATCAGCAGCCGACCCTTCCCAGCCCGGAAGGACGTAAACGAATCTCATTTGCGTGTCGCACACCCCAAGCACATTAGTAGAGACACGGCCCTTGCGTGTTCTATAACGTGCTCTATCTAGGCTTGATACTTGAAGATCAATGAATGTACCATCGAGGGCACCAAGACAACCCTACAAAACAAGAGAGAATAGATTAAAAACAACATTTGGAGATGGTAAATAGCTGCACATCCACAACAGTACACAAATTTACCTTGAACCATTTCCATCTTGGGTCAGTGGAATCATCGGGTACGGGGACAGGCGTAACTAGGAAAAGGTGGTGCAATTTCAAAACAGCTCTCAAGACTAAACGGACAACGCTGGATATTGATTGACCAGACCGTTCAAAGTCGAATGCCACTACCCTATTCTTTTTGTGGTGAGCCAAAACACTTAAGAACACGGAAACTTGCTCTTCAACACCAATATACTTTCGTTTTTTCAATCCTCCTAATTCACCAAGCAAAAAACATAAACGTGCAAATGCATTCCGATCCATCCTTAGATTTGCAACACAATCAGAATCCCGAATATGGAACAGTCTATTCATGTGTACTACTTGCCTAGGGATTTTTGAAATCATTTCCCAAGAAAGAGTGCGCCTTCTAACATTTCGGTTGCGTCTAGTTATTAAGAGCACTATGATACATGTAAGAATCAATCGCTGGTGCATTTCTTCAACCAAAAAATACAACAACAGTTTTTTTCTCATCGAAGGGGTCAGCATTGTATGCCCTATACCAAAAAACAAACAAACAGGTTGGGAAACGAAAATCAATTGAAGCCCATAAACTCTATCAATGACCAGTTTGTATACAACCATTGAAAGGGGAATGAAAATCAATTGAAACACGTAAACTATATAAATGTAAACTCTATGAATGACGAGTAATTGTCTGCAACTAGTGAAGGGGAGGAGGAAAAATCCATTGAAACACATTAAAACTGACAATGACCAGAACAATCCAGACCGAAAAAATTAAAAATTGTCACAACAATTAACAAAAAACAAAATCTATATGTAAATCGATTGAAACCGTAACATAAACAAAAAACAATAAGTTATTTACGAATGCTCACCGATGCTTTATGGCGCCTCTTTTGTTCAAACCTAACGCGAACGAAAATACCTACAAGCAACAGAATAATATGTTAATCCCTAAAAACCTAAACCCTAAAAAATTGCAGTGAACGAATAAATCGAACCTTCAACCTTTCACGGCAGGGAACCCATCAGACACACCTACAATCGCACAAAAAGATGGTGAATAGGTGTCGTACGAAAGAGTAAACCACATAAAAAGAAAAAAAACATTGAAAAAAAGTCGACCATTCTCAGTGGATGGCTTATTCAACGGATTATTCAACGTCTGGCGCAACCGAGCAGTCGAACTGGCACGAAGAAGAATACGAAATTTGAGAGTGAAGGTCGGCGATGGCGGAGAGTCGTCGGAGACGAAGGAATCGCCAAAAAAAAAAGAAAAAGAAGAGAGAAAGAGGCTGGGGAAAAAAATGAGATCGCGATGATGGAGAATTCAATTTTAGGGCAACATTGTGTGTTTAAGACTTTTAAGAGGGGCAAAATCGTAATCTGGTTTATACGGGCCAAACCTGTATAAAATAATACTGGGGGGGTGGTATTATTTCTTCAAAAGGGAATAGTGAAAAGCCTGTATAAGGGCCCAAAAAAGCACTTTTTAATACGCCGCTTTTCCGACTATTCAGGGGTGCTGATATAGCCTATATGACCTATCAAACAGCATAATAAGTGTTATACAGGGTTAATATTTTCCTTATGCAGGCTATCAAACGGGTCCTAAGTTTTATAACTTCAGCTTAGTCAACTTAGAAAAACTATACAATGAATATATCTATTACATATGAAAATCATGAGCTTCTATACAATGTTTAACATAGCTCAGTAACAACCTAAACAATTAATACAAAGTACTTATAACTCGTACTTGTCTTTTGTTAACTTAACAATACTTGTCTTGTGTGAACTCTACTGGTCTGTACAAGATGACTTCTCTTAACTAGATTAGATAAGTCAACACTTAGAAAATATTCAAACTACTTTTGACTTATCAAAATTTCATCTTTATCTTTTCATCATTTATGACTTGTTCTAGGATTCATATCCCAACAATTGTATTTGTGCACCAAATATCATTCTTTTTTATTTCTTAACTATTGCTATTTTATCCACTATTTAATTAATACTATTTTAAAATAAATAAATATGCAAACAGTGATTAAGTTGCTTGTTTTATTATATTTTTCAAAAAATAAAATAAAATAGGATGCGCATTTTTTCTAATCATTAGTATTCTTCATGTTTGGTTTAATTGATTAAATAGGATAGATTGTTTTATCCCAATTATTCCTATGTTTGGTTTACAGGAATTAAACCCGTGATTAAAATAGGCCCGGAATTATTATCCTTCCTAATCATTTATTTGAGTGTTTATTAGTCCCAAAGAGAAGGTGGGATAATTAATCTTGTAGAACAAAAAAATATGTAGATGGACTTTATTGCCCTTCAATTTGTGGGTAATTATAACTTACCACACATATATACAAAAGAACCCTAATTAATGGCCTCAAGGGTAGAAAAGTAAATTGTCACATTTATCTCAATTTATCCTTGAATCCAAACATAAAACAAAACTTATCCCTAAGAAATTTCAAAATTTAATCCATCAATCCAAACACAAATCTCAATTCAAAAAATAATGCAATCCCATCTAATTCTATCCAACCTTATCTATCCCAACCTGTAAACCAAACATGCCCATTGAATTTTATTAGAAGTATTTTCAGTATTGGAGACTGGAGAGTCCTGAAAATTACGGCTCAGAATTATCACCCAAGAATCACGAAGTTCCGATTCCCTTCAACTACTTTCACCTACATCATTATTGATCAATAATTCGGCAGAATTTTATATTCTTGCTTATTCCTAGGGTTCTTCGCCGCTTCACTTCTACTGTTTAATCAAAATCGAGCTCAATCAGGTCAAATTTGTGAGATTCACTGAGACTTCCTTAGTGGTGGAGTGAAAACATGGCCGTGGTTGAAGATTCGGAGCAGCAATTTCAACCTCAGAAGAAAAAACCACTTTCTGAAGATGACAAAAGGCGAGAATCCATTTTTCTCTTTTATGTTCAATATTTCTCAGTTTATCTTTGTCATTCTTTAAATTTATAGTATGAATTATGTATAGGAAAAAGAAAATGAAGCCAGGTAGTTTGATGAAAGCTCTGATAAGGCCTGGAGCTGGTGATAAAACGCCTTCGGATGGTGATCAGGTTTATCATTACTCATGTTTTAATCAGAATGAAGCTCTTGGCATTTGCTTGGCACCCGTTTCTAGATATAACTATGAAGAACTATAAGGAAGTGATAAACTAATTAACGAGTGATTATATCTGCAGGTTATTTATCACTCTACAATACGCACACTAGATGGTGTGATTGTTGAGTCAACCAAAGCGGAATTCGGGGGTGAGTCGAAATATATGTCTTATAAGATAAATAGTGTTCGAAGTTTTTAATTGTAATAGAAACCTGCAATCAGGAGGCACATGAGGAAGAGGTTTCGATTTGCTACCACGACCATTTATATGTGTTTGCTGAATTTATTTGCTTATTGATCTTCATAACTATGCTAACTCGAGATATTTTTAGTACCTATAATACATGTTGCATCCATTCTCTGCTTCCCATGTTTTCTGTTCTTTCCTGTTTTTAGTGTTGTAATTGTTGCGACTCTTCAATCATGGCCGCAATTTGTTCTAACTAAATTTAGGAAGTTTTTTGCTTTTCATTTTTATGTACTCATCCATGGCAAATGTGTACAGCAAGAAACTTCCTCATATGTCACATATCTTGAATTACAGGCACTGGTAACCCAAAAAGACAGGTTTTGGGCAAAAGCAAAATCATCTTGGGTTTGCTAGAGGGCATTCCTACAATGTTGCTTGGTGAAGTTGCAATGGTATGTTTAACAGTGTCTTAACTTCGTCATATGTGAATTCTTTTCCCATTTCATTTGACCAATGGTAATGACAGTGTTTTACATGATAGATTCACTTTTCATCCTTTTATGATGGGCTTTTCTCCAATTACAGTGTTACACTATCAACTTGTACGCTATTGCACATGAAACTAGATGAAATTACTTCCATTTCTGCATTTCTGATGGATAAGAATTACCTAAAAATTAAAATGTCTATGGATTTGGTTGCATTCCAGCTGATTTTGAACTGGCCATTTTATGTGTAATAACTTTTCTGCTCTCTTTGTTTCTTCTGAGATGATATGATCTCTGATTTCAGTTCAAGGTGAAACCTGAGCTGCACTATGGTGAAGAGGATTGCCCTGTTTCTGTTGCTGATGGCTTTCCCAAGGACGATGAACTTCACTTTGAGATTGAACTGATTGATTTCTCTAAAGTCAAGGCAAGAATCTCCAATTTGTTCTTGCTGAATGAATCATTTTTTCACCACTGCTTATGAAATGCAAGTGCTGAACAAAGTTGTCTTTTTTCTTTGGGGGGAGGGGGTTATTCTATAGGTCTTAAAACATGTACGCAGTTTCCCTGCTCAAGTTTCTTAATTATGCGACAATCTCTTGGAACTTGTAGAAATAAAGCTCTTACAGCTATGCTTGCATGCAAATATTACTAAGTATAAGAATTAAATATTGTAGGAACATGTTATGTTATCATTAGAATGCCATCAAAGATCTTCAATCTCTCCGTGGTGTTGATGTGGTTGACAACAATAGTTCAACATAAACTTTCTACTGCTTGTGGTATAAAAGTTTTACCCTGCTATTGATTTTGTTTACTTGCCGATTTAGTTCTTCTAGTTATTCTTTCTCTGCCAACCATTTTGAAATTCTCTATTAATTTTTTTTTTGATGCCATTGCTGACTATATTTTCTTATTTTCTTGTAATATGTGTGCAAGAGTTTGCCATGTGATACTAAGACCTGAGAATTTTGCCTTATATCTAACACATTGGCTGTTTCCCCACATTCTTTTAGGTTATTACTGAAGATTTAGGCGTTGTAAAGAAGGTAATAATTTCAATACATCAGGTGGTGCATGGTATTATACTGTCGAGTTTGCGAGTTTGGGGAATGCTACCAACTTTACCTCACTCTTCCTTAAATACCTAACCACAAACGTTTTACTTCTTACTCGCTGGTGTCTGAGTATTTTATTATGTATTTTCACAATCATACAACAAAAAGTTTATTGGTAAAACAATCATCTGTGATACTGAAATTATCTTTAGCAAACTTGGAACTGTTGATAATTGTCAGAACAAAACTAAGTAGGAAAGAAATCAAATGCACTGTTGGTTTTGATTTTCATTTGTCCAATAGGTAATGGAAGAAGGACACGGCTGGGAACAACCTAGAGAACCCTATGAAATTAAAGCTTGGTATGGAATTGTTTTTTGTCTCCCATCTGAGTCTCAGTTTTTTCCTTTTCATTTTCTATATATTCTATATTACCTGGGACATATGAACCACAGTCTCTCGCTCTCTCTCCTTTCCCCCCTCTCTTATTCCTTTTATCTTCGAGTTTTTTGTTGGCACATTCATTCCTTTTGTGGAGATTATTGCTCTCTCCTAGTTCTCTGTAATCTTGGTTTGTTTTGAAGTTTACTGTATATATGATTATAGGATATCAGGGAAGTCTGGAGATGGAAAAGTGATTATTTCACGCACTCAAGGAGAACCACTTTGTTTTACTTTTGGAAAATTTGAAGTACGTAGCACATTTTTTACATTAACTTTTGCACTTTGGTGGTAAATATAAGTCAAAAATCTTAATCATAAAATTACTCACTTATGCCTTTTTTTTCTCTCTCTGAGTTAGATACCAAAAGGTCTTGAGATGGGAATTGGAATGATGTCACGGGGGGAAAAGGCTGTTATTTATGTCAATAAGGAGTATTTGACTGAATCCCCCCTTATTCCCTCTGTTGAAGGTATTTCAGAAATCCACTTTGATGTGGAATTGGTGCACTTCATTCAGGTAAACTTAGCATTCTTCTTAGATTAACAAAAATATTTTTCTTATGTTTAGACTCCGTAACAAATTGATTCCATCTCAGGAAAAATAAATGTTTGTTGTCATATTAGTCTAGTAGTTAATAGAATTTCATCAGTGTCCTTTTATTTTAAGTTCTTTAAGATTACTTAGTTTGGATTTACAGGTGCGTGATGTGCTTGGTGATGGACGCTTAATAAAACGCCGCTTGCGTGATGGAAGAGGTGATATTTTATGTTTGACCAATTATCTGGGAAAACTTAAAAGAGATATTTCTAGAACATCCTTCTCTAAAAGCCTTGTCAATTAATATGCCTTGTGTGATCCCTATTAACCAATGTGTTTCTAGCAAGTGGCGGACCCATGAATTTTGTTCAATGGGGTCCATTTTAATATTGTGTGAGACGGCTTCATGTACGAGATGGAGCACCATTTTATTATTTAGCATCACTCTACAATAAAACATGATATGGGTAGAGTCATACATTCATTAGTCATATAATATATATGTGATGGGAACTGATCATCTCATACAAGTTTTTTTCATTAATTAAAACATATACCGCTATAAAAATATTACAATTTACAATATAAATATAGTTCTCTGATAAATCATAAATCTCCACTTCACTTTAGTAAGTGATGTCTGAAGGTGTCGGCAGATTTTATGTTAAATTTTAGGATGTGCTTTCTTTGTGTAACCTTGTTTAGCCATAATTTTCTTTTTTTAGGAATTTAATATTTGAAGATTAGGATCTAGTTGGCTGTTCCATCTTCTTTGCCTTTTCCTTTTCATCAGCCTGAAGCTTAAGCAAGATTAGTATTCAATGCTCCTCTAGTAGTCCACATCTTTCATTCCCTGCCTTATAAGCTCGTGATGACTGATGCTTGCTGATTATTCTTATTGCTCCCACTCCATGAATTGGATTGTGGTTTTTCTCTATGTGTTTACTGCTATATGAGTCTTGTCTTTGCATTTTAATTTGCTAAATTGTTTAAGGTGCTTTCTGTACTTTTCCAAATAATTAGGTGAATTTCCTATGGATTGCCCTCTTCATGACAGTCTATTAAATGTCCACTACAAGGGGATGCTTATTAATGAAGAAAATACTGTTTTCTATGATACAAGAGTTGATAACAATGGCCAGCCTTTAGAGTTCAGATCAGGGGAGGGCCTTGTAAGTTAAACTTAAGAGCTACAACTTTGCATAAAAAATTCTTAGATGTCCCGTACTTTATTATGTATTTTCCCAAATTTTGAAATTATCCTAATTTTCCTGTTGCTCATGTGAATGAGTTATGATATGCCTCTGTTTCTAGGTGCCTGAAGGGTTTGAAATGTGCACTCGATTGATGCTACCTGGAGAGGTCTCTTTGGTCACATGCCCCCCCGATTATGCTTATGACAAATTTCCGAGGTTAAAATTTATCATACTATTGTGCATACATAGAACTGCACATGGATCTAGCCAAAATAATGATAGCTTGCTCATTCTGTTTTAACGCCGATCATGATTTAGTTTTGCATATGAAATCAATTTTTTTTTTTTGAACAGGCCAGCTGAAGTTCCTCAAGGTGCTCACATCCAGTGGGAGATTGAGCTTCTAGATTATGAGAAGCAAAAGGTGTGCAAATTTATGACCATGAAAAGGAAAACTGGAAATGAACCATAAAAATCATACATTGCTGTCTGTGAATTATGAATATTGAACTATTAAAAGAATATGTGAGAAGTCCAGATAAATAACCCACTTGGGCTACATGCCCTGGTTCAAGAACAGCTTAGAGGAATAAAATTTCAGTATCACATGTTTAGTGTCCATAAGTGAGATGAACCTAGGAATTGAAGAAGAAAAAAGTATAAAGTACTAAGTTGCAGAGATTCATAATGAACTAGAGGATCACTGGCGGTAAGAGTCTCTGGTGTATGATCCAACACTGAGAATGTACGGTTACAAAGTGCATTCAAAGCCTTGTTTATGATAATAGCCTTCTAAGATCAGGGAATTTGTTGCTATTGGCATAATCTTCAGTTTGCATTCTCATTTGTCCTGCTGTCTGAGTGATTTGTAATTTATGTCTTGCTGGTATTTGAATCTTTGCTGCAGGACTGGACTGGTTTCAACTTTAGAGAAATAATGGATGATGTTGAGAAGATCAAAGGCACGGTATATCTGTTTATTAAGAACTTTTTCAGTCTTCAGGATTCCTTTTGCACTGGAAGTTGTATAATTATCATGATAAATTTAGATATACACTTAATGTTAGATTATTCTACATGAATTCAATATAGCTTTTGATGATGCTAGGATGTGTGGTTGCTGCTGATAATGCATTTTCATGGTTGCACTCTTTCACTTATGTTGTGATCTAAATGCAAAAATGCAATGTTAGACTAAAATTTTAAACTCATGGTTCTGATAAAAAATTGAAATTTATATGACTTGGTTCGTACTGATATAAATTCATCACTGTCTCTGTTTTATTTCAGGGTAACCGGCTATTCAAAGAGGGAAAATATGAATTAGCCAAGGCAAAATATGAGCATGTATATTTCAGTTTCTCTTGACCTCAATTCATGTATAATTTTCAGCATTTTATAGTTGCAAATGTTTTTGGATTTCTTTCTCTTTTGTCTATTTTAGTGTACTCAATTCACACTTACTCATTAGTCTTTTATTCATCTGCACAAAAGGTTGTTTGTCCTTGTTTGATATATTAATAAAACAAATTTGGTATTTGATTTCAGGTGCTTCGTGAATTTAATCATGTTAATCCTCAAGATGACGACGAGGGTAAAGAATTTTCAGAGACAAGAGTAAGTATTAGAAAGGGATTCTGATTGATTATTGTTACACATGGAAAAAATGATAGTATTATCTTCAGATAGGAGTAATTTTTAGATTCAAGATATTTTATTTCCATCTGGTGAATTATGTTGTTGTTCAACTTGGTTGAAGAATTTGCTGCACCTGAATGTGGCTGCCTGCTTGCTGAAAATGGGTGAATTCAGGAAGTCAATTGAAACTTCCAACAAGGTAAATTACAAACTATGTAGTTGTCACCGATCAAAAACAAACAAACTATGTAGTTGTAAAATATGTGCTTTTTTCAACCTTTTGTTTGCTTGATATAGTTTGTTGAATGTTAATGGATGCTAAAAATATTGATTTATAAGGTATTGGACGTCAACCCAGTTCATGTGAAAGCTCTTTACCGGCGCGGAATGGCATACATGGCCGGTGGTGATTTTGAAGAAGCTAGAGCGGATTTCAATAAGGTATAAATTCATTGAAGATTTTCATTTGTGAAAAATATTTCTTATGTTAACTCCGTTCTAAACCACTCTCCATGCTTCTAGATGATGAGCGTTGACAAATCATCAGAGTCCACCGCAAAAGCAGCTCTTCTTAAACTTAAAAAGGAGGAGCAGGTTTGTTAACATGCAACTTCAAGTCTTGTAAAAATATATTTTAGCACCTTTCCTTTTTTTGTTGAAGGGAGGGTGTTGGAGGGGTAACTTTGTGTTTTTTTTTTTCCCATCATTTTACTAATAATGCTTCCAATACTTCGTTTTATGTTTGTGTGGAGCAGGAACTCCACAAACGGGCTCGTCAACAATTCAAGGGATTGTTTGACAAGAAACCTGGTGAGATTGCTGAGGCTGGTGATGATGATCAGCCAGAAGATGTACCAAGCGAAAGCCATGATGATAAGGATCAGGATGGCGAGAAGGAGCGTCTGCTTGAGGCCACTGCTCCGCCTCCACGCTCAAGCATATGGTCCAAAATATGGCCCAATGGCAAAAGACTTATTACAACCCTTGGCTTGGACAGATGTACCATTTTGTAATTTCTGACAGAATCTTGATCACCCACCCGATGCAGGTTAGTTCTTCTGAGAGCTTTTTCTTCCATTCTTGTTATGATTTAGTTTTTTAATGGAAAGAGAAACTTCCAAAGAAAACGTTATAACCTTTCTAGTTTGATAATTAATTTGATAATCAAATTATGGACATCAACATTGCCTTTGAGCTACTTCTTTATTTATTGAAATAAGTTGTATTTTATCAATAAAGGCTACATGTGTTTTTTTTTTTTTTTTTGACAGAAAGGCTACATGTGTAAGTTAGCCTATCAGTACGTTTTCTGTCTCTATATAGATCGGACTTGAATCTACGTCTCCTCTCTCGGTTCAATTCTAGACGTGCCAAATGGTGACATAGTCGAGTCAAATTAGGGACGTTCTTATGTAAAACAGTTTTATCCTAATTATCACTTTATAGTAGAATAATTAATATTTTAATAAACATCTAATTCTAAGTTATTAACAAACTATTATGTTTTAATGAAATAACTAATAATCTACAAATACCACAAATGCATATCAATTGCAGTTCAATCTAATATGCTTACATTGAAAGTCATTTAATTAATCACTTTATAATACAACAATTAATACTAATATAAAAGAAAATCAGTCAAAGGATAAAAAAAAATGCAGAGAATCTATACTCCAACCAGCCTCTTTGACATAACATGAAGAGTAACAAGCACTACAAATTAAACTTCACAAAGTATAATAAATCTCATCTCCACAGTTGTACAATATAGCCTCTTCCTGCTCAATATGATACTGATACAGCCCAGCAACTAAATTTCCAACGGCATGGCCTGCCACAGCCGCCAGAAAAAACACAAAATCGGTGGCCATTATAGCTACAATTGCCAAGTAAGTCATGAACATCTTAAGCGCCTGCAGGGTGGCACCACCTAGCACCACCACCCTCCAATCATTCCGCGGGCTGATCGGATACTTGGAGCAGAATTCAGCAGTGAATGTGAGGAGAAACACCAACAAGAGAGAGAAACAGTAGTCGGAAAGTGTTTGGTGGTCCGGCCATCCTGGAAACAGACTCATCAAATACCAACTCCAAAAACTGCTAACTGAAGAGAAACCCATGAATAAAAGGTTAAACGACAGGAGTGCCTTATATTGATTATTGTAATGAACGTGAATTCAAGTTATAAGAGGAATTTGTTGCTTGCTTCTTGAATAAATAAATTTTGATGGAATAGATTTTAATGATTACATGTAATGCTTGAGGTATAAAAAAAGGGCGTGATCATATCATTGTTCTTTCTTGAGTTATATTTTGTGGTTATTAAAGTAGTAGTAACTTTGAAGCTAAGCTAGTCCAATTGCAAAAGTATCAAGAATTTAAGTGTCAAAATGAATGTAAGAACTAAGAATCTGAATGACACCCTTATTTCTGTTGAATTTTTTTGATACATTTTTTCATGTTTTATTATCTAGACTAGATGAGTAATGAATGTATGAATGACCATGAATATTCAGTTGTGTGAATTTTATCGAACTTACACATGTTAAAATTTTAGATAATGTAATTTATAGTGGAAAAGGCGCCCTTCTTTTGGTCTCAAAAAAGATTTTATTTTTTAATATTCTCAGCCCCTACTTGAATTCGAGACTTCACAGCCCCTACTTGAATTCGAGACTTCACAATTTAGATAGCGGTGCTTTATTCACTTGAGCTATTCCACTTCGTCTAATTTCAGAAAAGATTAATTCAAAAAATTGGTTTATTAGGGCTCAAAGTTTGATCAAGCCTTTAAAATATTAAAGTTGGAAACACTAACATTCTCGAACGATTGCATGAAATAATTAATTTATTAATGAAGTCACAACGGTGATGTTAATATTTGTGTGTTTGTTTTAAAATTTTGAGTAGAATAGAATGTAATTTATCAATTGTTATAAAAAACAAACAAATATTTTATTGATGAAATAAGGCCAAAAACAAATAAGCAATTTAACCTCCAAAATTAGATCCCCTTACAAAAAAAAAAATCAAAATTAGATGACCAAAGGCAAACACACCAGTTCTTGGAAACTAAAAGCCCAAAACAGGCCCATTCTATTATGGGCCTTGTCTGCTCTTGCGGAGCCTACTTCCAAAAATAACACCGCCAATGGCATGGCCCAAAATAGCAGCAATAAAAACACCACCATTGTAAGACATCACAGACAACACGATCATATACGAAAACCCGGCCCGAACAGCATGAAATCCAGCTTGAAAGGAAATTGTGGCAGCCCGGTTCGAACCCGGTTTGACTAAATTGAGGCTGGTGAGAAACTCCACGAAAATGGCTAAGAAGAAGACGAAGATGAGAGAGAGTGCGTACATACCCGTATTATTATCGGGCCAACCCGAGAACAGGAACTGGGCATTTTTGCCCCAGTAAAAGGCCATGTGGAATGGATGGTGGTGGACGTGGGCGGCGCCGGCCGGGGGCGGGGCGGCCGGCATTGTGTTGTGGTGAAGGGGGAGAGATTTAAGTTCCATGAATGTGAATGATGAGTTGATGAGTTTGTGGGATTGTGCATGATTTAAATAAGGTATGAAAGTTGTACTTTCTGAAGATTTTGTTCTAACTTGCTATTGGAGGTACTACTAAGTAAAGCTCAAGATTTTCTTTTGTGTTTTTTCCAGCAGGGAATATTGCAGGTTTCTATCTTGCAAGCAACCCCATAAGACATTAAAGTTATTTTCTTTTTGAAATTGAAAACTTTAGAGTTGTATATCATATATATACTCGATCGGATGACCAAGTTCAATAGTCATGTACATTAAATAATGTTATCACTATATATAAAATATAACTATCTTTATTCCCAAACAACAATTTTTGGACTACTTTGGTTATGGAAAAATTAAAGGCTTAAATATGACTGCCCCCAAATATAATGTCCTATAATTGTTATCCCTAGTTACGGGCCAATAAAATTATTTTACTTGGAAGACTGCACATCTAAAAAAATGAATAGAAACGAGAGGTGGCACAACATGACAAAGAGGCGGTTTACTTTCCAGTGAATGCCATGGCAATTGAGGATTTGGATCCCTACTTGTACTTATTAGGTTAGTAAGAAATATTGATTCAATGAAAAAAAAAAAAAAAGGAATGTGCAGGATAAAGAAAAGTAGAGAAAAATAATTTTGTCTATGTTGGTCTGTGGTGTGCTGTCTCCGACATCAAAAATTAAATACATTAACTAACCCATTATGTAGTAGAATAAGCAGGGTCGATTACATGAGAAACATTAATGAAACTCAATTGAAATAATGTGTGTTATAAGCAATAAATAGGAGGGAGTTTGGTTGGTGAAAATTAGAATTCAATCACTTACAAATAAATGATCACAATTTGATGGCTAAGAGTTAATTGAAGTTAGGATACAATCATGCACTTGCAGGTGGTCACAATTTGATACCCAAAAGTTAATTAAAATTAGAATTCAACCACTAAAAGATGATCACAATTTGATAGCTAAAAGTTGATTAAAATTAGAACAAAGCCACATTTCCAAATTTGATAGCTGGAAGTTTATTGAAATTAGAATAAAGTTGCATCAGAATGGATCACAATTTCATCAATCGAACTTTGAACTTAACAAACCATGATCACTCTAGCTTATTCAGCAAATAATTCGAAACAACTTCAATTATCTACCATTATTTCTTATTCGAATGCAATAGCATGATGTCACGAATTAGCTTCTTGATGTTGGAATGTGACGACCCACCCTCTCCAACACTATTTTGCGCCATTCGAGCAAACTCTTCAGACGATTTCACGATATCTTCCCTCGTACCTTCCATCAATTCTCTCACCAATTTCTCCACAGTTACTCTATCACAAGTATCTTTCATATCCAGCCCAATCTTCCACACCTCACCCACCCACCTACTATTCATGGGCTGTTCCACAAAATTGGGCCAACAAATCATGGGCTTCCCAGCACAAATACTCTCTAAAGTCGAGTTCCATCCAGAATGCGTTAAAAACCCACCTACTGCACTATGGGCTAGAACAACCTCTTGTGGTGCCCAATCCACAATTCGGCCTCTCTCGACCGTCTCCATTTTCACTTCCTCGGGAACCTTACCCGGCCCATTTTTAGCATCCCAAATCAAATCGGGCCTAATGGCCCACAAGAACGGCTTCCCACTATTAATCAACCCATGCCAAAACTCCATCAACTGATGAGGGCTAAGAACAACAATAGTGCCAAAGCTTACGTACAGTACTGATTTAGGTTGGTGGGAATCAAGCCATTCCAAGCATGAGTGATCGAATTGCAGGGCACCGGAGGAACTGAAGGAAGGGAGGGGCGTGGAGTTGAGCACTTTATGCAACGGTCCAATTGCATAAACTGTAGGGAAGATTGAATGGAGGTGTGAGATTGTAGGAGATTCAAGTTCCTCAAAAGTGTTGAGTATGAGGGCAGAGGCTTTTCTCATGTGAGAGGCTTGTGTATTGAAGAAGCGCATAACGCGGCCTTGAGGGTCTAATTTGCAAATAGTAGGAAGATCTCGACGCCTTAGGATCTTCTCTAAACCGGGAATGCTAGTGATCAACTTGTCCATATCTCCACTTCCTACAACCATAATATATGTGCATGAGAAGATCAATCGATCACACATTTATAAATTTAAGATTGCTTCTTAATCTTGTCTAATAAACATATACTTGGATTCAGTGACAGAGCCAGAAATATTAATATTACTATAAAAATGTAATGGGCCAAAACTTTAGGATCACACAAGTGTTACTTAACATAATACTAATACTTATGTTTATCCAATAATTTCTTTATAAAATAGTCAATAATCTCATTCTATTAATTTAAATTAAACAAATTGACTTTCGTTATGTTTCCGAGGAACATTTGATTGTTTTGATTTGAAAGACACAAAATAGTGTCAAAATCGCTAATATATAGCACTATCATATAAGACAAAAAACCCTATGCAAGAATAACATTCATGTTTTGATTGAAAATAGTGTTTTCCATCATCACTAATTACGTAATATTCCATATATCCATTTTTAAAATTTTTACATTTTTTTTTATTTGTTAAATTTTATTAATTCTTATTTTTTAAAAAAGAAAATATTACTGACACTACTTTATCTCCAACATTAAATTTACATAAAAAATGGAACTATTTTTCCTTTGCAAAATAACCATTGGGTCAAAGTTAATTAAGAATCTTGATACGCAATATATAGTAAAAATATTCAAAATGGGTGGGGGGCCAGTGACCCCCAGTCCTACGTACCACCTTCTCTGTTTAGATCTTAATGTTCGATTTATTCAATTTAATCATTAATTCAACATTTGATCCAATTAATTGAAATCAAATTTCAATTAATCAATTGTACACAAGTATCAATCTTTACGTGGAGGTGAGTATGATTTACCTTCAAGGACAGGAATTTCGCCATGTTGGATGAGGTTTTCAAGATGAAAATAAGTCCAAGTAGCAGCAGCACTGTCGGTCCTAAAACTGATTGCCGGAATCCCAAGCTCCGCCGCCACGTCATTGGCAAAGGACATTAAGCCATCAGATATGATACACGACGGCGCGTGGGTCATACCAGCAACCATGTCCCGGAAAATGGGCATGCTGACAGTAGTGAGGGAGGAGAACAAGTCAATGGTAGAAGGGCCGCTCCGTGGGTGGTCCGGTGGCAATCCGTCGGGGATAGACAGAAACTGGATACCCGGGCAGCGGCTGCGGAAGGCAGATTCTTCGAGTTGGTTGAGAATGCGGCGGTGGCAGTGGTCGGTGTTGACGAAGCTGATGGTGAAATCGGCTTGGCTTAAAAGCTCGGCTAACATGAGCATCGGCTTGATGTGACCTTGACTCGGATATGGTAACATTACTACATGAGGACAATTCATCTTTGCTACCTACCTCTATGTTTATGTTTTAGGAAAGCTGCAGTCTGTATTTAACACCAACACAACAACATATATATACCTCCAAATATTGGTGGGGGAGTGGGACAGAATTAAAAAAATTTAAGAAAGTTTTTAGTGAACTTTTAATGATAAATTAAAGATTTTTAGTCAAAAAAATTATAATGACTATATTTTTGTCATTAAAAGTCAATTTTCTTGCGATGAATAAATTTTTTTTATATAAAAATTCACCTATCCTGCAAAACTGTTGGGGAAAAAAATACTTTAGTGACTAGTGAGCTTATCTTAAATTGGGGGAAAATAATTTAGGAAATTGAGAAAATTAAAAAGAGATTAAAGAAGAATTCCTGACTGAATTTGGGGGGAAATGGCTAAATGGAAAAGTAGATTATAGTGCTTTTTATTTGAAATTGTGGAAAGTTTTGTATAGGAAATGAGGAAATAAAGATTGCACATGTTTTTGGATTAAATGGAGAAAATAAAATTGTAGCGTTCTTATTGAAATTGTGGAAAGTTGCTTTAAATATAGTGGAAAGATGCTTTGGAAATCGAGGAAAAATGAGACTGCGAATGTAATTGGCTGAAAGTAGTGGAAATTAGTTTAGAAATTGAAGAAAATGAGGCCGTGAATGTTTTAAATTCGGGGAAAAAAATGCAGAATGGCAAAAAATATTCATTTTCAAACATGTGTGTTCTGTTTCCCAATGTAGATGACTTTTTTTTCTTACCATACAAAATTAAGTTATACTCCCATTTTAATAAATATGTAAGAAAAAGTGTAATGAGTGATGTTTTGAGGGATAGTTTTGTAAACTTTTATGAATAAAATAAAGTAAAAAGTAGGTTGAGTGTGAAAAAGTAATGACATATGGGTAAATATGTGTATATTTTGAGGGGGAGGGTTATGACAATATTTCTTTTTATGGAGTGTGCAAATTGGTATGGAACATCCATATATGAAAAGTGTGCAAATTCCTATGAGACAGAGAGAGTATGTTTATATATCAATCTCAATTTTTAACGTATCATTTAAACAATACGAAGTGGACTAGTTCAAGTGATTAGAGTATCACTGCCTAAACCATGAGGTCTTGGGGGCAAACCGTCGATTACGGGTTTTTTTTTTTTTTTCGCTAATTTTTTGTTCGTTTTAACTCATTTTTTAGAAAATATATTACTAGAATTGAATAAAAATTATAGGGTTAATTGCAAAAAAAATCACAACCTTTACCGTATTTATCAATTACGGAGTATAACATATCCTTTTTTTCTTTGCGATATAATACACAACCTTTTTAAATTTTGCAATTCGATGCATGTGTTTATTTTTCGACAACACATGAATGATATATATATCGAAGCCGCTAAGATTTTACACAAATGCTCACGTAAGTGTCACGACTGATCAATAAAACATTATTTATTTATTTTTTATTTTAAAAACGTTTTTAAATAAAAATAATATGCAAAATTTTACATTATTTTTGTGCACTGTTATTTGGAGAACACGATCCTATTCTTTTGAGTTTTGGAAGAAATGATAATTAATAATTAAATTGGTTTATTATTTATTTTTAAAAATAATTTTTTTAGTATTGTTTTTAGTTTAAAACGATTTTTTTAGTATTCTTTTTAGTTAAAAACATTTTAAAAATTAAAAAAATAAATTATTCATCTTTAATGACATTTATATGGCAACTCAGCAGTTCTGACAATCGCATCATGATTTATAATTGTTGCCAGAAAATTGATAGATGCATTGAATTGCAAAACTTAAAAAGGTGGTGTATCAAATTGTAAAGAAAAAAAGAATATGTTGTAATTGATAAAAACGGTAAAGTTTGTGATTTTTTTTGCAATTAACCCAAAATTATATAACTTAAATTTATACATAGAAAATAGAAGAATTGTGTATTAAAAAAATAAGATAAAAAACCGCCAAAATCGATGATTTGCGGTTTGTCAAAATGTAAAACCGAAACCGAACTGTCATTTCTCGATTACGGTTAGGTTTTTGAACCGTAATCGACGATTTAACGGTTAAAAACCGTCCATGTCTAATCCTAGCTGTACTTTTAACTGAAGACTTAAGTTGCAATTTTTCACAATAATAAAATCTTACAGTTTCCCCTCAGTAATGAAGATTGGCTTAAACAAAATTTATCTAAGCTACGAAACAAATTAATCATTTCAAAAGATTTAATTTATTATAACTTCTCATTGGAAAAAACATAGATGGAGATTTTTTATCTCTTTTTTAAAAAACAGCAAGGAATATTGCCAGTTTCTATCTTTCAAGCCATCCAAGAACACACTAAGGATAAGTTTAAACCCCAAATATGTATATTGTTAATTAAATATAAGGACAGCTATATTAAATTTAAATATATATATAAAAGATTCAAACTTTAACCACCAAGAATTACATAAAGATAAAATTTTCATTGGGTGAAGTATAAAATATTATTACATCATCGATCGAACTTTCACACCAAAACACTTATTTCATAAATGATACTACCAAACTTCCTTAATTTTCGATGTTTAATCACATCTTATTTGAATGCAACAACTTAATGTCTTCAATTAGCTTCTTGATGTTGGTATGCGAGGACCCACCATCTCGAACGCTATTTTGCGCCAATCGAGCAAATTCAGCTGTCGATTCTACAATTTCCTCTTTTTTACCGTCCATCAATTCTCTCACCATTTTTTCCACCACTGATCTATCACAAATACCTTTCATATCTAGCCCAATCTTCCATACCTCACTCACGTACCTACTATTCAAGGGCTGTTCCACAACCATTGGCCGACAAATCATGGGCTTCCCAGCGCAAATACTTTCTAAAATCGAGTTCCATCCACAGTGCGTAAAAAACCCACCAACAGCATTATGGGCCAAAACATCCTCTTGTGGTGCCCAATCCACGATTCGGCCTCTTTCGAGGGTACCCATTTTCACTTCCTCAGGAACCGTACCCGACCCATTTTTAGCATCCCAAATCATATCGGGCCTTATGGCCCACAAGAATGGCTTCTCGCTATTAACCAACCCATGCCAAAACTCCATCAACTGATCACGGCTAATAAGAGCCCGAGTGCCAAAGCTTATGTACAACACTGATTTAGGCTTCTGAGAATCAAGCCATTCCAAGCACGATTGATCGAATTGCAGGTTACCTGAGGGAGTGGACTTAACCACAGAATGCAATGGCCCAATTGCATAAACTGCAGGGAAGATTGAGTGGAGATGGGAGATTGCTGGAGATTCAAGTTCCTCAAAAGTGTTGAGTATGAGACCAGAGGCTTTTTTCATTTTAGTGGTTTGAATATTGAAGTAGTGCATAATAGGGCCTTCTGGATCTAGTTTGCACATAGTAGGGAGATCTTGACGTCTCAAGAAGTTTTCTAGACCAGGAATGCAAGTGATGGCCTTATCCATCTCTCCTTTTTCTGCAACCATTATAATTAATATCAGAATCACCCATTCATCACTAGTCCCAAATTAATAATGACTTTCATGATATTAATGAGTACGTTAAAATTCAATTAGTCCCAAAGACTAATCCGCAAAAGGTCCTATTTTTTTTTTTTTTGAGATTTAATTCAATTTACTCGGTAACTTACCAATTTAGATAATTTTTCGCCAGAAAATTAGAAACGACGTCATGTACTTTCACGTTTTCGGAGAGACCATTCAACGTCGGCGAAAATAGGATCAAATTGAACTAATTGGTAAGTTATGAAACTAAATTGAAAATTCCAATTTTTTTACCTTTTGCAAAAATATCCAAAATTGTGGAATGCCATTGAATTTTAACTCGATATTAAGCGTAGGTCGAATTTATGTTCGACAAGCAAACAATTAAATTAAAGAAAATAATAATTAGCTCATCAATAAATAAAGCAGTAGTAAAATTATTGACAATGACCCGTAATTTAATAGATCTGCATTCACAATAATTCAGGTAAAAATTTATAAAAACTTGGAAGTTGGAATCAAGTCATTTTTAGACTAATATATAAATCAGTCTAAATCTAAAAAAAAAAAAAAAAAGGGTAGAAAATATAAATTTACCTTCAAGAATTGGAATTTCCCCATCTTGGATGAGCTTTTCAAAATGAAAATAACTCCAAGTAGCAGCAGCATTGTCAGTCCTAAAAGAGATCGCCGGAATCCCGAGGTCCGCCGCTACATCGTTCACAAACGACATTAACCCATCAGTTATGATACACGACGGCGCGTGGGTCATACCCGCGATCATGTCCCTAAGAACCGGCAGGGTGGCAGCAGTGATGGAGCGGAACAAGTCGGCAAAAGCAGGACCGATCCGCGGGTGGTCGGGCGGCAACCCGTCGGGAATAGAGAGAAGCTGGATCCCCGGACAGCGGCGGCGGGTGTCGGTTACGTCAATGAATTTGTGGCTGTGGTCGGTGTTGATGAAGCTGATGGTGAATCCGGCTTGGCTTAGAAGCTCGGCTAACATGAGCATCGGCTTGATGTGGCCTTGAGTCGGAAATGGTATGAACACCACGTGAGGACAATCCATCGCAGCTTTTTTTTGTCTTCAATCTTTTAGGTGTAAGTAATTAACACCCACACGTATTTATAAGACTATGATTTTAGTGTAATAGTGTTAGGTCACAAAGGTTAAGACAAAAATATGTAACGGACAGTTTTATAGTATTAGAGTTTGTAATATTGACATATATATTAAGAAAATGTAATGATGACTATGACTTTAAAGTAATTTTAGAAAGTAAATAAATGTATTGATCATTTATTTGTAAAAAAATATATTGTTCGTATATATAAAGTAAATAAATGAGTTGACTTTGTGTTTATGACCAAAATATAATATTGTAGTAACATTTTTTATTAAATTATTGATATTGTGAATCCAAAATACTGCAACAAACACTTTCATATGAAAGAGTGATATTTGAGTGCAAATTGGAATTCAACTTCAATTAATTGAATTAAATGTTGGATTAAAGATTAAGTTAGATAAATAGAATATTAATTAAAATTTGAGTATATCTATAGACTCAATTGCATAAGAGAATTTATCTCATATCACTACAAGAAAAATGATTTTTAGTGATAAAATCTTCTTATTATTGCTTCAATAGTTAAAAGTTTTTAGTGACAGGAAATTGAGAATTAATGAGAGGACTTGTTACTAAAAATCAATTTATGTTATTAAAGACTTTTAATTAAAAAAGTTATAATGACATAATTTCTATAACTAAAACTCAATTTATATGAAAAAAAATAAATTAATTATTTCATGAAATAGAAGATCACTTAATCTTATATCAATAATTTTACCATGAAATTTACTCCAATTAGTTATTCTTCTATAGAGTAATGATTGCGACTCTTTTACTATTTTACATGCGACCAACGCATAAAAAGATACCACTATTTTACAACCACCAAAACTATTATGATGTTGATTTTGAGTTTTAGGTAATTTTAAAAATTGGTTTTTGAAATTTAAATTTTTTGAAATATTTAATGTGTGTTTTTCTTTTGAATATACACAAATTTAACTCAGGTCAAATCAATTATAAGATTGAATGAGAGTTTAGTATTATATTATTGTTGAGCAATATAATAATGATTAAATGATTTTGTAATGATTAAAGTTATTATATTTGTGTAAAAAAGTTGAGTGATTTATTATATTAATTAATGAATAGGTCTGATAAGAATGGGTTTTGGTCTAATAAATTTTTTCAATCAAGAATATAATATAGTTGGTAAATTAATATTGTCAAAAAAAAATAAAGTTGGTAAATTAATAAAATGAAATACTGCGAAAGTACTAGTATCATTTTTCTTTCTTTTTTTTTTTTCCTTTTGAAAGAAAGCACCCTCTCAAAATTTATGAGCAAACATTACAACTTGAGTTGAGGAGGCCTTCGACAAAATGGTGCAACTATGAGAACTCTCGAAACAATGTTAATATTAACGTATGTTAAGATTGATGGATGATTTGATTAATATTTTTTCCACAGAATTTTGTTAAGAAAATAGAATTGTTGTGTATTGTACTAGTGTTTTTGATTGAATTGGTGAAATGAAGATTTTTTAGTGTTCTTGTGTGAAAGTGTGGGCAAGATATTTTAGAAATTGAGGAAACGTGTGATAACAGTTTTATTGGCGAATATGGTGAAAGTAAGATTGGATGTTTTTAGCTAATGTTGAGAGAATGGTAAGATAATGAGAATCCACCCCACTTATGTCTCCTCTGTTTTTCCTCTATTTTTTTTTTTTCATTTTTTAGTATTTCATAATGATTTTATGTTTAAATTTAAAATTTAATTTGTTAGAAATAATTTAAGAAATAACACAACTTTCAGAAGAAAAAAAAAAGAGAGAGATTGCAGATAATTGAGAAATTAATATTATCTGAAATTGGGGGAAATCGGTAAGAAATTGAGGTAAATGAGAATGCAGGAAATTGAGGTAAATGAGAATGCAGATTTCTTGACTGAAACCGGGGAAAAGAAGATTAAATTGAGGTAAAAAGAGAGATTATATGGTATTGCAAAAAGACGTTTGTCATGTTTTTATCTCAAATTTAGGCGGAAAAGATGATTTAGAAATTGAGAAAAATAAAGATTGCACATGTTCTTTGCTAAATTGAAAAGTCTGAAATCGAGGAAAATGAGATTGTAGATAATATTGAAAAAAGGCCATTGTCATGTTTTATCTAAAATTTAAGGGGAAAAAATTAAGAAAAAAAACTATTTAAAAATGAAGAAAAATAAAGAATGCGCATGTTCTTTGTTGAACTGAAAAGTCAGAAATTGAGGAAAAGAGATTGTAATATTTGTAAATGAGCTGAAAAGTTTTAAATTGAGAAAAAAGAGATTGTACATTATATTGAAAAAAGATGATTGTAGTGTTTTTTTTTTTTAAATCTAAAATGGGGTGTGGGGGGACGATTTAGAAATTAAGAAAAATAAAGATTGCACATGTTTTTTTTGCAGTCTGAAATTGAGGAAAAACAGTCTGTAGAAGTGTAGATAATATTTTAAAAACGACAACTGTAGTGTTTTTATTTAAAGGTTAGGGGAAAAATTATTTAAAAATTAAGAAAAATAAAGAATGCATATGTTCTTTGATAAACTGGAGTTTGAAATTGAGGAAAAAATGGATTCTAAGTGACATTGAAAAAAAGATGATTGTTGTGTTTTTATCTAAAATTTAAAGGAAAAAACGATTTTAAAATTAAGAAAAATAAAGATGATACTCCATGTGTTATTTGCTGGACTGAAAAGACCGAAATTGAGGAAAAAGAAATTTTAGACAATCTTAAAAAAAAAAGGCAGTAGACAGTAGTGTTCTTATCTGAAATTTAGAAAAATAGTTCTTTGACAGACCACTTCTCTAACTAGTTTGATTTTGGAGTATTACTTTTGATGAAAAATGTGAAAGAGTCTGAATTATCTTTCTTTGTGTGACTGGTTATTCATTAAGTTTCATGCTTTGTTAAAATCTAAGTTGTAATGAATTATTTTCCAAAAATAAAGTTAAGGATCATGTGGCGAACAAGGAAGTATTATTTTTAGTTTCTATTTCAAGCAAGTTTAGTCACTAAGAAATAGTGTGACACTCGTTAAATTAAAAATATGCACATAATAAAATATAAGGATAGTTAATGTTAAATTGGAATAAAAGATGCAAACTTTAACCACTAAGGATTAATAAAGACAGTTTTTATTGGGTGAAAGTATAAAATAGTATTGCATCATCGATCAAACTTTCACTTATTTAGAAATGATATCGAACTTGTTCAATTGTCGATCTTTAATCCAGACTTGTTGGAATGAAATGATTTTATGTCTTGGATTAGCTTGTTGAGGTTGGTATGGGACGACCCACCATGTCCAACGCTATTTTGCGCCAATCGAGCAAACTTGGCTGTCGATTTCACGACTTCCTCATTTTTCCCGTCCATCAATTCTCTCACCATTTTCTCCACCGTGCATCTATCATAAGTGTGTTTCATATCCAGCCCGATCTTCCATACCTCACTCACACACCTACAATTCACGGGCTGTTCCACGATCATGGGGCGACAAATCATTGGCTTCCCAGCGCCAATACTTTCTAAAGTCGAGTTCCATCCAGAATGCGTAAAAAATCCACCAATTGCATTATGGGCTAAAACCTCCTCTTGTGGCGCACATTTGACGAATCTACCCCTTCCCATCGTGCCCATTTTGAGCTCCTCGACCTGCTCGTTAGCAGCCTCGACCAATTCGGGACTTATGGCCCACAAGAATGGCTTCTCGCTATTAACCAATCCATACCAAATCTCCATCAGCTGATCATGAGTAAGAACAGCCATAGTTCCGAAGCTGATGTAGAGTACTGATTTAGGTTGCTGGGAATCAAGCCATTCCAAGCATGATTTGTCGAATTGCAGCATACCGGAGGAATTGTGTGGTGTAGAATTGAGCGCAAGATGCAATGGGCCAATTGCATAAACTGCAGGGAAGAGTGAGTGGAGGTGAGAGATGGTTGGGGATTCAAGTTCCTCAAAGGTGTTGAGTATGAGGGCAGAGGCTTGTTTCATTTTAGAGGTTTGTGTCATGAAGAACTTGAGAACATCGCCTTCAGGATCTAGATCGCAAATAGTAGGAAGATCTCGAACTCTTAGAATGTTTTCCAGACCGGGAATGCAAGAGAGGAGCTTGTCCAGCTCTACTTTTTCTGCATGAGATTAATCACCCATTCAAATTGATTTTTTTTTAATAAATAAATATACAACTATTTATAATTCTAACTAATCACACATTCACAAGTAAATAAATTAAACAAAGTTATTTACATTTAACAAAGCTCATCAGTGAATATAATATATAGTTAAATTATTGATAATAAACCCTTTTTATTTCCTTTTTTTCTTTTCAAAAAAACAATATTACTGAAAAATGAAAATCACACTTTATGCAAGAGTTGATCCATATCCCAAATAAACATTTGACTTTAAATTTAAATTGAGTGTAAACTATTTAATATTTAACTTTCACAATGTTATACTACACTAAATTTAAATTCCAGATGAATCATGATGGTGATGTTTTGCACCAAATTCATTTTTTTAATTATTTAGAATTAACAGTTTAAATTTAAAAAAAAAGTCCCATATCGCAAATAATACTAATAAATAAATTACCTTTAAGAACGGGAATTTGGGCATCTCGAACAAGATTTTCAAAATGAAAATAAGTCCAACAAGCGGCAGCACTATCAGTCCTAAAAGTGATGGCCTGAATCCCGAGGTCCGCCGCCACGTCATTGGCAAAGGACATTAATCCATCAGATATGATACACGACGGCGCGTGGCTCATACCAGCGATCAGTTTCCTGAGACTCGGCTCGCACGCAGTAGGAATCGTGGAGAGCAAGTCAGAGAAACAATTGCCGGTCCGCGGGTGCTCCGGCGGCAACCCGTCGGCAATAGAGAGAAAGTCGATCCCGCGGCGGCGGAAGGCGGATTGGTCGAGGAGGTTTAGGATGCGGCGGTGGCAGTGTTCCGTGTTGACGAAGGTGATGGTGAAGCCGGCTTGGTTTAAAAGCTCGGCTAAAATGAGCATGGGATTGATGTGGCCGTGAGCCGGAAAGGGTAAAATTAGGACATGAGGAGAAGGATAATCCATGGAAATTTCGCCCATTGTTTTTGTTTTTCTGTTTGTATGGGAATTAGGGATACATGTTGAGGAGGTGTATTTAAGAGGTAATGGTGATGTTTCCAGAAGGTTTCCAGCCGGTAAAAGTGTAAAACAATTACTGGGCATTACTGTAACGTGGCGCATCAGGCTCTCTCTCTCTTTTTTCCTTAAATTGTGTTTACTTTTCTTTGGTAGTTTTTTTTAGGGAATTTAGCTTTCGATGTTTTGTGGTTGATATTTATTTAATTTATGCTTGCTTCTTTTGATTTCAATGTGTTTTATGAGAAATGCTACTATTGGATATGGATGAATGAGCCGGTGGTCCGATTCCTTTATAAAAACAAGACCACTATTAGTATTTTGATTCAGCGAGTTTGATTGGTTGCTCTAGACTTCTTCTGTATTTGTGGTGGCTGAGTTATTGGTCTTCTTTCTGATATTTACTGCACCAACTGCTTTCGAGAGCATCAATTTCCTCAGATTTTTTTTTACATGTGGCACTCTAGGGTTAACACGTGTCACAATGAATATTTAATTAAGTACTCCAACTGTTTTCTCTATTCAATAAATGATGATTCTGTTTTTTTTATTTTTTATACAATTAAATGATATTTTATTTTTGTACACAATTAAATTAAATGATATTTTAGTCTTTTATACAATGTTGATTGATTCTTTAATAAAGTGATTATTTTTTCTTTAAAAAAATAGATGAAATAATAACTAACTTACTTTAAGTTTCATTGCGAATAAAATAAATGTTCATTTATTATTCTCGACGTCCATCACAATTACTAACAAGGGCACCCTAAAATTTAATCAGATGATCCTTACTTGAACTCATGATATAGCTTTTGATACTAGCCTATGATGAATGGTTGCTACATCTATATTTTTTTGTGTTTTGGCTTTTTCATTCTAATATAAGGGTCTATATCTATCTTGTTAAATAAATATCAATTTTAATATCAAACTAAACATTCATACATGTAAAATATTGATAAAAAAAAATTATAACTATGACCACACACAAGTATAATACTTTTCTTTTAAAGTAAAATGGAATTGGCTACTATGGAAGTTCAATCATAAAATTTAGGGGTTCTAATCATGTGCAAGGGTTATTAAAACGAATGGAATACTTAACAAAGGTGTGTGTCATCACATAATCACATCGAAAACCCTTGTAACAAAAGTAATTGAAACAATTGTAAAGCTCACCAACAAATCGCGGCAAGCAACGACGTCGTCTCCAAAGATCAAATTCCAAGGCTCCGATCCATTAATTGCATCCACAACTATTTTAACATCTCCCTCGATGATGCAATTATTCATCCCCTGCTCTTTAAGCCATGATAGCGCCACATAGAAACTCATTATCTCACACTTCTCCACTGTGAAACATCCACGGAATACTCGCGTCCTCGCCAAAATTATCCCACCATGCTCATCGCGAAGAACCATTGCCAATCCTGTTTGATTTGATTGCCTGAAGAACTCTTGCGTCCGTATTTATTTTTCTCATACCCGTATCAGGTGGGTGCCAAGCACCGCACTGTCCCCACCTCTCTGCGCCACAGTCAACGTACCCATATCCAATGACCATTCCAGCCAGCTCCTAGATGAGGCATGGACAACCTCAGTAGATGTTTTACCGTTGCCATTCCAGATTTACGAGTTACGCTCTTTCCAAATCTGCCATAAAAAATGTCATAAATATGACGTAGCATGTATTATTACACCAAAAAAAGAGTTAATACGAAATCTGGAGACATACTCCCTCCGTCTCATTATTAATTGAAAATTTCCTTATTTGAAAAAAGTAATTTTTTACTTCTTTAAAAAACTCCCTCAAACATCTCTTATTTACACCACGTGTCATTACTTTTTAAACACTAACTAAAGATTATCTCTCTCATAAAGTTGAATTACCCATATTAGCCCTCATAAAAGTCAACTTTACAACATTAATATTAATGAACAATTCTTATATTAAAATCCATGTAAACAGTAAATATTCAATTAATAACGGGATGAATAAAGTATTTTTTAACTATGCAAACACATGCCAGCTATCCGAATGGTCCACATTTCAAATTAGGCCCATCCATATTCACTTTCAACGCATGACCGCCCAAACATTTGCAGTTCCGGTTAAAGGCCCGCTACCATCAACCACATACTGTATGTGCAAATATATACTCACCTAAAACTTTTTTTTTTTTTTTAAACTACTCATTTTCTTTTTTGTTAAATTAACAACTTTCTCTTATACTTCTAATACATTTACTTATTTTATCATATTTCATGATCAAATTTGCTAATCGATTTATGCACTTTTTTTTCTCTATAAACTAAAATAATCATATATATTAACTCAAATAAAATAAAATTTATAAAAAATATATGTATGGTTTTTTGTTTAAAAAAATCAGCTTGAGGATAAAAAAATTTAAATGCAGAATAGAAAAAATATTTTATTTAATTATCAATTAAATTTATGCAAAATAAAAATTAAATTTTACATGTATAGCCTTTAATTTGAACATTATATTTTATACTTAAAGATAAAGATTATAAAATTTAAATATAATATACTTTTCTCGTCCTTTTAAAAGTTGTTCATTTCATTTTTTTTTTTGACAACACTCATTATCTTTCTTATCTATCACTATATTTTCTATTTTCTACCTCCATTTTTTTCTATCTCTCTACATCAACAATTCACCATGCATATAATACTATATTTTTTAATCAATGCAAAAAAAAAAAGGACAAATTTCAAATGAACGTAGAAAGTATATATAATTTCAAAAAAAATGTGTGAAACCATCTCATATAGAACAGTCAAAATTTCGCATAACACCACTCAAATTGCATTCAGTTTCACTCAATTTTAATTAAAACATTATCACTTTCAATTTAACTTGTTATCTATTTCTAAAAAAATACTTTCATATGAAAAGTGACATTGTTTTTTTTTTTGAAGCAAGGGAGGATTAGCTTCTATTATTGCACTCACAAATCGAGTTTGGTAGCCCAACCACAAAGTTTGGCGGGTCTAACCAAGTATGGTGCGCACCGAAGTAACGCGAGTTCTTAGCAATAGTATGGGCCATCGAATTGGCCGCCCTATTGACATAGTTGATAGATACATTGGTAAATTCAGCTAACAGTAGTTTGCAGCCGGTTATGTAATCTCCCAAGGTTGATGATATTGTCTCCGATCCCTTGATCGCCTCAATCACGATCTTAGCGTCCCCTTCGATATAGCAATTATCCAAGCCTTGCTCTTTAAGCCAAGATAACGCCTCATAGAAACCCATGGCCTCTCCGATATCCACCGCGACACAGCCTCGAAATAGCCTTGATTTTGCCATGATGAAGGCACCCTCCTCATTTCGTAGCGTTAGCCCAATACCCGTTAGTTGCATCTCAGCGAAGAAGGCCGCGTCTGTATTCAATTTTGTCATCCCAGCAGCAGGCGGGTGCCATGCTAGGCACTGCCGTCGCGTCCGATGAGCAGCCGTGCGCGGAGCAAAAGTATGATGCTTGGCCGCTGACCATTCCAGCCAGAAGCCGGCCGATGCATGGACTGCTTCCATCGGAGTTTTGTAAGCATCATTCCAGATTTTAGAGTTACGTTCTTTCCAAATCTGCCAAAGGACCATGCCAAAACTCGACTTGATTGTGTCTCTTGGATCCTTCAAAAACGCGAAGATTACACCTTTCAAGTCACCAGCCTCTGCTCTACAACGGTCCACAATATCCTCCAGACCTGCTAATCTCCAGCAATTTTGTGCATAATCGCACTCAAGGAACAGATGGAAACTGTCTTCTTCCGCAGACGCGCAAAGGGGACAAGCCGTGTCAGACAACACATGTTTTCTTCTCAAGTTGCATCTTGTGGCGACACACTCTCTTGCTACTCTCCAAAGAAAGTCCTTCACACGGGGGGGAACTACCAGCTTCCAAATGAGGTTCCAATCGCCATCCATTCGATTATAGGTGGTTCCTTCCTGCGAGCGGATCAAACGGTAAGCCGATTTCACCGAATACTTCCCTTTAGGGGAAGGATCCCAGATAACAGAGTCCCGAGCTCCTGTCGGCGGTAGAGCCATGTTTAATATTCTGGTTGCGTCAAGGGGGAGCAGATGGGTGAGCAGCTCCTCATCCCACGTTCTTTCGGCCTGATCAAATAACGCTGAGACGGCGAGGTTGTCCAGGCCCTCCACCCTATCCGACTGTACATAGAAGTTACCAGGTTCACTCACCCACGGGTCATCCCAGACGCGAATTTCATCCCCCGAACCCAACTTCCATCTAAGGCCTGCTCGGATTAATTCTCTACTCGCGTGTATACTCGCCCAAGTATAGCTTGGTCTCCAACCTAAGTTTGAGTTTTGAAACTCGCCATTCGGGAAATACCGCGCCTTAAGTACTCGAGACACCAGGGCATTGGGGTCAGTGACAAGCCTCCATCCCATCTTCCCCAACAGAGCCAAATTAAATTTATGAAAGTCTTTGAACCCTCTGCCTCCATCCCTTTTGGATTCACACAGTTTATTCCAGCGCATCCAATTAATACCTTTAGACGCATCCGTTGAGTTCCCCCACCAGAACTTGTTTATCATCACATGGAGCTCGTCTAGTAATTTGGACGGAAGCAAGAATGTCGTCATGCAATAGGTTGGAATGGATTGTGCCACTGATTTTATAAGAACCTCTTTGCCAGCTTTGGATATTTTACGTTTGCGCCAACTTTGCAGCTTGTTCCACATTCTGGTTTTAACATACTCAAAAATTTCTTTCTTCTTCCTGCCAATGAGTGAAGGTAAGCCCAAATATTTCCCCGTGTTGATTGGATTACTAACCCCCAAAATGTGCTTGATTTCGGCCCTTCTTTCTTCACCAACATTCTTGCTAAAAAACACACCCGATTTTGTGTAGTTCACCGCCTGGCCAGAAACTATTTCGTACTCATTCAGAATCCTCCGCAGCTTCCCACACTCTTCCCTCGTTGCACGACAGAAAAGGAGGCTATCGTCAGCAAATAATAAATGGGTAATTTCTGGGGCATGTCGGCTGATTTTATTCCCATGTAACTCTCTAGCAGCGTTCGCCTGGTTAAGGGCAGCCGATAGGCCTTCAGAACAAAGAATAAAAAGGTAGGGCGATAGAGGGTCGCCCTGGCGAAGACCCCTACCTGGGCTGATCGGCCCTACCAGTTCGTCGTTCACTTGGACCGAGTATTTAACCGTGGAGACACAGAGAAGCATCCATTTAACCCATTTATCACAGAAACCCAGTTTCCTCAAAATAGTATCCAGGTACGACCAACTCACCCTGTCATAGGCCTTGCTTATGTCAATTTTGAGTGCCACATCGCCACGCCCACCTGTTCGTCTATTCTTCATTGCGTGTAAAGTTTCGAAAGCAATGAGAATGTTATCCTGGATTAGACGACCCGAAACGAAGGCTGACTGGGCCTTGTCAATAAGGTTTGGCAGGACTTCCTTCAATCTATTACACAGCACTTTCGACAGGATTTTATAGAGAACATTGCAAAGGGATATAGGGCGCATGTCACGTACCGATTGTGGCGACTCCACCTTAGGAATGAGAGTGATATTAGTGGCATTTAATCCGGTGGGGAAAGCCTCCGCTTGAAGCCACTCGTTAGCTGCTGTGAAAATGTCCGGTCCAAGAATGTCCCAATTATGTCGGAAGAATGACGGGTTAAATCCGTCGGGTCCAGGCGCTGAATCTCCATTCATCTGTTTGAGGGCTCTATCAAAATCTTCTTGTGTAAAATCCCGAGTGAGTGTGTTATTCTCGGCCATAGTGATTACTGGAGATGTGGGGGCTAGGAATTCGGCAGTAGCATTACTACTAATATCCATCGGCGCCGTGAATAAGGTCGAAAAGTATTCCCGAATTACCTCACACAGGCCCTCTTGCTGCTCCACCCACATGCCTGCATCATTAGTCAGCCTGTCGATTCGGTTGCGTTTCTTACGAGAGGAGGCCGATTGATGGAAAAATTTAGTGTTAAGGTCACCATCCTTAAGCCAATGCAGTTTAGCCCTTTGCCGCCAATACGTCTTCCTCTGTCTTAATAAACCTCCTAGTTTTTCCCTGGACTCTTGATATTCCAGCCTGCCTTCAACACTAAGGTTTCCTTGTAACCTCTGAATTCTGGATTCCAGAGCTTTAATCTGGGCTCTAAACTTCGCGTCAGCTCTATGGCCCCATGACGTGAGAGTATCACTCGTCGCCGCTAGCCTCTGGTTAATATTAAGATCCTGGAACCCGTCCCAGCATTTGCGCACCACCGTTTTTAAGTCGGGCTCCTCTAACCATCTGTTTTCAAAGCGGAAACCTCTGCGTTGCACTCTCCCTGCCGAAGGAGAAGTATCCAGAAAAATAGGGTTGTGATCTGAGACGGGTGCCACCAAATTTAGAAGTTCCGCATTAGGAAAACGTTCGTGCCAATGTGGGTTCCCCATTGCTCTGTCCAATCTCTCTTCGACAAGCGAGTCCGGGTTTCTTCCTCTGCTCCATGTGAATTGGTAGCCAAGGAGACGAACATCGGTCAGAGAACAATCTGCCACAGCATTCCGAAACCCCTGAAATAAATAGTTGGGGTGTGCCGCTCGACCCCTCTTCTCCTCCGGGCTCAATAAGTCATTGAAGTCGCCAATACAAATCCACGGTGCAGAGTTGATATTGGATAGAGTGCGAAGTAAGTCCCACGACAGATGTCGGCGATTTCTTTCAGGGAAGCCATAAAAACCTGTTAGCCGCCATTCACCCTCCCTATCGTTAACCACAACATTAATATGATTCGAGGAGTAATTCAAAATCGTGCATTGAGCATTGTTATTCCACAAAAGAGCCAAACCGCCACTGCGGCCTACACAATCAACAGTAAAACAAGAGTCGTAATTGAGTTTGACACGTAACATTTCTAGTCTAACTCCAAAAGCATGAGTTTCTGAGATAAAAGTGATATCAGGTCTCCGAGCTTCAACAAGCTCACACAGGGCCGGAACTGTATTCGGTTGACCCAAGCCTCTACAGTTCCAACTGAGGATCTTCATGAGTCCCGGCTGGCCTCCGAGCCGGGACCAGCCGCTAAAAAATGGTGGTGTTCCTGTCCAGAAGCAAGCATACTTGATTCCCCATGCAGAATCCCACGTCTCTTCCGTTTCTTAATTTCCCCTAATGAGTTCTCCTCCATCAGCTCCTCCTCATTAAATTCCGACATGTTATACATCGGGTTTAAAATGCTATTATTATGGAAATCGGTTTCAGTAACCCCCGAGTGCGTAACTGTCAGTGCGGAATGATTGCGGTAACGGTCATTACCCTCATTACTGCCTTGATCGCCGCCTGG
This sequence comes from Galeopsis tetrahit, assembly GCA_963675135.1. Lineage (NCBI taxonomy): Eukaryota > Viridiplantae > Streptophyta > Magnoliopsida > Lamiales > Lamiaceae > Galeopsis > Galeopsis tetrahit. The sequence goes on from OY776129.1 coordinate 73,813,847, forward strand.
AAAGGGGTTCGCATTTAAGTCGCTCCCCCCAAAATCAGTGTGTGCATTAAATGCACCCCCTCCGCCGGCACTGGCTTCCCCGTCTGAGGTGGTGGTTTGGCGTAGCCATTTGTCCCCTGCTAGTTCCGGGCGGCGTCTGTTAGGTGCTACAATCTCCTTCCCCCATTTGAGAATCTTTTCATCCGGCGGTGCATCGAAATGGTCCGTACAGTAATTGAGCGTGTGGTCCAGTTTTCCACAGAAGAAGCAAAACATCTGGAGCCTCTCGTATTGGAAAGAGACCTCGGATGAAGCTCCACTAGCCAGTCGAAGGTTTTTAGAGATCTTCAGGGGTTCAGCAACGTTGATCTCTACTCGGATTCTCATGTATTTCCGCCATACCGCAGCGTTGTTCGAGCTATCATAGGTCAGGAAGCGTCCAATGGAGTTCCCTATGAGGCGTCCCACCCCCTCAGTGAACCATCCTACAGGAACATCATGGACTTGTATCCAAAACGGCACGGCCACCAAAGGAACTTGGTGTGGTACCTCTCCCAGTTGTAGTCTATGGATGAGCAATATGTGGACCCCCACCATCCACGGGCCTCCTTCCATGACTCTCTGTAGATCCATCAAGTGATTGAATTGGATCAGGAAGCGACCCTCTCCAATGTTCGAAATCGCCATTCCACGAGCCGGTCGCCACATCCCCGCAATTCTACTTCTTGCAAGGTTGAAAGAAAGGCTTGTTTCGGTTAGGAATTTGCCAACTAGGTAGAGTGGAGGCGCTCCCCCGGGGGCTGCAATGTCCTCTGCTCCGACTAGCAAGTCGTCACTGTTGTTCGTGCCAATGTTTAGATTTTCCATTGTGGTGCATTCGGGCTCCGCCAATCGCACCATTTAATAAACCTTCAAGGTACCAAGAATCCCACGGAATTTTCCGGATCGAATCAAGAAAATCAATCACCGTAAAACGAGATCGGTAAAATCAGATCGAAAAGATAGTGCCAGGATCTTGGAATCAGAAGAGCAAATCAGAAAAACCTTGATTCAAAAAAACATCGGCTCTCGACGGGGAGAGAAAAAAAAAAAACCCCAGTTGAGCGTCTATGATAAAAAAATAAATCAAATACTCAAATCTAGTTGAGCAAGACCCGTATAAATGAACATGCTTATCTATAAAAAAAAAATGGAAGCTACAAAACTTTATTATGGGTATAAGAAATACTCAAACTCAAGCAGATACAAACATATATAGAAACATCAATGAATTGAGAATGTTGAGTTAAAGATTAAATTAAATATATTGAACATTAAAATTAAAATGTAACTATACACTCAATTGCATATAAGAATTCGTTCATCGATTCAATCAGTACTTTTGATGGATCGATATTGAATTCAATTCAAAAGTGACATTGTTTTAAGAAAAGAAAAAAGTGAAATCAGTGATAATATTTTATAGAAAAGTGATAGTCACTTTTAAAAGACAAAATTATCACTTTTAATTAACTTTTTATCTTTTTCTGAAAAGTGAAACTATTTTAAGAAAAGAAAAAAAGTGACAACAACTTTTAATAGAAACTGTGACAACTTTTTTTTTTTTTTTTTTTTGAGTAAAAGTGATGTTTTATAGAAATGTAACAATCACTTTTAACTGAAAATATTATCACTTTTTAAATAATTTATTATCTTTTTTAAAAAGTAACATTTTTTTATATGTGAAAAATGATAATCGCTTTTAATAGAGTGTTAATATTTTTTTAAAAAGTATATATTATCACTCTTAAAGTGATGGTCACTTTTATCAGAAATAGTAATAATGTTTTATAAAAAAGTAACAATCACTTTTGTTGAAAAAAAAATGTGCCCAATTTAATTTTTTGTTCCTCCCTCGATGGTACGTTATAATTAATTAGAAAGAAAAAAAATCAAATTAGATTATTGGGCTGGTGATTATATTTTGATTTGCTTTACAATTTATCTAACAATATTCGTTTGCACAAGAATTTGTTTCATTATATAATTATAGGCAAGTTCGTGTGCACATAAGTTACAGTGTTACACGCAGTACAAATATTACTCATGATTGTGTGGAGTTGATATATTTCTTTTTCTTATGAATGAGTTGATTTGATTTCCAAGCGGAGCGATGGATGAGTATTGGCCATAGTTATTTGCACCTCCGGATTCTATGCGTTCACCACTCCACTCTTTTATTATTAGAACACATTACATCCCCTTTCAAAGCTAGAGCGTCTATAAAAAAAAATATCTTAGTGATAATCGTGTTTTTGAAAGAAAAAAAACTGACAAATATCACACCCTCAAAATTTGACCATTTTGGTTTAAAATGGTAGGAATCCGTACTAATATACATATGTAAATTTTCTATTTCTTTATTCTACCGGAGTACCAGATTAATATTTTAACACGTTTGAATAATGTTCAGCGACGGACCTACATAATATCCAGCGGGCTCCCCACTAATTTTGTAAATTTGTTAGGGGTATTTTGGTAATTTCATACACATTAAAATTAATAATTTGTTCTATAATTATTTGCACACTTCTGATATAAAAATAATCTAAAAAATTAATATATATCCGAACATCATTTTATTTTAAAATCGTCACTCATTTTGGGTCTACATTTTATCCTAAATTTCACTAAATCTATTTTACACCCTACTAAATCCTCCTTACACCTTATCAAAACACTCAAAATACGCTTTCTTATTTGACTCTACACCACTAAATTCAATTGTTTTTTAAAGTGAATCGGTTAAAATGTGCAAGTTATCACGAGATGGAGGAAGTATTAACTTGTACCAAAACATAGCAAAAGTCAACTTATCCGATCAATTTAATTTAATGAAATGTGGCGTATTGACAATTCTATAATATGAAATTTTGATGAAAATAATGAATACATATTTTTTTTTATAGATAATAATGTCAATCGGGCCCCTATCGAAAATTTATGGTTCCGTCACTGATAATGTTGGTGTGTATTTGCTCATGTTATTAATTATTTATTTGTATAGTTAACAAAATATAAGAACAAACATGGGTTAACTAAAGTTGCTTCCCCAATTTTCCCCTGAGTTTCAAAAAAATGGATTCTGGTACACTGTAAATTTTGAGTAATGGGCAAATAAGAGGGAGGGCAGTTCCGGTAATTTAGAGGGGATGAACTTATCCACAGGGTGAATTGAACGGTGAATTCATAAAATCCGAGGGTGCTAATAATTGTGAGCATAAGTATTAGGTGTTGATTTGGGCCCATACTTTTCAGAAGCCCAACAAACAAATTTAATAACGGCCCAAATCTAGAATCTTTAATTCTTTGTATTGTTGCATTTGCTTAGAACACTTTGACATGTTTTGTTTAATTGATTAAACAGGATAGATTGTTTTATCCCAATTATTCCTATGTTTGGTTTACATGAATTAAACCCGTGATTAAAATAGGTCCGGAATTATTATCCTTCCTAATCATTTATTTGAGTGTTTATTAGTCTCAAAGGGTAGAAAAGTAAATTGTCACATTTATCAAGGGTAGAAAAGTAAATTGTCACATTTATCTCAATTTATCCTTGAATCCAAACATAAAACAAAACTTATCCCTAAGAAATTTCAAAATTTAATCCATCAATCCAAACACAAATCTCAATTCAAAAAATAATGCAATCTCATCTAATCCTATCCTACCTTATCTATCCCAACCTGTAAACCAAACATGTCTGAATTAATAAAATTGGATGGGTAGGGTAGGGTAGGGCTGTAAACCAAACATGCCTGAATTAATAAAATTGGATGGGTAGGGTAGGGCAGAGGTGGGGTATATTAGAATTAGTACTCTAGTCTTTCCAACTCGAAGCATGAAAAGTGATCAAAATAAAATTCAATTTAATTTGTGAATTGTGATAGTGACAAATGATAAATAAATTACTAAAAAAGAACCACACTCATAATAATGTAGTAGTATATAATAATCTGCAAGAGAGAAACAGTTCAGCACACAAAATTGGAAATCATGTTCATGTGACGAGGAGTGTCCTATATACAGTCTTTGGTGGTTAGAAAGAATATAGTGAAATTAAATAATCGGGCAACTTGGCTTTTATTAATTGCGACCATATTATACAGGATAATTTCAATTAAATTAACAAGGCCAGATATTGGCAGACCAAGAAAGCTAGTTAGTCGAAATGGATAAAATTGTTTAATCATATTATTTTATTTCGATTAAAAAAAACTCTATCGGTACATTGAAATACTAAATTAAATTATTTTAGTTCCTTAATTTCTTCTGATAAGCTAGCATTCACATTTCTTTTCAACTTTTCATAATAATTTAAAATTTTATACCTAAAAATATGGACCATTTTCGTATATCAATAAAACGATTGCATGTTACAAAAAAAAAAAAAAATATATATATATATATAATAATAATGAAGAATAAAAATGGAATATAATAAAAAATTATTACCTTTCAATTTCGAATTGAGATGGGTATATAATGTAATTCAAAAAAAAATTCGAATTGAAATATGGTGACTTTATTCAATGGGATTAATTTAATAAAATATAAGGGAGCGAGTAATCCTTACTTTGTAAAATCTATATTATGCATATTGTCTATTTCTCTTAAATGCCCATATCCATATATCATATAGTATGTTTTTTTAAGGATTGGTCTGTTATGGATTCGAGTGCATGTTGTGCACCCTAGTCCATGTTGCACTTTTCAGTTTTACTGACTTACACTTTTTGGTAAATGGTGTTGCACTTTTCAATTATTAAACTGTATAGTAATATTTTTAGTCATAGTGACTTACACTTTTTAGTAATATTGTGTTGTACTTTTCAGTTTAATAACATACACTTTTATTTAGATTAGGGTGCACAACATGCACTCGAGTGCATACTAGACTTTACTTTTTTTTTTTCGAAACTAGATGTGACTTGTGAGACAATTTTAAATTAAGTCTGTTTTCATGAATTTACATATTTACTTTTTACTCCTTAATTTTTGAGTTGGTCTCTGAGTAGTTGGGCATGAAGTGTAATTAATGTGCAAGTGTGCAACTGAAGCAAACTATCACATTTTAGTAAGCAGTTAATATTTTTTAAATTAAATTAAACAACTAACACGTTACACGAACAAATTAAAATAATATTTTTAGTAGATAATTAATACTAAAAAATAATACAACTAATACCTATTAAAAAATACATATGCAAAATTGTGTCTTAATCTTTATCTCATACAATCATACTATATATATTTGAACTTCACCAATCCAACTCTGATTTTAGAATTGATATACAATAAAAAAGCATATTTCAAGCTTAGTAGTTCGATTGGCCAACCATGCATGCTTGTTTTCAAAGCAAATTATATTCATAAATAGGGCAAATAAAATCCAGCTAATAACGATCGATTTTTTGCAAGGATTTATTCTTTGCCCCTTTGATCAAAGATCGCCTACAAGCTTTATTTGAAGAAAAGTAAAATAAAGTGTTTGAGATCGAGGCACGAATGTATAACAAGTTTGGAATGTTAATATCTAAATTCTAAAAGAAGCGTAATCACCATAAAAGCGCTTACATTCATTATTCCATGCAACAAGCGTGCTTCAATTGTTACATCCACTCATTTTTTTGGGTCCACCCTTTATTTTTCTCCTTAATTACAACTCATCTTTATAATAAATGAACTCCTTATACTCCGTATTTCTCATTATTAATTGCATGTGTGGGGATGTTTTTCGAATAACTTATTCCAATAAAAATAAGAATAAATTATTACTCTCCTATCTAGGGATGGCAATGGGGCAGAGCAGATAGTTAAATATCCAAATCTGTCCTGCGTTCATAAGTATCCGCCCTGCCCTGCGACCTGCTGCGGGGCAACATTTCGTGCCCTGCCCTGCCCTGTGCAAGTCATTGCCCTGTCCTGCTCCATGCACTCCAAAAGTCCAAGTAAAACATGGAGATTAAATTAAATTAAACAATAAAATCTATATATATATATAAACAGCATAGTCCACTTTTAGCAATTTCCCGCCCATTTTATTGTTCTATTTCTGGAAAAATGTTTTTTTTATTCTATTGGGCCTTATCTTTTTTTTTTTTTTTTGTCTGCCTATTTAAATACCTAGCCCTAGCCCATATGTAGTAGTAGTTTGAATTCGATTTTTTTCATTTTGATTTTAAATTAGCACAAGTAATTAGAGTTGAACAAATAAAAGGAAAATTACTTTTATTGTAAATTTATGGATTTCTATAATACAAGTGCTCTATATTAAAAATCTTTTTTATTCATTTGTCTCGCAATTTTAATAATTTTTCAATTCTCTTATTAAAAAAAATGCATCTCGCTCAAGTCTATGCAATTTAAATATTATACCTACCAAATAGTTATCATTTGCTATAAACCCTAAAAAAATCACAAATTAAATTTACAATACAATTCATTGAGTGTAGATAAACTATACTCTCCATTAATACAATGCAGATTTATAACATAAATGTTTTGAAATTTCTGGTATAAGTAGTAATTTGTAGATAAAGTCAAATTAATTTTTGTGTATAATTTATTAATAGTAGAATAATAATTTATCTTTATCTATATATCTATATCTATATATATAAACATAATAGACATTTTCCCGTCGAAATCACTTGCTATTTTCAGAAATATAATAAAATATTCAATTAGTGTATAGTTTATTGATTGATTTATTTTTTGCATATTTTCTACACAGATTTAAAGTTTCTGAAATTTTACTGTCCTCTACTCGATGTCCGAGACCGTAATTATAATATCAGTGGTAATTTCAAAAAACAAAATTGATGCAAGACCTTTCACATTCTCTATGAATATTATAAAAGTTCTAATCCCACCCACAATAGCTCTCCGCATTAATTAATTTTTAAGCAAGTTACTAATTTAACCATTTATTCTCTTTCTAATTTGCAGATAAATTTATACATGCGGTCAATCTTCATCTTCAGGTTAGTAATTAATTCGATCAATTTTCATCTTCATTGTTTTTTTTTTTTTTTTTTTTTAAGTCAGTTTTTTTCTTTTTGGCGTTTAGAGGTTTCAGGGTCAATAGCCTCCTTTGATCAGAAAATTAAAGACAAAGATTTACTAGTTAGAAACTTAGTCATGTTTAACTCAAAAAATCATACCTCACACAAGGAGTGAATTTATAAAGACAACATCGACAGAGCCATCTTAGTTGTATCAATCGATCCACCATAAAATATTTCAAATCTTGATGCCTCTTCATATTCTGTGATCCTGTTTTGCATATTATTTTAAATTTTCATTTGTCAATATAATGTATGGACCGAGATATATATGTTAAAAGTGATGATAATATATTTTTTTTTTCATTTTTTGAACATTAATTTTCCAATGTTCTTAGCTAGAAAATAATCAGTTAGGCTGATTTTATATTGGACAGATCATTAGACATATTATTTTGATGAAATTCATAAGAAATTTATTATCAAGTTTTATATGATTACTCATTAAACATATTGACAAATCTTATTAGTAAGTATGATTTGTAAATCTAAATTATTACTCTAGGATTATAATCTAAAACTATTGCTAATTAGTTCTGACATGAAATAAAATTTATATGATTGTTAAAACAAATTTACAATTCGTATAACACCCGTACACATCAATAAACAAAAGTTAAAGAAAGGGTATAACACCCATACACATCAATAAACAAAAGTTAAAGAAAGGGATAAAATACATCATTTGAATGCTTAATTTTCCGATAACAATCAGTTTATTTCTTTATAGTGAATTTTGATTTGATTGATTTTGATTTAAATTTGATTTTCTACTAAACTTGGAGATGCAATTCATAATGTGGATAGTAAAATATATTTTTGTATGGTATGCACATTATAATATCAAATTCAAAAAAATAGCACTCTTATATTTAATAGATAAAAGTAATTCACAATCGGATTTAAATATTTGTATTTCTACTATACTTTAAAAATAATTATTTTTAAGATATTTAACAAAAAATACTTTATTAATGAATTAATTATCAACCGAGCAATATATACTTCACCGTGCATCGCACGGGTACAATACTAGTAAATATTAAAAATCCACGACTAAATTAAACATTAGAAATTCACTAAATCATATCCAAAATACTTAACAACAAACAAATGTGTTTTGTGAAATTGTGATTTGAAGACAGTGAGAGAGTGAGCGGCAGGATGGGTAAGTTAAATTAGGGTTAGTGGAATAGTGGCCATAATTAAATAATATATATATTAATATATTAATATATATATATATATTAATATAATATTTTTTTAATAATCAGGGCAGAGCAGGGCATGACAGATTTTTATAATACATGGATCCATGCTTGCCCCGCCCTGCGTGCGGGGCGGGGCAGATTTGCCCTGTTTTAAGGATGGGGTAGGGCAGAGCGGATCTAAACCTCTCAGAGCAGGGCGGGTCGACCTCGGGGCAGATCATTTTGCTATCCCTACCCCCATCCACCAAATTTAGGAGGGACACAAATTTTAAGAAAAAGGTAAATAAAATAGATAAAATAAAGATATTATAGGGTAATGGTTGAAGGACGATAGTTTTCATAAAGTGTATGAAACTACATTTGGTGGACAAAGAATATAAGGCAAATAAGACTACATTTTGTTGTCGGAGAGAGTATTTTTTTTCAAATTGATTTAGATGTTAAGGTCTTGGATAAATTATTCATAATTTTCAACTCTAATTTTGGCAATCATTCAACACTGAAGCTACTCAAGTGCGAAATATGCACAATTCTTTTAGGTCCATTTGATAATGTGTAAATTAGTCCAATGTAAATGGTTAGTCAAATCAAAAATTAGATGTTAAATTAGATCTATAATAAAAAAAATATATTCAATTTGATCTAATTTGTGCATATCAAATTATTGAAAGATACACTATTAGACTATTTGTGATTCAATCTAAACCAATTAAAATATCTGATCTAACAATAAATATTTCAAAATATATACAAATGTGACCTTACATTCGGATGATAATCATAACAAAAAACAATTTCAAATATTATCACGTGAATTTGATTACTCATTACTATACGTCTATTACCACTTACTTATCTCTTAACACTAAATAACTGTTGGTTCAATATCTATAGTTAAAATTTCTCAATAAATTAATTATTTTTGGCAAAATCATTGTCATAAATTAATACTATAATTGGAATGCAAGCATCGAAACAACTAATTAAGTAAAATTTGTATATGAAAAAAGTGCAGTAATATCATATCAATTATTATCAACATAAAAAGATAATAATTCACATGCAATTAATTAAAAGAATGAAGCAATAATCAGTACAAATGAGATGGAAGAGCGTGTAATATGGCCCATTTCAACCCATGAATGAAATTGTAATAAAAGTCCAAAAGTGCATATTAAAAATGATTATAGTCATTAGTAGGTAAGGGCAGAGAGGCGAAAAACAGGCAACAATTATACAAATTTGTCAAAAAAGATAATTGAAATTTTGTCCACAATTCATCAGAAATATTGTCAGTCACTTGAAACGAGGATTGAAGAAGACAAATAACTTCTACAATATGTCGCTATGAAGTCCACATGTATTCTTATCTTTTAACTATTTATTAATTATTTTGACACATAATTTATATTTTTAATACATAATACTAATATGCAAATTGTTTTGTTACTATGCTAAATAAACATTACATTTGTTAGTGTAAATATATATCCTATATTCTCCATTCACAAAATATATGCACTTTATGAAAATTATCATTCTTCTATTATCATTTAATTATTCAAATTGATAACTTTATTTACAAACAATCGATACGATTGACCATGAACCCTATTATATCTATAATATTTTTAATTTATTTACTACTCATTTTTTTTTTTTAAAATACGTGTCCCTTCCAATAGAACTAACTACTGTGACTGAGATGATAATAAAAATATCATCACAGACAAAATGCCAAAATGGAATAAGACTATGAAGGACGGCCAGCTGTACTATCTAAACCAGACCTTTTGGACTATCACGGGTTGCGAAACGGGCATGGGCAAAATATTGCCATTATATGGATATTTATAATTTTTTATTGATTTAAAAGTTGCACAAAATTTATTTGTGATTAATATTATATCAAACAAACTTTTTCATTTTTTTATGGGTGAATTAACATTTTTTTCTATTTCACGTTATTTGTAGTATAACCTCAAAATTTTAATAATATTTTTTAAAAATACAAAAATAAGCAAAAGAGGTAAATTGTTAATTCATTTTTTTAATCACTTAATTTAATAATTTACAAAACGATTATATACTCATTACTCAATCCGTTCGAACATAATAATTAAAAAAATTATTGTATGTTCAAACTTAACATGCATACTTTTATAAATAAAAATATTTAACGACTGTTTTCAAATTCAATTAAAAACTTTTAAAACCACTTTTTATTTAAAGGCAAAAACTTGTGTCTTTTTATGTGAGACGGATCTCTCATATTTCAAAATTTTGGGCGGATAACCCATATTTGTTTTTCAATTTTGGTTTGTAAAAAAAGTGATAATATTTTTAACAAAAGTGACTCTCACTTTTTACTTAAACACATCACTTTTTGCTCAAACATTATCACTTTTTATATATGAGGCCGTCTCACGGATCTCATTCTGTGAGATGGTCTCACCTAAGACTAGCCCTTATTCAAAAGTTGTAAGGGAACTTTAAAAATAAATGATTTTGAAAGACTAAAACTATTAGTTGGATTTACAAATACATTCTTATTCAATCAATTCACTAATACATTATTATTTTTTATATATATAGATAATTAATACTCTATTAGTCCAGCAATTACTTTTACATTTTTTTTTTCAAGACGTTACACAATAATTTTTACACTTTTAAAATATAAAACTTTTTATGAACTTTCTCCTCATAATAATATTCTCAATTTTACGCAAATGTCTTTTTTTTTTTTTTAAATATACACACAAGTCAACTCATTTATTTACTTGGTACATAAAATTATGAAATAAATGAGCCGCGCACATTTACGAATGGTGAGGGTTAGCTTACAATTATCCCTTTTTATAGCCGACTTCAATTTGATGGTTTACACTTTACACACCACAAGCGGAAGCGGCTACAAACAAAAACTGTAACCCTAACAAGACCAATCAGTGGGCCCCATGCATCATATTTTGGTTTGGGTCCCGCAGAGGCCGAAAGAAAAGCAACTCTGTGTTCCAGTGGACCCCACAAGCCCATAATATCATCTAGTGCGATGCATCCACACCTCCAGATTTGGTTCTGCCTGATCATCAATTAACAACTCGTTTTTAGCCGTCCGATTCTTTTCCAAGGCAAATCGCCGATTGATTCTCTCTCTCATCATTAGCAGCTTTACTCAGTAGCAGGGAGGGATGCACATTTTGTTCGCGGGAGTTTTTCTCTCTCTATACGTATAGTGCTGATATTGTATCTCTACATTTCTATCTTTTCAGCATCCTCTTTTCTCTCTTCTCCGGCATCGAACGAAGAGTATGCTTCATTCAATTCTAAGAAGATTTCTTGCTTTTCACTGACCCTGTTCTCATTCTGAAATTCTTTGCTTTGCCTTCAGTGTAAGTTCGTTTCTTCCTTATGAGTTCTCTGCGGTTTTTTCTTTTTCTTTCTGTTTTTCCTCTTTTACTACAACATTGACCGGTCCTTGAATCTGTTCCTGTTTTTGCATCTTCATGAAAAATTTCTTGTTCTGTTGTGATTTTTTTCAGCTAGTTATGTTTTACTTCTTGAGTTTTTTCGAGTTGTTGTTGGTGCTCTTTGTTAATGACGGTTTCTAATTGGTGAAAAATCGCGGAGTAACTGTTTCTGTTTATTTGTTTTATATTGTTTGGATCTGTTTTTTTTTCTGATTAATGATGGAACCTACATTTGTGTGTGTGTGTGTGTGTTTGTTTCTTCCTTCTCTTTCCCCCTTTCCTTTGAGCCGAAGCTTTGCTAATGCTAATCTAGTCCCCCAAATTTACCGATTTGTGAATTTGGTATGGGGAATGACAGGGAACCAATGTAGGTACATCTTCTAGTTCTATTGGATTCGCCAATAGCAAGATAATAATCTAGACTCCAGAAATCAAAGCTAACATCATCGGGATCACTAGTCTCTTAAATATGTGTATCTGGACATAATTTCAAGATTTACTTTCTAGTCATTGTACAGTTACTAATAATTAGATGTAAGAATAAGTATTTTACTTGCCCCATCTCGGTGTCTACGCACTTGAATTCACTTAAATTCTGGATAACTGATCCTGATTATGGTGCAAACTTCATGTTTCTTTGCTGATATATCTTTTTGGTTGGGCATTTTTTCTATAACCACTTTCCGTTGTAAAGTTCTCTAAGGTCTTGAGCTATATTTCAGCTTTGATACTTGTTTGAAGCAAAAAGCTCATTCATAGCTCTGATTTTTATTTTCATTTGCTAGTGCAGCAACACAGTAGTGGAAACTTGGAAAGTAGCATTTCAAAGAATGTTGCGTTTTTGGATTGGTTTTGGAAATTTTATCATAAGAGGGCTGATTTTCCTGCTTATTTATTTATTTTAAATCTTTCCAACTCATCTGGTTATGTCGAATTAAAATAAAATAGATGAATCTATACATATGCATTTTGATGTTTCAACCAGTTAAGAAACTGGCTACAAATATTAATGATCAAACCATGAAGGGCGACTTCTTGTTTTTGTTTCAGCTTTGTTTGTTGCCGCTGATTTCTCTTTCCTTGCTTCTCTCTATTGCATATTTTACTAAAGAAGCTAAAATTGTGTTTCTTCGTATTAACTCATCTGGGAATAGACATAATAATCTCAGAACTTAATTAAAATTCCAAAAGATTGAGATGGATGTTCTTGAATCACTTAATCTAGGATTACATGTGGCTGATCAGAGGATAATCATCCATTACCTAGTATCAAGAAAGTTGGTTAAATACTGAAATTGAATTCATTGTGGTTTCCTTTCTCAGGAAAAAGAGAAGGCGTCCTAAGGAAACAATGAGATTGCAAGTTTCAACTGCAATTTTAGTTTCCAACTGCAGTAAGTGAAGATGTAATACATGCCATCTAGCATGAAGCTTAGTTCTACAAGTGTAGAATCATCTAAAGACATGGGGCATGTCCTAAGGCAGGAGAGAAGCTCGGAGCGACAACAGAATCTGGATGCTGTTAAAGAGAAAATTCCATCGCCCTGGGGAGAAAATCGATTATTGTTTCAAGACAAGCATAGAGTTCGACATTCTTTTAGCCAGCCCTACATTGATCCAAAATGTGAATTGAGACAGAACGCAAGTGGTGAGAAAGTGGCTCAGTCCAAATCTTCAGAAATTAATCGAAAGACTCTGCCTGGTGGTAAAGCTTGTGATGATAATGAGCTTATAAAGCACATGTCAAATTTGCCTGGGTTTCTCCTGAAAGTGGAGAAGGAAAAAACCATCCAAGATAAGGCACTAAATTTTGGTGTTCTTGATTGGAAGCGTTTGGAGAAATGGAAGTATACCGAGCGTATGCCTGGAAAACTTCCGAAGAGAACATCATCAAGTGGAAAGTCCCTTTCTTCAGCAAGTGGACCACCTAAACTAGTTCAAAACATGAGAAAACAACCCTCTTCACAGAGTCATAATCCCAGTTTGGCGTATTCAGCCAAACAGCCAATGCCACGTGGTTCACGTTTTAGTTCACCTCAGAGGCAACCATCTCCACCCCACAGTTCACTTCTCAATTCGTCAAAGAAAGAAAGTAAGTGTCTCTATCACATGGAAAAAGAATCTGTTGGGTGTATCAAGTCTAAAGGAAAGGAGACATGCGACCAAGAATATCAAGCTGCGGAAAGCTTCAGGATTGGTAGGCAGCAAGACGATTTTCAGCAGAGAGTTGAGCTTTATGGTCAAAGTGGTTCTCAGACAACCGTTTTCAACAGCAAGAGGAAGGACACAGGGAAAGATATGATGTCAGAAAGGGAAGGTTCATCTTCATCAACTACGCAGGGGAAACATAAGGTTTCTCTCCTCTCACCTAACAAAAGTGCTCAGGGGAAAACGAGTGAGATGAGATTTGAGGAAGTGAAAGAAGCTCCACAAAATAGTGTGCTCCAAGTACCCAAACAGTTCCACGAGAAGAGATGCTCAGAGAGTTCTCAGTCTACAGAATTGAGGGCCTCAGTTGATGCTCAAGTATCAGCACTAACTGAAAACAGATTGTCTGATTTCTTTTCTCAAGAGCTCTACTCTGGTGATATTCCACATTCTTGTCCCCTGCCTTCTCAGGCTATTGATGTGGATATTTGCACAAATTCTGCCACTTCCCTATCATCCAAAGCAAAATGTCCATTGGTGAATGAAGAAACTAGCAGGCCTTCAATTTCACCTGAGGCTTCCAATAGAAAACAAGCTGAAGTTGCTGAACAGCCCACTGTGAAAGGAAGAACTCCCTCCCCCACACGTCGATTCAGCTTTAACCTTGGAAGGATGGGCAGAAGTTTTAGCTTTAAGGAGATCTCAGCTGCTCCACAATCTAGTTCTTCATACACCGTTGTTAGATCGGGCCCAGTGAGGCCCGAAGTCACCCCTGGCATGGATAACTCTGAAAAAGACCAGGGAGATGCTCGTAATAGAGGAAGGTCCAGCCCATTAAGGAGATTGCTGGATCCATTGCTGAAGCACAAAACAGCCCCTGAGACTGTTCGACCACCAAGTGAAAGCTCACGCCCTATGAATGCCACTACAACGAGTACCAAGGGGCCTTCTAAAGAGAGGAAGCCTGAGGCATCAACTTTTCAAGCTCTTCTGCAGCTCACTTTCAGGAACGGACTGCCTTTCTTTAAACTTGTGGTTGAAAACAGCAAGGACATGCTAGCTGCTGCTGTGAAGAAGTTGCCAACTTCTGGAAAGAACGATCCTTGCTTAATTTACTCATTCTACTCTGTTCACGAGATTAAGAAAAAGAGCATGAACTGGATAAATCAAGGATCAAAAAGTAAAACCTATAGCCTTGGCTATAATATCATCGGCCAGATGAAGATTTCAAACACGGGAGATACTAGTGAACACGATGCAAGGGAATGCGTGCTGTATGGTGCTGATCCTGCCCAGGTAGACAAGCAGAATCTTGAATTCTTACCAAACAGGGAGATTGCAGCTATTGTTGTAAAAAACCAACTGTTTGAAAGGAGGGATTTTCTGCAAAACTCTGGGTTGGCAGTCATACTTCCTGGTGGTGTTCATGGTATGCCAATTAAAGGGGCACCTTCATCATTAATTAACCGTTGGAGATCTGCTGGATCATGTGATTGTGGGGGGTGGGACGTAGGCTGCAAGGTGCGAATACTTGCTGACAGTGGAAAAAACAGCAGCAACATTTTTCAAGAATCAATGTCTAGCTCTGTTGATCATGTCAGCCTTTATGTACAGGTACTCTTGATGCTTGTTTATACCTTTCTGGTTTCAAACTTTGTAAAATGACCATTCACACCTTTGATTTTCTTTCTTACAGGGTGGAGAACAGAAGAGCAAGCCTGTTTTCAGCTTAAAACCATTCAGCAATGAGTTCTACTCTCTTGAATTGGATGCATCGCTTTCTTTGTTGGAGGCATTTGCTACGAGTGTAGCGTATGTCACTTGTTGGAAGTTTCCGGAAATAATAGAGACGAAAGGCGAATCAGAAGTAGAACATACACCAGAAACTGGTTCGAGGAAAATGCTAAACATGTTGAAAGAGCAAATACCTGCTAAATACGTAACGTGCCCGCCCTTATCTCCAGCGGGGAGGATTTAAAAACTGTAGCTAAGGGCAAGCAAGCGTTAGATACTTTGTTTTTTTTAACTACTGAGGAGCCACACATATATGAATATACATATGTGACCTCTGTAAATTTGCATCAACTCTTGTTAATCTGTAAAGTTGGATTTTGTTGCAGACGATACACCCATTAGTATTAACATGGTTATCACTAGTCCTTTAACACACTCTTCTTTGTCTTGTCATCGATTGTCTTTATATATGGCATTACTTGTGAATATATATTGGATGCCTAGAGAGAGAGAGAGAGAGATGGTTTTTCCTCGGCCTTTCAATAAAGTGTTCCATTTGATATATGTCAGTGTCACCATATTTGCTTTATTTTGCATATCAGCATAGCATGTAAAAATATGTGATAGCCATGCCATCATGTGTGGATGAGGGAGAGAGAGAGACAATTCAAACACGAATTTAGCAGCTATCACCGATTCAAACACTATATAACAAAGAAAACGCCTCCACAGCCAGCAAAAATGGCCTAGTGTTTTACACAACATTACAAAGATTGAACGATATCCAGGGAGAGCTAACTACATCTTTTATTACAGATCAACATAGGATGCATGATGAATACATATAAACCACTGACCATCAACCTTCTCAAAAACATTCGAAGCAAAATGTCTCCCCCAGCTACTCCCCTTCGTCTTAACCATTTCAATGCACGTAACATAACCTACCTCCCCTCTCACATGAACCTGAACATCCTTGATCTCAATTTCAAGGGGAAACTCGTAATCTGCCCAAACAAATTCCCAGCTCCCCATTACAAGGTCATGTCCCGATATGCCACTCACACCAGGGTGTACAACACACACGTGCTCACCCTTTGACCAGAGACCTTGCATAGCAGCTAGATCCCCATTTCTGAATGAATTATAAAATCTTGCATTTGCTGCTAATACCGAAGCCTTGCTATCTTCCTGGAGAAGTCGAAGACTATCCCTGATTTTTGCTGCTCGGGTATAGTTCTCTTCTTCTATGGCAATTTGTAGTTCTCGCTCTAAAGTTTGTTCGTTCAATAAGATGCTTTCACCACTTGAGCTTCCACCAGACTCTTCTCTTGTAACTTGGCATGATATCAACGAGCGTGGTCTGGATGCTTGCCTCAAGGTACTGTTCTGAAAAGGTAAACAATCAAGATTTCTACCTTATAACTGAAACACATTCTTCAAACAAGAATCTACTAAAGTATACCGTGAAGCTAGAGCATGAGAAACAGATTGCAATTTAGCTTGTTCTCCGAAATGTCCAGTCAAAACCAAATTGTGCTGTCTGTGAGTACATACATGGATACGACGATTGAACATCCCACCACTATCCATGCAACAGCCATGTCTACGTTCTCTGCTATTTAACATTACCTAAAACCACAATGATTAGGCATAAGAAACTATCATAATAATATCTTGAATGTGCCCTGAGTACTAAAGATTAGCTCAAGTTGTCCTCACTGTGATGAGGATTAGGAAACATTATCAAATCTATCTTTCTCACATAAATAATCAATATATTAGTGTGAAAGTAGGAAAGTTTGATGGATTTGAATCAGTCAACGACTCAACATTACACATCTCACACAAGAAGTCGCCATATCTTACTGTCTTGAATTTCTTGAAAACCCCCCAAATTCTTGAAATTCAATATAAAGAATTACAAATTGGGTTCACAAAGTCTAGCACAAACATCGAATTCAATGTCAAACACATACATAATAGCACCGAAAACGAAGTCAACGAGCTATGATACATAACTTCAAATCCAGCCACAAATGCACACACACAATACAGTTCCCTAGTAAAATTGAAGGAAAAAAGACATATATATATATAAAAAAAATTACAATAATAGCAAATACTCACAACGTCTCGTGCATGACTGAAGAAACTAGGCGGATTCAAGCGAGGCTTCAAAGAAAGCGCAGAAAAATTCGATACCTCCATTGAGGAAAATATCTCACCAGCTGCGGATGATAGAGAGAACAAACGAAGCAATTACAAAACGAAGATACACTGCAAATCCATAATTTGTTTTCGGATATTTCGATGAAGGAAATCGACTTACTCTTTTTGACTGGTAGGAGAGAGATCACGAAAGATTGCAAATAGACTACGACGGTCGCATCTGCACTGATTTGGAAGATGAAACCTCAACCGTTGGATTTAACGACGCTATTTTATTGGGCCAGTAGTTGACTTTGTTTAGAATGGGCTATCTAATTATTTGGGTACCGACTATTTACACCTCCATTTACGTTGGATGCACTCCCCCAATCTCATAATACTTAAGTAAATATTACATTACTAAATGCATCTCACTATTAACTACACTCCTCGTTTAGCCTTTAAACATTAAACCTAATTTCTGCTGCAACTGCCACCATTAAAAACCTAGAAAAATCTGATTTTTTTTTTTTTTTTTAATTTTGACAAACTAGATAGTGTATATGGTCTACCTGAAATCCACGAATTTTTTTAAAAAAAAAAAATCGACAATTTAATGTCGACCATATACACTCTCGTCGACATCTTGTCGATGAAAGTTTATATGATCGACATTAAATTGTCGAAAATATTAAAAAAAAAAAAAAATATATATATACATAAAACCCTAACAAAAAAAAATGCGGTCGGCATCTTGGACCAGGCGGCGACGGAGGTGAGGTCGATCGGGAGCGGGGACGGCGGGTTGAACATTTTTTTTTTTGCAGAAAATCGAGGGAGGGTCGCGCCGGTGAAAAGAGAATCGATTGTAAGGGAGAAAAAAGGGGTCGGGTCGGTGAAGAGAGAATCGAGGGAGGAGGCTACACCGGTGAGGAGATAATCGCGACCGAGGGAGGGGGTTGCGCTGGTGAAAAGAGGGAGAGGAATGGGGCCGCCGGGGGCAACGGGTGGAAAGTGAAAAATAAGAGAGAGAGATAAATTAGGGTTATAAATTAGGGTTTGGGGATGGTGTGTTCAGTAAATGTATTTTATAGACTGAAATAGTATTTGTGACAATTAGAAAGAGGGTGTATCTATCTTAGTAAAAAATTTGGGGATGCATCAATCGGGGGTGCACTCTCAGTGCAAATGGAGGTGTAAATAGTCAAACCCATTTATTTGTCTATAGGCCCGATCGAATTCGATCTACTCGTACAATTATTATAGGATTATTTAAGGGTTGGGGTATATACCCCTCCAGCTTTGTTTAATGCACTCCCCCGATACTTACACTCCCCAATTTATACTGAAAGGATACATGCACTCCCCCAAATTACCTTTTATACCTTTTTCTCTTAAAATTTCTAAGATAAATACACTCCCCACAAAAACTCTAATTTTACTAAACCCTAATTTTCTCCTTTAATTACTCCCTTAACTCATTCTTTCTCCTCCCTTCTTCATCCTCAACTTGCCGCCGCCATCGGCCCACTGTCGCCGCCCTTCATCCGTCCACTGTCGTCGCCCTTCATCCGTCGTCGCCTTTCCTCCATCGCCGCCCTTCGTCCGCCGCCGCACGAAGATGCAACAGGTAAACTTTTTTTTATCTTTTTTATCTGCTGCACAAGGCAGCGGCGGCGGCCGATCTCCCGCTAACTAGCGCCGTCGCCGCTCTTTGCCCCACCCCCCAAGAGTCCTCCCCCTTCGTTGCCGCCGTTCTTCGCGCCACCCCCAATTTGTCCCGCCGCCGCCGCTCGTCCTACCAGGTAAGTTTTTTTTTCTGGCTTTTCTTCGTCTCTAGTTTTTTTTTTTTTCGACAATACTGAGTCTACCAAAACCACTCCCGTCGATAAATTATTGTTGATGAGAGTGTTTTTGGTCGACTCAATATTATCAAAAATTTCAATTTTTAATTTTTTTTAAAAAAAATTCTTTCGAAAAAATCTTATTGACCGGAGTGTTTTTGGTCGACAAACCAGTGTCGACGGGACAAATTTTGGTCGACTCTGGTTTGTCGAAAATAAGATTTTTTTTTTATTTCTAAAATTTTATTTAGGGGCGGCGGTAGGTGCCGGAGGTTGGACGGTGGCCGGAGGTTTGGCGGCGGCAGTGGCAGCAGGAGGTTTGGCGGCAGCGGTGGCAGCCGGAGGTTGGGTGGCGACGGCGACGTTCGGTGGGCGGAGGCGGGCTAATAACTCTCAAATTAGGGTTAGAGTTATAGGGAGTGTATGTATCTTTGGTATTTTATGAAAAGGGTAAAATAGACCGTTTATATGAATATTAAATTAATAAAAGGGGGGGAGTGTATTAAATAAAGTTGGAGGGGTATATACCTCAACCCTTATTTAACTATGGGCACAGATTTGGCCCGTACAATTATTACAAGGCTGGTATTAAGGGCGCGGCTAAAGGCATCCGGATTTGGCATCCGGATTTCCTATGAGTACACCCACGGAGAATTTTTTTTGTTCCAGGGGTGGTGCGAAAAGACGTTTTTACCCCTTTTGTAGTTTTTTTTTTTAAAAAAGCCGGATGAGTACACCCATCTATTCCGATTCACACGCGATTCATCATTTCGCATACGAATCATTTCAGATTCCCACCATCAACACCAAAACATCAAAAATCTTAAAAATTCAAAATGTCAACAAAAAAAATAAAATCTTCACATATTCGAAAATTTTACCAAAAAAAAATTGAAATGTTCGAAAATTTTACCAAAACAAACCCAATATTTTCGAAAAAAATTTCAAAACAACCCAGATTTGTTCGAAAAAAAAATTCGAACATCTTGTTCGAAATTTTTTTCAAAACAAACGAAATATGTTCGAAATTTTTTTCAAAACAAACGCAATATGTTCGAAAAAATTTCCAAAACAAACTCGATATGTTCGAAAATAATTCCCGAACTACTAAAAACCCTAATTTTCCTAAATTTTCAAAACCCTAATTGTTTTAAAAACTGTAAAAATTGTAAAAAAAAAAAAAAAAAAACCTTTGAACGGCGGCGGCGTGGGTAGCTGGGTGCGATGAAGGGGAGTGGGAGGGGTTGCGGCCGCGAAGGGAAGGGGAAGAGGCTGCGGCCGCGAACGGTCGCGAAGGGAAGGGGAAGGGGCTGCGGCCGCGAAGGGGAGGGGAAGGCCGCGAACGGCCGCGAAGGGGAGAGGGAAGAGCTGCGGCCGCGAATGGGAGGGGGAGGGGCTGCGGCCGCGAAGTGGTGAGGGAGGTGTGCGCGGCGCAGCGAGGCAAAGGCGGTGGCGTGGGCGGCGGCGGCGGCACTGTGCGAGCGACGGCGGTGGCGTGGGCGCGGGCGACGCTGTCGTCTTCAAGAGAGTGGAGGAGGCGGAGGAAATGGTAGTCAAGGTGGGTGTACTCTTTTAATTTTGAGAATGAAGAGGATTTAGGGTTTTAATAGGATGAAGGGTATTTTTGTATTTTTCACGTGGTGTCCTCATCCATTTTGTGGGTGTCCTCATCGCGTGGGTGTCCTCATAGGATCCTTGGGTGCCTTTAGCCGCGCCCTGGTATTAAATGTGGAATCTTTTTATTTTTCTGAAAGAGGTGAGTTGGTTCATTTTGGCAAAAACTAGCTTGAAGAATTTTTAAACTAAAGAAGTTCTACTTTTTAAGAAAAAGTTCTAAAAAAGCATATGTTGTTTTATTCATAGTTATAGTTATTTACTTTTTAAAAAAAAAAAAGTAAGGCTGGTGTAGAAATTGAACATGAGTTTTTTTTTTTTTTTTTCAAATTAAGAAATAGAACTTAGAAGAAATTGACAGCAACGTTATTAAATTACCTTTGAAATTTGAATAATTTATTAAAAAAAAAAAAAAAAAAAAGGATGGGTAGCTTTAAAAAAAATGGAATACTAGTGGGACCTTTGGAGTAATTGGAAAAATCTAACAATAGCTAGATTTTTTCGGACGCGGCTTCAAGATATTTATTTTGCCCATGTCTAAATAACGTCTCTTAATAGAGTGTACAGGTACAGCCTTCTATCGCGTGATTTTTTACGCTTTAAATATTTTTTAATTTTATCTCTCTTTTAAATCACTAAATTATAGGTAATATTTTTTTGTATGTTAAATATTTTTATTTTATATACTAAATAGTATACATAGTTTACAAAAACAGATCTTTTGTAATCAAGTTCATAAATAAAATTTATATTAGTAAAAGGTAGTTTTTTTTTTTTTTTAAGGAAACAGGTAGTTTTTCAAATACGGAGTATGTATTTTTTTAATTATAGATAAATAAGAGTGAAGTCAGTACAATTATAATAAAAAAATTATGTTAAAAGATAATTATTGTCAAAAATTAAAAATCAATGTGAAATTAGAAAGACATACTTTTATGAATAAGTTGTAGCGTGCAAGTATGAGCTGTTTTTTTAATGTACAATGTTAATTATTTTTATTAAATATTATTATGAGCACCAATTATATGGTCCGTTTGATTCGGACAAGTGCATACATGCATGCCTTGGAAGAAATATGAAGGCAAAAGATGTGTTCATTAGTCGCCAGACCAAACTATTACTACAAGCAATTAATCCTAGAGCAGAAACTGAAGTGTTTATTATTCATTTAAGTAATGTCACTGTCACATTATATACATACCTAAAATATTACAATTTAAAAAAAGAAGTTAAAATTGAATAAAAATGTAACTGAAAATCTAGACTTTCTCGTAACGCCCACAACACATGAATTCAATATTGCCTCCATCCAATTATATTATTTTCATTTTCATTTTTTGATTGTAAAATTTTATTATGTTATTTTTCAAGCATCACTTATTTTAGAATGAGTAGTAGTATGAGTCGTATATTGTAACGGGCCTAAAGGCTTTGACACAGCTAATAGAATGGACCACTCACAAATTTCAATACATTTCTACTTGCCATTTTTTGGTCCAAGCGCGTGAAAACATTAATAAACGCGATTTTAATTATAATTAATTTAAAAAAACAGGTAAATAAATTTGGATGCGATATACATGCACGTTCCATTCACGTTGAAGAAAGCCGCCCATACCCGTTCCTCCTCCTCAACCTCAAGTCACCATGTGGCTACCACATTAACTATTCCATTTCATGTGCAACCTAGCTAACAACATTTAAATCTTTTCATAAAATTTACTAAAATTTCTATTCTGTCTTTTATCCATTTTTTTTTCCAAAATTCAATGCAATTGTTAATAACTTGGAGATCATTGTGAATTTCATTATATGTGCATGTCTATATCATTTCATTTGAACATCTATTAGAGAACATATATTATACTCCCTCCAAATACACTAAACATGATTTTTTTTTTTTTTTTTACTATGAACCACTTTTTTGAACATATGGAGCATATATTAATTATACTCCATCCCTAGCAGATCGAAATCCATAGCATGTAAATAATATTAATATAGTTAGTCCGTACGAAGTTTAGCTCTGACTTAAAGCGGAGCTCTTACTAGTGCACAATGAAATTGGTCTCCTGAATTAGTTGATCTTTGAACTGAACACCGAAAATTCAATTTTATTTTTAAAAATAAAACGGGTAAAATTCAAGTTTGGTTCCAAGAGAATTTTTCAAAAACAATTTTAGTCCCACGTTCTTTTTTTATTCCATTTTTTACAAAAATGGTCTCAACCGTTAAATACTTAACAGTTTCCGTTAAATGATATTGCAAAAATAATCCAAAAGCAAAAAATAGAAAAAATGACACATTGCATATTTTTTCAAATTAAATAATATTTTTTGTAAATTTTAAAAAACATATATATAATAATTTATATAAAATTTAAAAATTAAGAATAATTTATAGAGAACCTACAACATTTTAAAAGACAAGAAATAAAAATAAAAATTTCAAATCAATTAATATTTTATGGTAAAGTCTAGTATGCACTCGAGTGCATGCTGTGCACCCTAGTCTAAAGAAAAGTGTATTTTATTAAACTGAAAAGTACAACACAATATTACTAAAAAGTGTAAGTCATTATAACTAAAAATATTATTATACAGTTTAATAATTGAAAAGTGCAACACCATTTACCAAAAAGTGTAAGTCAGTAAAACTGAAAAGTGCAACATGACTAGGGTGCACAACATGCACTCGAGTCCATAGCACACTGATTCGGGTGGAATTTACACGTTTTAGGGGCACATGTGAGGTGTATTTTGATGTGGATTTCATTTAATTATGCATGGAATATGATTATTTAAGCCAAAATGAGAGAAAGGTTGTGTTTTGTCGGTTTTGTAGGTAAAACGATGGAATTTGGAGCAAAACACATACCACAAGTGATCGGACTGGAAAGAGGAGTGCACGGTTGGATTCGTCTCGGAAAACGGAGTGGATTAGCCGAAGGAATCAAGTCAATCCGACACCCGAGGCGAAAGTTATGCAAGAAACGAGAAAAGGCCGAAATCGAAGCACAAGGCAATTCGGCCGAGTGACCTTACTCGGCCGAATCTGCGACTTTGGGTGTTACTGCGCACTCGGCCGAGTGACCTTACTCGGCTGAATCTGCAAGTTGGAGTTTTACTGCGCACTCGGCCGAGTAACCCAACTCGGCCGAGTTGAAGTGAAGATTTTGAAGACCACTCGGCCGAGTGACGCGGTTCCCCTGTTTTTGTGATGATTCGATTAACACCCCAACTCGGCCGAGTGACCCCAACTCGGCCGAGTCACTCCCAAATTCGGTGCCAAACGCGTGTTTTCTCCATTTTCGAGGGACTAACTTGAAAAGATCATATCCAAACCCTACCCCAACACTATAAATACCCCACTTCTTAAACTTAACACCATCTTACCCCTCTCCCAAGAATTCTATCACATACTAACACACACTTGGAGGTTTTGGGCCATATCTTCTTCAATCCAACACCAAATCATGCAAGGGAGGAGCCACTAGCTTGGGAATTCATTTCCCCACCACACCACAGCCTAAGCTTTCTCTTATTTTCAGTTTTTAGTGCTTTGATCTTTGTTTATTTTGTAATTTCATTATGATTGTAGTTGGCTAAACACTTTTGGTTCTAAAGCCTTGTAAATACTTTTGATGATATCTATGAATTAATGTTTTGCTTATTTGGTGTTTGTGTGGCTTAATTCTATTTGGATGCTTGGTTTATATTGCAAGGCATGTCATTATGTGTACAATGATGATGTGTTGATCATAGTTAATTGAATTAGGTTGAGAAATCTAGTTTGGTTGATTGATTGCAAGCATTTGACCTAATTTTATTGTGAGATTGAAAGATGATCAATGATTAGGAAGATGTGTGATGATCTTAGGAGCGTGATTGGGTTTTATTGTGCAATTTAGGTAGAGATACTAGGTTGTGTGATATCTCCTTTGAATTACTTGGATCGAAAGAACTTTTAATTCATTATTACGTGATCAATCTTATAGACAAAGCATGAACACCACTTGAGTAGATAGTTAATCATAGATGGATTCACTAGTATTGCATGTGCTTTAGGACCTACCTTCTCTTTATTGAGTTACATCCATTTTTACTTTCGTTTTGTGATTTGTATGCCATTTGATCGATTTTATATTTGCTCTTTGTTGCTTATTCGTGACACTTGGTAGGTAATTTTAGAGTAAACCATCAAAATCAAATTATCGATCACATCTACTTAGAATTCGACTAGCAAACTACCCTTTTACGCTTTAACCTCCCTGTGGGATCGACCTCGTGCTTATCACGCTACGATAGACACCGTACACTTGCGGTTGTTTATTTTAGTGTTGTATAACACGTGTATCAAGTTTATGGCGCCGTTGCCGGGGAGGTTTTCATAAGCTCTAGAGTGTAGGCTAGGAGAGCTTTAGTTTAGACACTTTACTTGTTTTCCTTATTTGCAAAAATCCCAAAAATATTTGTTTGGTTTATTTTGATTTCACTTGTGATTCTTACTTTCTTTTGAACGTTTGTCTAGATATGGCATATGATCACCCGAGCTAGAAGAGATCAACAAGTTTTGCTACCTCTAGACCCGGAAATCGAAGCTCGTTGTCGAAGACAAAACGCCTAAAGAAGAAGGTTTGAATTGGAAGCCATGGATAGAAGAGAGAATCCAATAGTGGAAGAAGAAAGGAACCAAGAGGATATTGGAGGCATAGTGGAGCCAAATGGGAATGGTGGTAATCGACCACAAGGAGGTATAAGAGATAACCTCAACCGGAGGAATGAAGGGAATGTCAATGTTGAAGGAGATGGAGAGCAACGGGAGGACAATGGAAATCAAAGAGTTTTGAGAGACCACTTCCGCCCTATCCCAAGGCCCTATGGAGGAGCGGGTCGGGAACCCGTTGACGCTCATAACTTTGAGCTCAAGCCGGCCTTAATCATGATGGTCCAAAACAACCAATTTGGAGGGTTGTCAAAGGAGGATCCTAACCTCCATTTATCTCAATTCTTAGAGATAAGTGGAACGGTTAAGATCAACCGAGTTCCTCAAGATTACATCCGTCTCCAATTGTTTCCATTCTCACTCCGTGATCGTGCAAAGCAATGGTACATGTCCCTTGATCTAAGAACCATTGAGAATTGGGCCGATCTTGTAGATGCTTTTCTCATGAAGTACTTTCCTCCAAGCAAGACAATCAAGATAAGAGGAGAAATTTCTTCCTTCATGCAAGACGATGATGAGTCTTTAGCCGAGGCTTGGGAGCGTTTCAAGGATCTTATACGGAGTTGTCCCCAACATGGGTTCTCAAGAGACCAATTGATTTGCTATTTCTACAACGGGATGGACCATCGAACGAGAGAGATGGTGGATGCCTCAGCCGGTGGAGGTTCTTTGCTAGGAAAGACGACGGATGAGGGTTATGTGCTCCTAGAGGAGATGGCAAAGAACGGACACCAATGGCCATCCGAGAGAAGGCAAGCCCGGAAAGTTGCTTCCACAAAGGAGTCGGATGATTTTGCTACTTTATCCAACAAGATGGACAAGTTGACTTCGATGATGGCGGCCAAGTCATTAATGGGACCTAGTGATGAACAATATGAAGAGGCCCATTATATGAACAATCAAAGGGACCGTCAATTTCGAGAAAGAGGTTGGAACGAGAGGCAAAACACTCCTAACCCAAATCACTACCATCCCGGATTGAGGCAACATGAGAACTTCTCTTATGCCAACACAAGAAATGCCATCATCCCACCTCCAAATTTCAATGTGAGAGATGGAGCTATTGTGGAGTCTTCATCAAAGCCATCAATGGAGGATATGTTTGGTACTTTTATGGGGGAAACCACGAAATTCATGAGAGAGACTAGAGAGAATGCAAACATAACTCGGCAAAGACTTGATGAACAAGGAGAAATGATCAAGAATATGGCAAACAACATGAAAGCCATGGAAAAGCAAATGAGCCAACTCTCTAATGTCATCGGTAGTCAACACACTCCGGGGCAATTTCCTTCAAACACGGAGCTCAACCCCAAGGAGCATTGCAAAGCTATTAAACTAAGAAGTGGGATGAGCTACGATGGGCCTAAGATGCCACAAGAGGAGGAAATGGTAATGGCACCCGAGGATGTCGACAAAGAAGATGGACAAGAGAAAGAAAAGCAAGAGGAGATAGTGATGGAAGAAGAGAAAGTAGAGGAGAAAAAGAGTGAGGAGGCAATCCCTCCTCAAGACAAAGGCAAGAATGTGGTACCTCTCCCATACCCTCAAAGGTTGAAGAAGAAGGGCTTGTACAACAAATTTGCCAAGTTTGTGGAGATGTTCAAGAAGATCCACATCAACATCCCCTTTGCCGAAGCTCTAGAACAAATGCCCCACTACTCCAAGTTCTTGAAAGAAATTATGTCCAACAAGAGGAAGATGGTGGAATATGAGACGGTACATTTGACCGAGGAATGTAGCTCAATCATTCAAGCAAAGCTACCTCAAAAGCTTAGAGATCCCGGATCCTTCACTTTGCCATGTGTTATTGGAGATGGAGGTACATTTCGAGCTTTGTGTGATTTGGGAGCAAGTATTAATCTCATGCCCTTCTCCATATTCAAGTCACTTGGTTTGGGAAAGCTTACACAAACCACAATGAGTCTTATATTGGCGGATAGATCCGTAACATACCCTTTGGGTATAGTAGAAGATGTGTTGGTTAAGGTTGATAAGTTTATATTCCCGGTGGACTTTGTAGTGTTGGATATGGAGGAAGATAAGTATGTTCCATTGATTTTGGGAAGGCCATTCTTGGCAACCGGTGGGGCTAAAATTGATGTGAAGAAAGGAGAGCTAGAACTTCAAGTGAACGATGAGAAAGTCTTGTTCAACATTTATAGAGCCATCAAAATCCGGGACGATGAAGATGGAGAGTATGGGTACTCTAGAGGAGATCAACCTCCAAAGCCAATGAAAGAGAAGGTGGAAGAAGATTTCAAAATCAATGTTATGGAGGAGAACCCCAAGGAGAAGGATAAGGAATTAGAGATGGGCAAGAAGGCCAAGTTTGGGGCCCCAAATCAAAAAGAGCTACTTGTGCAAACTTGGGGATGAATGAGGCATCAACATCCTATGACATGATTGAAGAGCCGGATGGGCTAGCGTGTGGATGTTTCAATGGGTTCAAGAAAGTTGGATGGGGAAAGAAGTTTAAGAGCAAGGATGATGATGGGGTGACTTGATATTCCCCTCAAGAGGAACCGTCCGGCATAGGACGTTAAAAATAGCGCTTCTTGGGAGGCAACCCAAGGTTTTATTGCTTTATGTTTTTATTTGCTTTGGTAGTGTTGATAGCTTAGTTCTTTGTAGGTATGGATGAGGAGTTTCATGGATACCTTGTCATGAAGAATGAAGAAGAAGCAAAGCCAACTTTGGAAAAAGGAAGCAAGTGATGCAATGGTGACTCTTGAAGAGCATTGGATGTGCAAGGAGGGAGGTAACAATTTGTAGCCCCAAACTTAGAATTTTTACATAGTAAAATTCTAAGTTTGGGGGAGTTATTTTTCTTTTATTTTTTTCTACTAATTGTTACCCTTGCACCGGTTCGTCATTCTACTTGTGTCACATTTTGCACCGGCGCACACTTGGCTTTCACATGAGTATATTGGTTTAGTTGGTTTTGAGCATATGTTGGGTAGTGGACAATTGGTGAAATGTGAGCATGAATAGTCATTGGAATCCATTGTTGAGTAGTTATGGTGATGTCTATTTGCTTTGAATGTAAGCATGATTGATGTTGGATATAGTATCATGATTGTGTTCATATTTGTGATCTTTGATAGCATGGATGCATGATATGTTGTTGTTTGGGAACATTTGATGATTGTGAGAGTCCTATTGAATAAGCCGGTGAGAATTGAGCCTTAAATCGAGCATGTAATCCGGTTTAGTTCATTTGAGAGTGGACTAGGTTATTGCTAGTGATCCTAGAACTTGCCCAAGTTCTTGTTTGAAAGCATGATTGTGTGAAATGATGTGATATGATATAGGCCATCTTGTTCTAAAGAGTCACTTAGCCAAAATTTCCCAAAATCGAAGTAATTTTCCGTAGTTAGCCCCTTGAGCTTAATTCCTCATTTCTTTTGGCAAACTACAATGTTAACCACTTAGCCTTTTTGAGCCTTTGATACCTATATCTAGTGGGGGATAAAATACAAAGTGGAAAACATGTGCTTGAATGAATACCTTTGGTGAAAAGAAAAGTTGGAAAAGTTGAAAGAAGAAAAAGAGAAAGATGAAAAGAAAATCAAGGAAAAGAAAAGAGGGACAAAGAGCCCCAAAAGCTTGAAAAGAAAAGAAAAAAATGGTTCAAAAGATGAGGTGATGAATGCTTGAAAAAGAATGGAAAAAGAAAAAAAAAAGTGAGGATGAAGTTTGTAAGCTTTGAAAGTGGAAGCACACATTGTAAAACAACAAACTTTGTCCTCCACTAGAAGAGTCACAATTCCCAAATTCATCCTACCTTGTCCAAAGAGTCAATGTTACATCCTTGATTAAGTCCTATTGATCACTTTGTTGAGCATTTGAGTGTGTGTAGAAAGTAGAAGTTGGGCAAGCATATGGTGATTGCATAGCATGACTTGGTTGATGAGTGCATTAATATCCTTAATTTGTTTGTGTGTTTGAGAGAAACACTCCATCATGTGAGTAGAGGACTTGAACATTTGGATTATGTTTCCCATCACAATGTGTTGTGTACTTGTGCATTCTTTGATCTATGAATGTGGATTGCAATAGTGAGCCTATAACTTTCATTGAGAAATGCACTTGAAGAAAGAGATATCATTACATCTTACTTTGCATGTGTGATTTGCATTGAATATTCCATTGTGATCATTCCACCCTCATTGCTTTAAGTGCTTAGTTGTTTGAGGACAAACAACATTTTAAGTTTGGGGGGGTTTGATTCGGGTGGAATTTACACGTTTTAGGGGCACATGTGAGGTGTATTTTGATGTGGATTTCATTGAATTATGCATGGAATATGATTATTTAAGCCAAAATGAGAGAAAGGTTGTGTTTTGTCGGTTTGTAGGTAAAACGATGGAATTTGGAGCAAAACACATACCACAAGTGATCGGACTGGAAAGAGGAGTGCACGGTTGGATTCGTCTCGGAAAACGGAGTGGATTAGCCGAAGGAATCAAGTCAATCCGACACCCGAGGCGAAAGTTATGCAAGAAACGAGAAAAGGCCGAAATCGAAGCACAAGGCAATTCGGCCGAGTGACCTTACTCGGCCGAATCTGCGACTTTGGGTGTTACTGCGCACTCGGCCGAGTGACCTTACTCGGCCGAATCTGCAAGTTGGAGTTTTACTGCGCACTCGGCCGAGTAACCCAACTCGGCCGAGTTGAAGTGAAGATTTTGAAGACCACTCGGCCGAGTAAGCCAACTCGGCCGAGTGACGCGGTTCCCCTGTTTTTGTGATGATTCGATTAACACCCCAACTCGGCCGAGTCACTCCCAAATTCGGTGCCAAACGCGTGTTTTCTCCATTTTCGAGGGACTAACTTGCAAAGATCATATCCAAACCCTACCCCAACACTATAAATACCCCACTTCTTAAACTTAACACCATCTTACCCCTCTCCCAAGAATTCTATCACATACTAACACACACTTGGAGGTTTTGGGCCATATCTTCTTCAATCCAACACCAAATCATGCAAGGGAGGAGCCACTAGCTTGGGAATTCATTTCCCCACCACACCACAGCCTAAGCTTTCTCTTATTTTCAGTTTTTAGTGTTTTGATCTTTGTTTATTTTGTAATTTCATTATGATTGTAGTTGGCTAAACACTTTTAGTTCTAAAGCCTTGTAAATACTTTTGATGATATCTATGAATTAATGTTTTGCTTATTTGGTGTTTGTGTGGCTTAATTCTATTTGGATGCTTGGTTTATATTGCAAGGCATGTCATTATGTGTACAATGATGATGTGTTGATCATAGTTAATTGAATTAGGTTGAGAAATCTAGTTTGGTTGATTGATTGCAAGCATTTGACCTAATTTTATTGTGAGATTGAAAGATGATCAATGATTAGGAAGATGTGTGATGATCTTAGGAGCGTGATTGGGTTTTATTGTGCAATTTAGGTAGAGATACTAGGTTGTGTGATATCTCCTTTGAATTACTTGGATCGAAAGAACTTTTAATTCATTATTACGTGATCAATCTTATAGACAAAGCATGAACACCACTTGAGTAGATAGTTAATCATAGATGGATTCACTAGTATTGCATGTGCTTTAGGACCTACCTTCTCTTTATTGAGTTACATCCATTTTTACTTTCGTTTTGTGATTTGTATGCCATTTGATCGATTTTATATTTGCTCTTTGTTGCTTATTCGTGACACTTGGTAGGTAATTTTAGAGTAAACCATCAAAATCAAATTATCGATCACGTCTACTTAGAATTCGACTAGCAAACTACCCTTTTACGCTTTAACCTCCCTGTGGGATCGACCTCGTGCTTATCACGCTACGATAGACACCGTACACTTGCGGTTGTTTATTTTAGTGTTGTATAACACGTGTATCACAGACCAACCCATATTTTATATAAAATCTATCAAATTAAAGAATTTGAATAATTAATTTTTATTTATTTATTTATATAATCATAAAAATTTATCATATAGATTTTTTAAAAATATCAGATGTAGTTTTTAAAACGTAAATTTTGATGAATTCAAATTACAAATTCCATCAAAATTTTAAGCTAAAGATACTAAAAAAATATATACATATATCTATACCCTGCTCTTCTCCCTGTCATTGACAGAAAATCGGAAGTCAATCTTCGAAAAATTAATTTTACATATTAAGTACTCTCAAACAAAATAATCATCCATTCAAAATCAAATCGCTAAATTTGATTTTAAAAAATATGAGAATATATCTCAAAATTGCAAAATTCGGTTCAAGCAATACCATACTCCCGAACCCATGGCGATCACCGACACACACCACCAGTCCCAACAGAGGAAAGAATAATTGAGATAAAATTAGAAAAAATCAAAAACGATTTAACGTGCAATTTCGATGAACGCGGTTTGTCTGCTTCGATTTGGGGAGTTTAAGTGATGGTTTGCAATTTGAGAATGCTTAATGAGTGTTTCGACTTCAATTTTTTCTAAATTTTTAAGTTGAATTCGTGTGGTTTTATTTGAGGGAGATTTTTTAGGGCTTTTTTAGAATTAGGGGTGATTTTGGAGCATTTGATTCAAACTGAGCATTTAGAGATTTTGTTTTAGAAGGTAAAATCTCGTGGGGCTTTTTTTGTACAAAATGGGACCATTTTCGTGAGCACGAATCTCTTGGGACCAAATCCGCATTTTCCTAATCTCTTGGGACCAAATTCGCATTTTCCTTTTTTGACGGAAAAATTTAGTGGGACATTTTTAAAAAAAAAAATGGGACCATTTTCGTGAGCAGAAATTCTCTTGGATCATATTTGCATTTTATCCAAAATAAAACACATGATAAGATTATTCAAATTAAAACATTGCGTTGGGTATATAAGTATATTTTAATCAGCCTAATGGTCGATATATGTTAGACATGATGCACGCACAAACGGACCTTGACCGTTGACCGATCCTTATATAAAAATACTACTCCACATTTTAATTCGGCGCCAAAAAATATGAATATGATAAGTGTGGGGGCCAATTAAGAACAATATGTGAGGAGGCTATCGCACTACTTTATGTTGTGAGTGCGTGAAAAGTGCATGCGTATGATCGTATCGACGAGATCGATTACCTGGGAGGAATCATGCCTCAAACCATGTGAACTAAACTTATTGCGATAATCAGGCTACCTTTATCCATCCTTTTAAATAAATAACTCACCAAATCTCAACACTCAACTTTGACCCTATTCATTTTGAATAAATAATGCTACTCCAAAGAGTTGGCCCAATGGTGTAAACTTAGGAGTATGCTCCTCTCTAGGTCTCATGTTTGATTCGTTTGAATCATCTAAGGTGCTTCTATGGGGCCAGTCCATACAGAGTGTAAAGATCTGACTTTAAACGGGACCCTCGCAAGTGGGCGATGGGATTGGTCCCTCGGAGTTAGTCGATCCTTGGATCGGATACTCGAAACTTGAAAAGTAAGTGGGCGGTAGGATTGGTCCCCCAAAATTAACTGATCCTTCGACCGATTACCCGAAACTTTAAAAAAAAATATTATGTACTTCCTATTTTTTCAATTTATAACTATAATTATTTTTCATTTATTAAAAGGGTTGGTATGTTATGGACTCGAGTGCATGTTGTGCACCCTAGTCCATGTTGCACTTTTCAGTTTTACTGACTTATTTTGGTAAATGGTGTTGCACTTTTCAATTATTAAACTGTATAAGTAATATTTTTAGTTATAGTGACTTACACTTTTTAGTAATATTGTGTTGTACTTTTCAGTTTAATAACATACACTTTTCTTTAAACTAAGGTGCACAACATGCACTCGAGTGCATACTAGACTTTACCTTATTAAAATATAAGTAGTCATCACACACCATATCTATCGCGGGAATGTAGGTCAAAACTATATAGGAGTTTTATCAATTTGGAGCCTATAGTAAAATTATCATTTAAGGGCTTGAAATTTTTTTCATATCGATTCAGGACATAAAAAATAGTAAAACTATCGCGCGAAATTTGTTGTTAGGACCTTCAAAATAATTTTTTTTTAAAAAGGTGAAAGAGGGAGGGAAACGGATGGAATACGAAAATAACAAGGGATTTTTCTTCAACTATTCTAGAAGGTTTTAATACGAAAACAACAAGTAATTGGTAGTCAATTGAAATTTGAAAGTGATGGTTTGACGCCTCCATTAATACGAGAAGCAGCCTGCCTACCTGGCAATTTGGACTTTGAAATCTTAATTCTCACCCGCTTGCCATTGGGATGATTCCTTAAACAAGTTGATTTCTTCTTCGTCAACTGCAAATGACTAAGTAAAATAATTAATTTCCTAAAATTATACGTCAACGTCTCGTGAAATGGAAAAATAAATTAGTATATAATATTGCTTTAAAATATTTTTATAAATGTATAAAACCTCACTCACGAATTATATATAATTAATATTAATGTTGTTAATATTCTACTATCGGGCGCATACCTTCATGATGGTCCATGCACTAAACTTGTCGACTTTAATTATTGTAATTAGCACATCAACTTAAATAATTTGAACAATTTAGCTCTCTGCACATGTGACTATAATTACATTACACTATTGAACTTGTCTAAGCCAATTTTCATAAGAACTACGAGTATTTTCTTTCATATGTATGCTTGAAAGAAAGAAAATTAAAATTAGTAATCTTGTATTGATTAACCGGTAACAAACATAATAATCTATCTAACTCGTGTTTTTAGTTTTAGAATTCTTTGTCACAACACAATAAGTAACCTTGATATCGTATAAGTCTTTGTCACATACTGATTTATGACAAAATACATACATTATCACATTCACAAATTTTTACTACTCCATTTTAGGACACTTAATTGTACCAATTTTTAAGAACTCAGCTCGCAGAGTCGCAGGTCAAAGTTAGGTATATAATTTATTTTGAGTGGGATCACATTTTTTTTTTTTTTTTTGAGGATATACATATATCCTTATTACCAACTACACTATCACTTAATAAAAGGAATATACATGGGGATATATATAAGAAAACTTGGTGATAAGTTTCTAATATAAAATTGAATTCTGACACCACCGATTAAATATGTCTTCACTGATTCAAATCCCCTCTCACATATTTTCCACTATAACAATACTAAGCATTCAATGGATTAATTAGGTTTCTATATTAGTTTGATGTTTCATATTTTTGTCCTATTATTTTCAAAATAGTGGTGATTGATAATGTCACTTAATACTACATGTAATTTATATTAAAAGTAATATATGACATAAAACATCAAGTGAAATAGAGGATTAATCCTGCTAGATGGCTTTTTCTTGGAGCTACATTTATATTTAAGAAAAATATATTTGCAAAATAATCCAGCTTATAACACTACTGTGTGGATGAAGACAAGCACAAAAAAAACATCAAAATTGTGGGGCAGACTGCAGAGACAAACATGCCAATTGCTAAGTAGTTAGTTCTTTCGACGTCATCTTACATTGGATTATTGTAATTCACATTTTGTTTTCTTTGAAAATTAGATGACACTTTTTAACATAAATTAATTATATTTCCTTTAAATTTAAATTAAAAAGTATGAACAAAAATAAAAATAAAAATTAATTATTTTTTATATATGCATTTAATTCAAAATAACTTAGTATATTTTAATTTTTAAATAGAAAAGGAATATATTTTAAAATTAAATTGAAGTTTTAAATGTTAGTAAAAGTTAAGAGGGATACTCATACTTCAGAGTTAATGTGCCACGTGGACCCTGCTGGCGGTGACCAAGTTTGAGGTGTCTCCCGCTCTGATTTGCTGTAATGGATATATTCGAGGCAATGTAGGGGACCCAAAACCCGCTACAACCTTTTCAATTTATACTAATTTACTATTATTAGCTTCAGAGTTTGATTTTTTTTTTTTAAAAAGCTTCAGAGTTTGATTTACTTTTCACAATTGAATTGAAGGTAATAGTAATACACTCCCCTACAAATTATGTATATATAATTTCATAATAATTTTTTTATTCTATTTTAAACATATTATTGAACTACATATTTTATTTTATCATACTTAATCTAATACACCTCTATTATTTTCAATTTCAATTCTATCACTTACCGTAAAACCTCTATAAAATTAATAAGCTTGGGACCATGGCATTTTATTAATTTAAATAGGTATTAATTTATCGATAAATTAATATTTATTAATTAAAAGAGAGATTTTTGAAATTCAGCAAATTTAGTGCATATGTATTGAAAATAAATGAATTCATATATGTTTCATATATTGATTATATTCATGCATCAATCAATTCTTTGTAACTAATTAAATATATTAATTGTATACATGTTTACATTAATTCGTTACACTTAAAAATATTCAAGCATGGTGAATGAAACATATACTCCACTATATAGATCTCAATGTGGAAATAACACAATTCATAACACTCACCCATGTCTTCTCATCTAAAAGACATTGCAAAATCATCTATGGATGATCAAATGTCTAAAACATTATGTGAGTATAAGAGAGACATGAATTATTAATTTATAGTTTTAATGGGACCTAATATTTATAAAGGAATTTTCCAAAAATTTAGTATCTTATCGAAATTGATGATTTTTTTACAAAGGCCCAAGTCGGGACCGGAATATTTTATTATTTTAGAGAGTTTATTAATTTATAGAGGATTTACTGTATACTCCGTATTATTTTATCATAATATTTTTTAATGAAAATATTAAAAAAAAAAAGTATAGTAAAACAGAGGAAATCCTAATTTTTAAATGGAGAAACAAAAGTAATGCTCGTTAAAAAAAATTAATGGAATTGATATGAAAATTAATACTCTACTTCATTTGTTCCCCATTAAAATACTCATTTATTATTTACACAAATTTTTAAAAAATATACTAATATTTAATTTTTAGAGTGATTTTTTTTATGCGTGTCATGAATCATTTTAATTTTATTAATGAGAAAGAGAAAGGATAATGAAGGATGAGAAATAGAAAAGATAGTAGGGTGCTTAAAGTAACTTAACAGATAAAAATAAAGCATAAAAGAATTATAATGATTATTGAGAATAAAAAATAATTTTATTTCATTTTTTATATCTATTCTGCCAGTGGCACCATGCCTCATCTTAATTAATGTTTTTTTCTTTTCTGTTCTAACTTATGTTTTATTGTTTGACTTTATTGTATAGGTATATTTGAAATATTTTATACTATAAATTATTAAATCTAAATAAACTAATAAAAGCATAGTGATTAAATAAAACAAAATTATTGAAGCCCCACCCCTATATTCAAAATTTAAAAGTGGAGAATGGAGTTGAGAGAGTAGATTTGTAGCATGACTCATAGATCTTCGAGCCGGGAGGCTCGTGACTTTCGATTCCACCAATGTTAATTTCCCAAAATTCTTTTTAAGGAAAAACAAAATGAAAATGAGCACCATTCAATTTTGAACATGTGATTTGACAATTTTGGGTTATACTCGTATGAAAATGTAGAAACTCACACCGTACTGTATATTACTAATATAGATATACAAACATTTCCCCATTAATTGACATTAATTTTATTACCGCTTTAGTATCAATTTTTTCTAAGAATAAATTAAACCGCCTGATAACTCAATATAAATTTTAAAAGATTCATATATATATTTTTTCAAAAAATAAAAAATCTTTGCAATTTATATAATTTATTGAAACTTACAAGTCAATATCATTGTAATGCATGCAATTTGAATTGATACAATCAACTATCTCACAAGTCACAGCATACAAGTTTTTATGTTGCTCAAGATGGATATGTTGATTTAGTAGAACAACAAATATTAAAATAACTTATGGTATTGTCAAAATTAGACATATATACCACAATTAGCATATTTTATCTATAATTTATTGATTTTATATATATATATATATATACCACAATTAGCATATTTCATCTATAAAATATACTCATACAAGTGTTGCTATTAATTTTGAATCTTTTAATTTAAAGTGACAAAATAACTTTATTCCATTCTCATTTTTATAACAATTATGCATTTATTATTTTAATTTTAGTTATCTTATCTTTTTCTTTTTCAACTATTCTCTCAATTTCTTTACAATAAATAAGATTCATTGCATATAAATCTTGTTAAATAATATATTTTTCACAATCCCATTACTATGTATATATATTATTCAATTGATATTTATCTTGAATAATTCATGAAGATTTATATATTATAGAATATTAATAATAATAAAAAAAACCTAACTGCAGGCTCAGGCCGTTTGTCAAACTGGATTCGACCTGGCCGAAGTATTTTGAAATTTAAAATACACCCCTCTTTGTCATTACTTTACATAAAAATATTCACTTAATTAGCTAAAAATGACCACTTTACACTACTCCATTATTTTGTATTTGTGCAAAAATAGTTTACGTCACATTCCACAAACTTACTTGCTCGGTTAATATCTCAATTCTCGCTCCAACACAATTTGAACGCCAAGATGACATAATTAGCTTCACTAGCAATTATTAGGATTGATTGATTGATTACATAGAAATTCACCCGAAAAAGAAAAAAAATAATTGTACATGATTTTTTTTTTTAATATTTATAATTGAATACACAATTTAACTATTTGTTGCAATTTTATGCACCTGGCACTAAAATGACACCTGAAAATTGACTAGTGCATAGAATTATTTCTTTTACATTTAGCTTCTTATATGTAGATAGTAGCTACAACAAAATTAGCCCGATAAGTTAAATTATAATGAATAATTAATTCATGTATCAAATTGTTTCAAATTTTTTTTTTGTAATTGATAAAAAAAATTAAAAGATAGTGAATTTTTATGCAATTAATTTTAATTATTTATTATGTTAAAAAAAAAAAAACTTGTATGATCTCATTTATAAAGTAGAATAGAATATAACTGAAATATTTGAAGATTCCCCCTTTGTAAAATTAATTAATTAAAATTCCAGTTGCCTTATCTGTGTTGTAATTTGAATTTACGCATATATCTGTATAATAATTTATGAAACTTCCTTCGCTGTGATGACTTTTCCCCATTTGTTTTATTTATATGCACCTTTGCTATATCTTTTCTCAAACTGACTATCCGTGTTCAACTCGCGTTTTAGCAAGACAGGAGACAAATCAAACACAAGGATTTGTATAAATTTTTTGTGAGAGCAAAAATTATACTCCACCCCCACACCAGTTGTTTTACAGAGAGAAAGAGAAAAGGCTGCTTTGTGATTTCAGTTCCAATCAATCATTACTTTTTGGCACTATAACTGCTCGAATCGGTCCTAATTTTAAGCTCTAATCGATTCAGCAACTTGGGATTTTGGCCTTCAGATCCTCACCGGAATTCTCGAGAGAAGGTTAATTGTTGACTGAATTTTGAGAATAAGAAAGGGATTCTTCTAGGGACGAAGGATGCTCATGTTAGGAACTATGTGCTTGTGATGTAATATGGAACTGTCGTTGGATACAGAGAAGATGTCGTTTTACATTGGTCGCGAGGCTTCAAAGGTTCGCTTTACTTTCTAGTAAATATTTTTCATTTTTTTTAATATTTCAAGGAAGCGATTTGGGGTCTTTGATTTATTGTTAATTTGATGATATAAATGTTGTTTCTCTGCCAATTATTGTATTGATTTTGCTGTTTTTTTTCTTTTTTGTTGAGTAGTTGTGGAAGAGATTTTGTGCGGAGATTACAACAGAACTCAACCTTCTTGCAGAAAATTGGAAGTATATTTTAGGGGGTATCATTTGTCAGGTTTGTTCATACTGTGTTTATTGATGATCTGTGCTTGCTTGTAATGTTCAGTACAATTTTCTGAATGCAAACATGTATGATGATACTTGGTTTGTTAACATATAGGTGAAACCGTGAAAGATGAGTTACTGACTATATTCTGAATCCCTACAGTTTTATGAATATTTACTCAAAAGTTATAGCAATCAAAACCAAACATGGGATTTTGATTATGCAAATTACTGGCTATTTCTGAGCTTCAGCAATCTTTACAATTTACTTCTTTGGCATTTAAAAAATATAAAATTATTTTAATTTTAAAGAAAAGATGAAGAAATAGCATACTTTGAAGACTGAATTGGAAAAATCAATGGATTTAAAAGGTTGAAAGTAATAGAACCTGTATTACAAAGTATCTTTTACTTGTAAGAAGTTTATTCTTCCCCTTTGTGTCATAAATGTGTGCATTGATTTAGTACTCTGAGAGGGGTTCCTAAAGTTGTGGAGAATTCTTGAAATTGAGTCGGGTTGGATGTGAGAGTGGTACTAAATTATGGTGTAAATCGTTGCGAAATGGAAAAACCTCCCTCATACATTATTTCCTTTCTACTTTCTGATCATAAGAGAAATTGTTTGTGCTACTGAGTTATGAATATTCCACTTACTAATCGTAAGCTTTTCATTTTTCTTTGTATATTGACGATTTACCCACCTATAGTGGAAAATTACATTTGAAAGATCATCAATTCTTTTGCATCTTGGCTTTGAGTACACTATCTTTCCCTTGATGACTACCTAAAAAGTGAATAACTTTTAACTATATATTTCAGTATTTCGGGTATAACATATGGTCTACAAAGTTTTCATGACAAATTTCAAAGCTTCTGTTGTGATGATGCATGTGAACTAGAATTTCACCTGTGCCTAATAAATTTTTTATATTTCTTAGTGGACCAACTTTGGGCCTTTGACCGTTTGACCACAACTTAGAACATAGGTCTTGATGTTCATTTGCAAGTTTTGGACATTGCATATGGGAATTCTATATGTGGAAGAGATTCTATTGCTTGACCTGATATGATCTTCTTGTTGGAAAAACAATAATACCTTTACTCCCTCTTCGTTATATTTCCCTTGATGGATATTTCTAGATTAAAGTGTAGGATATATGGTCATTGATTGTATTTTACGCGTTTTATGACATTTGCTTGATTCTCTTGGTTTCTTCGTGGGATTATATTTTCTTCTAGATTCTAATTGCAATAGCCATCTATACATTATTTCGTCACAGTATATCCACGGTCTAGCAGCTCGAGGAATTCATTATTTCCATCGGCCAGGACCCATACTTCAGGATGTTGGCTTCTTTCTTCTTCCGGTAACGATAAATAATTCATTAATCTTATTTCATAATTTCATAATGTTACTAATCATATGACCACATACAATGGAGATTTTACTTATTTTATAAATTTTTTGAACTGTAGGAGCTTGGGCTAGACAAAGCTTACATTAGTGAATCTGTGTTCACCTTCATATTTCTATCTTTTTTCTTGGTGAGTTTTTAGTACTTTTTAGTTACCTTTTTTCCTTATATATCAATTTAGTTTTGTGTTCTTGAATATTTGTGATGCTACATGCAGTGGACCTTCCATCCTTTCATACTGAAGAACAAGAAGATTTACACAGTCACTATATGGTGCAGGGTTTTGGCTTTCTTAGTTGTAAGTTCAATTTTCTCTAGCCATTATTAAAGTTCTTTGGCATTTTCCAAAAAAATAAAATAAAATTTTAACAGGACCTTTTTAAAGTATGGTAATGTATCGTTTAATAATTCCTACCCAATGTTTTACTTACTGCAGGCTTGTCAAATTCTTCGGATCATAACTTTCTATTCTACTCAACTTCCCGGTCCAAACTACCATTGTCGAGAGGTAAACAAAAGCTTGGTACTACGTGAATGAATGCGATAATTCTGATTATTTTTTTGAGTAATTTCTTATAATACTTCAGAATCT
Source organism: Galeopsis tetrahit (assembly GCA_963675135.1). Classification (NCBI taxonomy): domain Eukaryota; kingdom Viridiplantae; phylum Streptophyta; class Magnoliopsida; order Lamiales; family Lamiaceae; genus Galeopsis; species Galeopsis tetrahit. The sequence continues at coordinate 73,855,648 of OY776129.1, forward strand.
GCATGTTAACTCTATGGCTTATATAGGAAGTATTTTCTTGTGAATGATGCAGGGCTCGAAGCTTGCCAGGCTGCCTCCTCCCGATAGTGTTTTAAAAGCTTTATTGATAGTTCCTCGCGGGGTGCTTTATGGCTGTGGTGATTTAATATTTTCGTCTCATATGATATTCTCCCTAGTCTTCGTTCGAACGTATCAGAAATACGGCACTCGAAGGTAATATATTGTGTTTGCTCATTTCATATATAGATGTTGCTCCACAAACTTAGCTATTTGAATTTGACACATATTTACTTTCATGTGGCAGTTTTGTGAAGCAGTTAGCCTGGTTAACTGTTGTAATTCAAAGCTTGTTGATTATTGCATCTCGTAAGCACTATACAGTTGATGTCGTAGTGGCATGGTAAACTATACTGATTATACCAACTTCTATAATAGATCACCCAAATTGGAAAAAAAAATGTCTTAATGAATTCTCGACACATGATTTTGTTGCAGGTACACTGTTAATTTGGTCGTGTTCTTTCTTGACAAAAAGTTACCAGGTTGGTATTTGGTATTCTTTTAAATCTTTTATCTTCTAATCATCTATAAATAATTTGCCTTAATTACTTGTATTATTTTTTGGTCGTGTAGAACTGCCTGATCGTTCGGCTGCAACACTCTTCCTACCTCTAACCAAAAATAGGGAAGAGACTCACAAGCTCATGAATGGGAATTCTGGGGATTCTGCTGATTGGGTATAACTTAGCTTCTTCTCCCCTCTCTCTCTCTCTCTCTCTCTCTCTCTCAATATGTATATATATTAGAGTGAAGGCAGTTGTGTAAAATTGATTATATTGTATTCAGAGGCCAAGAACTCAAATTAATGGCAAGATCATGGAAGAAGGAGGGACAGTGGTGCACGTTGAAGCAGTGATCAACAGCGTGTAGATAACGATGGGCGCTTCTGAAAGTGTGGTAAACACCACTTGTAATTTAGATGATGGAATCATCATGCAGTCCAAGTTTTATTTATGGCTTTCTAAATTTACATAATCATCAGATGGACTAGCAAAATGTCGTCGTCAACGAGCACCATATATGTATCATGGAATTTCACATTTTTTCCAATTGCATCAATCATTTTTAGTTCCATCTCCTACTTCTTCTCTCTCCAATTATACATATTTTACTCATCTGAGGCAGCAGCAGATTATATCATGTGGATCCAAGAAATATTTGCTGTTTCTTGGAATCTTGAGGGTACAGCGCATGATGGGGGTGGAAGGGTGTTGCAGTTGAATAAAACTTTATATATACTGTATTTCACTTTTGCAGACATTGTGGTTGCCATACTTTTGTGTTTGTGTTTGTCATGACATAGACGTATCTACATGCACATACTTTTCCAACCAAAAAAACAATCAAAACGACACTGCTATATCTGTTGGATTCATTCAATGCAATATTAATTTTGAAGAAACTATTTTGCTCAATGCATGGCGTTTAAATGTGTTTTGCATATGAGTGTATTTTGGCGCTGTATTAATTTTTCGTTTATGCTGAATGGATGGTGGATACTGGTAGCATGAATTACAAAATAAACATCATTGTTTTATTTTTACATACTAAAGTCAAAATTTATATTTTTTGTAATGTGTTGATATTCTGGAATCTTTCAAGTTTGTTAGGTCTGACCTGTGACTGGTGCATCACATGGCTTATGAGTTATGAATGGAGTCTATATTACATTATAGCAGCCTACCCCATGTGCTACTGACTTATATGTTAAACTTGAAAAAAAAAAAAAAAAACCAGGCTTGTGTGGAATTTGGTGGCAAGTTGGAGTGATTAATTAAGTCCCATGAATTTTGTCATAAAAAACCTTCGAGCTGGCTGCTTTTCTTGGGTTTTATTGAAAGTACTCAATTAAAAGAAGAAAAATAAAATAAAAGTGTAAAAATAATGAATCATTGTGATTGCCTCCAACTCATTTTATTTATTTTTACCCTTTTATTTACCTACATGGTGATTTAACAATAAATATATGTGTAAAGTAATATTTTTATCCTTTTATTTACTTATGATGATTTAATGCATATTATTATAATATATATATATATATATATAGAATGACATAATTGGAATGTGAAATTTAATCACATAGATTGGTTCAAAATGACAATTATTTTCAAAGAAAAACAAACAAAATGGATCAGAGGGAAAGTAGTAGTTTCAAAATATTAGTTGTGCAATTGATATAAAAATTGTTACTCATAAATTTCCGTCAAAAAATATGTTGTAAATTTGTAATTAAGTTTTAAAACGTGCGGTAATTGTCGATGAGCAGCAGTACAAAAAAAAAATTGAAGGAGGATGAAATGACTGATGAGTATTAATTAAGCTTAAATAAATTCAGTCTCTTTAACCAGTAAAGGAGGCTATATTAATATACCATTAACACTCAAATCATATCGCATGTGTTGGCAGTAAAACTGTGATCAAATATAATACTAATGAAAAAGTAGTTATGAGCTATGGAGCAGGGAAAGCCCGTTGAGCAAATGTGGGCTGAGTTTTGTAGGCCTAAACTGAACAAGTGGCCCGGATAATATACTTGGACCTGATTTAAAGGGTTTGGCTATATACCCTCCAGTTTTGTTAGGTATACTCCCCCTCCCTATTTGTTAATTTAATATTAATGTAAAATATCAAATTTATTCTTTTAATAAAATATATGAAGATAGATGCACTCCCCCATAAATACAAATTCGCTGACAGCCATCCCATCACCTCCGGCCGCCACCAAATAAATTTTAAAAAAAATAGAAATCTAAATTTTTTTTTTCGACAAACCAGTGTCGGATTTGTAGACCATAGACTACATTTTCGATTACAGATTGTCGACGAAAAACACCCTCGTCGACAATCTGTTATCGACAGAAAAAAAAAAAACGACACGAAATATGTCGACCATAAACATGGTGGTCGACAATAATTTATCGACCATAATGTTCATGATCGACAATTTCGTGTCGAAAAAAAAAGAAGAAAAATACTTACGCATTTTTTTATAAAGAAGAAGAACGAGGACAAATGGAGGAAGGGGCAGCGACGACACAGAACGGTGGAGTGGGGACGGTTCGACAGCGGAGGGGCGGCACAGGGGAGGAGGTGGAGGCGGCGCAGGGGTGGGGGTAAAAAAAGAAAGAAAAAGAGGGAGGGCGGTGGGCGGTGTCGGCGCCGATGACGACGGGGCGGTGGTTTGGTGGAGAAAGGAGGAGGAAGAAAGATGGGAAAAGTGAAATTAGGGTTTTTGATTGAGGGAGTATATTTAACATTTGACATTTGGGGAGAGAGGAAAATTTAGGTAATTTAGGGGGAGTATATCTAACATTTGTCATTTTAATGGGGGTATATTAATCGGGGGAGTATATTTAACAAAGCTGGAGGGGTATATAGCCAAACCCGATTTAAATGTAATTCGGCCTGCATATTACACGCTCTTAAGTTCTACGGGCTGAGACTTAATATGGCTCAACGTGGAACGGCTTGGCCGATTTATTAACACTTTGCAATTGACTCACACAAAACTTTCCTTTAGCTTATTTTCAATAAAATGTAAATTATTTTAACATGACATGTTTTGTAATCAAACCTTTTCTTATGAGATGAAGAAAATTTTCTAGTGTTGTTAATTTTTATATCTTATGAGTTATGTTTAGGCACAATTTTCCATTTACATTGAGACAAAAGACATCAATCTCCTCTTTCTTAATTGCGAGAATTGATGCTATTTCTGAGCATGACAGTAAATTGCTGTGTAATAATGGAATATATATTGTCTTTGCTAATTCTAGGAATCCCAATTCTCAAGTTTAATACATCCATCCATACAGGTGATCATTCACAAATTAACACCCATTCCTTTTAAATTGTTAAAGCATCGTACTTAAATTATACTTTATCTCATAGTGAGACACTGTCGCCTCTAGCTCGCACAATACCTATTCGTACTGTCGTACATATATACCCCCTCTTGTCCGTATATAAAACTTTCTTACAAAATTAAGCATGCAGAAATTGGTATCTGTTCATAATTCTTTGTTTCATATCATTTACATATGAGTATACTACATGATGTATGATACAGTGGGCAGGGATGCAATGTGTAAGTGTTCGAATGTAACATCTATCATTTCTATCTCACATGTATAAGTTATAAGAAAAATACTTCGTATCACGTCATTAATACTACTTTTTTAATAACATATATTATAGTTATATAATTATAACTACATGGTTAATTATTACTACAAATTAAGCAACAACATTAGTTTTTAGTGTACGGTAAACAAGGTCGTTTACATAATTACCCCAAATTATACTTCATAGCTTGGCTATATTTTTATAGACTTTGTCTCATGTGCACCAATTGCACCATGCAACTGAAAACATGGTAAAACGTCACATAAATTTTGACTGAAACGTGACACTGTTTTTTTTTTTTTAAACGTGTAAGTTAATATAACTAGAAAATATTAATTTATCTAATTTAACTGAATTATGGCGAGTAAAATCCATGCACATAGTATACATGGGACCTTGTCTATTTTATATAAATTATATGTGGGTGGCCAATCAATTAATATCGTAAAATAGGTGGGTGTATTGATCAGAGAGACAGCTAGTTTTGTTAGGCATGTGGATCAAAGGTGTATCTTTGTCGATACTTTAGAGCGGCAAATTGTCCCCCTTGATTCATCATATTACTTGTTGCCGTAGCCCCACCTGCACTGTGCCTGCCCATCATAACCCCTACTCATGATGCCGCGCGCGATTAATTTATATATGCATCACTAGCTAAATTCAATATATTACAGTACTCAACACCATTGAGAGAGATCTATGGCATCATAATTATACAGATATGTTAAAATAAACGATCACTTTGAGATTGAGCTCGGCTCGTTCGTAAAAGTGTTGAGCTCGTAAAATACTCGATTTACAAACGTGTGGATTCATTTGGCTTGATATGTTAGGATTTTCTTGTATTTTCCGCCAACACCTGACCTGATCTAGATGGCTTTGTGTGGATATTCCATAAAAAATTAAAAAAATAAAAAATTATGATACTATTCCTTTAATTTCCTCATTGTAAAGGGGGTGATCCGTGGTAGGAATAATTAGAGTATATTGCCCGGCCTACTTGCCTTTGTGGAATCTCAACCATTATTTCATCAGCCAGCCAGCTTTGCCTCCAATTTTAATTAATTTGAGCTTCATTATTATTCTGCAGGGACCATCCTTACCTATACTCCATAATCTATTATCACCTTTTATTTTATAATAAGTTAATGATATTTACTTTATTAAGTTAATTACCAACATTTAGATACCAGATATATTGTTATAATTAAATATAAAGACAGACGACCACAAACTAATTTGATATATATTCATGGGTAACACTTGTGTTCTTCAATGAAACAATTAACGTTAATTATATAATCAATATATTTTTAGTATATAAAACAATTAATACAACTTTGATTGCATGGTGTCATTTTCCTATACAGTATATACACACACGTGCACATGCATTTTCGAATATATATACTTCCTTGGTTCCGTTATAAACTTTTGTTTTGTTTTTCGACCGGAGATTAAGGAATATAATATAAAATAATTAGTGGTTAATTGATGTAAAGAGAGATAGAAAGAAAGAAAAAAATAGAGAGGGATAGAAAAGAGAAAAGGTAGAAAGATAAGAGTGAAAAAAAATAGAGAAAGATAGTGAATTTTATTATTTTAAAAAATGAGAAGTTTATAACAGCACATCTAAAATAGGTGAGTGAATCTTAGTATTTGACAAAAATTTGTGTGGAGTTGTCTCATACTTGAGATATGTATGTGACCTGGAGATTTATGACCCTATCTGAATTATGTTTTACATGAAACTGTTTCACACAATATTCTTTTTTTATATTTTAATAAAGGCTTGGTTTACAAAATGTATAAAAATAATTATACTCAGATACCATTTTATTACAAACATACAAAAATATATTTACACATATAATATTATACATATCTTCAAAATTATTCTTTTCTCATTATTAGTACAACGCTTGCATGTTCCTATCTTTAAACAGTGTTGGGAAGGCAAAGATAACGTTGTTTAATTTTAGACAGTTGATATCTTATCATCAGTATTGTAATATCATTGCTTTAATAAAATAATAGCGTACGTATATCATCAAATTATGTTGAGTTTGAATTAAAAATCTAGTAATACACTTTAATCACGTATTCACATGCTCAAAACAATATATACACATGATACTTTCATAAGGTTTAATTTTATTTTTGATAAATCTGATAGCATATTACATATATACTCGCAGAAAATAATACCCGTGATTCCAATAAATAACCCAAATATTTTATTTATTTTAATATAGAGGGAGGATAGTGATTAGTAATATTATATTATAATGATTACTCTGATATAGATGATTAAACAATTATTATAATGGAGGATATTCGTGTATTGAGATAAGTATAATTGAGTTACTATGCAATGCATGATGCATGTATATAAATTATGAGTATATTATTATACACAGAATAATCAATTTTAGCAGCAGAAGAAAAAGAAATGTACTTCATCCTTCTTATTATTAATTGAATATTAATTGAACATTTACTGATTGCACAGATTTTAATGTAGAATTATCTATTACTAGTATTAAACGTGATAAAGTTAACTTTTTACGAGTATATTTTCAACTTTATTGGAGAGATAATTTTTTGTTTGTGTGTAAAAAATAATGTTATGGAGTGTAAATAAATAGATGATTAAAAGAGATTTTTAAAAAAATAAAGAGAAGGTGACAAATGTTCAAATAATATTGGGACAAGAATTTTTAACAAATGTTCAAATAATAATTAAACGAAGAAAGTATATAACATGAAATTCTTGAAAAGCATGGCAGTAGTGCATGAGAGGGGGAGGGGGGGACAAAAGAAAAATGATGATGAAATTGAAAGGCAGCATGAAGGAGAAAGCTAGAACTAGGAAAAAAAATACTCCATCACTTTCCCTTTTCAAACACAATCATAAATGTACCATTGTTCACCAAAGAGGAACACATGAAATTAAAATCATACTATAATGCATGCTCTCGAAATCTGCAAAAAGCTACCTCTACTAAATTCTCTAGTATTCCACGAAATAAACACACTATTTCTTGGATCCACAAAACCAAATATGTCAATACTTCCCTTATATTCCCATGCTTAATCTTGATTCTTGATTTTTATCATTAAGAAACAAAGCTATCTTTTCCCCTCTCTCAAAATATAACTCCATCATCAGAGAATGGGCGCAAAGTGCTCCAAATTCTCCTTCTGCTGGTGGCATTCTCACCTCAAGCCCTCTGTTCTTCAACCCTCTGATCAGGGTTAGTATTTTTTTTGTGTGGGTTTTTGTAAAAATGCTATCTTTTTTCGTTTTTGAGTTCTGGGTTTGTTGAAAATGGCCGAGCTTCAGAGAGTTTAGCTGTTATTTACATATACTTGAAAGTGTTTTTTTTGTGGGTTGTTGTAAAAATGCAATCTTGATTTCTGGGTTTGTAGAAAATGAGGATAAAAATTCAGTGCCAAGCTTCAGAGAGTTTGGGTGGGAAGAATTGAAAGCAGCAACAAAAGGGTTTTCTTCGGAAAACATAGTCTCAGAGCATGGGGAAAAGGCCCCTAATGTAGTTTACAAAGGGTTTCTTGAAAATGAAGGCTGGGTTGCTGTTAAGCGCTTCAACAAATCTGCTTGGCCTGATTCTCGCCAATTTGTTGTCAGTACACATTATTTTCATTGTTACATGCCTGAAATCTCTTTGATCAGCTTCTAAGTTTAAGTTACTTAAATTGAATTGTTGGTTAATGAAGGATGAAGCTAAGGCAGTTGGGAATCTGAGGAGCGAAAGATTGGCGAATCTGATTGGATGTTGCTTGGAAGGAGAGGAAAGATTACTAGTTGCAGAGTTTATGCCTAATGAGACTCTCGCTAGGCATTTATTTCATTGTGAGTTATGCATGAAATATTTCGAATTTCTGAGGCATTTCCAATATAATTTTCTGATTTATGCTAGTTATTTAATTGAAATAGGGGAGAATCAACCAATGAAATGGGCAATGAGGTTGAGAGTGGCCTTATATTTGGCGCAAGCTCTCGACTATTGTAGTAGTAGAGGTCGAGCATTGTATCATGATCTTAATGCTTACAGAGTCTTGTTTGATCAGGTAAAATTTGGTGTTGTATTCAAAATGTTAAAGAGTGTTGTCTGATCTGTGACTGTCTTACATTGACTGTTGATTCGTGTGTAGGAAGGCGATCCCAGGCTGTCCTGTTTCGGCCTAATGAAGAATAGTAGAGACGGAAAGAGTTACAGCACAAACTTAGCTTTCACTCCTCCAGAGTACTTGAGAACTGGTACACATTGTTTTTCAAATAGTTGATGTTTCGAAATCGTGTTTTTTTGGTGTTGTTTATCTTATCTTATCTTATCTGCAGGAAGAGTAACCCCAGAAAGTGTAGTTTACAGCTTTGGAACTATGCTGCTGGATCTTCTTAGTGGAAAACACATACCTCCAAGCCATGTAAGATTTTAAAGAAATATAATCTCATAAATGTTTTATTCTCTACTAAGTATTTGGCCTGCCAATTTTCATTTTAGTATTGCTAAAATTCTGAATGAGCAATGCATCCAATGACGACCCTTAACTTGTTTCTCCACGTGTCGTTTTCTAGGCACTTGATCTCATTCGGGGCAAAAACTTTCTGATGCTAATGGACTCTTGCTTGGAGGGTCATTTCTCCAATGACGATGGAACTGAGTTGGTCCGGTTAGCCACGCGTTGCTTGCAATACGAAGCACGAGAAAGGCCAAATGCAAAGACTCTAGTCACTTGTCTTGTGCCCATGCAGAAAGAAACAGAGGTATGAATATGATGAGCTGCCTGCTTCATTGTATGTTCTAGTGTACTTACATTCAAATTAATTAATATTAGTATGAGGCAGGTTCTTTCATATGTTTTACTGGGAATTCCGCAAGGAAACTCGAGCTGTAATCAGTCGTTGCTGTTGACTCCCATGGGTGAAGCATGCTTGAGAATGGATCTCACCGCCATACACGAAATACTCGAAAAGGCTGGATACAAAGACGATGAGGGAATCGCTAACGAGGTCTCCGTATTTACTTTGATTATTTTTTACTTTTGCCTTTGTACTTGTCTTTTAAAAAAAAAACTGTATCTAAATATGTTCCCATGTTAATGCAGCTATCTTTTCAAATGTGGACAAATCAAATGCAGGAGACGTTGAATTCCAAGAAGCAAGGTGATGCAGCTTTTCGAGCCAAGGATTTCTCAACTGCCATAGATTGTTATACACAGGTAAGAATTAATACAGTCTACAAACAATGGTTGTTAACTGCATCTTAAACTTGAGTACTAAAAACGACATGGTTTAGTTTGTTGATGGAGGGACGATGGTGTCGCCAACTGTGTATGCTCGACGATGCTTGTGTTACTTGATGAGTGAGATGCCTAATCAAGCCTTAGGGGATGCAATGCAGTCTCTGGTGATATCAGCACAGTGGCCTACTGCTTTTTACCTTCAAGCAGCTTCACTCTTTACACTTGGAATGGAAAATGATGCTCAAGAATCACTTCAAGAAGCCACCAATTTGGAAGCTAAAAGAAACAAAAATTGATAACTTGTATACATTTCTTTTCCATTTTCTTCATCTGGTCTGCTTATCTAGTATTTAGCCTTTGAAAAACCAGAGGATTATTTCACATTGTATTTGTTAATTTTCATTTTATTTTTTTGTGAAATTCAGCTCTTATTGCTTTAGTTTTGTGAGATTTGTGTATTTTGGATGTGCAGGTGTACTGATTAAAATGTTTTTTCTTTGACAAATATTTCTAAAAACTTGATTTATGGAAATTTTATGGATAACATAGTAATACGTACTAGCCTACAAAGTATCACAGTTCAGTTATTTTGTGAAGAATAAAACATAAAATCACACGTTTTGAAAAGTTATAACTGTACTTTAACACTTTATGTATTACTTTGAAAAATCTGTTTTTTGGTTCAAAAAAAAAAAAAGAAAAATCAGTTTTTTCTTTTTCTTTTTTTCTTCAGATATGTTTCATGAGACAAACAAATATGGCAGGATATATAATGCAATGACCCTGCTAAGCTCAGATTTTGCTGCTTAAGGGATGTCAGATTGTACTTGATTTTATTGATATACATAATAAGTTTACAGGGTTCCTTTTTCTAATGATTGATGATGTATTTAAATCAGCGCATAAGATTAAAAGAACTATTTTAGCAAAGAACAACATCAAGATTATTGCTAAATTTAAATTCAAAGACAGGTTTGAACATAAGTTCATACTCAATATGTAAAAAAAAGTAAGACAAATTACTCATCTTTCGCCTAATAACTGAACTGATAATCCAGTAATTTAAAAAATACAACAATTCATCAATTTGAATTCCTGGTAAAATAAAAAGGGGTTAAAAAACACTATTTTACATCATGGATCAGACAGACTACACAAGGGTGAAAGTAGCAAACACAGAGATGTTAAAGGAAGCTGCAAGAATTGTATATAACCAAATTAAGAGTAACATAACATGTATATATATTACAGCTAATTCAAGAAATGCAGACAGCATTATGGGTGAAACCAAACACTCAACCTCCTTTCAGAAGAACAAATCAACTTATAATTGGGAGATTCAGGCAAGAATTATTATGAGGGGATGTTGAAATGGAAAAGCCAGGATATGACGAAAGCGAATACCATACAAGCCAGAAGAAAATTCAAAAACCGATGACCATTTAAGCATGTTCGAGTTTCTGTGGCCGAGGGTACAGGATTAGTCGATGCAACTGCTGCATTCTCACTAGCTTGTTGAACGGCCTCCATATCATTAGGCCCCACAACATTGCGTGCAACTGAGTTGCAAATTTCACAAGTCCTGAGGACGGAGAACATAATTAGAGTTGTACGAGAAAAACACGATTAACAAATACCAAAGCATTAAGGAAACAAAAAATGGATCCTCTGCATTTCCTTTATGCTGGAGGGACAAAGACATGTAATAAAATAATGTGCATTTATGTAATTCATATGCAGTTAAATATGCCAACAATTTGTTTGGTGGAAAATGCTCAAGATAGACAAATCCCTTTATCTGTTTCAGGCTCATATCTAACAACATATACACTTCTTATTAAAATTAAATGATTGCTAAAAAATGGATTTGTTACTAGTTTATATAGTATAAAACTTATTTAGCATCTTATCATGCAATAGGTAAAATCTAGGGAAACACCATACAGTTAGACGAACATTTCTCATATCGACCTTTCAAGATTTTTATCAACGTACGTATTATAACCTCAGACGAGTACCTCAGATGGACGGGAAATTCGAAAACAGATATCGTAATAAACAAAATTCCTCTAATTCTTGCGAAAAGATTAATCAATAAATCTCCACTATGATAAAAGGAAGAGAATCTCAAGAATTAGCTAGCAGCTTAAAGAAAGACGAAAGGAATCCTCTGCGGTGTTATTGCAATGTAGTAAGCAATTGCTCCTCTACTTTACTCTCTCTTTTGCTTTACTTTTCCCCCCTCATTATCTTTAACACTCTCACATTCTTTAATCCTTTCCCAAAACTATATTCTCTCATCAGCATTATCATAAGAGACTAAAGTTGTCTGCTACAAATATTACATAAAACTCAAATATCCCCTCAAATCAAACACTAATAAGCCAAAGTAATTCAAGAAACAGAACAGATGCAAACAGAAACAAGATCAATACCACAGATTGAAACAATGTAAAACAGAACAATAATCAGAGAAACATCAAGATTCACATTAAAATTATCGAGGGTTTAGATTACTCACTTGTTTCCTTTGATTTTGAACCAGGTTTCAGCACAATGCTTATGAGCAGCAGCTAAGTCATCTTTACAAGAACAACCCAACTCAATGGCAATTCCAGAACTAGGGCTACTACTCACCAAGCTCAAATGACAAATTCTACAATCTCTCTCTACATTTTCCAAATTGACAGATTTCTTTTCACCGCTTTCTAAATCGACAAAATCAGCTGCAGATGAAGCCCTTCTAGATGATTCCAAAATCTCATCTTCCAAAATCTCAGAGCCGCAGGCAAAGCTGTAATCATCATAAGACCCGTCGCCGTCAGCCGTCGAGTAGAACTGAGAACCCTCGGAGAAACAAACGCTGCCCTCCTCCTCCTCCTCCGCTTCGCTGGTGGCGCCGGAGCTCCGGCAGCCGCATTCTAAATCCATGTGGGACATTTGCAAATTTGCCATTTTGAAGACCCAGATAGGAAATAAAGGTTTTTAGGCACTGATTTCTGAAAATGTGCCTTCAAAATTGAATCTTTAAAGAAGCCATTGGCGATTAAGGAAGCATTAATTAGAGCAATAATGAATCTTGAAAGATCCCATATGTTAAATCTGAGCAAAGTTAAAGACTCTGTCTTTGTCTATTTATCAACTCTCAGAGTACAATGTGGGAGTGTGAGTACTGGATTAGTTGATTCTTACAACTCTCCATAGTTTTTCTGCAACTGAAAGTGACTTGTGTTTACTTTCTCTCACCAGAATACGGAGAGAGAGAGCAAGGAAAATGATGATGATGAGTGTTTCAGTTATACAAGTGGAAATGGTGAGAAAGGAGGGAGGTGTATATAACAAGGAAACAACAATAATTTACAACACTTTAGTTTGGGGTGTTTTGGAAACTTCAGATTTAATCGGACATTATTATAACTAGACTATCTACATTAGTGGAAATAAATCTTCAATAGTATTTTGATTTTGCCTAGTCTTTGAGCACAGTCTGTTTCTGTTATTATTCTTGTTTCGATCATAATTATTACGAGTATGTGTATTAATGATAGTATTATTTATATTCTAAGTGAATTAATTAATTAAAATTGCTTAAATAAATGTTTTTTTTCATTGAACAACCAAGCAAATTTTAACCGATAAGTTTATACTCTCTTCAAAAAAAGACTTTTTAATATACCCTTAATTAATTACTTTGTGATTTTTATAGATTTTTGAAAAGTATTACTCCCCGTAGATAGTTACATTTGACTTTACACATATTAAGAAAAATCAATAAATGTAGTCAAAATTAGCTAATGTGTCAATTTTGTCTTTGAAATCTCATACTTCAAAATCTGTTAAGTCTTAATTACTCTTATTAATTAGGGGTAAAATTGACAATAAAACATTTAATATTAAAGTAAAAGAGGAAATACAACTGTAATTTGGGACATCCAAAAAAATAAATATATAGTCATTTTGTAGGGACAGATGGAGTATTATCTAAATAATTATTAATGAGTTTAATGGTAAATTGAAAATAAACACATTTAATTGACATTAAAAAATACAAAATGATATTTAAATTAAAAAAAAATGAAAAGTCAAAACTACTTATAAATTGAATTGAAGGGAGTATATTTTAAATAATTTGGTTTTGCTTAAAGAAAAGGGAATAATATGTGTAATACTCTCTTCGTTGTCGCACTTTTTTTTATAAATATTTCACAATAACATCTATATTTTTCAAATAAAAAAATGATTTATAAACTCCATTTTCACAATATTCATAATTTTACATAAAATATTAATATTACATTTATATTATAAAATTATCATTTAAATCTCTATTAATTGTTACACTTTTTTAATTTGTGTAACTAATCAAATTAGTATAATGAAATGAGGGGAGGAAAAGATGAAAACATCCTAAAATTAAAGAATTCGGACAGAATCTTTAAAAGGGAAAGGAGTCCCACATGAACTTAAATTATTTTAAGAATGTCCGAGGGTAGAAAAAGGACAATATGAGTATTGGAATTATTATACTGCAGTATACAACGTATGATAATAACACAATTCCCTCAAACAACTAAGCAAAACAACAAATGCACTTTAATAAAAAATATATATATATACTCTCAAATTAATACTTTCTCAATCTTCTTGGGTTTCGGGCGGAGAAAAGCGGACGTGGGGACTCGGGTCGGGGCGCAGCGACTGCTCTCTTTGCGACCGGGCCGGTTTCAGCAATAGAGGGATCACGAGGCATTGCAGCCCGATCCCGCGAAGCCGGGCAAAAGTGTGTTCAATTATATTTTTTGAGAATATATTTATTCTATTTAAATAGTCAATTTTTAAATATTTTTTCTATTTTATTAATAAGATTGAGTATCTACCAACCATATTCTTTACTCGTTATCCTATATATTTTTTTTATAATTAAAATATGATTTAAAAAAAATATGTATAAAAAAAAGTAAGCAAACTTTTTATGGATAGAAATAGTACTTAATTTGTCCATTTTTATAATTTCTATTTGAGTTTGAATACAAAATTTTCAGGAAAACTAATTAAAGTGGAAGTTTGAGAATGATGTTTCACACTATTTATATCAATGTAAGAATTCAAAGTTCCATTTTTTTATAAGTTAATTGTAGTTCATGAGTTTTATAAACACGTACGTACAACACGGGAATACATGCTAACATTTCAAAAGAAATGAAATAAGATTGATAAATATTTAGGAATATTGTGTGATAGAGAAGTAGTATATTATACAAAAGAAGGATAAGTTAACCAATGTTGGATGCTTGAATGAATCTTTGCCTTTTACTTTTTGCAGGTGGGGGAGAATGCTTATATTGTGATTAGCTATAATTATCACTAATTATTCATTATAAGCACCTTTAATTTTAATGTGTGCTTCCTTCTGTCACCTTTACGCACATTACACGCCAACTTCCAACTTCTACCTTTGTTTTTTTTAAGCATATGTAATTGTAAGTAGAATCGTCGTAATGAATCAAATTTAATCGAATCAAAAGACTACACTAATATAGAAATTCTATTGAATTATATAAAAAAATGAAATAAGAACATCAAATTAGATTTGAACTAGTGAAATTTATGAATGGTTGAATGTCACTTGATAACTCTTATCCCCGTCCCTCCTCCCGTATAATAGTTTGCATATTACATGGTATGTAAGTCACCTTATCAAATCTTATGTGACGAGCTCGATATTAAAATACAAGGAAAAAAAAATAGAAATAATTTTTATCGATTCAAACATATTACTCCCTCCATCCCGTGATTACTTGCACATTTTCCTTATTTGGACGTCCCAAAATTACTTGCATACTCTTAATATGGAAATACCCCACAAAATTAATACCCTCCCAACATCATTTTATTTTCAAAATTGACACCACCTTTTTACATACATTTTACTTTACACATCATATCCACTTTACACCTCACCAAATCACCTAAAATACCCCTCATTTATCTTACATTACCAACCACTAAATTCACTTTTCTTAAACAATGTGCCGGTCAAACTGTGCAAGTAATTCTGGGACGGAGGGAGTACTATATATTATTAGGGAAAGCATCGTCTCCTTTTCCCATCACATAATTTAATTCATATCTCCATGTTAACTTATCATGTTCGAATCCAAAGAAATACATTGAGTTAGATTGATTATTAGTATATTTTTATTTGATCGAACCTTCACGATTATTTGGAGTTAAATATTGCCGAATGCAGGAACGGGGGGCTGCCACCGAGAGTCCGAGACGCAGGAGGGCGACACCTCACTGTGTGTAAATCGCACACGAGGGATTGACTAGGTTTTTGAGAGAATAAGGAGATGAGATGATTTAAAAGAAAGGGGTGAGCTTACAAAAATTATGAGATTTTAAATTTGAAATAATATTTATTATTCAAAATATTGGGGCATTTTATAAATTAAGGGTATAATATAATTTTTAATTCCATTTTGAATTTAATAAAAATGGTTTAAACTTATTAGAAAAAAAATCTCATTAATGTTTTGATGTGACACGATGATAATTGTTGGTAAAACTACCACGAGTAACGAACTCCTGCAATCAATATTATATCAAATTTCACCTACTATTTGATTGATACTTTAATTAGATATATATTGTCAAATTACCAGTTACTCCATACTACTAGGAAAAAATATAATAATATACCTAATAAATAATTGCAGTTTTTAATTGGGGGGAATTGTACGTATTTCGAGTAGGCAGTAGGTAAATTATTGATAGAGGCACATGTGAATCTGAGTGATGATGTAACTTTGTGCGTGCATTTTGGTCCACTTCTATGATAATAATTGATACACCCAATTATTTTTCTTGGTAGATGAAGATCAAGTAACTTTATTTTTTACCTTTTTTTTACAAAGAAAATGATACCCTCGATAACAAAACGTAAATAAAAATATCCTTAAAATATATATATATATATATATATCATCGATTCGAGTATGACAATTGACAGTCCCAATAAGAAAACGTAAATAAAAATACTGCAATTATTTTTTAATAATCGAGTGCATTTATTCCACAACTCACTCTTTTTTCCTAAGATTTTTTTATCAAATTGATTATAAGTGAACCAAATGATCAAAATTTCAATTAAGTATTAAATATTCCCTAATCACTTATAGTGGCGCATGTGCCTAATTTTTGCAGTCAGAAGATATTAAGAGGGGTGTTGAAAATGGGACAATATATAATAATAAATAAATAATAATAATAATGAAATAGTGGAGTGGACCACAGGACTACGAAGAAACCCGGGCCTGAAGTGATGATCCGAGTCCATTGACCACCCACTGGACCACCTCGTTTCTTCCTCTCACGTTAAAAAAAATAAAAAAATATACTCATTTAAAATAAATTATGTAAATAAATTATAAAAAAAATTATAACCAGTTTAAAATACTGTAAAAAGGAAAACGGCAGACAATTAATGGAGTAGTTTAATTTGGCATGCTCACTTTTCTGAACAACTTATAGAAAAAAGACAATACTACTCCAAGATATACAGAATTTAACAGTCAATTTTATGATTATAAATATTAAACAATAGAAAAGGTCGGTTGAAAATATATCCAAATAAGGTAAACTTGGTGTAGCAAGTGTGATTGTATTGAAATTTACCCAGAAAGTTACAAAACTAAATTGATGAAATTATAAAGTAAGTATATTAGAAAAAAAATGATGTTTCCAATTCTAACAACTCCATCAACCTATCCACGCACTATTTTTTTGGGTTGAACAAAAGAAAGTGAATAAGCACATGAGAAGGCTGAAAAGTAAAAACCCCCAAAACATGGAGTTGGAACAAAATAGTTTCCAATTTACACGTCAAAAGTTCAAATTAAAAAAATAAAAGATTGGTGAAGAAGACTGCTATATATTGTACTCTATTATTGAATACGAGTATTTCTTATACACTTTCATTTTAAATTTTATTATATAAGAGTGAAATTGATCAAATACAAGTACTTAATTAAATAAAAATTCTGCACTTAAAATAAAATAAAATATACTCCATATTTTAATATCTACTAGTAATCTAGTGTATATCATGAATGCAAATGTAGTAAAATTCAAGGATGCAACCACACCCCACGCCCTCTTAAATCCATCCACGTGCACAATACAACAAATCACAATATACAATTAAACTTGCATTTGAAATTTTGCATACACTATTCATCTTTCTCCTTCTATTCAATATGCTCATGCCCAAGACTGACGGTACGTATGGATTGAATCGCACTCCGTTCTGATAGTCTGTTCTCTTTCTATTCAGTATGCTCATGCCCAAGACTGACGATACCTATGGATTGAATCGCACTCCGTTCTGATAGTCTGCAGGATCTGTAGAGTTAGGTACATCTTCTCACTGATGACATGCACATTTGATATTTCCACACTTTTAGAAAGATTAAAATCACATTCTCTTTTAAGAAAAAGACATTTATGTGAATTCACAACTAATGAATAATAGGTGTTTTGTGACACTTTATTTGATAACAATATTTCTACATCTACAAGCCCCATAAAAGGTCAATGGTGTGTATTATATTGATTTGGAATATGAGATATTTATTTTGATTTAGTTATGAGATCATTGTGGACTCGAACATTATATAAATAGGGATTATAGTTTTTTTAGTCCTTTAAATTGGACTAATTTTGAATTTGGTTCTGATGGAATACACATTTTGATCTCATAAGTTGGCCGAAATTTTGAATTCAGTCCAATTACTACCATTGTAGGTAAATAAATCGGTCAAATTCTTAGCTCGTGTGCAATTCAAATCAACTGTGAATTTACTCATGTGCAGAAAAATGCAAAAATCAATGGATTTGATCGATTTATTTACCTCAAATTGTAGTAATTGGACTGAATTCAAAATTTCGACCAACTTATGGGACTAAAATCAAAATGTGTATTCTATCGGGACCAAATTCAAAATTAGTCCAACTTAATGGACTAAAAAAACTTTAATCCCATATAAATATATTCAACACGATAGGTTAATTTTCACTTGATCGCTTATATAAAAATTATGAAATTAAGTTCTCCAGAAAGAATTAAAATTCTTTCATGCAAGACTTTACAAAATATGCTTCTTTAAAAAAAAAATAGGGACGTGAGAATCTCGAATCCCGACGGTAAAATCCAGATTATGAATCGGGGGACAAGCGGAGTCCGAGTATCCACGCTCAGACACCTGGATATTATAAAGAAAAATACTACTAGTAAGTATAAAATTGATTCAAGGGGAAATAATAATTAAATTTTTTAGAATCACACTGAATGAAATTGGATTATTGAAGCAATTTGTTATCACATGGGATGTCATTTTGGAAACGGCAACCACAAAATACAAGTAGGTCCGCATGAATGAATCCCTTCCCTAGTCGAACATGACTTGTTTGGAAACTGGGAGTTCCTTTTCTGTCAATATTCCGTTTCTACATTTGATAGGCAGCCAAACAGAGCACAGAGATGTGTGACAATTCATTAAAACTAATTTATTCATTTTCCTAATTTATTTCTTGTGTTTATGCTTCCATAATGATTACTGTAATGTGGTGGGTGGGTGAGGACCACGCTTATTCACGGGTGTCGCATCCATTTTCCAAATTTATAAACCTTAATAAAACTCAACTTTGTTTATTACTCCTATGTTTCAGTTGCATTTAATTCAATTATTATTAATCAATTTATTTCACTTTATGTTTCCCTTTAATCATTATTTATTGCTTAGTTTTGTATTCCCTCCACCCACATGAATTTCTTTCTACCCTTGTGTGTCACAAATTATGTCCCAGATTTTTTTTTTACTGAAAACATTAAATATTCAAAAACACACTTATTTTTAAAGAAATTTCAATGAATTTAATTTCTGTGTCATCTAAGTGGTACAAAGAGAATAAGAGGGTTCTTCCCCTTGAAATGCTTGGTTCGAGGGCCAAAAACAAGTATGAAACGAGACGAACAAAAACGATAATTTCTCCCTTTCGAGAAATACATCATTTTTCATTTTTACCATCCATACAAATACTATACTCCTAGATAGGACATAGGAGTAATTGATACAAACACATCTAAAGCCAATCGAACCCCATCCACCAACCAAACTACATTAGACCTAGTGCGTGATTTATGCTGCATCATGTGGATTTCCCCTCATGCACCTCTTCAATAATTTCCAATAATTTAAAAGCTGAATTGAATATACTCATACACAAATAAACGACAAAAGCAGTAAAGAAATGCCAATGATTTCAAAGCAGTAAAGAAATAAGTATTCACCCAACAATCAATAATTTCAAAGTGGGGTATTAAATAAACGAGAAACGCGGCAAATCAACCAATAATTTCAAAGCAAAGTATCACAAATAAATGACAAACGCAAATCAATCAATAAGTATTCACAAATAAACAACGACAAACGCAATTAAACCAACAAATGATTAAAAAAAAGTATCTAACCAATAATTTCAAAGCGGAGGTTTTCACAAATAAACGACAGCAGCAAGTAAACCAGCCAATAACTTCAACGCAGTGTATCTAAGTATTTACACACAAATAACAAACGCAGTTAAACCCACAAATAATATCTAACCACTGTATCTAATGTATTCACAAATCACAAATAAACGATAAACGCGGTTGAACCAACCAAAAATCCCCAGCACCATAGGTTCAAATCCAAGCTAAACAACCAATAAAAAGAAGTCAATTGTCAGCTTTTTCATATTTATTTGAGCTTTTTCCGATCATTACCCTAATTAGGACTGAACCAACTTTATTAAATCGAATGTGAATGAAGTTCAACTGCTGGAACTTAGTCCACGACACACAGAAACAGAAACACAGAGCAAACGATCAAGATCATTAGAAATTACTACAACCACTCTATCAATGATCGACAAATACGTTCACAAATACTACACAACAGAATTCAATTGACCTATGCCACACCACCACGACCTAAGAGAAATAAATGGACCTAACAGAAAAATAGATTTACATTACCGAATCCTCAGTTACCCTACTCTCTACATTTTTATGATCTAATACTAGCACAAGCAACCACCATTCAGTTTTTAACCTAGAACATTGACTAGACCATAAATTCAGCTACCTAGTCCTCATACCTTTGTCATTTTAGTCATCAAGAAATATAGATATCGACCAAAGGACTCTTATCCCACGATCAGCACAGATTTTAGAAGCTGAATGATCTCGATAGCTATAAACATCATCAAATCCCTCGTTTATTGATTACTGCTGCTACATAACACTCCACATGCCATATTATCCATCACTTTAATGCTACTACTCTCCAACCCGCTTTTAGACCAAGCAACATTACTTATATCTGCTGCTAATGCAGCCAAATCATGGTTTGTGAAGGATGAAGGTTCTGTATATTCCACAAACTCAGGGCCCAGCAATGAGTTCACCGATGTTATCCCATTGGAAATTTCACAGCAACCATGGCCACACCGTTCAGGGACCAATAGGCCACTATAGACTCCATCAAGCAACTTACATGTTCCTACATCAGGATTTGACATTTTGGCAAAGGGCTCTTGGGAGGAAGTTGCCCCATTTTCTGCTCCATCTACTGTATTATAAACAGTAAATGCGCTAATGCGTGCAACAGGCCGGAACAGGGTTGGGAGGGTCATTGATTTGTCGATGAGTTGAACTTCTGAGTGTGCATTATCTACTTTGTGGCTATTGTCTAATGGATCCATCGAGCTGACATCTTTCCCGTCACTGGACTTGAAAGAGTATGCATCTCCACAAGATGGTGTTTCTTCTGAAGACGACTTTGATTTCTCAACACTTGTATCTTCCACCATGTTGCTCAACTCCAACATAGACTTCCCAAGGTCCATGAAGCGACGCTTCAGGGTGGAGTTCCAGTGATTCTTGATAGCGTTGTCTGTTCTCCCTGGCAATAGCCTTGCTATTGAAGCCCACTTATTTCCATGAACGGCATGAGCCCGAAGTATGAGGCGATCTTCTTCATCTGAAAGAAGTTGGGTCCCCATAAGCCATTAAAAAATGCAACCTCTATTTCTAAAATAAACATTAAACTGGTGAGCATTGAGAACGTCATAACAAACTGACATTCAGTAGCATTAGTTGCTATAATGCTCATTTAGTTACCATTAATCTGTTTATACACTAATTTTCAAAGGGTTTAGCAACATAGACTGTTGCTAGTTCTACTTGGGCAAGTGTTGATTAGCATGAAATTGTTCAAAGACAATGGATATAAAAATACTCCAAACAACATTAATCGAGTTCAGTTGCCTGCAATTTTTCATAATTGAATTTGAATTCACCAGTAGTTTGATCGAATTGAAGTTTCTATTCCAATTTCAAGGCTTCAATTTAATCGATAGCCACAAACCTCATTGGCGAACTATGGAGCTAAAGAAACAATTCACAGAGAAGAGAATCATTCACAAACAGTGACAAAGAGAAAGAGCCGAAGAACATTTTTTCCGCATTATAAACTTTATCAATCCTCACACAATGGATTAAAAAAAAAAACTCATAAATTCAGCAAATTAAACAAAACACTTAAAAAGCAGATTCTCGACCAAAGCCATAGTTACCAGTAAAAGGCTTGCGTTTAACGGCAGGATCGAGCTGATTACACCAACGGAGGCGGCACGACTTTCCCGATCGACCGGGAATTCCTCGGGCAATTAGACTCCAATTCCTCGCCCCAAAGTTACTCACGAGCTGACTAAGCATCGCGTCCTCATCCGGAGACCACGGTCCTTTAACTCGGTCGAGAAATTTCCTGCTGTCTCGAGCGCCGCCGACTGCAAGCATTACCAGGTTTTCTTCTTCAACGCCGCTACCGGCAGCCCCATTGCCATCGTTGCGCATTTCTGCGGCGGCTTGAGTATCGATTTCCATTAAACTATTCGAAATTCTCGTTTTTTTATCTATTATTAGCTCGTCAGTGAAATAATTCAGACCCCCGAATTCCCCTTGAAAATGAAACTAAACTTTTCATACTGTTTGACTGAAGCTGGTACGATTCGAATATATTGATTCAAAGCCATAGGGCATTCCGGGGGAATGGAGAAATAATTCTTTACAGTTATCGCACACTTGACTCGCCTTTAATCTATTAAATTGGGCCGGTTATATAAAATTAATGTGCTACACTTTGGGCCAAAAGATAAGCCCAATATTTTTAATTTATCCGAAAAGGCCCAAATAGATATGAACACTCAAAGTGAATCTTTTGCTGCTTTGCACGTGCCTTTCATGGAATGACAACCATATTGGTTATTTGGTTTAACATATGGATATATATATATATATATATATATATATATATTATATTTATAAGAATAATATGCATATATCTTTATCAATACAGAGCTTCTAATATAATTACGACCTTTTTTTCAAACTCGAGGCTTAGAGTGAATAATGTCATAGTGGAATGTATCAGGATAGAAACGTATTTAATAAAATGAACAACGTATTTAAAAAAAAAATCATAACATTAATGTCTATTAATTCATGTATTATTACAATAATAAAAAAATTATTACGATATGAATTAGTAACACACTTTTGTTTTTACAATAATATTTTTTTATTTATACAATAGTACAAACTTTTAATATAAAAAAAACTAGTTATTAGCAATGAAAAACCGTGGTGTCAAAAAAAAAGTTGGGAACAGCAAATAGATTCAATACGAGGGTATCTACAAAAACAAATTACAGCAATTGCTAATAAAGGAGCATTCTATAACCTAATTCAAACACTTAGGCTCTCATATCCATTCATCTACTGTTATGTGGCCTAACATGAGTTTACTTTCTTTAATCCATCTAAAAGATTCTGCCATGATAACATCAAAAATTGATACCGAGTTGAACTCAATCCCATTGAACATCAGCCCGTTCCTTCCCTTCCAAACAAAAAATGAATGTGGAAGAATTCAAACACCCTAAAAACAAAGGAAACAAAAATAAATACTCCGTACAAAGGAAAGTGAAAGTGTGGGCAGAATGGGCAAATTGCAGAGTGTTGAATTTCATAACGAGAAGAAATGTAATGGAAGACATATTGAAAGAATCACATTGAATAGAGAATTACATGATCAAATTGAATTATCACCCCTCTTATATATAAGAGGGAGATTTACAAAAGAGGAGTTACAACTAACAAATGAACTACTCCACTAACTACTCTAACTAATAATCTTGCTTGACTTGTTTTTATTCTTCACACCCTCCCACAAGATGAGCATGGATGGTAATCAAACACATCTTGAACTTGTTGTTAAAAAAAAAAAGCACCAAACCATTACGAGTAGCACGATGTGGGTGCAATGATATCAACAATGAAGAGGTGGCCTTCGAGAACAGAATCTCACACCAAATTGAATATTTCAACGTTGATGTAGAGAGTAGACAAACGATGCAACCCATGCATCTAATCAATGGTGAAATTTCCACCAATATTTCAAAAAAAAAAAAAAAAGTAGAATCGTGATATACACGAAGAGAAGAGACTAGATTGAGTATAGAACTCTAGAGAATTCGATTCCGAATCAACATGAAATCGAATATAAAACTCGTAAATAAGAAATCTCGAAAAGAGAAAAAATAGGATATAAATCCAAATCCAAATCCATCAAAGATTTGGAAGAAATGAGTATACAACTCATGAGATTCATTCAAATCGAATTGCGTAAACATACCTAGATCGACGAACATGTTTAATCGATCATAAATTAATCGATACACAACTCTGATACCATGTGGAATTTCATAACGAGAAGAAATGTAATGGAAGACATATTGAAAGAATCACATTGAATAGAGAATTACATGATCAAATTGAATTATCACCCCTCTTATATATAAGAGAGAGATTTACAAAAGAGGAGTTACAACTAACAAATGAGTTACAACTAACAAATGAACTACTCCACTAACTACTCTAACTAATAATCTTGCTTGACTTATTTTTATTCTTCACACAGAGATATAAGTTTTTCTCATTGATAACAAAAAATGTGGATTGAATCAAAACAATGGGTATGTGATAACGATATAGATAAAAATTAATATTTTGAATATTTGAACTCATTCTGTAAATACGTTTTTGACACAGTCTTGTAACTTACTCCATGAATATCTCTCATGTAATTCTTATTTATAAATAATATATTTCATCAACACCAAACTTACGGTGATTGATTACCAATTCTCTCATGGTATCAGCCTAAACACTGATCTTCTTAGCCTAAACACTTCCTTCCACCGCCCTCACGGCATCATCTCTTTCCCTCTCTCACTCATCATGGCCGACTCAACAAAAGACTCCCTTCCTGTGGCACAACTCAGCCATATGTTAACTATTAAACTTTCCTCCACAAACTTCCTTCTCTGGCGCAACCAAGTGGTTCCAATGCTTCAGAGCCACGACCTCTTCGGCTACGTTGACGGATCGGTTCCTGCTCCTTCTCGTACAATTACTGACGACAAGAATGCAAAAGTCCCCAATCCCAAGTTTGCCAAATGGTTTGCAAAGGATCAACGGATCCTTAGTTTAATACTCTCCTCTCTCACCGAGGAATCGATGGCAGAGGTCATCGGTTGCAATTCCTCCCGTGCTGCCTGGGAAGCACTTGAGACTGCCTTCAGTTTTCCTTCAGCCTCCCGTGCTCACCAATTGAAGGGCGACTTGCTGTCCCTTTGAAAAGGTTCTCTTTCCGTTGAAGATTACGGTAGAAAATTTAAGTTGCTTTGTGATCAACTCTCGGCCATAGGAAAACCAGTTGATGATATCGACAAGAGTCACTATTTTCTACGAGGACTTGGCCCCCAATTCACAAATTTCTGTGATGTGCGCATGACAATGGACCCCGTGCCTTCCTTTCGTGACTTAGTTCACCAAGCGAAAAGTTACGACACTCTCCAATCTGCCATGTCCGACGCTGTCCCTGCTGCTTTCACCGTTCAGCGCCGCGATGGGGGCAATCGATCCAGTTCTCGCCCATCTTCCAACTCGAAGGGCGTAAACCCCAATTTCCGATCCCCTCATTCTCGCGGTGGCCCATACTCTGGTGATCGTCGTCCATCTACTCGCCATCAATCTGACCGCCCTCCTTTCATTCCTAAATGTCAAATATGTAGGGAGAAAGGCCATTACGCTAGCAGATGTCCTGAGCACTTCAATAACTCTGTCAACACTGATTCTGCAAATCTGGCACACGCATTTGGGGCTGCTTGTAACGTCTCCTCTTCGTCTGACTGGTGTTTTGATACGGGCGCCTCAACACATATGACTTCCGATCCAAGCACCCTCGACACTTGTGACTCTTATTCAGGCACTGGTAACGTTATTGTAGGGAATGGGGCTTCTTTGAACATATCGCATATTGGAACTTATTCTTTATCTCATAATGTTAAATTACTTGATGTTTTGGTGGTTCCTCACATCACTCGAAACCTTTTATCAATTAGTAAGCTCACCTCTGACTATCCGGTTGATGTTAACTTTTCTGATAAACTGTTTACTATTCAGAATCGGGTCACAAAGATGGTTCTCGCTCGGGGCAAATGTGAAAATGGGCTCTATATCTTGGAGCAAGGTCATCCTGCCTTGGTGGCTGCCCTTAATTCCAGAAAATTGAAGGCTTCTTTTACTCTTTGGCATTTACGTTTGGGGCATGTCCCGTTTTCAATTATAAAATTGTTGAACAATTTAGGCCATCTGTCGGTCACTTCTGTTTTGCCAGATCCCAGTCCTTGCTCTTCTTGCCAATCTGCTAAGAGCAAGCGTTTATCGTTTAATTTAAATTCTAAACGTGCCTCCAAAGTGCTTGATTTAATTCATTGTGATTTATGGGGCCCTGCTCCGATTACCTCTCCAGACGGTTATCGATTTTATGTGGTATTTGTCGATGATTTTTCACGATTCTCTTGGTTATACCCTCTATGTGCAAAATCGGACTTCTATGATATTCTCATTCGATTTCATAAATTTGTCTGCACACAATTCTCTGGCCAAGTTAAGGAATTTCAGAGTGATGGTGGAACTGAATTTTTAAATGCACGTGTACGTCAATTTTTCATCCAACATAGCATTAATCATCGTGTGTCATGTCCATACACACCTCAAAAGAATGGTCGGGCCGAACGCAAGCATCGTCACATTGTTGAAACAGTCTTATCTATGATGTTTCATGCTCACACTCTCTTCCAATTTTGGTTTGATGCATTTGCTACTGCCACGTATGTGATTAATCGCTTGCCGTCATCTATTCTGGAAAATAAATCTCCTTTCGAGCTATTATACAATGCCGCCACCAATTATGAGAATTTAAAACCATTTGGTTGTCGGGTATACCCATATCTCTGGGATTATGCTCAACATAAATTATCTCCAAGAAGCCGTCCGTGCATTTTCATGGGTTATAGTGGAATTCATAAAGGCTATCGGTGTTATGATCCTGATTCATCACGAGTTTACATCACTCGCCATGCAACCTTTGATGAAACATTATTTCCATTTTTTGGCATATTATCTTCTACTTCCTCTCCTAATGATGTTACTACATTTACTGAATCCTCCAGGTCCTCGGCTCCATGCAAAATCTGTCCATTTGTTGAAGATCCCCCTGTGCCGCCCACTTCGGCACCTGCTCAGGCCGACCCGCCAGCGCCTCCTGAGCCTCCCGCTCCTCCAGTAATCGAGCCTCATGCCCAGCGAGCAAATCCCCCTGCTGAACCGCCTGCTCCTAACCTTATCGAGCCACATGACCGTCCACCTATACAGCCACCCGATGCTCGTATTCATCCTATGATCACCCGAGCCAGATCTGAAATTCATAAACCGAAGTATCCCGTAAATTTAGCACCAACAGGTCTTCTCTCTGCCTTGGTTTCATCCTTCATTCCCAAAGGCTATAAATCTGCTGCAAAGTATCCTGAATGGCTTGCTGCAATGCAAGATGAAATTGATGCCCTCCATAAGAACAATACTTGGGACTTAGTTCCTCGCCCTCCTGATGCTAACATTGTCAGCTCTAAATGGGTATTTCGTACCAAGTTTCATGATGATGGCTCTATAGAACGTCATAAAGCTCGCCTTGTCGCTCAAGGCTTCACTCAAATTCCCGGCTTGGATTTCTCACATACTTTTAGCCCAGTTGTCAAGGCCGTCACCGTCCGTATCATTCTTGCCTTGTCTGTCCATAATCGTTGGGCTCTTCATCAACTGGACGTTAAGAATGCTTTTCTTAACGGTGTCTTAGAAAAACCCGTTTTCATGGCCCAACCCCCGGGTTTTGTGGATCCTTCATTTCCTGATCATGTTTGTCGTCTAAAGAAGGCCCTTTATGGTTTGCGCCAAGCACCCTTGGCTTGGTTCCATCGCTTCAGCACATTCCTGCTATCCATCGACTTTATTGCAAGTCGCGCAGATTCCTCTTTATTCATTCTCCATTCAGGCACATATATTATTTACCTCCTATTGTATGTCGACGACATAATTGTTACAGGCAATGATCAATCTTACTTGCGGCGTTTCATCAATCGAGTACACAAAGAATTCGCCATCAAAGATCTTGGATCTTTAAATTATTTTTTGGGTTTGGAGATCACCACCACACCCGATGGCCTCTTCTTGGGTCAAGCCAAATACGCTAAAGACATTCTTGATCGAGCCGCTCTAACCGACACAAAGCCCACCTCCACACCATTGGCAGCCGGTCATGTTCTGGTTTCGGACGGTACCCCGTTTCAGGATCCCACACTATATCGTTCTTTGGTCGGACTCTTCAATATCTCACCATCACTCGTCCCGACCTCTCATATGTGGTTAATTTGGTTAGTCAATTTCTACATGCCCCAACCGTCGACCACTTTTCTACTGTAAAGAGAATCCTACGGTATGTCAAGGGTACTCTTCACCTTGGCCTATCTTTCGCTTCTCGGGTTGACAATAATATTATTGGTTACACTGATGTTGACTGGGCCCGTTGCATTGAGACCCGTCGCTCTACTTACGGTTATTCAATTTTCTTGGGAGGCAATCTTGTTTCTTGGAATGCAAAGAAACAACCTACTGTTGCACGTTCGAGTTGTGAGTCGGAGTATCGTGCAATGGCAAATGCTGCAGCTGAAATGGTTTGGTTTCGAGCTTACTACGGGAACTGCGGGCTCTTCCCTCTTCCTGTCCCATCTTATTTTGCGAAAACAAGAGTGCTATCTTCATGAGTCAGAATCCGGTAGCACATAAACGGGCTAAGCATATTTGATTCGGGTGGAATTTACACGATTTAGATGCATATTTGAAGCTCATTTGATGTTGATTTCATTGAATTATACATTGAATATGATTGTTTAAGCCGAAATGAGAGAAAGGTTGTGTTTTATCGATTTTATAGGTAAAATGATGGAATTTGAGAGCAAAACACATACCACAAGTGATCGAACCGGAAAGAGGAGTGCACCATTGGACCCGGCTCGAAAAACGGAGTGGAATAGGCAAAATAATCGAGTCGATCGGAGGTCGGAAGCTCAAGAAACGGAGGAACGAAATTGGAGGACGAAAACGAGGACGGAGCCAAAGTCGAAACTTTGGCCCGGCCGAGTAAAATAAATTGTTCCATTTACGAAGTTTTGGCCCGGCCGGGCGGTCGCGTGTCAGCATGTGCCTCAAGTCGAAGTTTCGGCCTGGCCGGGCGGCATCACTCGCCCGGCCGGGCGGCCGAGAAGTCCAATATTCCCACAAGTTACGAAGTTTCCGCCCGGCCGGGCGGCACCACTCGCCCGGCCGGGCCATTTAGCCTCTGTTTTTGTTTCGCTTGGCCGACACCTCCGCCCGGCCGGGCCACTTCCCCACCCGGCCGGGCCGCCTTATTTTCGGTGCCAAACGCGAAATTTCTCCAATTTTGAAGGGCCAACTCGCAATTTTAACATCCAAACCCTACCCCAACACTATAAATACCCATCTTTCTTGAAATTCCAAGGGATTCTACACATTGAGAAGACTCTACACATAGTAACACATAGTAATAGGTTTTGAAGCATTTTTCCTTCTAGTTTTTCATAGATTAGCTTAGTACTTAGTTAATTTGTCATTTCAATCAAGGATTGTAAGTGGGCTTTGCTTATTTCATCATATTGTAGCTACAAATCCATCATCAAGGTGATATCTCTCAATTTTAAGTTTCAATTTGGTAATTACTTTCTACATTGCAATTTCTCTATTAATTAGCATGAGCTTTATGTTATTTTGTGTTGTAGCTATGGGATTCTCTTCTAGAACCATGGGATAATCCCCAATTGCCTTGGGTGTGGATGTTTTGATGGGAATTTAGTGTAATTGTGAAGTAATTGCATGATTCACTTAGGATTTGGGTGTAAATGTTTCTAGAGTTGTATTTTGTTTGATTCATTTGATTGATCAACCCTATTAGCTAGCATTTTCGATTGTGTTGATTGCAACGAGAGTTGGGTTTGCATGATTGGGGTGTGAGTGTGAGCTTTGGTCAATTGAATAGAAGTTAATTAGTAATTAGCTAACCGAGAGGAGGTTAATGGCTAGATCGACAACTTTAGACACTAAACGAATAGAGATCGTCTAGGAGTTTGGTGAGAGGGCGTTTCATAAGCATTAGTAACCGTGTTGAAAGTGCTTATGAAACACTATCCTAGGAGCTTATGGTATTTGGTTAGATCCTATAATTGCTAATCAATGCACGATGTTCGCCTATGCCTTTCGAGGGGGTTTGCACACTTATGTGATAGCCTTTAGCTTAATCCGAATTCATATCTAGCTCATGTAATTGTTTCACTAGTTCATTTATTCCTAACAAAACGGAAACACCCGAGGCAATACACTTCTCTTGCACTTTCCAAACGAAAGTTAGTTAGTTCATTATTTCTAGTCACTATTACTTATTACTTTAGTTAATTTAGTTTAATATCTTTGTTCTTATTCCCGAAATTCCAAACAAACAAGCTTAGTTACTACAATAGCATGATAACTTGCAACTTTAGGGATTCATTGACACTCAATTAAGTCCTTGGAACGAAAATATACTTGGGAAAAACTTATCTAAAAATACAAACAAGTCAATGGCGCCGCTGCCGGGGACTTAAGCGAGTGTTATTAGTGAGACTTAGAGTTTGTTGAGTGTTGTTGGTAGTAGCATTTCTTTTTCGTTATCTTGTTTTTCGTTTCTCTTTGTGGGCTTTGACATTTTCCTTTTGTAGGTGCATGATCACAAGATCACGTGGAGGAAACCTTGAACCATTAGACCTTGAGATCGAGGCACACGCAAGAAGAAGGAATCGAAGTAGAAACCGTCAAAGAGTCATAGAAGAACCACTTGAGATGGAAAACATTGAAGAGATGAATCCTCCACCAAATGTAGATGAAGAGCTTCAAAGGGAGAATCCCCAAATTGGGAATCAACAAGGAGGTAATCCACTTCAAAACCCTCCACAAAATCTCATTAATCCCAATCCACCATATCCACTCCAAAACCACCTTCCATATCAAGGATACAATCCTTATCCTTATCCACCTCCACAACAAGCCTATTATCCACCACCTCCAGCTCATCCATATCCACTACATCAACACCCATATCCTCCACCTTACCAATATCCTCCACCTCAACAAATCCAAGAAGAATTCGTTCCTCCTCCTCGACATATAGAAGAACCTCAACGTGTGTACCATGGAAGGCCAATGAGGGAATATTTTGAACCTCAACCTAGGGAACATTACGATGGGTTGGCAAGACCAAGGGTGGAGGCAAACAATTTCGAGATTAGTGCCTCTTTATTAAGGATGTTGAGGGAGAGACAATTTGAAGGAAGGACGGAGGAAGGATTTGAGGAAGACCCGAATGAACATCTTGCTCAATTCTTGGAGATAGTCAACACTCTCAAGCAAAATGGAGTGTCGGAAGATGCTAAAAAGATAAGGTTATTTCCGTTTACATTGTCGGGGAAAGCAAAAGCTTGGCTACAATCAAGCATTCCCGCCGGAGAAGTGAGGACGTGGGAAGATTTGAAGAAGAGATTTCTATTGAAGTACTACCCTCCTTCAAAGACGATGGAAGTCAAGCAAAAGATCTCGACGTTCAAACAAGGTCCAAATGAGGGAATCAAAGAAGCATGGGAAAGGTTTACTAGTCTTCTCATCACATGCCCCCATCATGGTTTCCCAATAGAACAAACAACTTGTTGGTTCGTTGGTGGGTTACGATTGGAAGATCAACACCACATTGATGCTTGTGCGGGGGGGGTCAATTTAGATGAAATTGGTGGAGGAGATCAATGACATAATAGAGGGGATATCAAACAATACTTTCAAGATGAGAGTAGACCGTGGAGCACAAAATCGGGTAGCTCAATTGGATGCTAATGATAGCATAAAAGCAATGATGACTACACTCATTGAAAAGGTGAATGTTTTATCTCAAACAAGAGATAATCATTTATCCTTTGTGCAAGAAGATCCTCAAATGGGACATATGAAAGAAGTGCAATACATGGGTCAACAAGGATATCCACAAAATTTTCAAGGGAATCGACAATATCAAGGCCAACCACCATATCAAAATCGTGGTCAAGGATATCAAGCTCCTCCTCAAAACCGATTCCAAGGGCAATCTTCATCATCTCAAGGTCAAGGGGGTCCATCCCCTCAATACCAAGCTCCTCAAAACCCGAATTTTCGGAGGAATGAGAATTTGTCATATTCCAATCCTAAAGGTGCTATTCAATATCCTCCCGGATTTGATCCCGGAGCAAAACTCCCAAGTGGAGAAGGGAAATCCTCCACGGATGAGCTTCTTGCACTCCTCATGAAGAGAATGGAGGCAAGTGAGAAGAAATCCGAAGCATCCGACTCCATCCTTGCCCAACTCATGAGTAACCAAAAATCAATGGAATTCCAAATGGGACAATTGGCAACTTCCATTGGATCTCAACATATAAAGGGTAAATTGCCCTCAAACACCGAGGTAAACCCACGTGAGCATTGTAATGCTATTACAATTTCAAGTGGTGAACATTATGGAGTTTCTTCAATTGAATTGGAAGAGGGTGAAGTGTTTAAGGCAAAAGAAAGAGAGGAAGAGGAAAAGAAGAGGATAGAAAAAATTGGAAGTGGAGAGGTTGCTCCAAGAATTCCAAAGTGGAGAATTGCCAAAGATTTGAAAAAGAAGAAGCTTGAGGTACCTTGTGATAAATGGGGGGTGCCCATTACATATGAGCCACTTCCATACCCGGGAAGATACATGAACAAAATGGATGAGAAGTTTGGGAAGTTTTTGGATATCTTCAAGAAAATCCACATTGATCTTCCACTTTCGGATGCTTTAGAGCAAATACCTCATTACATGAAGTTTCTAAAGGATGCAATAGCAAACAAGAAGAAACTAGTGGATGATGAGGAGATCAAGTTGACCGAGGAGTGTAGTGCTATCCTTCAACGAATTCCTCCAGAAAAGCTCAAGGATCCGGGTAGTTTCACTCTCCCATGTGAAATTGGTGATGGTCCCATTATGAAAGCTCTTTGTGATTTAGGAGCTAGCATCAATTTGATGCCACTTTCAATCTTCAAGCGTTTGGGACTTGGAGAAGTAGTGCCCACATCAATTACTCTCCAATTAGCAGATCGTTCCATCACCCATCCTAAAGGGGTCATTGAAGATGTATTGGTGAAGATTGACAAGTTCATCATTCCGGCCGACTTCGTGGTGTTAGATATGAAAGAATATGCAAATATCCCATTGATTCTTGGGAGGCCGTTTCTTGCCACGGGGGGAGCAAACATCAATTTGAGAAAAGGGGAGGTAACATTGGAGGTGAATGGAGAGAAAGTGATTTTCTCCAAGTATGGCTCAATTGAGAGTCCCCCAAGAAAGAAGGAATCCCCCTCCATCCAAGAATGTGACATTTATGTGAAAGAGCCATTACCAAAAGTCCCATTAAAAGATCCGGGAGATGATAACAAATTGAAGCAAACTCACAAACTTGAGCAAAACTCAAGTTTGGGGGAGTTTTATAAGGAGAAGAGTTTTGATAAGTTCCTTGAGGGTAGGGAAGATGAAGAGGGAAGAAGAAAGAGTTCAAAGGAGAGAAAGATTGAGAAGGGATTTGAAATTGGAGATACGGTGGTATGGGGCACCTTGGGAGTGATGGAAGTCCTTGGAAAGATGAAGCTCAAGGAACGGAAAATGTTGGTCATGAAGAAATTGGTCTATGGAGGAGGCATTGCGTTGGAAAGTGAGGAGGATGAAGTGTTCATCATCGATGAGCACAATGTCAAGTACTATCATCCTCCATTCAAAGAAAGGGAAGTATGAACTTGTTAAGTTTCGTCCGGCATAGGACGTTAAACCTAGCGCTAAATGGGAGGCAACCCATTTTTACTTGCTTTATTTCATTTATTGCTCATTTTATTTGCTTTGTTAGTTTAGTTTGATGTGTTTGTGAGTTTTGATGTAGTTGGAGAAGCTTGGATCGAATGGACAAGTGGATTGAAAGTGGAACTTTGTGCTTGAAGAAGGTGTAACTATAGCAATCGTAAGAGGTACGCCCACTCCAAACTTAGGAATTGCATAACAATTACTAAGTTTGGGGGGTGGTGGAATTTATATTCTTGTTCATAAAATTGATTGCTTAGCTACTCTTAGTGTTAATTGTTGGGATAGTGGCCCATGTGTGTAGATTTGTATGGTTAGCACTTGGTGTCAATATAAATGCAACACTATTTTTCCAAACTTTTAATTGCTTTGCAATGAAAAAGTTTGGGGGTGTGTTCGTTTTTACATTTTCTATTGACACCAATGTGTACTCTTGTGTATGTGTGTAATTTGAGCTTTAATGATCATTGAGACACATTTGATGGTGATTTGTTGTGAATTTGATTCCTTGAATGTGTACATGATTGGAATGAATCATCTTGTTTGTGTTGTTGTCATCTTGTTGCCTATGGATATTTTGCATGTACAATGAGTTATGTGTGGTGGTGATTGATGAATGTTTGAGTCTTGAATGAACTGGTGAGAGTTGAGCTTTGAACCGAGCATTAATCCGGTTTATTTCATTTGTGAGTGAATCAATTCATTGCTTGCTTTTCTAGAACTTGCCCAAGTTCTTGCTTGAAATCATGCTTGTGTGATACTTTGAGATATGATGTAGGCCATCTTTCGTACTACACGTCACTTAGCCAAAATTTTCCCAATAACCAAAGTAATCTTCCGTAGTTAGCCCGTTTGAGCTTGATTTCCCATTTTCTTGGCAACCTACAATGTTTAACCACTTAGCCTTTTGAGCCTTTGATATCCAAATCTAGTGGAGAATAAAAAGAAAGTGGTAAAACATGTGCTTTAGTGCCTTTGGTTTGAAAAGAAAAATTGGCAAAGTTGTGAAAAAAGAGAAAAGAGATGAAAGTGAAGAAAATTTGAGAAAGAAAAGAGGGACAATGAGCCCCAAGAACTTGAAAAGAAAATAACTTGGTTAGAAAAAGATGAGGAGATGAATGCATTTGAGGAACTTATATGAAACGTGAGAATGAAGGTTGTAAACCTTAAGAGCACGAGCTTGAATTGTTGAATAACAACTTTCGTTCTCCACTAGACGAGTCACTTTTTCCATATTCATCTTACCCCGTCCAAAGAGCCAATGTTACGTCCTTGGTTAAGACCTATTGATCTCATAGTTGAACATGTTTGTGGTGGAAAGATGGTAGAGCTTGGACAAGCTTATGGCAATTGCAATGCATGATTTGATTGATGAGTGCTTATTGTCCTTAATTTGTTTGAGTGTTTGAGTGAAACACTATTTCTTGTGAGTTGAACTTGAACATTTTGATATTGTCATCACCATCACTTGTTATTGGGGAAAATTACACTTTTAGTCCTGTAGGAATTTTTCAAAATCACTTTTGATCCTGAAGTTTATAAATGGTCCTGTTTATTGCAGATTTGGTCCTGTAAGATAGTTTATGGATGGAAATCATTAGTTTTTGGATGGAAACCGTTAGTTTATGGATGGAAATCGTTAGTTGACCAAAAAATATTCCTAAAAAAGTAATTATAATTAGAAAAAATACAAAAATATTATTAAAACTAATAATAAATTATACTTATAGAATTAAAATATAAATAAAATCAATAGAATTTAGAATATTAATTTTTTTACTATATATAAATGACTAAATCTCAGTGAGTTATATAATTTGAATTTTTTTTATAGAATCTAAATATTTTTTTTTTTAATTCAAAGATTTGAATATAATTAAAAATTACTAAAAAAAATAATGTAATTTAAATTTAAATAACTTTTGAAGTAATTTCTTGTATTAAAACTGAAATATACAAAAAAAAATTAAAAGTAAATTTTGAAAAATAATTTGAATATACAAAAATATAAAATTAAAAAAATACACTGTATAATTCAAATATAA
The DNA here is from genome assembly GCA_963675135.1 of Galeopsis tetrahit. Lineage (NCBI taxonomy): Eukaryota > Viridiplantae > Streptophyta > Magnoliopsida > Lamiales > Lamiaceae > Galeopsis > Galeopsis tetrahit. The sequence continues at coordinate 73,891,649 of OY776129.1, forward strand.
TCTTCAAATTTAAATTAATTTTTAACCCCATATAATTTGGATATAATTTGAAAATACAAAAATTAAAATAAAAAATAAAAATAAAAATCAAGCCAAATACTTTTTATTTTTTTGCTTTGATTTGAGATCAGTTTTAGATTTAATTTTCATTTTATATATTATTGATTGAATTTTTAGATCATAAAATTATTTTAAGTAAATTTATCAATTTTAAATAATTATTTAAATAAATTGTTAAAATACATTTGATAGTTTTATAATTTTAGTGATATTATCAAAATTTTAATCACATATTAAGCTTTTGGTTGTGTTTTAAGGGATGTGTGTCTTTCACGCAATTTTCTTCCGTTAAAACAAACATAAATTTATTATGAGACTAAAAGTGTATGAAAAATGACCGAAAGTGATTTAATCTTATTCTTACAGGATCAAAAGTGCAATATTTAACGGTTTACGCAATTTTCATCCGTTAAAACTAACGAAAATAAACTACAGGACCAAAAGTGCATGAAAAAGGACTGAAAGTGATTTGAACTCATTCTTACAGGACCAAAAGTGCAATTTTCCCCTTGTTATTTTGTGTTGAGCATGTGTGAGTAATTAGTTGGATCTTCAATATTGAACTTGTGATCATTTTTTAGAATGTATCTTGAGGAAGAAGAATTCATTTCATGTCATTTGATACGTGGGATCTTTCATTGATCATCTAGTTGTAAATTTCACCCTCATGTTGTAATTCTTACGTTGCTCGAGGACGAGCAACACTTTAAGTTTGGGGGAGTTTATTCGGGTGGAATTTACACGATTTAGATGCATATTTGAAACTCATTTGATGTTGATTTCATTGAATTATACATTGAATATGATTGTTTAAGCCGAAATGAGAGAAAGGTTGTGTTTTGTCGATTTTATAGGTAAAACGATGGAATTTGAGAGCAAAACACATACCACAAGTGATCGGACCGGAAAGAGGAGTGCACCATTGGATCCGGCTCGAAAAACGGAGTGGAATAGGCAAAAGAATCGAGTCGATCAGAGGTCGGAAGCTCAAGAAACTGAGGAACGAAATTGGAGGACGAAAATGAGGACGGAGCCAAAGTCGAAACTTTGGCCCGGCCGGGCCACATCACTCGCCCGGCCGGGCGGCCGAGCAAAAGAAATTGTGCCATTTACGAAGTTTTGGCCCGGCCGGGCGGTCGCGTGCCAGCATGTGCCTCAAGTCGAAGTTTCGGCCTGGCCAGGCGGCATTACTCGCCCGGCCGGGCGGCCGAGAAGTCCAATATTCCCACAAGTTACGAAGTTTCCGCCCGGCCGGGCGGCACCACTCGCCCGGCCGGGCCACTTAGCCTCTGTTTTTGTTTCGCTTGGCCGACACCTCCGCCCGGCCGGGCCGCCTTATTTTCGGTGCCAAATGCGAAATTTCTCTAATTTTGAAGTGCCAACTCGCAATTTTAACATCCAAACCCTACCCCAACACTATAAATACCCATCTTTCTTGAAATTCCAGGGGATTCCACACATTGAGAAGACTCTACACATAGTAACACATAGTAATAGGTTTTGAAGCATTTTTCCTTCTAGTTTTTCATAGATTAGCTTAGTACTTAGTTAATTTGTCATTTCAATCAAGGATTGTAAGTGGGCTTTGCTTATTTCATCATATTGTAGCTACAAATCCATCATCAAGGTGATATCTCTCAATTTTAAGTTTCAATTTGGTAATTACTTTCTACATTGCAATTTCTCTATTAATTAGCATGGACTTTATGTTATTTTGTGTTGTAGCTATGAGATTCTCTTCTAGAACTATGGGCTAATCCCCAATTGCCTTGGGTGTGGATGTTTTGATGGGAATTTAGTGTAATTGTGAAGTAATTGCATGATTCACTTAGGATTTGGGTGTAAATGTTTCTAGAGTTGTATTTTGTTTGATTCATTTGATTGATCAACCCTATTAGCTAGCATTTTCGATTGTGTTGATTGCAACGAGAGTTGGGTTTGCATGATTGGGGTGTGAGTGTGAGCTTTGGTCAATTGAATAGAAGTTAATTAGTAATTAGCTAACCGAGAGGAGGTTAATGGCTAGACCGACAACTTTAGACACTAAACGAATAGAGGTCGTCTAGGAGTTTGGTGAGAGAGCGTTTCATAAGCATTAGTAACCGTGTTGAAAGTGCTTATGAAACACTATCCTAGGAGCTTATGGTATTTGGTTAGATCCTATAATTGCTAATCAATGCACGATGTTCGCCTATGCCTTTCGAGGGGGTTTGCACACTTATGTGATAGCCTTTAGCTTAATCTGAATTCATATCTAGCTCATGTAATTGTTTCACTAGTTCATTTATTCCTAACAAAACGGAAACACCCAAGGCAATACACTTCTCTTGCGCTTTCCAAACGAAAGTTAGTTAGTTCATTATTTCTAGTCACTATTACTTATTACTTTAGTTAATTTAGTTTAATATCTTTTTTCTTATTCCCGAAATTCCAAACAAACAAGCTTAGTTACTACAATAGCATGATAACTTGCAACTTTAGGGATTCATTGACACTCAATTAAGTCCTTGGAACGAAAATATACTTGGGAAAAACTTATCTAAAAATACGAACAAGTCAATATTTACTTGGACGTCCATTTTGTCCGTAAGCTAGTTTCATCCGGGCGTTTATCAACAAAGTTCGTTCCATCCGAATTGCAGGTGGCAGACAACTTTTTGTGAATTTTAAAATGTTAATTACTTGTATGTTTTGTATTTGTTTTTTAAATTTAAGTAAAGTATGTTTTAACTTTATTTATAAAATTTATAGATATTTATATATAATTTATAGGTATCTATATAAGTTTTTGTAGATATCTAGAATTAATTTGTGTAGATATTTATAGAGTTTTGGTGACCAATTTCTTACAGTATTGAATTTCAACCCGACCTTACAAAAAAAATCTCAAATGAATGTTAAATTTCAAAACTAGCATACCCTAGTAATTATTTGACAAAGTATACACAATTTTACTTACAAGTAAAGTCAACAGTCAGGGTCCAATATATTTAATATTAAAACATAAATAATCACGAGAGATAAGATTTATTAAGTGAAGAAGTCTCACCAAAAAATTGTTGGCAATATTAAAAAGTGGTAACCTCGATTGGTAGTCACTCATTGCGTGTGTGTGACAACTGACACATACAAATGTATACAATATTTAAAAAAAAAAAAAAAAAATTGATCGCAAAATATAATACTCCTATAATTTACTACTGAATGCTCATCTTACTTTTGACTAGAAAAATTATCTATGAAACAGACTAAATCAATGAAGCCATTTGAGTTAATTTAGTTGTCTATTTTGGGGGTATTTGAATTTATATTTTTCAAGTTTGAGAGGGAGTGATTTAATTTAGTGATGATGAAGAAAAAAATTAATAGTGAAATTGATTAGTTTTTGGAAAATTTGCATAAAGTAGACTCTGCATGAGTGTTTAAAATAGATTTTTTTTTTACGGGAGTTAATAATAGATTTGAATAATAGTGAAATATCAATGGGAATTTATAATCGAGTAGAAACATATATCTTCACAACTTTTAGATTATAAATTTTAAATGATTAACTTAAATTAAACTTAAAGTAAATATAGCATAAAGTAGTATACATTGGAAAATCCCCGAAATATGTATTTGAAATCTTCCACGGAAACTAGTAAGACTATCACATCTATACGTGTGCATATATATTAGCATCATCGATCGATCGATATCCACGACCACAAATGTATATGTAAATAATAAAGTCAGAATTACAATAGCTATTCTATATATTAAGATTGCAAAATCATGTGCGTATATTAGGAGGGTGTATTCAATTCAGATTCTGTTGGATTTTTTTGGACTTTTAAAATCTGGGGGTATTCAATCCGAATTTTTAAAAGTCTTTCAAAATTTTGAGGTATTCAATACGGATTTTAAAAAGTCTTTAGAAATCTTTAGGTATTCAACAATCTATAAATTTTAATACTCTATGGATTTCGTTGGATTCTCTTTCAAAAATATAAATAAATTTCACTAATCAAAATCTCTTCTAAAAAGTAGAGATTTCAATGGATTCTCTTAGAAGACTCTGAAAGAGAAGAAAAAAAAAATTGTGTTAACTATGTTCTTTGATAAGCATCACAGATTCTTCACCACCATTATTATCGTGAAAAAAATTATAACTCTGTATTTTAAAATTATGTTCTTTCTTTAAAAATTATAGTATATCGGACACGTCAATAATATCTAATCGACGTCAATTCCCCATTACGTGGTGTTCGATATCATCTAAAAGAGACTTTGGTGGTCAAGGTCGTCACCCCAGAAATACAAGTATTCAATCGAATTTTTTGTATTTTTAAATTGCAATTCACAAGTTCGCTGGATTGCATATCTTTCTTCGAAAAGAAGGTCGCTCTGATGAATTTCCAGTCGAATATAAAGAAGATCAAGATTCACCACATCTCGACCACATCTCGACATGAAAGATTGCATATTTTTCTTCGGAAAGAAGGTCGCTCTGATAAATTTCCAGTCGAATATAAAGAAGATCAAGATTCACCACATCTCAACCACATCTCGACATGAAAGAGGAAAATTTGGAATAGCTTTCTCAAAGACAACTACAACCAAGAACTTAAGCTAATGCATCTACTATGTGTAAATGAGGTCGAGGTATAAATGTGATGAAAATGAAGATAAGAATAATAATGATAAATAATAATTTTTTTTTGAACTAGGTTTTAGGGGCGTAGTTTATAGAAATCTATGTAAATCAATAAAAAATGTGTATTTCAAAATCCTGTCAAATCTATAAAAATCCATATAAATCAATAAAAAAGCCAGACAAACTCTGCATAGAGTCTATGGATTTTCTAAATCCACTGACTTTTTAAAGTCCAAAAAAATCCAACAGAATCTCAATTGAATACACCCTCCTTAGTATAGATAATTAGATATGGATGAAATCGCAAGCAATGTTCAATATTCTCGATCTATCGGTTCCAAGATAGCCTGACAGGAAAATCCTACATTTTTTAGTTATATATCTATTTTATTTTTTTTCATTTTATAGGCATTATGCATTCGTAAACAATGGAGTATACTTTTTGATAAGAAATTAATACGCAGCTACTATATATATTCAAAAATAGGTATTGTATAAATGTGCAGACTAGTTAAATTGTTCATGTAGCAGACACGACATAGCGCTCAATTTATAATCTACCAACTTAAAGGGCTCAATTTAGAGTTTTAATTTCTTTTTTCTTTTTCCAGCATGCAAGCATGCATGTATATGTATACGATATTTTTATTTTTTATAAATCTAAGTGGTTGTGATGATTGGGGGAGGGAGCTAGATAGCTTAGTGAGATCCGTTGGGTGATCTACTGGGTTCTTGATTAATGCATGTATTCCAACTTAATTCCCTCAAACTTTGAATAATTAAAAATGAAATATAAAAATAAAATCACCTATAATAATACAAACAAGTTTGTTTTTTAAATAAATTATTTAGAAAGTTATGTTGAATTTGGTTCTATAAAAAAATCAATCTAGCTATAACGAACTCAAAAGGGTTGGTAAAGAAGTTTCAACCAATAACCGGCCTAATTTTCAATTCCTTCTAGTATTATATATATACACGCCAAATGAAAACTATTAAAAAATATATATATATCGATCTTGATCTTCTTTCATTCTTCGTATCAATGGCGCGTGCTTTCTTCTTTCTAGCGTGGACTTCAACGCTTTTGGTTTTGGGTTGCCTCCGCGGCAATCGTACAACATTAATTTAATGTTGTTATCTTCTTGTTTTTTTAATATAAAAAAAAACAATATTCTAAGTTCAAATCTTTAGGTGATGTTTAATTACTTTCTATTTTAAAAATCAGCTTTTATATTTTAATATTTTACTTTGAAATTTTAAAAAAAGTTTTAACCCCTATTAAACCTATTCAAAAGAAACACATATTAATTACAAATGTGTTTAAAAAATACTAAAGTAAGAGTGATAGTTGAGTGCAATTTGGTTTGCATTCATGCAATTGAAATTTAACCCCAATAAATTCGGTCAAATATTGTGCTAAAGTAATACAAAAGTGATATTTTTTTACTAAATTTGATAAATTGAACATTAAAATTTAAGTGTATCTATACACTTAATTGCATTGGAGAGTTTGCCCTAAAGTAATACAAAGGTGATCATCTTTTTACTAAATTTTAAATCTGAAACGGTGTAATGCCATATAGATAGTGAAATAATTGACCAATTAAAATTAATATATCGTGCCCACTAATTACTTTTGCTAACCCATGCAGTTTTCATTTTCTTTGATAAAGCTTGGATGTGCACTAGCTGGCCGACGCAGTCAATTAACAACTCTAAATGCTAATCGTGTTGGGAATACATATGATATTTTGGGGAATATTTTTTCATAATCTTTGTGTGTGTGTTTTTTATTTGTTTTGGCCTTGATTTGATTGCCTATCTTGGATTGCTTTTTTGTTTAAACACGTTTAATAAAGCCAGTCGACATATAGCTAGCTAGTAAACTTATCTTTAACTTCCTTTCTCCCCAAATAAGATGAATTCTATCAATACTGTATTCCTCTGTCTGCGTTTTAAGACAAATTCTTGAGCTGTTTTGTGGGACGAATCGCCTAGTACTAGCTATATTAAAAATATAAGCATTGAAAATGTCGTGATTTTTTATTTTTTTGTATAATATGTTTTTCAATGTCATAATTAATTGTGTATACAATTTTTATATATACACAGAGAGTATTACAGTAAAATTTTATACAATAACAAATAATTTCACAAATCTAATTATATTCAATAATACAAAAAAAAAAAAAAAATTATCAGTAATACCATGAACAATAATTAGTAATATCATGAACATTGATCAGTAATATCTTACACAATAACAAATAATTTCACAAATCTAATTATATTCATTAATACAAAACATAATTATCAGTAATACCATAAACAATAATATTATGTAATATCATAAACAATAATAATAATCAGTAATGCCTTAAGCAATAATAAATATTCCACATAATCAGTAATACCACAAACAATAACCAATAATATCACAATAAATAATCAATAATCATTAATATTAATTCAATAGTGTATTAATAGTAATACCACAATCAATAACTAGTAATACCAATACCACTAACAATAATACCATAAAAAGTGGAGGGAGTACAGATCGAGGTGTACTGAAGAAAATAGGGGGTGCACATTACCAAGCCCAATTGAACGGAACCTTAGCCCAATGGGAAGGCACCCTAGGTCAGCAGTCGCGCCTGAGATTTCATCGGCAAGGTCACCGGCTCCGAGTGCCGGCCGATCAGAGATCCATCAGCAACATACTCACAGTCCTCCGTCGGGCCGCCGTCAGCCAGAGGAAGAGGTTGTGCAGGAGCAGGGTGAAGAAGACGAAGCAATGTAGCTTCGATTTGGACATAGATGAATGACGAGAGCGAGACAGCGTCGATCCGAGTGTTGTAGGCGAGCGCCATTGATGCCGGAGAAGATCCTGGATCGCGAACACAAGGGAGATTGATGGAAGCAATCGCGTCGGTGGTCGAAATGAGTAGAGATTTTCGACCGAGATGGAAGATGAGGTCAATTGTCATGGAAGTGAAGAATCGTCATTGCGATTCGAGGAGGGGTCTCGCGCTTCAATGGCCGGGGCGAAAGCGCCGCCGTCACCGTCGAGGGGTGGTCGGGCATGGTGGTGGCAAGGTCACCCGCCGAACGACATGAATTTTCGACAGGTCCTTTACTCATCAAATTAAAATTGAAATTCAGGTGCACCACCGATCGACTATAATAAAATCATACCTATAATATTATTTTGTATTAAAATTTAAAAAATACACATAAAAAATGGAAAAGAAAGGCATCAAAATAAAATAAAAAAAAGTAAAAGGAAAAAAATGAATAAATAAAAAAATTGAAAAATAAACTGAAAATTGGAAGAAATAAAGGAAAAGAAAAATTAAAAAGAAAAAAATCGAGATTTGTGGCTAATTTCGATAGTTTTTTATTAATTATATTTTTACGATTCTTTTTTAAAATATGGGTGAGTTGGTGGTGAATCGACGGTAACTCGACTGCATATTGTAAATATATAAATTAGAGTTTATTTTATTATATTTTGTGTAAATTAATAAAATGATAATATAGTTTTTTAAATGTGATTATTTTTTAAAAAATATTTTCAAGTGAAATCATAAAATGAGCGTGTGCAGATAATCGTGGTAAAACAATAATTTGGGGGTGAACTCATAAAATAAGCGGGTGTAGATAACCATGGTAAAAAATGATTTGGGGGTGAACTCATAAAATGAACGAGTGCAGATAACCGTAATAAAAAATGATTTGGGGGTGAACTCATTAAATGAGCGAGTGCATATAATAATAGTAAAAAATAATTTGGAGGGTGAACTCATTAAATGAACAGGTGCAGATAAAATTAAAATTAATGAATTAAAATTAAAATTGAAGTATGCATCGTGCGAGTGCATACAAGTATTTGGCAAAAACCAAATGACTTTTGTGTAAATGATTTTTAACTCATTAATACGTTAATATAATAATATTTAATTCATTTACATCCATCTCCGTGGGGTGGAGGTGGCCCGCCAGTCAGATGTTTAAAGGAGGAGGCGGTGGTGGGTTTCACCGTTTCAATTTGGGAAAAGGGCATTTTAGTAATTTTATATATTTTTAAGGGCATTTTATAAGATCATGGGTTAAAAAAAGAGAGGGCATTTTAGTAATTTTATATATTTTTTAATAAAAAATAAAAAATAAATTTAATTGCGAAAGACGCTCGCTTATTACGAAATTAAATGATATGAGAACTTATTATTGGACGCCTTACATAAGACAGTGCGAACCTCCCGTCTCACCGTAGAAAAACCAACTATATTATATGAATTGTTGGAGCTAGATGTTATTAAACAATTAATGTGAATTGTAAGGAAATTGAACAATTAAAAAAAGAAATTGATGGATGAAAGTATTTATTAAGATTAATATCATCGTTGTTTATATAGCAATACTTCAAAAGCGGCTCAACGTCCCATTTTTAGCTAAACAAAAAGGAAATGAGTAGATGCACAAGAGAACCATTTTTAGTTTGGGAAATGAAATCAAAAAAAGGAAAAACGTTATAAGATCGAAGTGGGATTACGGTTGGAGTGGCAAAGCTGAATACCACAAAGCAAGAGATGTTTGACAAATATTACATCAAACAGTTTATACACAGCAATCAAGAAAGAGAAAACACAGAGAATGAGAATTTAAATTGATTGAGAAACAACCATTCTACGACTTTTACTCAACCATATGTATAATTTTATTTTATGATCATCCATATCTGAGACCCACGTCACAAATCTTATTCTATGAGATATGCATGTCTATATAATTTTCATATATACCAATCCAATTCATTTATTCTCTTAATAATATTTGTTAAATGATCGAAGTTCGATCTTATAGTCTCATACAAATTTTTGTCATATTCTAATAATTTTAGCACACATATGTATACATACGTACTACCTCCGTTTCTTTCAACTTTACACCATGTAAATCTCTTTTTTTCTAATTAATTAAGTAATTTTTTTATTCCCCCATCCCATACTTTTAATTTCTCTTATCTTTCGCATAGCATAATTTTTTTTTCTTCAATTGATTAATTAAGGATAAAAATATGTTTAGGGTTGATAATCAACTTTTAAACTCACAATTTTAGGCACTAATACAATTGTGATGAACGATAAATTTGCCAAATTAAAATTCGTGGTGTTTTGATATATGAAATTAGAAATCGAAGATGCCAAACTGACAAGGTGATCAGGGAGATGAAGAGATTGATATATGACATGCACCTCAAATGGTTGGAAGTAAGGAATTGCGACAATAAAAATTGAATTGCGAATGAGATACAATTAAATTCAAGGCCGGTTTGTGGCCGGTTGGGTAATTCACAATTGATATAGTACAAACTGTCGGGCTCGAACAGATCATGAAGCGAATAATATGTACTCGACTCTCAAATCGCCGGAAACAACATAAATTTGGGTGGAAAGAGACCGCGTCCCTAGTAATTAAGATTAATTGATATTTTAGCTGCATTTGGGTGTTTCATGACAATTCAACCTAGCTAAATGTGTGAAAAAAAATAAAAATTTAGTTGTCTAAATTAAATTTGTCAGCACATGCAAAAACATAATGGTATTAAAACCAATCAATATTATTACTCATCGTTACCGCCCTTAGAAAATATTATTCCCGTTTGAATTAATAGATATGTGCAGGTTCATTGATGGCCAACTCAAACGGTTAGATAACGAAGTTTCTCCTAATCCGAATTTTCAATTCCTTGTAAGATATCAACTAATCAAGAATCAGAGTAATTCGTTCACGCAATCCTGGGAAATACACTAATTATTAAGTCCTTTTCAAAAAAAAAAAAAAAATCATTATTAATTAATTAATTATTTTAAATTAAGCTTGTATATGCAAGGCATGTGGAAGCTAGCAAGTCTATATATATGTTCACACAAGGCCATATGAAAGGCGTACTTCATTAAATAAATTTACCGACTTTCGAGTTCATCGATCTAAGGAGTTATATAAATAGGAGGATTATATATCTTCTTCGATATATCTTCACAATAGTGCAAAAATTGGTTGATCGATCTTTCAAATGGCGCCTTCTTTGGTCTTTATTGCATGGGTTTTGGCTCTTTTGGGCTATTCTTCAGCTGCAATCGTAGAGCATTCATTTCACGTAATTGCACCTTTCACTTCTTGTTTTTTTCTTTTTTTTGAAAACTCTTGTTATTTTTCTTAAATGCTTTTTTTGCCCCTAGTTTCTCATATATAATATTAATCATCCATATTTAATTATAAACTATAAATTTATAAGGGTTTTATGGATATTTATATAATTGGATGTAGCACTTTGCATGATTGCACATCCGAATAATATATAGTAGTATTGCTTTTCACATTATATGTTTTTTTGTCACTATAGGGCTTCCTTTGAGACTTACGTACTTAGGCCATTATCGTTATATAGTACTATATTTTTTCGAAAAAGAAAAAAACTTAACGAAACAATAAATTTGACTTCCATTGCACTCTTTCTTTCATCTCATAATATGATATTATAGTGATGTAAATAAATCATCAATGTAATAATTGTCAAATGGTTACTTAATGTGATAATTAGCTAGGGGTGCGATCAAGCTGGCTCACGAGCTATTCGTGCTTAACTCGAGAACATATTTACTCAATTTTAATCGAGTTTGAGCTCAACAATAGTAGGTCCATGAGCTTAATTGAGCTCACACAATTTTACCATAACTAATACGCTAATTATATATACATATTTTTTAATTAATTAATGTTATGTAAGATATCGAGTTGCGCTTGAGTTCAATCAATTTTAAGTCGTCGACTCTACTCGACTCAGTTACAGCGGTAGTAATTAATAATTGTTGAATATGGTAATAGTCCGAAATATGCATGTAAACATAGTGCTTCTTCATGGTTTCATTTCACTAGCTAGTAGTTATTCATACGCGCGTCGGCGCGTGTTGTTAATGAATTAAAAGTCTATTCCAAGTTGTTGGGGTTTATATTCATAATTTCACCAACCCCTACGATACTATCCAACCAAAACAGAAGAGTATACGTGTATGATACATCCAATATTTATTCTTAGATAAACGTTGAGATTTTTTTTTGGAGTTCAATTCAGTACAAAACACTGTAATATATATAATTATTTTTTTAAACACAACAACTTATATCATTTTGGAGCTTAATGCATAATCAATTTTCATGATTTTAATTATGTGTTAATTAATGCAGGTACAAAATCTTACGGTAAATCGACTATGCAGAAATCAAGTAATTACTGCAGTGAATGGTAGTCTTCCGGGCCCAACCCTTCGAGTACACGAGGGTGATACCATTGTCGTCCATGTTTTTAACAAGTCTCCATATAACATGAGCATTCACTGGTACGTACATGTACATTTAAAGTATGAGTCACACTTGTGTACATTCAATTGCATTATTGTAATTAAATTTCAATTTTGACTTAATTGGTTCTAATGTAACATGTCAAAAATTCAATTTGGATGCTATACAAAAATTATTAATTAAGTAATTTTCTATACGCTATTGTACCAAAATTGTCAAACCCTGCGTGTGTGAGAGAGACGTGGCTGAGAGGTGCAACTCAAAAGTTTTTATTTTTTGACTGAACAAATCAAAGTTTTAATTAATTGGAGGTGCATGGTTAGCTTAAATACATGTATGTATATATATTCGGTAATATATAGCTAGTTGTAATTTCTTTTAGTATTGGGTCAACAAATACTATATAATGAATTAATTTTATATGATTTTTTAAAATGTGACTCCTTGCCATAATGCCATCCGAGTACTGCATGGCCGTCATTTTAAAATTACAATTGTCTCACCGAAGAAAATTAGCCCGTCCAATTTCTAACACTTAAAATTTTGAAAGTGTCTTTGCCCACAGCTAATTAATTCATGTACTTGGGTAATTATATTATATATCATGTCACATTCAAATACATGATCAATACTGTACATCTTATTTTATACTGTAATTAAATAGAAATCATGTGGTCTTTAACTAGAGACTAAATAAATTGATATCTCATGAAGTCACAAAAAGGGACTTAGTCGATCTAGTCGCAGCTGGCTAATTATAATAATTAATCTAATCAAACTATCGTTATCCTAATCTCAACTGTTATTTCAAATCAATTACTGTATTATTTTAGATATTAACAAGGGATCGACTTTCAAAGGTGTTCAATATATTTTATTTTGATCGACATAAATGAATATATTTATTATGCTGCGCAGGCATGGGGTTTTCCAATTCCTGAGTGGGTGGGCTGATGGACCAGAGTACGTAACGCAGTGCCCGATCCGACCCGGTCAGAATTACACCTACAGATTTAACATAACTGGACAGGAGGGAACTCTTTGGTGGCATGCTCATGTTCAGTGGCTTCGGGCCACAGTATATGGAGCCTTGGTAATCCGACCCAGATCCGGTCACTCCTACCCATTTCCAAAACCGCATAGGGAATTCCCTATTATTCTTGGTAATTATATTTGACTTATTAATCAAAATGTATTACTAAAAGAGTAGAATTAATTAATTAATCTGCAGGGGAGTGGTGGAATGCTAATGTTGTTGATGTGGAGAATGAAGCTTTAGCTAGTGGGGGTGCACCTAATATATCTGATGCTTATACTATTAATGGGCGCCCCGGAGATCTCTACTCATGCTCATCAAATGGTAATTACACTATTAAATTAATTAATTCATATATTATAAAATTAGATTTCTTAATTAATTGGTTAATTTTAATTTGTTGTTACAGATACATTCAAATTAAATGTGGTACAAGGAAAAACATACCTCCTACGCATAATCAATGCTGCACTCAATAATCAGCTATTTTTCAAGATAGCCAACCATAATTTAACGGTGGTAGCGGTTGATGCTGCATACACGAACCCCTACGTCACGGACGTGGTGCTGGTGGCTCCCGGCCAAACCACCGACGTCCTCCTCACCGCCGACCAAACCCCCAGCCGATACTACATGGCCGCATCTGCCTACGCTAGTCTAGCAGGTGTGCAGTTTGACAACACCACAACTACTGGAATCTTAGTCTACAACGGAACGACGCCGTCTACGCCAATAATGCCCGTCCTTCCCGCTTTCAACGACACCCCAACTGCTCACAAGTTTAACACTAACTTAACGGCGCTTGTCACCAGCCGCTTCTGGACACCGGTTCCTCGTGTAATCGATGAGCACATGTTTGTCACCGTTGGATTGGGTCTTACGCCTTGCGATGCTCCTGGAAATACGACTTGCCAGGGCCCACTTGGTTTAAAATTGGCTGCCAGTATGAACAATGCATCATTCCAATTACCCACAAATAGCTTGTCAATGCTGGAAGCGTTTTTCAGAAACGTGAGCGGGGTTTACACTACTGATTTCCCTGATAATCCGCCTGTGCAATTTGACTACACGAACACGACGACTAACGTCTTTAATACGGCACTGTTAAATACAACAAAATCCACGAAAGTGAAGAAAGTCAAGTTCAACACCACACTTGAAATCGTGTTGCAGAATACCGCTCAACTTGGAATAGAAAATCATCCTATACACTTGCACGGTTTCAATTTCTATGTGTTGGCTCAAGGTTTTGGCAACTATAATCCTTCAATCGATACCACCAAGTTCAATTTGGTCAACCCGCAAGAACGCAACACCATTGGTGTCCCAGTCGGAGGGTGGGCCGTTATTAGATTCCGTGCAAATAATCCAGGTATTTTAATTTGATGATACATTTTTTGTTTAAATAATTGTCACACCTACTCAATTAGCACAAATGATCTCAATTTATAAAGTTTATGAACTGCAACCTCTATCTAAATTAAATTAACATTATGATTGTTTTGGTATTTTAGGTGTATGGTTGATGCATTGTCATTTGGATGTGCATTTGCCGTTGGGTCTAACTACAGCTTTCGTCGTGGAAAACGGGCCGACGCCATCAACCACACTGCCTCCACCACCTCCAGATTTTCCTAAGTGTAACTAATGTGTGTCGACGCAAGATATTTACAATCTTTTATGTGTTTTTTTTTTTTTTACTTCTCCCAATATGTTTGATATTAGTTTTAGCCTTGATTTGATTGTTCTTTTTCATTAAATTTGTTTTATATGTATCATAATAAAGATATGTTTGGGCCAACAGTTCTATATTATACACTACAGTTCTTCTATTTGGGCCTTGATTATCTGTATTATTAAGCTTTTTGAATTTTTATTATACTTATTATACATCGAGGCCTTCTAAATTATTTACTCTTGAGGCCGTATTAATTTCGAATTTTCTTTGGGCTTAACAATGCAAATTATATTTGGGCCAATCATATTCACAACAATAAATAAACTTGTCATCATACATAAATAAATAAATAAATTAGATCACAATTTCAATTTGATTCAAATGTGATGGTGTTAAATTTTAATTAAACAATTAAAAATATATTAAAATCACATAAATTTCAATGATATAATATACATCTATAAATTTGCAATATAATTGAAGTATATAAACTTTAACAGCAATTATTGAACAATATTAATCGTGCACAAGTTGCACAGTCAACTTGATCCGTTGAAATGCCACCTTCGTGGCACATAATCTGACTAGGGTGTCTCATTCGTATTACAACCTCGAACCATTGTGGATAATCTCTCAATCTTGTTAGCTCTTGTGGCTAATAAATTTGTTTTTGGCTTTAAAATAATATAATATACTCGTGCAACAATTCTACCTTTTAATTTTATATAATTAATTGGTGAAGAATATTTGTCCAACACATCTATTTTTCCACTTTATTTCACATGCCCCAAAATTATTTTCCTTAACTATCATATGTTACGAGACTAAACAAACATTAATCTTGGTGAATGTGTAATGGAGGCAATCATTTTTTCTTGAACAGTTGACGAGTGTTATGGATGGATTGGAAAGCCACCTTCAAATATCAAAAGTCTAATTGCAGAACCTTTTCTTTTATTCAACTTTTTCACACGCAAGGTTTATTTATTTAACTTTTTCTTTTTCCTATTTTTCTCCTTTGCAGAACTTATTTTTTTGGGCTTTTTTTTTCATTACTTTTCCTTCTTTCACCCTTCTTTTTCTACTTTATTTCCAGATTTTTGCGCCTTTTTTACTCTAATTTTCTTATGCCTTTACAAAAAAAAATTCAATCTCCTTTCTTTTCAGGCCGTGTTTTTGTCTTTTTTTTTTTTTTTTTTTTGTCATTACTTTTCCTTCTTTCACCTGATTGAACAACATGCTCCTCATGAGTTGACTGACTTACAAACGTAGCAGTGAACATGCTATGCCTATGAGCTGGGGGTTAATAAATTAATTACTACGGAGTAACATTTAGAAAGTTATTTTAAAATTAGTATTTAATTAATCAAAGTGATGCTATTTACTTTCTTATAAAGTGAAATATTAATGGATTAATTTATAAGCATAATAAAACAATGTTACTTTAAGATTCATAAATCGAATTTATTGAAAGATACCAGAGGACTAAGCCGGCCCATACATGACTTATAACTTAGATAATGAATCAAAGTTGAGATAGAAGATGAGCTGCTTGAGGCCGGACAGTGCACACAGCCTCTAGAGGCTTGGCCTTATGCAATGTGATTTGCACTTTAACATTAAAATCCACCTCCTCTTCGTCCAACGGTTTGTGCCACTCAAAACACTGAATAAGAGCACCCAATGCCAACGAAATTACCCGCATAGCCATTGCAGCTCCGGGGCAAGCCCTCCGTCCTATCCCAAATGGCAAGAATTTGGGGCCTTCCTTTTCAAGATCAGCGCTCTGAAATCTCTCCGGCGTGAACTTATCTGGCTCGTCCCACACTTTAGGATCCCTATGCGTCGCCCATGCGTTCACCAATAGGATTGTACCTTTGGGAATGTTGTACCCACTCACAACGCAATCTTCAGATGAGTAGTGAGGAAAAAGGAGTGGGGCTACAGGATTCAATCTTAGAGTTTCGTTCACAACGCAACCAAGATACGGAAGCTTCACAAGATCCGAATCATTTATCAAATGATCATGCCCTACATTTTCATCAATCTCTTGTCTCAGTTTTATCATTTCGTATGGGTGAGATAACAGAAGCGACATGGCCCATTCGATTGTCAATGCAGACGTATCCGTCCCACCTAAAATTAGTATCTGAAATAGACAAAATAATATTATAACTATATCACTATATTTAATTGAAATAGTTGTGGGAAATCAATTTACCAGCACACAACTTTTGATGATGTCATCGGTGTAGAATTCAGGATCATCAGCTTGTCGAGACAAGAGAGTAGCAATCAAATTTCTATCTTCATTGTTTTTCGTCTTTCGGATCTCATCAACCAAACTCTGCATTAACTCATCTCTCGTCTTAAACAAACTGATTAAATTCTTTTCAATTCCTTTGTACCCAATCCACCTCAAAACAGGAAAATAATCACAAACCCCCAATTCCATAGACGGAACAAATATTTCCTTCATTCGTTTTATAGTCTCACTTCCCACTACACTGCCGATATCTTCTTCGCCCACACATGGTTTTCCGGCCAGGGATCTGAATATGATATTAAAACTGTAAGTCGAGATCAAATTATTCAAGTTTACTTTCTGCCCACAAACTCTGTTTAGTACACGAGCTATTTTAAGTATCTCGTGTTGGCGAATTTGGACGAGTTTTTGTAGGCTGTTGGAAGATAAGAGCTCAACGACAGAAAATCGCCTGATGGTCCGCCAGAGATGGCCGTAAGGTGAGGACAAAAACTGGGCGTAGTTGTAGGTGAGGATGTCCCCTGCCATGGAAGTGGGGCGGTTGGCGAAAACGATGTCGTTTTTGTTGAAGCATTCTCCAATGGCGGACGGAGACGAAACCACGACGAATGATTTGCAGCCTAATCGGAGAGAAAAAATGGGGCCATAACGGGATGATAGAGAGGCTAGTGATAGATGGAGGGAATTCTTGATGAGATGGAAATGGCCTATTATGGGAATGGACGGCGGAGATGGTGGTAAGCGATGAGATGAGTGGCGTTTGAGTATGATGTAGCAAAGCAAGGGTAGGATGAGGAGTAGGGGAAAATTACTCAAACTGATCATCTCCATTATTGTATGTATGATTTGAGAAAAGGGGCAGGAGGTGGTGATTTATAAGTAGAGTTTGGTGGAAATGACATGGTAATTAACGAAAATGTGTTGTATTTTTATTTGTGATGTGTCAATTTGATTCTTACACGTGATGTGTCAATTTGATTAAGTTTAAATTAAATATAAATAAGAATTTATTGACGTGGTAATGCCACATAGGCCGTGCGCAAAACTGGTGGGAACAATTGGTGGGCTCTATATCATTTCCGATGATTATAATGATAATGTTAATTGTAACTTCTCCATTAAATTAGGAGTAACCTACAAAACATTAATTTTTAATAAAATTGACTTAATGTTATCGTTTGGGTAACTAAAAAAACCGTTTATGCACAAGCATGGACAAAATTAAATAAGTTGGATAGAAAACCGTTTTAAACAAAAAAAAAAAAAGAGTATACTAACTAATTTATTATTTAATGAAATATAAACATTCCATGAGGGCTATATTGATGTTAAATATTAAAAAAAATAAGAGTTTAAAATCAAAATATAAAAATATGTAATGTAATATATAAGAAAAGTAAATATTCGGAAGCGGATAATATTTTACATATAATTGTTGATATTTGTCATAATATTATTATAACATGAATATCTTGGAAGCAGATAATATTCTGCTGATTCGGGTGGAATTTGCATGATTTTAGTGCACACTTTGAGCTCAATTTTCTCACAATTCTATGATTTTATTGTCCAATTTTAGATAAATTCACTTGATTTGGAGAAAGGTGGTGTTTTATGCATTTTGTAGGAAAAATGAATATTTTGAAGGTAAAAGCACCTACCTAATTTTTTGTAGAGCAACGAAGAAAGAAATTGAGATCGAGAGTAAAACGAGTAGGGAGTAAATTATTTGGACCAACGAATTAAAATGGGGCTGCGTGTTTAACAAAGAAACCCATTTATTAAATTGGGGCAAAGAGGAGAGAGAGAGAATCGCAGAAAGGGAAGTTGGCCAAAGTGTTGAAGAGGGAGGGAGATAACAAATTAAGCGTGGGCCCCATTTCTTTATTATGTGGAGTACTCCATGTAGTACAAATTAATTGAAGAGAAAAGATTGACAATTGACATGCTTCTTTAGGAAGAAAGAGAAAAGGTTGTGTCAGCAAATTAAATGGAGAGAAGCAGCCAAAACAAATTGGAGGAGAGAGAATAAGCTGCAGCATTTTGCCTTGAGCCGTGTGCGCATCAATCACATTACTTCTTGACTTTTAATTGGGATGTAAAACAGACTCAAACGGACAGCCGATAGCTTTCAACGGGTGACCGAGTGGATGCCTCTTCCAGTAAACTTTCTGTAACTCCATCCTACTCGGTTGACCGAGTCAACACCTCCATTTGCGCGGAAAAATTCAGAAATCTCTTATTTTCGAGGGACTAGTTTGCAAATTCGAACCAAGCTTTCTCCCTACACTTTAAGTAGTATTCTTATCATATTTTAGATGCATTCCACACCAAGCTACTAAAAACCCTCACATACAAACACACACTTGAAGGTGTTCTACCTCCACTTCCTTCCTTTTCTTCACACTTTGGAGAAGGGTTGGAGTTTTAGCTTTGGGATTTCTTCCTCCACCATCTACTTAGACTAAACTTTTCTTTCCCTTTCATTTATTTAGCTTTGGATATTTATTTTGTAATAGTTCAAACAATGTTGGTATTTGGCTAAACACTTTAGGTTCTAAGGCTTGTAAATATTTAGATTGAAGTTTATGGATTAATGTTTTATTTTAAATGGTGTTTGTCTCTCATTTGTGTGCTTAATTCTTACATGGAAGCATGTTATTATTGGCCATGATAATGTGTTTTATATATTGTTAATTGGGGTAAGATTGAAAGATTTATCCTATTAATTGAACATAAGCATACAACCCAATTTATTATGTGATCGAGAGAGGATTAATTATTGGGAGGGAATTAAATGATCCTTTGAGCTAATTTAGATGATACAATATTTGTGAGGTAGAGATACAAACTTATATTGTATTTTTCCTTTGGATTAGTTAGATCGAGAAATTAATTAATTCTTCTTTAGTGGTCAACCTTATAAGAGTACAAACTTAATTGTCATTTGAATGAGTCATTAACCATAGATCAATATCTTAATATTGCAAATGCCTTGGAACCTACTTTCTCTTAATTGAGTTTCATTTATATTTTCTCGTATTATTGTGATTTTGCATGAATTTGCTTTTGATCGAATTTACTTATTGCTTTTAATTGTTTACTTGTGACAAATTTGGTAGGCAATTTAGGGTAATTCAACATTCAAAATTTCGATCATTGTTTATTTAGAACTCGATCAACAAACGCCACTTTTACACTCCCCCTCCCTGTGGGATCGACTCGTACTTACCTCACTACGATTTACACCGTATACTTGCGGTCGTTTATTTTAGTGTTGTAAAATACGCGAACATCTGCATATGTCAATTTTGAGTCAGAATAAATGCGAAAATAATATCAATTGATTGCATATGTGCGGAATAAACTGCAATGGTTCTGCAACAAATTTCTTATTTTTGGAAAACAATGAAAAATAAATTGATAATTGGGATACGAAAGGTAGTTATTCAATTAAGGAAATTTTGTTAGTGATTGAGTAATTATTGGTTGATAAGGGGAATGAAGATTTAATTTCAATTTGAATAACAATACAAATGTGTAGAAAATGGTATTTCAATTTCAAATTTATTATATTAATGAATTAATATTGTTTTTTAAGACCAAGGGCATAATTGGGTATTAACACATCAATTTGACCTTAATTGAATTGTTTTAATTTGTTTCCTTTGTTTGAAAATGAGTCTATTAAATTGTCCTTCCTAATAATTAAACTCAATTGTTGCACCTAACCCACTTTAAGTATTTTAATTAGAAAAATATAATAAAATAGTACAAATTGATGTGTTTGAGAAAAATAAAATATAAAATAAAATATGATGAAATAATAAATGTTGTATAAATAATGCAATTGTGAGAAATAAGTAATGTGACAAAAATAAACGGAGACAATAGTACTATAATTTTGGTAATTAGGGGTGGGAATAGGTCAGGACTAGGGGTGTGCATGGTTCGGT
Organism: Galeopsis tetrahit; assembly: GCA_963675135.1. Lineage (NCBI taxonomy): Eukaryota > Viridiplantae > Streptophyta > Magnoliopsida > Lamiales > Lamiaceae > Galeopsis > Galeopsis tetrahit. The sequence goes on from OY776129.1 coordinate 73,912,649, forward strand.
TTGGTTAACCAAATCGCCCGTAAATCGTAAACCAAACTATAAACCGTTAACCAAACCGCCCGTAAATCGTAAACTAAACTATAAACCGTTCTTTTTTTTCAAAACCGTAAACCAAACCGTATTTATAAAAACCGTTCGGTTTGAAACCATAATATTTCGGGTGGTTCGGTCGGTTTTGACCGAACCATAGTTTACTCATTTTTTTCCCTACACACAATAATTAATAAAAATGTAAAACACAATCTCAATAGAATGGACAAAATGAAATCTCAATAATCCAAAATATAATTCGAATACACGAAATACTATTACAACGTTCGCAACCCAGTTGTTAAAAAATAACTAAATAACAACGTTAAAAGAAACAACAAACTTCTATCTTCTTCAAAATTTCAGATTGAGTGAGACTGTGAAAGCGTGAGAATGCCATTGTGAGAGCGTGATGCCATGCACATAGAGGCGCTAAATACTAGTGATAAATAGAAGAGAATTGGTAGAATTTCTAACTACGGGCAACTGAGCTTGGCGGTTTGAAAAATGTCTTGAATTTACTAATTTAGGCATTATATAATATAGAGGATATAAATTTATAATATATATAATATTTATTTAGATAATATTATATAATATATACATATTTTTATATAATATTATATATAATATATATTTTATATATATATAAAATAAGTTCGGTTTGGTTCGATTTTTTGCAGTTTTTCATTAGTGAAAACCGTAAACAAAATCATACTAAAAAAATTAATTCTAAAAAACCGTAAATCGAACCGTAAACCAAAAATCGAACCATATTAAATGGTTTGGTTTGGTTCGGTCGGTTTGGTCGGTTTGAACCATACTTTGCACACCCCTAGTCAGGACTAGCTAGACTTTAAGAAAAAAAAGTCTGGCCCATGGCCTGTCATAAACTTTTTTTTAAAAGCTCAAGTCTGACTTTTTTAATAAATAGGTCTGACTTTAAAGCTTTTAAAGGGCTTTTAGTCATATTAGTGCATTTAAAAAAAATCTTTAACACTAGTATTTAAATCTCAAAATGAAGAATTATTTTTCAACTATTACTCACAAAGGAAAATATAACTAATGTTACTATTTACCAAACTTTTGTAATGTATTTATATATTTAAAAATCACATATTATTTATTTATATATATATATATATATATATATATATATTAAACGAGCCGAGTTAAGCTTTAATAAGTCTAGTCATAGACCCCTGTCGAGTAGCCTGACTCATTTCCAACCCTATCGATAATCAAGCCTATGAATTTTCTTAATTCCTCTGTAAGATCTTTAACAATGGGTTGGTGTTTACTTTTGAATTTAAAAATTAAGTTTTGGATTTTAATATCATACTTTCATTTTATTTTGGAATTTAAAAATTGATTTTTAAAACTCACTCAAAACTATTTTTATCAAACATATTGATTTGACATAAAATTATATTTATATAGTATTATTATAAGGGTTGGTCTGCTATGGACTCGAGTGCATGTTGTGCACCCTAGTCCATGTTGCACTTTTCAGTTTTACTGACTTACACTTTTTGGTAAATGGTGTTGCACTTTTCAATTATTAAACTATATAATAATATATTTAGTCATAGTGACTTACATTTTTTTTAGTAATATTGTGTTGTACTTTTCAATTTAATCATGCACTTTTCTTTAGATTAGGTTGCACAACATGCACTCGAGTGCATATTAGACTTTACCTTATTATAATCACTATAATTTCTCTTAACAATAATATAATCATTTCACAATAAATTAATCATCATAATTTCACCCAATAATAATATAATAATACAATTTCATTCAATCTTACACATTGATTTGATATAAAGTTAAATTTTCTAGTATTTCAAAATTCAAATGAAGCACACTTATTATTATTTATTATTATAGTAAAAAATTGATGTCTTTGGAAAAAATAAATTGAAAATCATATATTTTCCAATAAATAATTTTGTAGATAGTTTTAACAACTAAATTATTTTGTATATAATTAAATTTTAATTTGAACGACCTCTTATTAAAATTTATTTATCTATTTTATTAAAAAATTGAAATATTTGTGACTCATATTTATTATTATTGTGAATTACTTATACTAATATACAATTACTAAATGAGCACACGGTATGTCAATAATTTTTTTATAATATATTGTATATTTTTGAAGTTTAATTACATAACATTATTTAAAAATTAATTAAACTTCAAAAAATTAATTAAAAAATTAAAATCACAATTAATATTTTTTGAAGTTTAAATAACATTTTTTTAATTAAATAACTTTTTTTTTTTTGAAGTTTAATGTCAAAAATTAATTAAAAAATAGTCTAAATCTATAATATATTGTATATTTTTGAAGATTTAATTAATTTTTTTAACTTTATTTAATTTTTGAAGATTAGACTATTTTTTATAGATTTTATTTATATTTTTTATATTAATTTGAATTCTTACGTTTTTTAATTTAATTATTTTTGATAATTTATTAAATAGGAAAGAATTGGGGTGTGTATAATAATAATAAAAGTTTTTATGGGGTGTGTTTTAAAAAATGACCTTGCTAAACCTGTTATAGCAGGTTACTGGACCAAAATCAAAATAAATCGAAACTTAATGAACTAAATTTAAAAAATAGTAATTTGATGGACTAAATTCAAAAACATGGTAACTTAATGGACTAAAAAAAATATAATCCCAATTAATTAATCGTGGGAATGCAAATAATCTTGGCCTTTATATAAAATTGGTTGGTATTAAAAACATAAGAAGTGGAGGAGACATTATTTTAGTAGTATATTGTATGGGATTCATGATGCAGAGTTAGTATTTGGGTATATGCTTAATGAAAAATGAGAATATATATATATATATATATATATATATATCATTAGTGAAAAATGTGAAAGTGTAGAGAAAAAACGGTAGGCAGGGTGAAAGCTGGAGAGAAAGGGTGAATTAATTACATTGAATATAGACATGTCTTCACAATGGCATCTTCACATGGCAGTTGTAATACATGGACTTGTGCAACTGTGGAAGTGCAGAGAAGAAAAAAGGTAGGCGGGGTGAAAACTAGATAAGCAACGGTTGAAGTGCACAGAAAAAAAGACAGGCGGGGTGAAAACTAGACAGGCAACGGTGGGAGTGCAGAGAAAAAAAAAGTAGGCGGATGAAAACTAGACAAACAACTGTGGAAGTGCAGAGAAAAAAAGGCAGGCGAGGTGAAAACTAGACAAGTGCATAGAAAAAACGGCAGGCACGGTGGAAACTGGACAGGCAACTGTGAAAGTGCAGAGAAAAAACGGCAGGCACGGTGAAAACTGGACAGGCAGAGTGAATTAATTATGATAATTGACATATTTACATTGAATATAGACGCAAAGTGAATTAATTATAATAATTGACATATTTACATTGAATATAGACCTGCCTTGCCGCACGTATCATGAATATACATGGACTTGTGCAGCTGTGCACATATCATGAATCCTGTCTACGACCCCTCTTTCTTTGATTTTGATTGGACCATAATATAATTTATAAATTTAGAGCATCTTAACATACCTATCTTTTTTTCCTTTCTTTTTTGGTTGCTGCGTTAAGAGTTTTTCCTTTATTTTTTGGTATACAATGCCATGCATTTCAGTTGCTGCATATCTCTTAATGCATGCATGCAGCTCAAACCACATAATGCATAATGCATGTACAACTAAAATATCTTCAATTTGTGCCCATCATAAATGATAATCCCTCCTTCCCTTTCTCCTTTCTTTTTTTCGAATGTTTTGATTAAAAAATATGGGGAAAAATATACTCCCTCCTCCATTTTTCTTTTATTGATGATGTTTTACACTAATTTGTTGAAATTAAGAAAGAGTGTATATTGACAATTATATCTTCAAAAATAAAGAATGTTTCTAGTTACATTTTTTCCATAATGCACATTAGTTCTCTTAAATAATAAAAGTAAGTTAGAAATTATGAGATTTTCTAAATTTAAAGTGAGGACATAATTGAATAAACAATGTAAAAATTCTAAAACATCATCTAATTATGTATAAGAGAAAATATCTAAAACATCATCTATACAAAAAAAATGGAGGGAGTAATAGATAGAGTATGAGATGAAAGTACGTCAAAGCAATAGATGTAGTAAGACAACTTTCTTGCATCCTTACAATTGTTGTACATGTCTGAATTTCTACGTGGATATAAATGCATAATTCTTGATTTTTTGAATTAGAAATTATGCAGTCAACAGAAAGAGACATACAGTCCGAGTTTAGCAATTGCTGAAGGAGATGAATCTTGAATTTAAATTGATAATACAGTACTAGCATAAATTAACCCACTCACAGAAAGAGACATACAGCACCCCCTTTTCTTTTTCTTGTGCTTGTTCTTGTGCATCTTTGAGAGTAGGGTCACAAAAAGAAGGGGAATTATCTACTTTATGCCACAAGGATCTAGTCAGCTCTGAATTTCACTCAGAATCAATAGTGTTGCATCAATATAAACATCATTATTGGAGAAATGTATCAGAATCTAATCAAAACAAGAATAAACAACACACACTAATTAAACTCTCTGTGCTCTGAGATTAGGTATAATGTCTAAATATACTTGAAAACAGGGGAGGAGGAATTGAATAAAGTAGTAAAAGGGGTTTTTAGTGGTGCAACTTGCAAAAAGTTGCTCCCTTTGAAAAAAGAAAGTGTGGGGTTAGTTTGTCATTTACCAAAAGACCTTGTTCCAATATATGGTGATGCTCTTCTTGCTTGCCTTCTAAATTCTTTGTGTGAATGGGACCTTCAAACAAATTCCTACAAATTATATATATATATATATATATGCTGTTGGATTTTTTTTCACTTTGGAGAAAAAAGTAATGGTAATAGTACAGCATATAGGAAATAACAAAACCAAACAAATTCTTCTCGCCGATTCTTTTCAGATTTTAAATCCGACGGTAAGATCTCTAACACTTAGAAAAATTGAAGAGATTTTTTTACTTCCTCTTTTTTCAATTAAAATTTCGAGTTTCTTCCTCCCCACTTTTTTTCGCATGTAGAAATTGAGACGTTCCTGTCAAGTTTTGATGGGTGTGAAGCGTGTTAATCTTGAAAAGGTGAGTTGTCCGAAAAAGAGTTCTAGTTTTTTCTGTAGATTAAAATTCATTATTGTGTTGTTTGTTGCAAGTGTAGATAATTTAAATCTCATATTTTATGTAGTACTAGTTTATTTGATAATTTAGATTTCTTGATCATAAGGAGTATCAAACAGGGTAATAATGGAAACGCTGTCTGATTAAAGTAATTATCTTGTTTATTAGTATGTATTAAGTAGTATTAGGGTAGTTTATCTTGGTAGTTATAAACTTCTTTTTAGTTATAACTACTCTCTTGTAACCTCTCTTATATATACTCTAATACAAGTCTTTGACTCTCACTTTAGAGAGTCTTTCTATTCTACATGGTATCAGCCTAAATCTCTTCTGGGCCTCCTTTCTCCCCCTCCTTCCTCTCTCGTCTCTTCTTGATCTCCATGGCCGACCCACCGGCGACCACCTCCGTCTTTGACGCCACCCTAACTCTTCATGCTATGACTCATCTTGTCACCATCAAGTTAAAACCCACAAATTATCCAATGTGGTATCGTCAAGTCCATCCCCTTCTTGTTACACAAAAGTTCTTGCCCTACATTGATGGCTCCTCTCCGGCCCCTACCACCACCGTCACCACCAATGGCGCGTCCTCTCCTAATCCGCTCTACACGACTTGGTACTCTCGTGATCAAATCGTGAGTGTTTTCTTGACGTCCACTCTCACCGAAGAAGCCATGGCGGTGACCGTTGGCTGCTCGTCTTCGCTAGAAATCTGGAATTCCCTCGCTGAGGCTTTCAATCAGCCCTCCAAAGCTCGTGAATTACGCCTAAAAGATGAGCTTCAACTCATCAAGAAGGGTTCAAGATCCGTTTCTGATTATGGGGCCGCCTTCAAATACCTGTGCGATCAGCTTTCCTCCATGGGCTGCTCTCTTGATCCAACAGACAAGTCTCATTGGTTTCTTCGTGGCCTGGGTGCAGATTTTCACGGTTTTTTCACCACTCAAATCAACATCTCGCCTCTTCCCTCGTTTTCAGATCTGCTCGCCAAGGCCGAATCTCACGACCTCTTCACTCGTAGTCTTGAAACCCCTTCTACTTCGTCGCAGTCGCCTGCTTTTCTTGCTCGCTCCTCGGCGTCTTCCGTATTAGGCCGACCTCCTGCTCGCCAGCAATTTGGTCGTGGTCGCCCTCCTACTCGCGGCTATGCTGGACGTGGGCGAGGTCGTGCTCGTTCGTCTCCTCGATGCCAGATCTGCAGATTTGATGGCCACTATGCTCCAACCTGTCCCCAGCGCTATGACTCCTCTTCTCCTCGCCAGGCGAACACCGTTGGCTCTTTTCCTCGCAATGATTCTGCTCGCCTCGCTAATCTCTCCGACTGGTATGTTGATACTGGGGCCTCCTCGCACATGGTTCCCTCCTCAGCTGCTCTTGACTCGTGCTCGCCCTACACCGGTTCTGATAGAGTCGTCGTCGCAAATGGTAATATCCTTCCAATTACTCACACTGGTACTCATCTCTATAATTCTGACTTATCTTTCTCAAATGTTCTTGTCGTTCCTTCCATTACGAAAAATCTTCTCTCTGTAAGCAAATTGACCAATGACTTTCCTGTTCGTCTTATCTTTTCTAACAATTCGTTTGAAATTCAGAATCGGACTACAGGTTTGACTCTTGCTCACGGCAGACTTGATCATGGTTTATATGTTTTGGAAAAATGTCACTCTGGCTTTGCTACCTCTTTACGAGCTCGCTCGAACCATAGTTCTTTTGAAATATGGCATAGTAGATTAGGGCATGTTGCCTTTGATGTTGTAAATGCACTTAATCGAAAAGGACATATTTCCACCACTTCTTTGCTTCCTCGACCTGTTATTTGCTCGGCATGTCAAAAATCTAAGAGTACTCGGCTTTCTTTCTCACTAAACTCAAAACGTGCTTCTTATGTTCTTGACATTATTCACTGTGACTTATGGGGTCCCTCACCTGTTAAATCTCATGATGGTTTTCGTTATTATGCCTTGTTCATTGATGATTATTCTCGATTTACTTGGTTCTATCCTCTTCGTCATAAATCTGAATTTGTCTCCACCTTCGTTACCTTTAAAAGTTTGGTCGAAAACCAATTTGATCGTAAGATAAAACGTTTTCAATCGGATGGTGGGACTGAATTCACCAACCATAAACTCCGTGACATTTTTCTCTCTTCCGGAATTATACATACTATGTCATGCCCCTACACTCCGGCCCAAAATGGTCGAGCAGAAAGAAAACATCGCCATATTACTGAAATGGGTCTTGCTTTACTGTTTTCATCTGCCGTTCCGACCACCTTTTGGGTTGAGGCTTTTTGCACAGCCGTTTATCTTATCAATCGATTACCTTCTCCTGTTCTTAACTTCAAATCCCCTTATGAGATGCTTTTTTCTACTCCTCCTCTATATGATAATCTCCGTGTCTTTGGATGTTGTGTTTATCCATGTCTTCGTCCATATACTACTAATAAATTCTCTCCTCGCAGTATTCCTTGCGTGTTTCTTGGATACAGCTCTCGTCATAAGGGGTTCTGTTGTTTTGACCCCTGCTCGCAGCGCATGTACATCTCTAGGCATGCTCGCTTTGATGAGTCTCTTTTTCCCTTTGCTACAAGTGGTCCATACCCCGACTTCTCTTCCCTCGATGTTGCTACTTTTGATAGCTCTCTTCCCTTGCCGCTCTCTTCTCCTTCTTCTATGCCTGGTCGCCCCAATGATTCCCCTGAATCTCCCTGCTCGCTATGTCTTCAACCTGACATTACGCCTCCGTCCACCCAACCAACTGCTCGCCCTCCTCCTGCTGCTCGCCCTCCTCCTGCTGCTCGCCCTCCACCACCTCATGGCATGCGCACAAGATCTCAGGATGGCATCTTTAAAACCAAACATCCCTTTGATTCCTCCCTCATCACCACCGCATCCTTGCTCGCTGCCATTCATACCTCTCCTGAACCCAAAGGTTTCTCCTCGGCGGCAAAACAACAACACTGGATGACCGCCATGGACGAGGAGCTCAAAGCTCTTCACAAAAACAAAACTTGGGACTTGGTTCCTCCTCCCCTTGACGCGAACATTGTTGGCTCCAAATGGGTCTATCGAACAAAATTTCTTGCTGATGGCTCCATTGATCGTCACAAAGCTCGACTGGTCGCCCAAGGCTACACTCAAATTCCAGGTTTCGACTATGACCACACTTTCAGCCCGGTCGTTAAGTCCTCTACTGTTCGTGTTATTCTCTCTCTTGCCGTCATGAATAAATGGTCGCTCCATCAACTGGACGTCAACAACGCCTTCCTTCATGGTCTTTTAGACAAACCCATCTACATGAAACAACCGCCTGGTTTTGTTGATCCCTCTCGCCCTCAACACGTTTGCAAACTCAACAAAGCCTTATATGGCTTGAAGCAAGCTCCTCGCGCCTGGTTTCAACGTTTTTGCGACTTTCTTCTCGCCCTTGGTTTTGTTGAAAGCAAATCGGACACCTCCTTATTCATATATATGTCAGGTCGTACTTCTCTCTTTCTCCTTGTCTATGTTGATGATATTATAATCACTGGCAATGATCATTCCTTCACTACTCGCCTTATTTCCAGGATCAATAAAGAATTTGCCATCAAGGACCTTGGTCGACTAACATACTTCCTTGGCCTTGAGGTCACCTACACTGATAGCGGCTTCTTCCTCGGCCAATCCAAATATGCAGCCGACATCCTCACTCGTGCCGACATGCTCGATTGTAAGCTTGTCGCAACTCCGCTTTCCACCTCTGACCTTCTTCGTCTAGATGGTACTCCCTTCTCCGATCCTACCTTGTTCAGATCACTAGTCGGCGCCCTCCAATATCTCACCATTACTCGTCCCGATCTCGCCTTTGCGGTCAACACTGTCAGTCAGTTTCAAGCAAAACCAACAATCGATCACTTTCAAGCTGTCAAGCGTATTCTTCGCTATGTCAAGGGGACCTCTCATCTCGGCCTTACTTTCTCTACTGGTCGCCCAACACTGCTCGCATACTCCGATGCCGACTGGGCTCGATGCCTTGACACTCGGCGTTCCACTTTTGGATATGCTATATTCTTTGGCACCAACCTTATCTCTTGGGCGGCTAAGAAACAACCTACGGTCTCAAGATCGAGCTGTGAGTCCGAATATCGAGCCATGGCGACCACTTCATCAGAAATTGTCTGGATCTGCTCGCTATTGAAGGAGCTTAAAGCTCTTCCCACCACTACACCTACTCTACTCTGCGACAACAAGAGTGCCATTTTTCTCTCTCAAAATCCAGTTGCTCACAAACGAGCAAAACATATTGACATAGACTATCATTTTGTTCGAGAGCTCGTCACCACTGGTCGCCTGGTCACTCAGTTCGTGCCGTCTCCATACCAATTGGCAGACATCTTTACAAAGAGTCTTGCTCGCCCTCTTTTTGAGTTCTTTCGACACAAGCTCAACGTCTCTTCGCTCCCGCTTCGCTTGAGGGGGAATATTAAGTAGTATTAGGGTAGTTTATCTTGGTAGTTATAAACTTCTTGTTAGTTATAACTACTCTCTTATAACCTCTCTTATATATACTCTAATACAAGTCTTTGACTCTCACTTTAGAGAGTCTTTCTATTCTACAGTATGATTTTACAAAGCCATGATAGTTTTTCCCTTCAATTAAATTAACGCTGTTACTTCGAATTTGTTAATAATTATTTACTATTATTTTTTGGCAGCGTGGTAAGGCACACCACAATGATGATCGGTTAAGTGGAGTGCCTAATGATGTTTTGATTGTTATACTGTCTGAGGGAAGCTGCACGTACTAGTGTCCTTTCGACTCGCTGGACCAACTTGTGTCTCAACTTTGTTTCTGAGGATGCAGTGCACAAGTTTGCATGTGGAGAGGCGTAAGTATATAAATTGGGTGAACTCGGTCCTCCTATCACACAAGGCTCCTGTGTTGGATGAATTCACTATATGTTTTGATTTTGACAAATCATCCCACAAGGCAATCAGAATGTGGCTTGAATTTGCTTTTGCAAGAAGAGTTCAGAGGTTGGAGTTGATCCGTATAGGATACACACACGTACATATGACTTCCCTGCAGAGTTTTTGGGGCGAAGACCTCGTAAATCATCCTCATTGCACTACTCTATTACACTTTTTAAGTCTCTCAAAGCTTTGTGCTTGAGAGACATTAATGTGACTGGTGAAGATATTGACTTCTTTTTGCGTAATTGTCCAAAGCTCACGTAAAATATCAAAGGTTGAAGTTTGTGGCTCATCGCTCGCGTTAAAATGCCTGGAGATCTTTGGCTGCTACCGTTTTCAGCCATCCATTAAAATTTCAGCTCCAAATCTGACTTCACTTAAAGTAAAGACATTACTGGGACTTTTGAATGTTAGCAAATGTTTTTTTTTAGATTGATTACTCCTTGGTTATGATGGTTTCGCAGCAAGGTGAGCTTTGCGATCTTCCTCAAATGCCTAAATTGAAGAAGTTTAATTAAAGTGGAATATGTGTCATTGAGTTATGAAGTTTATATTATGATATTAACATCTTTTATCCGGGAATCTCCACACCTGCAGGAACTTGACATTAAGGTTGGAAATTTCTAATGGCTTTATAATGTTGGACTTACTGTCTAATAATGTTATGTGTTATCCCACACTTTAGTGAATGTGGCGATGGGGAGAATTTTATGGAGGCACAAAGGAGTAGGGGATTGTATTATGCATTTTACACACCAACACCTTAAAGTGTTGAAGCTTTCGGGGTATTATTTGGGCTTTGGTGATATTGAAATCGCGAGTAACATTTGGATGAATTGTGTGGGGCTCCAGAAAATCATCTTTGATCCCCATTTGCAACAATCACATTCTTATTTACGGCCAACACATGAAGATATAGTTAAGGAACAATCCACAAAGAGTCGAGCGAAACAACATCTTGAGCCACATGTACCTAACCACATTGAGTTACTTATTCTTTAACACACTCTATACACCACCCGCCACACCTTTTTTGGGGATGTATTACTAAGTTAGGTCTGTTGTCTTGATTATTTCTTTTTTAGTAGAATATAGTAGTGGGTTGTGATTGTGACTTTTGAATGTCTATATAGTATGTAAATGTGTTGATCTCATGTAACTATTCATGAAAAATCAAACAGTCATACCAAATTCATGTTTTAATGCCATATATATACATACTCTTCCTTTTCACCAATTTTTTTTTTTGGAAGTCTGTTTTGATCTATATCTCGAGAGACAGAAGCAAACAAAATACAAGTTTTTTGCAATATAATTAAAGGATGAAGATGTGTTAATTACTCCTAGAGAAATGACAAATTAAACCTGCCATTAATTCCTCTTAATAAGAAAAGAAGTGTTGTTCCTATCCATGCAAAGTAAACCCAACATCATCATCAAACTTATATGCTCCATCGAAAACAAAATAAACACAAAAGAATAAAAGCAAACAACACTGACAAGTACACCTTCATTTTCAGCAAATACACCCCCAAAATATAACTCACAATTATTTATATTTTGTCATTTTATAACAACTCTGTTTAATTTTCTGACAATTATTTTTTCTCTTTTTCTTTCTCTCATTTCTTTTTTCTCAAACTCCATTCTCTATTTTGTCGTTCTGACTATCTACACATCAATTATGTATATACACGTTTCAGAAAAATATAAACATTATATTGAATTTTACTTAGTCAGTAACAATATCCCAAAACAAACTTATTCTTCATGTTTCTGCTTCAATGGAGAGAAAACTACAGATCTTGCAGTTGGAGACATTGAATGATCATACCATCTGAAATAATTATGGATCTTGCTAGATGGAAAAATAGTAAAAACGAAGGATTCAATAGTGGAAAGAAGAATAAATTTTTTTAAAATTTGGGGAAATGAAGAACAATACTATCCTTCCAATCTCCACAACCAAATTCTAGAATCTTCGTCCAAGCACTTCTGATTTTTAACACCGGACCGTCTCAATTCCGAGTTTGATGGATGTCGATTCCGAGTTTCAACCCGAAAAGGTGAGTTGTCTTCTGGAAAAACTTAATAGATTAAACTTCATTCTTGTTTATTACAATTATTCAAACCCAATAATTCTATATATGTTATGGACATATGTTAAATGTTTTTATATTACTTGCTCATAGCGTGGGAAGGCAGATCAGAGTGAGGATGGATTAAGTGGGTTGTCTGATGATGTTGTAGTGGTTATCCTATCTTTCTTACACGTGCGGGAAGCTGCACGTACCAGTGTTGTTTCGTCTCGCTGGGCCAACTTGTGGAGACATTCCTCGTGTCTCGATTTTAATGATGATGACACGTTGCACAAGATTGCACCACACCACAGGCCACGCACTGTGGAGAGGCGCAAGTATATAAATTGGGTGGACTCGGTAGTCCAATCACACATGGCTCCCACGTTGGATGTATTTAGAATCTGTTTTTATTTTGACAAATCATCCCGCAGGGCTATCATAAGGTGGCTTGAATTTGCCTCTGCAAAAAGAGTTGAGAGGTTGGAGTTGAGCCTTCTAGGATACAGGTACGTCTTCCCTTCGGAGTTACTTAGACGAAGCACTCGTAAAACGCCTTCATTGCTGCATTTTAAGTCTCTCAAAGCTTTGTGTCTCAGAGCTGGTAATGTGAATGCTGAAAATATTGACTTCTTTCTACGTAACTGCCCCTTTCTCGAGCAATTAATTGTCCAAGGCTCGTATAAAATGTCTAATGTTGAAGTTTGTGGCACATCGCTCGCGTTAAAACACCTGGAGATCTTCAACTGCTACCCTTCGGGGTTCACCCTTAAGATTTCAGCTCCAAATCTGGTTTCAATTAAAGTAAAGACATTATCAGGGCTCTTACTTGAGCATGTTCCTATGCTTGTTGAGTTAAATCTTATGTGCGGCTTTCGTGATCTTTATATGCACGAATTAGTTCGTGTACTGGATTGCTGCATTTCCCAATTGGAAATTCTTGCCGTGGATCTGACCGGCTCTCAGGTTAGTTAGATACATATGTTTGTTTTTAGATTAATTTGTATGTTGAATTAATTAATTGATATTTGGTTTTGGCAGGGACTTGAGTTTCACACCCTCCCTGAAATGCCTAAATTGAAGAAGTTGAAAGCGGAATATTCATCGCCGGGTTATTTAAGTCATATTTTGGAATTATCTTTTTTTCTCGAGGCATCACCTCACCTACAAGAACTTGAACTAAAGGTTGGCAATTTTAATTTATGTTATCTAATACTAGTACATTAGTGAAACAAATCTCATGCAAAATGTTTTTTCTTATCCGCTATGCAGTTGATCGGGAGACTTTCATGTAGAGACGAAGGAGGATATGGTTTTATGGATTTTCAACACCACCACCTCAAAGTGTTGAAGCTTTCAGGGTGTGGTCTGGGGGCGAGTGAAATTGAATTCGTGAGAGATCTTTGGGAGATTTGTACGGCGCTAGAGAAAATCATCATTGATCCGTGTTATCAACAATCACATTCTTATGAGCCGCAAGTACTTGAGGATATAGTTAGGGAACGAACCACGAGGAGTTATGCGAAGCAACAACTTGAGTCCCGTGTACCTGATCACATTCAGTTACTTATTCTTTAACTCTCACCCCACCATCTTGCCGTACCATTTTTTGGGTATGTATTCATATGTTTGGACTATTCTCAACATTTTAAATTTATTCTTACTACTCTCTAGAACGAATAGATCCGAAGAAGAGTGGCATTCAAGGCAGAAACATTTTCTACTTGTTTGGAGGTTTTGGAGTAAAGACAGAAATAGTATTCGATGGCAGGGAGAGATTCCGTCGTTGGACGAAAGCTTTTATCTCGTCTGTTTTTTCCTTTTCAAATACTGCTGATTTTATGAGTATTATTGTTGGTTGGAGCTAGGATTATACTTGGTGTTTGATAATTTTGGGTATTTTTATTTTATTGAAAAAGAATACGAGTGCATGTTGTGCACCCTATTAAACTGAAAAGTAAAATAATAAATGAATTAATTTAAAAAAAATTAAAAAAATTTAATAAAATCTAAAAATATTCAAAAATAAATAAATAAAAATAATTAAATAAAAAATTTAAAATTCAATAAAAGAAATAAAACCGTAAAAATATTTTATAAATTTGATAAACTGTAAAAAATATTTAAATTAAAAAAACAATTAAAAAATTAAAAATTCGAATTAATATAAAAAGATAAATAAATTAAAAAATATATATTTAAAAAATCATCTAAATCTTCAAAAATTAATTAATTAAATAAGTTTTGAAGATTTAGTTGAGTTTTTAATATTTTTAAATTTTTTTGTAGGTTTAATTTATTTTTGAAGTTTTTTTTTTTTTTTAAGATTGAATTGATTTTTCTTTCTCTTATTTATTTAGTTTATCAAAATTCTAGATTCATAAATTTTATTTAATTTTGTTTAGATTTAATTAAAAAAACTATTTAATTATTTTGAAATTTTTAATTATTTTGAAATTTTAGTTGATTTTCACAACGTTTTAAATTTTTTAAGTGATTTTTTAAAATATTTTTCAACTTTTATTTATTTTATTTTTTTCGAATGATAATTGTTTTTTAAATTTATATATTTTTAAGATTTATTTAATTTTAATAATGTTATTTTGATTTTTATTTAATTTGTATTTTATTTTAAATGTTAAAGGGTAAATAGAAAAGAATTAGAATATGTTTAGTAGTAAAAATTGAATTTTAAATTTTAAGTTCGAGTCATGGGGAGGGGAAAAGGGATGGGTATTTAACTTGTAATAAAAAAAAAACATTAATTATCCCACGACATGATAATACTACCAGATTTAATTGTGAGAAAGTGTTAGATAATTCAACTATAATTTTAACTTAATTAAATAATTAAAAATATGTTTCTTCCATTTTAAAAAGATAGTCTATTATTTTATTTATTTATTTTAAATTATAATTCACTTTCCTTTTATTTTATTTTAAGATTATTTTTTAAAATAATTGTTAAAATTTGTTAATAATATTATTTATTAAATAAGGATATAACAATAACAAGAAAATTATTTAGTATTAAAATTACTTAAAATTTAAATAAATATTTGGCTACCATACCAAGGTCCTTTTTATATATTATGACGGTTCCAACCTATTTCAAAATCCTTCTCAATTAGCTCAGGACACTGATGGGTGTGAAGCGTGCTGTCATCGAGTATTTTTATTTCTTTTTCATCTTTTAATTTCTAAATCCTAAATTTCAAACTCCATTTTTTTTTTTTCATTTTTTACTGAATTTGAAATAAAAGCAAGTGAGAGTAATTAGAGTGACCATATTGAAAATTATAATTATTCACATGGTTGAAAATTATTCAGACTTTCTTTTTTCTTTTGCATTCTTTTTTCAGACTTTTTTTTTTTAAACCATATTTCAATTATTGATTTTTCATATTGAATTTGTATAATGACGATGAATAGAAACTTATTTTAAAGTAGTTAATTATTATAATTTTTTTCTCCATTTATAATTATTTGGACATGATCATCTACTAACATTTGTGGTGAAAATTAATGGTATGAAACTCTCTAAAATTATCAATTCATATTAAGAATATTTCAAAAACTTATTTTTCTTCTTTCTTTTCTATTCTAGATATTTTTATCATTATTGTAGATTTTTTTGTACATACTCAACATCATTATGGATTTTGTATTTCTTAACCACACATCAGTAAATTGGATGGGGTTTAGGGTTTAGGTCCTTTAGGAATTAAAATAAAGGAAATGATGTAAAAAAAAAAGCTACACAAAAATAATAATTGAGTGATTTTCCCTAATTGTTCAAGGTAAAGTCTAGTATGCACTCGAGTGCATATTATGCACCCTAGTTCAGTTTTACTGACTTACACCTTTTGGTAAATGGTGTTGCACTTTTCAATTATTACTAAAAATATTATTATACAGTTTAATAATTGAAAAGTGCAACATCATTTACCAAAAAGTGTAAGTCAATAAAATTGAAAAGTGCAACATGGACTAGGGTGCATAGCAGACCAACCCATTGTTCAAAGTCAGATATTAGCTTCTTTTTTTTTCTTCAATTTCAAATTAAGGGTGTGAATTAAGAAAATTTTATTTCCATGGCAATATATTGTTGATGTTGATTAAGTATTTTTAATTTGATGGTAGCGTGGTAAGGAATGATGATTGTTTAATTGGGCTGCCTGAGGATGTTGTGGTTTCTATCCTGTCTTCCATACCTTTGAGAGAAGCTGCACGTACTAGTGTCCTTTCGTCGATCGCTGGACAAACTTGTGGAGGCATTCCTTGTGTGTTGTGTCTCGACTTTAATGGTGATGACGCCTAGCAAAACATTGCAGCAGAAAACATGTCGCAACGCAATGTGAAGCCGGGTAAGTTTATAAATTGGGTGAACTCGGTTCTCCAATCACATGCACAAAGCTCTCACATTGGAACAATTCAGAATCTCTTTTGATTCAGACAAATCATCCTGGGATGCAATCACTACATGGCTTCAATTTGCTTTTTCAAGACGAAGAATTCAGAGCTTGGAATTGAGCCTTCAATTTTATGTTCAATATATCGGATCAGATTCTACAGTCAGTTGGGCTTTTGTTCGTTCCTAAATTGAAAACAAAAACATTGATTCTGCACAAAGTTCATGTACTGCATTATTGCTTGTGGAATAGCTTAGATTGAAAACAAAAACATGGTTCAAATACTTTGCACTTTCAATGGCAAGATAAGAAATAAATTTTAATTTAAAACAAAATTTGATTTCGGCATGATTTTATACTTGAATCCAGTCAGTCAATCTCCAGCGACCGAGACTCCAAAATTTGATTTCGACATGATTTTATAGTCAAATACATTCCATTTATAATGAATTGGTTTCACTTTAACCAAAATTCACTCTTAATCATTTAAAAATATAGTCAAATGTATTCCAGAATTTAATCGTAACCTCACAGTTGTAATAAGTGATGATAAAAATAATAGTATATTAATGCCAGAAAGAAGTCGAATAGAATCCAATTAAATTTACAACGAAAAGAACCGTTTCCTTCTCCAACAACTCATCATCCACCAATTCAATAAATAAATTTAAACTCATTGTATAATTTAGAGAGGTGCAGGGGCAGAAGCAGGAACATCACCAACCAAGTCGGCAGCCATGGGACCGGGGGCGGCGCCGTCGCTTCCTCCGCTGCTGAAAAGCTCCAACATCGCCCGGTGGGGATTCACCCTCAACTTCTCACATAGAGCTGGCAAATACACTCCTATATATCCATTTCCAAATATTAAAAAAAATTAGTAAATTAATTGGCAATAATTAAAATCGAAAATAAATGAATAGATAAAAAATTACCTTCGCCAGCGGCGAGGTTGAAATAGAGGTCGACGATGTTAGGGCAATTTTGGTAGCAGGCGGCGGAACAGAGGCGGGAGGTGAAGTTGTCGGTGAAGAACTCGTCGGATGAAATTCCAACGAATTCACGGTCAACGCCGCATGCTTTGACGCATTGATCGGTCTCGATATATCCATTCAATCTCTCCACAACAACCTCGGATGTCTTACACGTGTATTCAAGCCTTCCATTGTTGTTCTTGAACTTCTCCAACACGCACCTTTTCCCCGACGATGCAATCGCAAATGCACACAGGTTCTTTGGTAAATTGTCACAGATCAATTCCGCTGCAATGTATAAATAAACAAATTTCAATTAGAAATATATAATTTTATCAAATTAAGAATGAAATAATATGTGCATGATGATCATAGAAATAAATTAATAATATTGGATGGAAATTATACCTAGAATTCCTTGGAGAAAGAGAGAGGAAGCAAAGAGAATGAATGATAATTTCGTTGAAGAAACCATTCTTTCCTTTAGATGTTGTTGGTTTTCTTTCTTCTTTCTTCTTGGCTTTTTTGGGTTGGTAGAGAATCGATCGGGAACTCTTTATATATATAGGGTAGGGAGGGAAGAGAGGATATTTGGGAAATTTTGAAAATTACAAGTAAATTTAGGAAATATTGTCCGTACATGTAAATTGGAAAAATCTAGATGAAAGTTTGACAAGTTCTTTACTTGTGGAATTTTGGGGGTCATCATGTTAGTCGTTAGACAAGCGTTTATTTATTTATTCTATTTTTGGTTGCTTCTTAATTATTTTGAATATTAGAGTAATTAATTATAGTTGATTTTTATTCGATGAGGTGTTTCATGTTTGGCATTCCATTGACGCCGAACAATTGTAAAATCGCGTTCGTATGTTGGAAATTTCCGACAGCGTTTTCATATTGACGTGGTCTTCTTTATTTTCTCTATTTTTAAGAAGCTTCTTTATTTTTTTTCTAGGGATTGGTCATGTAAGGAATTGAGTTGACTTGGTCAACTTAAATCTTAAATATTCAAAAATATTGTGAACCCTAAATATTCAAGATTACTGTAAATAAAATTTTTGACTTGGTTAATTTTTTTTTTATTATTATTATTTTTTTTTTTGTAATTTTTTTATTGATAATTTTTTTTCGAAATTGTGTGTGTTGAAAAGTGTAAGTTAATATTACTAAAAAGTGTAACACAATATTACTAAAAAGTGTAACACATTTTTTTATTAAAAGTGTAAGTCACTATAATTGAAAAGTGCAACACAACTTTTAATGAAAAGTATAAGTCATTATAACTAGAAAATGCAAGTTAGTATAACTAGAAAGTGCAACACAATATTATTAAAAAGTGCATGTCAATATACTTGAAAAGTGCAACACAATATTTTAATGAAAAGTGTAAGTTATTATAACTGAAAAGTGTAACAAAATACGAGTAAAAAGTGTAACATAACATTACTAAAAAGTGTAAGTCACTATAACTGAACATATTGTTGAAAATTGTAAGTCACTACAACTGAAAAGTGCAACAAAATATGACTAAAAGGTGTAGCATAACATTACTAAAAAGTGTAAGTCAATGTAACTAAAAAATATTGTTGAAAATAGTAAGTCACTACAATTGAAAAGTGCAACAAAATATGTGTAACATAACATCACTAACAAGTGTATGTCATTATAACTGAAATTATTATTGCAAAATAACATGCTAAAAAATTGTAAATTGCATGTTATATGTGAAAATTGTTAGATGTAAGAGTTGAACACTAGACGTCAACATAAAAAAAATTATTTTCAACCGTTTACGCTACGTAAATTATCGTAAATGTTTTTTGCGTATTTTATTTTTATTATCCATCCTACCAATTTTTTAAAATTTACTCAATTCCAGTTTACAAGAGAGCTACCTTTTTTCTAGAGTAACAATTGTTATATATTTGATGGTAGATTTGATATATAATTTTAAAAAAAATCATATGTAAATTGATATCACCTATGCAATTAATTGTATTAAATAAATTACTCTGTATATAATAATGTTAAAATCTATAGTATATTTAAATCGGAAATTATGAAAATGAAACTCTGTATATAATAATGTTAAAATCTATAGTTTAAACTGTATTTTACAGTTTTTAGGCAATTGGAATTATGATAGTCGTCAAACTTTCATTTCTTAAACAACTTTATTTAAAGTACGTGAAATAATTTTATTATATCAATGACTTTTGCAATAAGAAATTTGTGACATCGAGTAAATAATTAGTACATCTATAATAAAAGTTTAAATACATCGAAAATAATATAGTCAAATTGGAAATTAAGTATGAAAATTGAAATTTTGCATGGAAAGAAGAATCCCATTAAAACTGTATTTTACAATTATTAGGCAATTAAACTTTAATTTTTAATCAAATTCAATATTAGCTCGTAATATGCGATTAATAATTTTGAATAAATAATTAGTAACAATAAAGTTTAAATCTATCTAAACATAACATAGTCAAATTGGAAATTAAAGAAAATGAAACTTTGCATTTTATGACAGTCAAACTTTTGTTTCTAATCAACAACCTAATTTAAAGTGAAAATTATTATTTTTTAATTAAAGAAGCATGTTTGTAAATCCATTAAATCTTCTTATTGAAAGTTTAAATGTCTAAAATCACAAATTGAAATTCGATCAGCCAATTTGAAAAGAACTCATTAAAATCAATAATTTTGTTGAAAATTAAAGAAAATATTAATAGATCTGATGTTCAATTTATAAAAAAAAAAAAAATGATTTTATCAGTTGGCAGTTTACGTACCGGGTTTGATTTTTTTTAATGATACGTTAAATTAAAATTGATCAAAAAATATATCAACACATTACATTACAAAAAAAAGGTAAAAAGGTGATGCATTAAATTATTAAAAAAAGGTAAAAAAAGTGATGTATAAAAATTAAAAAGGGTAAAAAAGTGATGTAAAAAAATCATTTAACCCTACAAAATAATACAGGTAATACGTGATACTAGGATTACGTAATCGCAATCCGCCGAAGACTTTGAAGTTGGAATTTCGTCAACGTGCATAAGATCTTCATTTCTCATTACCAAAGTCCAACATGCATGTATACGTAGTTTTAGCATAATTAATTAGTTATCTTTCATTTAAAAATAAATGTTGCCCAAACTATTTGGGTGATTTTATAATCAATGGGGGCATAGAGCAACAATTATTTTATCTTTTTTTTTTTATAGCTAAAAGGAATTATATTAATATTGGGTACAAGAAATACCCGAAGAGGGTACAAGTCTCAATAATTGAGGGAAAGCAGTAAAAGTTATGTTACATGATATCTCAAATTATGCATTTTATTGGGTCAGTCACCCAGGTCCTGAAGGATGAAGTGTCCCTAATAGGGTCTTTGATTGTGATTCAACTCCAAAGTCTTTCTTATCTTCCTAAATCATAAATAAAAAAATAAAAATATTCCCAATTAAAAAATTAATTAAAGAAAAAATGACGGTTTCAATTCCATATTAAATTATTAACTTTCTAATGTATGGTACAGTCCCAAAAATGTTTAATTTTCCACACGTCAACTTGAATAAGTACATAAATGCATTGAATTAATTAACGAGTGAATATCTACGTTCAACTCCCTACAACCCAACTACTAGATGGGCCCCAATTATCACTTCATAAATATGTAATCTCCTACTATCAAATAAGTAAAGCAAAAAATAGTCTTTTTTTTTTTTTTTAAACCTTGAAACTTAATTTACATGTAGTTCTGGTGTAGACTCAAGTTTATATAAAAACTTAAGTTGACCAAGGCAATTTTTTATTTTTTTTTTATTTTGCCTTTTCTGGGTTTTTTTTTTATTTAGCATTTTTGAAGATTTAGATTTTTTTTCCTTTTTTTTTTTCAATACCGATTGATCAAGGAAAAAAATTGAGAAGAGTAGAATGAGACTTTTTTTGAAGAAAAAAAAAAATCATTTTAGATTACATGATGGGGCAACGATTAGAATTTTGGCATGAAATGGGGTGGGTGTATTTTTTACGAGATTTTTTAAAAATTTGTCCAAGGGTATAATTGACATTTCACATATCACTAATTTGTGTAAAAAAAATCTCGGGCGTCCTAATTAAATTGGTGTGTGCATATAACTGTGCCCATTCATTATTGTCCAAATATTATGGCCCATTCCTCCTTTCCTTTGTAAGAATATCCGAATTTCAATGATTCGAGAGGAGGATAAGTGGGACCCAAATTAACAGACAGAAACCGTTACTAGCCTCTCAATTTCTTCACAATAATCTTAGAATTCAAACCAACAAATAAATAAATTAAAAAAAAAATCAAGAAAATGGTAGGTTGAGCAAAATATCGAGAGCTCCAATCCAAAAAAATCAGATAGAAAAGGAAAATACCGAAATTAAGAAAAGAAAAGAAAAGAGCAGCTAATTAGCCATGGTTGCAGCTACGACAACAGCCTCCCATGTCCTGTTTTCCAGCTCCCAATCCATCTCCCGTTTCCATCCAAGCAAACAAACAGCGGCGGCATGCTCCTCCTCCGCCTGGAGATCAAGGCGACAAGTAGCGGGGAGCGGCGGAGGAGTACGGTGCATGGCGGTTGCGGAGGGAGCAGAGACTAAGAAGAAAAAGAAGAGTGGGTACGAAATTGAGACGCTGACAAACTGGCTGTTGAAGCAGGAACAGGTGGGGACCATCGACGCGGAGTTGACGATAGTTCTTTCGAGCATTTCAATGGCGTGTAAGCAAATAGCTTCGTTGGTTCAGAGGGCTAGCATTTCTAACCTTACTGGTGTTCAGGGTGCCGTTAATATACAGGGAGAGGATCAGAAGAAGCTTGATGTTGTCTCCAACGAGGTTTGATTAAATATGGATTAATTGGTATAATGTTGAATATTTGATGGATAATGGATTTAACATGTATCTCGACTTGTTGGGTGTCTTTTATATTGTTGTAATTGTGGTCTATGCATTGTTAAGTTGAATGAAGTAGAAGAATCGTATTTGGGAATTAATATAAATGAATTGATTTCATTCATAAGAAATTGTTTACTTGATGAGTCTTTTTTCACAAAGGGTAAAGTTGAGAATTCATCCTACGGGGGATCATTGAATGATGAAAAGAGTGTTGTGAATGTAGGTGTTCTCGAATTGCTTGAGGTCAAGTGGAAGGACAGGGATCATAGCTTCAGAGGAGGAGGATGTTCCAGTGGCCGTGGAGGAAAGTTATTCCGGCAACTACATTGTCGTATTCGACCCTCTTGACGGATCCTCCAACATTGATGCAGCCGTCTCAACAGGCTCCATCTTCGGAATATACAGCCCCAACGACGAGTGTCTTGCTGATATTGAAGCAGATACCACTGTATGAATGAATATACAACCTTTTTTCCATTTTTTATGGCTAAGATTAAAATGAAATTTTACATATGTTCCTATTTTGCAGCTTGACAACGCTATGCAAAAGTGTATTGTGAACGTTTGTCAGCCAGGTAACAACCTCCTAGCCGCGGGTTACTGCATGTACTCAAGCTCAGTGATATTTGTCATCACAATAGGCAAAGGTGTATATGCCTTCACCTTAGATCCTATGTTTGGAGAATTTGTTCTTACACAAGAACAGGTTCAAATACCTAAGTCCGGGAAGATCTACTCCTTCAACGAAGGCAACTACCAATTGTGGGACGACAATTTGAAGAAGTACATCGATGATCTTAAGGATCCCGGCCCTAGTGGGAAGCCTTACTCTTCTCGTTATATCGGAAGTTTGGTTGGCGATTTTCATAGAACTTTGTTGTATGGTGGGATATATGGTTATCCTAGGGACAAAAAGAGTAAGAATGGGAAGTTAAGGCTGTTGTATGAATGTGCTCCAATGAGCTTTATAGTTGAACAAGCTGGTGGGAAAGGGTCTGATGGCAAAAACAGAGTTCTTGATATTCAGCCAACAGAGGTGAGTTAGTTAATAGTTATGATTATGGCAATAGTTTTTTTTTTTTTTTAATGATAATAGATTGATTATGATTTTGATGTTTTATTTGGTGTTTTTGTTGTGTTTGTGGGCAGATACATCAGCGAGTTCCATTGTACATTGGAAGTGTGGATGAGGTGGACAAATTGGAGAAATATTTAGCTTAGAAGAAGATTGTAAATGTGCATAACTTTTATGAACATAAGCGCATAAGCAATCTTGTTGTAATTTATCTTTCAACAAGTAACTTGTGCTAGCAATTGGCGAATTCTGTAAAATTTTGAAAAATGAATGACAAATTACAGTTTTTTCAATCTCGTGTTTTATTATCATACTTGTAGTATGATATTGATAAAGTTAAGAGGAAATTATGCAAACCCATCCTTCTATAATTATATGGGGATCCTTCGATTCTCTTGTTCAAGTGTAAATCAAAAGAATATGCAAATGACATTTTTTCATGTTTTTTAAACGAATTGAACCCTTCTCTCAATAGAATATGTTTATTGATTCTCATGTTCGAGTGTAAATCAAAGAATGTGCAAAGAACATTTTTCTATGTTTTTAAACTAATTGAACCATACACTCAACAGAATAGGTTTGTTTTTATTTCTTTTTTCAATCTATTGTTTTATCTATAATAAAATTGAGGATTTCTTTGAAGAACAAATACCGGAGCAAAGGACATGTTCTTTTTCCTTTTCTTTTTTTTTTGTAAATAATTATAAAAAATGCCCACAGAAAATAAAACTTCCGACCTGCCGGATTCGAACCAGCGACCTAAGGATATGCTGCAAACCAACTACAGTCCTCCGCTCTACCAACTGAGCTAAGGTCGGTTTTGCTTAATTTCTTACATGTTATATATATAATATAAATATATTAAATTATAAAGAAAAAAAACAAATTAAGCATGTGATATTCCTAGTCCTACACATGAGATTGAAGTAAAACCATGTGAACAGAAAATTACTGCTACTTTGGACCAACTAAAAAGTCCTCAAAAAAAAAAAAAAAAAAAAAAAAAAAAAAAAAAAGTCCTCATCCTTCATTGAATAGAAATTACTTTTATCTTTTCATGCACTGACAATTAGATTTTCCCTGACGAACCATCTTCACACAATTGGCAAACGGAGAAGATTAGATAACCAAGTCTAGAGAGAGAGAGAGAGAAGGAGAGAGAATGGCTGCGGCAGCTCCCAAGTTACGGCTCAGCTTAGCCTCTCCTTCCATCCACCGCCTATCTCCCTCCCATCTCCACCGTCACCGCCGCTATCCGAATCCCACCGCCACATTCAGCCCCAAAATAAGTTGCAAAGCCGTCGAAATTGAAACCCCCGCCCCCGTAGCAGCAAAGAGCAATATAAAAAGAAACAGATACGACATCGAAAACTTAACAACATGGCTTTTGAAACAAGAACAAGCAGGTCATATAGATGCTGAACTCACCATTGTTCTCTCCAGCATTTCATTAGCCTGCAAACAGATTGCTTCGTTGCTTCAGAGATCAAGCATCATCAATCTCACCGGAGCTCACGGCACCATCAATATCCAAGGCGAACAACAGAAAAAACTCGATGTCATCGCCAATGAGGTCCGTTTTGAATTTTGTCATTTTGATTGTCTCAAATGATTCCATTTTTATTTATTTAGACTTTTATTGGTATATTACAGATATTTAGCAGCTGTTTGAGGTCTACAGGGCGAACAGGGATAATTGCATCAGAAGAAGAGGATGTACCAGTTGCAGTTGAAGAGACTTATTCTGGAAACTACATTGTAGTATTTGATCCTATTGATGGCTCAGCTAATATTGACACTAGCATGACAACAGGGTCAATATTTGGAATTTATGGCCCGGATAAGCAATGCCTCTTTGACATAGATGATGATTCTACGGTAACTTCTCCCAACACCATACTATTTAACTCTTACATAATTGCTCATCATATTATCAAGTGCTCAGTTTTCTACATTTTTTGATTGATTTTGTCCTTGCTCGAAAAGCTTGATCAAGAAAACGAGAAGTGTATAATCAGCGTTTGCCAGCCGGGGAGCAACCTACTGGCTGCAGGATACTGCTTGTACTCGAGTTCAGTGGTTTTCACACTCTCGATTGGGAGAGGAGTGTATATTTTCACCCTAGATCCTATGTATGGAGAATTTGTTCTAACACATGAAAACATCAAGATTCCTAGTTTGTCTAGAATCTACTCATTCAATGAAGGTAACTATGATTTGTTTGATGAGAAGCTGAAGAAGTACCTGGATGACTTGAGAAAACCAGGCCCCAATGGGAAGCCCTATTCAGCCCGTTACATAGGTTGTTTGGTTGGTGAGATACACAGAACGTTGCTCGTGGGTGGTGTTTATGGAAATCCTGACAATAAAAATTGCAAGAATGGTAATCTGAGGCTGTTGTATGAATGTGCACCAATGAGCTATTTGGTTGAACAAGCTGGAGGAAAGGCAATTGATGGAAAGCAAAGAATACTAGATATCAAACCTGATCAGGTAAAATGTTTACAAGCTTTATGCATTAATTACGTAAGTCCTAGAGCAGATAAATTGCAAATAAAGATGGTTTCTGTGTTTGCAGATTCATCAGCGTACACCAATATTCATCGGAAGCCCAGGTGAAATTGGGAAGCTACAGACATACTTGACCGAAAAGTAATGAGAATTCAATCAAATCCGAAGAAGAAATTTCATATTAATTAATGTTCTTGAATATTGTTATCCTATACATCCTTGTTAAGATCTAGTAGACTCAGATATCAGATCTATGAATAGTTCTAATGCATTTACAAAATGCAGTCTAATAATTTAGAACCGGATAAAATAGTGAAAATATCATTGGTAGTCCTCAAAAAACAGCTATTCAATGCCTATCCGTAAGTTCACCAACATGTCTTCTCAGGTCTATCAGACATTCTTCTGTTTCATGTTGCTGGTCTTCTTTTAACTGTAAGAAAAATAAAATTTTACTTAAACCAAAGTGGTCCATCTTGATCAGACATAGATGAATGGAATTAGGATTTGAACTTTACCAGGACTGACAATTGCAAATTTAGTGACAGAACGCATAGCTGCAACAGAATCTGTACCTGCTAAAAACGCGTAAAAACAAACTTCAGGATTTCGTGGTAGAAACATAAGACATCACAAACTGCAAAATTTCAAGTTCTTACCAACTAAATTCATGTCTCTTTCACCATGATATCCAGTCATGGTTGATTGAAACTCTGATGTAAATTGTGAAGCACTCATTTCAAAATTTCCTGTTTGAGGAGGTGACCTGAAATTCAACTCACAAAGGTTAGTTTATTCAAAAAAATACTAACATTTTAGATAGTGAAGAGTATTCATAGAGAAGCCAGTATAATTACCCTGAACAACAATCTGGAGAAGAATCGAGCACTTGCGTTGAAGATAAAGCCATATCTTCACTTCCGATATCAAAATCAAGTAAAAACTCCGAAAGGTTGAAGTCAAAACCTAAAGAATCCAAATTGGGAAAATCCAAGCCAAGAATATCACCTTCTTTCTCAGATTCAGAGGTCGAGTTACCATCAGTAGTTTGATTCTCTGTGATCATAGGCATTTCAGAAGCATCAAAATCTAGCCTTCCTCTAACATGGTCCTTAATGTTAGACCTCTTCAAGTTTGTCTTAAGAGGCGAGCAAGTTGAGATGTGGTTTTTCTCTATTGAATAATAAGATATCTGCTTGTTAGGGCTGACTCGAATAGTCTCTGAAGAAATGATAGTGCGATTAGCTGACATAATTTGTTGAGGAGTAGTGTCTTTGTTAGATGTAGCGGTTGAATAATTTCCAATTGGAGAAATAGATTTCTCAGCTTGGGAAGAAGATGCTCGTGGAGGTGTTTTAGGGACAGATGAGTTATTTCTTGGGCTTTCTTGGTTGAACAGACACTTAACAACGTTGGATGCTTGCACCGGTGTTCCATTGGGGACATTATCACAGCCAGATGATGCAGCCACAGAGTTCATCACCGATTTATCTTGGTTTCTTTCTGCATTGCTTGATTGTGTAACTAAGTTCACATCTGCAAAAAGAATAGAAGCATATTAGGAAGATTTCAAGGACAAGCAGTAAGCTAAGCTGTTTCCTAAAAATAATAGTATACCTTTTGGCTGTGAGCATCTTCGCGGTCTCTTAGAAAGGCCATTGGAGGCAGCTTTAAGTTCTTTTCTTTTTCCAGTTGCTTGATTTGTGATTGGAGTGGAGATATTTGTTTGATCCTTTTGTGTGGTAGTTGGCCTGGACGTGGACATCATAGCTGGAGTGTTGTACATAGGATAGTAGCCTGAATATCATGGATGCAGATGTTACAACAAACGAAGTTATCAATATCAAGAATACTCGTTCAAATTTCTGAAGCATTTCTCAGACAACACATTCAACTTTATTGAACTATAAATTAATACTCCGTATACATTATATCAAATCTGGTAACTACATCACTTGTCGAATAACCTAATCTAACAAGTTGTTATTCAGTGATTAAGCTTGCCCTTCGTGACATCTCCAGTGATTAATGAAGTTATGACGTTTTTTCTCCTCAAAAACATAAAGAAAGCAGCTCAAGAAACATTTCACTGGCAATACAGATCGTGGTCTCTAGATTTTCTATGATCAGACTCACAGTGGATCTTAGTAATTATAAATAACTGCAGTAATTCTGAACATCCGTGATTAATTTACCTCACATTCTTCCAAACAATTTCCGCAGCAAAAGGATAGGGTAAATAACCGACAAATGCAATTAATTTGTATGCAAAATGCAGAAATTGAAATAACTAGGGCAAAATTAGTTACCTGCCAGCCGCCCAACCGAAACTTCAGTCTGAGAAGCAAGAGCTCCCGACGCAGCAGGAGGCAACGGCGGAGGAGGGGTAACACCGCCACTTCCGGTGGCGTTGTACGCATTCATGACACCTTGCATACCGCTAAGTAAATTCTGCACCCGCAGCTTCTCCTGTTCCAAACGGTGTCGTTCCTGATCCACCCACACTTTCTGCTCCTTCAGCGTTATGTACTCGTCCAAAATCGCCGCCAAAGTCAACAAGCTCTTTGGAGCCTGAAGAAATTAGCAAACATACATAAACATACAGAAAAAAACATCACAGATCTTCAGCTAAAAACAAGAAAGAAACTCGAAATTACCTCTTGGACTGGGGATTTGGCAATGAGACTGGACGCCTCAGATCGGAAATTGGAGCGTGTATGGTTGTAGCCATTGTCGGAAAGGTACCTATCGACGATGAAGGCAATCTGAACAGGGGTTACTTTCCCTTTGCCGACGAATTCTTGTTTCTTAGATTTGCTTTGCTTCGCCATTTTTCGTTAGAATTTTCGTGAATGGCGGAAATAGATCCAAGGAGTAGAAATGGGAGGGGAGAGTGAGGATATTGAATAGTGGAAGAGGGAAATGAAAAGGGAGGGGGGAGGAGAGAACGCGGGAGCATTTTAAAAATTTTGGAGGTAAGTAAGCAATTACAATGTTTGTTTTAGCGGTCAAATTAAAATGAGTTTCCCTCCTTAGATCCACTTACCCGATTCGAAATTTATTAGTCAGCCTGTCATTACTCCATTTTCAATTTTCATTACATTACTAAATATCTCCACACCTAATATCTAATTTATTATTTTCATTATAGTAAGTATTTAATTAGTTATTACTATTTTAAAAATGGCTGTAAAATAAAAAAAAAAGTATATTAATAAATGTCGTTTCTTAATAAGTACAAACGGTCTCATACAATTCAATATATGTGATAGGAATTTATTTCAAATAAATTTTTATCTAAATAAAATGGTTAAATATAATTATGATGTTATCAAATAAAGTTCGCGATTTATTCATTATTCAGGACTCAACTCGAAAAATATTTGTTTGAACTCGTTTATTATTGTTCGTCAATAAAAATAAATAAACTCAAACTCAATGATATTTAGTTAGTGAGCTCCTGAGTTAATTTATATTAATTATAATGAATTGTGAGTTTAATTTATCATTTTCACACTTTTAAATATAAAAACCTGTAATTACATTTATTTAATTGAATAAAATTATAGAAATTTGCTCATATATATATAATTTTTAGAAATATATCATTTTATTTTATAAATAATTAAAATTAATATTAAAAAACACTCGTAGATGTTTGATAATTAAGTTCATGCTCGACTCGATTATATGCAAGTTAAGCTCAAACACTTAATATATTATATATCTCATCAAAGTTGTTTAATCGGAAAGGCATAAGTGACGGCGTGGGTTATATGCCCCTCCATGAATGTTAGATGCACTCTCCCGATACATGCACCCCCCTCAAAATACACGTAAGATAGATGTACTCCCTTCAAATTACCTAGTCCCTCTGTTCGCTCATAAGCTTCCCTCTACTTTTTGGTACAGAGATTAAGAAAAATGATTAAATAATAGATATAGTACAAGTGATGTGATTGGAAGAAGGAGAGAGATAGAGAGAAAAAGTAAAATACAAAGTGATGTGTAAGAAAAAATACTTATCAAAAAGGGTATGAGAAGCTTATAGACGGACGGACCAAAATGGTAAAATGGGAAGCTTATAGACGGACGGATGGAGTATTATACATTTTTATCTTAAAATTTACTACGATAAACATAAAACCCATTTTCCCTCTTCTGAATAAATTTTGGATTGGGTGGCCATAGACGGCTGCTGCAGGAGGAGGTAGGCGATGGCTGTTGGGGGCGGCAGCTGGTGAAAAATTAGGGTTAGGATTTTAAGGGGAAGTGTATGTATCTAAAAATGTCTATCGGTCTGGCCTTAGCCCTATAGGGCCAGGCCTACAGGGTTATGAGCTAAACGGGTTAGAGCCTTAACCGGTTCATATTTAACGGGCCTACAATTGTTGGGACCTAACCCTAGCGGGCCACGGGCTACAATAATTTTTTTTCTTTTAAAATTAAAGGTCTCAATTGGCACGTCCAACAAACAAATAAAATAGAAAAATACATAATTAGTTAATGATCCGTAAATGAGAAAAAAAAAGTATAATTTAAACACAATTCTAGAACTCGTTGGTCCTTAATATGACCAAATAAAACTAAACAAATATTATAATCTAATAAAAAATAGTAATAATGACTAATGTATGGTAATGGGCTTCTTAATGATTATAGTTATTGGTCAAATGACCCAAAATTTGTTATTAGGTTATTTATTAAAAAAAAAAAAAAAAGGTAACAATACGGGCTAGCGGGCTGGCCCGGTTTAGCCCACGTGCTAACCGGTACGGGTAAAAAAAGTCCGGTTTTAAACGGGCCTATAATTTATGAACCCTAATCCTGTATTTTTCAGGGTTAAACAGGTCAGTCCGGCCCGGATAAACATCTCTGTATGTATCTGTAATATTTAAATAAAATGGAAAATATAATTTTTTACACACACATACTGTATTTAATTAATAAATGAAGGGGGGAGTGTATCTAATATAGTTGGAGGGGTCGTGTGTGTATTTAATTAATAAATAAAGGTGGGGAGTGTATCTAATATAGTTGGAGGGGCATATAACTCAAGCCATAAGTAATAGATCCAGTCCAGTTGAAGGTGGGGCGGTAGATTCAAATATTATGGGCCGATCCAGAAGGAATTAATGGCCCAATAAGAAGTTACTGGCAATGGCAACATTATCCACAACCAAAAACTACTACTCCACTAGAGAAAATCACAGAATCATCGGAGCTGCAAAAGACGAAGGCGAAGATGAAGCAAGGAATTCTCCCGTTGAGTAACTGCCCAATGCCATACACCACATTCCACCCATTCCCTTTCTCCACAACTCTCAAACCTAGATTTCCCAAACCTAATTTCTCGACAATCACAGTTACGCTCAATTCAGTAGAAGAAAGTCCGCTGACGGGCCGAGAGAGAAGGCAGATGAGGAACGCCAGGAGAGAGAGTCAGCCCGCTTCCAACTGGAGGGAAGAGGTTGAGATGAGGCTTATTAAGAAGCCAAAGAAACGCTACGCCTCTTGGACGGAAGAGCTGAATTTGGATACTCTCGCTACCCTCGGGCCCCAATGGTGGGGCGTCCGAGTTTCTAGAGTTTCGGGCCACGAAACTGCCGAAAGGATGGCCCGTGCACTGGCTCGAAGCTTCCCTGATATTGATTTCAAGGTAGCCTTAGCGTTGTTCGAAATTCGAATTGAACTGAAACTCAGAAAAATGGTTGAAATTGATTGCTTCAGCCTTCAAGTATGTCCGCATTGCTTCATTTTCATAGACTAATTCGCAAGTTTAGTGCTACATAGTGGAATACGTGCCAAATTTCTTAATTAATGCAAAGGATTAAGGTTTTGCGAGTTTTATTTGTTACCGTGATTGATCCAGCTTGAGGATTAATCTTGAGTAGCATTGTTATTTTCCAACCCCAGAAATTAATCTTGATCTTATCATTGGACATTTAATACGGAGTATTATCTAATTGGCCATCAGCTGAATAGAATCTGCTTACTAGGTGAAGAATTACTGTAGTTTGTTTAGTCTTAAGAAATGATGTGCAACCTTTTAAACTTGTATGATTACAGTTATATAAGTAATTTGTATACAAAATTAAGGGCTACAATTAACTAAATGTAGAACAACTATTAAGAGATGTTTTGAGGCTACTCATGATTATTTGTTTAGTGGAGTTCAATTATTTCGTGGCTTAATAGAGGTAACTGATGTTTTGATCTACTTATATCTCGATTGATCAAAGCTTGATTTGGCGCTAATATTGCAGCAAACATGTTTCTAGTTAAAGGTTCACTCAGTTGCTTATCGGTTTCTAGTATTCGTTAAAATGGTGTATCCGTGTATGTGCCAAATATGAGCAGTATAAAGTTTGATTTTAATCTGTTCTTCTCATTACCCCATAATGGTGATCTGCAGGTTTATATTCCATCAGTCCAAATCAAGAGAAAATTAAAGAATGGCACCCTGTCTATAAAACCAAAACCACTGTTTCCTGGATGTGTGTTTCTGAGGAGTCTAATGAACAAGGAGTTACATGACTTCATAAGAGAATGTGATGGGGTTGGAGGCTTTATTGGATCCAAGGTTGGAAATACGTAAGAGTCTGTTTTTTTATGCATCCAATGAATGTAGGATTTTTTTTATGTTCAGATTCTTTGCTATCTATGAAAAATTGGAATTTTAATGAAAACTCTTTCAAGTATCATGCTTGTAAATTGACCGCCAATATGGAGTTCCTTTAATGTATTAGTTATCAGAAGTTTTACATTACCTTACCGACCATGGATTTCCCTATCAAAAAACCATCTAGAAAGCTCTATCATCACTTGTTATTTATGATAAGTCTTTTTACTCGTTCAGAAAGCGGCAGATTAATAAACCTAGGCCAGTAGATGAAGCTGACATTGAAGCAATGTATAAGCAAGCAAAGGATGAGCAGGAGAAAGCTGATCAAGAATTTGAAGAGCAACAAAAGAATGAAGCTTTGAATTCTAAGAAAGTAGGTGTAGACGCACTTCTGGTTGCAAAGACAAGCGCCTTGAAAAATCCTGGAGGTCGAGGAAGAAAAGCTGGAAAGGCCACATCCTTGAAACTTGGCTCAACGGTACAAGTTGCATCTGGGGCATTTGCTGGATTTTCGGGGACTCTGAAGAAGCTTGATGGCAAAACTGGGCTGGTATGCACTCTTGATCTGATCCTGTGTTTTGTACATGAAGATAGGTGTCGTTTCGAACGTAGAATCCTTCCATGTATCCCACTTAATAGAATCAAGATTTAAAAAATATTAAATGTAGAGAAAAAACAAAACCAAAGGGGAATATGTTTACTGATCTCTTAGAAAATGCTAAATTTCAAGCTGTCTTAAATTACCTTGCTTCTATTTGCTTGTAGTGAATAAGCTAGAAAATATAGGGATAAAAGCAACCTATTGGCATGCTGTGGCAATGAGTTAACTTCACTTCAGCAATCAAACCCTATTGAGTTTTAGTGTGATTCTTGGTCCATCCTATATCCTCATTTTTATTACATTCCTTGCAGGCAACTGTTGGATTTACACTGTTTGGGAAGGAAACTTTAGCAGATATCGATGCCAAGGAAATTCTTACCGAGATGAATTAGCACATAACTGAAGCAGATAAGCTAGATATGATGGACAGGAACAGGTATCTCTAAACATTACGTGAGATCCCTAAGGTTACTGGAGAATATTCAATGGACAAGAAACATTCCCGTAGATGTTTTCTGCCTGGAGGATTAAAGCTTCTCCATCCGGTATGGCACTAAAATAGCTACCATGAACAGGTTTATGATGCTCTGAATCGAGAGACAGGTGATATTATTTAATTTTCCCTCGGAGATGTATGTTAGTGTGATTAATATCTACCTGATCCAATTTTTCTAAGATAATATAGGAAGGGGATTGGAGATAATTTGCATACTCTCTTAGATGTTGTAAATGAGGAGGCAATGGTAGATTTATAAATATTTATGAGTTGGAAATAATTCAGTACTTTATATGTTAAAACCATAGTTGTGCAACACTTTGTGTCTCTCAGGCGATGACTCGTGTGGTTTAATATTATTAGTTATAATACAATAGTATAATAGGAGTATAAGCTATCTTCATAATAAGATTTAATTCTCTTTAATTTTTGCAGCTTGTATCTATCAGGTGATGCTTTGTGTAATTAGTCTTCAGGACCCCTTTGCATTTTATGTGAACCTTATACTTTTAGTAATCATGGTTAAAATTTAGTATTTTTTAGTAAATAAATAATAGCTTTGACTTAATTGCAATTTTAATCAAACCTTTGAATAATTGTAAAAAAAAAATCACAGCTTTAACACTTGGATAGTTGGATTGCAATTGGAGCTCCGGGCAATTCCAAAACAACATCGTTTGACTGGCATATTGTCTTCAATTCTTCATCATCACTGTGCTGCCATATCATCAAATTAATGCTAGAGATATTAATTTATGATCTGGAAAAAAATAAAACGGTTGACATGCACTTGCAGACTGAAGTTTGTAATATTCAAGTGAATAAAGGTTTGGGTACTACCTGAAGACCGATGCACCAGTTTCTTTTTAAGGGATGCTTCAGGCTTTAGTTATTGTTGTCAAGACTTGATTTTGCAATCTTATTTAGGTGTTGTTTGCATTAGAATCACTTATTTTCAAAGCTCCCCCTCACCACTTTTAAATAAAAAGTGATTTTGAAAGCTGCTAGTTGAATTTGCAAGCACTCTCTTAATGTAAAAGTCATTATAGCATTGTGTTATTTGAAAGTTACATTGTTGTGGAAAAACAAAAAAATGATTCATGGACTACGAGTTGAGGATGAAATTGTAGAGAATGGACAGTACGACTATGAACAACCACCTGATACTTTATTTTTGTAATTATGTAAAAGTTTGGTAAAATTACAATTAAGATGAAAGTTTTGATTTTTACAAAGTAGGCAGTTTGGGTTGTTCGGCGGCCTATTGGGCTAATGGGCTGGCCCAAATTGTTTTTGGATCAATATTTTTTTGGGCGCGGCTAAAGGCACCCGGCGTTCCTATGAGTACACCCAGACGATGAGGACACACGCCATTCGGATGAGGACACCCACCTGGAAAAGCCAAAAATACCCTTAACCATTTTCGCACTCCATTCCCTCCCTCCCTTCTCTCCCTCCCTTCTCTCGATTGGGTACACCCACCCCTCCATTTTCGCACCATTTTCGCAGCACTCCACTCCCACTCCACTCCCACTCCATTTTCGCACCACTCCCACTGTCCACTACCTACACGCGACGTCGAAGAAGAGAAAGAGAGAGCACCGTTCTCCCCCACTCCATTTTCGCACCTCTTGCAGCGTTTTTTTTTTTTCATTTTGAAAAAATGGGTAAAGGTTAGTTTTTCTTGCTTATATTTGAGAAGAAGAGTAGGACGCATATTTAATTTATGTTTTGTTGGTTGAAACATTGATTTTATTGTTGTAGGGTTTAGGTTTTGTTTTTTGAATTTGGGGTTAATTCATGCATGTGTTGATTTAGGTTGATTTTTTGTGTTATAATCATGTTTATGTGTAGAATGTATTAATTTTTGATGTGTTAGGATGAAAATAAACAAATGGGCATCTAATTGGCATGGTTTAGGAAGAAATGAAACGGTTTAGGAAAAATTGAACGAATTTTGACTGGTTTTTCGAACATGGAGGACATGTCCGGGACAAATTTTTGAACATGGCTTATTTGTTGGGAACTAATTTTTGAACATTGGTGTCATGTTGGGAACTAATTTTCGAACATTGGTGTCATGTTGGGAACTAATTTTCGAACATTGGTCTCATGTTGGGAACTAATTTTCGAACATTGGTGTCATGTTGGGAACTAATTTTCGAACATTGGGCATATGTTCGAAAATTTATTCCCAACAGATGGTTTTGGGTTTTAAATTCGACCAAGTAAAACTCGCGGAACTAAATTTCGAACATTGGCCCAGTGTTGGGAACTTTTTTTCGAACATAAGCCCAATGTTCGAAAATTTGTTCGTTATAGAGAGTTTTGGGTTTGAAATTCGACCAAGTAAAACTCGCGGAACTAAATTTCGAACATTGGCCCAATGTTGGGAACTTTTTTTCGAACATAAGAGATATGTTCGAAAAAAAGTTCAAAACAAAAGAGATTTGTCCCAGTCTTTTTTTCGGACAACACATCAATGTCCGAAAAAAAAACACGAACATAGTCGTCTTCTTCGCAAAACCAGTCGCGAAAAGGGGTTTTTTTTTTAAAAATGACCAAATGCAATACATAATGTCAAAATGTATGTCCTAAATGCATATTATTTCAATTACATACCACTATAGAGTCATAAGATGCAAAAAAAACAAGCATAAACACCAACACAAACACACAAAAACCCTAAATATAAAAACTCTTTCACTTTCGAAAAAAAAACTTTCAAAACATGATAAATAACTTGCAAATGAGTCTTTGGCACCACCACTCGTAGTTATTGCATCATAATCGACCATTTTCGACCCCATCTTAGCTCTAAAAATCGAAATTGCAGAACTGGAAATTTTGGAATTGAGAGTTGTGATGACTCTCTGCATTCCCGCGATTTAGAAAGGAGGTGGGTGTACTCATCCGGGGATTTTTTTAAAAATATACAGAAGGGGTAAAAACGTCATTTCGCTGCACCCTTTTCACAAAAAAAAAATTACCTGGGTGTACTCATAGGAATCCTGGGTGCCTTTAGCCGCGCCCTATTTTTTTACCACGTTCTATTCATATCTCTAGAATTAAAAAATTATAACTATCCAGTTTGATTCAATCATGTAGTTGCTCGTGATGCTTGCGTTGGATGTGTATAGGGCACTCTTTCTTATAGTTAGGGGGGCAAAAACTCTAGAAAGCCCATTAATAAAAGTGACAATATATAGCCGTACAACATTGTAATTGTAATGATTATGGGATATGATCACTTATTACATACTCCATAATCTTTATTAAGATTTAAGATGAACATCCATCATTTTGTACAGTGGGGATTAGTAGGTCGATGATCTATAAGTAGGTAGCTAGCTGGATACCTTTTGACGAGCATGATGACCACCTCAACTTTCAATTAGATAGATTGGGACATGTCAATGTGAATCGTACCCCTACATTCCAACTTGGACTCACTTCACCACAAAAATTGAATCTAAATTAGATAACTTACGTAACATTGGTTAATTAGAAATTTACCATGAGTAGGTCATGAGTTTACTCTTCACTAAAACCTTTAATTATCTTGATTTGATTGTGAAATTTATCTTAAGTTTCACTCACATGCACTAAATTAGTAAATGTTTGTGAATGTGAATGTGTGGTAGATATTTTAATCGATCTACTTCATCAAGATTGAATTCAGAATAAAATGAAACTAATGATATTTTTTTGTGGATGATAGAGTTTTCAATAATGTGACAAATCAAATTATATGCATAACACAAGTGTGGGGGACCAAAATTACAGAACTTTTTAATTACTTAGCATTAGCTATATATATATATCTCATAAATGGCATTTATTGGTGTGGATGATCGTATGAGATAGGACATGGACAATTTGTACTCTGTTACCAAACATTGAAGACCCAATTTGGTAGAAGGGGGTGGGTCTCATGAGTATGTGTAATATTTAATGCAATGCATCATAAGACTTTACATTTTGAATAAGGACATATTTATATATACTTCTCTCACATGCTGCATTCTTCATTCACAGTCTTCGTGTATGTAGATTTTAATGTCTTTAGTCTTTATATATAAGGGCTCGTCCGCATGGTGAGTTTAGAGGGTAGGTTAGGTGTATAAATCTACCACAATTCACCATAATCAATGGGTTTACACACCTAATCTAACCTCTAAACCCACCAAGCAAATGAAGTCTAAAGGTTTGTAGTGTAGTCCACCGAATATAATCTGTGATGGTTCATACCCCACAATGAAATGAATTCATGAATTCGTCTGATTTTAAACTTAAATATGAGATCAAAAATTCCCAATTGAATAATAGCATGAATTTCAAGTGTATGGGTTATAAACTTATAAAATACAGTGTCTTAGAGCCTATAAGATTAATTCTAGGTGTCATTTAAAAAATAATTCTTTAAGAATATTTAGATATACAAAAATTTATATGATACTTAACTGGCACTCATAGAAGTATTATTTTTTTTAAATGAACAAAACATGAACAAATCTCCTGGTTGTGACGTCCGCTTGACTTAATTACGTACTAATAAGTTTTTTATTCATATACAGATAATATGAAATATATAATGATAAATATTACTAGTACATATAAAAAATATGAGTCGTGATGCGTTAAAAAATGACACACGATGATAATCAATCTTTTACCTAGGACCAAGAAACTAGAGAGATTTTCGCGCATGGAGACTCTGACGCTCAAGTCATAATCGAATGTCTCAAGAAAACGAAGAGGATGATCATAATCTAAAGAAAGTCCTCCCGATCAGTGTATTTTAGTATAATTCAGGTATTCGAGGATCGCTGAAAAATAAGACTAAGTATATTTTACAGTCAATATATGTTAATTCGTTCTTCTGTGTGTTAAGTGTGTGTTTGTTGGTAAGATATCTAATAATGATCACTATAAATGCTACCTTGATGAGAAGGGTTATCAACTTTCTCTTTTTTTCAACCGCCGAAGTCCCTAGCTTGGATCATGGGCCTATTCAACCTTATCTTTCCATTTTCAGCACCGAGAATTTATGGGTCAACCTTAAATCCTAGTCGGTCTTCTACCCAACCCAATCCTCTCACCTGCATAAATATCGGGATTCAAACCTCTGGGGCCTGGCGAGGCTCATTCAGCTCACAGCTCTGAAAGCCCAACAATTCTTCTAGAATCATGGATGAGCACGCTACTAGCTTTCTCAGGTTTTTTCTTACCTTCATCCTGTCCAAATCGTTAAGTTTTCATTATATTCGACTTGATTCATGGCCCAATACATCGATATATGAGCTACTTGTGAGTCCATCAACACAATAATAAGATAAATGATTAAATACATATAAAACTCTTATGAAATAATCGATGACTAATAAAATATACAACTCATCTTATTTTCTTGTGTCACCTTCTCATAGGATGATATATTTTATCCACGTATGAGGACCATGTCAAGTAGTTGATACAAAAGAAGAGTATTAATTGTAATCTAAACAATATTAGTGTTTTTTTAATATACAATTAATTCTTAATTATTTTTCATCATATGAACTAATAATTTTTACTATAATATGGATACATTTTGAACATAGAAAAAAAATATAAAAACATTTCAATTGAATTTTTTGGTCAACATTTAATTAAAATTGAGTTACACAGCCAAATGTTACACCAAATGAATTGAACCATTCACACATGTTTATGTGAGATTATACCTAGAAAAATACTTTATTTTAAAATTATCAGTCTCGAAACATAAAAGAATAATTGTAAACTTTTATGTTGAGAATGAATTAAAAGTGTATGGAAAATGAAATGTGAAAATTGAACGGGCGAAAACCGTAAATACAGCAGTGTATTGATATTGACTGAATATACAGGATGTTGGGAGGCAAATGCAATGGAGTGTGTAAGAGCAAGACAGGGAAAGTTCGTTAAACAAATCAGTGAGATGTCCTCTTCTACTTCAGGGCCCACTTGTCAAGCTGTCATCTCTGTATAAAGTGTATGTGTGTGAATTCTCTTAATTAATACACAAGTCTCACAACCTTGGAGATATACATAGATATTTGCTTGTATGGAGAGCCGTTGTATAATTCAAGAAGACAAAAGAGCACGCGGTTATTATATCATTTTTTTTTTTTTTTTTCTGAAAAGATTAACTAATAATTAAAGGAAAAGTAATTCTGATGATTAGAGTAATCACAAAGACGCAGCACTGCACATGTTTGTTTCCTGTCGGATGGATGAATCACTTCGAAGTGGGTGAAAATCTACGGTCATGAGGAATCTTCTTCTTTTTTATTTTTGGAACAAGGAAAATTGATACTACTTTGAATGTTTATATAAACAATACGGAGTAGGAGTAGTATTTTTTGTGCATTAATTTGGGTCTTTTAATTATTGCATTTAGTGTTTAATTTGTTTATTACTATAAATCCTTAGAGTATCAACAAAATGTCCTCTCTTATTCTTTTTCATGGCTTAATCAAGTAAAGTTGACCAATGATGTTAAAGTTAATTAGTAATCTAGTATAATGGTGTGGACATCAAGTGTAAATTATGTGGAAAGGCTGAGGAGAGTAATATGCATCTATTGTTGGGATGTGAATTTGCAAAAGCTATTTGGTGGAAATGTTTTAATTGGTTAAAGGTTAGTACAATTTGGAAGGAAGATGCTAGGAGTCATATGAGAGATATAAAATTGTAAAAAATTGAGATACTTTTTCGGGGAGATATCAAATTTTTAAAAAATTGTGAAAAACATTACTCTGTAAAATAAATATTTGGTCATGGTTGGAAGCTCGTGAGTCTCTTTCACAAAATGCATCAATATAAATATGTTTAGACGATCCTTATCTTTGTTTAAAAGAAAATCTATAAGCTTCAAGTTTGTGGTCTTAACTAACACATAGTACTTTATATCTTGCAATATGTTGAATACCCATGTACTATGACTAATACAAGTCTCATTTTTCAATGTTTAAAAAAAAAATTATGATTCAATCATTTGACTGAAGCTGATAATTTTGGGGCAAAATCATATTATACATTTTCAGATTTTCATGTATGATGATTGATGATGAGTAGCGTTACTTGCCAAATCCTCTCAATTGGTCAATACTACTGTTTTGTAGAGATGTCACGTCATGGAGTATTGGCGTTTCAAATTATACTACTGTTTTTCTTTTTAGAGCATTCAAAAAAAAAAACTATTTTTATGTAATAGTTTTATTCCTTGTATTATCTGACAGAAATATACAAAATAAAGAAAGAAAATACAAGCACTAAAGAGCAAAATATGGAGGGGAAGAGGACCACCATTGCAAATCCAGAAAACTGAAGGGCGTAATCGTAAAG
The DNA here is from genome assembly GCA_963675135.1 of Galeopsis tetrahit. Lineage (NCBI taxonomy): Eukaryota > Viridiplantae > Streptophyta > Magnoliopsida > Lamiales > Lamiaceae > Galeopsis > Galeopsis tetrahit. The sequence goes on from OY776129.1 coordinate 73,953,874, forward strand.
AATCTCTCAAACTATATTATATTCCCTCACTCAGCAACCACTGAGAAAGTAAAGCAAAATAGACAGTGTAGCAGAAACAAGTAAAACCGTATTTAATTTTCACAACCTCCGAGCTCCACCACCACCACCACCATCCCTTGCCCATTTCCCCAACCTCTCAAACCCTAGAAAAATTCTTTTAAAATTGCACTCCAATTTAATTCACTCGATGGAGTTTTCCAAGAAACCCTTCTTGTAAATCCAGAATAAAAGACAAAAGAGCCCCAAATTCTTGCCCAAAAACTCAGATCAAATATGGCGGCGCTTTCATCTTCCAGGTATTTCTTGGCATTCCTTCTGCTGAATCTTTACACCAAAGCTATGAATGCAAACCCAAACTTAACATTTTCTTTCAAGAATTTTGGTAAAGATTCAAACTTTGAGTCACAGTTTGCTCTGTTTGGTGACGCTAAGGCTGCTAGTGATAACACATCTGTTCAAATTTCTGGTTCTAGCGGTGGGAGGCTCATTTGTAAGAAACCCTTTAGTATTGTGGAGAGAAAGTCGAGAAAGATTGTGTCTTTTTCAAATTATTTTGTGTTTTCCATGTCCAAGGAAATTGGGGATGGCTTTTGCTTTGTAATGCTCCCTTTTGGGTATCCCTTGGATGTTTTTGATAATGGCTCTATGGGATTGCTGGGAGAGAGAAAAATGAAGTTTCTTGCAGTTGAATTTGATACTTTCATTGATAAGAAGTATGATGATGTGAATGATAATCATGTCGGCTTAGATATTGACGGCTTTGTCTCTGTTAAAGTGAGCAATGTTTCTTCTATCAATTTGGTGCTTAATAGTGGTGTGAAGTTACAAACTTGGATTGATTATGAAGCAAGTGGTAAAAGATTTGAGGTGAGGTTGAGTAAGTTTGGTGAAATTAGGCCACTTGATCCCTTGCTCTCTTACCCTATTGATTTGTCTAAAATGTGGGAAGACGAGAATATTACCCTGGGATTGAGCTCTTATAGTCGGAACTCTTCTCAAAAGAGCAATGTTTATTCATGGAGTTTTAAGACAAGAACCATGCCTCATTGGATGCATTCGCAACCTATGAATCCAGAGGGCTTTGTTGCAAGGGGAGACGAAGTGGAAGTTCATAAACGAAGCCATTGTGCCATAAGAATTCTCGTTGCGTTGATCTTTGGCACTTGTTGTGGAGCAATTGGGGCGTTCTTCGTACTGTTTCTATGGGCTATGTTTGGGAATAGGCGCCCGATTGTGCCAGAGGAATTTGCAGTGCAACCTAAGGAGTTGGAGTACAAAAAGTTTGGTGTGTCTGTAGAAAAATCCATCGAAGATGGTAAGAATTAGGTGGTTAAGTTTGTTGATTAGATGAAGGGGTGTGTCTTCTTTTGTATATCCTCTCGATTTTTAGTACTTGAATGTTCGTTCTCGTTTGGCATGGTGCTGTAATTTAGTGATCAGTCATTGCAATGTGGTTTTGTCATATCCTATATTCCATATGTTGTGATCATTAAACTACAGCTTCATTGTGAGAAGCTACGGTTCCTCACGTTTCATCTATTATGAAATTGTTTGATGAAGTTGCGTTAGATTATGAAATTGATAGTATCTCCAAGTAGTTCCAAATCTTTTCGTGTCCATTTTACTTGTCATAGTGCATTGGTACTGATGTACAACTGTATGTTGAATTCTAAGGTTGTTTCATTGTTTGTTTGAATGGTTTGGGAGAATAAATAGAGAATGATGTAATGTATCTTGTCACGAGAAAAATATGATTGAAATTATTGCTGTCCAGAGATATAATATCTTTCACATGAAGTTCGTTCAGTTTTTAATTCATTTACAAGAAAAAACTTATATAGACCCATGTATAATGTATTTATGATTTGTGGGGTAGGATCAATGGAGTTCATGAATTTTAGATTTGCAATCCAGGTTTATAGTACAACCTTTTTGTTTTAGTGATACATGCAAATTCATAAAAGTTAACTTAATTGGTTTCACGACAACAAATATACGATAAAAACTTGTATGAACTAGTTCACAAATCTAAAATTCGTGAACTACATGTTTTTATTAGATCTATTTTGCAAATGAATTGAAAGTAATTCATGTTAACTAAATTCAAGCAAGTGTTACTTATAGTTAAAACATGTACAATATATATCTGGATATGATATTGTATGGGGGTACAAGTTACTCACTACTACAACCCTTCAAAAAAAAAAAAAAAAGTCACTACTACAAGCTCTTTTGGAAATCATACCCAAACATACCTTCTCTTCCTTACATATAGTATTAAAGAAAAAAGAACTCCTAATTTCCTTTCATTAATTTGAAGTTTTCAAATGCGGCTTTTTTTTTTTTCTTTCAAAATTCTCCATAAATGTAAAGTTATACTCATTTCTTTTAATTTTATTATTCCTATTTTCTTTTTATTGGTCAATTTCATTATTCTTATTCAATTTTGATAAATAATATTATTCATACTATTTTATCTCTACCGTCCAACCATTACTTATTTATTTAAATTGTCGTTCACTTTATTTATAAATAATTATTTTATTTACACATGAACTCCAAATACCCCCACTATATTCCAAACTCATATATTCAATTTTCATTATTCTTATTCAATTTTTATAAATAATATTATTCATACAACTTTATCTCTACCATCCAACCATCACTTATTTACTTAAATTATCGTTCACTTTATTTATAAATAATTATTTTATTTATACATGAACTCCAAATACCCCCTATATTCAAAATTTATATATTTTATATATAAACTAATCAATAAATGACAATATAGATTAATTTTTTGATAAAAACACAATAACTTAGTAATTCTCAAAGAGGATTATAACTTATAAGAGTTCTCAAAACAAAAAAGTCCGGCCCAGCTGTATTGCCTAACCCAAGCATTTTGTCAAAACATTTATAAAACGGGCGCGGCTAAAGGCACCGGCTTTCCTATGAGTACACCCAGGGGATGAGAACACACACAAATTGGATGAGGACACCCATCTGAAAAACTCAAAATTACCCTTTTCTCCATTAAAACTCTAAACTCAATGCTTTCTCTTCTCATTCAACAGAACACCCACCTTCCACCTCCCAACTCCATTTTCGCCACCCCGTCGCGCCGCTGCCCTCCCCGTCGCGCCGCCCTCCCCATCTCCACCGCCCCTCGTTCGCGGCCGCCCCCTCCTTCCCAAAGTCGCGGCCGTTGCCCTCCCTCCTCCCCACAGACGCGGCTGCCGCCCTCCCTCCTCCCCACAGTCGCGGCCGCCGCCCTCCCTTCTCCCCACAGACGCGGCGGCCGCCGCCGCTAACAGGTAAGTTTAGGTCTGAAAAATTAGGGTTTTCTGGGAAAAAAATTAGGATTTTTTTTTAAGATTGAGAATTATTTTCGAACATAGTGCATTTGTTTTGGAAAAAAATTCGAACAACATGAGTTTGTTTTGGAAAAAATTTCGAACAAGATGTTCGATTTTTTTTTCGGACAAATTTAAGTTGTTTTGAATTTTTTTTCGAACATATTGTGTTTGTTTTTAAAACAATTTCGAACAACTTGAGTTTGTTTTGGAAAAAATTTCGAACAAGATGTTCGATCTTTTTTTCGAACAAATTTGAGTTGTTTTGGAATTTTTTTCGAAAATATTGAATTTGTTTTGATTTTTTTTTCGAACATGTTTAGTTTGTTTTATAAAAAATTTCGAACACGTTTGTTTTGGAAATTTTTTCGAACAGTTGGTGTTTTGTATTAATTTTTGTTGCAATTTTGGAGTTTTTTTTTGTTGAATGATGGTGGAGGTGGTGGTGGTGAAATAGAATAGGTGGGTGTACTCATTTTCATTTTTTTCATAAATTTTACCTTAGGGGTATATGGGACATTTCACATGTTCTGAAAGTTTAAAAAAATGTTTGGTGGGTGTACTCATAGGAAATCCGGGTGCCTTTAGCCGCGTTCTTATAAAATTAGGCCGCTCAACCCAATGGGCTGCAGAAAGCCCATAATAAATTCTCAAGGCGACGTCGTAGCACTATTGCGTGCTAGGGTTCTACATCTTCCCCTTTTAATAGCCACTCTCAGGGCTCTCAAATTATCTACCCGGTTTTAGCTGAAAGATCTACACCTTGCGTCTTAAAAATCATTTCACTGATTCTGCAATTCTCTCTTCTCATTTGATTTTCTTCTGCTTTAGTTTTCCTTTCGAATTGGATCGATGATGCATTGTTGAAAAAACTGCGTTATCTATCTGATGCTTCCAATTTGGAACTGAAGATACTAATTTAATCCTGAGATCCCGATATTATTTTTCGTCTTTTTCCCTTTTTGTTTTGATGAAACATATGTTTTTCAGACCAGTGGATGAGCACCAATGATGAGGTAAACTCAAAATTGTTATCCTTGCACTTTGATTCATAATGAAGAAAACTAATGGGGAATTTTCACTCTGAGATGCTTACCCCTTATCCGTTCTATTTAATTTATCCTTTCGTAATTTGTATTGTTATTTGTCACTGTGTAGATGATATGGTGTGGGTTGATTTTCGTAGATTTGATGTCAATTGATTGTTTTTTAAAATTAAATTTATTCATTCTTCTAATAACATTTTTAATTTATTGCATTATCAGTTTCATGTATAAACAAATTCATATTTCTTTAACCCTGAAACAATTTGTATTTCGATTTTTTAAATGCTTTTTAGCTCCACTAAACAGATTATTGGCGAAGTGACGATAAAATTCATGTCTATTGACAAAACTGATCTTAAGATGTCAAAAGTGAATCCCGACAGGTTCTGATCGCCTTTTATTTATTTAAATTCCTTGTCTTTTTTAATTTGTGGAAATCAAGTATTTTTTTAATTTGGAATTATGAATTATTATGGGGTATATGATGAATTTGTTATGTGTAAATGGGTAATTTGCATCTGAATTTAACCATGATGCTAATATCACCTTGGAGAACTGATGCCCTACTCCAATTTCTAATTTGTTTTCTGTTTGACTAACCGTTTTAAGGATTTGAAAAAATTGTATAAGTCTTTTGTTCATTGTTTGTTATAACGAGATTAGGTTATTCATGTGCTATAAAGATCTATTCGGGGTGAAACGTTTAATTTGATTCTTTTTTTTTTTGATTTGCGCATAGCAAAATGATGAAAATCTTATAATCCGAATTCCAATGTGGAAACACATGTTATTATGGTCTTCAAAGTTCTCTGATTACTTTGCTGCTAATTCTTCCTCATTTGGTTTTTCAGCAGTTTGTACGCTTAGTTAGCTAAATTTATGTTTAGTTTTCCTTTCGAATTGGATCGATGATGCATTGTTGAAAAACTGCGTTATCTATCTGATGCTTCCAATTTGGAACTGAAGATATTAATTTAATCCTGAGATCCCGAATTTGTTTTTCGTCTTTTTTTGAGCACCAGTGATCAGGTAAACTCAAAATTGTTATCCTTGCACTTGATTGAAAATGAAGAAATCCATATTTTAATATGCTTCTTTGCTCCACTAAGCATGTTGTTGGCGAAGTGACGATAAAATTCATGTCTATTGACAAAACTGATCTTGTGATGTCAAAAGTGAATCCCGACAGGTTCTGATCGTCTTTTATTTATTTAAATTCCTCGCGTTTTTTAATTTAACGAAATCCAGTGTTTTTTAATTTGGAATTATGAATGGTTATGGGGTATATGATGAATTTGTTATGTGTAAATGGGTAATTTGCATCTGAATTTAACCATGATGCTAAATCACCTTGGAGAACTGATGCCCTACTCCAATTTCTAATTTGTTTTCTGTTTAACAAAACCATTTTGTTGATAAAGGATTTGAAAAAAATGTATAATTCGAGTTATCATGGTATTGCAGGATTCATTAATTTTAAAGTCTTTAGTTGAATGTTTTCTTATTTAGAGATTCTTATATGAATCTTTTTATTAAGCCATTGATCCTAAACCCTGAACTCTATCACAAAGACTGCAACTTATTTTTAGTATTTGTCTATTTTAGAAGAAGATGAGCGGCGGGGTTAGGGTTAAAGGTATGGTTTTGAAACGTTTATTTGGGATTTTGTTTTCATGATTCAAACTCTTTCGTTTCACTTTTATCGAAAGACATTTAATTAGATTTTTTTTGTTTAGCGGTGAGCAAAATGATGAAAACCTTATAATTCGAATTCCAATGTGGAAACACATATTATTATGGTCTTCAAAGTTCTCTGATTACTTTGCGGCTAATTCTTCAAATTTATGTTCTTCCTTTGGTTTTATAAGAGTTTGTTTACTTAATTAGCTAAATTTATGTTTCTCTATTGTCGTTTAGTTTTATTCATATTTTTTACAAATTCTTTAAAAATTGCCTTCCACTCTTGGAAAAGCGCAGATGGGAATCGAAGAATGTCCTAAATGTTTGTTCAAGTGAACTGCAACGTTGTATCTATAAAACAGGGAAGACGGGTGTTTTTTAACTGAGTTTGATATGGGGTGTTTTTCCAGCTTCGGATCATCGAAGAAAAAAGTCTTTTAGGTGTGTTAGTACAGATTTTTTACAAAAGAGAAATTAGTCTCATTTATTTTTTATTCTTTTTTCATAAAATGTAGTTTCATACGAAACAATCACCACTACCACTTAATTATTTAAATTTTATTCACAAACAATTAATTTATTGACAATTAATACCACAATAACCTACATAATAAAATATTTGTATAATTAATTTTTTGAATAAGTGTAAACTTTAGTTTAGATTAATGAACAGGTAAACAAAAAATGAGTAGGATGAGAAAATAATTTTTTTTTGTGCAAGTGTTTCACACATAATATTCACTGTAGGTTTTATGTTTTATTTAAAAAATTATTTGACTAAATAATTAGAGTTGCTCACGGTTCAAAAACCGTCAGTTTCAATTGGACTATCTTGAAAAGGTTGAACTTTGGACAGTGAAAAAGACACGAAAAATCCTAATGTTCAACACAAAAAAATCCACAAAAAAGAAAAGATGATGAAAACTATTGAGAATTGAGTATCGGCTCCTCCAATTTTCCTAAATACTCCGGCGGCGGCGGCACACCTCCATCTGACATGCCCCAAATCAACTATGTTCAGCCGTTGCACAAGAATTTCAACGAGTAGCTAAGAAGCAGAGGCAAGACAACTTGGTTGGGTATATAAAAAAATCTTAAACTGCCTGTTCTAACCGTGAAATCGGCAGTCCTAAAACTAACCGTGAAATTGACAGTCCTAAAACTAGTGAAGGACAAACCGAACTGGTTTGGAATAGTTTGGGCAACTCTAAGAACAATATTTGTGCAAAATATGTTTTAATCATAAGTCGGGCTAATTATAACAATAGAGAATAAATATTTTACCCTAATTAAATATAGAAATATTTTATATAATTTTTTTTGAAAGTTGTAAACCATAAGTCGGGCTAATTATAACAATAGAGAATAAATATGAAAAATACAATATTTTAATAAATTAATTCGGATAACTGTTTATTAAATAAAGTTCGAATATATAATAGTCTATTGTTTGTAATTCTCATTTACTTCCTCATATTAGAATAAATGAAAATCGTGATGCCCTGGTAGAATTAGAAAATCGTGGCGTAACCAGTTCCACAATCGTCGTATTGTTTCCTCGCCATTCGTTTTGTAAAATCAACGGTCAAACAATTTCCCGATAACTCCTTCCCCAAGCAAATTCCCACTTCTCAACCCCTGCAACTGAATTATTTCCTATATACATGCTTTAAATCTTTATTCTAAGAACAAGCGAATAATCTCCTTTCAATTAACCAATTATCCTCAATCAATTTTCAAAATGGGAATGGTGTTTGGTAAAATAGGTGTGGAATCTCCGAAACACGAAGTAATCGCCTCCACTGACGATTACGAGGTCAGGAAATACCCACCCTCCGTCGTCGCCGAAATAACCTACCGCCCCTCCGATTTCAATTCCGACAAGGACGCCGGATTCAAAATCCTCGCCGGCTACATCGGAGCTTTCGGCAATCCGCAGAACAAAAGCCCTGAAAAAATTGCGATGACGGCTCCGGTGATAACCAAAACGTCGTCGTCTGAGAAAATTGCGATGACTGTGCCTGTGGTGACGAAAAGCGGCGGAGAGGAGGTGACTATGGGGTTTATACTGCCGACGAAGTACGTGAAGGCGGAAGAGGCGCCGCAGCCGGTGGATGAGAGGGTGGTGATTAGGGAGGAGGGGGAGAAGAAGTACGGAGTGGTGAGGTTTAGTGGGGTGGCGCGTGAGGATGTGGTGGCGAAGAAGGTGGAGGAATTGGGGAAATGGTTGGAGGGAGATGGGTATAAGGTGGTGGGGGATTTTGTGTTGGCGAGGTATAATCCGCCGTGGACTCTGCCGCCGTTTAGGATTAATGAGGTTATGATTCCGGTGGAGTGAATTTCCGGATTTGTGGAAGTTTTACAGTAAACAGTCGTCCTTAAATAGTGTGATTTTCTTTTGAGATTAAATTGGAAAAAATGTATGTGATGATTATATGAAATGTAATTTGTGGATGTTATAGTTTATATTTTTTGTATAATATATTCTGGATAGGAAATTTAATTTGATATGGAATTTTTGTCACATGAATTAAAGGAACAACCGACCTAAATCGTGCTCCTCAGCCCATGCTAGTATTCTTCTATACTTGATTCAATATAAAATAAGACAAATTCCTATTTGCACCCAGTTGATGGTTTACTTCAAATGTGATTTTTTCAGGTTTTACTATAATGCATGTGAAGGGTTAAATCACTGTTTAAATATTAATAATTTTTTAAATGGTAGCCCTTAAAAAGATTGAGTTTTATTTTAAAAGTAGGAAAATAAAGGTTTACTGGGACTTCAATTGCACGGATATTTCAATTGTTTAGATAGGTGTCAATAATAATGGATATCTATTGAATTTAGTTTTTTTTTTCAAGAAAGTCGAAATATGTCTTTATTGAAATCGTTTGAGCTCAATTTCAATCGTAAGAGATAGTAGAGTGGACCGCTCTTTGCGCTAGATTACGTGCTTTCTTATTTTTAGAGCGACGCAGGTGAATTTGCACACAACAAATTCCTGTGATTCCCGTTGAATTCGATAGGCAATACTCGTCTCCGGCCCTTTACGCACAATAATTTCCGAGAGACTCCTAGGTATAGTTGATGTCCCTGAGTGAGACGCATATTCAGGGTGTTTCGAATGTCTCGCTTATTTTGAGCTGAGGTATTCGAACTAAAGAGAATCGAAGATTTATGTAGGTTGATCACTTGCCCCGAGGCCTTTTCGTATTGGCCAAGAAGATTTCAAATGGTCAGCCCATATTCCGCTTTGGCTTTGAAGAAGATGACAATGTCGTCCAAAAAAAACAAATGTGAGATCATATGAGTGCCACGTGCCATTCTCAAGCCTTCCAAACTACCCTCTCTAACCTTCACATTAATACACGATGACAAACCTTGTGCACACAACACAAAGAGATAAGGGGTCCCCTCGTCTCAACCCCCTAGTAGGTACAACCTCCCCATAAACCGAATTGTTCACTAAGAACGAGAATTGGACTGTTGAAACACATCGCATAATAAGCTGCACAATTTTATGAGGAAACCCCATCTTAAGCATCTGAGCTTGAAGAAATGGCCACTCAATACGATCATAAGTATTACTCATATCCAACTAGGGTTGTAAACGAATCGAATAATTTTGTTCGATTCGGTATTCGTATTTGAAATTTTATGATTCGAATTCGAATACAAATATTTTTTTTGATTCGATTAATGAACGAATACAAATACAAAATTATAATATTCGATTCGATATTCGTAAGTATTCGATTATATTTATAATATATATACATAAATATATTTGTCTCATGTCCTATAATATTATTTAAATTATTATTTTAAAAAAATTCTCCATAAATTTTCGAATCGAATAGTTTCAAGTCAAATCGAATAGTATCGAATATGAATCAATTTCAATTCGAATACTTGAAAAATAAAATTTAAAATATGTATTAAAAAATTCGAATCGAATCGAATACCGAATCAAATTTATTATTAGAAAATTAAACGAATACAAATACTTGAATATTTTCACGAATCGAATACTGCAGTATTCGCTTCGATTCGTTTACAACCCTATATCCAACTTTGCCAAATATAGAAAATATTATGAAATACTTCCTCCATCTCATAAAAAAAATTCATATCTAGATAAGCACTTGAAATATAGGTGAAATATTAGTAGTATTAAATTTAAAAAAAAAATCTCCTCCTTTTCATAATAAGTTTGATAGATAGATAATCACATATATTAACTTAGTGTAAAGTTTATAGGAATATGAAAATGATTTTGAACATTAATTATTTATCAAAAGGATATAAAAGCATAACAAGGGACCATTTAGTTTTCTTTTTGGTTCTATTAAATTAGATTTAAATACCATATTTTAATTAATTTTATTTGAGTATTTTGTTAATGAATTTTTTAGTTATTAAATTTTGGTGGGCTTTCATATTTATGGGTCAATGACAATGTGTACAGCTTGGGTTATAAGGCCACAGTTATACGCGCACACAGTTTTATTAAGAACACCCACCAATTATTTTTTTACAAATCATGAAATGTAAAATGTCAGTTCTACTCTTGACTAAAATTTAAAAAAAATCTCATAATAAGTACACCCACTCCCATTTTATGACGAAATTCTAATAGTCTCCAAACCGTGTAATCCAAAACCAATTTTTTCAAAATAAACATTTTCATTAAGCGAGTGGGTGTCCTCACTCAATAATGGCGTGTGTGTATAACCGTGGCCGGGTTATAAACCTACCATCTGACCCATGTATGAAGTGGGCTATATATATCATGAAGGCCTACGCTATTTGTTCCTTCGTTTTCTAACTCACTCCCAAAAAAATTTACTCCCTCACAAAGAGATAACTACATTTTATTTTACACACAAATTAAGAAAAATAAATAAATGTACTTAAGTTTAACTAATATTTTACCCTTAAAATTTCATATTTCAAAATTTGTTTGTTAAGCATTAATTACTATTATTAATTGAAACATAAAAAAAAATAAAAAATGTAGCTATCAGTATTAAATAAAAACTGCACAAAAAAGGATTACATTACTCTTTTATAAATTTACATAAAATATAACTCAATCCACCCTTCATGTTCTTTAAAAAAAGAATTGTAAACACATAAATTAAAAAAAAAAAAAAAAAAAACTATAAAAATCAGCCACAAATTTTACAAAGATAATAATTCAGAAACCTGATTTCGAAAAGGAAACCCGAAAAATTACCAAACTTAGGGTGGGTGTGAGGGAGATGAAGGGGAAGAGAGGGTAAAATTAGGGCTTATGAGGAAGAGGGTAATTTTGGAAGATAAAGGGGGTGAACACAACCGATGGGTGATTACAAAAAAAGAGGGGGGCCAAATAACCGTGGCCTATCTTCAAAGTTGAAACCAAGAATCACCTTGTAATTGGATCAACCCCAAAATTTATCTTGTAATTGATTTGTGGGTGCCAATTAGCCTTCGGTTCCATATTTCGACTGATTTATGTAAAATTTATATAAATGTCCACTGTTCAATTATAAATAAATTTAGAACTCTACTCGATTCTAATTTAATCAACTTAGTTCTTATTTGATACCTTGAAAGGTAGATTAATTCAATTTCGTCACTTATAAAATATTTAATAACTAAAATTAAGAATAAATTATGTTTATCAATCTGTAAAATTTAAATATCATTTGATTTTAGCTATCAAACAAGACCATAGAATAATATATCTCCTACCGGCTACCGTCATACATGATATTTTATTTTGACAGTTTATATAAATTTAGAGCTCAACTCGAGTTAATTCAATCAACTTAGATAATTATACGTGAGAAAAATTAGGCAGACATTAAGTGCACCATTCAATTTAATTACATTTTTAAACTATAATGATTTATTTATTAAAATGTATTAGTTGATCACAATTAAATATTTTCACATAAACATACTATTAATTAGTTGTTTTTATTAAAAAAAAAAATCTATTACAAGGTACTATTGATTCCATAAGGCTCCATTTGGATGGATGGATTTGATCTATGGATTTTAAATTCACAATTCAAATCCATTTAACTTGTTTGGATTATGAATGTATTTCAAATCCTTAGATTTTTGTCCACACACTTTTTAGTTAAAATTGAGAGGACTTCAAATTCTTACTAAAACCATGTCATTGAAATTCATATATTTTTAAATCATTTCATTCGAAATAACTACTCAAATCAAATCCCCTCATCCAAACACAACCTAAAAGAACCATTTATAATATTAACAAAATAATCATGTTTTTTTAGCTAATCATGTTTTTCTAAATTGATAAATATGTTATTGTAATGGGTACGTCTCAAATTGGCCAAACTTATTTAAAATCCTACCTTACATGTACTAATGGTTAGGTATTAACTTGAATAGACTATATAGATATTTTGATTATTTAAAAAAAAAATTCATCCCTCCCTATCATTCAAACCATAGCCTTAATTTTAACCATGAACTCAACATTGTATGTAAATATGTGATGGTGTTCTAATTACTTAACTTATCCCACTTAATTAAATATTTTGAGTATTTAAAATTAGAGATATGCACACACATGTTTCATTTTCTTATTTCAATATTGTCATGTACACACAATAAAAAAAAAATATTAATGTGTATGTTTTAAAATACAAAGTAAAATAAGAAAAAGAAACCCATTCCCATTCTTATACCAAAGCAACATAGTTTTATTATAATCATGATGATATACAAGGAAACAAGATAACATCCTCCATATGGCGGTGGAAACTATACCAACGGTCTAATCTATATTCTTTTATATTATTATAGCATGGTGTATATTTCAAAAAGATAAAAAAAACTAAATATATATATAATAAAATGGTTTACTCTAGTATGCACTCGAGTACCATGTCATTTGTTTATTTTGTTGGCCTTTGTTGTCATTTTTATTCCCCCGCTTGGCCTTTGTTGCCATGATGGCCCAGGCCCAATAAGCAAATTCTTATTTTTATTCATCGCTGTTTTTTTTTTTTTTTGTTAATTAAAAAAATGGATAGAGAGAATTTGATGTACATCAATCTTAAAAAATCTTACCCCCATCATTTAGACTACTAAAATACTTATTAAAATATTGAGTTTTTTTAATATGTATATTATAATAAAATGTGGAGAGAATAATGTTTGAACCATTTAATTCGTACTAAAAAAATATACACATTCTTCATTTAAATTTAAACTTTTATTCAATAAAAAGTGTAAAACAATATTACTAAAAAATGTAAATCGATATAACAGAAAAGTGCAACACAATATTTACTTAAAATATAAGTTAGTACAACTAAAAAGTGAAACGTGCAAGTCAGTATAATTGAAAAGTGCAAAAGAATACGGAGCATTAATAACAAGTGTAAGCCAATATAACTAAAAAGTGCAACACAATATTAATAAAAGTGTAAGTCAATATAACTAAAAAGTGTAAGTCAATATAACTAAAAAGTGTAAGTCAATATAATTGAAAAGTGCAACACAATATTATAAAAACGTGCCAGTCAGTATAACTTAAAAGTGCAACACAATATTACTAAAAAGTGTAAGTCAATATTACTGAAAAGTGCAACACAATATTATAAAAAAATGCAAGTCAATATAACTGAAAAGTGCAACACAATATTACTAAAAAGTGTAAATCCTTATATTTTTAGTAGAAAGTGCAAGTTTATATTTAGTAGAAAGTGAAAAGTGCAAGTTTATACTCTGTATTTAGTAGAAAGTGTTGCTCATATTTTTATTTACTCCTTTTGGTAAGTACTTTTTCTTACACTTCACTTTATATTTTATTTTTTCTCTCTATCTCTCTCCTCCTTCCAATCACATCACTTGTACTATATCTATTATTTAATCACTTTTCTTAATCTCTGTGCCAAAAAGTAGCGGGAAGCTTATAGGCGGACGGAGGGAGTATTTATTAATGTTACACATTTTTATTAGGTACTACTTGAAATTTTATAATTATTAATGTTACACCTTTATTAATTAGTACTTGTACTCTTTCAATCAAGAAATATAAGTGATAAAAAAAAAATTAAAAATATTTATATTACACATTTACAAAGTTGCACTTTTAATATTATTCATGTTACACCTTTGTCAATTAATAGCTGCACTTTCATAATCTAGGAAAATAGGTGCTAATTTTTTTTTCAATTTTTTTTTATTAATGTTACATATTTTATTAGTTACTACTTGCACGGAAATCTAAGTGAAGAAGTGCCACTGGGCCACAAGTTAACTTATGTGATAAAGTTATTGTAACTAATAAATAAACAGTTAATGGACTTGAGTGCACAACATGCACTCGAGTCCATACTAGACCTACCCTAATAAAATAAACCGATTGAGTATGATCAATTCTCCTGATAAAAGTTACTCCCTCCGTCCCATAATAACTTTCACACTTTCCTTTTTAGGACGTTCCACAATAACTTTCACACCCTTAAAATGGAAAATCCTTTATAAACTCCACCCTCACAATATCCTCAATTTTACACAAATGCCATTACTTTTTCTCCACACATACACAAAAGTCAACTCATTTATTTACTTTATACATAAAAGTTTACAAAATTACCCCTCAAAACTCCACTCATTATTACACTTTCTTAATATTTGTGCCCATCTACCTATGAAAATTAACATGGGACGGAGGGAGTATGTTAAAGTACAATATTTATGCTAAAGAAAATTGCAATTTAGCATCAGATTAAAAAAAAAGCAAACTAATTATATCAAAGTGAGCATCATTTTGTGTAACATGATTGCCGATTATGCATTGTTTACACCATAAAGTTGCCTGTTTAGCAAACTCCTAAAAATGTTTCTATCTTTATTTCCCAAAAATTCCTCGTTGGTAGTACGGCAATTTAGCTTTTAGTGATTACAAAATGCGTTGAGTTAGGCTTTTTCTATCTTATTTTGGCCTTTTAACATCCACCTGTCATTCTCTTCTTTTTCTCGTGATTCAATTATTGATAATAATTTCATCACCATCAAATATGTCATTCTCTCTCCTATTTGCCTCTATTTCCATCTTTCTAAGCTTAAATTAGAATTTAAAAAAAAAATTTGCCAACTAAAATGGAGAAAATATATGATAAAGAACAAGCCTAGAAAAAATAAACCATAAAGATTCTCTTTAGGTGGTTGTCTGTATCCAAATTTATATATATAGAAAGATAGATGAATTGAATATAATACGCGTTTTGGGGGCTCTCTCTTTCCCTGGCCTGTTTTCACGTTAATATTAGGCCAGCATTTAATTATATTATACATGTAGGATTTTAAAAGGAGTAAGACCCGTAACGAAATCATATGATATGAACTACTTAGTATCATTATGATTTGAGTATAAAACAATCTTCCGTACATTAGTTGCATTACGTGATTTGAGCAACAAGGGTGAAACGTAACATCAATTTTAACTGAAACATGACACTAATTCTAACTGAAACGTATAAGTTAATGCATCAAAATAATATATCACAAATTATGTATACTTGAAATGTATAAAGAATACATATGGAGTAGGTGCACGAATTTTAGGTGCATATACTAGATCGACTTTTACCTTAGAAGTTGAGTTTTATGTGTAATTTAAAGTAATTCATAAACACAACAAACTATTTGACGAGTAGATCAATTCATTTGTTTCACTTTTATATTTCACTTATTATTGTTTCATCTTATTAAATCTTTAACATTGACTAATCCAATAATTATTACTAGGCCTTGATCTAAAAAAATTGAAAATACTAAAATTACAAATTACCTTATGCTCTTAATAGCCGACAATCAATAAAAAAGTGTACCGATTCAATCTGATCAAATTATATTCTCGGAGAACAATCGATGACAAAACAACAATAACAAATGCTAAAACCGTATAGTGTGTAAAAGATTATATTTCAGAATATTTTCTCTAATAGTTACATTCTGTAATAATTAAACAATAAATTAAATACATTCGCATCTCACGCCGTATATCTGCACAGTGTTTATCTCCAGTACCGTGTTGTGTCATCAGGGAAAATCATACCCTCTCCCAACGGCTGGCTGGGTTCTTGAACAAATTGTATGAACATGACAAAACATAACTGCACAGACACACACACATTTCTAACGTATAATCTTTTCTTGCTATATTCTTTCTTGGAAGGGTGAAAATCTGGTCTTCAAACACCCCTGTATCCTGCCAATTCCAACGGCTTCCTCCTTCGTGTGCTATACAGTTTTTACTATCCGACACAAGAACCTATCATTGAGAAGCAACTTTAACTTGGTCCCTCCTCTCCTCTGGTTGTTGCTTACGGCTTGTTTGTCCCTGAGATCGGTTACAAACACATCCAGGGTAAGGATTCGCGTAAAAGTTCTCTTCTAGTCTTGGTAATTCTCCCGCCTCTCTTAAATATGGTGCTCCGATTCTATCCTTGTGCAAACGCTTCACCTCAGACGCAAAATGATCCCAACTCTTCGACCCGTTGTCCAAAGAATCAATCAGTTTAACAAAATTCAACCTAATGCAACAAAATGTAACAACACATTTAGTGTAAAATCAACATGCACTTACAAAGTGCTATCTCATATTAAAATTGGCAATTTGGGACTAATTTTGAAATATGATCATAGTCCTACGTGACCAAAAGTGCAATTTAACCAATAACGAATGTTAAAAGAGAAGTTTTAATCACCTGTCGGGATTTATCGTCCTCCTAAACCCTTCAAACCGTCTGTGCCCCTGCACTGCCTTTGCCATGTTCCCATCATACGTATACACAAAAGCGTCGCTTTCCAAGGCTATGATGTAGTCTAAAGCAGCAAGGCGGTTTTGAAAGGGCCGGAAGGGCTCCAACTCATCTGGCGTTGCAAGGGTTGAGTGTGAGAAGACGTTCGGGTACTCTGATCGCAGCGCATCCATGCTATTATTACCATAGATTTCTCCTGCCACGATGTATATTTTTGTCGAAGACGGATACCCCATCGCCTTGAGCAGTAGGGCAGCCTCTCGAGGAGACATAGGGCATCCCCCTTGTAACCTCTTTTCTTCACTATCAATCTCTTTCTCCTTCCAATGCTTTACGCTGTACCTCATTGCACGAAGCTCCTCAGCTTCGGCGGCTGTTAGGTTATGGTTACAGCCCGTGAACGCTAGCATGTCTTTCTCGTACCTGATCGGAGAATCAAACAAACCAAATCAATGAAAATGTGTTTATTTAGTTTTAAAAAAGAGGCATGTAACTGTTATTATGAACCAAGTTGATACAACTGTTATTATTACCTCAAGTGAAGGGCTATATAAGGTTCGCCTTCGTCTCTGAGCCTATCCACGAGCTTCTTCCCGAGCTCCTCAATCTCCGGGGTGTAGCGAAGGGCCTCATAATTTGCTCGGCATCTCAGCTTCTGTATAGACACAGCTACGCCATTGTTGGCAAGGCGCGAATCCGTATGAGTGAACATGATCACCTTATGCTTCTTTAGCAACTGGAGAATCTCCCCTCTGTAGTAACTGGCCTTCGACCACGAGACAGGCGCTTTGATCAGAGGATTGAAAGACGCATAACGCGGTGGCAACTCCTCAACTATGTCGATATCTTCCTTCAAAACCTCGATAAAATGCCTCCAATCGAAGATATCCTTAAAATCACTGAGAAATCAAGAAAATGACAGCTTATATAAGGGATTAAATTGATAGAAAAAGAGACAACACACTGTTTACAGTGATGATGTTGATGAAACCTTACCTAGGATCTGTCCAAAAGCTCTCATGATCAAGGGAAGGAAGCACAAGAGTTGCATTCATAATCTTTGCTACTGCAACCATATCACATATCTGTTCAAGGGCAGATTGTCAGAAATGGATAAGATTTGAAGAAAATAAAGTACAGTAACAATCAAATACTTACCCCTGTTCTCATTTGATTCAACCCTCCATTGGCATGAACTAATATATAACCGTTTGTTTTGCCAGGCTCTGAATAAATTCAACAACATTTATATATCAGAATCAATTTGCAGAAAGGACTTAAAAAAAAGAAATTTAATTGAAAATTGCCATACTTCTGCGGTTTTTAGGCCGTCCTGTACATCTGTAATAATTATCACTATTGGGTTTCATCCAAATTTCAGGGACCTGTATGAAAAAATCAACAGTTAGAAATAGATAAAATTATGTTTTATCAGGCTTATCTCAATATCCATTACAGAGTCATTTACATTTACCACACTTTGCTATGCAAAAGAAAATAGGTTAATTTCAATTAATTTATTCCATTATGGGTAGCACGACGACTCCACAACGGTCAAATAATCAGTAGAATTCCACATGGTTAATAAAAAGGGAAAAACGGGTCAAATTCAACTACAGAAACTTCAACCCTGTATTTGTTGTGCCGCCCCACTCCCAAAAATACAACTGTAAACACCATTCCTTCGATTAAACAACAAAAAAATAAAATTTAACCCAAAAAATTAACAAAAATGAATCATCATTAATTAATTATAATTCCCAGAAAAAGAATTCAACTTTTCCCCCTTTTATTACTGCTCTCAAAGTTCGTACAGTCACTAAATTCAAGATCAAGAAACTCATGGATGAAAGGAAAAGCATGGAATGTTTCAGCAAAATTCTGGGAATTCAATAAATCCTAAAAAAATATAAAAAAACAGGTTTAAACTGACCGGAAATTCCTTCATCTGGCGCTTTTGCAAAGCTCCGGCGGTTGTGGATTCGGAATCGAAAACTGCCATATGAGCATTAGACGACAAATCATTCTTGAAATTCTGAATAAACAGAGCCTCCTTGTCGTTGCGCACAACTTTCTCGGCGGCGCCGCCGCCTCCGCCGACCATAAAGGATAACTTAAAAAAAGCCGAAACCACCACCATGAGCAAAAGAAAGAGAAAAATGGTCCGACCCATGTTCTTCCGTGACGTCAAAGAATGAAAAATCCCGGCGACGCTGAATAAACAATCCTCGACAAACAAAACCCATGTCTCCGGCAACCTCTTACGGGAGAGGAGAAACCTAATGACGGGATGGTGATGGTGGTGGTGCAATTGATAAACGACGGCGTTTGCATTTGAAATATTGAACAATGCTTCCTCATCGGCGTCGCTCTTGGAATGTTCGAGAACGGGATCGGCGGCGGGTTTGTCTTCGTCCGCAACGCCGCGGCGGCGGTGGTGCGTGACAGTGGTCCCTCCGAGGATCTGGGTGGCGCTTGGTGAATTAGTGGTGGTTCCGCCGCTTGACATTGCTCGGAAGATACACATAGGATGGAATTGAGTCAATAAAGTCAGAGAGAGGAAAAAAGATGATTATGGAAAGAG
Organism: Galeopsis tetrahit; assembly: GCA_963675135.1. Classification (NCBI taxonomy): domain Eukaryota; kingdom Viridiplantae; phylum Streptophyta; class Magnoliopsida; order Lamiales; family Lamiaceae; genus Galeopsis; species Galeopsis tetrahit. Next base: position 73,973,373 of record OY776129.1, read on the forward strand.
AGAGAGAGAAAGAAAGAAGGGGCCATCAACGGTGAACCGTTGCTTTGTTTTCTTCTATCTTCTATTTATACTCTCCATTATATTTATTTATTTATTTATTGTACGGTAAAAACATTCGTTTTTTTTATTTTATTTTATTTCATTTCTTACTCCTACATTGGATTTGGAAGAGAAGAGGGGACCGTAATCTATGGGAACTCAGAAGGGGATGCGATTGGGCGTTTCGCTTCTCATTTTGCATTTACAATCTAGTCAACGCATCGTCAACTCTTTTTTTAATCCGTTTTACGTTTGTGGAGTAATTTATTTGGTTGGATTTCTTAATTATGGACATTTACCTTCCTTATTCACTTAATTTTTTATTGTAAAGATCGTATTTCTTCTTCCACAATGGTAACTTAAGTGAAGTACTTAATTTGTAGTCGATACTTTGTATATTAAATTAACTTTGTATATTAAATTATGGTAATGTGTTTGTATAAATGTCATTAATTAAAATTTAATTAATAATTTACCTACAATATCATATTGGATTAGTTAAAAAAGTAACTCTGATTATTTTTTTAATTGCATTTTCGCTTATGGAAAATAATTACTACTCCACCTTTTATGTTCGATTTTCTTTTATATGATATAATTATTTATAAATTAAATATATTTGAATGATACAACTTTAAAATATATATATTAGAAAATATATTACGAAGTATATTATTTTACATACATGCACTGTTTTTAAAGCTAAAACAGTTATATTACATTTTGTACTCTATTGCTACTTAGTAGCTTTAAAAAAAATGCTACCGTTTTGGGTATGGGCTTTGATCCTTACGTACACTTTAACTTCTTCTTTTAATATATATATATATTAAATATTTGTTTGTTGTATTTTCATTTTCTTTGTGTGGATTTAATTAGTTTGCTCGATCTTTATAATGACTTCAACTTGTAACCGTAACCTGATAATAGTTTCTAATTTAGATTTGGCATGACTTCACCATCTATTTATATATATTATATGTGTGCAAATAAATGATGTATACATAACCTTAAAGCATATACTATCGACAAGTCTTATTTAAACTAGTTTTATCGAGCAACATACAAAGTTGTATTTTGTGTAAATTCTTAATTAATATTAATTTTTTAAAAGCGTATTAGTTTGTCAGTTCTAATATTTCATTAAGAATTATTATTTGTTATAGTACGTATAAAGTGATATTTGAATCATTTGTATTATAAAACTATTTTACGTAAGATGTACTTTAGACTATCATTTTGTATTAAAAAAAAACATAAAAATTGACATGTTAACGGAACTGCAGTTGGATCTGGAAAGATAAAACGGAATTTGCTATAATTGCAGGAAAAATTAACAATATCTGTTGTAATGAAAGAATGTGAAAAGTTAGTTCCTTTTGGAATTTTCGGTTACTTGTTAGGGGCAGAATGCATTTAGGTCTTCACATGGATGGAATTTGGAACTCTTCTTTTCATTTGCATTAAATAATTTTGGATGCAGAAAAGGTATAAATGTGCAATGGATCGAAGAGGCCGTTCATGAATTCATTTACTATTTCTTTTTTCGATATTATTTACTAGTTTACCGGTCACAAGTTGTGAATTCAATTAAGTCGTTTTTTTAATGGATGGAAATTGATTTAAATCTATAATAATGACTTTTAATTTATAAACAAATTTAAGTTTCCAAAATCTAGTGCAAATGGTTGACTACGTCTACGAGCTTATAATACCACTTTAATTGTCGTTTTTTATTTTACACACATATTAAAAAATCATTTAATTTTAATAATTATTTATAGATAAAATAGTTAATATATCATCTACATGTTTTTTTTTTGACACCATACATCATCTACATGTTATTAATGAATTATTTAAATAATTAGTTATCCACATAGTATAATTAAAAAAAAAAGTTTAAAGAGGAAAAATATATTTAACATTTTTTTTTAGGGAAAGTAAATATTATTTAGGTAAGCCCACCACAAAATCTGGAGGTTTAGACCATACTTGCGGCCTAGAAAAGAGCCTAGCAGACCTAGTGTGTGCCTTATTGTTAGCATCACAATTGACGAACTTAATTGAACAAAACATAAATTCTGAAATTAATCTTTAATATATAAAACTTTTAAATGCCGAAAGGGAAGTGGTGGAAGAGTGACAGAGTGTATAGCATCCGAGACGATCGATTTTCGCATCAACCTCCACCTCTACCCTCTCGCCTTGATCCAAGATAATGCCTACCGTAACCCCATTGCTTTGCCAACTTCAACGTCATATTGTCCAGGTGCCGCCACTGAGATCGACATGCCACAAAACCCTTGAAAAATTAACAATAAATATTATAGAATAGTTATTAAAAAAATATCGAGAAGTCAAAATGGAACGGAAGTATTATAGAATATTTATTGCATTTTTTTCTAATTTTTCATTGAAATCATTTTAAATATTCAAATAAAAGTGTTATTTTAATAAGATAGATAAACATTGATTAAGGGCATAGTGAGAAATTAATTATTTTTATAATTTATATGAATTGATCTAAAATAAAACTTATTTCAAATACGATCGATGGAGTAAAATAAATTATTTAAAAATGACAAATAAAAAGGGTGCGAATGAGTAATTAAGAAAGAAATTTGATCATAATTAAAGACGACCGAATTGAATATCCATTGCATGCAATTAGTTGTTCAGATGAGAATTACAATGTCCTTAAGAAAGCTCGACATGATTTTGATAGCTATGCATGCAATCGGAGAAATTTATGTCTTATCTTATTCGTGTCTGATAAGCTATTTATTACTGAAAAATATTTTACTAGAAAAGGCCAAAACTCAACAAATTATAAATTATACTGCATATATACGTTTCAGTGACAAATTCATTTAATAAACGAGATATATATGACGCTCGAATTTGATATTCATTTTTCATTTAATTCAAATTGAAATTATAATTAGAGAGAAACAAAAAAGATTTATATAAATATATTTTATGGTTACAAGAAAACAACAGCTTCTGTTTGAGCATACGCACGTACTAGATATATAACTCACGCTCTCATCACGAGAGATGTAAACAACACTATTATATCAAATGTGTAAGATAGTACTATAATTAAAAAAAATATTAATTTATATAAAACTTTTACAAGTAAATAAATTAAAAGTTACATTAATTTCAATTAAAACTTGCAAGTACACATGGATTATAAGTTTATGCAAAAAGTGCATATGAAACTTTGTCCATTCGATGGACTTAGATATAAAAAATGTGGATGAAAAGTTTCAAACGGGTGATCTTGGACTATCTACAACATTACTTACTACTCCCTCCATACCACAACTGCTTGCACACTTACCTTATTTGTCTGTCCCACAATTGTGTTACACACCCGGAAACTCTCTTATAAACTTCACCCTCACAATATTCACATATTTACATAAAATGTCATTACTTTTACTCTCTTTTCAATCACTTTTTTACTTTATCCATATAACTTTACAAAATTACCCCAACAACACTCCACTCATTACATTTTTTTCTTAAAAATGTGTCCATCTTGTGATGCAAACACTTGTAGGACAGAGGGAGTAGTTACTAGAGTACGTCTTCCATACATCCGAAATCCGAATTCTCATTAACTCTCTTTTCAAATATCATCATACGATATGTCATTATTTAAAAATTCTTGATTTTGTGAGTCGTTCATTTTGAAATCAACAAACAACAACATTACTTATGTTAAGCAGTTACACTTTACATATTAACAAACAACAACATTTTTGAATATTTTTTTAAAGAAAGCGTTGTTTCTGTCTTTTCGATTTTTGCTACATCATTCCTTTAGTTGCAAAGAGCGGAGATGTTTCTATTGATGGAAGAGACCGTATCCATAACATATTTGTTTATCTTTTTCTCAAAATAATGAATTAAATCAATTTTTAAAATTAACTCAAAAAATGTCCTATTAAACCAATTGAATTGATATAATTTTATTTTTTTAAATAATTAATCTCACTTCAATCATTATAATCTCACTCAACAATAATATAATAATTACAATTACTAAACAATCACGTAGTCATTATAAACTTACTAAACAACACTACTAGGATATTACAATTTAATTAAATCTTACACGATTTGATGTAAACTTAAGTATTCTCTATTTCAAAAATTCAAAAAAACACATATATTACTATTTCTCGTAACTTTAAAAAACTAGAATTTCAAAAATCGATTTTAGGAAAACACAAAAAAAACTCAAAGTAAGTTTAGACAGTTTAATATGTTACTCTTGATTTGTTAACATTTGAATCCAAAAAAATAGTGAAGATTGTGAATTATCATAAATTAATCTTAGAACAAATATAATTCATCTAAATAGAACGCGATTATTAAATAAATCGCACCGTGAAGGATCATGGTGGTTTATTAAAATAACATACAAATATTCATTATATTGCCACACTACTTGGTGGTGGGAATTATAGTGTGGGAGCATTTGTGGATGAAGACTAAGGACACAAATAAGATTCGATGGGTCATGCTGTAATGATTGTGTAGGATAAAACAAATTAAACAACCCAGTTTTATTATAATTAACATCTTATTTTAGAGAGATTAGAGGGTTACATCGTATATATACTTATTATTTCAGTGGACTAAAACCTACTAAAAAAATTCAGTGGAAGACTGAAACCAATTTCGAAGTTGAAAATTTGATGTCCTTGAAATGTTCAAGATCAGATTGAGTTTGAAAGGAATTTTAACGAATTGCTTTAGAATTTTCGACAGTAATTTCTTCACCAACTCCTTCTTGTATAATTATTCTATGAATTCTCTAAATATTATATTTCATTGTCAACGACATTAATATGTATTGTGAATTTACCGTATTTTAGTGCATATGTCATATGTGTAACTCCATCCAATGTTTTCTTGGCTTCAATTATTAAAGTTTGGATGAACTCAATAAATAAAACACATCTAATTAATAAGTATATATTTTTGAGGTGTTTCATTTTTTTTAATCACTTGGCTAAAAAGCCAACAGAAAGGCTGAGTTCGAAATAAACAGTAGTGGCCAAAACTTTGAAAGGTTGAAAAAGGGTGATCAGCCATATAATAATTGGAATATATTAATTTCAAATCCACCTTAAATTATCAACATGAAAGGATTTTTATTGTCTAAAACAATGTCATACATGAGTCGATCGAAGCTTTTCTTTAGTATTTGATTTATAACTAACTTTAGAACATGATATGTCTTGCCGCTCGAGAAGTCGAAATCGAACAAAAAAATATTTTGTCGTAGAAGTATGAGAAAAAAGGAGATTTTGTTTTCTTTCGAAAGTGTGTATTCTTGAATCAAGAATATTATTGAATATAGATTAGTCCAATTCCAAATTGAAATTAATAATTTCGTGCTAAAATATCACATTTTGTCATTTAGAACGTTCTACATTATGTTATTCATTTTTCTTTTTTTTATCAACACTTTACTATTTTCTCTATTTTTTTCTTTTTTATCTCTCTACTTCAATACCACACTATACATTTAATACTATTATTACTTTAAAAAAAAATGTGTAATGTGTATTTTGAATGATATATGTTACTTTGGTTGATAGAATGCCAAAAATAATTATATTACGACAGCTTACGAAATCGTAATTATAGTAATTTAACACGTAGCACACGAACGGTGGCAGAGGCAATCATTCTACCTTCGTCATGTAGTCACTCGTGTTGAATAGTGTGAGGACTTGGGAAGTTAGTAGGAAAAATATATAACAAATGACAAGACTCAGAAGTATTTGAATATTTTCAGACAAGTAGGCCGAAACAATTACAGTGTGCTTTGTTCTATCAATACTAAAATCTCACAACCTATATGTATATTTGGAGTTTAGGGGTGTCACTTAATTTGTATGTGTGTCGCGTGTTTTGTGTCGTATTTTGAGATTAACAACAAAGATAATACAATAAAAACTCATATACTAACCCGACATGATAAAACACAAACACAATAATAAAAGTACACAATACTAAAGTATGTATACAATCAACACTTTTATCAATTTTAATTGATTGACACGAGCACGATATATCGGATAGGCACGATAGAAATACAAATCAAATAAGTTTAATATGCATTTTTTTATATTGTTTTATCGTGTGTCGTATCCTAAATGTTCAACTTATGCTATATTACATATTAAATTAGTGAATATTAGTCATATCTATTTTGTACTAATTTGACCAATAAAAGCAAACATTACACAGTGATTAAACTTATTAAAACTCTTCCTTAATACTATTTAACAAAAAATAACAATAAAATAACTCTTCCTTCACTACATAATTAAAATCTTTGCTTCACCATGTCTTCCTTACTTTCCTAGTACAAATTAAACCTTTACCTCCATCCACCTCCTCCTTGTCAAAGTCAAATGGTTACTTTTTAACTAAAAAGCTTTGTTTTTGTATTCTGTTAATATATATATATATATAACCCCATTTTAATTCTATACCCCACAAAAATATTAAGAAAAAAATACTAAAAAAATCAAAATATTTGGGTTTGTATTCACTTGGATTGAAGTATAAATTTCAATCCATCTCAATACTCGCACCATGTTTTTTATCCTACAAGAAAATTAGTTGTAAACAAGAAAATCTTTAACCACAAAAAATAAAAAATTAATGATAAGATCTATCACCAAATTAAAAGTCAATTTCTAAAATAACTAAAAAAATCAATAAATCACGAAATAATATCATTAGCATATGCATCTTTCAATGCATCTTGTGCGTAATACGAAACTATAAGATAAATAATAGTACTTTCATTTTCCATCATAAATTTTAATTAATTAATTTATATATAAAGTAGCTTAGTTAAAAGTACAAATAAATATTGTAGGTATTTACATATAAATAAAGACTCTACTATTTATGAATAAAAAAATGATGACTGAAGAATAAACACTATTACATGATTTTAAATAATGAAATGATAATAAAAAATGAAAATAATGAAATTAAAAGTAAATTATTAGTATGATAATTTAAATTAAAGAAAAAGGAAAAAAGGGTTGGTGTGGAGCTTTGGCGGCGGTATGAGTAGACCCATCCCTTCCGTTCCTCAGCGCGTGCTGAGCTGTATATTGACCATCAAAATTTGGACAAATCGATTTCACATTCGCCACGCGTCGCACCTTTCTCCACCACAGATCTCAATTTTAATTTTAATTTAAATACTAAGTAGTGATAATTAGCCGGCACCGAATATTAGGCTCGCCTCAAGTCGGTGTATGTAGTAGAGGTGTCACAATTCAACACATTCTTGTAACTTCGTTGCTTCCTCCCACTCTCTTTTTCATGAGCTGACTTTTTTAATTATTTTTTTATTTTCTTCTCTATTTTTCTCTTATGTTTTTGTGGGTAAACCGTTGAATTAGCCTGCCACGGTGTCACGGTGATTACATTAATTTACCACTACTGTATTTTGGTTTTGTACCCATCAAATTTCATTAATTGAAATATATAATTAAAAAGGTAAGTGCTGGGATAATTAAAAAAAATCATAATTTTATTTGTATTGTTATATGGGAAATTATTTCTAGTAACCCTTTTCACTTTAAATTTTATTTAAATGGCCTTTAACTAATATTAATCAGAAACCCCCCTAAATTCTCCTCATAAGACAACATAAAAGCAGTCAATTATTTAAAAAGAGGGTCATTTAAACAAAAAATTAAGAAAGAAGACCTTTTAAATGAGGTTTTATGTTGACTAGACCCTTTAAATAAAAAACCCTTCTTATATTTATATATTTTTACGCTTGAGCCTACCAGTATAGTGAGTAGTAATTTATTTATTTGGTAGTATGAAATGAAATCTATTTATATATATTCTCAAATAGCTACGCCACCTTCCTTGTTAAGTAAAAATAACACGTTTTTGTATAATTCATAAGCCTTTATTATTACCATTATTTCTGCATCACCATCTTACTAACGTTTCCGTTTACTTCTCGTTATATAAATAACTCTAAGATTACAATTAAAACACAATAATTAACTTTAACTTGATTTTCTTTTCTTTTAATTTTCTTCCCCTTATTCGACAAGAAAATTATTGGGTGGAGAACGTTAGAGCCATTGTCCCTTTCCTAGTAATGAAGACCACCAACTTTTCAAATAAGATCAATACATTTGAAATGCAGGGATGTGTTTATATACAACACAAATTACTTTGTGAAAATAACTTAAAAGCTGAAGTTGAGTTTTTCAATGTGGCTTTAAAAAAGGAAAAATTATAAAATTTGCCCATGATAGCAAAACTTGCTCGTCATGTTTAGGAGTAGCAATATATGTCCCACAATTACTATTTCTTTGCAATCTATGTCAAATTTTGTTGGAAATCTTGTACGGAGTATTAATTTCACCATCTTTCGCTAGTGATAATATTAAAATGTGTCTAAATCCGTCAATTTGCTTCAATTATTTATTTCAAACATATTTTTTTGTTAGTCTTTGGGTCAATTCTAATTAATCTTCCATGGATCTTTTGTCCACTCGCTTGCACTAAACCTCCTTTTCGGTTTCCAAAGCCTTCTGCTGCTCTGCATCACATCCATCGCAACCAGTGACGGAGCCAGGAAATTTCGTTAGGGGGGCCCGATTATCATTACTTTAAAAATAAAATAATACGTACTTATTATACTTATCAAAATTTTACATGATAAAATTGTTAATACATTTCATTAAATTAAATTGAACAAGCTAACTTTCATTTTATTTTGAAGTTTTGATAGTTCGATTCAAAATTAAACATTTTATTAAAAAAACAAGCTAACTTTCTTCTTCGGTTGTAAATGTCTTTTAATTAATACATTAATGTGTTCCAATACTCTATTATTTGCACGGTTTGATCGGCACAATTTTTAAGAAAAATGGATTTACTGATTGGTGAATAAAGTATGAATATTTTGGGTGATTTGGTGAGGGGTAAAATAAAATGTATGCAAAAATGAGTGATAATTTTGAAAATAAAATGATGTTGGGAGGATATTAATTTTGTTGAGTGTTTTCATATTAAGAATGTGCAAATAATCTTTTGACGTCCCAATAAAAAAAGTGTGTAAATAATTACGGAACAAAAGTAGTATATATATAAAAAAATAAAAATAAAATTGGTGGGGGGCCACTGGGCCCCCCTGGCCCCATTGTGGCTCCGCCCCTGATCGCAACCCTTATGACTTTAATGGGTGTCGAATCCAATAAATAATAAATATGTTTATACAAATATAAATTGTGTAAATTAATTTCCGTTAGAACCTTAGGCACGTCGACGTCTTATGCAAAGTTTTATTTGATATATTTTCATTGAAGACTTAAATTCATCTCCTTAAAAAATCACTCAAAATCATTTTGATTATCATCCATAGTTATACATGTTACATACTTACATATATATGTTTTTGATTATCTTTTCCCACAATAAAATTATCAATTACTCTTGTTTAATTTACAAATCATCCATATAATGCATTAAATAAAAAAACATGTGCAACATGTAAAACTTTTCACTCCGTTTACTCTTTGAACTTATTTTTTGAGGACACTAATTATAGAGATGCGACAACAATATTTGTTCTTATAAAACAATAGTATCAATCACACAAAGTTCACATGATTTATTTGGTTATTTATGTTTCTAAACTTCTTATTCTCTCTTCCCCAGCATATCTCGATGTAGAATCTTTAGATTCTTCGATTGTCGGACAGGCCCTGCCACCTAACTTCGTGTACCTTTAATCATCGGACTACTCATTCAATGACACTTATATAATATGAAAAGTTAGCCTCTTTCTTATTCATATTCGTATTTATAATATTTTCAGTTAAGATATATAATATGAGCTCATCCAACAACGAACCTTTCAATTTAAAATCTGCAATTACTTATCTACGAAATCTATATCATGCATTGAAAAAAATAAAATTGGCTGATAGATATTACAATGGTACATGAACGTGAAAATGATCATGCATAATGCACTAGTATATTATGATATTCTATATTATAATATATACAAACTTAAAAGGTTAAAAGGGTATATTTCCAGCGAATTGAATATGCCTAGGCGGCTAGGCTCGATTAAAAAACAATAGTACTTATGTTATACTACGAGTAAGTGGGACAGCACTATCAATTATTTCAATTGTTGATGGTAGAATATTTATATTATTGCAATTTTTAAACAGACTTTCACAATGTTTGATTTTGTACCAAGGTGCACGTTTGTTTTTGGTGGGGTGTGGGGTGATTCATAGCACGCATTTACTGTATAGGACTTAGGCTACTGTTGAAGTACATAGTTGACGAGTATACTAATCGCCAATATTCATGAATTTATATGTTTTAAAATTGTGTGTGAAATTATTCCATTATCTACTAAATTAAATTTAATAAACATCGATCGATGAAATTAAAGTTGAGTTATTTAATTTAATTCTTATTGGTTTCGGGTTGAACTTATAATATCATTGATTTTTAATTACGTTTCACTTTAATTCTTATTAACTGTTAATTAAATTCGATTAATTGAATCCAAACAGAAGTTTAACACTCATTTTCTACTTTTTTTTTGTGAATTTTGTAATTCTTCCGGAAATGACTTGAAAAGAGATAACTGGGCTTAAACTACTTATGGGCCCATCCGGAAATCGTACTTTTACTGGGCTTCAGCTGATGCATTGGCCCAATACACACTTTCTACACGAAAAGAGTACTTGGGCTGCGCTTTTAAAAATTATGATTGGGCTTTATTTTCAATTTTCTTCCTTTATAATTAGGGTTTTGTGACAGTGGTCTGGGTTCGAACTATCAGTGGGCAGAAAGCTTTGACCTGCGGCAATGGTGAAGGGGCGGCAAGGAGAACGCGTGAGGCTCTATGTCCGAGGAACAGTCCTCGGCTACAAAAGGTAAATTGATAATTATACTTATTGTTCGATTTATAATCACATTGTATTTGGGTTGTATTGTAAAAATGGCGTGGATTGTGTAATTGGATGATAGGTCTAAGTCGAATCAGTACCCAAACACGTCGTTGGTACAGATTGAGGGAGTGAATACCCAGGAGGAAGTTGCGTGGTACTGTGGGAAGAAAATAGCCTACATTTACAAGGCCAAGGTCAAGAAGAATGGTTCTCATTATCGTTGCATTTGGGGAAAAGTCAGGCGCCCTCATGGGAACAGTGGCGTCGTTCGTGCTAAGTTTAAGTCCAATCTTCCTCCCAAATCCATGGTAATAGAAATTTTATTATCAAATAAGAGGTAGTATAATTGTTGGTTAGTTTCTGTTGTACTCATGATTTATGAATTTTTTTAACAGGGTGCCAGAGTGAGGGTTTTCATGTACCCGAGCAACATTTGAGGTGAAAATTCGAACTTTGCTACTTGAATTATATAAATGTGTATTGCAGTGCTTGATAACCATAGCCATTTAGATCTTAAGCTGGGCTGCCTGGGCATGCCGTAGACGATATTGATTTTGCTGGTTCATTGAATTTGCCGAATTGTTACATCACTTGATTATATAAAATATAAAGTAATGCATTAGAAAGAAATTTAGAACGAGAGTGTGGAGTTTCCCCTTCGTATATTAGAAATTGAGAAACTGTCATTAAAGTTTTAATTTTTGTGGTTATACAGAGAACCATAACTAGATTCCTTCATGTAGAAGGGTGTTCCGTGCGATACATTTTGTGATAAGATAAATATATATATACATGTACTATGTATAGTACAATTTTTTTGAAGCATGCATATTTCATCTACATCTTCTAATTTAGGAGTTGAGATGATGCTTCATGTTCCAACGTTTATTTAATGTAATGCGGCATTGAAATTGCAATGTGCATGCTTTGATACTTTTACCTTCATTTTGGGTCTCAGTGATTCCTAAGTTGTTTATTGAGAAAATATGTGAGAATTTCATTCCAATGTGCATGCTTTGGTGCAGGAATCAAGCCATTTTATTTATTTTTTAAGGGTTATGCCTTGTGTTTTATAGGTGTTGGAATAATGTCATTTATTGTTCCCACTGGAACAGGATCTTTAGCTAAGCTTGTTTTTCTATTTTTGCAGTGATTGGTGCTTGGATTTGAGGAACAAAGACATCACGGATTAACTTTTGTTTGAGTTCAGAAAGACCAATTTGTATTAGCAATTTTAATTTCTGTCCGACAGTGGAATTTAAAGAATTTCTTTTACCTTTGTTAAAGTTGTCTTTTAGCTGTGTTCTACCCTTCATATTTTTAAGGTGTACTCTATGTTGCTGATTTTACCATGGTCTTCGTTGTTACAAGCAAATCATTAGCTACTTTCTGTCAATGGTGTAGAAGTGGGAGATTGCTGGTCGTGTAGATTTGGACTGCCAAGGTGTTGACTAGTTGGGACAATTAAGTCTCCAGGAGTCTAACTAGGCAACTATTAAGCACTTCCTCGTCTCGTCAGTTTTGAATAAAACGTTCGATTAATGTTTAGAAATGAGCAAACTGTCTAGCTCGATTCAATTTCCTAGAATATAACTAATGTCCAGAACGCCTACAATAGCTTATCACCATGAATTTGGGTTGTACTTAGAGCTGTTATTCGAGCTGAGTATTTGAGGTGCGAGCTAGACTCGAGATGTTATCGAGCCGAGCTTGGCTCGATAACATTACCGAGTTAAAAATTGAGCTCGGCTTGACTCGTTAACGAGCTTAATGAGCCTATCGAGTCCAGCCGAGCCTAACGAGTCTAATGAAATTTTTTACAAAAATTTAGTTATCGAGCATAACAAGTCGAGCTCGAGCTGGCTCGTTAGTAAATCGAGTATTTAACAAGCTCGAGCTCGGCTTATTAAACTAAACAAGTCGAACCTAGCTGAATCTCATTAAGGCTTCGTTCGACAGCACTACTTGTAGTGGTTGGTTGCCTATCTCGAGTTCGGTGGCATTGGCAAAAATAGGAGTTATGTGTTAACTGTTTTGTCTTGTCATTGCTAAGTGATTTGAGGGAAAATATCAAGTCAGAAATATTTGTGATTAAAACTATTTTCCTAAAATCATAGGGGTCATTTTTTATTAATTTATTTTCGTCAAATTAAATGGTCAAATAGTAATCAAATTGAATTATGATATCGCCGATATTTGTGATTTCTTGGAAAGTGATTATTGCTCAATATGTACGGTGATCCTAACAAGTCTATCAGCAAAACTAAAAAACCATTCCACATAAAATCAAATCCTTCCACAAGCTGGCATATAAATTCAAAACTTAACGAACATATTACATAATATAGTGCAACTCCGACTAAAGATAGCCAACCTCTTCTGTCTCATCACGACCAACACTTCCCGCGATTACAAATTCAACCAGTCTAAGCAAGGGCAAAGCCCCCAGCAAAAGCTCGATGGATACGAGTCCTTCAAGTAAACCTCCCTACTAGTTCCAACAATATAGAAACTGAAAGATCCACGTTTATGAGTCATGGTCACTCGAGTCACCGGCACAACAGAGATAGAATGACGTTCACAAATAACCCGTGCAGTCGGAGGCACCTGGGCCCTCTCACCAATCACTTCTGAAGAAAACTTATTGAGCAAGTATGAATCAGCAAAGTAAGCTGGGGTACATTGGTGCGCTTGAGTATTGCACAGCTGCACTCCTTTGGCTCTGTGGAATACCTCATCCGGGACCGACGCTGCCCCACTAGTCGCATTCACTTTTCTTGCAATAGAAGTTCGCCTATTCAAAAAAAAAAAAAATTGTACTCAATGATCATGCTGTACATAAGATCACTTTCCAAGAATTGACTTTTTACGGTATACATACCATTTTACAATAGCCACTTTGCGTGTGAGAAGTGAACCAAGACCCTGGCATGTTTGACATTCGATTAATCCACGAGATCGACATGTTGCACAAGGCAGCTTCCCCTTACCCTTACAATTCTGGCATCTGCAGAAGATAGACATTCTTTCTCAGAGTGGAGTACATAAGTATGAAGAGAACACAGAGGTAGTTATATATTGTTTTTCCAACTTTACCCTATTAATATTTGTGAGAAATGTCCTTAAATGATTCATTGATAAACCGTAAAAGGGTATAGTAGTCATTTTATACAATTAATTATAGATAATGATGACTTTCTTAATCTACGTGAAACACCAAAAAACGACAGTAAAATGGAACCTAATGGAGGGAGTAGTATTTAGATGTAGAAAACATGTGTAATTTCATAATTAAACGCTCACATTGAATCTGATCCATCTTTATGCGCAATCAAACCTCTCCCGTAACAAGCGGAGCACTGGAACATCTGATTCTCGTTGTAAAAACCAGGTTCTTGATTTCCATTACAAGTGGAACATACGATCTTTCCTCTTCCGTCACAGCCTACAGAAATGAAACGTCGAATAAAGATGAAGTATGTGATGCATCTTTAATCTAAATTTTGACACGCGCAGATGAGTCCGAGTTTCAAATAGCAATTGTCTTAAAAACATGTGGCAAATCAGAGCATGATTTTAACTAGAGACCTACAGAGTCCACCTTAAGCTAAGGAACCGATCTTTTATATGGGCTCATACCTGAGCATTTCTCGACAGCTTCTGAATGAGGAACCACGGTCCTCGACTCTTTGTGAGGCACAAATAGCATGGGAAATTCAGATCTCAGATCCAGTTCCCATACTCCAAGTTCCGGGCCCTTATCTTTTCCATCCACTTCACCGCCACCGTATGGCTCCTTTTCAGTTATCGTATCTCTATCTTCCATAAAAGTTTCCAAGGTTCCCACATAAACGTTGCAATCCTCAACTGCATGAATAGTCCAAGTTCTAGCTGGACGACTTCCCCAACAACAACGATGACCTACGTGGTCGATGAGTAGTTCACGTATTTCAACCTCGTCCAATATTTGCCTGTATGGATATTGAAAGGATTTAAAATACCGTAAACCTCAAACTGTGCAAGGCAATAAGATGACTACAAAGTACAAACGTAAGATGTCATCAAATCATAATCTTTAGAACAAAATGTGACTATTAGAGCATACAATTTGCATGTATTAAATACATCACATGATTTCTAAAGAAGCCAATGAACACAACATAAGATTTCGAGCAGCAGCACAGCCTGATTTGGCTGGGTGCTTCTATGCTTCTTTTTCAAAACAGTTCAAAGTTGAATTATAATGCAAGCCGAGTGGAGTATAAGTAAAAGAATATTCACAGTGAAATGCAAATAAGGACAGTTCTGTCTGTGCTGATTTCATATTATTCTTCAGAATTTTCTGACGCGTATGATTAGAAATGCTAGGAATGAATTTGAGTTATAGATTCACAATTTATCATAAAATAGACTCACGATTTATCATAAAATTAAACAAGCGGTTAACTCAAAGACTAACCTTGGTCTATCACCAGCATTCTCTCTCAAATGACCATAATATTCGTCTTGGCCTTGGGGATAACCAACCACTTGTGCTGCAACATAACCATGCATCAGAACTCAACAATGATGCATTCCCAGAGGAAAATGCAAATAAGATTGATATACGAGTTACTGAGTTAGGAATCATAACAGAGCAACTAATTAAACCTTCAAGAATAGTGTTGGATACTGAAAGTAGCTTCAAGCCTCAAGCCTTACCTATATTCAAGACATTCATCTAGAAAGGAATGCAACATATCTTGTCACATATAAAATCCCACGTCTTAAAATATCTGAGGGGACATGTCTTCTGGGAAGTATTGCAAAAGAAAAGAAAAAAGTATTCTTAAGCTTTAGCAACATATCCTATGCCTTGAAGCATAGACTTATTAGTCCAAATAATGCCTGTAAGGGCTCGTTTGCTTTACAGGTTGGGATAGATAAGGTATGATAGGATTAAATGGGATTTTATTATTTTTTGAATTGAGATTTGTGTTTGAATTGATGGATTAAATTATCCCAACTTCTCTTTGGGACTAATTATCACACAAATGCATGAGTATCAAGGAAAACAATCTCGGACCAATTATAATCACGGGCTAAATTCAAGTAAACCAAACATGGGAATTATAGGGATAAACCAATATATTCTATCTAATCTAATAAACCAAACATGCCCTAAATGTCTTCTTCTCTAAAATTAAGGACACAAACAAATAAATTATTCTTTTTCTAACAATTGAATTCTTAAATCCCACATATTAACCACAAAAAATAGACCAAAAGAGGTTCCATTTCATCATATAATACTAAATGGAGTTAACACATAAAAGAATCAATTTATTTGTTGGCAATTACAAACAACAATTTCAGGGAAAAAAAATCTCCAATATTCTATTTACCATTAGGGTAGAGGTTTTCAGGAGAGCTGAGTAAGGGGGCATGAAGAGACGGCGGATAGAATTCGGAAAAAGCTCCGGCCGATCGAATTTCGTCGACGCTGACCTCAGTTCCGGCCAAGGAAGCTGTCGGAATTACCGAACCTGCCCTTCCCACGTGCTCATACGAACTCCATCTCCCACTCTCTCCTTTCTCTGCTCCAATTTATCCCCAAACACAAGTAAGATCGCCAGTAAAGGAAAAATATAATACGAAACTGGATATTTACCTGATGATAGCATATGCTGCTCCATTTTCGTAGCTCTCACGAATTCAATTCAAATTCGACTGATGATCGATCTGTGACTGTGAAGCCGAATAAACGTATTAATATTGCCAAATTTTACCTTAATGGAGAAGGAAAACACCAAGTCTATTCGTCTAAGCAGAGTAGTAATACCTTCGGATGGGGTTGACTGGCAACTTTGCTGATATTTGCTTATGACTCCCTCAACTACAATTTAATATCAATTTCTTCTCAATTTGCTTCTTTGAGGTCTATCTTATCCCTTTGAATTTTTTTAATAATAAAATCAGTATGTAATTTATTTATTTTTTTAATAACGTAGTACTCTTTCCGTTCCAGAGGAATTTGCACCTCTAGGATGACACACATTTTAATAAATGTGTAAGAAAAAGTGTAATGAGTGATGTTTTGAGGGGTAATTTTGTAAATTTTTATGAATAAAGTAAAGTATAAGGTAGTTTGAGTGTGAAAAAGTAATGATATATGAATAAATATGTGTATATTTTGAGGGTAAGGGTTATGACAATATTTTTTTTTATAGAATGTCTAAATTGGTACGAGACATACATATATGAAAAGTGTGCAAATTACTATTGGAGATTAACATTTTATTGCATAAACATATTATCAAATTGTGTGAAAAAAATATTGGAGTGTTAATTGCATAATTGGGCCATAAAAATGTTTAGTTTAGAAAAATTATTTGGGCTTTAGAGTGGCCTGATCCAATCCAAATTTTCCTTTATGTTGGCCTGCTAAAACTGTTCCCCGTTGTGAGCTTAAGATTAGGGTTTCTGCCACCATCACCTCTCTGAACCTTTTCGTACAGCAACAATGGTGAAGGGGAGGCAAGGTGAACGTGTCAGGCTCTATGTCCGAGGAACAGTCCTTGGATTTAAGAGGTAAACTAGAAATTCCGATTTCATTTTCCCCGATTCTCAATCACGAGTGTTTTGTTCGTATTCTAATTAATATCGTGGATCGTTTAATTTGATGATAGGTCGAAGTCGAATCAGTATCCAAACACTTCGTTGGTACAGATAGAGGGAGTCAACACACAGGAGGAAGTAGCTTGGTACTGCGGGAAGAAAATGGCCTACATTTACAAGGCCAAGGTTAAGAAGAATGATTCTCACTATCGTTGCATTTGGGGGAAAGTCACTCGCCCTCATGGAAACAGTGGAGTCGTTCGCGCTAAGTTCAAGTCTAATCTTCCCCCAAAAGCCATGGTATGTAATCTACGGTGTAATTTCACAGTATTAATTAAAGATTAAGAGATCAAAGTTGCTTGATTTATATCTATATGCAGATTTATGTCTTTTTTTTTCCTTCCTGCATCTGTATATAATGTGTTTGGACTTAGATTTGCTGGCAATTCAATATATATGGGTAGTGTAGATTAGCTCATAGTATGTGGTTAAGTAGTTCATGATGTCTAAGAAGACCTCAAATAAATTTTCTACCCAATAGGCCAAAAGATAGTCTACTGAGCATATACTACTAAATAACCATAAAAACACACTATGTACAATCAATATGAACTAATTGAGATATCTCAACATATGTACCGGGGTCTTGATATATACTCCACCTTCCCAATGAAACTTACCCAACTTTTCTTTACAAACTACTTTCTCCCGTTTACATCACCTCTAATACAACTAATTATTCTATCACATTTCTAAACCTCCGTGTCCAAAGTTCATTGTTAGATTTAACCGGGACAGAGGAAATATTTTTTAAAATTAATATATATCTTGTCATTCTGTGTGCCTTGAAGGCTGGAACTGTAAATTGTCATAAAATCTTTAATCTCAAACAGAATCTCCACTGCATTTCAATATTTTTGTGGTGGAATTAAATTCTTACAACACTAGAATGTACAAAGTTGTTTTTGTCTAATGCTTTCTTTATTGTGTGAACCAGGGAGCTAGAGTCAGAGTTTTCATGTATCCAAGCAACATTTGAGGTGACCACTCGGGCTCTACATTATATTTACCAATTTTTCTGTCCTGTTATCAGGTGCAAAGCTTGATGGGTGATTATTGAATATTTTTTTGTTGTGAAATTTTATTGTTTCATGTTGGTGTAGCTTAATATGATGCCCTTTATATTTTTTGGGTTATACAACTTGGATAACGTTTTCCTTCCATTTTTGTTTCTTCATGTGTAATAGGGAGTCTTACCTCTTACTTCTCAATTTTCTATAGAATTAGGTCTCAGATGAATTTATCTGGGATTGCATGTGTTTTTGATATCTTATGCATCCAGTTAGACTTAGTCGTGCTGTTTTTACCTTGTGCGTATTAATCTGGCTACATTATGAGAGTTGTTCATTCACTTCCTCCAACAGCCAGACAAATATTTGCTCTTTTATAAATCATATTGTGATTTGGGCAAATTTGATAACCTTAGTTTAGTCATGTGGTTTTCTTGTTTTTTCCTTTGCAGTTGATTTTGGAGCTTAAGTATAAGAGAAGACAATTTTTGGAATCGTTTTGGTGGGGTTAGAGAAGATATGTATTTAAAAATCCGTTTCTTTTTTACACTGAAGCAAATGGAGTACGAGGAATGAATTTTTGAGCTTTTGTTACACTTTGTTTTATCATTAGTTGTATATTTACCTGCATTTTGACTTGTTTACTGCACAGTCTGCTCTGCTGTTTTTAGTCTTCAGCTTCTTTTAATTAACTTTTTTATTAAGCCAGCTTTTGCATTTCATCAAATTGGTAGTTAAGGATACAATCCCTAGTATATATGTATAATTATAAATGGACAAATATTATAATATTTGAGATATTTTCATATGGCTCTATTTGTTAGCTGCGATTTTAATAAATAAATCAAATATATATTTTCTTATGTAATATTTCGTTCTTGAGTTTTTACAAGAACATTGAAAAATTGTCATCAAATTTTTACTTGATCTAAAAATTGTGTATTTTATAAATTCCCCCTTCACTAAATAGTCATATACACAAAAGAATATTATCTTCTTTTTTTTTTATCAAAAGCTTCATGCGTATCATGTGCCCTTTATCTCAATAAAAAAGTTAAGAAAACACGACATTTTGAGATATTTACCTACCATCAATAAAACATATATAAATAGCCAGTTGTATTTATTTATAAAGAGTTTTTAAGTTGTCCAGCTTCTTCTTCTATAATTAATTTAGAATCCGTGAAATCGGTTTTTGAAACAAAACTCTGCAGGAGGCGTGGGAAAGGCATAAACCAAAAAAGTTGCCCGTCTTGTTATTTGACAAAAAAACTAACGAATTTTGATACTGCGATTAGTTTAAACAGGCTGCTCATCACAGATTCAGAAAAAAGAAGAGTAAATCTTGGGATCCTTACTGAAGAGGCGCGATTAGGAGGTGGAGTACACACTTTGGAATTAAGCAAGTGCACGATTGTAGGGCGCACAATTTCTTTTTTAGTCGAAATGATCGATGATATGTTCTTTGGCATAATTACTGTTGAGACATGCACTAATTGTACTAAATGCATTTTTTTTATTTGGAGGAAATTCAAAATGTTTTTATTAGCAACTTTGTAGATGCTTCATTAATACCCTTTTACTCGTTATCCTTATCTTCTTTGATGGACAGATGGAGTAATTTCATTTCTTATTTTCTTTTGCCATTACCAATTTTTTTTATTTTTTATATTCCCTATTATTTTTCCATTCGTCCAGCCTCCATCCAACCTCTAGTTTGTTTTTTTTTTTTTTTTAAAATTATATTTTACAAACTTTCAAAAAAAAAATTGTTAAAAAAAAAGGGGAGGTTGACCCGCCAAAATCGGCAGCCCGTAGATAAATTAGTTAAAGTAAAGGTATTTTTTTTAAAGTCTCGAGTATCCGATTTTATAATCGACTAATTTCGGGGGACCAATAGGAGCATACTCCTAAGTCCCAAGCCTATTAGTTAAAGTAAAGGTAGGGTAGGGTAATGTGGTGTTATTGTGAATAAATGATTTTTTTTGAATAAAGTTGATGAAAATTTGAGTAATTAAATGATGATTGAAGAATCCATTTTGTAGATGTAATACAGTATAAGGCTACATTGGATGAACAGATTTTTATTGCTTATGTGTCTATTTTTGGTGAATTTTAATGATGTGTATGAGTAAATGTCAAGTTTATTGAGAATATAGTGTATTAAAATTTTTAATAATTCAATAAAAAAATTATTAATTGACTCAATCAATTCAATAAAAAAAGTTTATGAATTTCACGTGGGATATCAACTGAATAAAAGATAAGATAAAGATATATGGGTTATTCGAATCCAGTGCTAGGGATTACGACTGATTAAATTCGATAATCCAGAGAAATCAAGCAGTTGTTGTGGTAGATTTGAACTCCAATATCTGATCCTTGAAGAGGTATTTTTACTTTTTCTTTTTCCCTAAATAAAATTGTCGAGTTTCATCTTTAATTCCATTGTTTTTGGCATGTAGAAATTGCGTTTCTGTCAAAGGTTTGATGGTTGTGAAGCGTCTTAATCCGGGTCCCCACTCTCAACCCGAAAAGGTGACTTTTTCTTAGATTAGCAATTTTGCATGAACCCTTGTTACTGGAATTTGTTTGTTACCAATAATTATTTATTATAATTGTTCAAAGTTTGATATTACTAGCTTTTTTCTTCTTCAATTTGGTAACATTGTGAATTATTGTTGATGTTTATTTATTATTGTTATTTTCTGGCAGCGTGGTAAGGCACACCACAATGAAGATTGTGATCGGTTAAGTGAACTGCCTAATGATGTTCTGATTCTTATATTGTCTTCCCTACCTCTGAGGGATGCTGCACGTTCCACCATTCTTTCGTCTCGCTGGACCAACTTGTGGAGACATTCATCGTGTCTCAACTTTGATGCTGCTGAATTTTTGCACAAGATTGGAGGAGGAGAGCTAACTAATGTGCAGAGGAACAAGTTTATAAATTGGGTGAACTTGCTCCTCCGATCACACAAAGCTCCCATGTTGGACGAATTTAGTATCTGTTTTGATTTTGACAAATCGTCCCACGAGGCAATCACATTGTGGCTTCAATTTGCTTTTGCAAGAAGAGTTGAGAAGTTGGAGTACAAAAATGTACATATGACTTCCCTGCAGTGTTTTCGGGGCGAACAACTCCTCCTACACTTTTGAAGTCTCTCAAAGCTTTGCGCTTGACACTTATTCATGTGACTGATGAAGATATTGCCTTCTTTTTGCATAACTGCCCATTTCTTGAACAATTAATTGTCCAAGGCTCCCATAAAATTTCAAAAGTTGAAGTTTGTGGATCATCGCTCGCGTTAAAACACTTAGAGATCTTTGACACCTTCCCTGTGCGGACGCCATCCATTAAAATTTCAGCTCCAAATCTGATCTCACTTAAAGTAGATACATTATGGGGAGTCTCGCTTGAGAATGTTCCGATGCTTGTGGACTTAAATCATGGGGTGTTTCGTCTTCTATGTAGATGATTGGGTGTTTGCCACGGGGACCGAGAGGAGTAGGGAATGGCTTTATGCATTTTACACACCTACACCTCAAAGTGTTCAAGCTTTCAGGGGAGATTGAATTTGCGAGAATCATTTGGATGAATTGTGTGGCACTTCAGAAAATCATCATTGATCCCCGTTTTCAACCATTCAATTCTCATACTTATGTACTGCCAACACTTGCAACTCGTCAGACTCGTGAGGATATAGTTATGGAACAAACCACAAGAAGACATGCAAAGCAACGTCTTCAGCCAATTGTACCTAAACACATTAAGTTACTTATTCTTTAACTGTTTTTTTTTTTTTTTTTTTTTTGTAAAAAAATTCAAATAGGAGTTGCAACTTGCAATCGCCAAATAAATTAGTATTAAATGTTTTCAACGTACAATGTGGAGAGTTATATCCTTTACTCTAAATTTATAATCCTACTAAAAAGACTCTGCTTCCCCTGGAAACTGAGATCATTTATGAAGATGTTCTACTTCCATCTACTGCAAACACTCAATCAGCTGATCTAATAGCAGTATAACTTGTATATCTCCAGGACTTTGTTTTAAAAAAGGAAAAAAAACCAGGCCAGATAAGGAAATAAGCATCTCTAACAATGAATAATACCATCTCTAACAATCTTTAGCTGTGAATATGGTTCACTGCAAAATCATTATAAATGATGGAAAATAAGCATAGACGAAAACATTAGTTAAAGCTGCGGTTAGCTTCCAGACTGGCATTTACTTGAGAGTTTTTGGAATGGTCATCTGAGGTATTTCGCACTGAAGATTTCGTTTCTTCAAACAGCTTCTCAGCCTTTTCTTCTAATTCTGGGGAACTTATAGCCTCGGCCATCTGTTTCTTGATTTCAGCTACCATAGCCTTAATCTTACTTTGAGATTCTTCATTGGGTGAATCTCCAGCTTTTGCCACCTCAGCCTTCAGCATCTCAATCTTGTCTTTCAAATCCGAAGATTGCACCACATCATCTATCATCGTATTAACTTCTGTCCGAAAAGCATCAATATTTGCTATTGTTGTGTCCACCATTTCCAAACCCAAAGATTCAAGAACAACCTTGAACTCTGACTCTAACTCTCTGTTCAATTCTGTAACTTTTTTCTGTAGCTCTGGGCTTGAGCTAATATCTGAGATCCCTGAGTTTGATATCTCAGCCTTCAGTGTCTCAATCTTTTGTTTTAAATCAGGCCGATCCACTAGCTCTTTGAATCTCTTGTTGATCTCGGTTTTCAAAAAAACATCATTGTTCTTTTTCGAGAAATTCAAAGCTTCGGACAATTCATCCAGCATATTGAGTTTATACATCAGGCTAGAGTAGTTAGGAGCTGAAGGAAGTTTTCCGTTGAATTCATCCATCAGTTGTTTGATCTTTTCATTTTGATCGTTTACATTCCTTGCTTTTGCAACCTCTTCACGTACCATCGAAATCTTTTCCTCCATTCCAAGAGCTGTTGCAGCCTCGTCATATTCATAGTCGAGCTCTATCTTAAGTTTCTCTATCATCTCCTTTAATCCTTTCTGTGAGGACCCCACGGTAGACAATTTACTGTCTTCTAAAATCTGCCGTTTCAGTTTGTCAACCTCGCCCTTCAACTCCACCTCTGAAGTCATACCTATGGGTTCCTCTTTCCTTTTCATGTTGACCTTCCTTTCGGGATCAACTGGTAACCCCTCAACGATTCCCCCAATTTGCCGGAACTTTTGAGCCCTATGTTTTAGTAGTGTTTCAGTGTCCATCTTTAAAAGTTCCTACACAGCCCAGGTATGCCATTTTAGTTACTTTATGATGAACGCAAGTCGCAAAGAGTCACTATAATGGAAATTGAAGTATACAACTCACATCCATTGATTCGACGATTGCAGTTTTTATCTGCTGAGAAGTATAATAGGGATCTGCATGTGCACCACCAAGAGGTTCCTGCATGAAGCAACAGATTACAAAATGCAAATCATATTAACCTCAAGAAACATTATCAGATAGATGATGCAAATATGATCAACAATGTTAAATACATGAGGATTTCAATAAACAGTGCACAGAGTACGGTTAAATGTAGATGGAAATTACCGGGATGATACCATCGGCAATTTTTAGCTTGGTCAACTCTGCAGATGTTATCTTTAGCTTTTCAGCAGCCTGGAGAGTAGAAGATAAAGTTACAACTAAAACATCTGTTCTGATATACATACCAAATCTGACCTCCTTAAACAACCTTTGGGGAAGCTTTTGCGGTTTTCCACAAGATTGCAGCACATGCTTCAGGACTGTCATGTGAAAATGGAAAGGACCAAGTCAGAAACTAGTGAACAAATTTGACAAGAAGGTGACAATGAGTTTATAGGAGAAGGACATGCTGTTTTTTACGTTCATTACAAAAATGTTAATCGATCCACCTATTCAATTGTGTCTTAGTTGTTCATGCATGTAGGCTATGTAGCACATGATAATGAATTGCCCACATTAAACAAAAAACTTTTAATACTATAAAAATTCTTTCGACAAAGTGTATGTTTTATAAATTGAACATCATATATTTATGACGTACTGAGAGCAATGCTGCTTGAGACGAAAGAATTCATTTCTTCATATTAGCCATCATCTAGACCATGAAAACATGAAACGGACATCTTAAACTACACAATGCTATTAAAAAAAATTGCCAGTTAAAGCAAGCACCTGGCAACGTAGAACACTGCATTTTCAAGCATTAACAGCTTGTTAGCACAACCAATGGCCAGAGCTCCACCAGAACCACCCTCTCCAATAATAATTGAAACAATTGGTACCTTCAGACCAAACATGGTCCTCAAATTCTGCGCTATAGCTTCCCCCTACATATGAAAGAACAAGCAATCAGCTTGCACACTTTAATCACTAACTAGGACTTATACTAGAGATCGGTACACAGTACTTGGCCCAGTTCCTCAGATTTAAGGTCCGCATACGCCCCTGGAGTGTCAATGAAGGTGATAATAGGAAATCCATGGTGATCAGCATAGTGCATCATGCGTAGGGCCTTCCTGTAACTGTTGAGACCAGTATGTTAATGGAATGTAATTCTCCTAAATGCATTTTTTGGAAGATTCAAAATGTTTTTATTAAGTAACAAAGCCATGTTGGATGGCGCCCTTTTCAATTTGCATTAGTTCATGTCAAACGTTAAATAGAAAGATATATGTTCTACATTCATACCCATGGGGAGTAGGCATCCCAAAGTTCCGCTGAATATTCTCTTTTGTGTTCCTTCCTTTCTGTTGGCCCATGAACATGTAGCTTCTGCCATTTATGGTGCCAAGCCCAGTCACTACAGCGGGATCATCATATCCAGCTCGATCACCGTGGAGCTCTACAAACTGAACAAACGTAATTGAAAATATCAACTTTAAATCGTTCTCTTAATGTATACCCAGTGTAACATAGCAACAGGGTTCCGCAAAGTGCATTTTCTTTAATATATATTTCCAAAAAAAATGCAGATTAAATATTTGGAACAGGAAAACAATCAGACCTTCTCAGTAATATTAAAGACGTGATCAAGAAATGTTGGCCTATTGGGATGTCGTGCAATATGCACACGTTGTATAGGAGTTAAATTCACGTAGAGATCCTTCAAAAGCTGCAATTAAAATGGTCAATAGTCAGTACAACATAAATTAGAAGTTGCTAATTGATCATGATAAATTTGTAGAGCCAGTAACTAATGTATTCCTGATGAATTAGGAAGGGACCATCGGAGCAAAAAGAACATATTACTGACTTAACCTGGTGGTATTTATTCTCTAGCGAAATAATTTGATCACTGAAATCGAGACCAGTTTCTTTTGCCATCCTTTGGACCTGTATCAAGAACAAAGAAAGCATGGAACCAAGTGAACACATTCTCCAAATGAGGATTTTATGTTGATAAATAAATTTGAGATATTCAAATTAGTCATACATCAATCATTTTTTTCTGGAGTTCCATCAGAGGCTTCTCAAATTCCAATGTCACTGGCTTTGGCTTCTCATTCAAAGGCTTGAAATGTGATAGGTGGCTGAGGATTCCACCCTTCACATTCGGGTCGGGATCTTTTGGCCATGGATATTCATGCTTTTTTACTTTCTTAACCTTTGCACATATAGTGAAATCTCTCCTTTTCGCTCCTAGTTGGGCCCTACCAAGGGCTCTAAGGGGTACACCACAAGCACCATTACTGGAGCTCCTAAGAAGATCTGAAGCAGTAGGCTTGGAAGACAGATTTTCAGTAAATGACACTGGAGACTGGTTCATGGAAGCCATTTTGCACTGATTCAACAGAATAATCTAGGTTCTGAACATCAATCAAACAAGAGAAACAAATGGAGACATTTGAGAAACTGAAGATTGAATTTCAGAAAGGAGATAATATTTGGGAAATACTTGCAACCATGCGACTTTGATACCTTCAATAGAATCTTAGGCAACAAAACTTTCTAAGGCTATCCATTGGAATGTTCGAGACTTCAATCACGTAAATGAATACATGTATTTAACAGCCATTCACTAGCATTTCGACAAACAATTGCACAAGAATTCAAAAAACAATGAAACAGAGCTTCAACTTATTTAAGAAAATAATAAACATAAGTTGCATTTCAATTCATAATTTAGTAAGCCAAGCAAAGCTGAAGCGCGCAGTAAATTATAATTGTCTCGAACAAGGAGGAAATAACTATTAATCACTGTTACTGAACAAAGAAGAATAGGGCATGCAACTAATCCAAGCACAAAATACGGAAACATTTCACTAATAGAAAGGCTCTAGGAAATATAACACATCTCCAGCTCCAAGAAAGCATGAATCGGAAATGATTAAGAAAATCAAGCAAAAAAATCCATTTAAAAAACCTTTTTGCTTCCATTCAAGCTCAATCACTAAAAATAACAGGACTACTCACCTGGAATAACTCAAATCACGCCGCAAGCTCAAAATCCCCTGAAATAACGTATAAGTTAATATTAGATCAACAAAACATAACACGTGCATTCAGCATTGAAGCAATCCGATTCTACATGTGAAAAGAAAAAAAAAATGAATTGAACGCAGCAACAAATCGGAAACAACCATACCACAATGAACACATTGAGAAGAGCGATCAGAGGAATTGAAGAGGCGTGTGTGAGAAACAGGGAGCGGCTAATATGAGAGACGGGACATAGGGAAGATCGTCACATTCAGGTTTGGTTTGCCTTGTTCACTGAAACTACGGGAACATAAAATAAATAAAAATATTAAAAGGGAAAATCACACATTTATATAATTTTCGATGATTTCTATGTCAATTTAAAAAACAAGAAAATTTAAAAAAAATAATATATAGTAACAATCCAATTCCAACCTATTACCTACCTGTTTCACCGTGTTCTTCAATCTTCATAGTGAATTAGTGATAGGGAACAGCGTTGATTAGGTTCGGTCATTAAAACACTAGTATTAAATTAATTACGAAATTTATTTTTTTATATTATAAATAATTTTTCTCAATTAGAAATAGTGTAACGTCTAGGTCTTGACTTACTGTGTCAAGCACAAGCCCAAATTGGCAACTTTGGACAGTATTTTGGCTAATATTTCTTTCCACAACAAATATGTATACATATTGGATATTTATTATATTAAATTATTTAAAATAATTTGTTTGACATTTTCCACAGCAATACTCTAGAACATATCTCTAGCTCAAATTAGACATTTTTTGTGCGGACAGAACGATGATAAATCGGCAGAAAAAAAGGGTTTCATGGCCTTGACAACAATTTTTTGGATAGTTAACTAAATTTGCACAAATTAAGTGATTTTTAGCTAATATTTGTTAGATTACATAAATTGCAACTATAATATCACCACGAGCTCTTGTGTTTGGCTCGATTAGATATCATTTTATTCAACCATGTGAATTTATTTAGGAGCTACTATAATTTATTTTTTAGTAGTATTATATTTTCATGTTATATTAATTTTTTTAAATACATATTAATATTACACATATATAGAACATGTATACGCTTGTTTTATCATAGTACATGTGCATTCATTTATGTTTATTTTGTCAACCAATTTCCAAAATAGATATTCATTGAATAAATTAGACCAAGTTACTAAACTGCATTGCAATAATGAATTTGATTGTCACTTCCCAACATGAATAATGACTTTTTTTTTCCTGAATATATAATCTGATCAGGTTTGACCACCCTAAACAGCACCCTATTACAAGGAACTGCAATTGCCGATTTATTAACAACCGTGTTTCTTGAAAAATGTTTTTTTTTTTTTTTTTTTGTAAAAACTTGTGTAAATGTAATGATGACTTATGAAAAATGTTGTAAAGAACAAATAAAGACCGTAGTCCTAAATCATGTGAATAGTTGCGACTTCATCTAAATCTTAATGAAGCTTATTTTGTAGATTTGAAAATGTAAACAAATGGAAAAGTAATTTTAAGATGGGAACCACTGGCCTCACCTCACATGTCTACATCTTTCCACCCATACCTATATGTATATAAGGTAAGCACACACATACACTAAAAAGCTGTATTGACATTTGAGAGAAAAGGGGGAAAAACAGTAGTCTTTGCTTCATTGTAAAGTTTATAAAGACTCAACCTTTCCTGCTGTAGGAATTGAATGCATTTGAATTTTACTCTTTTCTTGAAAATGGGTTCATCAGATCGGCTATTTAACAGGCAAACAACAGTTCATCAGATTCTTGGAGGAGGCCTTGGTAAGTCGATTTTCTCTCTATCTAAATTGGGTTCTATTGATTCACTGTAATACTTCATGATCTTGATCTGTACAATCAACTGTCACTTACGAAATTATTAGCAGAACCCTAAATTAGATAACTGGATGAAGTGATTTTGATTGGGTTTTTTT
Source organism: Galeopsis tetrahit (assembly GCA_963675135.1). Classification (NCBI taxonomy): domain Eukaryota; kingdom Viridiplantae; phylum Streptophyta; class Magnoliopsida; order Lamiales; family Lamiaceae; genus Galeopsis; species Galeopsis tetrahit. The sequence goes on from OY776129.1 coordinate 74,002,493, forward strand.
TCTGTTGATCAGTTGCAGATGTGGTGCTATGGAGAAGAAAGAATGTAACAATGGGCATTTTAGTGGTGATTTTGGCTGCTTGGGTGGTGTTTGAGATATCTGGGCATACTCTGCTGTCATTAGTCTCCAGTGTGCTGTTGCTCCTCTTTACTATTCTGTTTCTATGGGCAAAATCAGCTGCAATTTTGAACAGGTTACTTCCCTTACTTTGTTCTCAACACTTTGCCTGCTTTGTTCCAACAAGTGATTTAGGTTAAAAAAATCCAAAGTGGTACTGATAAAGAAATTTCAAGTATTTGCTAAAAATCAATTTTAAGCAGCTTTAGGTTGGTCTATGATTGCTGCTTAGAATCATGTTACAAGTAATTTATTAATCTGTTAAAATCATTTAAAATTGAGAAGAAAAAGTTGCAAAACATTCTGAAATCTGTGGTTGAAGCTATTGAAATCTTTGATTTTAGGTGTATTTAATCATCATAACTGGAAAAGACCTCCATTAGGACATTGTTTTTCATCGAAAAGAAAGGCATTTCGTTCCAGTTGCTAGTTCTATCCAACAAAAAAAATGCAATACGGTGTTCACACTTGTGCTACTTTGGTTATAAGTTAACAATGTTTTCTCTCACTTAAGAGGAAAATAGGAAGTAGATATCATTATTTTCGTCTACATTGTGACCATTCTAGTGCGCTTTGAAACAGACCTGCTCCACCTCTACCACATTTGCATCTCTCTGAAGAAACCGTAAATGAAGCAGCAGCTTTCTTCCGCCATCATATAAACAATGTGCTCTCCATATCTGAGGACATTTCTTACGGTAGAGACTCGAGAATGTTTATAAGAGTAGCTCTTACTCTCTTGATGATTTCTGTGATCGGGAGCCTCACCGATTTCTTCACCTTGGGCTACATTTGTAAGTTCTAAAAGATATTGCGTCTTCACTTGCCTCTCTTTGCAATATCTTCTTATTAACCCCTCTTGTTTTGTATCAGGCCTTGTGATGGTTCTTACAGTTCCAGCTTTTTATGAAAGATACGAACACCCTATCCATGAGTATGCTCTAATTTGTTACAGAAAATTGCATCAGTTGTATGTAAGATTTGATGAAGTGTGCATCACAAAGGTTCATAGATGGATTTTGGAGAAGAAGAAATTGAGTTGATGGCCATACACTTCGGGCTCAAATTTTTTTTTTAACAATGTTTTCATTTTCTACCCGATTCTTTTTCTATTCTCTTTTTTGTGAATGTACCTTGGGGTTTTTATTGATACAGAGTTTCATTTGGTTTTGTTTGATGCCAAATTAAAGGGTAATACCAAAAGGTAATTAATTGTATTAAACTCTCACACAAAGGGCACAATTTTCAGCTACACATACAAAAACTTATCTAGTTTACTTGAGCTTACACAACAACACCAGCAGCAAAGGGAGTAGCACATAACAAAATATTGTGCAAATTCACAAAAAATGACATTACTTAGAAAGACTCATCTAAGAAATAAGCCTAATCATGACCACCTCCAAAGTTATCACGTCTCTCGGGCTGCCAACTGAAGCCCGGAGGCCCATCATGATTCCCCTCACCCGAGTACGACCTACCTCGTTGCATCTGTGACATTTGGGGAGGAGGCATAGGAGGTGGTGGTGGAAGAGGCATCATTGGTACAGGTGCCAAAATTCCTTTTCCGTCCCTGGGGTCAGCAAAATTTCCACCTTGCCTATGTTCCACACCCTTATTGCCATTAGGTGGAGGCATGTTGGAAGGTAAACCCCCCATATTTTGCCCATAATCACCTGGGAAGAATCCTCTTCCTTGAGGATCAACATTAATAAAGCCATCTGTAGTTCCTTGAGATATCATTGGGGGCTCCAAAGGTACGGAACCTGGAGCCACATTCCACATATGAGAATAATTTTGAGAAAAGTTCATGGGACCAGAAGGCCCTGGTGGGAAACCTAACAACGAGCCCTGTCCTGAACTGGCTTCTGGTGTAGAATCTGCTCCCGCCATTTCATATGGAGCATTGAAGAATTGTTGTGATCCATCAGATGGATATGGTGGATAACCAAATTGAGACGAAGCTGCATTCGGTAATTCAGATATAATTTTAAGGGATAATTAAAAAATTATAGACATAGACAAAAAAGGGTAAAAAAAAATCAATCATACAGGTAGTTATTCCAGCCAGAAACTGACCTGAATCTTGGCGAGGGCCACCCTGGCCCTGAGGTTCGAAAGTTTGATGTGGGTAGCGGTTCTGGGAAGAAGCTCTATCAAAGGCATGGGACTGATTACTATCATGGTGTTGTTCTGATGGATAATTTGGGGGTTGACCAGAAAAAAGTGGTGTTGGCCTCTGCTGCACAATGGGTCTTGAAGGAGGTGGGTCCCTGGACTGGGGACGCGGGGTTTTGTCATCACGATCCTGAGCTTGTGAACTTGAATGGGGAGAAAAAACAGGTCTTGGGGGTGCTTGAACAGTGGAATCTGAGGCTGAAGGTTTCCTAGCACTCATCGCCTCTGATTCATTACCATCTTTTTCCTTGTTGGGATGAAGAAGATCGGAATGGGCCTCATTAAGATGCAACTCAAATTCACTCTTTTTTAAGAAGGACTTGAGACAGTGTGGGGCGGCACATATCATGATTCCTTCCATCATTTTAATTGTCTGAATCTTCTGAACACGTTCATCACAGCTGTACCGAGATGAATAACAAAGGAGATTCAAAGGCATGCGTTAGCATAGATAATTAGCATCAACCTAAGTAAACAATCAAAGATAAATAGGCAGTTTTAGGGTCCAAGCGTCCCATTGACATCCCTCCTCTTCGCTCATTGACTGATTGACAAGATTGTAAACCTTTCAACATTTTTTTGTGGAATACTTTATACCAACAAATGTAACTTCTTACATTAAGGAGACTTCACTGTATTTCATCCACTATACTCTGAAAATTATTACTTCTCTTGCTAGATGGTATGGCGGAGGGCTAATTGACTTACGCAGGTGCTAAGATTGCAGTGTTGGTATTGGTGACTGTGGTGTGGTCGAAATAATTTTGTTGCTACAAGCTCACTAGCATTTGATATATGGCATAGCAATATAGCATTAATAAACATCAATAAATTATGCATCTAATGAGACATAGTTTTTATTCTTTATCCAACCAAGTAAAATATAGGAGTACTTTTTAGACTAAAATTTATTTTTCTCAGAAAAAATGAAGTTTAACTCAAGTGCAAAGCAATCCTGCAAGAGACCAAGTAGAAACCGCTTTTTTAAGGAGAAAATAACCCAATATTTACATCAAACGTAATTATCAAGCAAACGAACTGCAGGAATAAATAAATAAATATGCCTTACAGGTAGCAAAGGGAATCACTTCTAGCACAATCCAAGCAAAACACATGCTCACAGGGGCTCTGCAATAACATAAGCTTGTTTGATTAATTAAGCAAGCATGAACAGGAAATAACTAAATTTTAAAAAATGTTTTAAGGTCTTCTGCATGGCTTCAGTGAATATTTCAACTTGGTTAAGTTAGCACTCCTCGTGCCAAAAACTGAATCAAGACTTGTGAAGAAGAAATCAGATAACAAGTACAAATATTAAACCAAACAAACTATGAGTAGCTAAAGACGGTCCTTACATTAGGGAAAATAATAAGGAAATCCTAAAAGGATATAAGAGTGAATATTATGCACAATTATCTATCATGCATCCCACCAAGAGGTGCCTGTGCATTAAAAAAAGGCTTCAGCAAACACAAGAAAGACATTTCAAAGTTTCTTGAGGGACTAATTGCTTTTCTAAGGTGGTGGTGAAGAGCATGAATGCTTGAAAATTTGTATTTTAGAATCATCTATTAACCAAGACAAGCTACTGGATCACCCCATGTCTTAGTCACGTGTCAAAAGAAGACTGTACGTGTAAACTTACCAGACGCCCATAAATAGCAATAGGAAAGTCACATCGAACACAAAAATGGACCCGTTCACCAAGCTGGCGACGTGACCTGCGACCAATAGACTTAGTTACAGCAGTTGCACTTGCTAAACCTAGAGACTTGGCTACAGGAAGATCAGCTAATACAAGATGATCGGGGCATGCCACCGTGACAGAGTCCACGGGCACAGGTTTTGCAGTTGCACCAGTTTCACTAGCAGGCTTGCTAAGCCGAATCTGCAACATCTTTTTCCAGTTTCAGGTAGCTATTATTGTTATGATTCTAAAATCAGAAGGAATGCAGCTTGATTCCTCTTTCTGCAAAAAACACTATAAGCATTGGTCAAAATTCAGAAACTTACAGTTGGAGCATGATCGATCAATTAGATTTATTCAAAATACAACTGAAAACTGGAGTAGTACTGAGCACTGATTATCTATGGAGAAAATAATAAAATCTGAATGTAAACGTACGTACAAAGGGGAAAAAAAAGGATCCGTGTAAAAGAACAAAGACATTGTGTTTCTAATGCAGTTCATGCCACAACCAAAACAGTGTATCTCAACGAATAAGAAATAACTAGAATCTCGTGGAATTACATAAGTACATAGCAGCCATCGGTAACGAGATTCATGAAAGTGAAAGATACCACATCCTATAAATCACTCGGACTGTCACTGATATGCAAGAAAAATCTCATACAAATACTTTTAAAAATGGATATAATGTGGTATCCCAATCCGTTCGGTCATATGGCATATAAAATAAGCTCGCATAACACAGCATATCAATGATAAGGGATTATAACTTCATTGATTTCTTGACAAGAAATAAATTACGGGTTTCAGAACATTCCAATTTCTTCGAGGACAAAGAAAAACATGCATCAAATACAGAATTAAAATGCTTCGAAATCAGAATAGTGATTGAATGTATTACCAGAATCTGAATCGAGAACAAGCAACCCTAGAGCAGTTGATTTTGGAGAAAGGGGTTATTTCGTGTGAAATTATAAGTTGATTTTCGCGTCTCATTTGTATAACGCCCGAAACGACTGGGCCAATGGGCTAAAGCCCTTGAATTGACTCAATGGGCCTAACTAAGCATCCTCTTGGCCCGATTATGGCGACAACTGACAAGGAGAATGTTGTGGCTCAAATAATAGGAGTAACCTATTTTACACATATTCAATTAAAAAAAATTAAAAATTTACGGATCATAAATTTGAATCATCAAAAAATTTGTGGATTGTAAATAGATGATTATTTTACTGTAACACTAAAAATGTATTACTATTATTTAAAAATATTTTGACAAATTTACCTAAAAAAAATATTACTATATTTTTACTTATAGTAATACATTTTTTATCTTGTAGTGACAATAATTTAACACTTTAAACTTATAGTAACATAGTTTTTATTTTATAGTGGCAGCAACATATTTTTTTTGCTCTTATAGTAGCATAAAATATTGGTAAAGTCTAGTATGCACTCGAGTGCATGTTGTGCACCCTAGTCTAAAGAAAAATGTAAGTTATTAAACTGAAAATTACAACACAATATTACTAAAAAGTGTAAGTCACTATAACTAAAAATATTATTATACAGTTTAATAATTGAAAAGTGCAACACCATTTACCACAAAAAGTGTAAGTCAGTAAAACTGAAAAGTGCAACATGGACTAGGGTGCACAACATGCACTCGAGTTCATAGCAGACCAACCCTAAAATATTTTACTAATACAATGTAAAAACCAGGTGATACAAGATCAAAGTATTGTCATTATAAGGCTAAACAAATTATAAGTTCAAAAATATTCTGACAAATTCTCGAAAAAATTAAGTCTTCAATTTTTAAATTTTTTGGTACACGTTTAGCCTTGTAGTGACCATATTTTGATTTTATAGTAACATAATTTTTGTCATATACTAAGACAATAATTGAGAGTGAAAAAATCCATTATAATTCAATTTGATCCGTGTTGGTCCAAATTTAACCTACATATTTATGCCTCAAATTTATCTTAACTAGCTATATTTTATGTATGAAATATGCCTCAATTTTCTATTTTTTATTAATATCTTATAGGATTTATATACATTTGATAGTGGGTAAATGTGTCATCCTAATATTTCTAATTTAAGCAACTAATTACAATTTCATGTAAAGTCATCCAATCTTTTTAAAGTATAAATTTTTAAATAACCAATTATTATAGAGTCTGAACTATTAATAAAATTGTTAGCATAAATTAAAATTTTAGTTTAGAGTTTAAGATCACATTAACAAAATCAAAGTATAAATTAACAAAATCAAAGTATAAATTAAAGTCAAAGACCAATTTTTTATTATGAAAGTTACGTGGGCTCAAAAGTGGAAGAAAACTGTTCAAGGTGATGGATTTTAAACATCTCTCTCGGGGTTGCTTAGGAAATAAGCACCGCCCAAAAAACTCCACCGCCCACACCGCTCATCTTCTTCCTTCTTCATCGGCAGTCCACTTGTTCTTATCCCTCTCCCTCTCTTCGACTTTAGAAGCTATTTTGATCGATCGTCGCCGTCCAACGTTTGAGTAGATTCGTCGTCAGACCGTCGCCCATCACTGTTAGAAAACCGCCGGCCTGTAAAAGAGTCGTCTCCCTGTTGGGATCAATGTGTAGATCCTCTCCGACGGAGCCACGGTGACCGTATGGTTGAGTTTCTTCCGTTGATCCCATTTTACATTTTTGTTTTTTATTGTTGTTGTTTTCTTTAATGCTTTATTTCCTGTTTTATTTACGGTTGTTTTTTATCTTCCCTTTTATGGGTCCTCCTCCCCTGTTGTGGGTTCTTGTTGTTTGGAAGTTGCATTTGGTTGATAAGGTTTCTCCTTTGACACTGGTTGTCCATGGGTCATCTTCTATGATTTGGGGAGTTTGTAGCGCGAGTCGTAGTGGGCGACAATTTGTTTCTCTTTCGAAGCATATTTGCTATCTTTCTTGATCGAAGAATCCGATGGATTGCTTGTGTGACTCTCCACTCTCTCAAGATTGAGTTTGGTATATGAGTCTTCGGTAGAGTTTATATGTAATAGATAGGTGAGCGTGAGATGCAATTTCAATATTCCTATCTTGTAATTCTACCTTAAAAAAAAAAAAAGTGAACAATAAAAAGAAAATGGGGAGGGGGGCCCAAGAAGGTAGGGGTGGGGAAAAAACCGATAAAACCAAAAAATCGAACCGAAACGACGAATTTTGATTTATATGGTTCGATTTATTCGGTTTTCAGACACATCTACATGTCGCTGGAGAAGAGGCGATTTAAGAAGGATGTAGGCGATTTACACCTCGGGAAGGTGCGAACTGGTTTTCTCTGACTGCGTGAAAAGGAATTAACCTAGGGTTCTACAATACCTCGAGGTAATCATTGCAATTAAGGGGTTTTTTGGAGTGTTGGAGTTAATTTGTCGGAATTGAGGCCAATCGCATTAATGAAGGGGAGTATGGCGTGATCTGGGGGCCTGAATTAGCCGGATTTTTGAGTTCGCCGAGACGCCTCTGCGTATGGTGCAACTTTATCGAGGTAGAAATCATCATCACTTGGAAGCTAGGGTTACGCATCGTTTGGGGATTGGGCAAACAAACGGTGGATGGGGGTATTTATAGGGGGAAGGAGATGATCGATCTCTCCACAACCACTGCCTACATCCTCTTCTTATATATCTTACTATCTCAAAAAAGCTTCTTTGAACTTCTGGATATGGCGGACCATCTTCACGAGCCACTGAGAAATGTCAGAATTTCGGATGCTGAGGACTCAAACGTCCATGTGGAGGAAGGAGAACTTGTTGTCCCCCAATTTGCTCTCTTAGGGCATTTCACTATTAGGAGGCCTCAAGGACTAAACGAGATTCTGAACATCTTACGCAGAATCTGGAAGGTAGAGGGAGCTGTTCGAATCATACTGGTAGCGGAGGGGTACTTCATGCTGGATTTTGAGAAAGAATCTGACTACAATAGGGCTTTCTTCAGGCAGCCTTGAATTGTCAACGGACCAATGTTAATCCTATCCAAACTCCAGGGGGACGAACTACCAAGAGATCTAATCATTAACAGGATCCCTCTTTGGGTCCAGTTCCATGGAATGCCAATATGCTGCATGACCAAAGGGCTGGCCCAAAAACTTGGGGAAGTGCTTGGAGATGTCATCGACATCGACTGCCCCGATGAGGGTGCGGCGTGGGGGAGGTGTCTACGAGTTCGGGTACTGGTGGATCTTCATCAACCACTCAACAGAAGCACTTACATCACAGTAAGAAGGGAGAGTATTCTGGTGCCCATAAGATATGAGAAGCTGGGGGAGTTCTGTTACAGATGTGGAAAACTCACACACAACGAAAGAGATTGCATGGATCGCTACAATGGAGAGAGTAGCCACCGCGGAGAAGTGCACGAGTTTCCAATGTGGCTTAGGGCGGATGGACAGAAGGGACTTACTCAACAACAATTTGAGCACCTCAAGACACTGATTGAAGTTGCAAACCAGGAACATACTCCAACACCACAGGCTGAAGTAAGGAGGACTGTAAACTCGATCGTCATTCGTCCAAATGCTAGGGCAGGTGGGCTGGTTTTGGCGGATGAAGCATGGCATGAACAAAATCAGGAACTATCCCTAGAAGCCAATCGATTTGCAGACTCAGTCCTTAATGACGAAACACACCATGTCCTACAACTGAATGAATCCAGGTATCTCTCTAATGTTGAACACTCCCTTAGATCTGATTGGGAAGGCATTGCGCAGGCAAGCTACTATGATGCACTCATGAATAACGAGGATATGGGATATTCTAGCCAAGGGCAAGGGAGGGGCAAAGGATTATGGAAAGCAAAACAAGAAAAGGGAAAAGAAATAATGCTGGGTACACATATCAAAGGGCAGCGAAAGAGAGGAAGGCCAACCATGGGAGGGATACGCATAATAACAGACATGGAAGTGACCAATGAGGGAGTGGGAGGAACAAGCGGTAGCGGATGCAAAAGGCACAAAAGTGATGAGGAGGGGTCGAGCTCAAGCATGGTGGAGGAGGGTGAGATCCCTCTCCGCTCCTATCCATGATAGTTACGTGCTGGAATGCGAGAGGGTTGAAGGGTCCCAACGCATTCCAGAAATTAAGGCATGTTATTGCCCTAAATAAACCTTCAATTCTGTTTGTCATGGAGTCTAAACTCCCCCGCAAAATTGTAGAAACTTGGATGCATAAGCTCAATTTCTCCTTTTGTTTTTCTGTTGATCCAAGTGGAAATAGCGGGGGCCTTTTGTTATATGCTATGAATGAAATCAAGATTAATGTTTGCTCCTACTCTTATTGCCATATTGATGTACTCGTTGAAGCGAATGATCTGCAATGGTGGTTTACGGGCTATCATGGTCCTCCAAATCAAAAGGATAGATATTTATTTCGTGAACTATTTAATCGTATCAAGTTAACTCACAACTCTACAAAGGCATGGTTAGTTGGGGGGGATTTCAATGAAATATTGCGGTTTAGTGAAAAGAAAGGAGGGAACCAAAATGGACGAACACAAAAACTCATGGACAGTTTTCGAGAAACCCTTGCACATCACGAATTTCATGACTTAGGTTTTAAAGGTCCAAAATTTACTTGGAATAACAAAAGAAAAGGGGCACACCAAATTTTGGAGAGACTTGATCGGTTTGTAGCAAACACCGAATGGATCAATATGTGGAATACACACCAAACACAACATTCTTTATGGTTTGGTTCAGATCATAGGGCAATATCTATCAAAGTGAATATCAAAAACTGGGGATGGAATCAAAAGGGGTTTGTACACTTTAGATTTGAAAATGCCTGGATAATGGAACCAAATGCTATAAGTGACATTGAGAATTTCTGGAGAGGATTGCAAGGGAACACAACCATAAATGATAAACTCTCGAAATGTGCTACCTTTCTCCAAAACTGGGCAAAAGATAAGTTTGGAAATATTGAAAAACGAATCAATACGCTCTCCAAAAAAATGCTACAAAGCACCAACTTGAACAATGAAGAGGAGGAAAGTGAAAGCCTATCAAGCATGGAGGAAGAAATGGAAGTCTTACTGGGACAACAAGAGGAATATTGGAAACAAAGAGCTAGAACGAATTGGATGATTGGTGGCGATAGGAACACCACTTATTTTCATAGACGAGCAACAGAGAGAATAAATCGAAACACCATCAATAAGCTTCAAAATGAAGATGGGACGTGGGCATATTCTGAAGAAGAAATCAAAGACAACATTGAAGGCTTTTACAGGGACTTATTTACATCATCTTATCCCAATCAACACCAGATTGACCACATACTGAAACACTCCAAACCAATGGTCACAAACACCATGGCTAGCTTTCTCGAGAAGGAATTCACGAAGGAGGAAATCAAAACGGCCGTGTTTGAAATGGAACCCGGAAAGGCTCCGGGACCGGACGGATTCAACGCTAAATTTTACCAGGAAATGTGGAATACTGTGGGAGAAGATGTCACACGAGGTGTACTCGATATACTTAATAATGGGGAAAGAAGTATGGAAAAAAATACATGATTGAAATGAAACCTGGATCACCCTCATACCTAAGACTAAAAGTCCTAAGTCCATCAAAGAATTCCGACCTATTAGTCTGTGTAATGTCCATTTCAGAATCGTTGCGAAAGTAATTGCTAATAGATTGAAGGTCATACTACCAGAGGTAATCGATGATCATCAAAGTGCCTTTGTTAAAAATAGGCAGATTTCGGACAATGTCATTATAGGATACGAATGCATGCACTGGCTGAGAAACAACAAGAGCAAAACTGGATATGCAGCCATGAAACTAGACATGAGCAAAGCCTACGATAGAATTGAGTGGAATTTTCTAGAGGGACAGATGCGTAGCCTGGGGTTCCCAAACAGGATTGTCATGCTTATCCTACGTTGTGTAAAAACAGTTAAATACGCATTCAAAATCAACAACAATGTGATCGGCAAAGTAACACCTACTCGAGGAATTAGACAAGGTGATCCACTATCTCCTTTCCTTTTTGTGATATGCGCCCAAGGACTCTCGTCCTATATTAATAACCGGGTTCATGAAGGCGATATTGAGGGTATTAAAATAGCTAGAGAAGCCCCGGTGATCTCCCACCTTCTCTTCGCGGATGATAGTGTCTTATTTTTCAAAGCTAAACCTAAGAGTGGAGAAGTCATCAAACAGGTTCTAGCGGATTATGAAAAAGCTTCGGGGCAGATGATTAACTTTGATAAATCTACAATTTTGTTTAGCCCTCAAACACTTGATAAATCCAAGCATCTGATTCAGCAAACACTTGGTATTCGAATTACTCAGGGACACCAATTGTATTTGGGTCTACCTACATTCTCGGTTAGGGCAAAAAAGGCGCAATTTTCTTATCTGGTTGACAGAATGAAGAATAGAATAGACAACTGGAAGAACAAGGAGTTCTCGGAAGGGGGAAAGGAAGTACTTATCAAATCAGTTCTCCAGGCAATACCTACTTATGCGATGTCGTGCTTCAAAATACCATTGCAAATATGCACCCAAATGGAAAGACTGATGGCGGACTTCTGGTGGGGTAAGACTGAAAAAGGAAAAAAGATACATTGGCAGAAATGGGAGAGCCTATGTAAACCCAAAAGCGAAGGAGGAATGGGGTTCAGAAGAATGCATTTATTCAACGATGCACTTATAGCAAAACAGGTCTGGAGATGTATACAGAACCCCCTTTCACTACTCAACAGGATGCTGAAGACGAGATACTACAAGCATGTAGACATTATGGAAGCGGAAGTAGGATACAACCCCTCATTTACATGGCGATCGCTGTGTAGAAGTAGATATCTTTTGGAGGATGGAGTCAGATGGGTGATAGGAAATGGTGATAAAGTCAAGCTATATAAACATGCATGGGTTCAAGGACTGGAAAACGGAAGGATCAGGTCCAACATTGCTGCAATACATAACATCAACTTCCTGATCGATGATAATAGGGAATGGAAAGAACCTCTAGTGAGACTTGCTTTTCATCATTATGAAGCTGAAGGTATACTCCGCACTCAGGTAGGAGATAAGAACGATCAAGACAGGAGATACTGGAAAGACGAGAACACGGGAGAGTACACGGTTAAGTCGGGATACAAAAGAGGCTTTTTACTGGAAATACGAGATGTGAATAGGGCATCCACGTCCACGAGCGACACCCTAAGTGAGTGGTGGAAACGGATTTGGAATCTAAACCTCCCCCCCAAAATCCGTATTTTCAGTTGGAAGATGTGCCATGATTACATACACGCTGAAAATAACCTGGCCAGAAGACATATCCCAATCCCACCGTCTTGCGGTTTATGTGGAGAGGGCTTCTCAACAACGTGCCATGTCTTATTTCACTGCCACTGTTCCAAAGAGGTATGGTTCAGATCTGGATACAAGGCAATCATAAAAAGAGGTAAAGGAATGAATACTTTGGATTTCCTGAACCATGTTTTTAATCAAACGAATAGAGCGAATTTTGAAAGGATCATTATGATTGCCTGGGGAATTTGGAGAGAGAGATGTACAATCCTACACTCATCAGGAAACAGGTGTAGAGAAATTGATAAGATGACAGGGGACCGAGTTCTACTATATCTGGAGGCCTTTCAAGCACAAAACCAGGATATGGGAAATAGGCATAGGAATTATCATAATAAGAACATACAGACACATCCCCAAGAACCCAATACCAATATAGTTGAAGTGGATGGTGCCTTTAAAATGGAGAGTAGGCGGTTTGGTGTTGGAGGTGTACTCCGAAAGGAGGATGGGGAAAAAATTGCGACTTTTTCGGAAAGAATTAGACCCCAGCGAAGCCGTTAGGTGCTGAGCTTATGGCAATCCTCCAAGGACTCAAGGCCGCAAGAACGCGAAACTGGGATAAAGTGGAAATCCGAACCGACTCCATCAATGCAATCTCTTTGTGCTCCCAACGAAAAGAGATGGAGGGCCCGGAAAGGTGTGTCATTCGGGAAATAAGGGATATTATTAACGAATTTGTAGTGTGCAAATTCAAACACCATCCGAGAAAAGAACTTAAAGAGGCACATAAGCTCGCCCAGACAGGTGTGGACTCTACTGTCTCAAATGGTTGAGATGGAGTAGTCGTTGGAGAACCAGACGTGTCATGTTTACAATCATTTTATCGCTTCTGGTTATAGACCAACAACCCCCCCCCCAAAAAAAAAAAAATACATGTCAAGATTGCACATTGGATGCCATCTTAAATGGCGTCCTCTCGTGCCTTGCTTTCCAACCAGTCACCCTTTCCTTTGACCATTCTTTGGTTGGATTTTTATGTTTCATTTTTCATATTTCACAAGTGTTCAACTTTTCTGGATCTTTAACATGTAATATTGGTTGGATTCCTATATTTCACTTTTCGTGTTTCGCTGATGTTCCACTATTTTGGATCTTTAACATGTGTCGTCTCCAATATTGTATGACGTTAATTATTTTTTAACATAACACGTGTTAATCATTCATACAGTGAAACAAAATGTGAAACATGAAAAGTGGAAAAGTGAATTAAATCCCTTATACGATGCCAATGTCGTCCACACTATTTCGTCTTAGTATTTTGTTAAACGGATTCAAAACACGTATATTTATTTAAACCATTTTCAAAACATTATTAAAAAAATAAATTTAATGCGTAATCTTCCGAGATCCAAACACAGCATAATGAATGAATGCAAATATGGGAAAATACAGGGGCACTTACCTAAATTAGAAGTCGGAAAAATTAAAAGAGAGAAGGAAATAGAAAACTGATGAGTAATCTCTGAGTTTAATTCAGCCCAGACTGTTTTCTTTCTCTCAGATCTCCAAAACCTCTCAGTAGGGCTTTGACTACATACAATTCTTGGCCCTCTTCGAAATATCTTTATCTTTGCGTTCTAATCAACTCAAATCTTGGGGGTTCTTGTGCTTAATTCATGAAAACTTGGAATTTTTTATTTCTTAGTTTTCTTCTTTTCCTGTGTTTGAGTTTCGAGTATGGCATCTCTCAATCGGAGGAGGAAAAGAAGAACAAATTTCGAGAGCGTGAGGCCACTGATGATGCCCTTGGTTATCCCAATTTGTGAGTTGTGATTTTTTATTTTTTTTAGATTAACATTCGAATTCCAATTCCGGTTAAATCAATAAAATATTCAATTTTTCATGGTTCCAAATCTTAATTGGGTTGTTGTTACTAGAATAGACATTTGGTTATTGATGCATAGTAGTTGCTGGCACCAGAACAGTGCCGTTAATGTTGTGAAATTTGGTTTCTATGATGTAAGTTCTGATGTTGATTGTCAATTTGTCATTGTACATGTATGCATTATTTTTAATTGTTAAGTTATTCACAAACAATGTACACTCTCACACACACACATGCAACTCTTTTCACCAGTTAACTTATGTATTGTAATTGATGATCTTTTGATGGATAGCGATGAGGACGATATGTTGAATACACAATGCCCTCGGCATTTGGAACTTCGATGGCAAACTGAGGTGAGTTCAAGCGTATATGCGTCGCCATTGATTGCAGATATCAACAGGTAATGGATGGAAACAGTGCTTCTTTTAAATTTAATTTTGTTATTCATGTTGATTTCCCTTTCTCTTATGTTTTGTTCAGTTATATTTACTGAACTACATAGTGAGCAAACCTAATGAAACATTGACGACGTGTAAAATCAACCTAGGTTGCTACAATTTTTAGATGACCTAAAAGATTATCTTTTGAACTTATTATTTCCAATATAGAGATATGTCCAGATTCTATTGGGTCACTCCTTCACAATTGTACAAGTCTGCTTGCTGTATTGGTATTTTTTATTTTTTTTTGTCTATCTTTCCCTTGCATTCATACCTTAGAGTCTTGATAAGTTCTTATCTATACTCCAGTGATGGAAAGCTTGAAATAGTGATTCCTTCTTTTGTGCATTACTTGGAAGTACTCGAAGGATCCGATGGAGATAAATTACCAGGTACCTCTAACAGCTAGAAAAATAAACTAAACTAATACTGTAATAAGTTTGGAAAGACAGATGCATGAAGAATCAATTTACTAATTACCGGAATTTATTTTGGTCACTATCATCATGATGGATATGATTCGTTTTATTTTTACCGTTTATCAGGGTGGCCAGCTTTTCATCAGTCAACTGTTCACTCTAGTCCTCTTCTGTATGATATTGACAAGGATGGTGTTAGAGAAATTGCTTTAGCCACCTACAATGGCGAAATCCTCTTTTTCAGGTAACAATCTACAATAGTGCTTCCTTTTTCCCTGGAGTGATAATTGTCCTGACATAGTTTTATTCTCTTTCTTTGAAAAATAGGGTTTCAGGATACATGATGACAGATAAACTGCAGATTCCAAGGTTGAAAGTTAAAAAAGATTGGCATGTGGGTTTGCATACAGATCCTGTAGACCGTTCTCACCCAGATGTTCATGATGACCAACTGACCCAGGAGGCTTTTACGGAATCGTTGATTCGTAAGCTTGTTTCTGTTGCCTATTAACTGTTGTTTAACTTCTTTTTCTTCGAAGTATTTGATTCAAATAACTTTAAAGCCGAAGAAAATAATAATAAAAAAATCGCATATCAAATATCTTTTCTGTCTAAATCCAAAATTCAACTAACTAGCAAATTTAAATTTCACTATACAATATCACTGCCGAAGCAAATCAATAGCATATCCTACTGCAGGGGTAAAACTTAAGTTTGCTATTTTTTTAGAAGAAATAAAATAGCACTAACATGACTCTGTTACTGATATCCCTGGCCCTGCTACCATGTCGAGCTCCTCGATCTGAAAAGGGGAAATATATTTGGGGTGAGCAGAGTATTCTGAAATTGCAATTTGGTATTTTTATTAAAAGCTATCCGCAGATCATAAATTTAATCTTTGTACTTAAAAAACACATAATTCTCATACAATTCTGTCTTTATTGTGTGAAAACTTCTTAATTGCAAGCGCTGCTTGGGATAATAATTTCATTTGTCAATGTGATGGACATTGAAGTAGTTAGTAAAATATTCTATCATACAGCTTTTGACTATTTAATTATGTTACTGAACAGAAATGGAGTATGAGCTTGCAAGTTAGTTGTTTAGGCTGTGGTATCAATTAGATAATAGGGATAATGTCTTAAATTGTTTTTGTCAGCATTTGATGATTAATATAATATGCTGCAACATTGAGTTGCGTTTTGGTCCACATTGGATGGGATAAGTCTTCTCTAGCTATACAGATATGTATACAATTAATGCTGGTAGGCTTGTGCCAGCCAGCGTAAAACTTTGTCACAATATCATGTCATGAGCCAATTATTGAATTTCGTTGGGCGTTCCCGCGACCCAACATGATTTTATAATTGGTTCATGTAGCCTACCCCCAATTATTTGGGATTAAAGGCTTGATTTGTTTCTCCTTTTTTTTTTTTTTTAAATAATTCTGCCAACTTCATGAGAGTGTATATTGATCAAATGCATATCAAATTTAAAATAAATCTCAGACACCAATGGGACTCCTCCTGCAAATATTACACCTCCCACAGAGGGTGACCACGACCCATCAAATCCTTTTCCTGAAGAAGTTCATCTTGACAAATCAAAAAACAACTCTTCTGATATTCAACCTGATCAGCTGAAAAAGAATAATAGTCAGCCTGATGCAAACATCAAAATGCCACTAAACCCAAATGGCACGTCTTCTGATTTGGGATCTGAGAAAGTCAGCAACCAAGAAAGTGGAAAGACTGCAAGAAGGAGGCTTCTTGATGATAAAGATACAAAAGGCAATGAGGATGTTCATGCTGCAACAGTGGAAAACGATGGAGGTTTAGAAGCGGATGCTGATTCTTCGTTTGAGATATTCAGAGATAATGAAGAGTTGGCTGATGAGTATAACTACGATTACGATGATTATGTTGATGAGCATTTGTGGGGGGACGAGGAATGGACTGAAACACAACATGAACAATTGGAAGATTATGTTCACATAGATGCACATGTCTTGTGTACTCCAGTAAGTACTGCGGTGCATGAGGTTTCTTACCAACTTTGTATAATTGTATTACTTGGAACTCAATTTTGGCTTTAATTGTCCTCAGGTCATAGCAGACATAGACAACGATGGTATCACTGAGATGGTTGTTGCTGTTTCTTACTTCTTTGACCGCGAGTAAGTTTATCTGTACAAGCAAATAATCTCACTTATTTTGTCGTCTATTTATAGTTGATTCATGTGACTTGTTAATTAGAATATATATTTTTTAAACCTCTGTATTGATTGCACAAATTCCAATAACTGATATCTAGCAAGTTAGAAAAAATTCTGGCTGCTTTAGCTACATTTGTTATATTTCTAATGAACTGCAAATAGTCAACATGGATATTTCAGCTGATTAAGTTTATGTTTGGTAGGTATTATGACAATCCAGAGCATTTGAAGGAACTTGGAGGGATCGATATTGGAAAGTATGTTGCTGGTGGCATTGTTGTTTTCGACCTCAACACAAAGCAAGTTAAATGGTCTATACAACTGGATCAGAGTACCGATACTGGAAATTTCCGTGCCTATATATACTCATCTCCTACAGTTGTTGATTTGGATGGTGATGGCAATTTGGACATTTTAGTCGGCACTTCTTTTGGCTTATTTTATGTCTTGGACCACAAGGGTAATTATTCTCCTTTTGTAAGTAGATTAAACTTTACTTGCATAGAGTTTTATCCATATATTTTAAAAAATGTACTGTACTACTTGAAAGCACTATATATATTACATGAGTTACCCAATTTGAAAAAGACATGTTCTGTGCATGCATGAAAGATAACTATAATAATCTCACTAAATGCTGCTTACTGATTCAGGCAAAATTAGAGAGAAGTTTCCCCTTGAAATGGCTGAAATACAAGGAGCAGTAGTTGCTGGTGATATTAATGATGACGGGAAAATCGAATTAGTAACTGCTGATGCCCACGGAAACGTTGCAGCTTGGACTTCAGAAGGAAAAGAGATTTGGGAAACACATGTTAAGAGCCTTGTTCCACAGGTAATCTCAATATCTCGACCCCTAAATATGGCTGTATTCGGGCTATGCGTGTCCTTTCTATGAGCAATTACTCGTTTTCTGTAGGGCCCCACCATTGGAGATGTTGATGGGGATGGCCACACTGAAGTTGTTGTGCCAACACTGTCTGGAAACATATATGTTCTTAGTGGAAAGGATGGATCGATGGTACGCCCATATCCTTATAGAACACATGGTAGAGTAATGAATCAAGTTCTTCTAGTTGATTTGAAAAAACGTGGGGAGAAGCAAAAGGGACTCACAATTGTTAGCACATCATTCGATGGGTATCTGTACCTCATAGATGGACCTACATCATGTGCTGATGTTGTGGATATCGGTGAAACAGCGTAAGATAATTTGAAATCCTTTTGAAGATGGTCATTATTTGAAATATTCTGTCTTTCTCTGTTCACCAAAAAAAGTTGTATTTTTCTATGACAGTTATAGCATGGTTTTGGCTGACAATGTAGATGGTGGGGATGATCTCGATCTTGTAGTTTCCACCATGAATGGAAATGTCTTCTGTTTCTCAACTCCTTCACCCCATCATCCTCTCAAGGTAGGTTTAGCTTAACAAATTCCCCCTGTTTATGCGTGTTGGTAGATATTGTTTACTTTTGGGGTAATTGCTGCAAAAAATCACGATCTTTGACTTAATTGCATTCTTAACCAAACTTTTGGATAATTGCAACAAAAGTTACGAATTTAATGGTGTCGTTTGTATATTTGGCAGGACCCAAACTGCCCAGTGTCTCAATTGCAATTGAGATGTTAAAGTTGCAAACTTTTTTTTTTTTTTTTTTTGCAATCGCCCAAAAGTTTGGTTAAAAATACAATTAAGACACAGGTTGTGAATTTTGTGACAATTAAGTCTTTACCTTTTTCTTACAATTTTCTCGTAATTCCAGGCTTGGAGATCACCAAATCAAGGGAAAAATAATGCTGCACACCGTCATAATCGCCAAGGAATTTACATTACTCCATCATCGCGTGCTTTTAGAGATGAAGAAGGGAAGAATTTTTGGGTTGAAGTGGAGATTGTGGATGGTTATAGGTTTCCATCTGGCTCCCAGGCACCTTATAATGTATCGGTATGTAACCAAAGTTTGCTATTAAATGTTCCATATTATTAGTATCTTTTAACTATTTTGTAATTTTCTCAAATTTTTGTTTCTTTATAATCATAGGTAAGTTTGTTGGTTCCCGGTAATTACCAAGGAGAGAGAACGATTAAGCAAAACATGACCTTTAATCATCCTGGGACACACCGAATTAAACTTCCAACTGTAGGAGTAAGAACATCTGGAACGGTAATGGTGGAGATGGTTGACAAGAATGGACTCTATTTTTCAGATGAATTCTCCCTTACGTTCCATATGTACTACTACAAACTGCTTAAATGGATTATTGTCCTTCCAATGTTGGGAATGTTTGGTATTCTCGTGATCTTTCGTCCCCAAGAAGGAATGCCTCTTCCTTCATTTTCAAGAAACACGGACTTGTGATTGTGATTCTTTGGCATGCGTAATTGGCATCCATTACAAAGAGTTTCAAGTTTGGTTTGGCAGAATTTCTTGGATGAAAGTGGATCTAGTGCAGAAATTTTGTGGTGGTTTTTAAGATGGTGCTTAAATTATCTTGATTTTGTTGCAACGCCTAGGATTGGAGTACAATATAGAAGACAATTGTATGTTCTAGAGTAGAGCAATTCAGCTCAAGAGTTATCCTTTTGTGAGGAATTATACATAAGTTCTGGTGTATCTTAGCACAAAATTTTATTACACTTGATCTGGCAGAGATTCTATCTCGACCATCATTCTGAATTTTCTATCAGATGACAATTTTCTATACTCATTTTATATAATGTTGTAATATCTAAAAGTATATTTACCATATTGTATGTCACAAAATGCTTAAGAATACAATTGAAAGCATTGTGACGCAAAATATTTTATTCAAATTGTAGTAAAAATAATTTCAAGTGATGAACAATAAAAAAGAAAAAGTCTTTTTTTTTTTTTTTTTTTTGAGGAGAGAAAAAGTCTTAATGATCAACATAAAAAATCTGATGTTATTTAACCTGAACTTCTATTTTGTGGCAGTCTTGAACTTCTATTTGTGCACTGCCAAAGTAAATGTTTGATCCATTTTCCAACTTATCGTACAAAATCTTTAAAAAGTAAGTTTCTTTTTTTTGGACTAGTCTTGGGTGAGACCATCTCACCGAATGAGATCCGTGAGACGGCCTTCATATATAAAAAGTGATAATGTTTGAGTAAAAAGTGATATTGTTTAAGTAAAAAGTGATAGTCACTTTTGTTTAAAATATTGTCACTTTTTACTTAAACATTATCACTTTTTTTACAAACCAAAATCTGAAAAAAAAAAAAAGGGTTATCCTACCCAAAATTTTGAAATATGGATTAAAAGATCCGTCTCACAGAAAAAGATCCGTGAGACGGTCTCACATAAGTTTTTGCCCTTTTTTTTTTGACAACATTAAAAAACAAGTTTCAAATGTATCACAAAAACCAGTAAAAGGAGAAATTGTAAATTATACTGTAATAGAGGAGTTAGCTTGAGTATTATATAGCTGCAGATCAAGAAAGCATTGATGCACAAGTTTAAATATTTCACAAGTTGAACCAAAACACACCAATCTTTCCAACTCCTTTCAACATTATTCAATATTCACCAACAAGATTAAGCAAAACAAAGAGTTCCACAATCCACACCACAAAACACGAAACACATTGAAAATACAAAGGTGATATAGGTAGGTTCTTACAACAATGTGTTGAGATTAAAAAAACAGTCGGAATCTAACACTAGTATGCTTGCAACACAGGCCTTTTACCAAGCCTCTTGATTTCTTTATCCAACTGACCAGTGAGCATCATCCCAAACATTTTGTAATCACATAAAAAGGACCAAACTGGGTGCCCAAAAGTTGCGGGAACATTCCCTTCAACAAAGAAATGGCTATACCAAGCCATACCATACCCAATTAAAGGCACAAATATCAAGAACCACCAATTGAATATCACTGAATATACCAAACACAAAATACTGCAAAGTGTTCCTGCAAAGTGCCATCTTCTTGTAGCTGCTTTCGAGTGTTGGCTCATGTAAAACGGCCAAAATTCTTCCATGCTCCTGAAATTCATGTCTCTAGAGCAAAATTGAAGTGACCCCAGATCGAATTTGCAATAAAGTTTGAATCTTGAAGGAAAATCAGAACAACCCCAGATCAGAAAATCTTGATTCTTGACTTTTGGAAACTCAGATTTTTAGGAAAACCCAAAATTGTTTCTGGGGTTCAGCGTTCCTTTTCTGCCAAAGAACAAGATTCTCAGGTGTTACGGAGAAAACCCAGATCACAGAATTCGAACTTCTTCAAGAAACAAGACTGACAGTAAGAATCTTTATACTTTGATCGAGAAAATAGGGAGAAATTCAAGAAGATGAAGAAGGGAGGTTGTTCAGATGAGAGAAGTTGGGAAATGATGATGGATGGATTGTTGGTCTAATTTGAGAGATGTTTAATGTTTTTCTTTTCTTTTAAATAATGGGATGTGTGATAAGAAGAGTTTGCTGAGAACCAATGAATGACCCCTCATCCTCTTTCTTGTTTTCTGTTCAATGTTGTTTGTCACTTTCTCCTACCCAATTTTTTTGGCCTTATGTCAATGATCATTTCAGCAGGCGCACCTTGTTTTTTTGTTTCCATCTTCATAACACAAATTAACACTTAAAAACAAATCTCATCTACATGCATGACTGAGATATAGATGTATGAAATCTATAATTAATTGATGCAGTAATCTTTGGATGATTAAGAATTAGGATTAGAGTCTCTGATTCTTAAAAGAATAAATATTAATGATAAAACAACATGTGTATTAATCAACTAGAACTATCTCGTGACTTGTTATATTAAATCACGTATGACTATAAATACAGGTAAGTTGCTAAAGTGTATTGAGTTATGGCAGTTTAAGACCATCTCCAACGCTGGTGGCAAATTTGTCACTAAAATCCCCAATTTACCACTAAATTTGAGTCAAACAGTAAAATCATCTCCAACCATTTAACTCAACGGGAATATTCTCTTAGAATATTCTTAATTTTATCTTTTTTATATTCCATTTTATCAAATATTTATTTATAATTAAATATTAAATTTTATTACGATTAAATTTAAATTAAATAAATTAAGCAACAAAATGATTCATTCAATACAAAATAAAAAACACAATTTCACACAAAACACCCAATTAAATTACAAAATACATCACAATTACATATTAATACTAAAAAATTACAGTAAATATTAGTACAACAAAATACAATACTTAATTAAATACAAATTACATATGCATAATCATTAACTTTCGAAATTAGAAAATTCTTCCCATAGATGTTCAATGGGTTATAAACTAATAAGGTCATTTCACTACTAGTTTTTTCTAATAAAATCTACACCATAAATTCTTGTCTAATAGAGTCAAAATTAAAAATCTTAGACAACTTTACCCTTTTACTAATTTGACACAATTTGAAATATTTAATTCAAATTACAGGGTCAACTAATTACCATAATTATAGATTAAGAGATTCTCGAAAAAAGCGAGATTTAAGCACCTTCCAAATTTTTAAAAAATTCCTAAATAGTAGGTATTCTAATTAATGCGTTTCACTTGCTTAGCTTCGAGAATTCTGCAGAATATTGATTTTGTTCCAGCGATTGTTCATCGTTATCTGCATTTTCCGGCGACTAGTACTTCGATTCACCGCATCAGGTATGAGATCATCTGCATGTTGTTCATACATTTGATAAGTAGCAAACAAAATGGTTGAAAAAGTAAATAATTATCCAAGTTTACATAAGAATACTCAAAAAAATATAGCATTAACTAAATCCCCCAAACTTCTCGAGAACGATCCGGACAATGCACGAAGTTTTGCATATGTATCCGGTATGCCTGTGCGTATGCACACTACATATGCACGGATATGTGCATAGAACGTTGTTCGTACATTTGATAGGTAGAAAATAAAGGGTTGACCAGTAATTCATCATCCAAGTTTATATAAGAAAACTAAATAAAATATAGCATTACCCTTAATATTATATGAAGTTCTCCATCACCCCAAACTTTTGTAGCCCAATCCACACAATGCATAGGGAGTTGAATATGTAAACGATATGCATAATCGGTGCCTACTACATATGCATTGTAATAGGCATATATATACACACTTGGTAACATACCACAATATTTGGTGCCATTATGAATGCATATGGAATACATACTGCAAGTGCATGATAAATGTCACTGCTGTATTTGGTGCATATTCACAATATTTGATTCTGGAGAAATTGTAGGTTACAGAGTATCCCGATTAACACGAAAGGGTACGAGACTGTTGAATCTGGTTGAAAATACATCGAGCGATAGTTTTGATCTGTATTACGGCCTTTTCATGTATAATAAGAATGCCATGGAGGAATTGGAGAGATTTGATTTGGCATTTGAATCGTTGAAGAAGGAGTTGTTTGGGCATTTACACGAAGTTTTGAGGAAGCAGCTGTTTGGGAAGGCAGAGGAGGGAGGTTTTCGGAGGCCGATGTTTGCGAAATTGCCGAAAAACGGGACTCCATTGTTGTCGTCGCAAGCAGAGTCGTTGAGCAACAACAAGAATGGAACTCCATTGTTGTCATCTCAATCAGGGTCGAACTTCGGCGGCATTTCGAATTTCGAAACTCGTGTTTGGATCGATTCTGCAGAAGCTTTTCGAAATCAAAAATTGAAAATTCACATAATTGAGGAATTGAATGAAAGACGATAATTGTGGCAATAATATTAATAACTATCTGAATTAATATCAAATTCTGTAACCTAATATTGATGAATTAAATGAAACGCGAAATTTTTGCCAAGACTAAATATCTGATATAGTAGCTTTTTCGAAAATTTAAACCAATTTGAATGAATAAGGGTAATTATGGTTTTTTGAATCCAAAATGAAGCAAATGGACAAACTTTTAAGTAGTTGTTGCAATTTGTTGGATGTGTGGTGATAATGACTCTATTGGTAAATAATCTCATGTTCAATCAATGCATTCCGAAGTTCGAAATGGGCATCTACATCTCTGATTTGTTTATGCCGACGAAGAAAGTTTTGGAATCTTGAAGTTTCGTTATTTGCCATTTCTACGTCTAGAGTTGACACTTCTCCCGTTTCTACAATCGGAACGTTGAGATCTCGTTCATCCTCGATTATCATATTATGCATTATTATGCATGCAGTCATTATATATTGCAAGTCACTTGTCGTCCAAAAACGAGCCGGATTTGCAACAATTGCAAATCGACTTTGGAGAACTCCAAATGCACGTTCCACATTTTTTCTGCACGATTCTTGCTTCGTTGCAAAAAAAATAAAATTTGGACCACGTGGATCATGAATTGTTTGCACTAGAGTTGACCATTTGGGGTATATACCATCTGCTAAGTAATACCCCGTGTTGTATTCTTTTCCTTGAATAACATAATGTGCAGGAGGAGCAATGCCTCTAGTAAGATTAGAGAAAAGATGAGATCTCTCCAACACATTTATATCATTATTAGTTCCTGGCATACCGAAGTATGCATGCCATATCCAAAGGTCATAATCAGCGACAGCTTCAAGAATGATGGTCGGATAACCACTGCGGCCTGCGTATTGTCCCGCCCAAGCCGTAGGACAATTTTTTCACTTCTAATGCATACAATCAAGGCTACCTAACATTCCTGGGAACCCACGTTGCTCACCTATAAAAAGTAATCTAGCAACATCATCAGCGTTCGGCGATCTTAAATATTTATTTGAGAAAATCTCCACAACATCACGACAAAAGCGTTTTACACATTCAATTGTTGTTGACTCTCCAATTTTGATGTATTCATCAGTTGCATCTGCTGCAACCGCATATGCTAAAATTCGAAATGCTGCTATTACCTTTTGAAGCGTAGACAAACCAAGTCTACCAACTGCATCAGTTTTTTGTACAAAATAACGATCATGATTTTTAACATCATTAGCAATTTGAAGAAATAAAATTCGAGACATGCGAAATCGACGACGAAACATTGATTCATTGTACGTTGGATTTTCAGCAAAATAATCATTAAAAAGATTACGAGCTGATTCTTCTCGATCGCGATGCACCACTCTATGACCAACAATTGAGCCTCCATGAGTAGGCTCGACATTTGTATGTTCTTCATACTCACGAATGAAATTGTTGTTAGACATAGCTAACTGATACATATTTTGATTTTTTTGGTGATTTTCAGCTATCAACCGTTCAAACTCTTCATCAGAAGAAGAAGATAAATAAGAAGAGCTTGCGAAATTTGAATTCATCTTTTGCAGAGAAGCTTAGTGAGGAAAATATTTTGAGATGTACACCTTTGTAATACATTATATCTACTTAGTGGGCACACATATCAATATATAAAGGGGCACTCTGCATAAGGCCCAATATCTTCAATACTACTCTACATACGGGGATACTTTTCATAAGGCCTATCATATCTACTTAGTGGGCACACATATCAATGTATAAAGGGGCACTCTGCATAAGGCTCAATTTGTTGTAAATATGCATCTTTTAAATCTTAATTTGTTGTAAGAATTTCATATTTTTATACTAATATATTATAAAGGGATACTTTTTTAAAGGGGCATTCTGCATAAGGCCCAATATCTTCAATACTACTCTACATACGGGGATACTTTTCATAAGGCCTATCATATCTACTTAGTGGGCACACATATCAATGTATAAAGGGGCACTGTGCATAAGACTCAATTTGTTCAATACTACTCTACATACGGGGATACTTTGCATAAGGCCTATCATATCTACTTAGTGGGCACACATATCAATGTATAAAGGGGCACTCTGCATAAGGCTCAATTTGTTCAATACTACTCTACATACGGGGATACTTTGCATAAGGCCTATCATATCTACTTAGTGGGCACACATATCAATGTATAAAGGGGCACTCTGCATAAGGCTCAATTTGTTCAATACTACTCTACATACGGGGATACTTTGCATAAGGCCTATCATATCTACTTAGTGGGCACACATATCAATGTATAAAGGGGCACTCTGCATAAGACTCAATATCTTCAATACTACTCTACATAAGGGGATACTTTGCATAAGGCCTATCTTCAATGTACAGGGGGTACACATATTAATGTATCACTCTTTCTACCATAATTGTGATTCACATAAATTTATATATAAATACTCAATTAAATTTCATATTTTTTTAAAATACTATACCCAATTTTAATTCTATGTCGGCAAGGTTGCAAGAATTTTGTCAGCCGAAATTCTATGTAGCATGATCTCGAAATAATTTATTCTCAAGTGGATTCAATTGCGTGTGCCTCTATTATACGGTTGCTTGCAAATTCCAATATCCGTTTTCTTTGTTTACTTTCAAAATAAAGATTCATTGTTTTCTCTATTATGTCAATATTATGTGTGTTTTTTTCCGTATATATAAACTTGAATGTTTTGGCACAAATTTCAAATTCATAATATAACAACCAAATAACTTATTTAAAAATTAAATATTAAATCCATTTTAAAATGAATTTAACCAAATAACGTTCAATAAATTCGCTACGTTATTATGAATAACATTTGTCGTCCAAAATTTTAATTCAACAGCAAATACTTTGAAAATTCGAATCTACGAGTAATAAAGGGAATTAAATTAGTTCAGATTCTCAAGAAAAAATTGACATCAGCTTCCATCACCCCGATTAGGCTTCTTATGTTACTTTAAATCAATACCTAATTAAAACCAAACTTTGGGGTTGTTCTTGATTTTAAATATACATTTCCAAAAATTAATTAATAAAAAAAAATAGACATACAGGGTAACTTACAAGATCCCCAACAGGATATTTTCAACTCTCACTGTAAAAATTAATTATAGGATAAAAGAAAACAAAGAATGATATTGACATCATTGCTTGAAATTTGGAAAAAATATTTCTATAATATCTTCTAAAACACTCTTTCTCCAGTAGCATAGAGATTCCAGAAGATGGTTGTAGCAAAATAAAGACACGCTGTAAGAGTTAAGAATGCTTGGAAAGAACCTAACCACTGCACAAAATATCCTGTTCCGATTGTACTGATTATCGCCGCAAGTGTTCCAGCAGAATTCGAAATCCCTGAAACAAAAATTTGTCCTTTTAATGGTGTCAAACGAAAAAGAATGAGCGTGAAAAGACGAGAAAATTGATTCAAATGCATACCGTGAACAAATCCTGCACATTGTGGTGCAATATCCTGATGAAAAGATAGAGCAAAATCAGTTTTAATCTCAGACAAAGGCTCTTCAATTTAATTTTACTCAAGTAAATCCTTTAGGACAGTGCAAATTTGCACGCCTCAAGAATTTTATATATTCGTTTTTGTATTTGATCTTCAACAAGCAAAGGATAAGGAAATGAAGCAAAAACTTACTTGCATGTTGAGTAGAAAACCAGCTTGACTGAAGGAGCTGAAACTGAGGGCTATTGTTAAGAACACAGCTGCAATTGTTGGCGTTTTGACATAGTTCAAGCAGAGCAGCGCGACCCCAGGGCCAATGAATCCAATGGACTGTTGGTCATAACCAAGACATTCAGACATTAATAGTATAAAGGTTAAGTAAGAAGCAAGATGCTCGAGATCTTTTGCTTTTCTTAATACTGGGGAGACAGAATGATGATTTTCCAATATTATTGTAGATTGGAGATTTCGGTTAAGTTACCTGCATGATTTTCCTGGCTGATGTTGTGGAATGACCTGATTTGATTAAGTAGTCAGATATTGACCCAGCAATGTAGCCTGAGACGGCCATCGTTCCCCAAGGAACTGCACTAAACCAAGCCGCTTGTTGTAAGTTCACGTTGAACACCTAACATTTCAGCATAGTTTCTTTTAGCAATAATATGACCATTAATCAATAGGATTTGCTTTGAAGAATTAATGTGGAATCATAACAGTTCTTTTTGCAAAGACATTATATTTTCCTTCTAAGATTGTCTCAATTGTTTGCACACGAGCGATAAAAATGAAGGGGGAGTGATAATTTATACTCACAGTTTTGAAATAAACAGGCATCCACGACAGAAGAACAAAGTACCCCTGCATTTAATATCAAAACCACAAGAAATTCAACTTTGCGAATGTGAGGAGAAGAAACGAAAATATATGAATGTAGAAAAAATCAAGAAAACAGACCCAATTGTTAGTGAAATTAGCAAAGATAATGGCCCAGGTTGGCAATTTTGAAAAGAGGACGTTTAGTGGCGGAATCTTGGCCTTGTTCACATTAGAATCAGCTTTCCCAGCTTGAATTAACCGCAGTTCAGATTTAGTGATAGAAGTACAGTCTTGGGGATCATTAGTGACCCTAGAAGTCCAGGCCAGCAGCCAAACAAGTCCAAGAGAAGTAAAGAGAATAAAAGGGCCGGCAATTCCAATAGATGTCATCACAAGGGGAGTTAAGACCAATCCCACCACATTTCCGAGCTGGAACCCTCCCATAGATAGTCCAACTGCAGTGGCTCGTTCATGGTTCGGAAACCATCTACACAAGAGAAACAGGCAATCAAGGGAAGAAATTAATGTTTTATTCCTATATTATATCCTCAGTAATAGTTGAGTACAAGAAAGTACAATTAAAAAACGGCTTCATTACAAGCGTATAAGGAGACATGACATAAGCACCTTGATAAAAGGTGATTCATTGAAGGTAGGGCCACCCCCTCGGCCAGCCCAAAGAAAGCGCGAACAGCTAAGAGGCTAGCGGTGGAGTGGTTTGCAGCCCATGGAGTGAGGAGAGTTGCTAGAGACCACAATGCTGCACCCCATGCAATAACCCTTTTTCCTCCGTATTTATCTACTAAGGCTCCTCCAATAACTGAGGAGCACATATATCCCCATAGAAAAGATGACTATGCATAAAACAAAAGCATCGTGCTGTTAGCAAATTACTTAATTTTATCGAGCCACAAACAAGAAAGATTGCATATGTACATCATTTTTAAGCTTCACAGCTCTTGTTTTAAGTCGAGGAAAATAAGTTAACAATTTTCCTTCTAAATTTGTAAAGTTAGTTCCGGTGTAAAAGGCTATGCTATTTGAGCTGCTGCTTAAGGATTTACTGATCTTGTTGGTATCATTATTTTTCATTGTTAAGTAGTTTCAGAAACAGAGATACATCCCGGAAAAATAAAATACTACTAATATATATCCATCAAATAGGCTAGCAGTAGCACCTTTTATGGCAGTACAGTGGGCGACAATTAGATAAATCTCTTCTTCTCTCAAGTTTGAAAAAAGTTTTAAGCCTAAATTACGAATTAACATACTAATAATTTTGTTTTTGGTCCCTGAATCCACTTATTTAACAATCTTTTAAGTTTACAAAAAGAGAAAAGCAGCTAGCGCAAAGTCATATGTCAAAGAAACAACAGCAAGAAATATCGTTATTATTCGTGTAGCATATATTTCGGCAAGACAAAGTTCACACATCTCACATGACGCTTACCAACCAACCAAACGAGATGAACAAGTCCCCATGCTAGTTTTAGGTTGAAGTTCAAAGTACATGATCCTAATCTTTAGCTGCCTCTCTCAAATGCATAAGAAGAAAACATACATAAACAAATTTCTTATCAAGTGATGAGCAAACAAAATTAATGGAGCTGAGATCCTAATAAGAGTCGAGATTTTCATTCTAGTCATTGATTATGAAACGATGGCACAAAAAATATTTTTCATTGTAGTCGAGTTTCGATAGGACTGCTAAAAGGATATCTACATCAACATTCTTGACTATGTTTTGTGTTTATTCAGTTCAATTATTCCAAAATGATTGATCTATTGACCTGCTCCTAAAAGTTACAAGATTTTCAAACATTAAAAAACAACAGTCTATCTTTCCTTATCATAACCTACTTCTGGTGCCCACAAATTTAATGGTCCCTTCATTTGTTTCCAAAAAAAAAAAAACACCAATCACCTAATTTTTAGTATTTCTATGAATGTCACCTTGCAAAATTAATCATGTTTTGACATGAAATCCACTTATTATCTTAGCCCCAAGTCAAGAAAACTTGTTACTTCATTGCCACAACAAAAGGACAATATATATATAAATACTATATTTAAATAAAATAAAAAAGGTGCTGACTCAGAATCCACGCTTCCACACGTCATGTAGACTTGGTCATTGCAAATAACATATATCATGTGTGGGTGTAAAACTTCAAACTTGTATACCTCAAACAACCACCATCACATTCCTCAACAACCACCAAAAATACATTCCCATTGAACCGCAACAACCCACCAAAAAATAGAAATCTAACTTCACTAATATTGCAGGGTTTTTTTTTCCCTTTTTTTAATTGTGCAAATTCAAGAAAATATAGCACAATCCAAATTGTTGACGGTCTTCTAACACCTACCATTCATCATCGTGTGTTCTAATAAACTATTTCAACAAACTAGCATCTTCAAATCTTGAAAAAACTTTGATTAATCCAATAAAATTAAATAAAGGGGTAATTAATCCAATAAAATTAAAAAAAAAAAACAGAGAAAGGGTACCTGAACAATGCCCAAGAAAGAAGTACTCCATCCATATTTGTCAGCAAGAGGAACAATGGCAACGGACATGACAACTCTATCGGCATTACACAAACACATGACCGCCGCCACTAGCGCCACCACTTTAAACCTCTCCGCCGCCATGAAGCCGCCTTCTTTTTTGCCGACAAACAGGCCCCTCTCTATCCCCTCGGCCGTGCACCTCACCGGAGTAAAACTAAAACCCCTCCTCTGTTTTTCCCCATTGGCCTCAAAAACACTCTCTCTAATTCCTGCATGAAGATTATCTCGGAATCTTTTATGGAGCCGTGATTTAGAAATTAAATCGGATTTCCCAAAAGTAACAGAGCGGTGATGAGAAATGGGCCGGGTTAAAATCTTGGAAATAGAGGGGTGTGCCTTGGCATTAATAGGCGTAACGCATGCCATTGCAGATATGGAATGGAATAGAATAGAATAAAATTTGATAATAATGTGGAAAAAAGTGGTAATTAATGGGGGGACATTGGGAGTTGCCTAATTCATGAGAAAGAAAATGAAGGTATTTGGAGAAGATATAAATAAAGAGAGGATTTTCCACGAAAGAGGAGAGATTTGTGAAGAACTCGGTGGCGGGGTTGGTGAGCTTGGACTTCGCTTCATCATACCGCCGCACGTGATATGGACGCCATTTCTTGTCCAAATTTCATGAAAGTGTATGTTCTCCTTTATCAAAGCGGGGTAAGTAACGATTTATTTAAACATACACAGATACCCCTCTATTACTACTTGAAAACTCAAGCTTTTAATACGAAATGAATTGTTTATTACCCCCTCCGTCCCAATAATTTATGATCAAATAAAATGATGTGTAAGGTAAAATAAAAGAGGGGTATTATTAATCATTTATTGAGAGATTTGACTAAAGAGAAGGGAAGGTAAAATAAAGGAGGAGTATTATTGGTAAAAATTACTGAGTTGTTTCCTTTTTTTTAGTGTGTAAAAATTGTCTCGTCATAAAATCGAGGGAGTAAATATTATGGGGTATCAGAGTGAGGATTAGTAAATATTTTTTTATTTTATGAATAATAAAGTTGTATTTTTAATTTAAATAAAATAATGACATTTAATTTAATATTATAATATTTTAAGAAAATAATAAAATGAGTCATTAGATAAAAGATGGAGGGAGTACTAAGGTTTAAAAAAAGATTAAAGTTATCAAAAATTAAGATAATAACATAAAAGGCTTTAATACAAGTTGTCTACTATATACTAATTTATATATAAACTAATAATATTTTACTCATTTAAAATGGTAATGAATACTTTTTGATGATAAATTGGATTGAGATTGAAAAAGTGAATTAGAGTAATCTATTTACTTAGGTTTAAATTAAGGACGGAGGGGCCTGCCCCCAACCCCATGTTAGAATTATATATTTTATGGTAAAGTCTAGTATGCACTCGAGTGCATGTTGTGCACCCTAATCTAAATAAAAGTGTATGTTATTAAACTGAAAAGTATAACACAATGTTACTAAAAAGTGTAAGTTACTATGACTAAAAATATTATTATACAGTTGAATAATTGAAAAGTGCAACACCATTTACAAAAGGTGTAAGTCAGTAAAACTGAAAAGTGCAACATAGATTAGGGTGCACAACATGCACCCATAGCAAACCAACCCATATTTTATATATATATTTTTAATTAATGATAAATTTAATAATAGATTAAAATAAATTCTTTTATACAATTGAGTGTATAAATACACTTAAACTTTAATGTTTAATTTATTCAATTTAATATTTAATTCAACATATGACCCAATGTATTAAAATATTTGAAAAATCTGGTAATTAATATCAATATATTTTGATATAAATATTATAATTATACATATGTTAGTATTTTAGATTGTAAATATTTTTTGCCCCTCTAAATTCGAATTCTGGGTTCGTCCCTGATTTAAAATTAAAAGCAATATTGTAATATTTTATTAGTGAGTAGAAAAATAATGGAAGAAAAATGGGTGTGTAAAAAAAAAAAGAGAGAGAGAGAGAGAGTGAGATTAAAAAAAATGATAATGTGAATATATAAAAATAAGTGTATAGATATATTATAATGATGAATTGGTATTTGGATGAAAAGTAATTAAAGAGAAATTGAATTGAAAATGATCCTACCATATTTTGACTAATTCCAAATCAAACATGGCGTTTTAGGTATTGATTGACTAATCTAATTTCATTGCACAATTATGTACCCACCCTCGTATCAATTGATTCAATTTTGCATATAGGACATAGAGGTACTCTTTCGTGCAATTATTTTAAATAGTTTAATCAATCAACGTGCTTTGCACCGTTTCTTTTACCTCAAAATTATAAAATTGCCATCAGGTTAGTTACATGTGATGGTTGACTTTCAGTAATTAAGTAATGCAAAATTAAAAATTAGTAAGTACTCCATTATGAGCCTTAATTATCATCATGGCGTGCACTGGCTACTTTGTTTGTTTTTTATATGTAGATATTACTTTCGTAACGTAACCAAGAGCAGTGTCTAATTTAGTAATTGTGACAAGATTGAAGAAAAAACATATGTTTAAAGAAAATTAAAAAAATTGATTGAAGACGTGTGTTTTTGTCTTTTAAGTTGGAACTCAAGCGTGCAGTTCAATATTCCTAAACGAACGTTTTAAAAATTGGTACATACACCTCGTGATACATGAGAGAACTTTCAAGGAAGGTTTGAGTCATCAATTTTGTTGGATATAAGGAGTACTCCAATATTGACATGGGTGTGATATTAATTGTTTTTGAGTTGGTCTCCTGTGAATAGTGTGCACATAATGTACAAGAAGACCCTTTATGTATTAATAAAAATAAAATTATGCATTAAAGTAACCATTCTCCAAGTGGTCACTGATATTTTACATAAGTATAAGATTATGGGTTCGAGTCTATGAAATTAGTACTTTTTTTTTCTTTTTAATAACTTTTCACCTAAAAAATAGTTATGGGTTCGAGTCTATGAAATTAGTACTTTTTTTTTCTTTTTAATAACTTTTCACCTAAAAAATAGTTACCACTTTTCATTAACAAAATTACCACTTTTCTATAATTTCAATAACAATTAATTTTTTTTTCTTTTTTTTTTTCAATAATAATATTTTCTATTTTTTCCCTTTTTTCAATACCACTTTTCAATAACAAAATTTCCACTTTTAATAATAATAGTTTCCATTTTTCAATAACAAAATTACCACTTTTCAATAATAATAATTACCACTTTTCAATAACAAAATTACCACTTTTCAATAATAATAATTACCACTTTTCAATAATAATAGTTATCACTTTTAAATAAAAATAATTAACATTTTTCAGTAACAAAATTACCACTTTTCAACAATTTCAACAACACTTTTCAGTAACAAAATTACCATTTTTTTATAATAATATATTATTTTCTTTTTCAATAACAAAATATGTTAAGTTGTTTTAAAACACAACAAACACCACCGTTCCTTTTCCCCTAGTCATAGCCTTCTCCATCGAAACTCTTCCCCTGGTCATTTCTCAAGCCTTCCTCACAGATTCAAAAATTTCAAAGAGCTCCTTCTCCATTATTCTATCTGCAGTAATATTATCAAAATATAACCACACCGTCACCGATTGGAAGCTGCCGCCGACGAAGACTCAGATCTGTAACAGATCAGGCAAACCTCGATGAAGATGGAGGCCGTGAAAGACGATGCAACCCTCACCGTTCATCTTTCGTTCATATGAGGGAGGTCGTCGGAGAGATGGGTGCCGCCGTTGTCAGCCGAGCAAAAACCCTTCAACCGACACTATCTTCATCTCTCATCTTTCCGTTTTGGAGGCGGCAGAGGCTTCACGCGCCGTCGATCGGAAGCTACGACCGTCAAAGGCTTAGATCTGTAACAGATCGGAAAAACCTCGATGAAGATGGAGGCCGCGATGGGCTGTGAAAGACGCCACAACCCTCACCGTTCTTCTTCCGTTCATGGGAGGGAGGTCGCCGGAGATATGGGTGTCGCCATTGTCGGCCGAGAAAAAACCCTTCAGCTACCGCCATCTTCATCTTTCCGTTTCTCTCCGGTGCCTTCTTCGAACTCTCGTCCCCATTTTTCTCTTAATTTTTCGATTGTTGCTTAATAAATAGGTTGGAGAGATTTGAACTTTTGGTGCGCGGGTCGAGCGGGTCGAAAGCGGATCCGGGTAAAAATAGTGTGCACCAAAACATGAACGGTGCACACTGTGCATTTAAGAATTTCCCTTTGATTTTTTAGCTTTAAAAAATATAATATTAAAATATAAATATATAGGGAAAATATCATTTTTGGTTATCGAAAGTTTACTTCTTTTTAAATTTTGTCAACTACATTTAGTTACTGTCAAAATTGATCACTCAGTTATTATTTTATGAGTAAGTCTGTTGTGGACTCGAGTGCACCATGGTGCACTTGAGTCCAAATATATGTTGATAATAATAAAACTATTACAGAAACTAGGTTGTAGCTAATGGTAATCACGTAGCACCGTATATTAAAAAAAAAAAACAGGCGAAAAAATAATTAAAAGAAAAATTAAAGCAAAAAAAGCGGAAAAAAAATTTGGTCAACACCCGAGTGCACAGCAAGAATAAAGCATGTGAAACCTGCTGTAGTGGAACTTGAAGAAATACCAATTGAAAAATCTCAGTCAATCAGTGTAAAAAATACTCCAATATGAATTTCGCGCTCAAAACGCCTACGTTAAAGAAATTTAAAAAAAATCACAAAATGAAAAAAACGCAGAAGCAAGAATAAAGAATGTGAAATATGCCGTCGTGAAACTTGAAGAAATACTCATTGAAAAATCTCAGTCAATCAGTGTGGAAAATACTCCAATATG
Source organism: Galeopsis tetrahit (assembly GCA_963675135.1). Classification (NCBI taxonomy): domain Eukaryota; kingdom Viridiplantae; phylum Streptophyta; class Magnoliopsida; order Lamiales; family Lamiaceae; genus Galeopsis; species Galeopsis tetrahit. The sequence continues at coordinate 74,038,191 of OY776129.1, forward strand.
AATTTCGCGCTCAAAATCTTGCACTTTTCGATTATATTGACTTGCACTTTTTTATAATATTGTGTTGCACTTTTTAGTAATATTAACTTACACTTTTTAGTAATATTGACTTATACTTTTTAGTAATATTGTGTTACACTTTTTACTAATAAAAATTTTTCGCTAAAAGTTTAAAATAAATGGAGGATGTGTATATTTTTAAGTATGAGTTAAATGTTAAAAAAATTAATGTTGAGGTACATAGTTCCAATCATCTCTCTATCCATTTTTTAAATTGGTCAACACCCGAATGAACGGCGTGCGCCCGGGTGTATATGAGATCTTGGCTTGATAAAGAATGCTCAATAAAGATAAAGAGATATGGAAGAAAAAAAGATAGAAACATAGTCAGATGTTGAAATTTTAGAAAAAATGTCAATTAAGTTGGAATTTAAAAAAATGACAATTTTTTTTAATTCAAATATAATTTTCTTATGGGCTAGTCCTTGGGTGAGACCGTCTAGTGAGACGGGTCTCCCTTTAACCCTCATATATAAAAAATGATAATATTTTACTTAAACATTATCACTTTTTAGAAAAAAAATCGTGAGACGGTCTTACACAAGTTTTTATCTTTTCCTTATAACTTTAATATATATATATATATAATATTAATTTTAATTTAAATTGGGTCGCCTCATCCCACCGCATTCATATAATGGGACGGATTCATATAATAGGACGGATGAGGTGTCTAGGTACGTACCAGGTTTGTCCCGACTCATTGACATCCCTAGAAGAGTTGTACACTGAATTAAGATGGTGTTTTCAACCACAAGTGATAGCTTATAATCACTTATTTTGAAACTAAAATCACTTATGGAATGTTTGGAAACTCAAATAAACTAATTAACTTAAACACTTAAAAGCTGATTTTTTGAAACACCCTTCCACCGGCTTCTACCTGCTTCAAAGTGATTATGGTGTTTTGGTAAATACATACCAATTTTAACCTCACTTTTTGCATACAAGGTCATTTTTGTAAAATTAATAAAAAATTATTTTTTTTAAAAACACCATCAACTTCCATCCAATTACTTAAAATCACTTTATTTTAAAACACCATCCACTTCTCATCTTTCTACAAATATCAATTTTAATCACTTTTAGGGTGTGTTTGCAAACCATAGTAGTTGATTCAAAGTGATTAAAATTGATTTTTGTAGTAAAATTAAAAGTAGATAGTGTTTAAAAAATAAACACTTCTAATCAATTTTTTAAATGTTGTGGTGTATGCCATGTAAATCACTTTTTTATAATTTTACAAAAAACACCCTTATTACATTTGCATAAATAATGGGTAAAAATAAAATATTATTTAAATTGTGAGAGCAAAATTGTAAAATTAGTGAGTGTAATGATTAGAAGCACTTAGAAGTTGTTAGAAGCATAGGAAGGGGTGGTTAACCAAAACTGCTTTTAAGTAATTAATTTAATCACTTACTTATGTTTACAAACACTTCAAAAGTGATTTTATTTAAAAAATAAGTGCTTTTAAACACATAGTTTTTTTTGTAAACAGATAAAATACGATAGATTGCAAACACTCCCTAAATTGGGTACTTGGGTGATTTGCTCATTACGAAAAGCGATATTAGTTCGAATAGCACAAATTGCACCGAATGAGCTGCAGGAGAGTCGAAGCAAATCTTTAAAAGAGGCATAACGTACAAGTTTATACTCTTTAATTCTCACAGATTTCCCGCCCCGTCTCTCTCCGCACATACGTACAAAATGGATACATAGATACTACTACTACTGTACAATTACAACTAGCTAGGGCTTTTGATCAAAGCAGACGCTGAACATGAAACAAAGCCGAAATCGGAGCAAATCCCATGCTCATCACAATGTCCGTACACACGAATAGCTCTTCCACTCTCTCTCTTTCTCAGTTTTTTTTTTTATTGTTGGAATGGGGAATTAGTTTAACATTAGGCATTTGTACGAATTCATGTGTTTGCAGCTGATTTTGGAGGAAATAATAGGCTTGACTACAAAAAATGGGAACGGACTGGCCTCGAGCATTTCGAGTTCGAAGTGTGCTTACATTGCTGGCTGTGTGGTGGTGATACACGACGTTCTTTCAGGCACTCAGTCGCACGTCACGTCGCCTAATCGTGTTCCGAAACCACTGAGCTGTGTCGCTTTAGCACACAATGCAAATATTGTTGCAGCAGGCGAGGTAAGAGTACTTGGTAGTTGTTTCCAAGCACATTTTAATATGTTCTTACCTTATGTGCTTGGTAGTTGCTTGTAAGCTCATTTTAGCATTTCTTTCCTCATGTTCTTGATTGTCTAATTTTGTGAAGTAGGGATTTATCCTCATGTAGAAACTTGTAGATTTTTCCAGGGGCGTGCACATACAGTGTTGTTTTAGAGCTCAGAGCTAAGTAGTTATTTTCTTATTATTGCAAATTATAAGTTGTTAAATGAATCAACAAAGCCCTTCCATCTTTACAAGACTGTGTATGCAGTCCTAGGGCGAGTTACTTGATGATCTATTATGAGAATATTCATAACCAGTTGCTATTTCTGTTTTCTTTATATAACAAAGGATTTTTTCTTTTTTTGGATTTAAGTTACATAAAGCTTAATGAACCCTTCTTTTCTTGATTTGTCAAATAATATGCAATGTGATAACCTTTCCCATGTATACGCCATTTCTTTCATGAATTTGGTTTTTTTGAATGAAGTGTTAAATAGACTCATGATTCATTTTCAAAATTTTCATTTCACACGGTGATCCAGTCAGGACATCAACCAGCAGTACTGGTCTGGGATTGCACCACCTTAGCCTTTATATGTGAGCTCAAATGCCACTCATATGGTGTGGCATGCATGGCTCTCTCTGCTGATGGTTAGTTGAGCTTAATCAGTTTTGTCAATATTTAAGAAATTAAAGCAAAAGAAAAGAAGAAAATTGAATTTCTCTTCCTAGCAAATTATCAATCTTAAATTGAAACCTTTGTACTATATACTTACAGGCAAATACCTGGTTTCTGCTGGATTTCCCCATGATGGATATATTTGTCTCTGGGATTGGCAAAATAAAGTTTTGGCTGCAAAAGTTAAAGCATCTTCAGTTTCTTTTCCTGTTGCATCTATAGAGTTCTCATTCGATAACAAATTCACCATCACTGCTGACAAGAATCAACTGAAGTTCTGGAAAGTTAGATGGCCACCTGGATCTCGTGCAAGCACTAGATCCGTGTCACTGACCATGCTGAAGAAAGTTGATCTTGGGCCCAAGGAATCATCATTTTTAGCTGTCACATCTTCCAGAGTGATGAGTAGTAGTTCTGGGAATCATATTCAGACTGTTGAACAAACACCTTTCTATGCAGTTACAGGAAGAGGTAAATAAACAACTTTAGTCTTCATATATATTTTGTGACCAATAACTTCAGCATTTTATCACTTGATTAATCTTCCTTCATCATTGTTCTTCCTCACAGGAACTTTATTCATGGTGTATCCTGGCTCATCTGTCATTAAAACGGCGGAGTTAGAGGTAGATGTGACTGTTTCTCACAAATATGCTTCCAAAGTATAGATTGATTTCACACTTTTACTTATATTCTTGGTATACATTTCATTTTGTAAAAAAAGGTTAGGTGGTACATAGTCTATTTTAAGCAATATGATGCAGAAAAATGGCTTGAAAAGTTAATCTAAGTATATAACTCTACTGTGGTTTTAATGCTCAATATGATGTGATGGATCTTCCATACTATGAAGCTATAAAACCAATTCCGTTATTGTAATCTGAGTATCTATTTGGCTAGCACTTTAAACAAAAAATCATTTTCACTCGAGGAGATTGTTTAAAATTGATAGTCTTATCTACAAAGATAATAGCTCCCCCCAAAAAAATTCCATGTTAAGTGATGTTTCATATTTTCTCACAGAAACAGCATGCATTTAGAAGGCTACACATTGGAAATCATTTTCACTCAAGAAGATTGTTTAAAATTGATAGTCTTATCTGCAAAGATAAGAGCAAGCCACTTTCTTTCATGATGTACCGATTTTTGTGCTCCAATTTCAGGTTGAGAAATGCTTCGCGATATCAACGTCCACAAGTTTGGTTGCTTGTGCATGCAATAATGGACTTGTAAAACTATTTGGCACTATTTCTCTTAAATACGCTGGTGAACTATGTTATGTTGAAACCAAAAGATGCAAAGACTCAAATGTTCTAGACCATGGACACCCTTTGCCTACACTTCCGGATGCCATTGCTTGCCAATTTTCAACCTCAGAAAAGCTTGGCAAGTAACAAACTATTCTTTTTCTGGGATTTTTCAGTGCAGACTTCTAATCAAAATTTTATTTTACAGTTGTTGTTTATAATGATCATAGCCTTTACATATGGAATATTGACGATACACAGAAGGTACTTTGAAAATTGTTTTTATTTTTTTCTTAAATCTTATCTTCAAATGATCAATTTATCTAAGGTTTTTTTTTTTTGAACTTATGCTAGTGATTATGATTTATTGCAGTAACAGAATCATATCTTATCCAGGCTACCAGGTGTTGCGTACTTGTCTCACATAGTGGATGCATATGGGACATTAAAAATGTTCCATGCGAAAATATGCACGACCCTTCTCTCTCTTGTGTTGCTAAAGGTTGTTCTGGTGGATTATCTTTTGCAACTTGTTCAACTGATGGGAATATTAGGTTATGGGATCTGGCACTTCAATCTTCCCTGTCAGACAACAGTATGTCTCTTCCCACAGATGGCAGCTCCAATGGAGCCATGTGTTTAGGTAGTTTCTACATTCTTGACATTTTTATGGAAAGGGTCTAATCTCCATTTGCTTAAAAGGTTTGCTGTGTTTCCTCCAATCTCCGCAGTTAGCGCTGGAATCTTTGAACGAGAATCTGTTGCAGAAGGTATATCCTCTCCAGGGTTTCGGGCAATGGCAGTTAGTTCAGATGGGAAGCACCTGGCAGCAGGTGATTGCCAGGGAAATATCCATATCTTCAATTTATACACTTCTGATTATATTTTCATTCAGGTAATATACTCAACTCATGTTTTACTTGCATTCCTCTTCAAATTAACCAAGGATCTTACCAGAATATCTTTTCCCTCTATTATCCTCATTTTTCACGATTTATTGTCTTCACTCTTCACTTGATGTGTTGAATGCTTGTAGGATGCTCATGCTGCGGAAATTCTTTCATTAAGTTTTAACTTGGCAGACAAAAGTGATTTTACTTCTGCTGAAGCTTTAGAAAATCGCCACTTTCTTGCTTCGGGAGGACAGGATGGAAAAATCCATCTTTTTGATGTTGACAGGTTTGAATTGTAAAGCATTTTACAAGTTAAAACTTTTTAAATGGACATTTTCAATATAAACTCACTCTTCTACTTTTGATCAGAAACTTTAATCTCTGTGGAAGTATTAACTACCACTCTTCTGCCGTGACTGTAGTAAAGGTTGCACAAAGTGGTCGTGAGATTCTCAGTTGTGCTGCTGATAGGTGAGTTATCTGAGAGTACATAGTCTCTGGAATTGGAACCACTGAGAAATTACAAAATGCTGGTATAAAGAATGAATAGAATGTTCTCTACGTGGGTTGAATTGTTTCTATGAGGCATCTTGGCTCCTAAGAATCTAATTTGGACAACTGAAATGGGTTACTATATGTTTTATCAATTTTTGAATTGTAATTATATGTAATATGCCTCCCATTTATTGTGGCACATGTTGTGAGTGATCTTTAGGTGAATGTTTCTGCTTTCACATGTCCAACTGACATTTTTTTTCCTCCACTAGGTCCATGGTTCTTCATAGTGTGGATGTGAGTGAGACAGAATGTAAGTTTTCTTGCCTTCACAAGATAGCTACTCCTGGAATCATTTATGACGTGGCTGTAGATCATCCAATGGATGTAGCATTTACCGTAGGGCAGGTAAGAACGATGGGGGGAAATTGTCTCTACCTTCACACAGTCTTAGACATGCGCAAACCAAAACCGGACGAACCGGCCAGTTCGGAACTGCCGGTTTCGATTTGAAAACCAAACCGTAACCTTAAAATTAAGGTTCGGTTCCGGCAATTCAAGGTTAAACCGGCACCGTCGAACCGGCGGTTTTGACCCTTTCTTGTATAAATATATTTTAATATTCTTCTATAAATACCTCAATTTCAAGTTTTCAACTCATTTTTTTAATACCAACCTCTCTCATCTCTTATGTAGTAGTTTGTTTTCTAAAAAAATGAGTGAAAACGAACAAAAAACGAGCGAAAACACAAAAACAAAAAAAGAGAGAGAAAAAAAACCTAAACCAGCCGAACCGGCGGTTCAAAATCGTAATCGGCCCAGTTTGTAAAATGGCCCAACCGTGTTAGAAACCGGCGGTTTTAACCGTTTGAGCATGTCTACATAGTCTTAATTGTCTTCTTTTGAAGTACTCTTAAATTTTTACACAAATCCACCCTAGTTTATCCTTTTCACTTAATGAGAGTGCTTAAAGGTACAACACCTACATCTCATTCTTGCAGGAAAATAAGATAAATACATTTGATATTCAATCTGGAAAACTGGTTAGATGGTTTCAGCATAATGGAGGTGGTGGGGACCCAATAAAGGTATTCCAATGCAAACTGTAAGATGTTTCGTTTAGGATTCTAGATACCTTATATTTTGACTGCAGGTTGCAGCCGATGGGACCCACAGTTATCTAGCTTGTTCTTACTCTAATAGATGTATCTGCATCTATGGCTATGTAACTGGGGAGATGGTTGCACAAGCAACAGGGCACAGTGAACTTGTTACAGGTGTTATCTTTTTACCTGATTGCAAGCATCTTGTTTCTGTAAGTCACTTTTTTTATTCTTTATTAGCAGAGCTTGTGATACAACCTGCATAGTTGTTCAGAAGACGGATCTTTATACTAATGCTAAGCAACGTCGTATCATGAGTGAGCTAACATAGCTAAATACTTTGAAAATTGATTTAAAAGGTTTAAAAAGAAAACCAATTTCGTTGTTCCTTTCTCCAGCATCTGGTTAACTCCTTTGTACTATTTCCAAACCTTAAGAATTTTATTGATTTTGTGAATGTAGAATTTTACTGGTAAACATTTTCTGCACCTTTTCTCCTCTATTTGTAGAAAACTTTCACATCGCAAAATATATTTTACGAATACTAGTGTGTCTGATAAACGACGGAGATTGCTCACAGATTCTAGGTCCTTGTTTAAAATTGACTCAACTGGCTATTAGTGGAATTGTTACTAAATTTTTTTCTGGAAGGTTGTTGATTTGCTGGTGACTTCAGGTTGGTGCTGATGGTTGTATCTTTGTCTGGAAACTCCCTGCCCTTCTATCGTTAAGGATGCTGCAAAGAACCAAAGATGTTTCTGTTAAGTTTCCACCCGAAAGCAAGAATCAGCATATGTATTCCAATCAGATCAAGTCTGATCTATTGTTTAACCACCAACACAAATGCTGTAACAACGAATCACCTGTAGATGAAAATCTTAACCAAATTAGTACTAAAATGCTTTTCCAAGATGGAAGCAGTTCCGAAAATGCAGGATTTAGGTTCAGCATATCTCGACTTCCAGAGTGGGCACGTTACCAAGTTATGAACAGTTCTCCACCCGTGGATACAGATTCTACTTTGTCCAAGGTACAGCAACTTAATGGTGAAAATGTCAGTACTTTTCTGTCTTGCACAAAAAGATAATATATGCTTTAATCTTCAGAAAGCAATATCCATATACATTAAAAATAATAATCTAACATACTAATTCACAATGCTTATTTTGGACCCATGACTTGTGCCATTAGGTTGGTTTACAACAAGATTATGCATGTCTTGAACCGCAAAGCCCGTCTATACTAGACGATTTAGAAGTTGACCCACAAGTTTCTGGGACCTTGTCTAGATGCATATCTGAGACAGAGAGCAACGTGTCTCCAAGTCCTCCAGAAACTGATAAGTGAGCAGGCAGTTTCCTGTGTTGCACTTGCATATGATGATGTTTTACTTTGCTACGGTTTCTTACATTATGTGTTGTTGCAGCTGGGCATCAAATAACCGCTGGTTAACAATTCATACTGTTTGCATGGATCTGTTTGATTCCCCCAACTCATGTGATATGAAGAGCCTAAATGTGCAGAGATCAGAAACAGACAACAGATGCACGGGTAATTTACAATCTTACATTTAATATCACACAATATAATTTCCATAGATGTTATGCATCTAGGAGCCAGCCACGTAGGTGGGTTATGTGTTATCTGCTAGTCTTTTTATGTGTGTACTCTCATTTTGGTTGGACTGGATGTATATATCTCTTAGGAATTGGAAGGTGTATCTATCATGTGAAATTTTGCTTAACTGGTTGGATACATGCTTGTTCGGAAATTGATAATTGACAAAAAAAAAAAATAGATCTAAAATAAATATATGCATCTATAACAAGAGTTTTAGTCAAAAGATTATGCTAATGTCTTCAAGAAAGTCTATAGGTGAGCTTGAATCCTTGTTTGTCTTCAACCTATAAAAATAAAATAGGTTCAGAATGTCAAAAATAACATAACAATAAATAGTACTCCATTAGTCCGCTCAGCCTAGCAATTTCTGCAACATTGATAGACATTTGTAGCTGGCACACCAAATAAGTACAGGTTACCATGATCTTGTGCAGCACATGACCAGGCCATGGAGACAATCCATGCTAACAAGCGCATCAAGCTCTCATGTGGTACTAGCAATTCAAGCTTTTCCCATGGCACAGACAAAGATGATGATGCCTCAAGACAGGATTCTCAACAACATGAAAATTTCAGAAACTTGTCAGCAGAGCCCAAGGTACAGAAACCGAATATTCCCTGTTGTGAATAAATAGACAAAGTGTAATATCTTCTTTTCGTTTGCAGACAGAAAATGGGAAGTCATTGAGTAGGAGTAACTACACCTCTCGATTTCTTGTACGAAGGGAACTTCTTCAAGGCAGAAAGAGATCTTTATCCAATTTCTCACCAATAAAACCTTCAAAAACATTACTTGAGGTATGTGACATAGGAGAGATACTCGTAAAAGTGTGAAAAGAATATATATACATGACACTTGTTTTATTATCTGTTATGTAACTTGGAGCATCTTGTACGATTAACTAATGTATAAGATAAGTCATATGGAAATTGAGTTAAAATTACAAGGTACGGAGTAATACTTTTCTTTAAATGAACTAATACTCTTTAAGTATTCTGTTTTTAGTACTATTTTTGTGTTACACTGGTTGTTAATGAGATAGCGAACAATTTGTCAGTTGAGTCTTGACCGCTTGATTAAGAAATTACTATACACCGTCAAAAAAAAAAAAAAAATACTACTATACAAAAATTAAGGGTGAAATTGAATCTCTCCGTGCAGGATGCAGGAAATGCAGCGCGGAGCTCACTTAAGCTAGATGATGATATCCCAACCATAGACTACTCTGAATCGCCATTGAATTCAAAGCTCGTAAAGATTGGAGACGAGGAAGTATACACACTTGATGTAGAAAAAGCAGAGAGTGAAATCATGTGAAGAAGCATTGTGCAATCTGGAAACGGCAGCTGAGAATGCACTGCAATCTCTTTGCAAATTAGAAAGTATGAATACCAGAGAAGAGAAATCAAAGATGTTAGAGTTTCAGGTATATGCTAAGGGAGCATTGATGCTACCTTCAATCGAAAGTAAGATTCAGGCAATAGCCAAATTATTAGAGCCATCAGGCAGTTTCTTGTGCAGTGAATAAGTGTCGGAATTCTTTAGCATTCTTTTGAATATCACCCAATTTGAAATGTTAATGATAAGGCCACTAAACATGTTGGAGAATAAATCAATAATCGGGATATATATAAACTTTTTTTTTTTTTTTTAAATATTGGAGAATCCGCAGTTGAGACTCCTGCAACCAAAGAACATTATGGATTGGAGGGTATTTTCCCTCCAATTTTGTTAATGTAGCTAATAGGATTCTACATGTATATATTTATTTATTTTCTAATGACTGTACTTGTTGGGACGTTAGCAGTAATATTATTCAACATGGATCATAAATATCTAGCCCCAGTAAGGTGCTACTCCCTTTCGTTACATAAATTTGCACATTTGTCATATTTAAATGTTTCATACCAATTTGTACACTCCAAAAAAATGAAACATTTTCATACCCCATACCTTTAAAATGTACACATATTTACTCATATGTCATTACTTTCATAATTTACTTTTTTTTTTTTTACTTTATTTATAAAAGTTTACAAAACATTCTTTTAAAATATCATTCGTTAGACATTTTTTTTTTAAATGTGTGCAATTTCAAGGGTGCAAATTTCCTTGTGACGAGGAGTACTAAGCAATATGGTGGGTTAAATACTGCTCATAGTTGGTTATCCCAAAAAAAATATGTGCTTATCAAGGAGATCCTAGTTAATCATAGACTGTTCGATTTTTCTGTTTTATTGACATTTTATCCTACTGAATTTTTAACATGTGTATTGTGTAGCTCTCAATATTATAGGACGTTGATTAATTTTTAATATGACACATGTCAATTATACATATAATAAAATAAAATATAAAACATTAAATATGAAATATGTGATCTCACTCCATAATATTTTGCTGAAAAATGTGACTAGTGTGCAAACCCAGATTGGGCAGAGACAGGGCGTGTTGGATTCGAGCCCATAGATTATTGCTTTATCTTGGCACTGAATGTTATAGGGTCTGACTATATGCACCTCCATTTCGGAGGGATGCACTCCCCCTTTCAATTTATTAATAAAATAATAGAGTAAAAAGTCAAAAATACCCTTCATTAAAATACTGCGTACTAGATGCACCCCTTTACTAAACTCTCCTTTCTTTCACCTTATCTCTAACCCAAAATTTCGGCCATCGTCACCATTTTTTCCGGTCACAAGAAATAAAAAAAAACAAAAATTTCAACAAATCAACCATATTCATCCACAAATTACCATTATCAAACCCATTAACAAACACCATTATCAAAACTAACATTTTTTTAAAAAAAATTCGTCAAAATAAACACCATTATCAAAACTTAGAAAACTAACATTTTTTTAAAAAAAATTCTTCAAAACAAACACCATTATCAAAACTTAGAAAACTAACATATTTTTTTAAAAAAATTCGTCAAACCAGTGCCAAACATATATCTTCTCGTCGACCACATTTCGTCGACCATATATCTTCCTGTCGACAGCATTTTGTCGACTGAATAATATATGGTCGACCAACAAATGTCGATCGACACTGTAATGTCGACCATATACACTCTCGTCGACATTATTATGTCGACGAAAGTGTAGATGGTCCATATTACCGTGTAGACATTACAGTGTTGAAGTAAAAAAAAAAAAAACATGGTGTTTAATGCCGGCGAATCGGGGTGGGCTAACGCCTTGAACCAACGCCGGTGAAGAGAGGGAGAGAAGAGAGAGGTAGGGGCGGCCGCCGCCTGCCGATGGACGGGGGCGGCCCTGAAACCTTTTTTTTTTACAGATCGGGGTGGTGTTTGGAGGGGGGAATGGAGGGGAGAGGGCGGCCGCGCGGCCGCTGTATTTTTTTTTTTTACAGATCAAGAGATCGGGGGAGGGGGGAGGAAGGAGGGGGGCAAACCTGGGGGGGCGGCCGCGGCGGCCGATGGACGGGGTGGCCGCGCGGCCGCCAATCTGCATTTTTTTTAACAGGAGGCGAGGCGGAGGCGGGGGTGGCCGGGAGTGGTTGGGGCGGCCGCGGCGAGGTGAGGCGTGGGTGGCCGGCGACGGGGGGAGGGTGGGGTGGGTTGGGGAAGATGAAGAATGAATTTAGGGTTGGGTGTGGATAGTAATAAGTATATTATGAAGGGAGGGGTATTTATGACATTTGAGGGGGTGTGACCTAAATTTCTGGGTGTGTATAAATCCGGGGAGTGATGGGGGAGTGCATCTCTCCGAAATGGAGGTGCATAGAGTCAGACCCATGTTATATGTGTGGGCTTGAAAAGAATTTGTTGGGCCCATTCAGTATCCAACCCAAAAAGAAAAATAAAAAAGAAGAAGCAGCAGCTAAGCTCTATTATTTCCACAAATTCCCTTTCCCACAAAAAAAGAAAAAAAAGAAAGGAATTTCCATTACATGATCAAAGCCAAAAAGAGAAGCAAAGAATTTAGTCTTTTGTATGTAGGTTCATCCTTTTTCTGTGTCCCTCACATCAAGGATCACTTTATAAACAAATAAAAAAAGGAAAAGAGATGAAGCCAAAAAAGCAAAAGGCCATCTCTCCTCCCTCTTTGCTTTTGAAAATTCACTAACAGTGATGATTTTCATGCAATTTTAATGTAAACAAGAGCATCAAAACTCCCTTTTTCTTTTTTATTTGGAATCATGTAGAAACATTCATAATGATCAGCTAAAGATCTGTTTGGAATATTTGTTAATCCCCAAGAACTATATATATGCCTACAAATCTCACCATTTGTCTTGCTTTAGTAACATGCCAAACTCTATATTCTCTCTTGGGATTCCTTCACTAACATTATATATATCCATGCTATGGAGATTAAATTAAGGAATAGTTAATGACTTTGTGCATGCTTCATCTTATATGATCATTTATAGGTTTAATGTGTAGATTAATTAATTAGGCTATAAACATCATATAGCTAGGAATGGAATATTATTAAATTTGATCTCCAATAGTCTTGGTTTATGGAAGATCGGGATATTAATCATCAACTTTTGTTGGTGTAATTAAATAAACTACCCAAAAAATGATGGTATGGATTTTTTTATTAAGTATCCATCAATTGGTCTCAAGAAAGCTATATATATATATATTTTTTTTCTATTTTCAACATTACGTGCATTCCACTAATTTATGTCTATGCACTAAATTGTTGCAAATAATGTAATAGGTCGAAATTTAATTGAACAATTAAGTATATCTAAAATCACTTAAAATATCATTACATATAAACACATAAGAGTATAAAAAATATAACATAATAGTATACATGCATATAAAAAAAATATAATATTGTAGTGTATGTACAAACAATAAGAGTAGTTACTAAAGAGTAGCTACAATGGATAAAAACTAGCAGTATTATTTTTAAAACATAATTGTATTATTTGTAAATTAAAATGAGAAAATGGAATGGGCATATAGGATTTGAAAAGAAAAATAAAACAAAACGAGTACATTAGGTAACTAAACCGGGTAAATGGACATTTTCATTTTTCACCATGAAAATTATAAATCTTGTTTTCATAAAAGTTTTTTACGAATATTTAAAAACAATACTTAAATAAATCTAGGAAGTTAGTAAGATTTTAGGATGAGTTTGGACTTAAAGCATTTAAACAGAATATAACTAAATCTATAAAATAATAAAATTGTCATGGATTTCAAATTCACCGAATTTCAAGAGGAATAACTCAAAATTTAAGTGAAATTTTCGAATTCATGTTACCTAAAAAAAATAAAAACCCATGTCATTTCATTCACAATACATACGTATCCTCTCTCTTATTTAGTAAAGACTTGCCTATTGTAAAAGTTACACCATTTCTTAATTCATAGTCATTGCCTAGATATTGGCGTGAATCTAATCATGTTATACTTTGACATAAATTATTTTTATAAGCTTGAAGAATTTAGATAATTTCACTATTTTTTGTTTAATCATATGACTTTATAGAGTAGGATTAAGTTTGTGAGTAGCCAATTTTAGGTCGTGAATGAAGGCTTTGCATAGTGGGATATCATTAATCAACACAAATGCATTTATAGGTTAAAGGGTCCACTTATTTAATTATTTAAAATGGTTGAGGATCTCTCTTTTAATTATTCTCTGAAATTAAGTTCCTTTATTTTGATACTCACGTATCCATTGATGAAAAGTAATGGGACATGTGCCCCATATGTTTTTTTTTTATAATTATTCTAGAAAATTTATAAATGTGTCTTCATTTCAATTCTAATTTTAATATTTATTTATTTTGTGTTCACTATGAAAAAAAAAATCTGGATTCGACCTGCTGAGTGCTGATAGAAACTCAAACTCATACTGTACAATTGGAGTCACGTGCAATCCATTAATTATTGTTGTATATTTTCGTGGTAATTTGAGATTAAATATATTAATATTTATAATAATAATATTATTATTACTATGATCCCAAGAAGTGAAAATTATGGTTCCAATTAGAGGCATATGACAAGGAGAATAACTTTGGGATACGAATATTTATGATTTGTGATTTGTGATTATGGATGATTATAATAATAATAATGATATAGCCCCTAATAAAAAACATCATTATTAGATATATAATGGCGGCCAAGAAATTTGTACAACATAGAGGCGCACGCGTGGGGTTGATTATTGGGTTTACATATATTTTATTTATTCAACTTCAACTATATGTGTCTTTGAAATTTGAGCTCTCCATTTTAATTCCTATTTCATCCTTTTTTTTTTTTTCATCTTATATTTTATAAAATAATTACTAGGAATGAAGCAAAAAGAGTATATAAACATGGATCTATCCATGATTTAGGGGGGTGTATTCAATTGAGATTCTGTTGGATTTTTTTGGACTTTTAAAATCTGGGGGTATTCAATCCGGATTTTTAAAAGTCTTTCAAAATTTTGAGGTATTCAATACGGATTTTAAAAAGTCTTTAGAAATTTTGAGATATTCAACAATCTATGGATTTTAATACTCTATGGATTTCGTTGGATTCTCCTTCAAAAATATAAATAAATTTCACTATTCAAAATCTCTTCTAAAAACTAGAGATTTCAGCGGATTCTCTCGGAAGGCCCTGAAAGAGAAGAAAAAAAAAATTTTGTTGTTCTTCTAACAAAATTTCAAAGTCTCCTTCGATTCGAAAGCACATATAGACATTCTTGCTGTAATTAGAACCACAAAATCCTACACAGCCCTCTTCTTCAAACGAAATAATATCAAGAAACGTAACTATGTTCTTCAATAAGCATCACAGACCATCATTATTATCGTGAAAAAGATTACATCTCTGTATTTTAAAATTATGATCTCTTTTTAAAAATTATAGTATATCGTTAAGATCTCAAGAACATTTATTCACGATCTTAAATTAGGACGTGGTGTTCGATATCATCTAAAAGATTTTGGTGGTCAAGGTCGTTACCCCAAAAATGCAATTGAGTTATTCAATCTTCGCCAGAGATATTTTGGTATTTTCAAATCGTCATTCACAATTTTCAAAATCCACATCTGTTCCCATTTCAAACACAAGCAGAGTTAGTATTGACTGGATTACATAACTTTCTTCGGAAAGAATGTCATGAATTTACAATCGAATATGAAGAAGATCAAGATTCACCCTATCTCGACATGGAAGAGAAAATTTAGAATTGCTTTCTCAAAGCCAATTACAACACAGAACTGAAGTCGAGGTATAATCGTGGAAATGAAGATGAGAATAATAACGATGAATAATATTTTTTTTTTTGAACTAATATATTACAAGTGTGTTCGAAATAGTTTTAGGGGCGTAGTTTATGGAAATTCATGTAAATTAATAAAAAAATGTGTATTTTAGAATCCAGTCAAATCTATGAAAATCCATATAAATCAATAAAAAAGTCAGTCAAACTCTGCATAGAGTCTATGGATTTTCTAAATTCACTGACTTTTTAAAGTCCAAAAAAATCCAACAAAATCTCAATTGAATACACCCTCCTTAGTCTTAAAAATGTTAAGATCATCAAGATAATTTTTTTTGCTATTTTTATATTGTTGAAAATAATAGTTTTAAATAAGACTTGAAAATTTCAGTTTGGCAACTCGTCCAATGTTTATCTGTGGAGAGATGAGTTCAACTTTCATCTTTTCCTTTGCAATTTCCAATTAACCTGAAACTGTAATTTCTCAATAAAATATATATATATATGTAATGTGTGTGTGTGTTAGTGGGTGGGGTAAAATGGCATATAAAATGTAAGAAACTTAGCCTGCTCTGCTCTCTCAATAGTCATAGGTAATGGTAAAAGAAAGAAAGCATGCATGCATGTAATAAAATCTGGTGCATACATCTTTAAACTTAAAATATATCCCTATTATATTTTATTATATATACAGTGAGTGTGTGCATCAGAATCCTGCACTTGCTTCTGAAAAGAAGATTTGTTATTTCAGAGCTAACACTATTTCTTAATATAACTACTCCAAACATGCTCCATTCCATTGTACTAGTATATTAATGTATAATTTCTAAAATATTAAAAAATCATTTTTCAGTATTTTTTTTTCCTAAATTAATACTAATAAGAAGAAAAAAAAAGGAGTAAAGGATTGAGGAGAGAGCATGACCTTTATGTCTAACTTCATGCACATCAGCATACATATTTATAAGCCACAGAAAATGGGCCCTGTGGCCCAAGTAATTGAATTTTGGCCCATCCAGTTTTGAATTCCCGATCTACAGCGTCCGGCTGCCTTTATTAGTTTTTAATCGAGGCCCACAAATCACTGGTTTTTTCAAATTTATAATTACATCAATATTAATAGTGAATTTTTCATGTACTCATCCCTTAAATAAAATATTTGTACATAATAGATTTTGAAGGTGAGTTTCAGGGATACATTGAACTGTGTACGTAAACCATCCATCGGCATCCCCTGGCTTCTATTTTGAAGAAGAAAAAACTCCATTTTTCATCTTATTAATTTATTATCATATCACATACCGGCGGTTGACCACATACATTATATTAAAATATTAGAAATGTAAGTAAAATAGAATTTGCAAAACCGTCATTTAATTTGTCTAAGCCTAATTAAGCATCTAGTCAAACACCACATAAAAAAAGTAATTACGTGCAAAGAGTAATTAAGAATCACTTAAAGTTAGTGTGTTTGCATATATGATACACCAGCAGGGACACTCGTGTAAGAAATAGTAGTAATTCCAGTGTGTTCTACTTCTACACAACGGATTACCAAATCCAACTTTAATTGGTTGCCGAATTCACACGTGAATTTATTTATATATATATTATATTATAATAAACATTTTTTATAAAATAAATAAATCCATGAAGATGTACACTTATTATTTTAATTCCTCCGTAGTGGGAATAAAAGCAAAATGCAATGTCGCAAAATGGCAGGGTCATCTCTTTTTCCTCAGAAAACACGATTTGGACTCATATAGACAAACATGTCCTACTTTCCTTCATTCCTTTTGCTCATATTTCACATCTTCAAATCAATTTTAAAATGCAAATTATCACACCGTTTTACATAATGTGTTTCGTACAACTAGTTTAGCTCCCTACGACTCAATTTATTTGTTGTTTACGGATGTTTTACACGAACTAAAATAATTAGTACTCATATTAAATAACAATAAATATATACACTAGCTTCTAACTAGAGGTGAATAAACGACATTGCAAGTAAATAGAGAGCCCGTTCGTTACTCCCTTCAGTTATCGTTTAAGGATGTTTCACACGAATAAAAATAATAATTAAATAACAAACAACATATGTGTGATGTGACGTTGTTACCATTTTATTTACATATATAATCATTTAACAAAAAACAAAGTAGATGGACAAAATTAAAATTTGATATTTAATTCTTTTAAATTAATTTAAAATAATGACAATTATTTTAATTAAAAAATTTATCTATAAAGATAAATAAAATGAATCGGGATGCACTCTACAAATCTAATAAATAAACTTGCAATTTTACTAATCATTCAAACTTTTAAATTGATTTGATCCCAAATACAGGATTTTTTTACTCGAGTTCATTAATATCGTGTGTGTCTCTCTCTTTTGTGTGTATTTTTAATTCAATTATTTGGTGGATTTTTATTATTTTTATTTTTACCTCTTTTAAGTTTTAATAACATGAATGCCATTGTTTCGAACTCAAGATTTTTTTTAATTTTTTTTACAGTTGTTAATTTTTGTTCGTCCTTTTGTAATAGCCGTAGCATGATTACAATTTACAAGTGTAATCATCGTGGGAGAAAAGTTCCTTTTTTTTTTTTTTTTTCTTGATTTCCTTTTCCAGTTTAGATTTTAGACCTCTAAATAAACAAGGACCCAACCAGGGAGCCGAATCCATTTCCATTACATTTACAAATAAATGAATGTTTAATAACAAATGTGAGTGATAGATATTAAAAGTATTTAAACTCGATGGCGTGGCATGTAACTTCTAGGCAAATACTTATATGTGTAACTGACTATTTACACTCTTTTAATTCCACACTCCCTTCTTCTTTTAGGCACTTATGTGTACAAGTTACATAAATGTAACTAAATCCAATTTTTTATTATTAGTTATTTATCTTATTTTTTATTAATTTCACCCTCCAATTTTTTTAAAAGAAAAATACATGTAAAATACTATATTACCATTTTATCAATTAAATTAAAATACAACTCATTAAAATTATAATTATACACCGACGTGTCACCAATGAATCACCACGAAGTCAAATAATATTCTATTTTTTTTACTTTCAAAAAATAAATATAAAAACATAACGAATATAAAAAAAATGTGAAACTCAAAAATAAAATTATGAAATAAAATTTTCAGTTTTTTTTTTCAAAAAATGACCCAAATTTAGAAAAAAAAGCTAAACTAAAAAAATTCAATATATTTTTTTCTAATTTGGGTATAATATATGTATGAATATGACATGCTCACTTTCTAGTTTTAATCTGATTTATAATAATTAAGATTATTTTGTTATGTTTTCATTATTTCTACAGTGATATATAGTTTGTTACAAGTTTTTAAAATTTGTAGATTATTTTTTAAGACTAATTAATAACATAATCTAATTGAAAAATAAAATTTATATTTAGAAACTTAAATGAGTGGAGAATTGGGTAAGAAACCAACTTTATTATTTTCTTTGTGGTCATCGCCGTGTTGATGCATTCATATGTTCATTGAGTGTAAACGTGTCTATTAATTGAATTGTGTGTTCAATGTGATTTATTCTCACTTTTGTTCTTCTTACTAGTTACTTAATATCAATATTTTAATATTGATGTATTAATTTGCATAGTATGCCTTGAATTATGAATGTGTTAAGTTATGTATTTTTTATTAAATATAATATTAGTTTAAATACGATATAGTATTAGTACGCCTATGATATAGTACTAGTTAATATATTGTATAGTACTAGAGATTAATGTGGGTATAAAAATACAATATTATTTAATATATGAACTAGTACTATACAATATGTGAATTAATATTATACTATATTTGAACTAGTACCATAGAGTATATGAACTAATACTATACAATATGTGAACTAATACTATACTATATTTGAACTAGTAACATAGAGTATGTGAACTAGTACTATACTATATTTGAACTAGTACCATAAAGTATGAGAACTCGAAAACATTAGAACTTGTACCAATATAAACTAATATTATATTGTATATGAACTAATACGTACAATACTGCATATTAACTAATAATATATCATAATACTTATCAATTGTTATCATAACACTTATAAACTAAAAATTATTATTTATAAAAAACTAAAATAAAGTGATTAAAAAATGAAAGTTTGAATGAAAAAAATAATTAAACAATGTAAAACGAAATAAAATTTGTAAAGAATGAAGTAAATTTTTTAAAGGATAAGGTGAAAATATACTCCAAATAATTAAAGTAAAAAATAGTACTAATAGAATTGAACACTTACAATTAAGAGAGATGAGAGTTTTATTTTTTTAAAATAAATTATTATTATACTATTTAATATTTTAAAAAAAATTAATATTATTTTTAAAATTTTCTTATTAAACTTTAAAATTTTAGAATAATTATTTGCGACATAAAAAGAAAGTACGTTGAAAAAAATTATCAGATTTAAAAAAAAAAAAAAAATATTAAACAGAGAAATAAATATAAATATTTCTTTATATTGTGAAATTTACATTGGAAAATAGCTGAAAAAAATAAATTAAAAATACAATCCATTGCAATTATTTGCGATCCAACTTTTTAAAATATAATTTGTGAAAGTCCGATGAAATGACCAAAAGTAAAAATAAAAAAATAAAAATTAATGAAGTATTATTTTTTAATGAAAAAATTTTAAAAAAATTAATTGAAGTAAAATAAAGATTCGTGAAAAAATTTATGTGCTAAATGAATATAGTAAATGGGTCATGTGTTATTTGTAATGGGTTGTTGGATTGGATATAGTAAATGAGTTATGTGTAATGGGTTATTGAAACAAGTTACATATATGTAACTGGTACACAAGAGTGCAACTCGTAACTTCTATACCTAGTCAAAATTAACATTAGATTTAGGTTTCATTACATAAATTTTAAGAAGTGATCATCCTCAGCGTAAATCCAAATACAATGGAGTACAATTTTATAAGTATACAATTGATATTTCATATTCGACATTAAAGAATGAATCATGAAACAAGTGTCTCGTGTTTTAAGCGCGAGAATAAACATTGAGGAGGTATTATGTGTAATTATTATTTTATGTTTTATAGTATTAATTTTTTTAAAAGTAGTATTATTGATAGTGTATGCTAAATAAAGTTCATATAATATTTTATCTTAGAAATTAATTACTATCATGTCGTATCAAGAGTGTATATAAATCGGTTCCAAGTTTAAAAGATATTAATAATTGACATTGTTGGGTGAAAACAAATAGTACTTCTTTTGTTCTTAATAATAATAAGTGACATTTTTACTTTTTAACATTTTTTTAAATTAGATTGTTTTTTATACTTTTCAATGTAAATTTATTTCACTTCTTCCAAATTTGCCCTTGTAATCACTTAGGGGTGTTTATTTTGAGATTTTGAAAACTGAATTTTAAAATACAATGAATTTCAAAATTCTAATATTTTTTATATTTTTTGTTTTAAATAGGGTAAAATTTAACTTTATAGTACTCCCTCTGTCCAAGGACGGAGCCACATAGGGCCCAGCGGGGGCAGTGGGCCCCCCACCATTTTTTTTTTTTTATTATGTATATTTCTTCCGTTTTATAATTATTTGTATACTTTTTTTTTTTATTTGAGATGTTTCAAAATTATTTGTACACTAATATTCTCACTTCATCATTTTATTTTTAAAATTGTCACTCATTTTAATCTACATTCTTCCCTACATTTCACTAATTTTTTTTAACACCTCATTAAATTTCTTTTATACCTCACTAAATCACCAAAAATACACCTCACTAAATTCACATTTCTTAAAAAGTGAACTTATCAACGTATTCAAGTCATTACGGGATGGAGGGAATATATTTTAAGTTATACATTTGTCAAATAATTTTAACACCGTTTCACCTATTATTAGTCGGAACAATCAAAATTTATAATGAATTAAATATAATATTATTTTGTCTTTATAGTAATGTAAATCGGGCCCCCCAACCTAAAATTTCTGGCTCCGTCACTGCCTCTGTCCCAAGATTATTTGCAGGGTTTGACCGGCACATTGTTTAAGAAAAGTGAATTTAGTGGTTGGTGATGTAAGATAAAGGAGGGGTATTTTAGGTGATTTGATGAGGTGTAAAGTGGATATGATGAGGTGTAAAGTAAAATGTATGTAAAAAGGTGGTGACAATTTTGAAAATAAAATGATGTTGGGAGGGTATTAATTTTGTGGGGTATTTCCATATTAAGAGTGTGCAAATAATTTTGGGACGTCCAAATAAGGAAAGTGTGCAAGTAATCACGGAATTGAGGGAGTATATGATTATAGGTATTTGGGCTAGTTTTGGGTGAGACCGTCTCACAAAATGAGATCTGTGAGACGACTTTTATATATAAAAAGTGATAATGTTTTAGCAAAAAGTGATAGTGTTTAAGTAAAAAGTGATAGTCACTTTTGTTAAAAATATTATCACTTTTTACTTAAACATTATCACTTTTTTTACAAACCCAAATCTAGAAAAAAAATATGGATTATCCTACCAAAAATTTTGAAATATGGGTTAAAAGGATCCGTCTCACGGAAAAAGATCCGTGAGACGGTCTCACACAAGTTTTTGCCTAGGTATTTATATAGATTTTATAGATATCTATATAAGGTTTGTATGTATTTATAGGGTTGACTTTTTTATGGTATGATTTTAAAATGCTAAATCTAAATCTCAAATTAGAACATGGGTGGAATTTCAAAATCTCAAATTCGAGTTTTCAATCCCAAAACGAACATTCCCTTAGTCTTCAAATAAATACGTTATTTTAATAGGATAGATGAACATTTATTAAAGATATAGAAAGAAACCAATTATTTTATTAGGATATATGCATTTATCTAAAATGACACTTATTTTGGATAAAAAGAAATATTAATTTTTAATTAAAGCAATTAATACTTTTCACTAAAAGCAACTAATAGTTTTAAGTGAATGTACGGTGCACCTGATGCATATAAATTTCGGTGTAAATATATTGTTTTGTAGTATAATAAAAAATATTATTCTATGCAATTGAATGTATATATACACTTAAATTTTAATGTTTAATTTATTCAATTTAATAATTAACTCAACAATTAACCTAATTAATTGAAATTCAATTTTAATTATATATATACTATCCATTGCAACTAAGTATAAAAAGTGTAAAAGTGAAAAATGGGTATAGATAAAAAAAAAAAAAAAAAAAATACTATAAAACACCAAAAAGGTGGAAGTTGATTTTTGGCGGAAAATGAAAAAGAGGCCATAAAAGAAAAGCCACAAACTAAAAAAAGGAAAAGAGGATGGAAAATAAAATTATAAAAAAAAAAAAAGAAAAAAAAAAAAAGCAGAGAAAGCGATATGAGAATGCAACACATTCAGATTTCTTCAGAGAGGGAGAGGGAGAGGGAGAGGGGTGAAGGCGTGATTAGCTTTTGCTTTTCCTTTCAGACAGGAATCTTTGAAAAATCGAAAGTCCCCTTCCCAAACACATCTTAATGTGTGTATATACTGTTTAATATATATATATATGCATTTGTTTATTTCGTGTGAACAGAGAAAAATGGTTACACACACTGTATATTTAACTTTTTCTTTATAAAAGCTTTCTTCAAATTAATTTCAACACAAAGGAGCCTTATTTTTTTAACGGCCATAGTGTAATAATACTATTCCTCTCCTTTAAGTTTTACATTTAAGGATGATAATGTTTTAAAAAATATATTATTTTATATAAAATTAGTTGGTGAAAAGTGTAAAATAAAATAAAAGGTGAAGATAAAAATGTAATAAAAGTAAAAGGGTGGATAGATAAACTAAAAGTGAGTAGTAATTGACATAATTTGTGTAAAAAGAAAGTATGGATAATGGTTAATACCACAACCTGTCAAAAAAAAGTAATGTAAAATTTTAAAAGAGACATTAATTCAAAATGATAAAATGTAAGATTTAGAATGACGAAAGAGATATATTTTTATTATATAGTTATAGATGAATAATACTATAAAATTAATCAACGAAGTATAATATAATAAAATACTTTTTTTATTACATTGCTATAGATGAACAATATAAAAAATTAATCACAAACCCAATACTATAATATAATAAAAAATAATATATTATTATGGTGCAATAGAAGATCTTACTCTCATAATTTTAAGAGCACGTGCCTTTTAAAGCATTGCCTGTAGCATTTTGTGTGTAAATAATTTGATTTAATAAAGACAAAATCAGTAGCTCATTGATAAATCATAGAATCGGGTTTAGTTTATAGCAAAGGTTAATGAAAAGGACTATACGATTATAACGTGACACAAATATTTGTTCTTCTTGAAATTATATTTTATTAATTAGATTAAATTTGTTTGATAGAATGATTACAACTTGTCTAATAAAATTTAGTATATTGAAAATTCAAAAGCCAAACAAGAATTTAAAGTAATCGGATAATTAGTAAGCAGTGCGGGTAAGGTTCGTCCCCCTATCCCATTTTATTTTTCTTTCTATATAAGAATTTTTTATTTCAAAATAATTATCATTTGCACTAATATAAAAAAAAATTAAATATAATATTCTAAATCTGTCTATATACTTACTTTTATAATAATATGCATTAAATAATCATTTATGTAAATAAAATGATAGACTTATCACATTGAGCATTTATTTATTACTACTATTTAACACTTTCTTAATTCGTGTGAATCATTCTTAAATAACAATTAAAATGAGAAGGAAAAGTAAAAGTTAACAAATGTCAATAGTAATCTGTAATCACACACAAATTACTAGTAGTCGAGGTTCTATATAATGCAAAACGTGTCATGAATCGTACTTGAATTCAATATACGGATAAGAGTCTTCACATTATGACACGTAGTAATCAAATTTTTCTATATGCAAAACGTGTCGTGAGTCGTACTTTAATTCGAAATGCAGATAAGAATCTTTCACGTGATAATGTCTAGTAATCAGAACCATCTATATGCAATACGTGTCGTGATCCACGATTCATACTTAAATTCCAAATACAGTTAACAAAAATTAATAGTAATTCCACACAAACTACTAGTAGTCGAGATTATCTATAATGCAAAACATGATGTGGATTGTACTTGAATTCAAAATACGTATAAGTATTTTCACGTGATGATTAATAGTATCAGATTTCTCTATATGCAAAACGTGTTGTGATTCACGATT
The DNA here is from genome assembly GCA_963675135.1 of Galeopsis tetrahit. NCBI lineage: Eukaryota > Viridiplantae > Streptophyta > Magnoliopsida > Lamiales > Lamiaceae > Galeopsis > Galeopsis tetrahit. The sequence continues at coordinate 74,062,969 of OY776129.1, forward strand.
CATACTAAAATTCAAAGCACAGTTAACAAAAGTCAAATAGTAATCCCACACGGATTACTAGTATCTGAGATTCTCTACAATGCAAAACGTGTCGTGAGTCGTACATGAACTCAAATTACGGTTAAGAATCTCCACGTGTTGATACATAGTAATCAGATTTCTCACTATGCAAAACGTGTCGTGAGTTGTACTTGAACTCAAAATACGGATAAGAATCTTCACGTGATGATACCTAGTAATCAGATCTCTCAAAATGCAAAACGTGTCGTGACTAGCGAACCATACTTTAATTCAAAATAAAAACAAGAATTTCCATCGATATCACGTGATACTGATACTAGTCGTTAGTTTATACCGTTAACGGTTGCGAAATTAGTTGACAATTATTATTCTTTATTCTTTTTAACGAACTTAACGACTATTAATAATTTAGTGGGTAGGAGTCCTGTGAAACTGAGTTCACGTTAATTCTGTTTTCAAGTACCACTGTTCAAAATACGAATGTCACTGAATAAAAAAATACTTTCTCCGTCCATAAAATGTAGTCCCATACCCTTTATAAAAACTATCATCGTTCAGTATCGCTTAATTACTCAAATTGTCATCAACTTTACTCCATAATACAATGCAATACCTAACTTTATCTACAAGATGTTCATCACAAATTGAGATATTTGAAAAGTAAATTTGAAATTTGTTTAAAATTTTGTCATTTATATTAACTTTGTCCAACAACACCACCAACAAATGCTATGCAGGGTAACAAACAAAATTGTAACCGAAAAAAAAATCTAGCCGAAATAAAGAAAAAGCATCCAAAGGAAAAAGCAAAAAGACAATTTATTATTTATAGAATGAGAAGGGAATTTATTTTCTCTCTCCTCTTCAATCTCCCCTTTAATTCCCCTCTTTCAACAACACACACACACACCATACTCACACTCTCCCCGTTCAGCAACAAATCCAACTTACCATTTTCTCTCTCCCCTAAACAACACACATTGTGAAATGCATCAATGGTGTTGTAGCCATTAACATGAGCGGGGGGTGCGGTGCTTTTACTGATTCCAACGGTTATGAATACCAATTCTGCAGACCCAACAGCGCCTCCGCCGCCTCAGGCGCTGCAGCCGCCGCGGTCCTCATTTAGTTGCGACCGCCACCCCGACGAGCAATTCACGGGATTCTGTCCCTCTTGCCTCTGCGAACGCCTCACAACTCTAGATCAATCCTCCACCAACACCCCCTCCTCCTCCCGCCGCCCTTCCTCCGCCTCCGCCGCCGCTGCCGCCGCAATCAAATCACTCTTCTCCTCTAGCTTTAAACCTAATAATTTCCCCCCTCCGCCGCCAAAGCCTTCCAAGCCCACTTCGTTTCCCCCTGAACTTCGACGCACAAAGTCATTTTCTGCGTCGAAGAACGAAGCATTGGGCCTTTCTTTTGAGCCCCAGAGAAAATCATGTGATGTTAGAGTGAGAAATACTCTTTGGTCTTTGTTTTCACTCGACGAAGCTAATAAAACCGGTCCTAATAACAATAAGCCCATCCCTGTTTCTGCCTCTGCTTCCTCTACCTCTCTTCAAATTCATCAAAATACCAAAAAATCTGAATCTTGTGTAGCGAATAAGCCCGTTCTCGAGGAAGCCGAAATTGAGGAGGAATTTTTAGACCCTGAAATTATCGAGGGTGATGTTGCTTTTGAGGATGATTCTGGAGATGAAATTAGGCCTGTTCCAGATTCCCATTTGGAGGGTTTGAGAAACCCGGTTGAATTAAACGTGAATAGTGGTGAGATTGTGGAAGAAGAAGAAGTAGTGAGTGCGACTAATTTGAAGCCCATGAAGGATCATATAGATCTTAATACCCAGGAGAAGAAGAGTTCGGGAGGTGGGTTTTGGTCTGCGGCCTCCATTTTCAGCAAAAAATGGAATAATTGGAGGCGGAAACAGAAGATCAAGAAGCAAAATAATGGCGAAAACTTAGCTACATTGCCGGTTGAGAAGCCGATTTCCAGGCAATATAGGGAGACTCAATCTGAGGTTGCTGATTATGGTTATGGAAGAAGGTCGTGTGATATTGATCCTAGGTTTTCACTCGATGCTGGAAGAATCAGCTTCGACGATCCAAGATATTCCTTCGATGAGCCTCGAGCTTCTTGGGATGGCCATTTGATTGGGAGGAGTTTCCCAAGAATGGCCCCTATGGTTTCTGTGCTAGAGGATGCCCCAACTGTGCCTGTTGCGCGCGTTGATATGCAAATTCCGGTGGAGGAGCCACCGAGAAGCTCTATAGCCTCTATTAATGAGGATGAGGGCGTGCCTGGTGGGTCTTTGCAGACTAAGGAGTACTATCTAGATTCTTCTACCTCAAGAAGGAGGAAGAGTCTAGATAGGTCTAGTTCAATTAGGAAGACTGCAGCTGCTGTGGTTGCTGAGATTGATGAAATGAAAATGGCTGTGTCTAATGCTAAGGTTTCGCCTGCTGCAACAGATTACTTAAATGGGGCTAAAGTTTTAGTTGGGGAAAGGGACCCGAGAGACTTGAATTCAAACTCTTTGAGAGATGATCTCTCCGAGACTTTTGAATTGAGTAGTGGGCTTAGAGATATAAACTCTGTGATTGGGAATGGGAATGGGGATAGACAGGAGTCGAAAAAGTCTAAGAGATGGAGTTGGAAGATATGGGGCTTTATACAAAGGCGTAACGGTGGGAATGGGAATAAGGATGAGGACGACGAGGAGAAATACAGTCGAGTGAATGGGGTGGAGAGGTCTTTATCTGAGTCTTGGCCTGAGTTGAGGAGAGACGGGAATGTGGATGTGAGAGGCGGGTTAAATAGGAATATGTTTCGAAGCAACAGCAGTGTGAGTTGGAGAAATGGAAATCATCACTTTGGGGGATCATTGGCTAATGCTATTGCCAGTGGGAGGAAATCAAATGCAGAATTAAGTAGCCAAGGGAAGAAGAAGAATGAGTTCGTTTTGGAGAAGAATCGGAGTGCTAGGTATTCTCCTAACCATTTTGATAATGGGCTACTTCGATTCTACTTGACGCCTATGAGGGGTAGCAGGAGAGGGGGTATGAGTAAAATCAAGCCCTCCAATTCGCAGTCGATTGCAAGGAGCGTGTTAAGGCTCTACTGATTCAAGGTCCTCTTGTTGTTCTTTGAATTTATTTTCTAAAACTTTGCTGGTTCTTGTTGTTTGTTCAATGCATTTGAATCTTTGATCAGAATTACTATCTGTGTTTTTCAATAATGAGAGTTTACTATGGACCTATTTACAAATTTAGTTTTTTCTTCACATTGCCTTCTTATAATGATCTCCTTGTTGTTTCATATCTTTGCTTTAGTTTTTTTCCATTTTGATTTCAGTACTGTTTTATCTTCACCTGTTTGGTAAGTTCAAATGATGATAAATAGTTTATGATAATACATGTTTGAGGACTAGCTGCTGTGATTGCTGCTCATCAACTGATTAGTTATTTCACATATAATAGTTTTGAAAGTGTTTGCTTTAAACATTCATCTGCTTTACTGATTTGATTTGTCCAAAGGCGAAATTTTCGGAATAGAACAATTTTACACCACCATTGATAGGGTGATGGCACTGGGGTCCCAGTTGAGTTTTCAAAATTTCTTTCTGAATTCTTGAATTTTCTGATAAAATTAAAGCTGGCAGATTGTGGAATTGGGCTGGGCTCTCGGTTTGGTTTGGGCTAGAGTTTTGGTGGTCCGACCCACCCAATCCATTCTGAGGACAACTCTAGATAGAATCTTGTTTAACAAATAAAGATTTATGGTAAGAAACCTCTATTTAGGGTAACATGTGAATGTAGTGTATAGTTTCATGTTTATCATAGTTTGTGTCTTGGGAACAATAAGTATGGTTTGTGCAGAAATAGGAGATTAAATAAAGAAATACTAGGAAATAAAAGGCTCCTTGACTTAGGTGGTAATAGAATTATGAGAAGTGTTATTGATGATTGTTGGTGATGGAGAGTTCATTGTTTATGATTGCAACAAAGGGAAGTGGATACTCCACCCAAAAAGGGAAACAATAATTTGGTCGCAGAACTTTAAACTGGACATATTTGTCTCTAAATTTGTATGTGGAGTGTCTGTGTAGTAGTAAATGACTAAATGCAATGTGAGAATTGTTTCAAAAGGAATGCCACCTGCTCAATAACTCAGACCTTGTTTAAATCTTGTCTCTTTATATGTTTATTTTTGTGGAATCACAATATCACCTCTACTTTATTTATATCCAAATTATATGTCACTTCTATGGATGCTATATTTGACAGTGTGCAATGGAGTTAATTTCAAATAATGATGATTATACTCTTTTTAAGCTTTACATTTGGGAATAACACGTGTTTTAAGAAATATGTAATACGGAGTAATATTTTATGTAAAATTATCGAAGAAAGGGTTAGAGTAGTAAAAAGTTGGAGATATAAAGTGTAAAAAAATGTCAAGTGATGTAATTTTGTGTAAAAATAGAAATAGATGTTAATAAGTGTGGAGTTACGAATTGACAAAAGTTAAATATAAAACTTTAAAGGGGACGGATGAAGTATAAAATATATTATTAGAGTCGTTGTTCATTGGGTTGTGTTCGTGATGAGTAGTTGTGTTCGTGATGAGTAGGTGACACATTTCTCAATAAACATATGTATATTTAGAGTTGTGCAATAGATCGAAATCACTGTGGTTTCGTTTACGAACAAGCGATTCGAAAATTCAAATCCTCCAAATTAGAATATAATCCATAGAAACGACAGTTTTCGTACCAAACCGTCAATTTTTTCGATTTCACACCATTTTTTAAAACATAATCTTAACCATCACACTGCCTAATCCCTAAGGCTGCGTTTGGTTGGGTGGATTTGGGCTCATGGATTTCAAATCCACCATCCAAATCCACTCCACTTGTTTGGATTATCAATGGATTTCAAATACTCAGATTTTTGCTCACACAATTTATAGTTAAAATTGAGAGGATTTGAAATCCTCACTAAAACCATGTCATTTGAAATCCATCTATTTTCAAAACCTTTCATTTGAAATACCTCCTCAAATCAAATACCTCCATCCAAACACAACCTAAGTTTCAATTTTTCCAATAAGTTTTTTTTTTTTTAAATTGTTTTTTCATCTCTATAAATGCAATAAACTATGTAGTTGTATGAATCTGTTTTTTAATTTAATTTTTTTGGAAGCAAGTATGTATGATAAATAAAATTGTCAGGTGTATAAATACGTGAGGAGTTATACTTTCTTTGTCTGAAAGGAAAGTTGTACATTATTTCTTAGAAGTACAACATCTTATGTTCGATTAACTAATTGCACGTACAACATTTTATAAGCTATCATTTTACTTATGTCCATTCATTTATTTGTTGATTTTACTAGTCTAATCATATTAATTTCTTAAGCACTTCGTCATAAGTGTATTATATGAATTTATTTTTAAAATAATCTTTGAACTCGAAATATTCTACTTTAGAAAAAACTTCTTCGAACATGAGTCATTTACACAGTATTAAATTATTTTCCATCCATTGAATACTGGAATTAATACTAAATTTTTGCTAACAAAAAAACAAATGTAAAAGCTCGAGGATCAATAAGTTTATCGAAATAATAGTCAAAAGGTAGTAAGAAAAACATAAGAACATTCCACTTGAATTTAGATTAAAGGAAGAAAATACACCTCTGTCCACGTAAATTGTACTTTTTTTTCCACATAATTTAATTTTTTTTATTTTTTTATGAATAAAATAGAGAAGATAAAGTTTGATGAAATCATGAGGTATATATTTTTTTAAAATAAATAAATTGTGGGGACAACTTAAAAAAGAAAATAAACGCATTTTAGGAGAACGAAAGAAGTATTAATTAAAAAAGGGGTCGTGATTCAAAGGTGTGTAAAAATGGGGAGCAATAATTCCAATTCTTCTTTCGGTTGAGAAAATCCAGAAAATTAATTAAGCTTGTCAAAAAGGTCATGCAATTTGGTGACTCAATTATGTTGTTCTTTTTTCCCACTATCAAAGTGAAAGTCTTGGGCAAATGCATAGTTGCAAACATTGATTTTAAGAGGGAGAAAAAAGGGGCTTCAAACATTGAATATTGGCCAACATTATGTTCACAATATAATTATCTTTTATCGAAGTAAAATCTTATAAAATATTTAAAAAAAGGTACAAAGCACTCATCGACGACAATTTTTGTATTTTAGTATTTGGATTAAGACAATTGATTTGATGGGAGGAACGGGAAAGAATTTCAAATGACTTGAAAAATCAATGGGAGTAACTTAGAAAAAGAAAAAAAAAAATTGTATGAGACAGTCTCACGGATCTTTTTCTGTGAGACGAATCCCTCTGGATCCCTATTTCAATTTTTTTTTGGTAGGAGACTAAGAGTGTAGGACAACCTCTTTTTTTTTTTTTTCAGATTTTATATTTGTAAAAAAATAATAATGCTTTAAAGTTTTAACAAAAATGACATCACTTTTTACATCACCCAAAATTAGCTCAAACAAAAATAATAGCGACCCATCTTCTTACTGTGGCCAGGCCGGGTTGTCTATACGGGCTTTTGCACTACAATGGGCTTATACTTTAACATTTCAGATCCATTTTATAAAACCACTATATTAAATAAATTAGCCTGAAATAGAGGTCTCGATTTAAAAAAAAAAAAAAAATTGTATTCTATTTATGAAAATTCTATACACTTGTAAATTTAAACTTAACTTATTCACACCCTAATTTAAATGCCAAATTCTCACCAGTTGACAGTTGCAATCCATTTTACCTCTATTTTCAACCATTGTTCTTAGGTTTCACTCTTTAGTTAAAGTGGTAAAAGTTAAGTTTAATGTGATTGATCGAAAATGAACTAAATGTTCAGCGGCTTCAGCCCAACAAATCGAACAACACAACAATTTTCGACCTTATTAATCAAGCAACGGAAAAAGAAAAAAAAAAGGAGTTTTGCAAGATAGTAAAATTATCTTTCACGAGGGTTAAAAGAAAAAATAGAAGATTGTTTTTATTAGAATTTAGAATTTGCTCGGAGAAAAGATATACTAATAGATAGTTCAATCAATTTCTCCTCAACTCCTCCCCATGCCATGACAATTAGTTTAGATAATTTAACTATCTCACTTCATCTAATTCAATCAATAGAGTGGGGCGTTTTTATTAATCCCGGGAGTGCTAATAACCTGATGACTTGTTCGTATTTTTGGATAAGTTTTCCCAAGTATATTTTCGTTCCAAGGACCTAATTGAGTGAAAGTGAATCCCTAAAGTTATAAGTTTTCATACTATTGTAGTAACTAAACGTGTTTGTTGGATTTTCGGGAATTAAAACACAAGAATTAAACCAAATTAACTAAGAATGATAAGAAATGAACATAAGAAATAGCAAGCTATCTAACTTTCGAGAGAAAGTGCAAGAGAAGGGTATTGCCTCGGGTGTTTCCGTTTTGTGGGTAATTCAATGAGTTAACGAACCAATTGCATGAATTAAACTATGGTTTTGGATTAAGCTAAAGGCTATCACTCGTGTGTGTAGACCAATCCCTCGTGAGACTTAGGTGAACACGTGCATTAATTAGCAATTATATAGTCTAATCAATACCATAAGCTCCTAAGATAGTGTCTCATAAACACGTTCAACACGGTTACTAATGTTTATGAGACGCCCTCTCACCAATCTCCTAGACGACCTCTATTCAATTAGTGTCTAGTGTTGTCGATTTAAGCAATCAACCCCCGGTCGGTGTAGCTAATTACTATGTAAATTCTAATCAATTAATCCAAGCTCATGCACACACTCTTAATCATGCAACCCAATACGGTCGTTGAAGTCGACAAAACTAACAATGATAGCTAATAGGGTGAATTAATCAATTGAATCATGAAAATCACAACACTAGAAACATATACACCCAAATCCTAAGCTAATCATGCAATTAATCCACAATTACACTAAACACCCATCAATACATCCACACCCAAGGCAATAAGAGCTTAGCCCATGGTTTTAGAAGAGAATCTCATGGCTAAAACAACAATAAACATAAAACTCATAATAGAATAACAATAAATTGAAGAAATTAAGAAAATACTAAATTGAATTGCAAAATAGATTAATATCACCTTGATCATAGAAATGTAGCTACAAAACGATGTAATAGACGATGCCCGATGATAATCGTAGCTTGATTCTAAGTAATAACCACTATTCTATCTAATCTAATGAAGAATCTAAACTAAAAATGAAGAACACCTACAACTATGTGAATGTGTGTGTGGAATTGCTTGTAAAAAGAGTAAGACTTCCTTTTAAAACTCAAATTGGAGCTATTTATAGTTGGGGTAGAAGTCTTGAATTAATTTTGCAATTAGGACCTTGAAATATGGAGAAAATGGGCCAAAAACCCCGAAAATGATGTGACCCGGCCGGGTGGCTCCCACCCGGGCATGCCACCCGGCCAAAATTCGAAGCAAACAAGATTTCAGCCTTGCCCGGGTCGAAACCACCCGGCCGGGTGGGTTTCACCCGGGCGAAACTCGAACCTCCTAAAAATCTGCCCTTGCCCGGGTCGAAGTGACCCGCCCGGGTCGTTTCTACCCGGGTATGCTTTTTCGTCTCTTCGTATCTCGAGCTTCCGACCTCCGATTGACTCGATTCTTTTTTTCATTCCACTCCGTTTTTCGAGACGAATCCAACCGTGCACTCCTCTTCCTGATCAAGTAAAGTATGGTTGGTGTTTTGCTCCAAATTCCATCGTATTTCCTACAAACTCGACAAAACACAACCTTTCTCTCATTTCGGCTTAAACAATCATATTCAATGTATAATTCAATGAAATCAACATCAAATGAGCTTCAAATATGCATCTAAATAGTGTAAATTCCACCCGAATCACCTGATAGGTCCAAATTTAAATGATGCCCAACTATGAGAAAATTTCATTTTACGTCCTGTAACTTAGGCCTAATCCAGAATATATCCTTTAAGTTTTCACATTTTCAATTTACGTCCTAGGGTGTCCAATTTACATCCTTTTCGGTCCAATTTACGTCCTTTCCACCGGAAAATTGGAAATCCGGTAAAATAGTCCAATTTACATCCTTTATGTTTGAAAATTATAAATTAATAATTAAAAAATTCTGAAAATATCATTAAAAATTAAAAAATCTCATTAAAAACTTATAAATGGTGTAAAATAAATATAAAAAATCTAAAAAAATTATAAATTCTACAATTCAAAAAATCTGAAAATGTGTAAATTTTATTTTTTTTTCTTCTAAAAACTAATAAAAATAAAAAAATCTATAATTTCTACAATTCAAAAAATCTGAAAATGTGTAAATTTAAAATTTAAAAATAAAAATAAAACTATAAATTAAAATTTAAAAAATGTTTAAAATTAAAAATTGCACAATTTTAAAAATATCTTGAAAATGAATTTGGGACGGTTCCAAAATCGATCAAGGTGTGGAACTTCCACTCAACCTCGACGGTGAGTTGGAAAATCTAGTGGGACCCAAAATTTTTAGGAGTTCGAGCAAAACTTTAATGACAGACGAGTATGAATCAAGTTTGATTTTTAATGAAATGTTAATAATTTTTATTATTCTTATTAGATTTTTAGAATTAGTAATTTTTCATCTACACATTTTTAATAAATTAATGAGATTTTTTTTAGTTTTTAGAAATTTCAATGAGATTTTGAATTTCTTAATTTTTAAATTACTCATTTTCCATTCTTTGAATTGTAGAATTTTTTATTTTTTTGTATTTTCAAAATTTTAGAATTTTTTATTTTTCTTTTACACATTTTATAATTTGTAATGATATTTTTCTAAATTTTATTGATATATTTTGAATTTGATTTACACATTTTATATTTTTTAATTTTAAGGAGATTTTTGGATTTTTAATGATATTTTAGATTTTTTAAATCTTTAATGGGATTTTTAGAAAATTTTAATTATTAAATTTTAATTTTCAAACTTAAAGGACGTAAATTGGACTATTTGACCGAAATCCCAATTTATTCCTCACATTCCAGTGAGTTTTAAAAAATTTCGGCGGAAAGGACGTAAATTGGACCAAAAAGGATGACAATCGAAAAAGTAAAAACATAAATGATATAAATTGGATTAGGCCTAAGTTACATGACGTAAAATGAAATTTTCCCGCCCAACTATCAAGGCAAATTGGTCTACTGACCCATGTAGACAATAATAAATGGTAAAGTCTAGTATGCACTCGAGTGCATGTTGTGCATCCTAATCTAAAAAAAAGTGTATGTTATTAAATTGAAAAGTACAACACAATATTACTAAAAACTGTAAGTCACTATAACTAAAAATATTATTATACAGTTTAATAATTGAAAAGTGCAACAACATTTACCAAAATTGTAAGTCAGTAAAACTGAAAAGTGCAACATGGACTAGGGTGCACAACATGCACTCGAGTTCATAACAGACCAAACAATAATAAATTGAGCTTTTATTTAAGCAAAGGCCACGGTTATACGCACACAAGGACTTATTGATTACACCCACCGCTATTTTTTTACAAAGTAGTTTGGTGCAAAAGTTCTACCGCTAAAATTAAATAAATTTCTCAGTGATTAGTACACCCACCCCCATTTTACCATTTCACCTCATCCCACCCTTGTACCAAAATTATCCCCATCATCACCCCCAATGCCATTTTGACATGAGAATAAATGAAAAATAAACTCAAACAATATTCTCATTTAAAAAAAAATACATATAATGAAATGGCACAAACGCAAGCAGATCTTAACAAATACATTCCAAAAAAAATTTAAAAAAGGTCTAACTCTCTAAAACAAAAATCAAAATTTACCCGAATTTCGGTAAAAAAATTCGCGAAATTCTAATAAATACAAAAATTCAAAAAATAAAATCGAAAACAATACAGAAATTGAAATATATCCAAATTTCGGCAAAAAATTAGAAAAAATACAGAAATTCGAATAAAAAAAAAATCTGAACATTACAAATCTTTGATTTTTTCTTTTTCATCTAAAAAAAACTTAAAAACTAACCTAAAAATCAAGAGACTAGAGAGGGGTGCAAACTGTCGACGTGAACGGAGTAGAAAGAACGGGCACAAACAGCCTTCTTCAAGGAGGGGCAACGACGGGGCAGCAGCAAGGCTTGAGGGAGGCGGCGGCTGGACAACACAACAATTTTTTTTTTTACAGTCGAGGCGGCGGCTGGACAACACAACAAATTTTTTTTACAGTCGAGGCGGCTTGAGGGAGAGGGAGCGCCAGGGACGCTGGGGAGGGAGGGTGTTGGCCTACGCCGCTTGTGGAGGGGATGGGGAAGAATGAGTAAAAAATAGGATTTTAAAAGTGGGTGTTAGAAATTTATTAAAGAAGGGGCATTTTGGGATTTTCTGTATGGGTGTCCTCATCCCACGATGTGTGCTAAGCCAGTGGGTATCCTCAATAAGTCAGTGTGTGTGTATAACCGTGGCCTTTTATAAGATAACGAAAATTGAAAAGTTACACAAAATGTACACGTCTGTTTTGTAAATGAAAAGTGAGGTGCTTGAAGGTCATAACAATGTCGCACGAAGGCCTCTGTTTCCCTATTTCCATCAAACTATAAAGGGGAAAACAACAATAAGACAAAGATGGAAATTCATAGGTAAACACGATTGTTGATATTCACATAATAACAGAGAAGTTCATTTCAAAAAACATGATGCTCCAAGAGGTACAAAATCTTTTTCAGCTTCCCATTAACTGAGTTGATGAAGTCTATATATCGCCACATTATCATTCCATGTTGGGATCTACACACACAGGAGCAAATTTGAGAATGGAGCTCGTCACTTTTGAAATGGAACACCAGAAAATGTCATACTAATACTATTGGTGTGATGAATTAAGAAATTTGATGGAAAATACTGGTTCAGAAACAAACCTTGTAATGAGACATGATAATGTGTCCTGTGTGGGCCCAGTTAACTAGTACGTAAGTATCTACCCTTTGTGTTCTTGGCGATAATATGTTTTTTCCCTTTAGATTCTTGCTGCAAACCTGTATCCTCTGCTTCATCCTCGTCATCTGTATCAATTTGGTTTATGGATAGAGACTTCGAATGCAGGCTCATGCGGCGAGGAATGTAAACATTAAAGTAATAATTTGCAATGTCTTTCCTAGACTTTCTGGATAAAGACTTCAAGGCCCGTTTCCAAAAGCTTTTCTCGTCTGACAATGGTTTCTTTTTCATTAGAGACTCAAAAGTTCGTTGCTCCTCAAATGTCCATGACTTTGAGACTTGCTCACCCATCTCATTGAACTTCCAATTAAAAAACAGAGGGGCGCCAAGATCACGTAGCAGATCTAGTCTTTCACCAAGTATGTGTTTTTCGGTGCAATCAGACGACCCCAGGGAGACACAAGAAGAAGAACTGCGTCTCCCCTCTCCGATATTTCTACCAGAGGGTCTCGTTTTTTCTTTTTCAAGTGGCCAAACACAGGAGCCCAACCACTTAAGATTATCAGGATTGCTTTTATACGCAACAATAAGAGTACTCCTGTCCTCTTGGTCATCCCACTTATGAATGACAGCCTGGAATCGAGGCCCGACTGGAATAAACTTCCTTTGAAGATGATCTCCGATGAAATTCAGTAATCTGGGTGACCGGCGAGGAGTCTCAACATGTCCGTTATGTGCCCCAGCTGATATTGGCGAGTTTTCTGAAGTTAGATGGTTTGAGCCATACGCAGATTCATCAGAATCTACTGTTTGAGACATAACATTGCAGTCGTAATTCAAATCTGCCACATCATCTATAAAGGAACAGGTGGTGGCTAACTGTTTCGCTGGCAAAGAATCATCAAAGGATACTAAACTACGAGCAGAGTGAGCTGAACTGAGTGAACATGACGCTGATGGCACATGGGAGAACTGCTTTCGACTTAATTTTGGCTTGTTCTGCTGGTTCGGCAACTCAAAGACAGCAGGAGCAATCACCTTATTCTTGACCAACTGCTTGAGTTTCCGTTTTCTCTGTAAGAAGACAAAAAAATGTCATTTGTACGCAACTTTAGTGGAAAAGACCTATCATCCAAAAAAAACTTGCGACAAAGAAAAATTGCTAGTTCTATGAATCATCAAATACTATATTCATGTCTTCGGTTGATTCTTTAGCAAATGATACCCATCCATTTGCATTTGTATTCTAACAAAGGAGATCATAAATTACTTCCCTTATCAATTCACAGATTCGGACTCGTAAACAACTAATATGCTTCACTAAACAATTGTGTGTATTTCATACATATCATCCAAAAATGGTTGGGGAAACTATTGTACCTAGTTTTGATAACCTCACACGGACTAGCTTATGAAACATAACATAATAAAAATAGTTTAGGAAAAGCCAAATTTTACTAAAGGGGGTGTTAGCTCTGAAATATGAATAAAACAATCAGTTATAAGCTGATTTTGAGAAGCAGTAGTATGCCTGCTTAAAACCAATTCTTAGTATTTTTATAAATAAAGGCAAAGTCTTGTATTACCAATTGCACGGCACTGGTGTGTAACTGTAAAAAGTATCGTTGTTTTCATTAAAAAAAATACTACTAGTTTGCTAATATCAGTTGTTTCACCAAACAATATTAGTTAATTTACTAAAAAGTGATAGTTGCGCACCAGTTCCAGATTGCATCCTTAAACAGGTACACAAAAGACTGTCTCGTAAATAAATGCAATATTTTTTTTAGAACACCTCCAATGGACGTCCATAGCCATCGTGGCTAAACTCATGGATGGAGAGAGAGAGAGAGAGAGTAAAATTTGTCCAAAGTTTTGGACACCCATTAACCGAGGAGGTGTGCTAAAAAGTACATTTTTTGTCTTTCTTTTGTATTATAAAAATAAAAAGGTAGGTCCACATGGAGTAATCCGAAAGAAAACTTAAAACTTAAAACTTTCAAACATTTTTTATAATTTAATTTTTAGTGGGACCTATTTATGGATGGATGACCATTGTGAGTATTTGCTCATAGAATAAAATATTTCACGAATTGGTGATGTGGAGGAGAGAAGTTGGTTGGATGGATACATCCATGGGAGATGCTCAAAAATCTCTAAATTTCAAAAACCAAATTTTACCCTAAAGTGGGAGACAATTAGCAAAAATGCCAAAGTATTCACTTTCGAGCCTCCACCTTGTGGCATAGGGTGCGACAAAGAATATAAGTGCGGATGTCGAGGGTACTATCTAGTTTTACGCCAGCAACCCAATGGAGTGTATAATGAGGGCAGTCTTAGGTAGTGGAAAGCATAGTTTTGAAAGGCACAAGAGGGTACCTAGCGCCTTAGGCACGCCTCTTGCCTTTTTTTTTTCCTAAACACCATTTTATATCCTATAACACATTTCACACATATTTTCCAACAAAAATAAAGTTTAGTACCACATAATAATAATACCAAAAAGTCAATAAATAAACATTGGAACATAATGCAAACAACTAAACATGAAATTAATGTTAAAGTTGTGAAGTTAGACTTCATTATCACACAAAAACCATTAAATGTTAAAAAAACAGCAATTAAGATTTTCATTAGTCTAGTTGACTAGTTAGCATTCTCATCTAAATTAAAGCCCTCCTCCTCATGATCACCAAATTGCTCCTCATCATCAATGTATTCTTCTTCCTCTTCCTCTTTCTCTTCACCTTCCTCAAATACATATTCATCTCCAAGTCTAAGAGATGAGCCTTTGTTTGTTTTTCCTCTAAAACCCTAGTTATTTGTATGTCCTAATTTATATGCTCTATTATTTATTTCCAGCCTTAACTAAGTTAACTTTAAAAAAATGTATGGGAGGCTAGAAGTGTTAGTATCTTTTTAAAAATATCCTAAAAATGTGTTAATCTTCAAGTGAAATCTGTTTGACCAAGAGGCACGCCTCTTGATCACCCCAGCCCAGGCGCGAAAGACACACAAAGGGTGCACGCCTGTGAATCTGCACCCCCAACAAAGTAAAAAAAAGACGCATAACATATAGCCTCACGCACCTTTCAAAACTATGGCGGAAAGAACATGACATCAACGTTGTGTGTCCAAGGGGGTGATTCTTTATCAGCCGTAAAGATTACGGGAGTAAAATTAAAAGGCGAATGATTTATCCACAAAGATTTCCGAAGTCAAAAGAATGGTTAATTAGTGGGTATTTAGATTCCTCTTATATTTGCAAGTAATATGAATGTGGAGTAGCTGCTAGTGAAGCCTATTGTACTAGCATCTTGACTCCAAACACAAGCCCTTGCGCCTGAGCACGGCAATTAGGTGGCTATGCATTTTTCAAGGTCAAGTGAAAATCCAATGCAATCCAGAGATTGTATTCAATCGGCATAAGAGGGAAACATGCAACAATTTAGATAGCTTATGAGCGTTGAACATGCTATTTTCACACACAGAGAATGGAGAACTCACACATTCACCCCAATGCCCAGTCCTACTTTAGCTCCTACCAAGATACACAAAGACCAAACCTAAGGTGCAATAATATTCTCAAATCATGCAACAATAGGGAACATGTGAATCTTAATAGAACTTACCCAAGGAATTTCAGAATCTTTAAGGAGCATGTGTTTTCTGAGAATTGCAATCTGGTTCCACAAAGGCTGAATATTGTCTTTTGCAAACTGTGGCCTGCACGGATCCATGGCAAGTGTTTTCAGCTGGCCTAGCATTTCTGTTTCATAATATCTTCCAAAAATTGAACTGCGTTGCACATCCTCCACGCCTTCACTGAAACATGCGGTAGCATTTTTTGTGCTCTTCCCCTGTTGTTTCCTCATCTCTCCGCCCACCTCTGATCTACAATTCAATCTAGACAATTCAGGAGGAGAAAACAATAAACTCGGTTGTGCATCGCCAAATCTTAAATCAAAACCACAAGTTTGAAATTAGAAAAATGAAATACAAAGAACAATCCACCATATTAGCTTCAAGGACAAACTAAAATCAGAGGGACACGGGAAAAAGAAAGGCAAGTGAGCAGGTTCGTAACAAGGTTTTGCGCCTTGTTAGATGAGAAAATCCAATAACATTAAATGCAACAAAAACATAGTTTAGCATGTAAAATGAGAATTTAAACATGATTGGAGCTTCACCCTAACAAATAGCTTCAATCATCGCGCTAAAAAAGGAAACCCATCAAATTATTTTCAGCTTATGCAACTACAAGCATTGATGTTTCTGTACATTCGTATACAACAAAAACTGAAAAATCCTAAAATAAAAAACAAAATCCGTAAATCAAACTTCCGAAAAAAGAAAAAAAAAACACCGAACACCTCGGAAGTTTCAGATTTGAAGAACGGAGACCTTGAACGACTCCTCCACCGCAAATCACTAATGACTAAAAAACACGAAGTAACATGCAATCAACTAATTTTTTGTATTCATTTGCATATGCACAACACCGTAGATCCATAAACACATATACTCACACACGGAAGCAGGGTGAGATTTTTGTGAAGCAGACTGAGATTGCTTGAAAAATAAGAAGAACTGAGAAAACCAAACTATGCAGTATACACAAAATACGCAGCTGGGGCAACAAGAGGAGGTGAACAGGCTTTTCTTCTCTCCTTCGGTTCAGAGAGAGGAGCGGTGGATGACTTGGGCAAGTGCCAAGTATTTGCAATATTATTTTGGGTTAAGTGCAAGGAATCCATTAAAATTTGAAAGTCACTTGTACGTGAAATCTTCTCGTTGTTTGAAAATTGCACGAAACACACGAAACTCACGTACTTTATTAAATTCATAAATTCTCTATTTTTCTCTCTCTTTTTTTAAAAATAAAAATAGATTAACAATTTTATCTATTTTTTATAACTTCTTTTTACAAATATTTTAATTTTATAGATTAAATTGTTGTTTATTTACATTCTAATTTAAATATTTAAATAATTATAAATAAATTAATAATTTTAAATATTATTGTAAATTTATCTTCCAAACAACTTATTTTATACTAAGTTTAAAGGAGTTTGCTGATATGATACCTCATTAATGAAACTACATCATTCATATTCTGATATAATTTTAAAACGTCATATTTAAATATAAATAGAGCTGCTCGAAAGTTTAAACTGTAACTATATTTAAAGTTGATAATTTGATTTGTAATTATTCAAAAATTTTAGGTTAGATTTGCAATTAAACGAAATGTAGTTATTTAATTTGGAATTTAGAATGTGTCAGAAAAAAAATTGGAATTAAGAGAAAAAAAGCTTTAATATTTTAGGGTGACGTTATTTGTACCATGACTCCATGTGGCATAATTGTTAGTATAGATCACTTGCATACTAGGGTTCACGAGAACTATTTTTGTGAAGTCTCAATGTTATAGATATGAACGGTCACTATTGTAAATAGAAAATGTAACTATATAAAAAATTATTTTTTAAATAATGGAGTAACATTTCTTATGTATAACAATGACAATTCATATGTACAATACTGATATTCTCTCCGTCTCGAGTGGATATGATGAGATATAAAGTAAAATATATGTAAAAAAATGGTGACAATTTAGAAAATAAAATAATGTTGAAAGGATATTAATTTTGTGGAGTATTTTCATATTAGGAGTGTGCATTTTTTATTAGCTAGCATATAAAGGGTTCCGTAATTTCTTTCACATGTGAAGTGACACATAAAATAAAAAAAGTGAATTTAGTGGAGATTTTTAGGAGTAATTTTATAAACTTTTATGTATAAAGTAAAAAATGAGTTGAGTGGAGAAAAAATAATGACATTTGTGTAAAATTAATGATACTGTGAGTGTGGATTTTATAAAGGGTTTTTCATTTTAAGGGTGAGGGTTGAATTTATAAAGAGTTTTCAATTTTAAGGATGTGAAAATTATAGTGAGACATCTCGAAAATAAAAGTGTGAAAATAATTGTGGAATAGAGAAAATAAGTATAAGTTATTATACAAAATGTACATTAATTATTTTTATTGATCATTATTGTGCATTAATTAAACGGTGGTGCAACTAGGGCCTCAAAGTGTTACAAATATATGTAAATAAATGATATATTAGAGCAAGCAAACACATTTAATATGTGATGTTTATGAGTTAAAAAAAAAAAAAGAGTTCATCTTCTTTTTTTTTTCTTTTTTTTTTAATTACATTATATAATTTCCCTTTTTCTATTTTATGATTCGAACTCAGATTTTAGATTTAGGGTGTGTTTGCAAATTATAGTGATTGTTTCAAAGTGATTAAAATTAATTTTTACAATAAAATAGAAAGTTGATAGTGTTTTAAAATTAAACACTTTAAATTAATTGTGTATATGTTGTGGTGTTTAGTGTTTACAAAACAAATCACTTTTTTTTTTTATAAATTTACAAAAAAACCCTTCAGGAGTTGGAGGAGCTTCAAAGGCGTTTTTTCGTGCAAAACAGCAAAAAGCAGTGTTCGAGTGGAGATCAAGGTGCTAAGACTCTTCGATTCGGCGTTTCTTCAAAGTTCTTCGTGGATCTTCAACGGAAAAGTCCCGATAAGACCTTGAAAAGTCCCGAAAAAGTCCCGAAAAGTCCCGAAAATCAACGTTTAATCCAAAATACGTCGTCAAGCCCTTGGATTAATGTTACAAAGTCCCAAATTCAAGAACGATCTTCAACGACGTTCATCCAAAAAGTCCCTAAATTCGACGTTTAATCCAAAATACGGTGCTAAACCTTTGGATTAACGTTATTAAGCCTCAAATACAAGATCAGATAGGATTCGGCTGCGGATCCAACTCCAAAAGTTCCAAAAGTGTTCAAGAAATTCAAGAAGAGAGGATCAGAGGAGAAATTAGAGATTGTAACCCACAAATATTCATCGGTTTAATCCGAAATTAAATACATCGTTTCGAATTTTTGCGTTTTTATATTTAATTCACGAATTTGTGTTTACAAATTGGCACGCCCAGTGGGACTATCTCTACCTCTCATCTCTACTCTTCAAGCAAATCAAGTCTCGACGATGACACCAATCAAGATTAAGATCAAGAGAGGTGTTGCATCCGGATCAGCCGGTCTTGACTTTGAAGACGTGAACGTAGTCACGAGGAGTATGTCAAGAAGCTCGAAGTCATCGTCTTCTTTAGAGAAGGCTACTGCAGAGGGTCCACCACCCAACACTGTGAATGAGGAGAACAATCCAGCATGTTCCCCTACTCGTTCCACAACGAGCTCATCAGATCCAAGCACAGCCTCAACAATGGCGACAGACACTACGACTGTTGAGGTGCAATTGTCAAACTTAACTTGAGCCATAGAAGGACTCACGAAACATGTCCACGAACAAGATGCCCGGATTGCTAAACTGATGAGCAATGCAGATAAAGGAAAGCAAGTCGAAGGGCATAATGCTGAGACGTCTGGTGAACGCCAGCCAATGGAAGTTGACCAAACTCTTAAGGATTTACAAGTTTCTCCCGATGGTTTGGTGCCCGTTGACCGACTGAAAGAAATCATACTTGGGGCATCAAAGATAAATTGGAGGAAAATCCCAAGTCTTCATTTACCTACAACAAGCCTTACACGAAGAGGATTGACGGTTTGAAGATGCCAACTGGTTATCAACCTCCAAAGTTACAGCAGTTCGATGGAAAGGGTAATCCAAAACAACATATTGCTCACTTCGTAGAGACTTGCAACAATGCTGACACTTACGGAGATCACTTGGTAAAGCAATTTGTACGCTCTTTAAAGGGCAATGCATTTGATTGGTATACCGATTTGGAAGCTAGCTCGATTGACAGTTGGGAGCAAATGGAGCAGGAATTTCTCAACCGGTTTTACAACACTCGTATAACGGTGAGCATGATTGAATTGACGAACACTCATCAATCAAATGAGGAATCGGTGATAAATTACATAAACCGATGGAGGAATTTAAGTTTGAATTGTAAGGATAGATTGACCGAAGCTTCGGCAATCGAAATGTGTATTCAAGGAATGCAGTGGGGTCTTCGATATATCCTACAAGCAATTCGGCCAAGGTCGTTCGAAGATTTGGCGACTAAAGCTCACAATATGGAGCTGAGTATGTCTACAACCAGAGCTGGAGGGCCGCCAACTCAGGAGCTTTGGAAGTTCAAAGACAAGCAAGAAGTTAAGAAAGGGGGCAAACCTTTCATTAAATATTCGAATAAAGAATCCATGGCAGTAACCGCTACTACTGTCAAATTCAGAAAGGGTGAAATTGATGCGGGGAGTAAAGGAAAAGGCGTCACCCAAGAGTGGGGGCAAAGGAGAACAAGTCTGAGGGAATTGCAACAAAAACAGTATCCATTCCTAGACTCTGACATCCCCGGAATGTTCGATGACCTGATCAAGAATGATCTCATTGAACTACAACAAATGAAACGACGCGATGAGGCTGGGCGAACGGATGACCCCAAATATTGCAAGTACCATCGATTGGTAGGACATCCAACCCAAGACTGTTTTATACTTAAAGAGAAAATTATGCAGCTAGTCAAAGAAGGGAAGATCTTGCTAGAAGAAAGTGAAACAACGGCGAATCACGTAACAGTTGAAGACAATCAAATTAAGGAAGTTTACGCAAATGGCGCCTACAAATTGATTTTTGAAGATGGCGTATACATTGGTCCTATGAACGGAAAGTTTTTGAAACGCTACTACGCGTAAAGAAAACAAGTATGCTCCATAAACGCACGAGTCTAAACTGCTTGTTGCTCCAAGAACGCATGAGCCTAAACTGCTTGTTGCTCCATAATGCACGAGTCTAAACTGCTTATTACTCCTGGTCCGCATGAGTCTAAACTGTGTACGACAACCACCAAAGGTAAATACATGTGGTTAAACTGTTAACTTACTCTACTAAAGGCGTTTTAAGTGGTTAAATAATTAAATCCCTACTTTGTCAAAAGTAGTTAAAGAATAGTCACTCCTGGCTCGCATGTGGGAAATCATTTGAAAGTAATTCATATTTCGTCCACATCAAAGTCAAACGTTCTCGTGAACGAAATGCGAGGGGACATTTGTAGACACCTAAATTTTATCGGTCCCTCCAATTGATTTGAGCCTCTAAAGCCCAATAAATTAATTTAAAATTCAAGACGGGCCTCTAAAGTCCAATAAATCAAGACGGGCCTCTAAAGTCCCATAAATGAAAACGGGCCTCTAAAGTCCAACAAACCAAATTGAGCCCAAATCGGCGTTTCTTGAAAGTTCTTCGTGGATATTCAACGGAAAAGTCCCGAAAATCAACGTTTAATCCAAAATACGGCGTCAAGCCCTTGGATTAACGTTACAAAGTCCCAAATTCAAGAACGATCTTCAACGACGTTCATCCAAAAAGTTCCTAAATTCGACGTTTAATCCAAAATACGGTGCTAAGCCTTTGGATTAACGTTATTAAGCCCCAAATACAAGATCGGATAGGATTCGGCTGCGGATCCAACTCCAAAAGTGTTCAAGAAATTCAAGAAAAGAGAATCAGAGGAGAAATTAGAGATTGTAACCCACAAATATTCATCGGTTTAATCCGAAATTAAATACATCGTTTCACATTTTCGCGTTTTTATATTTAATTCACGAATTTGTGTTTATAGATGTATCTTAAACTTATAAAGAATTACAAAAATTTATATGAAATATTTTATGGATGAAATATAGTTTTTTTTTTTTTTGACAGGATAGATGAAATATAGTTAATTATGATAAATTTAGATAAAAATTTACAAATTCTACCTGTAAATTTTTTAAAAACTGCATTAATTATGAATATTTTATGTGTAAAATATTTCCCATGCTAATTTTATTAATTTTCAACTTAAAAAAAAATGTTTTATCCACCTCTCAATATTAAAAATATTTTCTAAATTATCTTTATTCTTCATAAATTTTGAAATAATAAATGATTAAATGTTGCAGCGAGTGCGCGAGAGCATAAAAGAAGACGCCATAGCTCCATTTCAATTTTTCAAACACTTATGGCGGCGCAGCTGCCCCAAAACCTGACCCCCAAAGGCCTGATTCAGCTCCTGAAATCGGAGAAGAATCTCAACTCGGTGCTCAGCCTCTTCAACTCTGCGACTAGTCACCCTAATTACAGACATTCCCCTGCCGTCTTCCACCACATCCTCCACCGTCTCTCCGCCTCCGCGGACCCCAAGCTCCTGCCTAACGTCGCCCGCATCGTTGACCTTATTCGACTCCAGCAATGCCCTTGCTCCGAAGACACGGCGTTATCTGTTTTGAAAATTTACTCGCGAAACCAAATGGTGGAGCAAGCTATGGAAGTTTTCCAGAAAATGAAGGAGGTTTTTGGTTGTGAACCCGGGGTGAGGTCTTATAATTGTCTGATGAATGTGCTTGTGGTATCGAATCAGCTGAGTAAAGCGGAGGTTTTCTCTAGACATTTTCGGTCTATGGGCCTCCGAATTTAGAAACTTTAAACATTTTGATCAAAATTGCTTGTAAAAAGAGGGACTTCGACAAAGCAAGAGAGGCAATCGATGATATGTGGACAAGGGATTTGGTTCCAGATGTTTATAGTTATGGCACTTTGATCAATGGGTTAGCGAAAAGTGGGGACTTAAATGAGGCCGTGGAAGTGTTTGATGAAATGCTTGAGAGAGGTCTGATGCCTGATGTTATGTGTTATAACATACTAATTGATGGGTTTTTGAAGAAAGGTGACTACATGGGTGCTAAGAATATATGGGAGAGGTTGGCAAATGACTCTTGGGTTTACCCAAATGTTGTTTCGTACAATGTTATGATCAGTGGCTTGTGTAAGTGCGGAAGGTTCAGTGAGGGCCTGGAATTGTGGGATAGAATGAGAAAGAACGAGCGGAAAATGGATTTGTACACGTACAGTGCTTTAATTCATGGGTTGTGCAAGTCAGGGGACATTGATGGAGCTGAGAGGGTCTATAAGGCGATGACTGAGAGCAAGATATCACCTGATTCTGTTGTATATAATACTATGCTGAATGGTCTTTTTAGTGCTCGGAGGATTGACAAATGTTTTGAGTTGTGGGAGTTGATGGAAAAGGAGGACGCTCGCACTGTTGCTAGTTTTAATATAATGATGAAAGGGCTATTCGACATTGGTGACATAAATGAAGCTAATTCTATCTGGGAGCTTATGAAGGAGAGCGGGTTTGCTGCCGATTCCACAAGTTATGGAATTTTAGTTCATGGATTTTGTAAGAATGGTTATAGTAACAAGAGTTTACTTGTTTTGAAGTCTGCTGAGGAGAAAGGCGGTGTCCTAGACGCTTTTGCGTACTCTGCAATGATCAATGGGTTATGTAAAGAATCAAAATTAGATGAAGCAGTTTCCGTGCTGAAAGGCATGATTAAAGGTGGCTGTAAGCCAAATGCTCATGTTTATAATGCTCTAATCAATGGCTTTGTAGGTGCTTCTAAATTTGAGGATGCAATTGGGGTGTTTCGTGAAATGGGAAGTGTGCATTGTTCCCCCACCATTGTTACCTACATTACTCTTATAAATGGACTATGCAAGGCTGAAAGGTTCAGTGAAGCCTATGACCTTGTGAAGGAAATGCTAGAGAAAGGATTGAAGCCAGATGTTATCACTTACAGTGTGCTGATAAAAGGTCTTTGTTTGGGCCGTAAAGTGGATATGGCTCTTAATTTGTGGAACCAAGTAATTAGCAAAGGTTTCAAGCCTGATGTGCAGATGCACAATATTTTGATTCATGGCCTGTGTTCTGTTGGCAAAACTCAACATGCTGTGTCACTATATTTGGACATGAATTACCGGAACTGTGCTCCGAATCTTGTCACCCTCAATACCCTTATGGAAGGATTTTACAAAGAGGGTGACTTATCGAGTGCTTCTGTAATCTGGGCTCGCATATTAAGAAGTGGGCTACAGCCAGATATTATTTCCTATAACATTACTCTCAAGGGTCTTTGTTCTTGCAATAAAATATCGGCTGCCATTTTATTCTTGCACAATGCCTTGATGAATAAAGTTGTTCCTACTGTTATTACATGGAATATACTCGTCAGAGCTGTTGTTCATTCTGGGTTTCCAAAGTGATCCACTTCCTCATACATTTGGAGGTTAGGTTGCTATCCTGCACATCCATGTCCTTTTATAGTTGAACCTAAATTTTCTTTTAGATGAACTCATTTGTTTTTTGGTTGAAAAACTTATTGTCTCTTTAATAGTGTTTGAACTCCAGACTCAATTAATTGTATTTCATCTGTTGTATAATTTAGAGTTTGGTTGGCATACTATTTCTCAATCAGGAAATCTGTTTGACTTGTTTTCATGATTGGGAATCCTTGTGCCACTTTCTCAAGAGATGACACCATGTTGGATATCTAACAATCTTAAGTTACACGTTGCTTCAAATAGAAAGCATGATTTTGAATTTAAAGAGGTACCACTAATCTTCCTTGTCCCAATCCTTATGTATTCAGGAACAGTAGATTCAGAAGGAGGCAATTCTCTCAAAAAGAAAGAGAGAAGAGCAGATTGCAGAACCAAATGTTGAATAGAAAATTATGAATCTTAAGTTCAAAACAAGGTAGTCAACTTCGGGTTTATATTACCATGATTCCTTTATATTTTAAGCGCTTTTCTATATATGTTTGATATCGTAGTCTTTTTTAAACTTTGGTACCATGTTGCATGATTATACTCTTCACCTTTTCCGAGTCAAGTTTTAGAAACTTGGTGAATAATGCTATATTTTCCTGTACCACAATACCATTTCACGACATGATACAACCGTTCTTATGGGTCAAAAGTTCAGTACACAGCATCAAAGATAACATGGCTTTGGTGATCATAGTTGTTGTATCACTAAACATAATATTGATGCAACAGGAAGGTTGGCATGATGTGTTAGCCCCAGATAGTAATATTTTATTTGGAGTTATAACTCATGCTACAGTTGAGTTCAGTACACAGCATAAACAATAATATGACTTCGGTGATCTTAGTTGTTGAATCACTGAACACTGTATTGATGCAACAGCAAGGTTTGCCTGATATATCAGCCCCAAATAGTAATATTTTATTTGGAGTTATAATTCATGCTACATTTACTTTCAGTACACAGCATTAAATATAACATTGCTTTGGTGATCATAGTTGTATTACCAAACACTGTATTGATGCAACAAAAAGGTTTGCCTGATATATCAGCCCCAAATAGTAATATTTTATTTGGAGTTATAACTCATGCTACATTTAAGTTCAGCTTACAGCGTCAAATATAACATTGCGTTGGTGATCATAGTTGTTGAATCACTGAACACTGTATTGATGCAACAGCAAGGTTTGCTTGATATATCAGCCCCAAATAGTAATATTTTATTTGGAGTTATAATTCATGCTACATTTACTTTCAGTACACAGCATCAAATATAACATTGCTTTGGTGATCATAGTTGTATTACCAAACACTGTATTGATGCAACAATAAGGTTTGCCTGATATATCAGCCCCAAATAGTAATATTTTATTTGGAGTTATAACTCATGCTACATTTAAGTTCAGCACACAGCGTCAAATATTACATTGCATTGGTGATCATAGTTGTTGTATCAATACAGTGTTTGGTAATACAACTATGATCATAGTTGTATTACCAAACACTGTATTGATGCAACAACAAGGCTTGCCTGATATATCATCCCCAAATAGTAATATTTTATTTGGAGTTATAACTCATGCTACATTTAAGTTCAGCACACAGCGTCAAATATAACATTGCGTTGGTGATCATAGTTGTTGAATCACTGAACACTGTATTGATGCAACAGCAAGGTTTGCTTGATATATCAGCTCCAAATAGTAATATTTTATTTGGAGTTATAATTCATGCTACATTTACTTTCAGTACCAGCATCAAATATAACATTGCTTTGGTGATCATAGTTGTATTACCAAACACTGTATTGATGCAACAACAAGGTTTGCCTGATATATCAGCCCCAAATAGTAATATTTTATTCGGAGTTATAACTCATGCTACATTTAAGTTCAGTACACAGCGTCAAATATAACATTGCTTTGGTGATCATAGTTATTGTATCACCAAACACTAAATTGATGCAACAAGGTTAGCCTGATGTATTAGCCCCAGATAGTAATATCAAGATATGATCCGGCTATTGTAAAATAGTCATAGAGTTTAAAGTTTCACTCTCCCTGTTTAGTTCATGTCTTAATTTGCATTTACTTTTATTTTGGTTACTAACTTTGTTTTTTAGTCATTTATCTTTGCACTTATTTCATATTGGTTATAAACCTTTTCCTTTTTAAATAGTCTTTTGCCTTTGTACTTATTTTCATCTAGGTCATTTACATTTGATTTGGAGGCACTCCTCCCGAAAGCAATAATATCAAATGTTGATGATCGTAATGAAACTAAGTGCATACGTAAATGACCAAAATGAAGAAATTAATGGAAATAAGTGCAAAGGTAGGTGTCATTTGAATGAATCAATATAAGTGCAAATGCCACCTTTTTGTTTGGCCGCTTGATGAGTTTGAAATTGCTGAAAATTTTACTACAAATATACCCTTATTTACAAACTTCATCATAAATAGCCACCATAACTATGAGCAAAGAAAGTAGTTACTTCTCAGCCCCAAATGCAATCATGTGGGATTTTTTGTATTTTCCATAGGAAATTAGACAAGGGGAAAAATCCCATTCACTCTCTGTTAGATCCTTTGCTCTTCTCTTGTTGTGTTTTCCCTGTTTCTGATAACAACATACTTTGTTCGTAGACGAGTTGAGTCAGCAAACCTACCAGAATAATGCCGAGAACTGCAGCCTTCCTCCAATCAGACGTCAAGGCATCAGCAATTCCAATTACTACCAAGCCAATCAGCGCAAGGTAAATGTTTCGTCTAATTACTGAAGCAGCACTTTTCTTAGTCACCTGCTCAATTTTTTCTGCCTCTTCCTTAGCTTTTGCCTTGTCAACTGG
Organism: Galeopsis tetrahit; assembly: GCA_963675135.1. Lineage (NCBI taxonomy): Eukaryota > Viridiplantae > Streptophyta > Magnoliopsida > Lamiales > Lamiaceae > Galeopsis > Galeopsis tetrahit. The sequence continues at coordinate 74,090,032 of OY776129.1, forward strand.
TGGATTTTCTCCCAAGTTCTTAAAGAAGAGCCCCTCGTTTCGTTCTTTATCAATTTGGCCTTCAAAATCTGCAACCTTTTTCTCACCCTCTTCAATCTCCATCTTGTTCAACTCCATAGATTCCTCAAAAGCTTGCATCCGACTCTCTATACTTCCCATTATCTGCTCAAGAAAACGATTAAGAACAAGACTCGGTTATAAACAGACTAGTATTTCCTAAGAATCACACTATTTTTGTATGCAGGGGATGGATAGGGAAAAGAGTAAAACGCAGACCCTTTCACCAGCTTCATCGAGTTGTTTGAGAGCATTTTCTCCAATCTGGTCAATTTCAGCATTGGCTTCCTCTGCAAACTGGGTTAGATATTCGGATCTTTCGTCCAAGTAATCGGTGAGACGAACTTTTTGGGTTTGAAGCATTGCGATTCTGACAAGGAGTTCTTGCTTTTGAGTATCGCCTTGGCCTTGGGGTTGTGGATTTTGTTCATCTGATTTATCGGAGTTGTTGGACTTGCAGAAGCAGGGGAGGAGGAGCTGTCTTCTTTTTCTGAAGGATTCTCGTTCAGGGAACGGAGGAGCATAATAATTTTGTATTGCTTTAAGGGAAATCATGGTGTGTGTTCTAGAGATAGAAAGAGAGTGTCAGCTTGAAATTAATTAGAAGAACTTCGGACCTCTCATTATGTAATCTTCAAATATGGTGGTGGTATTCGTTTTCTAACTTTTCTTGTTTAAATTGGAGTAAACAAAAACAAGTTTGTGTATTTATCCCTTTTCCTTTTTATAGGGCCACTATTTACACCTCCATTTCAGTTTATAACAAGTCGGGCCCTTGTTGACTATTGGGCCTTAGAATATTGACCACGTTATTTGAAACCTCCAGCTTTGTTAAGGACACTTTCCCTCCAATTTTATTAATTTAATAATTATGTAAAAAATTTAAAATACCATTTAAATAAACTACCACTACTAAATGCACCCAAATTACTACCAACTCCCCTTTTAATATTTAAACTCTAACTCTAATTGTAGATGTCATCACCACCACCTTCAGCCGCTGCTGTCGCCACCGGTCACCACCTTTGTACCGCCAATTTCATCCCAACAATGTTAAAATCTCTTAAAAAGAGATAAATTAGGATTTTAGGGTGAAGTGTGTTTAGTAAAGAGATTTTATAGAGAAAAAACAATTTGAACCATTTGGGAAAAGTGCATCTAACATTCTCTTATTTGGAAGTGAGCATTAGTTGGGGTAGTGTGCTTAACAAAGCTGGAGGTGCAGATAGCCGTACCCTATTTGAAACCACAAAACAAAAAGGAAATCATCTTAACCTGATAAAATTTTCGATTGTCGGTTGGTGATGCCAGATACGAAAAAGCAAGTTTTTTTTTATTTTTAAAACAATAAATTTCAGCTCTGATTTATTGAAAAGATGATTATATTTCAAAAAATTTGTATGCGTTTTCTTGTTTACACAAGAATAATGAAAAAAAAAAAATGTATACAAATATCTTGGGGGAATAAATGAAATTCAATACATTATTCGAAAAATAAAATTGAATAGAGTTTACAAATTCGGGATACAGATTCGAACATCAGTTCCAAAAATCACACATACTCATCAATTTTTTCCATCCAAAAACATATATTTATTTCGTGCATTATACTCATTTTTTTTTAAATATGATTTATTATTATCAACTTCCTCAATACACAAAACCTGAAAAAATATATGAAAAAAAAACTACTTTACCCATGAATTCTTCTCCGGTACGGCGGTGATGAGCCACGACAACCTTTAACTTCGAATGTGCCTTCAAAATCGCGGTGAGGAGTGGGTGTACCAATTTTATGTAATGATAGGAGAAGTGGAGGATCAGAGGATGTGAGGTTTAAGAATAAAAAGAGTATTTTGAGTCTTTGTCAATGAAATAATATTCTAAAATATGATTATAATTGGCACACTCATTTTGAAATATTCTAATGGTTGCAAAGGTGGAACAATACACAGACTTCTAAGAGAGCTATAAAGGTAGATAGATAACCAACAAAATTAAAACAACAGATGGTGCCTCTTGCTCTTTTGAGAAAAAATACTAAGAAATCACACTTGTGATATATGATCTGGTATAAAAATCACAAACAAAATCATCTGTACTGAATCATCATTATGATGCCCTCTTATAAGTATACCACCTAGCCACAACTAAATAAACCCCCAAATTCATCACACTCAGCACTGCCAAAAGAAAGAAAAAATAATGCAGTTTCCCATAATTCAGATTATCAGGAATCCATCCAGCCCCACCATCCCTTGTACTAATATCCATCACAATGCTCACCAGCAAACTGCTCAAATAATTCCCAAGTGCCGACGTAGTAAGCGACAACGCCGAACTCAGACTCCTCATCGCATCAGGCGCCTGCTCGTAGAAAAACTCGATCTGCCCGATGAATGTGAAAACCTCTGCACATCCCATGATGAAGTACTGAGGCACTTGCCAGAAAACGGACAATGGCACATGCTTAACATGATAGTAGTTGTGCTGTTTCACCATTCTGAGTCTCACCATTTCAAGTGTTCCAGCTACTAACATGGCGAAAATCGAGATCACAAGGCCAATGGCCATTCTCTGAAGCTGAGTGAATCCGTTGTTGTTGCCTGTGAATCTTCGGGCAAAAGGTACGATGACCCTGTCGTAGACGGGGACCCAGAAGATGACGCTTATGGTGTCGAAGAGGGAGAGCGAAGCCGATGGGATTTCAAAGGATTTTACTACACCGAGATTCATGGAGTTGCCCTGGAGCACAAAGAGTGTTCCCATTTGACTGTATACTGTGCTGAAAATGATACCCGTTGCCCAGATTGGAAGCAGGCGAATTATGGATTTCACTTCTTCCACCTGAGTCACTGTGCTCAATCTCCACTGATTCACTGACCCCTTTTTCCTGTCTGATTTCGTCTCTACTGCTGCTTTATCCAAGAAACTGCAACAATGGTGTAACATCTTCTATCAGAATGACACGTGTAAATATAACAACTCTAGCAGTTTCAAATTTGATAGAAGTTTTATGCCTCACAGAACAGGTGCAATATAAGACTAACAAACAACTCTCAGTTTATAACAAACATTTTGATTCGAAAAGTGGTCACAGATAATCAAACTGCAAATTTTTCCTGATCATAATAATTAGTACCTCAACTTTTGAGTGTGTTCAAGTTTCCTGCTTCCTTTAATTGCAGATTCTTCTTCTTCATAAAGAGCAGATTTATCTTTCGGAACATCCACCCTGAGTTTCCTGAAAGACGCCACGAAAACCTGGAAAATCCGAGTGAAGGGACTCCCTCCAGGCCTCTGGTTTCTATAGAGACGAGTACCGGAAAAGAAGGTGACAACAGCCACAGCCATAGCTACAGCAGGGATGCCGAACCCCCACCCCCACCCCACGTTCGTTTGTATCCAAACGAGCACCGTGGAGGCAACGAGAGCCCCGATATTGATCGAGAAATAGAACCAATTGAAAAAAGAACTCTTGTCCTTTTTCTCAGCTTCATCCGAATCATCAAATTGATCTGCTCCAAACGAGGAAACACACGGCTTGATTCCTCCAGTGCCTAATGCTATCAAGTATAAACCAGTGTAGAAAACTCCCGTTTCAAGCCCTGTTGGATTGCACTCATTTTTTGCATTACAGAATGGTTTTAGGCCATGCACAGATGCTGACAAGGTCAGTATTGTCATTCCCTGGAAAATCCTAACATCTCAGAGTTGAACATTATTACTAAGGTAAAGTCTAGTATGGACTCGAGTGCATGTTAGAAAAGTGTAAGTTATTAAACTGAAAAGTATAACACAATATTATTAAAAAGTGTAAGTTACTATAACTAAAAATATTATTATACAGTTTAATAATTGAAAAGTGCGACAAAACTGAAAAGTGCAACATGGACTAGGGTGTACAACATGTACTCGAGTCCATAGCAGACCAACCCTATTACTAAAAGATAATGAGAAAGTGTAAAAAGACTTACGAAGACATAGATTGTAGAGAAAGCAGCAATAGTCCAATATCTTCCCAAGTATGCATCAGCAAGGAATGCTCCAAGTAGGGGCGTTACGTAACAGGTGCCAGACCAATTGGTAACGCTGTTAACTGCTCTAACGTTGCTCTCATTCATCTTAATTTTGAGATAATTTACCAGATTCGTGTTGATCCCATAATACGCTAGTCTTTCACAACATTCATTTCCTGTTTCAGTACATACAATATTTGCCAATTATTATTATATATAAAAAAAACACAAAACAGAACAGAAAAATAAGGAAGCTAGAAAACATACCAAGAATGTAAGGGCAAGCTTTCCATGTTCCTGTTTTGTGCCTGATAGCAGGATTGTTGCGATAATCAGTTGTTCCATCTTTTGTATATTTATCTTCTTCAGCTTCCATTTCTTCTTTTTATTCTTAGTAACTTTTTTGTGTGATTTCTACCGGGCACAAATATGCATACATATACTACTAGTGATTCAGTGATGCAGAGGGGGCACACCATTCAAGCTATCTTTTAACATTGAATGACCTACGAATTCAAGATTGAATGTAGATGACTGTATTAATCCTTTTTAAAGTGATGGGGTAGAATTTAGTATTTTAGGCCAATCTTTTTCATCATATTTATTGCTCCTGGCAGCCACACTTTCTTGAAGTGCTCAAGTATTTTGTCATCTCTGAATAAAAACCATTAAAGGTTCATACTATAGGTAAATGTGAATTAATTGGTAATTAATGAGGTGTGAGGCACATGTTTTTTAGAAATTAAATGACATAAGATCAATCTGGTTTCGGAAGGGATGGTTGTAGCATATTTAAAATTTTAAAATTGTATTTTAATTAGTGGTAAATTAATTGATGAAGTTAAAAAGTAAACATTGCTTCGAAAAAAAAAGTAAACATACAATGAGGATTAGATACCACATTGAATATTTAGTGGGTTAAAAACTAACAAGAGTTAAATAGTATGGTGGCTCCAGACGCACACATCCGTTCGACCGCACCTTTGAGAATTTATTCTAGGGAAAAAATGAAAAATAATCAAATAAGCCAAATGGATCCTGAATTTTCAGGATAAATAATGCAGATCAATGGGTGTTGAATTATTTGAAAGCTTTGACCCAAAAGTATAATCGAGAATTTGGATTCGAAGTATAATGTAAAGGCCCATATGCCACACAGGCCTTTTGACACGCCTGTTTGTGTGTTGTCCCATCGAGTCTAAGAGGCTCTTCTAGCATATGAGTCTTTTGTTATTTTTTTATTTTTTTCGATTTTTAAATTAAGAGGCTAGGGTGACACCCAGGCCTTTTCAAAAAGCTAGGGTGGCACCCAGGCCTTTGCCTAAATTGAAAATTCTTCTCAATTTTATTACATTTTAGAAAACCTACCTAAAAAATGTTATATTTAAATAAATTTCTTTGAGGACATTTAATAAACAATTGATTTACAAAATAATTCTTTAAACTCGTTTCATACTTGTTAAATCGTCTAAAAAGATAGCTTGTAGTAATTTATATATCATAAATGGAATGGTTAAAACTCTTTTTTTTTTTTTTTACAGTAGAATATCTTCTTTTTTTTTTTTACAGTAGAATAGGAATAGGAATGTGTTAATTTTTTTTTTTTACAGTAGAATATCACAAAATAATTTTGCACATCATAAAATTTCCATCTAAAAAAACTTATAGAATATTACTTACAAATTTTGTAAGACCATCGAAAAACAAGACCCGTATGGAGGACTGTGAAATTTTTTTTTCTAGAATTTGTTAAAATTTATTTTTTTCTTATAAAAATGCAAGGCCAAATCCTACACAACTATATAAAAGATATCTATAAAAACATCACATTTTAATCTTATACATTGCTATTTAAGCATGCATTTCTTTTGAGCAACTAAACAGTCAACTTTTATTAAGAAGAAACACTGTTTGTTAGAAAAATAATTAAAAATATAATATAAATTCAAATATGTCTAGATAAAATTCTTATGAAAGTCAAGACACAGTAATATAGTCGAAAATTAGCCTAAAAAACAAGCTAGTTGTACTGCGGGAATTTTTTATAATCTCGCCCCTAAACGATTTTTATATCAATTTTTTTTAAGAGTTTATCTCACCTGAAATCACGTCTCCTCTTCCCATGACTATGTCCAAGAAATAAAATCAAGTCAATAATTTTTATTTTTTTTGAAGAAAAAAAAAAAGAAAATCAAGTCAATAATATTTTTTTTATATTTTTTTTTTTTTTTGAAGAAAAAAAATATTATTCAGTCAAAGTCCAGATAATCTTCTCTATTTATCCACCTTAAACATTAATGAAATGCGATGAAAGAAGACGGAAGGAACGACGTCGTTTGAAGGTGAAAATAAGTGTAATATACTAGCGTTTTGAGGGTGTATTCATCCATTGGTTTATTTGTTTTACTTTATAAAACACATTTCTGTAATCAAGTCGCGTTCTCGACTTATCATTTCGGCATGGTGGGTCGGGTATATACCCGTGATTTACCCATGAACCAACTCATCATGTATTTTGAATGAAAATAACCCTTTACTCAATTGTTTCAGTGTCGAAAAAAAAATATCAAAAATAAAAATATTGTGCAACATTTTGTCCATTTAGGACTTTGAGACTGGATTGATAACCCAAATTATAATGTAAGCAACTATAAATTTAAATGTACTTATCTGTCCAATAAAAAATGTCCAAAAAATAAAATACAGAAAAATTTAAACCCTAATTTATTTCTCTATAATCAAAGGTTGATAATACGAAAATCAACCCTACTTATTAGTAACGAATATTCACAAGTACAAGTTTAATTCCATGGAACCCAAGATTAATTTAATGTACAACTAACTACCAGTTTTGAAATTAAAATAAAAGGCAATTAGCTAGCAGAGTGATGATGATGATAGTTCCAAAAGAAAGTAGTTGACTGGGAGGGATATATGGAGTAATATTTTGATTTGATAAGTTGTTTGTTTGTTACCTAAAGGTTAGTGATATGGTGGAGTATATATCTTAGCTCTTAAACAATGGTTAATTAGCAATTGACAAGTATGTGCAACTACGCCTGCTTTGCTAATTTCAACAAAACACTCTAGTTTCTTATTTTACCCACATCAGTTTAATTCACACGAAATTACAAAAAGTTGTGGGATAAACTAAAAGGGCTATAATTAATTTAATTACCCCAAAAAAACTCATGACAAGTTTTCATGTGCAAAAGCAGTTGAAATAATGACCTGAAAATTTGGAACTACTTTCATTAATTATTTTTTTGGAAACGAGAAATTCTTTATTACCGGATATAAGGAATACCCAACCTTAACAAATTAAAATACTGAATTACTTAATATCAAAACACAACTGATCACTAGCAAAACACATAAAGTAGGTTCCCTATCTCAACCATTAAACGAATGCAAAAAATTTAAAAGCAATTGGACTTTCAATCATCTAAAGACAGATATCTTAATGTTCTCTATCGCTCTTTCCTCATCAAAACACATACCTTTAAATATAATGTGTTCTTACTAGTCCAAATGTTCCAATTAAGAGTAACACGGTACATTAAAGAAAAGTTGAAAATTTCTCGAATTCTAACAGAATCGGATTGTGTCAAAAGATCTCTCTAAAAATCACGCACAAAGGAAATTATAATTTCGCTTTCAGTTTATATTACTATAAGGACAAATATGTGTTACTGCGTAATTATAGTATCATATTCTTGTTTCATGTAGTAACATTCATATTATTGTAACACACACATATATATATATATATATATATATATATATATATATATAGGAACACAAACCTGATACAAAAGGTCTGTTATTTTTTCTTTTGTGTGCAATTTGGGTGAGGATCCGTTTGTCCCAATCCACTTAGGATCCACAAGATTTTTGGTCATTTTTTTAAATATATTATTATTGCATGTAAAAACAAAATAGTGTACATAAGTGTTTGTCCTCATGAAAAATTATCAAATTTTGCAAAATTTCAAACAAAATTTGAAAATTTCTTCTATGCCCGTAATAGAGTTATAAAAAGAAAGGAATAAAGTTACAACAAAAATAAAACTGAGAGACTAAAACCTAATCCAAAGAGACTAAAACCTAACTCATATCAAAAGCTAGAAAAAACCCAAATTTAGCCTTAATAATTAAATACTATAGACTTGATTCGTTGATTCTTTCCCTTCACAAATTCATTATCACCTTTTTTATTTTGTGATTGGGGATGTTGAAATTTAATTTAACATCAATAAATGGCCGTTGGAGTATATATTTAGTTCTTGCTTGTGAATTAATAAAGCTTACATTCATTGTTTTCATCCATAATTAAGGTGCTTGTTTTCTAGTTAAAATAAATTAAATTAACAACCACTATTTTGTGGTTTATATAATCATCACAGGATTGACCACACTGCTTTCTCTCAAGACTAAACTAAAGGTGGCCCTTCCACTCCCAAATATCACCAGATGCGTAAGTAATTAAACACCAGATTAACGTTTAATGTACCCATATCAAAACTGTCGGTAATCATCTTCTAATTTAATCACTTCTGCTAATCATTGACCAAATTTAAATATAGTTTAACCATAATTAATATAAATCCGATCCTTTATAGAAGATAATTTTTTAATAGTATCAGAACCTCATACTGAGCTCAAGGGTGGCTGATTGATTAAACAAAATGTAATTATCCAACAAAAAGAAAAAAAGAAATTAGACAGAGTTGATTATGTAACAAGAAAGAAAATGATGATAGAAAACCATAACCATAGTTTAGTGTAAGAAGGCTTATGTTTGAAGAATTATTTAATTAAGATAACATATTGTTTCACCTAACAATGAAAACCGACGTAAGGGCAGCAATGGCATATATAGCTACCTTATCATGATGGTGAGCTATATAAGGTTGCGTTGAGAGGTCATAGCTGAGTGCAACTAGCTACGAGTTAGACATATCAACTCATTACCAAAACTCTGTTTTTTCTTACATTCTAACAAACAAATACAAATGGAGTTCTGGATTCGAGTTTTGATCCTAATTGTAGCATGCTTATTTCCTGTTATGGTTGAATCCAAAGTCCGCCAATACCAGTTTAATGTGAGTTACTTCATTTCCTTGCATTTTTTCTTGATCAATGTTAATTTCTTTACATCTTTGATTTTATCGTTTTCTTTTACAATTTATTATTGATAGTTATAGAATTTCATACTTCCATGCTACGTTCAACATTAGTTTTAGAGTGTGTGTGTGTGTGTTTTTTGGAATGTTTATTGATTTTTAGTCGACGCTTTATATTTTATACCGTAGTATATTTTTAGCAAAAGTAGTTTGTAATTTATTTGCCTTTAAAAACATAACAAGTAGTTTATTTTTATCAACAAAGAACTAATCACACGGCATTTACTAAAAATAGTAGTACTAGTAATGTAATTAATATTGCTAATGATTGCAATTAACCTTTTGGCCTAAATTGCAAGCAATTTAAGTAATGGAAGATGCAACCACATCTCTATATGCAACATCTCTTTAATCAATTCCACCAAAAGAAAAACCACAATTTCAACACACTACTCATTACTATTACTATAACTTTATGATTCACGTACTAATTAAAGAAAATTAATTCCCACATGTGCAGGTGGTTATGAAGAATACTAGTCGTCTATGTTCATCGAAATCAATCGTTACCGTAAACGGAAAATTCCCCGGTCCAACGCTGTACGCTAGGGAAGATGACACTGTGCTCGTCCGAGTCATCAATCGCGTACAATATAACGTATCCATCCACTGGTAAGAAAGTTAATAATAAGTATATAATTAAATTTGATTATAATTTGTATCTAAATTACTTTGTGGTGATGATTACACTAGGCATGGAATTAGACAACTCCGAACAGGATGGGCTGATGGCCCCGCCTATATCACACAATGCCCAATTCAGCCCGGTCACAGCTACGTGTACAACTTTACCATCACGGGGCAGAGAGGCACACTTTTGTGGCACGCACACATTTTATGGTTGAGGTCTACTGTCCATGGTGCCATTGTCATCTTACCAAAATTAGGTGTCCCATATCCTTTCCCCAAGCCCGACCACGAACAAGTCGTCGTCTTAGGTAATTAAATAAACTCAGATGATACATAAATTAGCTAGGTTCAAACTTAATACTAATATTGGTTCATGATTTGCAGCTGAATGGTGGAAATCCGATACTGAAGCTGTGATCAACCAGGCCTTGAAATCGGGCCTGGCGCCAAATGTGTCCGATGCTCACACGATCAATGGCCATCCAGGCCCCGTTTCAAAATGTCCCTCCACAGGTAAAATACCAAATTTTTTTTTATTTTTTTTTGAATTAAATTAAATACCCATCCCTTTTCCCCTCCCAATGACTCGAACCGAGGATCTAAAGCCTATTCCTTTTCCCCTCTCCATGACTCGAACCCAGTATCTAAAGCCTATAAAGCCTAGGTAGTAGTGCTCTTTGCTACGTGTAATGTTAAAAAATAATCATATTCAAATACAGTGTTACTTTAAATTTAAGACTTGAAATTACAATATCCGGTGATTCATTTTAATTTACAGGTAGTGGTTTTTCATTAAACGTGTCGCCGGGAAAAACGTACATGCTCCGCCTCATCAACGCCGCACTCAACGAAGAGCTCTTCTTCAAGATCGCCGGACACAAACTCACCGTCGTAGAAGTCGACGCCACCTACGTCAAGCCCTTCAAAACCGACACAATTCTAATCGCACCGGGCCAAACCACAAACGTCCTCGTCGCCGCCGATCAAAACTCCGGCAAGTACATGGTGGCCGCCTCCCCGTTCCTCGACACTCTAGCCGTGGCAATAGACAACACCACCGCCACCGCGACACTTCACTACTCCGGCACACTAGCCAATTCCCCGACGACATTCACCAACCCTCCGGCCCGAAACGCCACCCCTGTTGCCAACAATTTCATAACCTCGCTCCGGAGTTTAAATTCCCCAAAATTCCCGGCGAATGTCCCCCAAAAAATCGACCATTCGCTGCTTTTCGCGGTGGGGCTGGGAATCAATCCGTGCCCTTCGTGCAAGGCCGGAAATGGAAGCAGAGTTGTTGCGAGTGTGAACAACGTGACTTTCGTGATGCCCACGACTGCTCTGTTACAGGCGCACGTGTTCAACACCAAAGGGGTTTTCACAACCGATTTTCCACCGAACCCGCCCACGCCGTTCAATTACACGGGGACCCCGCCGGCGAGTTTGGCGACGAAGACGGGGACGAAGGTTTACCGGGTGGCGTACAATTCGACGGTCCAGGTGGTTCTGCAAGATACAGGGATAATTGCCCCTGAAAACCACCCTGTTCATCTCCATGGATTCAATTTCTTTGCAGTAGGCAAGGGATTAGGTAATTATAATCCCAAATCAGATCCCAACAACTTTAATCTTGTAGATCCTGTTGAGAGGAACACCATTGGAGTGCCTTCTGGTGGGTGGGTTGCCATTCGATTCCGAGCCGATAATCCTGGTTAGTAAATACTGCACATAATTAAAATTGATAGAAAAAAAATAACTGAGTAAATAGTAACATCTAATTTTTCATTTGAATATTTGCAGGGGTTTGGTTTATGCATTGCCATTTGGAAGTACACACAACATGGGGGCTAAAAATGGCATTCTTGGTGGATAATGGAAAAGGCGCAAACCAGTCAATTTTACCACCTCCAAAAGATTTGCCTAAATGTTGATCAACAAACAAACATGATGGAGTTGAACAATCAAAGAAATATATGTAAGAGAGAGAGAGAGTAGGAGTGCTTAAAGCCAAGATCTATTTGTTTCTTGAGTGAAAGAAACTTTTGCTCAATTCAAGTCAATACGTATAATACATTGTTTGTGATTTTCAAGTATTTTTAAGTTTTTTTTAGTGTTAAAACTATTAGGGCATGTTTGTTTTGGGACTCACCCGTCCAGTCGTGGGACGTAACGTCCCACGTCTTGTTCTAGTTCGGGATTTAACATCTGGATTTCACCATCCAACCACATCCATCCTTAAAAATATCTATATATCCTACTAATACATTTTATCAATATATTACTTTCTTGAAAATCACACATCATTTTTTTTTTCTCTTACCTCATAATAAATTTCAAACTCGCACTCAACCGAATAAATTTTAAACTCGACTCGATCGAGCCTAAAATTTCATGATTGAGCTCGACTCGATAAACTCGAGCTCGGCTAGACTCGATACCTATATAATATTCAAAATTAATAATAAAACATATAATCCATTTTTAAAAAAAAATAAACTCGGGCTCGATTATCTGTATATAAATATAAATTATATATTAATGGAAAAATGCTAAATATTTTTCAAGCTCGATTAGGTTCGCGAGGCTTTCGAGCCGAGTATTTATGAGCTCGAACTCGAATTCGATAGCTACTCGAGTAGCTCGAAACTCGACTTGACTCGATTAACTTCGAGTCGAATTCGATCTTTTTCCGAGTCGAGCACGAGTAGCTCGCGAGTTGGCTCGACTCACTTACACCCCTACTTATGATTGGATGAATAAGGTTATTGAGTTGTATAATTCACACTTTTATAATCCAATTACACACTTTTGTATATATAAGAAGTCCAAAATTAATTATATGTTTAACGTAAATTTATTTATATTATTTTATTTGCACCCTCGTATAATTTTAAATCATTTTATAATAATTTTACCATCTAATAATTACTCAAATCATTCAATTATTACTATACTTCTCAAATAATTAATATAATAATATAACATCACTCATTTTTACATAATTGATTTGACATAAAGTTACATCCTATCCTACTCAACATCCCAAAACAAACACACACAATCACTATTCATCAGGATTTCACTATCCAGGATTTCCCCATCCCCATCTCCCCCATCCTACATAATCCCAAAACAAACATGCCCTTAAGCTTTGAAAAACACTAGGAAGTTGCAAATATTGTACCATGGACTGGTAGATACAGTTTAGCAATTGGAATTTTTATTTTGCAATCTCTGTTTTGTCTCATCGCTAACACACATGTTTAGTACTACTTCAATAGTAGTACTCTTATTTTAAACAAAAACTAATAAAATTTCATACATAAAATTATTTTTCATAATTCCATTTTATCTGTAATTATAACTCAATAAACTATTTAAAAAATTATATACATATATATATATATATATATATATATATATATATATATATATATATATATATATATATACACAGTATAATATTAGCTAACCCCACAAACAACTTGAGAAAACTATGGATTAGTTGAATTAATATATTTTATAAAATGCATTGATATAATTTTAGGTAAAAGAATATAAAGAGAATTTAGTCAAAATAACATATTACTTGATTTTAATTTAAGGTAAGATTCTTTATTTTAATATTAACGATCCATAATATTTCTTAACTAATAATTTAATTATACATAAAAAAAAATTTAAAACTAAATTCATATAACACATCATCAAATTTAACAAAACTAAACACCCTTTTTAGTGTATAGGGTGAATGGCAAAAGTAAATTCTAGTGTATAGGGGGATTAATGAGTCGTTCATGTAAATCGATGACGAGGAAAAAAGTCGCTGCAAGTTATAAATATCAGAAGGTAAGTCTAGTATGCACTCGAGTGCATGTCATGCACCCTAGTCCAGTTGCACTTTTCAGTTTTACTGACTTACACTTTTTGGTAAATGGTGTTACACTTTTCAATTATTATTAAAAACATTATTATACAGTTTAATAATTAAAAAGTGTAAGTCAGTAAAACTGAAAAGTGCAACATGGACTAGGGTGCATAACATGCACTCGAGTCCATAGCAGACCAACCCATATCAGAAACTTCAAATAACTTCGAAATCAGGGATTGTAGAAATTAGGACAATTTGGCTAAGAGGCGGATGGTGAACTAATCTTATGAGGGGTGAGGTAATGCAAACGATAATACTTAAAATTCAGGGCCATTTATGTTACCGCTAAGAAATGGATCTGACTATATGCACCTCCATTTTGGTTTGATGCACTCCCTCGATAGATGCACCCTCCCTAAAATTGTTCCAAAATAGATGCATCCCATGAAATGTCATGAATGACCCTCACTCATAAAAACTCCTATTACTACTCACACCCCCCTCAAACCCTAATTTCATTTTCATTTCATCTTCTTCATTCTCTCCCCCACCCAAAAACCACTCCACCACGAGTCCGTCGCCGTCGCCGGCCCCCACACTCGCAGCCCCCGCCACCGCTTCCGCCCTCGTCCCCACCCTCGTTTTCTGTAAAAAAAAAAAAAAAATTGCGATTGCTAGCGGCCGCCCCCGTCCCTCGAGTTCACCGGCCATCTGCCCCCGTCCCCCAGCCTCTTCCATGGCGCCTCTGCCCCGTCCATCTGTAATAAAAAAAAAAATTGTAGCGGCCGCCCCCATCCATCCGCTGCGGCCTCCACCACCGTCCCCATCCACCTCCGCCGTGGCCGCCCCCTCGCTCCCTGTCCGTTTTTGTTTAAAAAAAAATTGCTTTCAGCGGTCGTCCCCGTCCATCGGCCGCCGCGGCCGCTCCCTTACCCTCTCTCTTCTCTCATTCTCTTCACCAGCATTGGCCCACGTCGCTCCGTCAACGACGTTAGCCCACCCCGACTCGCAGCATTAGCCCCAGGTTTTTTTTTTTCGTTTTTTTTTAATTTCGACACTGTAATGTCGACCATATTCACTCTCGTCGACACCCTGTTGTCGACGAGAGTGTATATGGTCGACATTACAGTGACGATCGACCTTTGTTGGTCGACCATATATCCTCCCGTCGACAGCAGGGTGTCGACGGAAGGATATATGGTCGGCACTGGTTTCACGAAATTTTAAAAAAAAAATTGTTGAATATTATTGATTTTTTAATGGTGTTTTTGTTAATGGGTTTGATAATGGTATTTTATGGATAAATAGGGTTGATTTGTTGAAATTTTTGAATTTTTTTGATTTCTTGCTATCGGTAAAAATGGTGACGGTGGCCGAAAGTTTGGTTTAGGGATAATGTGAAAGAAATGATGATAGGGGGTGCGTTCAGTAGTGGGGATGCATCTAGTATGTTGTATTTGAATGAAGGGTGTTTTTTTTTTTTACACTATTATTTTATTAATAAATTGAAAGGGGGAGTGGATCTCTCCGAAATGGAGGTGCATATAGTCAAACCCCTAAGAAATATATAATGGGCTTCCCTGTTGGGCTAAATTAAAAGGAAAATTAGTGGGTTGATGAGCCCAAATACATGAAGGCATTATTGGATTTTGGGAATAAGAAGAAATAAGGGCCAGGCTATCCGATTCCCACGGCCCCTATGACATTACCAAAAAAAAAAAAAAAATTAATCGACACTGATTTGTGGACAATAAAGTATATGGTCGACAATAATGTGTTGATCAAAAATACTCTCGTCGACACAATTTCGTCGAAAGAAAAAATTAAAAAATTTCGACAAAATGTGCTCGAAAATAAACACTTTCGTCGACAATAATTTGTCGACGAAGGTGTTTATTTCTAGCATACTTGTTGAAAATTAAAAAAAAAAAAAAAGAATCAAACACGCGTTTGCGTTTTAGGGTTCTGACGTGCGACGACGACTGGACGAGGGAGGGCGCGACCTTGACGAGGGAGGAAGAGGCGGCGCTTGACGGTATAATTGAGTTAAGATACAACTGACTCCTAATATTGTGAAGATAAGATTATAAAAAATAATGAAAAAGAGAGAGGAGACGGGGGCGGCTTGTGTGGGAAAAGACAGGCAGCGGCGCGATGGAGGAGAGGTGGTGCCGCCGTCGTGCTGTTGCAGAAAGTAGAAAATAAAAAGCAACGAGCGAGTGGAAGAAGTAGGGGATGATGACTACGGGCGAGAAAGCTGGAAGGCGACGCTGGGAAGAGGATGGGGTGGGTGGAAGGAAAGAAGAGGAAGAAGTGGGGAAGATAAGGAAAAATTAGAATTTTAATGGGGTACATTTATCATACACATTTTTGATAAAAAAAAAAGGGTATATTAGGTATTATAACTTATAAGGGGTGTACCAATCGGGTGTATTTAACAAGTGTGGAGGGGTATATAGCTTGGCCCAGAAATAATAATAAAATGGGCCTTTGGGCTAAGATTGATTATTGGGTTTGACTATATGCACCTCCATTTCGGAGATATGCACTCCCCAATCAATTTATTAATAAAATAATAGGGTAAAAAATTAAAAATACCCTTCATTAAAATTCAGCATACTAGATGAACCTCCTACTGAATGTACCCCCTACTGTCATTTCTTTCACCTTCCCCCTATACCACTACTTCCGATCGCCGTCAACACCATTTCCGACGACCATAAAACCAAAAAAAAATATAGAAATTTCAAAATATACTTTAAAAAATCACATTTTTTTTTTTATAAATTTCGACCAACCAGTGTCGACCATATACACTCCCGTCGGCAAATCGTTGTCGATGGAAGTGTATATGGTCGAAAACAATTGGTCGAAAAAAATATTTTTTTTTAAAATTCGACCATATAATGTCAACTAAATACACTCTCGTCGACAACAATTTGTCGACGAGAGTACATTTGATCGACATTACATAGTCGAAAATAAACTTAAAAAAAAAGGATTTCTGCAAAAGCAGAAAACCCTAACAAACGCCCAAAATGGGGCGAACAAACCTGGGGTAGGCTGGCGTCGTCGACGACGAATCGGGGTAGGGGTGGGGGTGGGGGCTGCGCCGATTAAGAGAGGGAGAGAAGAGAGAGGGGCGGTCGATGGACGGGGGCGACCGCTAATAAGTTATTATAATTTTTTTTTACAGAAACGGGAGCGCGGCGGTGGCGGTCGAAGGAGGGGGCCGTGCGGCCGTTGCAATTTTTTTTTTTTTTACAGAAATCGGAGCAATGGCGGCGGCATGGGCGGCAGCGGCTGGTGGAGTGGTTTTGGGGGTGGGAGAGATGAAGATGAAGGAGAAGGAGAAAATAAGGTTGGAAGATGTGGGTAGTAATAGAAATTTTATAAGAGAAGGACATTTATAACAATTAAGGAGGGTGCATCTATCTTAGGTCGATTTTAGGGGGAATGCATCAATTGAGGGAGTGCATCCATTTGAAATGGAGGTGCATATAGTCAAACCCTTGATTATTCTACTTAAAACTAACCCCGCCATAAGTTGACTCTACTGCAATTACTAGTTCCAACTTAAACTGCATTTATGTAGTAATAATCTTCTAAATTTATGGAGTATAAATTTTAAATGAGTAGTAATAAAATAATAAATTACTCCTTCTATTTTTTAATAAATGATGTTTTAGTCCTTTCATTTTGTACACAATTAAATGGTGTTTTAGAATTTTTTATATTGTATGTTTCAATTATGCCCTCCCTTTAACTTTAGAAAATCTCATAATTTCTAACTTACTTTTATTAACTATGAAAAATGTACATTAGAAATTTAATGTGATTAAAAGTTTTCTTTATTATTTAAGAGTGTATACTTGTCAATACACATTTTTTTTAATTCCAACAAATTTCATGAAAATATCATTTATTAAAAAACGGATGAAAGTATTATTTTGCGGAGATTATTATGAATGTTTAACTTGTTGTAAATTACTCACAATATACTTAGAAGTTAGAACCATTCACAACCAACTTTGAATTTACCCAATGAATTTGTCGACAAATCAATGTCTAGATCACTGATCAAGCATGATCTCATCATGTCTCCATTTACAATCGATTGGAAGGTGTTTTTCCATAAAACTAAAAAGTAAATTAGGAAATATGGTCCCTTTTGGACAATCAAAAATATAAATACATATCAGTCTCAGATAAAGTTAATTCTTTTTTTCGTCCGTTTTAATGAAAACTATTTTTTTTTTAAACTAATCTCTCTTACATTTCATTATATTATTATCTCAATTACATCATTTCTAATACATTTACTTATTATATTATATTTCTTAATTTATGTGTTCGAAGCTTATAGAGCTTTCATATGAACGAGAGAGTATAAACATTACAAAATTGAGTTAGTTTGCGAGGAGTGGACTGCCAATTATTTTAGTCCATAATGTGATGGGATTGGAACAACCAACACTTTCATGACGTGTCATTATTAAGTTCTTGATGTTGACTTCTCATCCCTTGATTCCCAAATTTCCTTTATACCTTTTTAAAAAAAAAAATCATAATTACATTATTGAGTGATAGCTGGTTCATTAATTCCACCTTAATTATATTACATTCAGTATTTTAGCTGGATCAATCAATATGCGTAAAATGTGTTGATCGTTGTGTGTCTTTTGTCTTAAGGATGTTTGTTTTGAGATTTTGATTTTAAAATCTAGTGAACTTTTAAATTATAATATATTTTATGTTCAGTGTTTATTTTGGAATTTAAGTAGGATATGATTTAATTTTATAGTAAATGATTATATGTGTTTATAGGTATTTGTAAAGTGTTTGAAGATTTTATAGGATTTTTTTTTTTTTTACAAGAAGATTTTATAGGATTGACTTTTATAGAGTTTATATGTATTTATATGATAAGATTTCAAAGTCCTAAATCTAAATTTCAAACTTAGAACATATGAGTGGTTCTAAATCCGAATTTTCCATCTCAAAACAAACAACATCTAAATGTTTTTTTCCTACTTCAAATGTATCTTGAATTCATATTCACAAGGCTTGTACCACTCTATAATATACTTTTTTTTCTTTTTCTTTTTATAAATATAATAAAATTTTATTATACATACTTTCCATAATCGTATTACCTTTATATCTTATGATAAAATAAAATAAAGTAATAACTTTAAAATGATAATTCACACAACTATTTAAATATTTTTCTCGTAATACTACAAATATGGATCCAATCATTCAACAATACTACACTATTAAAAATGAATTAAATTTTCAATTAAGTTTGGTATATGGTTGTTTCAACTTTCACGTACATGACGTTCCACTATCAAACTGCCTATACATGCTCCAATTTGTAATTTTGGTAGATGAATTTTCAACTAAAATTAAATTAAATATATCAAGCAGCTGTACGAGTGAGTGCCCACATAATTAACCAACCCAGTGACAGTATACTTTTTTGGAAATGTAGTGAATGAAGAATCTTTCCACTTGTGGAAAGTCTATCTTTCTTTATACATTAGGTATTTTCATTTCCAACGCATTCTTCTCCTCCATCAGTTAATTATACATTAGGTTTATTAATTATATATACATTAATCAACTAATAAATTTGTGTTTCTAACTTTTCATGAATTTGTAAATATACTGCATTAACAGTTTTTAATCAACTAATAAGTTTGTACTTCTGATTTTTTCTGAATTTGTAAGTGTAATGCATTCGCACATTAGTTTTTAATCAACTAATAAGTTTGTGCTTTTAATATTTCATGAATTTGTAAGTGTACTACATGGGCACACCAGTTTTTAATCAACTAATAAGTTTGTGCTTCTGATTTTTCATAAATTTGTAAGTGTACTGCAGAGCACACCAGTTTTTAATCAACTAATAAGTTTGTGCTTCTAATTTTTCATTAATTTATAAGTATATTTTTTCTTATTATTCCTATTATTTTTATGTCAGGGTTATTAATTATATATACATTAATCAACTAATAAGTTTGTGCTTCTAATTTTTCATGAATTTGTAAGTGTACGCACACCAGTTTTTAATCAACTAATAAGTTTGTGCTTCTGATTTTTTATGAATTTGTAAATGTATTGCAGGGGCCCACATTATTTTTTCTTAATATTCCTATTATTTTTATTTCAGGGTTATTAATTATATATACATAATCAATTAGTAATAAGTTTGTGTTTCTGGTTTTTCATGAATGTGTAACTAATAAGTTCGTGCTTCTGATTTTTCATGAATTTGTAAGTGTAATGGGCACACCAGTTTTTTAAGGACACACCAGTTTTTACATTATTTTTTCTTATTATTTCTATTATTTTTGTGTCAGGGTTATTAATTATATATACATTAATCAACTAATAAGTTTGTGCTTCTAATTTTTAATTTTTCATGAATTTGTAAGTGTTGCATGGGCACACCAGTTTATGTCAGGATGGGCACACCGATTTTTACATTATTTTTTCTTATTATTCCTATAATTTTATGTCAGGGTTATTAATTACATATACATTAATCAACTAATAAGTTTGTGTTTCTAATTTTTCATGAATTTGTAAGTGTACTACATTACATGGGCATACCAGTTTTTATTTATTTATTTTATTTTATTCCTATTGTTTTTATGTCAGAATTATTAATTATATATACATTAATCAACTAATAAGTTTGTGCTTTTGATTTTTCATGGATTTGTAAGTGTACTACGTGGCACATCAGTTTTTAATCTAAGTAATAAGTTTGTGATTCTGGTTTTTCATAAATTTGTAAATGTATTACATGGCTCACATTATTTTTTCTTATTATTTCTATTATTTTTATGTCAGTGTTATTAATTATATATACATTAATCAACTATGCTTCTGATTTTTCATGAATTGGTAAGTGTACTGTATGGGCACACTAAGTTTTTAATCCACGAATAAGTTTATTTTTCATTAATTTGTAAGTGTACTTTTACATTATTTTTTCTTATTATTTTTTTCTTATTATTTGTATTATTTTTATGTGAGGGTTATTAATTATATACACATTGATAAGTTTGTACACCATATTTTTCATGACCAGGTTTTACATTATTTTTTCTTATTATTCCTATTATTTTTATGTCAGGGTTATTAATTATATATACATTAATCAACTAAAATGTAATGTTTGTGCTTCTTATTTTTCATGATATGCTTCTAATTTTTCATGAAATTGTAAATGTACCTGGCACACCAATTTTTACATTTTTTTTTATATTATTTTTGTATCAGGATTATTAATTATATATGCATTAACTAATAAGTTTGTGCTTTTTATTTTTCATGAATTTGCATGTGGCATTCTAAGTTTTGTCTTTAAAAAATTGTGGGTTGTGCCCATATATAAAATATTTTCCTATATTCAACTTAGAATGTCATTGAGAAAATATACATATAAAATTAAAAAATTAAACATATTTATATTTTATTTTTCTAACAAGATAATAGTGAATTGTTTTGATGCTCAAAAGAAACGTATGCTTAAATAACAATATATGAGAGATTAAAATGTGATGTTTTTATGGATATTACTACTAGTCCTTATAATTGTATAGGATTTGGCTTTGTATTTTTATAAAGAATAAAAAAAAAATTATAATAAATTCTAGAAGATTTCTCGCCACAGTCCATTTTTAAGTCTTGTTTTTCAATGGTCTTACAAAATTTATAGTAATATTCTATAAGTTATTTTTAAATAGAAATTTTATGATGTGTACCACTACCGTTAGAAGTCTACTATACAAAAATGATGAGTTTTAAGAATTTCTATAATTTATGATAAATAATTTACTCTGCCTTTTTAGATGGTTTAACGTATGAAATGAGTTTAACGAATTATTTTGTGAATCAATTGTATATTGAACATTTAATATTTTTTCAGAATAAATAAATTGGACTTATAGGTGTGTTGAAATTTTTTTATTATTTATTTTAAAGGTGCATAGAAATTAACTTAATTATTTTCCTCTAACGTGCATTTTCATGTGATTTCGACTAGTTTCATAACTAAAATTGGCAATTTAGTGTGTGACGAAAATGAATAGGATTGTTCTAAGTTTATTGTTATTTGGAAGTGCCACATACATATATAAGAAAATACCTATATACATACATGTACTTTAAATCTAAAGGTTAGTTAAATGTGTCGAGTGCAGAGCGAATCAGTCGGATCCTCAGGAGGTTAACCCGCTACCACCAACGACAAAAGTGGGTAACATTTATTTACATTTGCATTAGTTAGATTAATTTATGTGTTAATACTAGCAGATAGATATTCGGATTATGCTCTGTGTGAATTAGCAAGTTAATGAACTATGCTCCGTGTGAAATAGACAAGTCTACGGATTATGCTCTATGTGAAACAGATAAGTCTTCAAACCATGTTCTGTGTGAAGTGAGTCGGGTCCACGGGCCTTGGCCTGTACTCGATTGACGTATTAATTAGTCTTTTTAATGTACTTGCATAGTAAATATTATTTCACTGGGTTTCTTCTCCGGAAAAGACTCATGATGCTACTTTAATCATTTCATGTTCTGTTGACGATGAGGCGGACGAGTAATTGACTGGGCGAACTTTGTTAAACGTACCTACTAAGCTTTAAACTTTAAGTAAGAAACATATTAAGTATTACTACGACTTATGTTATTTCTCAAGTTTTAATTTCGTAATTTAGTATGAATTACTAGATCATTTGATTGTAACCTTCTTTAAACTACTATGATGATGTGTCTACTTCTTTAATGTTAATTTGCATGTGTGGTAACTTTATTTTCAATTATCATATCTTATTATGTTAAAGTGTTTAAGAGTCGCATCACATATATAATAAAATACTTTTGTAATGCTTTTAGTTGGTTCCATATATACTATATACCTCATTAAGTTATATACTACCACGAAATTCCATAAAATTCCTGAATATGTGTATTTTGTTTTTACTTACATTGTTTAAAGAAAAATGTTAATTATAATATAAATATTTTTTATCAACTAATTCTTTTTGTTTATAAGTTAATGGAACTCACATGTCATGTTACATAGATTTGCTACCCGCTAAATAATATATGTGGAACGAAGAATAAGTATTCAAATTAAATATCACTTCAACGGAAGAGCCAGCCTACATGGTCCAAAAAAATTAACAGCTGCGACAAAATATATTTTTAAAAACGCAAACCCCTATTTTTCTAATACTTACATTCAATAATTGAAAGCGAACCAATAATATGCATGTACAAACACCAGAATAAAATAAAATAATAATTATAAATTCAAAAGTGCAGAAGGTAGGGAGGTTGTGACAAAAAAAAAACACACACACACCATATTTTAAGACTTACGGTTAATTTGTATTATGGTGAATTCATATCGTACAGTAAGTACATTGAACAATTCATAATGCCTGAATATTTAATATTTTTTTAATTCTTACCTAATCTGCAAAACCCTGTCTTAGTATTTTATTAATCACAATGTATCAGCGTGACTAATTAGTAATCATTAGCTGTCTTAATTAGAAAGAGATATTTTTCTTGACCAAGAGTCGGGTCCCCTATTTTTCTCAGGTGCTGTAGTTTTATTGATGAAAAATAAATAAAATGAAATACAAAGGTAAAAAAGCAGGGCTCGTGTGAAATGAAAATGTGCTATATTTATCTAGCAAATTAGTATCCACACATAGTGTATCTATTATCTTTTTTTAACTGTGAAAATAAGTGGTTAGAGCACCACTATCTAAACCTACTAAAGTCTTTAGTTCGAATCATTAGAAGGAGAAAATGGAGAGTATATAATGTAACTAAAAAAAACTGTCGAAATAAGTGTACATAATTTTTTTTTTTAAAAAATATGAATAATATTCCTTAAAATCGGTATAAAAATAATTAAACACACTACACATAGACGGAAGAATAAAATAATTACTCGAGTTATTATTAAATCCATGGTTTATTTATTTATTTGAAGAGTCTCTCTTTTCAATCATATCTTAATCTCATAAACTCAAATGTCATTATAATGGACTTTTTTGTGAGCTAGGAAGGAAAATAATTCAATAGCGACACGTGCCGGCGCCTCGTAATCCCGTACAAGTCAAACTGCATAATTCTTATGGTACCTTCTGCTTTTCATTTTATCCTTTTCAATATCATCAAATTATTTCAGTTAACTATGAGCACTAGTTTTTTTTCTTCATCTTTTTAACTTACAAATTGAAATTTAGGCGCCCGTTGAACATCAATTTTTCTATCTCGATTCTCGAGTCTAAAATTTTCTATTACAAGAGTAGATTTCATTTTTTTATTTAATTTCACTAATACACACCATGTATATATAAAAGATACAGTATTAAAAAGGAAAAGTTTCGAACAATCTCATATATAAAATATAACTCTATTTCAAAATTGTGACACCCGTCTCATGTATAAGAACGTCATATATAAATTTAGCATTACAATTACATCTCATGTGAAAGCTTAATTACTCAAAGCTTATATTATTGTGTTTGTGATGAACTACATATACGATTTTGGACTAGTCTTGAGTGAGACCGTCTCACCGAATGAGATCCGTGAGACGGCCCTCATATATAAAAAATGATAATGTTTGAGCAAAAAATGATAGTGTTTAAATAAAAAGTGACAGTCATTTTTGTTAAAAATATTATCACTTTTTTTACCAACCAAAATCTGAAAAAAAAAAAAGAGTTATCCTACCCAAAATTTTAAAATATGGGTTAAAAACGGTCTCACACAAGTTTTTATCTTCTATCTTTGTATTTGTATTGATTCATTATTGTTGGTGTAATGGACTACACAATATTGATATTGCTTTGAATGTAGCCTATAAGGATTTATTTTGAGCTACATGTCATTCTTTATATATTTTTAAGATCATATATCCTATATATATTATAGCCAATGTGTTTTATTCAATTATACCACCCAACACCTACAATTATGATTGGTATATAAACAATAATCAAACATGCATATGTTAAGTAAAAGATGACATTTTTCAACTTGAAGATAAAGATGAATGCTTGCGATTCTGGATATGATGTCGATCAAATGTGAGTCAATATTCATGCATATAAATAAATAATTTAAAATTACAAAATTGGTACCTAATATAATACTGACTAGCCCATACCGAAGGTAGCTAGGTATGTAGTGAAATTACACATGTGGGCATCAGCAAACACAGGCAGGCAGCAACGACAGATTGTCGTTTCTGCATTTGATCAAGCACCCTCTTCCCTCTCTCTCTTCCCCCCCCTCTCTCTCTCCTAAATAAAAAAGTTTCAGTCCCCACGCACACCTTACACCCAATCATTCACAAACAACACCTCCTCCTTAATTCTTTTTATCTCCATAAATCTAACTAAACTCTCATCATCTCTCTCATTCCTATGCAATTTTTTTTCGTTTTCCCAAACAGTTAGTTTGCTAAATTCATTTCCTTAGGTTTAGGAAAGTTTAGGCGCCTTTCCCAGATTCCTCACATGTGTGAAAAAGTAAACAGATTCCCTTCCATTCAAATTAACCCTAATCCGATATTCATAACCCCTTTTCCTTCCCTATATCTTCTCACATCCCCCTCTCTCTGTTTCATGAACAAAATAACAATAAACCATGAATTCCAACTGGCTCTTCCAAGAGGGGAGTGTTACTAAATGGACGCGTGAGGAGAATAAAAGTTTCGAAAATGCCCTTGCCTTGTTCGATAAAGACACCCCTGACCGTTGGTTCAATGTGGCCTCTATGATCCCTGGGAAAACAGTGAGCGATGTGATTAAACAGTATAGAGATTTGGTGGATGATATTAGTGACATTGAAGCTGGCTTGATCCCTGTTCCGGGCTATTCTAGTAATTTCACATTCGAGTGGATGAGCAACCATGGCTTGAGACAAATTTACAGCCCTGCTGGAGGAAAGAGAAGCTCCTCCAATCGCTGTAATGAGCATGAAAGGAAGAAGGGAATCCCTTGGACTGAGGAAGAACACAGGTTAGTTAGTTAAGTCTTTTTTTTTCTTGATCATCTTTAAAAAAAATAAAAAAAAATCCTGTTTTTGTAACATTCTTGTTCTTGATGATTGATTTTCAGGCAATTTTTGTTGGGACTAAACAAGTATGGAAAGGGAGATTGGAGGAACATTTCGCGAAACTTTGTGACATCGAGGACTCCGACTCAAGTTGCTAGCCATGCTCAGAAGTACTTCATCAGGCAGCTTTCTGGAGGGAAAGACAAGAGAAGATCTAGTATACACGATATTACAACGGTGAATCTTGAAGAAACTAAGTCGCCATCATCGGACAAAGAAGCTGAGAAATTTGTGCAGCATCAGGATGATTCAGGAGGAATATTAATGGGGTTTAGTCATTTTCAAGGGGGTTCTAGTTCTAGTTCATATGGAGTTAATCTGCATGAGAATCATCATTTCCAGACCTTTGATCCTGATGGATTCCGACTAGGACATCAGGGTACCGTCTTTCAAATGCATCATTGAGTTTATGAGTATTGCAATTGCATTTGAGGGGATCCTTGATCTGACATTTTGCGGATGGATGAAGCTCGATCGTGTGTTCAAGTTGACAACTCATGTAATAAAACAAGGAACAAGAAAGCCATAGCAAGGTTGAACTAATTATGTGCTTAGATATGTTATTACTCCATTTGTTCATCACAAATTGCTAGTGATTCAAGTGCCATTTGTCTTGAACCAGTACTGTACTTCTTCTAAATCATCAATATAATGTCGTTTATATAGTATCCTTCATTTGTTATAATGTTCGACTAGCTACTTGATATGATCCGCGATTCAATTATGGTGTTTTCGCAATTTGATGACTAAAATTGAATGAATAGATGCATCTTTCCTTTTCCCTAAACTTTGTTGCTGGATAGAATAAGATTTTTATTCTGAGACTGGTGACTTGATCTAAATTCTGATTTAGTCGTATCTTTTGATGTCTACTTATCATAGAAAAGCACCATTTTTTTACTAATTCTTGAACATAAAAAAAAATGTATTGGATTCTTATTAACAATCCCATATCTTGCAAAAAGTAGTTGTCTTGAAAGTTTTCAAGGATGTAGTAAAAAACCCACAAAAATGGTCATTCTTGAAGATCTCTTCAACTGTTTCTAAAGATTCTTCTTTTTCTTAGTGGATTGAAACTATTGTAATACCAGATTCTCACAAAAAGTCCATTTAATTTTGCTAGATTATATCCAAAACTTCTCTTGATCAAACTTTGCAGATTAGTCAATTTTTTTTTTTTTTGAAATTATTGCTTAATGTGATTCAACTTTCCTGTAATAATGGGTGTTGATGTTTCCTATATATGCTGCTACTATTACCATTATTGTTTTCTCCAAAATGAAAAAAAATCCAGCAGCATATATATATATATAATTTGTAGGAATTTGTTTGAAGGTCCCATTCACACAAAGAATTTAGAAGGCAAGCAAGAAGAGCATCACCATATATTGGCACAAGGTCTTTTGGTAAATGACAAACTAACCCCACACTTTCTTTTTTCAAAGGGAGCAACTTTTTGCAAGTTGCATCACTAAAAACCCCTTTTACTACTTTATTTAATTCCTCCTCCCCTGTTTTCAAGTATATTTAGACATTATACCTAATCTCAGAGCACAGAGAGTTTAATTAGTGTGTGTTGTTTATTCTTGTTTTGATTAGATTCTGATACATTTCTCCAATAATGATGTTTATATTGATGCAACACTATTGATTCTGAGTGAAATTCAGAGCTGACTAGATCCTTGTGGCATAAAGTAGATAATTCCCTTCTTTTTGTGACCCTACTCTCAAAGATGCACAAGAACAAGCACAAGAAAAAGAAAAGGGGGTGTTGAATGAAAGTGAGTGGGTTAATTTATGCTAGTACTGTATTATCATTTTTAATTCAAGATTCATCTCCTTCAGCAATTGCTAAACTCGGACTGTTGAAGTGCAGAGAAAAAAAAAGTAGGCGGGGTGAAAACTAGACAAGCAACAGTGGCAGAGAAAAAAAAGTAGGCAGGGTGAAAACTAGACAAGCAACAGTGGCAGAGAAAAAAAAGTAGGCGGGGTGAAAACTAGACAAGACGGTGGCAGAGAAAAAAAGGCAGGCGGGTGAAAACAAGCTAACGGTGGAAGTGCAGAGAAAAAAAAGGCAGGGGTGAAAACTAGACAGGCAAGGTGGAAGTGCAGAGAAAAAACGGCAGACACGGTGGAAACTGGACAGACAGAGTGAATTAATTATGATAATTGACATATTTACATTGTAAGGATGCAAGAAAGTTGTCTTACTGCAACTATTGCTTTGACATACTTTTATCTCATACTCTATCTATTACTCCCTTTGTTTTTTTTTTTTTTATAGATGATGTTTTAGACATATTCTCTTGTACATAATTAGATGATGTTTTAGAATTTTTACATTGTTTATTCAATTATGTCCTTACTTTAAATTTAGAAAATCTCATAATTTCTAATTTACTTTTATTATTTAAGAGAATTAATGTGCATTTATGAAAAATATGAATTAGAAATGTAATTAGAAACATTCTTTATTTTCGAAGGTATAATTGTCAATATATACTTTTTCTTAATTTCAATAAATTAGTGTAAAACATCATCGATAAAAGAAAACTGGAGGAGGGAGTATATTTTTCCCCATATTTTTTAGTCAAAACATTCGAAAAAAAGAAAGGAGAAAGGGAAGGAGGGATTATCATTTATGATGGGCACAAATTGAAGATATTTTAGTTGTACATGCACTATGCATTATGTGGTTTGAGCTGCATGCATGCATTAAGAGATATGCAGCAACTGACATGCATTGCATTGTATACCCAAAAAGAAAGGAAAAACTCTTAATGCAGGAAATGATATGCATTGCATTGTGCCATTGTATACCAAAAAAGAAAGGAAAAAAAGATAGGTATGTTAAGATGCTCTAAATTTATAAATTATATTATGGTCCAATCAAAATCAAAGAAAGAGGGTCGTAGACAGGATTTATGATATGTGCACAGCTGCACAAGTCCATGTATATTCATGATATGTGCGGCTGGCATTGTAAAGGCAGGTCTATATTCAATGTAAATATGTCAATTATTATAATTAATTCACTCTGCCTGTCCAGAGGCAGGTCTATATTCAATGTAAATATGTCAATTATCATAATTAATTCACTCTGCCTGACTTGCTTGTCTAGTTTTCACCTCGCCTGCCTTTTTTTTCTCTACACTTCCACAGTTGTTTGTCTAGTTTTCACCCGCCTACCTTTTTTGCACAAGTCCATGTATTACAACTGCCATGTGAAGATGCCATTGTGAAGACATGTCTATATTCAATGTAATTAATTCACCCTTCTTCTCCAGTTTTCACCTAGCTGTCCGATTTTCACCCTGTCTACGGTTTTACACTCCCACATTTTTCACTAATGATATATATATATATATATATATATATATTCTCATTTTTCATTAACCTCTGCATCATGAATCCCATACAATATACTACTAAAATAATGTCTCCTCCACTTCTTCTTATGTTTTTAATACCAACAAATTTTATTAAAGGCCAAGATTATTTGCACTCCCACAATTAATTAATTTACCTCTAAAATAAATTTGACTAAGAAAATTACACGTAAAAATACTATATTATAATACTATATTATCACTATATTAATTTAAACAAAATTTAATCCAATCAAACCCTAATTTATTCATCCCACCAACCATTGAGTATTTATACTAGTACTGTATTATCGACATGTACAACAATTGTAAGGATGCAAGAAAGTTGTCTTACTGCATCTATTGTTTTGATCTACTTCATTTCATACTTTATCTATTATTTCTTCCGTTTTTTTATAGATGATGTTTTAGAATTTTTACATTATTTATTCAATTATGTCCTCCCTCTAAATTTAGAAAATCTCCAAATTTCTAACTTACTTTTATTATTTAAGAGAATTAATGTGCATTATGAAAAATATGTATTAAAAAATGAATGTAATTAGAAACATTTTTTATTATTTAAGGTATACTTATCAATACATACTCCTTTTTAATTTCAACAAATTAGTCTAAAATATCATCTATAAAAAAACGGGAAGAGAGTATATTTTCTCTCTCTCAATTACATCATATTTAATATTTTATTATATTTTTTAATCAAAACATTAGAAAAAAAAGAAAAGAGAAAGATATAGTGTAACGGAGGGAGTATCATTCACAGAGGAGAGATATTTTAGTTGTACATGCATTATGTGGTTTGAGCTGCATGCATGCATTAAGACATATATATGGAGCAACTGTGAAATGCATTGTACTGTATACCAAAAAAGAAAAGGAGAAAAAAAGATAGGTATGTTTAAGATGCTCCGAATTTGTAAATTATATTATGGTCAATCAAAATCAAAGAAAGAAGGACAATACACATATTCATGATATGTGGAGCTTGTCAATTATCATAATTAAGATGTAAATGATATTATGGTCCAATTAAAATCAAAGAAAGAGGGGAGTAGACAAAATTCACAGGAGCATGTATAGTATTCAAAGGAAATATGCCAATTATCATAATTAATTAACCCTATATGTCCTAATTTTCTCTGCACTTTCACAGTTTCCACTTATGATATATATATATATATATATATATATTCCCATTTTTCATTAAGAATGACCAAGATTATATATAAAGATTAAACGTCAAATGACAACCTACCCTGATTTATACCCAAATACTAAATCCAGAAGCCCATATTTCGAATCTGGAAAGACTCTACATCATAGATCCCAGACAAAATTGTATCTAAAATTCTAAATAATGGACAGCCAGGCCCATTTAAAAATTTATACCAAACATTTAAAAATTTATACCAAACATTGTGGATGCTCAATGTTTACTAATTTAAAATTTTGAATAATGGAGGCTTTTGATATTACTATTAAAATAATGTCTCCTCCACTTCTTATGTTTTTAATACCAACAAATTAAAATACTTCACCTTTCACGTGTTGACAAAATAAGTACTGGACAAATTATTTTGTGGCTAGCGATGGACACTTTATCAAAATTCTGAGGATGGGTTCTTTTATTAAAGGCCAAGATTATTTGCACTCCCACAATTAATTATTTTACCCCTAAAATAAATTTGACTAAAACAATTACACATAAAAAAGGCTATATTATCTCTATATTAATTTAAACAAAAATTAATCCAATCAAACCTTAATTTATTCATCCCACCAACCACTGAGATGCTACCGCTGAGTCTACTGAGTCATACACTATGCATAAA
Source organism: Galeopsis tetrahit (assembly GCA_963675135.1). NCBI lineage: Eukaryota > Viridiplantae > Streptophyta > Magnoliopsida > Lamiales > Lamiaceae > Galeopsis > Galeopsis tetrahit. Next base: position 74,121,184 of record OY776129.1, read on the forward strand.
AAATATTCTTCAAAAAAATCAGATTGAAAAGCGAAGATCAAGATTTAGAAAAAAATATGCAGATTTTCTGGAATAAATTCAACAGATTCAATTCTTCAAAGGAAAAGGGAAGTCATATTTTCAAAACAAAAAATTGAAAAAACGCAAAATTTTGTAAAAATAAAATAAAAAACGAGCCAAATTTCAGAAATAAAAATTGACAATATTTTCGAATATTGACAAAAGAATTGAATTATTCTTTTCAAAGTTGGCAAAATCCGAAAAAACAAACTACGGAGTACTATTTTTTAAAATTGTACGTAATTATTACTTTTATATAGGGGTGAACACATTAAAAAAATAATAAATAAAGTTTTAATGTGTCATTTTATAACCCTTGGGCCATGTTTGATAGCTTAGATTAAAGCTAGTTTAACTATATATCATTTTTATTGGTTGTTTGATAACTTAGATTAAGGGTAGATTATGCTTTAAAATTTATAAAGTTTAGTTATCATCCTAATCTTAGATAATCCATCTATGCTATCAAACATGCCCTTGATGTATAAAAGACTAAGGCTCCATTTGGATATGGATTTTAAATCCACCATCCAAATCCACTCCACTTGTTTGGATTATGAATGGATTTCAAATACTTCAATTTTTGCTCACACACTTTTTAGTTAAAATTGAGAGAATTTTAAATCCACACTAAAATCATGTCATTTGAAATCCATCTATTTTTAAATCCTTTCATTTGAAATACCTCCTCAAATCAAATTCACCCATCCAAACACAACCTAAAAGTAAATATTTGTTGAATAACAATTGAAGAGGAAGACACTAAAAAAATGATAAATAAAGTTTTAACGTGTCATTTTATAATCCTTGACGTATAAAAGACTAAAAGTAAATATTTGTTGAATAACAATTGAAGAGAAAGACACTAAAATAATGGATATATGATATATTCATATGGGCATGAATTAAAACAGAATCTCATCCCAAAATTTTGATTTCATTATAACGTTATCCATAGTTATGTGGCTTGGCCACACACTTGTAGACACGCACAATTTTGATGGGAAAAAACACTGCCGCTTTTATCATGCACAACTTGTCCATAATCAAACAATTTTATCCACATTAAGTTAAATCATAATAAAAAAATACCCATTTACCTCATGTCATCTACTAGTTTTTTCGTGTGGTTTGTACGTGAATTGCCATTTATCAACTAAAATAAATAAATAAAACCTAAATTGACCCGTAATTAGTAGCAAACAAATATACCAATAATATTGATATTAAATAATTGTAAAGAGATAAATTTTACTGTAGACAAGTCAATTAAGTACGGTATTACTGTAGACAAGTCTCCCTTGACTGCTTCTATTGTTACTCATACATTAACTATTGATATGATCATATATGAATAAAAAGGTGAATAGTAATAATAACATATCATGGATGTGACAAGATATTCAATTTTTTTAATTTGTCAATATAAGTAGCCCATATTCAAAAGTAATTTAGCTGATAAGAATATCTAAATAAGCAAATTTATTTAGATATGTAAGACGTACTGTATCTAGATCGAGTGTAGACTTTTAATTAAAAATTATTCACACTTTGTTGATTTCGAATTTAAGACTAAAGAGGAGAATACTCCCAACTCTCATGACGTCACCAGACTAATAATCTAGCTTCTTTAATTTGTGGAGAAAAATTGAGCGGCAGAGGGGAACACATACCAACTTAATAATAGTTTGCTGGTTACCTAATGGAATTAATTAAATTTGGAATAGTCGACGACAATACATAGGAATTGAAAGAACAAAGCGAAGAGCCTTATCCAAACAATATTATTCTACTTTACAAACAACAAAGAAATGAAAGGCACTCGGTTGTAAACTTGTAATGAAAATGTTTATAAATTGTATGAGCTAGCTATCAAACTGCAGGACTTGTCGGGAATTTGGCTATGGATTTTCTGAATATTGGACAAATTGTTAGACCCCTTTGCCTGTTGTTGCAATCAATTACATAAATGTGTGTGACAGGCTTGCTACCTTTTTATATAAATATGAATAATATTATCCAACTTATATATAAAGGAATGACGTACCTTTAAAAAAAATAAAAAAATAGAGAATATATATCTAGATTAGCTTTAGCTTAGATTAAGTGCATATATAAGAATTGTCAAAAAAAAAAAAGTCCATATATAAGAAGTTGCCCGCGGTGAAGTGATTTATGCTTGTTATTTTATCAAAAGTAGCATTCATGTACATTACTTGTAACAATTTTTATTTTTTTAATAAAACTATTAATAGTAATAATATATGTAGAATGATTACTGAGTACTTTTTAAAAAATGCACATCAATTACACTGCATATTTGTCAACTGATGTATACAAGTTTTTTTTATTTTTTATTTTATGAACATTAACTATTTTGCAAAAAAGAAATTTGTATACACCTAAGTCACCAATTACATGGTGCAACTGTCAACCAATGTATGCTAACTAACAATGTTTTTATAATCGAACCGTCGATCAAATCAGAGTAGACACTGGTTCACGGTTTAATCGATTAAAATAATTTATATCTTTTTTTTAAAATATTTTTCTACGTTATATTAAAAAATATATGCCCTTATAAAATTCATAGTTCAACCTTTAAAAAAGTTTTTTAAGTGGTATCGGACCGAATATGAAAACAATGCTAATTAGTGCGTGATTAATAATTTTAATATAATTAATTACTTAGGTTTAAGAAAGAAATTTGTAACTAACTATTATTATGAGTTGGACAAAACTTTTAATATTCATCAAGGAAGGGGCATGACAAAGTGGGATAGCTCAAGTGGTTAGAGCACCACTACCTAGGCCTTAGGTCCTGGGTTCGAGTCATGGGGAGGGGAAAAATGGATGGGTATTTAACTTGTAACAAAAAAAAATCAAGGAAGGGGCATGTTGTTTAAATAAGGATGTCAATCAATAAATATACAATATTAAATTAAAACAATTAACCATCGTTCTCTATAATAAATTTGATTTAAATGTGTCTTAAAGGCCACCAAAAGGACCTACCTCTTCGATCAGGTAGATTCAACCGGACTAAAACTGAACACTACTTTAACAATCAAATTCAGCTCCGTCCTATAACCTATGTTGTTTGAGTCGATCCGTTTCACCCCGTGCTACACAGTGGAACGGGGGCGAATTTGGATATCAGTCTTATTACGTTTCCCTTTTTATATTGATTTATTATACATATAACACTTGAGATAGAGAGATTGTGTGTTGAAGGAAAGTAGAAAAATGTAGCAAAAAGATAAGATAGAAAACCATAATAAAATAAATAAATTGGTAAAAAAAATAAAAAATATATATATATATCAATTTTGGGGGTACAGTGTACCCCAAGTGCCCCTCTCCCTCCGCCACTGTAGACACAACTAATATGCCATGTAAAAAATATTGTACTCCAATTTTAATTGTAGTGTAAGGGGATGTTTCTTTTGGGCTTTGGGTGGTTTTAAAAACCAGATTTTTGAAATCCTGGTTTTTGAAATCCCGATGAATAGTAATATGGGTGTTTCTTTTGGGTTTTGGAATAGTGAAGGATTTAACTTTATGTCAAATCAAGTTGTAAGATTGAATGAGTTTGTATTATTATATTATTGTTTGGTGAGATTATAATGATTAGTTGATTAAATGTATTATATTATTGTATTATTATATTATTATAGTATTATTATATTATTGTTGAAAAAGAATATAATGATTGGAGTAATATTATATAGATATAACTTTATGTCAAATCAATATGTTTGATAAGGGTGGTTTTGAGTGGATTTTGAAAACCGGTTTTTAAATCCCGAAGTAAAACGGGTTTTGGATCTTGAAATCCAAAACCTGGTTTTTAAAACCAAAAAGAAACATCCCCTAAGAAAATATTTTACATTTATTAATAATAAGAAAAGAAATTAATCTCAACTCAATTCTTCTAGTCTAACATTAATTTAAAAAGTTAGAGTTTATATATATTATTAAATTGCTACATATATATTAAATTAATTAATTGAGATAAAATTGTTAATGAGTTGTTGTTTCGATTGTGAATTTGTTTATAGTAATTACAATAGTTGTAATTTTATTACTAACTATAATTCAATTAAAAAACGTTGAATGATACACTTAGTTTCTTTTTTAAAGACGTCCAACCAATATAAAACAGTATAAACGGTGAAAAAATGTGGATGATCCATATTTAATGATTGTTTGATTACTTTTATTGAAAATGATGTGTTTCTACAAATTTTCAATGATGATGCCACATATCGCATCCAAAAAAAGGACAACTTTACGAACTCAATTGTATTTATAATTTGATTTGCATGTTATGTTTTTTTTTTTTGTCTGCATGGAGTTGTATGACTTTACGTGTTTCGTACCCCCAAATCTAAAATCCTGGATCCGCCACTGTGTGTCTATATTAGTAATTATATTAGATAAGGGTTGGTCTCAAATAGACTCAGGGTTGTTCTCAAATAGACCCGAGTTCTTATACTCGAGGAGTTCTTATACCCGAGTTGACCTTTTGATTTATTTTATTTTAGTTAATTATTCTTTCTTTCTAGAACGTGTAAGTCACTGTAATTGAAAAGTGCAATAAAGTATTAATGAAAAGTGTTAGTCATTAATTATAACTAAAAAGTGCAACACAATATTTTATTAAAAAGTGTAAGCCACTATAATTGAAAAGTGCAACACAGTATTAATGAAAAGTGTAAGTTATTATAACTAAAAAAAAATGCAACACAATATTATTGAAAAATGCAACACAATATTATTAAAAAGTGCAGGTCAGTACAACTGAAAAGTGCAATAAAATATTAATGAAAAGTGTAAATTATTACTATAACTAAAAAATGCAACATAATATTATTAAAAAGTTTAAGTCATATCACAATTTTTAATAAAAAAATGTCTAAAAAGTGCAGCACAATATTAATAAAAAAGTGTAAATCAATGTAAATGAAAATATTATTTTAAAATATAAAATATTACAACTAAAAAGTGCAACATCATATAATTAAAATGTGTCATATAACATTATATATAATTGAAAATATCCCATTAGATAAAGATTTGCATACTAGTAATGAACAATTATCTCTTTAATTATACCAAGCAAAAGAAAGAAAGCCAAGATCAAGAGAGTTTGATTCAACGCACAAAGTGGGTGATGATTCTGATGAATGTAAAGAGAACATATATCAACTTTTATAAAATAATAGTATTAAAGAATTAAATATTTGAAATATGATGATTGTGAATGTCAATGGACGGACAGGTGGAATATACCCCATGCCCGAACATGATCATAATTAACCACCAATTTTGTAAAGTTGCATCGCTTTTTTTGCCTCAATTTTTTATTTTTTTTTAAACACTCAATATTTGATTATATGCAACCTTTACATTCTGTGAAAGGACGACACTTTAATTTATTACGGTGGAGGAACATTTAGCCCATATTTTCTCTTTAAAATAAAATAAAAATGGAAATCACTTTACGTGATAAAGCTTTGCTCATCTCGAAGATATTACTTATTAAAAAATGTTTGTTAGATTACAGGCCGGGGTAGCTAATACTCCCAACCAACGATTTTAAAAGTCGTAATTATACCTCTCTAAGGTGCATGAACGAAGACACTTGTTTGACTCATTGTCGTCATTCTACACATTTGTTTATAATTACCTTAAAATGATTAATCTTCTATATTAAGTTGGACAATCATTAACCAATATTCTTCCAATCCCATTTCGACACGTAAGCTATGCCACTAATCTATGCCTCGACTTTCCTATTTCCCACCATCAATGGTTGTTAAATTCTCTAAACTTATTCAACTCATATACCTTCACAAATACTACTAAAGTTTATTGATTTATGCCATGAAAAATATATATATATACTTCTATGTTTAAGATGAAATGAAATAGAAAAATTAATGTAGATTATATTCACAAAAGGTGCATGTGAATAATACTGAGGATTGGCATTCGATTTGATAAAGGTAAATTCGTGAAATTAGACACTTGATTAAGCTCAGATTTCTAATTTGCCAAGAAAACTTAATTTTGAATTTATTTTATTATATACACTTGAGTCCTGGTCTTATAGAACCCAAAATCTGATTATTTTATAAAATTTACTTTAATGTAATTCTTTTTTAACACATGGAGTAGTATTTATACCTACTATATTTTGGAGTTTCTCAAAAAATGGTTATATATCCACGTTTTCTGCATGTTATTCATATGTGCACATGCGAGTGTAGTGTGCAGTTTGTGTATTTAAAATTCATTTAGAAGCGCGCAACTCTAATTGCAAATAAAGTTGTACTTCATCCCTCCATCCATTTATAATTTTTTTTTAATTAAAAAATATGATAAAATAATATATATAATATAAATAATGTAATGGTAAGAGAGAAAATAATACTCGAATGAGTATGAGATAATATATAATAAAATACTAGATAAAATATAAGTGATGTGATTGAAAAAGAGAATATAATATGTAAAAAAAGGAATGCGAAACTTATTATTTGTGGGACATTCATAAAGAAAAGTGGAAAATTTATAATGAAACGAAAAAAAAAATTATAAATTTACAAGTCGAACTAGAGGTCAAAGTGTCTAATTGGTTAACCTATTGGACTATATAGATCACCATTTGATCCATCGATCTATTTTTTCAAAAATATACTATGAAGCCAAAATAATACCTTGTGTTTACTTCTTCTTTTTTTTTTAGAGGAATACCTTGTGTTTCCTTATTTGTTACTACTCCCTCAATTCTAAATAACTTATGTGTTATGCTGACGAGTCTATTTCTAATTAACTGAAGTTTTATACACTAACTTTTATTTTTTATTTTTTTCCTCTTTACCCTGTCCCAATTCCACAAATTTCTCATTGTTTTGAAATCATCTTAATTAACCAAGGAAATTGAGTTTGATATAGAATTATAAATTATTGATGAGGATATATTTATCACTGTACCGACGTTTTTAATTCCATCCTGAAATTCTTAAACATCAATTATTTAGAATATGAGTATTATTATTTAGTTTTTCATACTCAACACTATCATAATAGTCAGGATTCTTTGAACCCTTTTCAACCTATGTAATGTAATGACGAGTTTCACGCGCACAACCTGCACTGATAGGGTTATTAAGAGAGTCAATTCACAAATAACGAATGGTCATCTCAATAAAAAGAATTCTCAAAAGATAGAGAAGCTCTAGCAAATTCGTCCGTCATAAAATTACCGATTCTTTTACAAAATAAACAAAAAACTTGAAAATGATATCGAAAAATTCTTACAAGTGACGTAATCACCAAACATGGTGTTAGTGGATATATACAGATGAATTTATGACATCTCCTACTAGTTTAATATACACTTCAAAAACTATATTATACATATCAAACGTTTTAGTTCAAGATAACTTCTCCAACTTCTATCTCCACGAAGCCTTGAGCGATCACTGTCCTCCTCCCAAAATCCCCGTGTGATCGTCCCGGATCACCATCCCCACGCCAGTTTGCAAAATGTCGGGAAAAAAACGTTAGAAAAGTCAAATTAATACTTCTAATGAATTTTTTTGTAAATTTCTTCTAAACTTATGGAATTTATGACAGAAAGGGGCATCACATGATATATACTGTAATGATTTGTGTTTTGACTCCAAAATACTATGAATTTAAAACAAGTGCACATGAATAGGAATAGTATTGTGTCAAAAACAAATCACATGGAATATATATATTATTAATGACCCAATCACCATTTTATTGGTAATAATCGTCGTGAGTATATATCATGCCCTTATATACGCAATATGTACAGTACCACCTTGTCGCCTTATGCAGTTGTACCTACGATCAGAGGCAATGAAACGAAAACGTATGTGCCCACAATTGTACAAATTTAAATTGTACCTTGTCAATTTAATCAGAATTGTACACATTTAAATTGTACCTTGTCAATTTATTCAGAACAACTGTACCATTTAAATTTTGGGTAGTTATTCAATTGAATTTTGGAAATTATGCAAACATGCATTACTTGTAATTTGTAAAATTTTAAAATTAAAAGAGAATAATAATTAAAATTTTAAGTAATTACGTTTTTTTGTAAGGAATTGAGTAAATTTAAAAAATTGGTAGGATTGATAATAAAAACAAAATACGCGAAAAACATGAATGGTAATTTATGTAGCTTAAACGGTTGAGAATGATCTTTTTTATGTTGAGGTCTAGTGTTCAATTCTTACATCTAACAATTTTCACATATATTTTTTTTTAATTATAAAAGTGCAGGTTGAAAATAAGGAAAAGTGTAACATGCAATTTACAATTTTTTAGCATGTTATTTTGCAATATTTGCAATAATAATTTCAGTTATAATGACATACACTTGTTAGTGATGTTATGTTACATATATTTTGTTGCACTTTTCAGTTGTAGTGACTTACTATTTTCAACAATATTTTTAGTTATATTGACTTACATTTTTTAGTAATGTTATGCTACACCTTTTAGTCATATTTTGTTGCACTTTTCAATTGTAGTGACTTACAATTTTCAACAATATGTTCAATTATAGTGACTTACACTTTTTAGTAATGTTATGTTACACTTTTTACTCGTATTTTGTTACACTTTTCAGTTATAATAACTTACACTTTTCATTAAAATATTGTGATGCACTTTTCAAATATATTGACATGCACTTTTTAATAATATTGTGTTGCACTTTCTAGTTATACTAACTTGCATTTTCTAGTTATAATGACTTATACTTTTCATTAAAAGTTGTGTTGCACTTTTCAATTATAGTGACTTACATTTTTTAATAAAATACTGTGTTACACTTTTTAGTAATATTAACTTACACTTTTCAACACACACAATTTCAAAAAAAAATTATCAATAAAAAAAATTAAAAAAAAATAATAATAATAAAAAATTAATCAAGTCAAAATATTTATTCACAATACTCCTGAATATTTAGGGTTCACAATATTTTTAAATATTTAAGATTCAATTCCTTATCAAGAATTGATTCTATATAAGACCAACTTTTTTTGTAAATATTAGTAGAATAGAGTTTAATCAATAAAACGGAGAGGAATATAGTTGATTCGAGTGGACGCATCACAAGTTGGACAATTATTTAGTGAGGACAAATGTTAATTGTTGAAACTTTCACCTAAAACATATCCATTTATGTTCAATATATATACGTATCACTTTTAATTTAAACACTTTCCATAACCATTTTTGATATCATTTTTATATTGGGTAGTATTAATAGTTTTCAGTATACACCTTGTTTTGTGAAAAAAGGTCAAAAAAATGTTTGATCGAAATTACACCTATTGTGTATTGACTAGACAATTAATATAGATTTGATATGTCTATTTCAATTTTCGTGTTTCACTCGTGTGGCGCTATTGTAAAGATGAATTTGGTAATCCTAAGTTGTAATACAAGAAATAAAAAAATATGAGAGTGTGTGTGGCGCCCAAAAATTTGCTAACTACCATTACATCTATATATAACCCATTGGCTCCTCCAATTTGTATTCACTCTCAAAAATAAACAGAGTGAAGTAAAGAGACAAAAATTAAGAATGCCTTCTTCTTCATCAGTGATCGTTTTATCCAAATGCACCATCTATCCCGACCAAAAATCCTCCGTCAAATCTCTCAAACTCTCCGTATCCGATCTCCCTATGCTCTCGTGTCAGTACATCCAAAAGGGCGTCCTTCTGCCCTCGCCGCCGCTCTCCTCCCCGGACCTCCTCTCCCTCCTCAAACTCTCTCTCTCTAGAACGCTCTCTCACTTCCCCGCACTCGCCGGCCGACTCCACACCGACCACACCGGTTACGTTCACATCGTCTGTAATGATTCCGGCGTTGATTTCTTCCATGCCAAGGCGCCCCTCTCAATTTCCACTCTGCTTCCGCCGCTCGACTGCGATATTCCCCCCGTGTATCGCCGATTTTTTCAATTCGATAACACGCTCAGCTACGCCGGCCATAGTAAGCCGCTACTTGCCGTGCAGGTCACGCTCCTCAACGACGCCGTTTTCGTCGGGTGTACCATGAACCACGCTGTAGTCGATGGTACCTCCTTTTGGAATTTCTTCAATACTTACGCGGAAGTCGCGAGAGGCGCGATCAACATTTCTAAACCACCTGTTTTTAGCCGCGACTCTGTTTTTAATTCTCCCGCGGTGCTGAAATTCCCGGAAGGAGGACCGTCGGCGACTTTCTCCGGTGACGAGCCTCTCCGCGAGAAGATCTTTCGCTTCAGTAGAGAGGCGGTTTTGAGGTTGAAATTCAGAGCGAATAACCCGACCCGAGAGCCCGAATTTAGCGCCCCTGAGATTTTGGGGAAACAGAGCAACGGGAGTTGGGTTGTTAACGGAAAGATAAGGGAGGAAGTTATAATTTTAAAGAAAGATCCAAGGGCTGTGATCTCATCTTTCCAATCGCTGAGCGCTCAGCTGTGGAGGTCCGTGACACGTGCCAGGAATCTAAAGGCGAGCAAGACGACGACGTTTAGGATGGCGGTTAACTGTAGGCATCGGCTGGAGCCGCGCCTTGAGCCGCTCTACTTTGGAAACGCAATTCAGAGTATTCCAACTGTGGCGAGCGCGGGAGAGCTGTTGAGTAACGACTTGAGGTGGAGCGCTGATCAGCTACATCAGAATGTAATGGCGCACGATGACGCTACGGTGCGCCGTGGGGTGAAGGATTGGGAAAGCAATCCTAGGTTGTTCCCGCTTGGGAATTTCGACGGCGCGATGATCACGATGGGAAGTTCCCCTAGGTTCCCGATGTACGATAATGATTTCGGGTGGGGGCAACCGTTGGCGGTGAGAAGCGGTAGGGCTAACAAATTTGACGGTAAGATATCGGCGTTCCCGGGGCCAGAAGGAAATGGGAGCGTTGATCTTGAGGTGGTTCTTGCACCGGAAACTATGGCCGCTCTAGAGAATGATTTGGAATTTATGCAATATGTTTCTTCATCATGATTAATTTGTGTGTTGCACCCAAGAAGCTTCATAATTAATCTACCATGTTTAATTTGTCATATGATTGTGAAGCATTATTATAAACTCATGTTTCGCTCATTCTCTTGTTCATCGTATGAATTTCATTTGGGTCATACTTATCTTAATCTTTCACTGATACATCGATACTCAAGTTCTACTAATTTGAATGAATTTATTGTAAAATAAAATACGATAGAATATATGGGTTTATACCTATTTTTAATAAAAGAATTATGTTTACACCTGGTTCCACCAAAAACATTATTTGTACTCAGTTCGATTATGGTTTGCACCAATTTTGACTAATAAAAAGTCTGCCCTGCTCTCTAAATGGCTTCTAAATTAATTACTCCTACTACACATCTGCAAAACCGGAGCAGGTTTTTAATTCGATTTGTAAAATGTCGTAATTTTAATCGAAATCGATGGTTTTAATCGTATGAATATATTTATACACTACTGTATTATATTTACTTTAATATCGATCTTCGTATTAGTGCAGTGGACATTACTTAGTTTTCTGTGACAATGATGATGTTAACACTGAATGGTACTTAAAAAAAAGAAAGTAAATTTGATATAAAATTAGATTTAAAAAGGGATTAAAGTTTTTTTAGTCCTTTAAGTTGGAGTAATTTTGAATTTGATGCTGATGGAATACACATTTTGATTTTGGTTCCATAAATTGTCTAAATTTTGAATTCAGTCCAATTACCCGTCATTGCAGGTAAATAAACTGGTCAAATCCTTAGCTCGTGTGCAATTCAAATCAACCATGAATTTGCTCATGTGCAGAAAAATGCACGAGCCAAGGATTTGACCTATTCATTTACATGTAATGGTACGTAATTGGTCTAAATTCAAATTTTGGGCTAACTTATGAGATCAAAATCAAAATGTGCATTCCATCCTGAGCTTGAAGAAGAAGCTACATCAATAATAGAAATTTTAGAATTAGTATATAAGAAAGATAATATATTTTGATTTGGTAGATTTTGTGGAAACAGATTTTCTTCATTAAACTGGGATAGTATCTTTTCAGTAATTTAAGCAAGTTAAAAGGTAAAGTCTAGTATGCACTCAAGTGCATGTTGTGCACCTTAGTCCATGTTGCACTTTTCAGTTTTACTAATTTACATTTTTTGGTAAATAGTGTTGCACTTTTCAATTATTACTAAAAATATTATTATACAGTTTAATAATTGAAAAGTGCAACACTATTTATCAAAAAGTGTAAGTCAGTAAAACTGAAAAGTGCAACATGGACTAGGGTGCACAACATACACTCGAGTCCATAGCAGACCAACCCAGGTCAAAAATATCGGTATCGGTGGAAATATCGAGACCTTAAATTTGTAGAAATATCGATCAATATCGATATCGGTAAATTTAAAAAATTGTGGAAATTTAATAAATAACTTTTAATACATAAATTCAACAAAAAAATTTAAATACATTTACATCTATGATAAATTTATATAAAATATAGCATACAATGTTATTTCATATGATATTTTTTGAAATTTATCGACATTTCTCGATATTTTCCGATATTTTACCGATATTAGTCTTAATATTGTTATTGTATATCGATATTTTCGATTTTTTTACAAATATCGTGGATATATCGTTTCTTACCAATATCGATATCGGTGACCGCGAAAAATAGATATATCGAGGATATATCGGAGAAATTTCCGGATATTTTTGTCCATGAATTTAAGTGATACTCTTTCATACAATTAATATTCTCTTCGTCCCGTGATTACTTGCATACTTTTCTTATTGGAATGCCCCACAATTACTTGCACACTCTTAATAAGAAAATACTCCACAAAATTAATAACCTCCCAACATTATTTTATTTTCAAATTTGTCACTCCTTTTTTTCATACATTTCACTTTACACATCATCAAATCCACTTTACACATCATCAAATTGCCTAAAATACCCCTTTTTTATGTTACATCATCAAACACTAAATTTACTTTTTTTAAACAACGTGTCGGTTAAACTATGCAAATTATTTCGAGACGGAGGGAGTACATTTTACAACCTATTTTGACGTGATAAAAAAATTGGTGATTTAAATGGTTTCTATACCATATTACCATCCACCCGTAACTTGAAGCTTCTTCATAGCTTCCTGACATTAGTGCAGTGGAATAAATTTTATTTCCATAATAGTGTTTCAATTTTATTGTTATCAACGTGTGTAAAACAATACTACTACGTTTCCATAATAGTACTGTTGTAAGAATGATATAAAATCGTGAATAGATAAGTCGTTAGTCCTGTTAATAAAAATGTTTAATTACTAGAATGAAACAAAGTGGGGGAAAGCAACAAAAAAAAACATAAAGGAGAAGAAGATAAGGTGGCAGTTGGGTGTCTAAAATAGAAGACAAGTAAGTGAATCCAGTGAATCCGAGTCGTTTGTTTTTTTCAAAACAGTATTTCAGTTTGCAAAGATTAAGACTGATACGGGGTAAGTACTTTGTACACTGTGTGCTTCCAATAATTAATTTTGCACGTGATGTTGATGCCGAATGGCCACATGATTGGTTCGTAAAAAAAAAAAAAAAGACTAAGAAAGATGAATTTAGGTATTCTTGTTTTTGTTGGTCTCATTATTTTTAGATGTGATGGAGATAAATAATCTGCTATGGAATCTTCGTTTTCTTACTTGGTTCAATCTAAACCCGATCTACAAAAACTAAATCAAGAAGTCGGTGTGTTTGGTTTGGGATTGACCAATTTGAATTTGGATTGGCCCAATCTCAATCCAATCTCTCTCAATCCATCTCAATTCAAATACAAATTCAAATACCAATTCATCCCTATAATATACCTATACATCTATTTTTATACAATCAAATCACTCTTTTCAACCACTCATTCTCTCTCCTACTTTCTTCTCTCTCATACTTTGATGTGACATAAAAATACATTTACCCCTACTTCTCAATCCTTAACCAAACACAACTTACACACACAATTACTATTCATGGATTACCCAAATCTCAATCCAATCCACCTCAATCCAAATCCAATCCAAATCAACCTCAAACCAAACACCACCGAAGGGTGTTAGACGCGGGAACTTCAACGATCAAATTAAAGAGGAATTCTTTATCATATTATTTGAAGGCCTTTTTTTTATTATTATGGAGTGATGCTAATGGTCAAGAATCTAGACATCTCAAAAATGACAAAATTAAATCGTAATATGGTTATTTAAAATGTTTAAAATAGAAATAAAAATTCATTTAAATTAAATTGACACAACATTTTAGATGTTCAAGAATAACCATATTAACGGTTTATTATGTAAAGAGTTCTTACCCTACCTAGTGAAAATGACTACCCTACCTAGTGAAAATGACTAAGTGAGACATTTATACTGTATGGACATGTTTGATAGCAAAGATGGATTATTTAAGATTAGAATGATAACTAAACTTTATAAATTTTAAAGCAAACTACTCTTAATCTAAGTTATCAAACAACCAATAAAAATGATATATAGTTAATTTATATTTAATCTAAGCTATCAAACATGTAATATATGTTTAAGATGGTATAAGAGTTTCTTTCAAAAAAAAAAAAAGTACAAGGGGTCATTATAAATGTAATTCGGGCATTTTAAGGTTATGTTTGGATGAATGGATTTAGGTATAAATTTTAAATTCATAATCTAAATTCACTCTACTTGTTTGAATTTTAAAATTGTAAAGATTTAATCATGTCACTTGAAATTAATCTATTTTTAAATCCTTTCATTTTAAATACCTACTCAAATTAAATCACCCATCCAAACACAATCTAAATGTTGGGCCTCCAATAATTAATATATATATATATATATATATATATATTTTTTGGGTCTTGAGCTACTTATAATTATTTATTTACTAGATGACTTCTCGCATATTACGCGGTATATTGATAAAAGTTACGGAGTAATATTCAAAACAGTATAACTCATATTTTAAAATATACACTTATAAAATTTCATAGGTAAATTTACTTCATAATTTACAATTTTATTATATAATTTTTTATTTTGAATAATTTTTTATGTATAATTAGTATGATAAAATTTATTTTGTCAATTAATTTATACTCCCTCCGTCCCAGGATTACTTGCACGGTTTGACCGACACGTTGTTTAAGAAAAGTGAATTTAGTGGTTGGTGATGTAAGATAAATGAGGGGTATTTTAGGTAATTTGGTGAGGTGTAAAGTGAATATGATGAGGTGTAAAGTAAAATGTATTTAAAAATGTGGTGGCAATTTTGAAAATAAAATGATGTTGGGAGGGTATTAATTTTGTGGGGTATTTCCATATTAAGAGTGTGCAAGTAATTTTGGGACGTCCAAATAAGGAAAGTGTGCAAGTAATCACGGGACGGAGGGAGTAATATATATTCAATTATTGATAAAATTATATACAAATGAATTTATCTTATTAATTAATTAAATTGATATATTCTATAAAATGTATAGATATATTTTTAGACAAAAGAACATAAAAGAGAACTTAATCAAAATAAGATATTAATTGATTTTAATTTTAATTTAGGTAAGACTTTCCATTTTAATATCAATGACATATGTATTAACTAATGGTTTAATTACACATTAAATTTTAAAAAAATTAATTTAATCTCCATGCGACACATCATCACATTTAACCATATGATGACACGTGGCAATATTAAACTCCATATTAGTATATAGGGGTGATGACTTCTCGCATATTACGCGGTATATTGATAAAAGTTACGGAGTAATATTCAAAATAGTATAACTCATATTTTAAAATATACACTTATAAAATTTCATAGGTAAATTTACTTCATAATTTAAAATTTTATTATATAATTTTTTATTTTGAATAATTTTTTATGTATAATTAGTATGATAAAATTTATTTTATCAATTAATTTATACTCCCTCCGTCCCAGGATTACTTGCACGGTTTGACCGGCACGTTATTTAAGAAAAGTGAATTTAGTGGTTGGTGATGTAAGATAAATGAGGGGTATTTTAGGTAATTTGGTGAGGTGTAAAGTGAATATGATGAGGTGTAAAGTAAAATGTATTTAAAAAGGTGGTGGCAATTTTGAAAATAAAATGATGTTGGGAGGGTATTAATTTTGTGGGATATTTCCATATTAAGAGTGTGCAAGTAATTTTGGGACGTCCAAATAAGAAAAGTGTGCAAGTAATCACGGGACGGAGGGAGTAATATATATTCAATTACTGATAAAATTATATACAAATGAATTTATCTTATTAATTAATTAAATTGATATATTCTATAAAATGTATAGATATATTTTTAGACAAAAGAACATAAAAGAGAACTTAAATATTAATTGATTTTAATTTTAATTTAGGTAAGACTTTTCATTTTAATATCAATGACATATGTATTAACTAATGGTTTAATTACACATTAAATTTAAAAAAAAATTAATTTAATCTTCATGCGACACATCATCACATTTAAGCATTTAAACATATGATGACACGTGGCAATATTAAACTCCATATTAGTATATAGGGGTGATTAGAAGTTTGAATTGAGTTGTTAACTAAGCTATGTAATTGGGCCGCGCTCTACTCTGGAGTATGACAACGTTTAATCACTCCTACTTTGTTGTGGGTTGAGTTGGTCTTAATGAATATATTTTGGGCCAGGCTATATACCCCTCCAGCTTGTTAAGTCTACTCCCCCCACTCCTTTATTAATTTAATAAATATATAAAATATTCAAACTATCTTTTTAATAAATTTGGTCTACAAAATACACTCCCCTATTTTAAATCCTAATCCTAATTACATTTTAGCAGTCGTCGCCTTCGGCACCCCATCTCCGGCAGCCACCTCCGACGTCACCCACCACTCAAATTCCACTCAAACATAACCAAAAAAATATTTTATCAACAAACCAACATAAATTCTTTGCATTCAAAAATATTTTGCCCACAAATCAACAAAAATTCCACCCAAAATATTTTGCACCCAAATTCCAAAAAACAATCCGACCAACAGAAATAAAAAAAAAAAACATTTTGACAAATCAGTGTCGATAGTATAAATTACTGTCGACAATAATACATACTATCGACACATGATTATCATTATTTAACATTTTGTAGACCCCAAAAGTACAAATGGGCCTAACAATTTTTTTTTTTTATAAATCAAATTCTTTGGCAATATTATTAAATTAGTTTGAATATCTTATGTGATTCACAATGAATCGTAGATTTATTTAATATACACACAATTAAATTTTTTTTTTTTTTACATATTGAGTAATAAAAGTTTTAAACATAATTAAACATCTATTTTAAATCTAATTAACCACATATCATTAATTAGTTAATCTACCATCTGGACATAAATTAGATTTGTGTATTCTTATATACAGTATTTTTTTTCTATATTAAAATGCAAGACGATAAAATTGATTGAGTTAAAAATGTATAAATAGGTTTATTAGTGTTATAGTGTTAATTTTTCAAAATGAAATTCCCAAATTCCAAACCCCATTCATTCTGAAATCCGTAGATCGATCACCACCTGTGACTAGTTGGATTTTCAAATTATTCAATTCATTTATCACAACAAAGAAAGTCTCATACATAAAATGTGATATTTTTGTAAATTTTTAGGAGTATAATGAAAGTAGTAGTAGGGAGTATTCAAGCTAATTACACAATCCCCTACTGAAAAGTGAAAACATATACACACAACAAATAATTCAATTACAATTACAGTGAATGAATACAACATACCATTATCAAAGCTACTATGGCCATAAACACTAGAAATAACAATGAAACCTTTCCTTTTCTAGAAGTGGAGCTTACCCACAATCAATATCAGCATTACACTTCAGACGAGGCCGGTAAGAAACAGCCGAATAACCACCTAAACGGTTGCAAGAATTCCAGCCTCTTGTTTCTCCAGAACCAAATAGCATCACTATACTGCTCGTTTCGTATTACACGTGTGGCTGCCCTCCAATCGTACTTCTCCATTTCTATGCGTGCTGCTTTGCCTATACTTTCTCTGAGCTCACAATCATGCAGAAGGGGGCTGAGTTTACTCAAGCAATCATCGAGATCTCCAGGATTGAATAGATAGCCGGTTTTCCCTTGCTGATCGTCTGGAATGATGTCTGGGATACCACCTGCACGAGCAGCGACCACAGGAAGTCCAGACGACATAGCCTCCAGGACAACAAGTCCAAGAGTCTCGGATTCTGAAGGCATTATGAAAACATCTCCACTTGCATATGCTTCAGAAAGCTCTTCTCCTTGAAGCATACCTGTAAATACAGCAGGCAACCCACAGAACAACTGCTCCAATTCCTCCCTACCAAAACAAACAATGAGCTTGAGTTATAATTATTTTTATGCAAGTAATCGAGTTGAGCTTGAGTTTCCCACGAGTCAAACTCAAGTCCAAAAGAATTGAGCTCGATCAAGTTTGAGTAGTGTTCTGAGCTTTGAGTTCAAGCTTGACTCAACTCGGATCATTTACACCTTTAGATGCAACCTAAAAGATCCGATTGCAGAAGGCCATAGATAGGTACTATTTACTACTATTACTACTGATAACAAGAACTAAATAACTATTTTGATGCTAAGATTTTACAAAATTGAATGCAAATACAATGCAATTCAACCTTACCTGTATGGTCCATCCCCAATGAAAGCTATTCGAGCCTCTGGAAGCTTATCCATGACACTGTTTCAGCCATGCCATTTCAAGTGGTCAATCGCCAAGTAACGTCACACTCAATACAATGTCTTAAAAGAATTGAAATGATAGAGCAATACCTTTTGAGAAATTCCAAACTCTTCTCAACTCCAATCCTTCCTACATGAACTATCAACGGTCTATCGGGTTCCCCGTTGCTAATATAAGAAGAAATTTCTGAGCAAAAATTGGAGTCTCGTTAAAATGTAGTTGAAGCAATTACTAGTCTTACCTTAATCTTAATCTCATTTCATGAGAACGAAAGCGTGGATGAAAGCTATCAGAATCGACACCCTTGTTCCAGAGGCGTATCCTGTTAGCTGCAAGGAAAGAGGTTAATTAAGGACTCATCACACATCACTGCTATGTATTAAGACAAAAAGTAGACATAATTAAGGATTTAAGATCCCACCTTCAGTTACATTAGCTGCTTCTAAATCCTTAGCGATTGCAGCAGAAGGAACCAGAGTAAGGTCGGCAGCTCCGTGCAGAAATTCTGGTGAAAGGTTATTCGATTAGTTTAAGTACTCACAAAATCTGTGTAACAGGAAAGAAACCTTGCTTACTTATAACTCCCCACATTGGTTTCACAAGCCAACTATATGTATATCTAGGTATGTATCTGTAAAGTACAAATGCAATAATGATTAAACCAGTACCATTTGATGAATGAATATAGATTGAGAAAAAGAATATCAAGAGAGGAAGAACATACACAGGAACGTGGGTGTGATACGACATTACTATAGGTACAGATATTAATTTTGCTATTGCAAGAGCGCCAAACACCTACAAAACAGCAGCAACAAAACCAAATATTTCCTTGTGCTGAGTGTGTATATATTACAGTGAAGTCTAAAAAGATGAATCAGATGGACGTCAAAGGTTACCATAACACCAGGGGACGATGCGTGTATAATATCCGGCTTGAATTGCGCGACTGCTGAGATTATTCTTGGGCTGAGCGCGAGTGAGAGTGGTACCTTTTGGTAGCACGGACAAGGGAAGCTGCAAAGCCAATATGTCATCACAATTCACAACAACATAGTATAGATTAGAGACGAGTTATTAAACAGCACTCACCTATGTGAGCCGATTATTTGAGCTCCATGAAACTCCTGTGGCACTCCTTCATGTGTTGTCACAACCATGACCTTATCAAATAATTGAAAATGCTAGTTCAGAGTTGGTCTTATGTAAAACACCAGTTTTACTACAACTGGTTCGCAACTATCACTTTATAGTTGTACAATTGTTTAAAAATACACACAAAATACAAAACAATTGCACGGTATACAAGACTTTGCGTAAGAAGAAGCATTTACAAGAAAGAATCATACCTCGTCCCCCATTTCGCGCAGATATTTAATAAAGTTCTGGAATCTGTTTTTGTATCCAGAGATATAACTGCATATATACAACATCATCACCAAAAAACGACATTTCAGGATGATAATAATGCATAAACACGCAAGACATCCAACAAGAGGAGCCCGGATTAAAATAATAGTATACAAAGTAATCATTCAACAAATGAAACAGATAAATGCTGGCAAATACTATTAACACGCTGTTAGTGACTTAAGAAATACGAATAGAAAGTCAAATCTAGACTAAAAATGGAACAGAAAATAATAAGGGATTCTAGCTCAAGTGAAAATGGATGTCATTATAACTATGGATCACATTAATAATCAAAATTAGCTAATGGTCTACAAATCATGCATTTTGAATCAAATTACTCCATCATTAAAGCTAAAATTGCATTCATCATATCATAATATCATACTACATGTAATACAATCTAACAAAATCCACAAAGATGATAATTTTTTATCATCAAGAAGTGATAAAGTAGGGAAAATGAAAAGACTCACGCAAATGGAGATGGCTCAACAAAGAGAGCAATGCGCCTAGGCTTAGAATTCATCTCAATCAAAGGGGGAGACTTTTCATCTTTCATGTACTCTATAATACTCATATTGCCTCCACAGGATCTAACTTTCTTTATTCCTTATACACTTCTTACACTTTAAAGATTCAATCTTTGCACAGATTAATTTGACATAAGGGAAGCCTTGTTCTGCAGAAAAGCAAGAAAAAATGGAGGTGAATTAATAAAGGTGGAGGAGAGAGAGAGAGGAGAATTTATAGAGAGAAGGGGCGCACATGATGATTTTGTTAATTAATTGATTAATAATTACTACAACTGTGAAGTTTAAGATTTAATTTAATTTAATTTAATTAATACAAGTGGTGTGAGAGAAGAGAAACAAAGGGCCCATGGGAGAGAACTTTCCAATTGGATATTCTTTTTCCAGGGGTGAAATGAGGAATAATTTGAGGATGAAGTAGCATATGCTTAATGCAAGTGCAATATTCATATTTTGCAATTTTCAGGGGGCCTTTTGTTATTACTCCATCAAAGATCATGAATGGATCATATGCACCATTTTTTATTCATGTCTCAATTTCTTTTTAATATATATTATAGCACATGATTTGCCAAGTTCTTCAATAAATTAAGACCAATGTCAAAAAAAATAAAAAAAAAATGGAGTAGATTAGAAATCAACTTTCCTAATAATATTTGGGTTCATTATCACATGAATTGCGTTGACTATTATTTTTGTCATTCAAGAAACCATCATAGTTTTGGACACAATTTGCGTGTACGTATACAAACAATTGAAGATATTATTTTTCCTAATAATTTGAAGATATTCTATAACAAGGGAATATCCTCTACTCTCTATCAAAGTTGCAACTCATAAAAAAACCAATGGCATATGGATAGTGTTAAATAATAAGTAACTGAATATGGTGAGGCACTTGTGGCTCAAGAAGACTCCTCAAATAATTCCGTGCTTCTTGTTCCAAAACACAATCACCCCCAGGTCGTGGTGGCAATTGTGATGGTAGAAAACGGGGATCAATGATGATTTTCTGAAGCCCCACACAATTCTCCCAAACGTTTCTCACGAGTTCCATTTCAGTACCCGACCTCCCACAATAACCTGAGAGTTTAAACACTTTAAGATGCTCGTGTGGAAAATCCATAATCGCATCTCCTCCTCGTCTGCTCCACCATAAAATTGTATCCATCATCTGCAGCATACCAAAAACAAACATGAATTAAGACAAACAACTATTAGTATTACTAAGACTAAGACAGACAAACTGCTAACCTTCACTTCAAATTCTTCTAGCTGGGGAGATGCCTTGAGAAAGCATGTTAATGCCATAATACTTTCATCATACATTGCTGAATATTCTATTTTCAACTTCTTTAATTTGGGCATTTCAGGTAACTCTAACACCTCAAGTTTCTGCACAATCCATCATATAGAATTAATCCAACATCCTACCAATCAATCAAACTTAAAACAAAACAAACTCTGATATATATATCTAACCATATAGCAGGATAAATCCACGGTAAGGATTTCCAACTGGGGAATGCAGCAATGGAGTACATCAGCTAACTTGTTGAACACATAAATATCATTATAGCCGCACACAAGATTAAACTCAACAAGCATCGGAACGTTCTCAAGCAAGAGTCGCGATAAAGTCTTTACTTTAAGACAAGTCAGATTTGGAGCTGAAATTTTAATAGCGAAACCACGAGGGTAGCAGTCGAAGATCTCAAGGTGTTTTAACGCGAGCGATGAGCCACAAACTTCAACATTAGTCATTTTAGACGACTCTTGTACAACTAATTGTTCAAGAAGCGGGCAGTTACGTAGAAAAAACTCAATATCTTCACCACTCACATTAACACCTCTAAAACACAAAGCTTTGAGAGGCTTAAAAAGTGAAGGTACCAATAACTCTGCAGGAAAGTTATACTTATTACTATTTGAATTTGATTTATCATCATCACCACCACCATATTCTAGTTCTAGAAGGCTCAACTCCAACCTCTGAACTCGTCTTGCGAAAGCAAATTGAAGCCACGTAGTGATTGCTTCAGAGGATGAATTGTCTAAATCAAAACGGATACGGAACTCATCCAATGTGGGAGCTTTGTGTGATCGGAGAACCGAGTTCACCCAATTTATATAGTTGCACCTATCCTCATTGAGTGAATTGGGGTGTTTTACAAACTTGTAGGATGCATCATCAAAGTGGAGACGCAGTGAATGTCTCCACAAGTTGGTCCATCGAGTGGAAAGAAGACTAGTACGTGCAGCTTCCCTCAAAGGTAGCAAAGACAAGATATCAATCAGAGTATCATCAGGCATTTCACTTAACACATCATCACCGCACTGTAATAATCAAAATGAATAAACATTAACTAAAATTATGCACGTTTTTTCTTATAAATTCTCCCCTTCACTCTGCAGCTTTAATTTGATAACTAGGGTGTATGTATGCCTTAAAAACAACATGTACATTAGTTTCTCAAGAAAAGTAAAAAACAGAACCTTTTTTCCGACAATCACCTTTTCGGGCTGAAACTCGGGACTAGAATTCACACTCTTCGCATCCATCACCTTGAATCTTTTGACCTGTACTCAAAGTTCTAAAAGGAAAAAAAAGGAAAGAAACTTCAGAATTTTTTATTTGAAAAAGAAGGATAAAATCAAAGAAAAGGGACAAAATTCTAAAATAAACCGTCTAAAATAAAAAAATATATATATATGGGGCTAGTTTTAGATCCATAAGACAGCCCTTATATATATAAAAAGTGATAATATTTGAGCAAAAAGTGATAATGACTTTTGTTTGTTAAAAATATTATCACTTTTTACACAAACATTATCACTTTTTTAACAAAGATTTTCTGAAAAAAAATCCAAAATTTTGAAATATGAGTTAAAAGGATCCGTCTCACAGAAAAATATCCATGAGACGTTCTCACACAAGTTTTTACCAAATATATGTAATTAAAAATACTTCAAATGTTTTAAAATAAGTGTGCTTTAAAAAATTGTATAAAATTAAGAAAATTGCAATTTTACAATTTTTTCTTTAAAACAATTGTATATGAGGAAAATGAATCAAATGAGGAAAATTAATTAAAAGGACATTAATATGAAATAAAATTGAATTTTTAAAACTACACTTATTTTTAATTTGTTCTCTACTTCTCTGTATATGACATTTTATATCTTAAAATTTTTATATATATATTAAAGTGATTAGTTACGGACAAAGTGAGATAGCCCTTCGTGAAAAATCACTCAAAGCTGTCTCTATCAAATATGATATAAAGGTAATATTACAATAACAATTTAATTATTCAACAATAATATAATTTCATTAAATTTTACCCCATAAAGTTAAATTAATTTCAAAATTCGATTTAAAAAACACTCAAAACTCAAATTACACGTAAAAAAAAAAAAAAAAAAACTAGGAAGACTTTGGTAAGATAAATTAACTTAACGGAGTAGTTTAAAAAGCTAACTAGGATTTTATCAAATGATTTATGAAGGGAAAATAAAAACCTATTAAGGAAAAAGGGACCGAGATTGACAGTAGCTCTAGCTCAAAGCTTAAAAGGAACTCAATTTTACACGCGAAAACAAATTAATACTACATGGAAAAAAATTATTTGAAAGAGGAAGTAAAATTAAGGTGTGGAGATCTTACCGATCGAGGTATTCAAGTTAAAGTGACTTACACTTTTTAGTAATGTTATGTTACACTTTTCTGTTAAATAGGATCCAGATTTTTAATGTAAAAGCTTGTTCTCTTCAACTATATCTCCGCCTATTTTTAAGCAACATATTGATTTACTCATTATTATTTCATTTCCCGTATTATTTAAGGGTAGGTCTCTTGTAGACTCAATTCCTTACGAAGAATTGAGTAAATTTTAAAAAACTGGTAGGATTGATAATAAAAATAAAATACGCAAAAACATGTATGATAATTTACGTAGCTTAAACAGTTGAGAATATTTACGTAGCTTAAACAGTTGAGAATAGTCTTTTTTTATGTTGAGGTCTGCAATTTACAATTTTTTAGTACGTTATTTTGCAATATTTGCAATAATAATTTCAGTTATAATGACATACACTTGTTAGTGATGTTATGTTACACATATTTTGTTGCACTTTTCAGTTGTAGTGACTTACTATTTTCAACAATATTTTTTAGTTATATTGACTTACACTTTTTAGTAATGTTATACTACACCTTTAGTCATATTTTGTTGCACTTTTCAGTTGTAGTGACTTACAATTTTCAACAATATGTTCAGTTATAGTGACTTACACTTTTTACACTTTTTAGTAATGTTATGCTACACCTTTAGTCATATTTTGTTGCACTTTTCAGTTGTAGTGACTTACAATTTTCAACAATATCTTCAGTTATAGTGACTTACACTTTTTAGTAATGTTATGTTACACTTTTTACTCGTATTTTGTTACACTTTTCAGTTATAATAACTTACACTTTTCATTAAAATATTGTGTTGCACTTTTCAAGTATATTGATCATGCACTTTTTAATAATATTGTGTTGCACTTTCTAGTTATACTAACTTGCATTTTCTAGTTATAATGACTTATACTTTTCATTAAAAGTTGTGTTGCACTTTTCAATTATAGTGACTTACACTTTTTAATAAAAAAATGTGTTACACTTTTTAGTAATATTGTATTACACTTTTTAGTAATATTAACTTACACTTTTCAACACACACAATTTCGAAAAAAATTTATCAATAAAAAAAAATTACAAAAAAAATAATAATAAAAAAAAAAAATTAATCAAGTCAAAATTTTTATTCACAATAATTTTGAATATTTAGGGTTCACAAATTCTATATAAGACCAATCCATTATTTAATGATCTTTCTTTAATAGATAACAATTGGATTGGGATAAAAGTAATAACATTTTGTATAAATATATGAATATTATGAGGGTTGAATTTATAAATTTTTTTTTTTTTTTAGAAATGCAAACAATTGTGTGACGAACTAATAATTAAATAGTGCAAACAATTATGAGAATGAGAGAGTATACTTTATATAGACGTAGTAACACTTGTGATCATTCAAAACAACTAATAGTATTGAATGAAATTATTAATACTCTTTACATTTTTTACTTAATTATTCATTTTGTCGTTTTTATTGTTTCTTACTTATTTACTCATACTTAAAAATAATATTTAAACTATTCATATAAAACATCACAATATTATATTAAATGTCATTATTTTATTAACGCTAAAAAATTGATTTTATTATTTATAAAATTAAAAAGTTTTTAATATTACTTACAATACTAATAAAAGGATTTATACAATAAAATTCGTGCTAAAAAATTAAATAGGGACGGAGAGAGTATTATTTAACTAATAAGAGATTACTTTTTAGTAAAGACAAATTTTTGTATGCCATGTATATATGAAATTGAATTTTAAGTGTTTAAATATATTTTTAATTGTTTAATTAAATTTTTTAAGTTAAGATTGTGGCTCAAATACATCAACTACACCACACCATGCAATTGAGTGCACACAAGTGTGATTCTTTAGCTAAAATATCACTTTTGTTCACTGAACTTTACACTTTTCAGATTTGATCACCCACATTTAATCACTATCAAATCCGTCATTGACTAACGGAGAAAAGGTTTGCTAATACTTTTTTGACATCATTTATCCTATTTTAATTCCTAAACCCTAATCCTAACGTCCTAAGAAATACAATATTCACAAATATTGGTGTGTGACTAAGAAATACAAAATTGACAGGAGTTGGTCTGCTATGGACTCGAGTGTATGTTATGCACCCTAGTCCATGTTGCACTTTTTGGTAAATGGTGTTGCACTTTTCAATTATTAAACTGTATAATAATATTTTTAGTTATAGGGATTTACACTTTTTACTTTTTAGTAATACTAGTATTTCACCCGTGCGATGCACGGTTATACAATACATTTTAATTAAATTAAATAAAATCAGAAAAATTAAATAAATAAATGATTTGTTTTAAAATTAAATGAAAAAATGAAAAAAAATACAACTAAATATTAAATTCCTTCTCTTCCAAATATCCAAGACACACAATTCCATACGTATACTTCCACACTTCTCATCGGTAATATTTGTTCAAAATTTAGTAGGCTCTTAGACTCTTAGTAAGCCTAATGACCATGTTTTTACCAACTTTTTTTTTCTATAATGATTTCTTTTGGACTATTTTGATACAAAATTTTGAAATTTGAAATGTCACACTGATGCCTGATGGAAAGCAACCGAGGAAAGTTGACGGCAACACATCAAACAATGTAAAGAAAACAATTTTTGTTACTTTTTTTTAGCAAGGACAAAGCATCAAGGTAAGAAGGTAAAAAAGAGTTAAAAATTACTAAAGTGAAAAACTCATGGTCATACTCATTCACATTAATAAACTCCACATTATGTAAATGAAAAATTATTGATAACCACTAAAATTATGATAAAAGACAAAGTTGTATTTGAAGAATCGCGGAAAAACTAAAAAATCATGCCCTTAATTTTGTTTTCAGTTAAATGAATTTAAATCTAGACCGCAGGATTTACAAACTATTTAATAAAAAAAAAAAAAATTGCATCTAAAACGTGACTATCGATTAAATCCGAAATTCTTAACGTAAATTCAAATAACCCAAACTTGCAAAATGATGATGATACCAAATATGCACCAAATCTGGAAATGAAACAATTTATCATATATACAATGAACAAACACAAATTTAAGGGACATCTTTTAGAAGAAACCCTCAATTACTTGAATGATAAAAAATAAGTATCCATTGCAATTCCCCGGGAAAGTAATCACGGGCGTGTACAAATTTTTATTTTTTTTTGGTCGGTAAAAGAAATCTGTTTATTTATGTGCAAAATGTGCTTACAGTTGCTATTCAGTATAGCCAAACTCTTGCAAATTTAGAAAGAAGAAAAAGATATATAAATAAGATAGCTCCCAGAACTAAGCAAGTAGATGCATTCTGCCCAAGTCCAATCTACTCTCCATATCAATAGCTAATCTTCGAGAGAGTTAACTGGTAGCAACAGCCACTCTCTAAAAGTCGTTCCTTGTTTGATAATGGCAGCAGCCGTGCACCAACTCCACATGCGCCCCTTGATTTCCTCCACAATTTTTACTTTATCTCATTCTCTGTTTTCAAAAATAACTTTGTTTCTCCATGTCCAGATAGTCCAAACCACACAAGACCAGAGCCCCACTGCAATTTTCGTACCTTTTTTATTTGGCAGCAAGCTGGAGCATGGAAATAGGTGATCCTTTGTACGGAAATGTAAAGCCGTCGGGCAGTCAAACCATTTATAGATGTCTGTCCACACCTGGTATGTCAGTCTGCAAACCAAAAGCAAATGGTTTGCTGTTTCCGGTAGCTCGCCACACAACGCAAAAGTTATTTCGTCATCCGTGTTGATGATTTTCCTCCGTCTCAGATTCGCCTTTGTGGGCAACCTGTCCCAGAGGAGTCTCCAAGCTGTAGCCATGACTTTGAACGGTGCAATACTCCTCCAGATTAGCTCAAATTCCTCCCCCCTTTGCACTCCTTCGGTCCTCGCACTTCAAGTCCTTTGTAGCACTTGATAGGCGGATT
Organism: Galeopsis tetrahit; assembly: GCA_963675135.1. Classification (NCBI taxonomy): domain Eukaryota; kingdom Viridiplantae; phylum Streptophyta; class Magnoliopsida; order Lamiales; family Lamiaceae; genus Galeopsis; species Galeopsis tetrahit. The sequence goes on from OY776129.1 coordinate 74,149,686, forward strand.
TTGAGCTATACGTTCCATTTGCAGATGCTTTCCATCCCCATTCGTCTCGTTTGTCCTCCATCAGTGTAAACCTGCACACCACAGCAAATAAATCATTTAAACTTTGTCTTTCTCTAGCCAAAAGTTCCCTCCTCCACACCCATTGCCACCTCCATACCCCACCTTCCCAGCACCCCATATCCTTAATTCTCCCCTGCTGCTGCAAACTAAGTCTAAAAAGCCTTGGAAACATAATCTTGAGAGTTGTTTCCCCCACCCGAGGTTTAAATGATTTTTGCAGATCACTAAAAAGCCTAAACCTAGAAACATAACCTGCACACCATTTGCAGATCAAGGCTTTTACGAAATCATATAAACATAATGCAGATTGGCAAAAGAAATGATCGGAAAAATATGAATGACTATTATTATTATAGTGCATACTATCCTATTATTATTATAGTGCATATATAGATATAGATGTCACACCTGCAAACCTCAACAGTCTATACAATTGATTAGAAAATGCCCAATAATTAAAAACTACCATAATCTCAACAAAAATGAGATAACGGATTAGAAAAAAAATACAAAAAATACAATAAGAGCACATATCTTAATAAGAAAATACACAGAGAATTGATTAAAAAAAAGAGCAAAGAAAGACGGTTGATAACATACAGTTCAAAGAAGTGACTAAGCAATTAACCTTCTTATTAATTAAAACTAAGCTACTCTATTAACAATAGAGTAACATTCAACATTATATACTCCCCGCATTGTTAAAAAATTAAACACTCTATCTTGCAAGTGAAATCATATACTAACTACTACACATTCCAAACTCTTTAACCAAATCTTCAAATTTCATATAAATACAGCAGGTTACTCGATATCATATCACTGGTCACGTACATCTACAAAATTCACTCCGCTTTGCAGCAGTCTAATCATTCACTGAATTTTCCAATTTTGAATAAATAAGATTGTGTTTTGATTATATACATAAAGAAAAGGACGAAAATGTAAACATACCTTGATCTGTAAAAGCTTCTGTAAAGTGGATGAAAAATTGTGAGAGGGTGGTAATAATAGCTATTTATATACTACCTTAAGAAATCAAATTAAGGTTTTGCTTGATATTCAAATTTGAGTTAGGCCATTACCCTTGCAAACCAGCTAAACACTCCCACATAAGTTGCCCTATCCAAGAAAACAACAGCCCCGAGGTGGACCTGCCCCCTGCTGGTTCCATCAAAGTAAATTCGGATGACGCGGTCTTCTCGGCCTGAGTTTTTTTATCAACGACTGCCACAGTCGTAAACGTCTTGCCGCCTCCGGTGATAGCCCTTTAATTTTTGGAGGCCCTTGCATTGTGCTTTCTCGGTGGATCAGAAATTTGGTCCTAGACTCGGGCTCCCTCAATCTGATTAATGGAAGTTGGGAAACTGATATCTACACAATAAGGGATGCTTGAGGATATTCAGGACTGGAGTTTGCTAATCATGCCAATAGTTCTGTTTTCTTCTTTACATGGAGGAATGCAAACAGAGTTGTCCACTTCTTGGTTCACCTATGTGGGTTTCGAAAACTCTGGAGTAATGAGGTACCATCCCAACGTAACAATCTTATTGTCAAACATGTAAGGCTTTTTTCCTACCAACGACTGAGTTCTATAAAAAAAATTTGGTTTATTTTACTGTAAATTTTTTTTTGAGTTAATCTATGAGGCAAAGCCCTAACTGGACCAGCCTTGTTCACCCCAACAGGATCTTTGCCTTCTTCCATATCTACAATAAATCTCTAATTGCCTCCAAACAATAATTCTCCTAGAATCACAATTCTTAAGTTACACACAAATCTAAAATTATGAAATCAAGTTTCTATCTATCACACTGTGTGTATTCTTGACTTTTCTTAAGAAACTCTAAACAACATAATTAGCTAATTACACCGAATATAAATAAGAATCTTTGAATTTCCCAACAGAGAACGATATAGAGTACTCGAAAATTAAGATTTCAGAAGAAAAGAAAAACAAATTCGAGGTGAATTGAAGAGTAACTGTCTACTTCAACGATGGTAATTTTTGGATCGGACAGGAAGAAATTGAGAAACTTACACTCTCGAATTGGAAAAAAACTATTTCTATGAAGATTTTCGGAAGAATCGCAACTGGACAGTCCCGGCGACTGGATTTTAAATCTCCCTGCTTTCGTAGATCAGGTCTTCCTCTAACGAATTACATATGCACGAATCTGAAACTCTAACATTCATGAGCTTAAACTGTTAACAAATTTGAATAAAAAAAAAAACGTACAAAAGGTATTTCACCCTCACACTTTTTAGCATTGAAACACAACAGTTTAAAAGAGACTATAAATATTAAATGTAACTTAAGAGTGTTGGAATGTAACTTACCAAACTTGTTTCCTCCGTAAGACTGTAGCAACTTCGTCATTTACTAAGTAATTAGAGCAACAAAAAACCATTAATCCAACTCCTCATCCATCCCAAAAATCCTCAATAAAATGTCTTCTCCAATGATCCCCGGTTACAACAGCAAAAAACCTCATTTTTTTAAGAAAATGAATAAGAGTCTTCTGTTTAACTATAGTTGTAAGAGGATCTCTATTGGTGAAGAGTTAAAGAATTCAATATGTGAGAAAATATGAGATTAATGCCTATATGTATGTTCAAATAAGTTAGTGGTGAAAGAAGATATATAATTTATCTTAAAAAAACTTATTACTGTATGAATACATGTTGCTATAACTGATTGAGAATTATAGTTACACAAATTTTCGTGACATTTCTTAGAGGAATGTAATGTAAGATGTGAAAGAGAAGAACCACAGAAAAAAATAATTAATTGCACTTCTTATGTAACAGGATATCCCAATCACATTTTAATATATCAAATGACACAATTTACGTTCAGTAAATAAGTAATAAAAATGGAAGACACTAAAGAAGCATAGCCAACCTACTTAGTTTCCCGCCCTATACATATAGCAACATACTTCCGCAATTCATGATTCAACCTCTTAGTTTCCGACTTCAGTTTAGCTGACTGATTTTTTAATGAATAGCCAACCTACTGAATACTATAGTGAATAGTACATTATAATGATTTACTCTGTTGTGATGTAACAGTAGGTTCCTCACAACCACCTTTGTCTAAATCAGTTTTGCTGAATTAAGATTATTACCATTGCTAGAAACCAAATAGATGAAGAATTTTATTGAATGAACAATAAATAAATAGAAATTGTCAATGAGCATGAAAAGAAAACTGAATAATTAGACCATTGTCACTACATTACCCCTCTGAAGAATTTCGTTTTTTATGGCATCATTGTCTTCACATTTTTTTACTGTAAACGCGATGGCATCTGAACTATGATCATTCATCGTTAGAAACAAAATTGTTACACAATCAGTTATCTATATACTACATATTTGATTTATCAATGAAGTAGAAACTCTCAATGATTCCAAAATAGGCATTCTGTAATTCGAAAACATAACAAAAAATTGGTATAAAGAACTGAAGAACTACATGAGTGCAAGAACTTTACAGGAAATATATCATACATGTATTCCTTATGAGATTTATCTGTATAGCATAAACTCCCAACATTTCAGAATGAGTATTCTATAAATCGAAAAGAAAAACGGGAAATAAGTTTATTTACCTATGAGGGTGAATCGTTTGCACCTGAGGGAAGATGAAGAACGATGGAAGAAATAATCATTTGATATGAAAAACTGGGATAACGCATATATCTTCAAAATAGAGAAATAGGGCAGAAATAAATGGGATCCACCATTTTCATTTTACAAAGAATGAGAAGAAGAGCTCTATAAAAAAAAATCTAGACCATATAGAAGGGTAACAAATCGATTAATTTATTTATCAAAATCTGTAACTCACAAATCTACAATAATAAAAAATTATAATTGGAGCCACAAATCTGCACTTGAAATTGGGTCACAAAATCTGCAAACTCACAAATGCAAAATTAAAAAACTACTCACAGAGGCGCCGACGAAGGTGAAGAGCTCTGTCGGGGTGGTGGCTATACTACGACGGGCAGAAGCAGTCTCTTTTGTGGCCAAAACCCTAAATTCTTCGTCATTTGTGCGCGACTGAAGATAGAAAGGGGCGGTGGCTACCAAGTTTTTGTGCCCTGTTCGATGTAACGACGGCGGTTCAGTGACGACTACGATGAAGCTGAATGCGATTTGAAGAAGAATGCCAGAGTAAGAATGCCCTTTACAACATTCAACTTGACACTTAACAAAGCAGTTCATAATATCGCAAAATAACTCAATATATTAAAATACTATAGTATCAAAGATTACAGAGGCATCAGGAGTACTCCACGGAAGAACATAAAGATAAAAATAGAGTAAAAAACCAAATAGCATAACATATTGAAGGTAGACAACACACCCAACTTCGATTCTAAGGCTATTGTCGTCCACTGAGAAAGCACCATGGACCATAGAGCCATTCTCTGTATGGTATACTACTCGAGACTGTATTGTAGCAAGTCACCCAACTCCAAAATCGTCCTTTGATTTCATCTAGAATTTTACCCAAATCCCAAATTACATTTTCAAACACTTGACAATTCCACATTACTCAAACGATACAAATCCACAACCCCACCGCAAGACTACACCCTCATGTTTTCCCAAGAATACCAGCATGAATGAGGAATTGTTGGCGTACCTGAATATGCATTGGAGTGGTGACGCCTAGCCAATTGTAGCAACCGTGCCAAACGCCATATGTCTCTCTGTTACAATTTTACCACTTGGCCAATCCTGCACACTCTAAAAAGACATTTTAACATCCTCCCGAAAAAATGGTTCCTCAAATATTGACAACAAACCAAATTAACTCAAATTACAATAAACACATAACAAAAGTTGGAAAATTATTTATTTAGAACTGGAACCTGCAATACAACGTAAAAAAAAGACTCGAGACAGAGGAAAAAACAATGTAAATATTTTGGTTCTTGCAATGGATACATAGCAAACCTCTAAAGAAAAAAACTTGCCTTGTTTCAAATAAAGACAATAAAAAACTCCTCCATCCCACCTCTGTTTTTATATCTCAGAGGAATAAGAAAACATATACCAACAGAAAAAAAAGAGGTTCCAAGAGGATGAGGAGACTTGATGATCAGATGGAAACAAAATTGATGAGTGGTGTGAATGAGATCAAAATAAACACATAATACATAAGAAAGAAAGAGAGACAATACCTGTACAACTTACGATCTAAAAAAAAGTAATCGGAAGAGCTAAAAATATAAACTAAACCAATGAATAAGAAACATACATAAGAAAGAAAAAGAGATGAATCTATCCAATGGGTAGGGCATGAGGAAGAAAAACAGCATGACGAAAGAAAAGTGCAAGTTCACTATATTAACCCTAGAAAAACCAATTAGAAGAAAAATATATCAAATGAATGGTTAAAATTATTGGACTCACACAATGGAGAGCCATGAGACGTGATGCCACCAATGCGAATATTGGAGACATGTGAATAAACAGGAGATTGAGGCAGTGTATGCAAACTGAAGTCCAAGAATTCTAGAGAAATTTAATGACAGAAAATGAAAGTTATTGTTAGGACGAACAAAGAAATTGAAAATTCTCCGGAAACCGTCGAATTGAAGTTCATCCCTATGAATTCAAACCCCGAAATCAACTGAGAATTAACCTCGACGAAGCCCAGAGCACAATCGAAACTTGAACCCTCTGCATCCATAAGAAATTAAATTCAATCACCCAAATCAAAACATCACAGCTGTTAATTGATACAACTTTTAATTAAACACACCGACATTCAAAAGTAAACAAATATTAATTTAAACAATACAAAATCGTTTAGTTTATACCATCATACATATACCTTAGGCGAGGAGAATACATAGTGAAGTTGTGGTGATGCATTTAGTAGATGCTCCAAAGATCATATGTGTCACAATGAACTTGGCAACTTGCTGGGATCCAAAAGGTGCCTTCTTGCACAGGATGAGGGAAGCCTCCCCTGTCTATGGAGCTTGCTTAGAGCCTTATCATACAAACAAAAAAAATTATATTTTTTGGAGTGACAATTTAAGGACAACCAACTTTTAAAAATTACAAATGGAGGCCAAAGCAGTCCCAATCAAACTAATTTTAGTAAAATGATATAAAATCCTGGAAGGAGAAAATAATTGAGAAAAGGAATTGAAAAAATATTGATGTGGTATAATTTGAGAAGAAGAGATATGGAGTAGAATTTAAAAAACCTTCCAATAAAATCCCAATAAAACTTGTCTATCTGCAACTTTGAATTTGAATAGTTTGGCTTCCTGGGAAAACCTCATCGTTTGCTAACTGTCCACTAATTGAGTTTTGTACCAATTGATTTGTTAATTAATAAAATAATATTAACCGTTTCATTCTATGATGAACAAAATTTATAAAAATACCAACATTAAAATGCAAACTAACAAACATTAAAATACCAAAATAGATTATTCAAAAAATATACAACAAATACATTAAAAAAAATCTTTCAAATTTTCGAAAACAACAACACTTAGAAAAAAGGAAAATATTTTTAAAAAAAATGTTCTGAATCTTCAACCAAACACATACAAATTATATATTTAGTTTTGTTTTTTAAATTACAAATATTATAGAATACCTACAAAAAGCTTACATAAAATTTCAAAATTGATAGGAGAAGGTAAGGAGGGCGCGGCGGATGCGGAGGGGAAGAGAAGAGGTCGACGGAGAGAAGCGGCCGACAGCAGCACTACGGAGGCGACGCGACGGTAGCGTAATGGCTGCAGGCGGGAGCCGGGGGGCTGGGGGAGAGAAGGGGCCGGGGGGGAGAGGTGGCGCTGCGTGGCTGTTGCTGCGATGAAAATGAGAGTGAGAGTGAGGCAAATAGGTAACTGGGTCTAAAATTGACTATTAGACTAATTCTACATATACAGCCCAAAAAAATCCTAATCAGTAAACCCTTATTAATAAAATAAAACTAAAAACCTAATTCATTTCTCAATTCTCATGCCCACATACAGTCAGTCGCAAAGGTTGAAGATTGCAAATTTGAAAACCCACCTCTTCAGCCGCCACTCCAAAGAACTAATTCGGCCGCTCCAGTCGGCCCATCGTCGTCGCCGTGTTCCCGTTGCAGCAATAGTCTCTCTCCCGTGTCTTCAGTAGCAAGCAACAACAGGCATCTGATTGGGTGGGATTTTTTCCCCCTTTCTTAGCACCCCCAATATCAGCGATTAGGCGGAATGGGGCCGCCCAGGTGACGTCTTGGCCCGCCTAATGCCACAGCCGACTAACGTTGCTGACTTGGAGGAAATCGCGGCGGTAGGGGACGGCCAGTGCCGATTTCTGCAACGGGAACGCAATAAAGAAGATGATGAAAGGGTTGATTGGATTTAAAAGCATGAGAAGAAATGAGGGAGCCCAAAGGACGGAGAGAGAGAGTAGTGAGATGTATTTCAACTGAACTTTAGAATGAGATGTGCCTAATTCTTCACTGGTGGGCCACGTAGAAATAATAATATTTTAATACTTAATATTTGGGCGGGAACTTCACTAGCCTGTTTTTATATATATATAGATTGTGTTATACTTTTCAGTTTAATAACATACACTTTTCTTTAGACTATGGTGCACAACATGCACTCGAGTGCATACTAGACTTTACCAATTGACAGATATAGTGATGTTGAATATGTATGAAAGAATCTGCAATAATGATAAAAGAAAAATATCTAGAATATAAAAGAAAGAAGAAAAAGAAGTTTCTCAAATATTCTTATTAATATGGGGCCTTCTAAGGACAGTCCAATGTCGCCTGGACTATCAACAGTCCAGTAATCTGAGCCATCAGATCTGAAATCTAATGGCTTATATTTGATGACCTGCTACCTGTTGCATTTGGCGTCGCAGAATCCATCGCCTTGCATTGCACTTATTATTGTTTCTTGTCGCCCTATTACACTTTTAAATTAAATTTAATAATTTTAAATATATAATTATAAAATTACAAATTTATCCTCACATGATTAATAAAAAAATTAATTGATAATATATAATCTTTATTTTAATTCTCATATCATTAATAATCATAATAAACAATAAATTATCTTTTTTTATTTGAATGAATTGAATTTTATGTTAAATTATTAATTTAGTTGAATTTTTTATACAAATTTCTGTTTCGAGATCACAAAATTGGGCGCGGGTGGTATTGGTCGGTCGTCTATTCAGAATTCAGAAAACTTGGTCGGTCGTCTATTCAGAATTCAGAAAACAGTTGTTACAATTTATGATCATGGAGTAATTGATATGTTTATGATCAGAAAATTAGCGAAGATACTTTATATAATGTAACAGAAAGAGATTCGTTTGGATTTTTTAAAATCAGGAGAAAACCTACAAATTTCCATTCCGATCCCAAACACGTTAAAAAAAAACTCTCTGCACCTCCGCTCCAATTAACATTATGTAATTTATATTTATATTTTTTATTTTTTTGTTCATTTTTAGTTGAATCATTAGTATTATTAGTATGCCTAAAAAGAAGTATTCTCAAATTGTTGATAATTACTCCTAGTTTTTTTATGTGATATTGAGCATTCCTTTGATTGAACTTTTGATTTTTTTTTCTGGGTTAATACTCTGTTTTTTCTGCACAATCACATTAACGCAGTATTCTCAAATCTCAATTGTTATTCATATAAAATTTGTATGATTTCTATATGGTTATTGATTTGTTATTCATATAAAATATAAAATTTGTACGATTTCTATATTGTTATTGATTTATGAGATTTATTTGAAATTTATGAATTTTATTTATGAATATAATAAGATTCTGACATTTATTAATTTTATTTTTAATGTATATTTTGGAGATATGTCTTCTCAACATGAGAATATGATGACACAACTTCATCTAATAATACCTAAGATAATGATTTTGTCATTAAAAAGAAAAGACAAAAGACATCAATTGTGTGGATTAATTTTGAGGAATTTTTTGTTCATTCATTATAAAATTTCACCATGTTTTATAATATTATAAAATTTCAGCATGTTTTATAATATTTTAGGGGGCTCAACATGAAGATGAGATTATTTTGAAAAACTGATGTATTTTTTAGTTGTAATTGTTGAAAGAACATTCTGTTATTTTTTTTTTTTTGAACATTTGTTATTACTCACGCACAATTCAAGAAATTGGCTGTTCAATTTGGTTATTTTCTTTGATAAAATAATTGGGCTGCCCACTTTTAATTAAATGCTAGCCCAAAACATTCTCCACTTCTAATTAAATGGGCTAACATTGTTGGCCCAAAAAGTCTCCACTTACTCGGTTTGCTCTCGATCACAATTTTTTTTTTTTTGACGTAAAGGAGGGACAATGTCACAATGGGCAACGTAGGACTGTTAGTGCCCGTAAAGAATTCAAATAAATTTATAATATATTTTAAGTTTAATTTGTCAATTAAAAAAATATTTGAAACATGTACTCCATAGTATAAATTTGTAAATTTGTTATTCATTTGAATCTAGGTAAATATTTTTCAATACACTCTTAACTCTAGAGGGCTTCAACATATAATTGTCTATGCATGAACATGTTTCAGAAGGTACACACTACACACCTACCATGAAAAGAGACTGACCTTTAACTTTTATTTATCGTCATTGCAAAAGACAATAGAATAAGAAATTATCTTATTCGAAACTTTATGGGAGCCGTGTCATCGAAACACTCAATATTATTCTCAAAATAAAAACTTTACTACCAACATTCCTTCCAAAATAAAAATGTGTCCTCAATAATGTAATTTTCAAGTCTGGTAACAATCAATCTAGTTACATTATACAAATCGGACATTAGGTCAATGTTCGTAAGCAACATTATATGGACACATAATTTTTAGAACTAATCGATGGTCTGATCATGACGTTTTCCTATAGTTCCATTCACATTTTCTAAAGTTTTTTTATTCTGATTTCACCAAAATTCTGCTTTCCAAAACATAGTTTGAGAATGACGTTTTAACACTTTGGAAAAAATAAAGTGTTTATTTCTACTAATTTATGAACAGTGTCGCCATGAGACCATCTCACTTTGAATAAGATAAGTGTTTATTCGTACTAATTACTGTTAATGGTATTACTGATTACAATTTATGGTATTACTCGTTATTACTTATTGTATTAACGACTATAATAAAATCATACATATAATATTATTTTGTATTAAAATTAAAAAAAATACACATGAAAAAATGGAAAAAAAAAAGTAAAAGGAAAAAAAACGAAGAAATTAAAAGTTTGGAATAAAAACTGAATATGGGAGAAAAAGAGGAAAGGGAAGAAAACTTAGAAAGAAAAAAAATCAAGATTTTTGACTAATATCGATAGTTTTTTTTTTAAAATTATGTTTTACGATTTTTTTCTAAAAATATGGATGACTTGATGGTGAATCGACGGTAACTCGGTAATGACTTGACTACAGATTGTAAATATACAAATTAAGGTTGATTTTATTATATTTTGTGTAAATTAATAAAAGGATAATATAGTATTTTAAATGTAATTACTTTTTTAAAAATATTTTTGGGGTGAACTCATAAAATGAGGGGTGTAGATAAACGTGGTAAAAAATAATAATTTAGGGGTGAACTCATAAAATGAGCGGGTGCACATAACCGTGATAAAAAATGATTTGGGGGTGAACTCCTAAAATGAACGGGTGCAGGTAACCGTAGTAAAAAAAGATTTGGGGTGAACTCATAAAATGAGGGGTGTAGATAATTTAGGGGTGAACTCATAAAATGAGCGGGTGCACGTAACCGTGATAAAAAAATGATTTGGGGGTGAACTCATAAAATGAACGGGTGCAGATAACCGTAGTAAAAAAAATGATTTTTGGGTGAACTCATTAAATGAGTGGGTGTAGATAAAATATAAATAAAAAATTAAAATTGGTGTGTACCGATATCTTGCATGTACTCGAGTATCACCCTACAAATTAGGGTTGATTTTATTATATTTTGTGTAAATTAATAAAAGGATAATATAGTCCTTTAAATGTAATTACTCCATTTAAAAAAAAAATCTTCTGAGGTGAACTTATAAAATGAGTAGGTACAGATAACCGTGGTAAAAAATAATTTTGGGTGAACTTATAAAATGAGCGATTGCAGATAACCATGGTTAAAAAATGATTTGGGGTGAACTCATAAAATGAGCGGGTGCAGATAACCGTAGTAAAAAAATAATTTGAGGGTGAACTAATTAAATGAGCAGATAAAATATAAATAAAATAATAATTTAATTCTATTAAAAAAATTTAATTTTACGTTCATATTGTTTAATTTAAATAATATTATTATTAATTTTAATAAAGGATAAAATAGTAAATAATAAAATAAAATTTAAATAATTATTTTAAAATATTAAAAAAAGGCAACAGGTATCAAGTTAGGGCGACACAGAGCGATGCAATTTGACATCCGAACTATTAATAGTCCAGGCGATACAAAAACTATCCTAAGAAAATCCCTATTAATATGAAATAATAATTTTAGAGAGTTCTTTGAAATTAATGTTATCACAAATGTTATAAATGGGAAAATAAATTATAGTAATAATTAACTACTTTAAAATAAATTTATATTTTCAATCATTATACAAACTCAATATAAAAACCAATAAATGAAATATTGTTCAATTTTTTTTGAAAAACAGAGTACAAAAATTTCCTCTCATAACTCTTGAGCTTTTCTTCCCTTTCCCCTCTTTTCTCTTTTTCTGTGTGCATGAAGTGCTTTTTGTTCATTACTTTCATTTCAAAAGACCTTTTACCTCTTTAATTTCTTACACAGCTTTTAATTTCTTATCCATTTTGAATTGCTTCGTCCTCACAATGTCCTTATAATTCTCGACTCACATATTATAGGTTTATTCCCCACACAACGGTGTTTCTGCCATAAAAAAGCATTGTGAAAGCATTTAAAGAAATAGAACAAGTAACTTGAAAATGAATCATCTGGATACGTCATCTATGGTTGTTTTTTTACATGGACGAACAATGTCATTAAGTGCAAAATGATCGTCTCATAAGCCTGGCGTGAAAATGACTGTAATGTTTTAACAGATTTCAGGGCCGTTGTCATTGAATCCGACCGTTGTCATTGAATCCGACCATGCGCTGGCGCTTTCGAAGCTGTTTAGCAACTCGGGTGGACAACAAATTGTTTAACATGTGGAGCAAGTTTAGAACTCTTAAAAAGGTCCATTGAAGACGCTGCACAAAAAACACTTCCAACATATATATTCGAAAGTAATAGAAATGGTGGGCACAAACTCAATCCATGAATTCCAACCTATCTCCAGCCACTTGATCATCTCCAATTTACTCTCGACAATTTTGTTATTCCAAGTGAAAAAACACCTCTGTTCAATTTACTCTTGACAACATTGTTATTCGAGTGAAAAACACCTCGTCGACAAGTCTGGAATAATTATCAACATCAATCCAATAATTATAAACTATTGAACTACACACCATACTTATAAAAACAGAGTACATAATTAGTACATGATATTTTTCTTGTTAATAAACCATCAAACTACCCACCATAATTATAAAAATAGAGTAGTAAAAATATAAAAATTAATCTAGTGGCAAGAAAGAGAAGAATAATATAATATCGGTAAGAGAAATATTTTCTAATAAATAAATTACCTATTAGCCTATTACCTTAAGCTTACTCATTATTACACTTTTTAATACTCCATATTTGTTTATGTATTTATGAAATGGAGGGAGTACAATATATATTACTCGTGTAAATTTGTTAGGGAGAATTACACTATAGACCATTTCACCCTAAGTCTTTGCAAATCAAGGAAATTTTGTTTATAGTTACAAATCAAGCCAAAATAACAAAATGAAGTACAATTATACCCCTAATGTGTTAATACGAATTTAAGTTTTGAAATAATTAGATTTAAATAATATAATTATTCCAAAGTCAACTAATTGAAGAGAATCAATTTAATTCTGGTAGATATTATCCTCGAAAATCGCGGCCTTCTTAATTCAAAAAACTTGCCTAATATCTCAACTACACAATAATTGCTCCCAACTGTGAAAATCTCTCCCCATTGAGGCTGAAGGAAGATAAGCGAAGAAAACAAGAATAACACCTATTGAATTCGAGGGAAAAAAGAATTACGCGGTTAGATGCTTTTGCGACATTGACGCGAAGGTAGTTACGTCTTGGAAGAATCATAAGGTTTGATAATGGAAAAGCTTCACATCCATAAAATCTTCGCCCAACATTATGATTCTTCCAAGACGTAACTACGTATTAATTACTCAATTTGTTATTAATTACTCCGTATTAGCTTAATTTAATGTTCCGTCAAAAAAAAATAAAAATAAAAAAATTAATGACTACTTTTGAAAAACTCGAGAGGACTAGAGGCCAGGGTAACATAAATATTTAAACAAGGGGTGAAAACAGAGAATAAAAAAGAGTGAGGGGGACAATGAATTAAAACGGAAAAAAAGAGGAGCGATTAAGTATGAAGAGCAAACTGAGAGTGAGAAGTGAGAAAGTGAAAGGATAGAAGAAGAAGATGACGATGGTGATGAAGCAAGGGCTTCTGACGTGGAGCTCTAGTAATCAGCCTCCCTCTCTCTCTAGGGTTTCTCACCCATCTTTCAAGCCACTAAAATCTGTCGAAACCAAATCGTTTTTCAAATTATTTGCTCATGTCAATGGCACGGAGCCCAATGCTGCTGGTTTTAGCAGGGAAGATAGAGCGTTTCAGAATCCGCTTCTCACAGAAATTGATATCAAGGTGCACTTATACACCTAATTTTCTCTAAACATTGTCTGGGTAGATGGGTCTGCTTCAAAATTGATGATTGTAGCAAATTGCGATATTTTTTTAACGGTAATGTATGTGTAGCTACTTCTTCACCTTTAGTGAGTTCTTGTGCTGTTGATTTATGTATTTGCCTTTATTGTTACCATCCTAAACTGATGAGACTGGTAATTTAGGAAAAAAAAGAAAGAATTCAATTGGCATTATGTGAAAAAATCAACTGTTAGTGCTTCATGGGCCATGGTACTCTTCATTTGTTATTGGATGTGAATTGGAAATCATGTAATAATCTGCTGTTAATGTGCATCAATCTTGCTCTACGAAAGAGGGTTCTTCATAATCTGCATATTCATTCAGTTTTTTTTATGTTAACCGAGTTATCACTTATCCTATAATGTTTCAACACTTATATATATTTCCCATGATATATTGTTCGAATATTTTCTGTTTCTCCTTTCATCATTGACCCAAAACAAAGATAAGATTACGGATTTGTGGGCTTTTTGATGAGCAGTAATTAGAAATTCAGATTCAAAGTCCCAAGTAATTATGCAATTGATGTAGTTATGCTTTGAGGTTGTTCCAAAAACAACTTCTGTTTATATATTATGTGCAAAATCCCAATCTGGTTTGGTCTTCCCTGCAGGAAAGATTGCTTTCCAAACACGCAGCTACATCGATTATAGTTACCAATGCCATAATGTTTGCAAAGCCTCTTCAAGCACTAGCTGAAACATGTGAAGCTGATAGTTCTGTTTATAACATGAATATGCCATTGCTGCTTTTATTTTCCCTCGTAGGGGCCACTGTTGGAGGTAATCTTCAGCTAATATATGAAATCTTTTGGATTCGGTTTTAACTTTTAAATTTGATACTGTAGATTGCAAACTAAGAGCGTTTTAGCATTTATGAAAGGTGGGAACCATTATTTAACCTGCCCATTTACACCCTTTCAATTCATAAATTTTAAAAATTCATCATTCTGAATGTATAGTTCCTACATGAATAAAATTGAGGTTTATGATTTGGAGCAGAAATCCTATCGTCAATCTTGTCAATCTTGTGCTTTTCCTTGTTTAATCATTTGATTTGCTTAATGTCTGAATAATGCAGGGCTGCTTGCACGACAGAGAAGAGGAGAACTCCAGCGATTAAATGAACAGCTGCGCCAGATCAATTCAGCTCTGAGGCGGCAAGCTAAGATCGAATCTTATGCGCCCAGTTTGAGCTATGTTCCTGTTAGTGGACGCATTGCAGAGAATGAAGTAATTGTTGACTCAAGGAAGCATGATCTAATCTCTCGTCTCAAAAATGGAAAAACTTTCCTGAGGAATCAAAATCCAGAAAAGGCGTATACTGAGTTCAAGATAGCACTTGAGCTTGCCCAGAATCTAAAAGATCCAATCGAGGAAAAAAAGGCTGCAAGGGGCTTAGGTATTACACATTTATTGTGGATTTTCATTCTTTAATATTTCATAATGTTTTGTCTTGCAGGATTTTTCTGGAACTATTATCTCCAATTTTGTTGTAGACACCATGTTATCACTTATTAGATGGCCTTAAACCATTAATATGTGCATATAGATACTCCCACCCCACCCCTTGGGATTGATGTGTAATATCTTTGGTGGGCCCTCTTTTATGCATGTTCATATCTAATTTTTGCTTAATTTCTTTTCAAGTACGATCATGGATCACGTTTCTATTTTCACTGTAAATGATTATCTGTTCCAGGGGCATCGTTGCAAAGGCAGGGCAAATATCGGGATGCGATCAAGTACCACTCAACTGTTCTAGAAATTTCAGAAAGAGAAGGAGAGGAGTCTGGGAGTACAGAAGCATACGGTGCTATAGCTGATTGTTATACTGAACTCGGAGATCTTGAACGTGCTGCTAAATACTATGACCAGTATATTTCAAGGTTACAGTCTGACTGATCTTTCTTTTTCTCATAATCTCCTGTCTTCTGTTTGGTTGAGAGTGCAATGAATTCTAGAGTTCTTATGGATGATAATAACTGTTTTTTGATGTATGTATTATGCTGTAACAATTCTCCTTTCAAGTTAATTAAATTATCCTTCCAATATAATTCACTCTGTTGTTAATTATCAGCATCCGCAGAAACAAAGAAAAACAGACTTATAACCTTTCATTTCTGGAGAATTACGTATAGGAGTAGGAAAAAAAAATCTCAAACTTTAATCTAGTTTAAAATTCCCCTTAGTATAGACAAATGCTTTATGTCGAGAATACAACGCCACACAACTTTCAAAACCATGAATGAAAACACATTTGATAAATATCGAATGGGAAGGCAACGATTTCAGTCATAGCTTCCTACCAAGCTCCACGTTGCCTTGTCCGTCTTCTCCTCCTCTTCCTCCCCTCGAACTTTCATTCCGTGGTTCAAGGTTCTTGTATCTATAACAGTAAGCCACGACGATGAATACAAGTAGATTCACAGAACTTAACCCTGCCAAAACCCAGTAGTAATGATCCAAACGGCTCCTGTTCAAGGTTGGTTGGAACCAGCTTGGTTTGCCTCCCTTTTCACTTATCTTTCCCACAACATAAACACAAAGCGTACTAAATATGAACCCCAGACCTGACACCCCTGTTGTGAAATACTCCAAGTAATTTTCCATGGATTCAGGAGACTGATGTGTGTAGAACTCAGACACACTGTTTTCCAAGAATGAATCCAGACCAGCCAGTAGGATAAACTGGAAAAGCAGCCAATACATGCTCATTGGGATGTCCTCGTCAGGCTTGTCGAGTAAACCATGCCTTCTAATAACTCCAAGCCTGCGCGTCTCTAATTTGGCTGCAGTTATACAACACAGAACCGAGAACACCATGCCCAATCCAATCCCTATGGCTGGTGCAACTTTCTTGTATGTACTATTTGTTGCTTTTACACGTTCTTTGTACTTTTCGTCGGTTTCCCCTTTCTTGGGTGTCTTTTTCTGTAAGACCAGACGCGCCAACATGCCAAACACACCCTTTGCAGATTCGAAAACAAGTAGAAGTATCTGAGGAGGAAGTTTCAACTTTCCTACATTGCGATTCATGTTTTTTGCTTGTTCTACAAAGTATGTGTTTGCGATAGAGGACACGATCCCACAAATTACGAAGGTCATCCACATAGGAACCATTCGCACTGCAATCTTCGCCTCCTCGACTTCTGCTACTGAGCACACCCTCCATTTATTCTCGTTTGGATCCACGCCCTCTGGTATTATGGCTGCCTTCTCCAGACACCTGAATTATAATTAAGGTTACAAGAATGTCATAAAAAATGGGATTGAGGGACTAATGCTAATGTAATTGTAAACACATAAGTAGGCACCTGAGAAAACGAGTAGGCTTAAGTCTCTCATTCTCATCGTTCTTGTAATACTTTCTAGCATCGAGGGGAAATGGCATGCACATCTTGGAAGCAGCAGCTACATACACTCTGCAAACATTAGTTATGGGGCTCCCTTCGGGTTTGTCCTTTTTATACTTCCAGCGCCCACACCAACCGGTCATAAAAACAAGTGTGGCAATGACAGTACAGATTGCTGGAACCCCAAACCGAACAGACCACGGTTTGACATACGGAAGGGCAATGGCACCAATTACAGGCACGAATGCCACAATGACAAAACCTGGTATTCTTAACAAGTCTATTGTGGTTGTACGAGTTCCATCTTCCTGAGCCTCACGGAAAGTCTTCTCAGACACAGTATTTCCGGTCATCCCAACTGCTATGAGTCCCATGCCTATGTAGAAGAGAACTTTCTGTGTATGGCCTATGCATTCTGGCTCATATTGTTTGCACGTGCCAAGCACAGGCGGCATTGACATTGCAAGGAAGCTGATACCCTGCAAAGAGTTGGAATTTGAACAAGTATGCAAAAGTTGGACTAATATATTCTTTTCATTTGATTCTTTAACAAGGGAATGTTGCAGACTTATGACTCACCAGACTGTAGGACATGCTAGAAATGACGAGCATCTTGAAATTTCCGAGAAGTGTGTCGACAAAGAAGAGGAAGAAAAGTGGCAACAACTTGGAAATTCCACCCCAGATGTTGAGAATTCCGGCAGCATGAGTTAAGTCTAGTTTCCAAACATCGGTCAAGTAATCTTGCATCACGAACAGAGCGTACGAGACCAAGATATCGGCCCACAAGAGTGCTGCAATGAGTGAAGAAACACAAACTCTGAGTCTATAGTATAATGTGAAGAAAAGACTACATTTTTACTTCATCAAATATATTACCATTGATTCTGACATAGCCAGTCTTGTTGAATCCATCCGGCCCCATTCAATCTTCTCTCCTCTGTGGAAGTCACCAAGTAATAAATCAAGAAACTGAGGAATCAAAAACACATACCTCCTCCAAATGCATGCAAGTTCTCAGATATTATTGACTTGTTTTTCAGAAAGAGAGAGATAAGTTGACTTGAAAGGACAGAATGCCTTTGTAATAAATAACATTCCAAATAGCTGCCATGAGAAAGCCTTACCCAGATGGACACGATTCATAGTTTTGATTGATGCACGTTCACACTAAACTACCATCGAACAATATACAAATGCAGTTGACCTTCATTTCACATGGACAACTCCATAATCAACTAGTATAAAATTTCTCCCTCTTGTTACCCAACTTAATATGCATCCTTGTTTAATTATGACTTTCTTTTTTTTGTTACGTGAAATTCCAAGAGCCAACTTTACTATTGGACATTATGATTTGCATTTTTCTTAATATATGTGCATTGGAAAAAAAATAAAAAAATCTCTTGGCCCGTCTTTACAAAAATAGAGATTTATCGAATGTTGATATTCTATTAGTTTTGGACAAAATTTGAAAGCTTTATGAATTTCTATTTTAATACTATGAATTGATTCTGTTAGTTTAATTTTCCTGCACATAATTTTTTGTTTCTGTTGGGTCGTAGAATAATTTGGCGTGGCAAAGTTTATTATTGTAGAATAATCATGATGGTTTGTTAAGAAACATGGTAGTGGTGGCAGGCTGTAGCTTTAGTTAGATAATGAGACGACCTTAATTTTTCAGAATATTATTAGCAGTATCCAGCTGGATTGAATATCATATCATAGGAATTAGTCATAGGTTGATTGTCAAACATTCAAGTTGCCCAAACACTCGTTTAAATGCATTCAAAAAAAAAAAAAAAACACTCGTTTAAATCAAGTATTGTAAGTGAACATATGTTATGGATGGATGATCCAAAAATTTATTAAAGTATTACTATTTCTTAACAAAAAAAGTCTAGATACAAAAGCAATTTCCTGGATCATCTATTTAATAATGGAAATATGCAAAATAATGAGAAATTTTAAGGAAAATTAATGAAGTAGAAGAAAAATGGGAAACAAATAATCATCATTTGAGGGTAAGAATCAAATTTCACTAACACTTAAACAAAGCAATAACAGCATTGCTTGTCTTCAATTTCCCCTGAGGCTATAGGAGCTGCTCCAGCCTCTCCTCCCTCGTCCGACACAGCTTCCCTGTTCCTATATCTGTAACAACACGCCACAAACACGAACACAGCCAGATTCACCGTACTTAAACCAGCCAGTGCCCAATAATACCGATCCAGACGACTCTTATTCAACGTCAACTGGAACCAGTTCTTCCTCCCTCCCATTTCACTAATCTTCCCCACAACAAAAACTGATAACACACTGCACATAAATCCCAAACCAGATACCCCCCTACTGAAGTACCCAAGGTAGCTCTTCATACACTCAGGAGACTGAGCGTTGTGAAATGCAGCAACGCTCTTCTCGAAGAAAGAATCGAGGCCTGCAAGCAGGAAGAACTGTGGAAGCAGCCAATATACACCCATGGGAATGACATCATCTGGCTTCTCAACTAAACCATGGTTTCTGATCGTTTTAAGCCTGCCTATCTCCACTCTAGCAGCAGTTATACAACATAGAATCGAGAGTATCATAGCCACTGCAATACCTATCGGGGATCCATACGTTTTGTACTTCTTCAAAACGTGCTTAGCCATTTTGTCGAAAATTAATTTCTTTTCCCATTGTGATAGCAGCAGAAGTATCTGGAGAGGGACTTTCCATGTCCCAATTTTGCGGTTCATTTTACTTGCTTGTTCTATAAAGTAGGTGTTTCCAATAGACGAAACAATCCCACAAACGATGAAGGTTGACCACATAGGCACCATCCGGAGAGTGATTTTTGCGGATTCAACTTCTGTCACCGAGCAGAGTTTCCATCTATTCGTTTCTTCTGGGTTCGTTCCAGTTGGTATAATGGCAGCCTTCTCTAGGCATCTGAACGATAAACAAAATTCTGAATGAAAAAACCAACATTTACATTATCCATGAATGCCAAGAGAGACAATAACTACCTTAGGAAACGAGTACGATTGAATGACTGTTGGCCGCCATTGCCCTGATGAAGCAGTTCAGCATTAGTTGGTAAGGATATTTTGGAAGCAGCGGCTACGAATACTCTGCACACCGTGGTTATGGGACTCCCCTGCGGTTCAGCCTTTTTGTAAGTGAACGAACCACTCAAAAAGAGAAGCGTTGCAACGATTGTACAGATTGCAGGAATTCCAAACCGGAGGTGCCATGGTTTTATGTATGGAAGTGCAATGGCTCCAACTATAGGTACAATGACGATGAGACTAAAAGCCGGTATTCTCAAGCAATCTTTTAGTCCATAACTAGTATTCTCACTAGGTTCGTCGTCTCTCTGCTCTTGAAGAAAAGGTTTTACGGAGACGAGATTGCCGGCCACTCCAACAGCTATCAACGCCATGCCTGTGTAGAAAATGACTTTCTGCGTGTGACCAATACAATGTTGGTCGTATTTTTTGCATGTGCCTGTAGCGTTAGCAAGGATTGGCGGTGTGGACATAGTAACTAGGCCAATTCCCTGTATTAGAAGTAGAGTAATTATCCGTTTTGTTTGTCATTTAGAGGTGATAATAACAGCTGCTAAATAAAGGGGTGATTATATCTATCTATCTGAATTTTGAACACACAGATATCTGGTAGAGAAAAAGCAATATCATGTATTGGCAGTTAATTGCATACAAAATTTATAATTTGATTGTTTAAAATTAAGATTAAACCAGCAGAAGTGACTGACCACACTGTAGGCTATGCTAGAAATGAGGAGCATTCTGAAATTTCCGAGGAAAGTATCGACGAGGAAGAGAAAGGAAGCGGGCAAAACCATAGAAATTCCGCCCCAAATATTCAAAATTCCAGCAGCATGAGTGAAGCTTAGGTTCCAGACTTTGGTTAAATAATTTTGCATCACAAATAATGCGTAGTCTACCAATATGTCTGCCCATAGCAATGCTGCAATAATTGGATGAACAATGAGTTGAGTCCATATTCTGAACTAATATTAAAAACAAACAGATAGTAGGGAGTATCTATTAAGTTGGATTCCTTACCAGAAATTCTGACAAAGCTCTTCTTCATTACAGAAGCCATTGAACTCTCTAGAGTAGCTGAAAAGTAAAGAAACTTGCCCAGATCTCAATTTAAAATCATGAAACAGGGGAATCAAAAGTCAGAACATTTAATAAGCTCAATCTTTTTCATACACACGCACGCATAAAAGGAATTAAATTAGTTTCTTCTCCATGGTCATGCTATTCAATCTCACCGTTCACACACCGAGTCAACGAGTTGAGTCAGTTGACCAGACAGAAAAGAAAGGTAATGTACACAGACAGCCAGGGTCGAAGAAGTTTAAAATATCTCCTGTCCATTTTTTTCTCGCACACAGAATATTAGTGTAGGAGTATTTGACTTTGTTGACTGTTTTCTGCAGCTTATCTCTTATTGGTCAATCTAGGTATAAATTATAATAGTGGGTCCAAAACTGATGATTAGTTGGTTATTTAACTGAACTTATTTCTGAGGTCACGAATAATAGGATTAGTAACATAAATAAATCCTACAAATTTAGTAATATAAATAAATCCTACAAATTTAGTAATTGAGTTGTGTGGTGCGCAGTGGCGTGGAAAATTTGAAAAAAATCGGTTATTCATTCGTGTTATGGTTTTCAATTTTACGAATTTTGATTTTCGATTTCAATTTTTTTACCAAATAAAAATCTGTATCCATTACCCAGCTTTGGTATGTATAATTGAAAACCATAATCGAATGAATAACCGATTATTACGCAATCAAAGAACATTCTTAATTCTATTAAGTGAGGAAACTGGGGAATCGACTCCTTTCGCAACCTTATTTTTCAATTTGAAAGAGTTTGGATTTAAAAATAATGAATTCCTCCCAATTATTGTTGTATAACCCGATAGTTATCATTTAAATTGCAAGGTGCATACATGACTCAACCAAAGACAATTTGTTTTTGTTTTCTTACTTTATCTTACCATTTTAGCTAATTAATCGAGTTTGGTAAATGAAAACTAATAAAAACAATTCAAATTCGATAAATTAATTAATCTAAGGCAGCATACATGACTGGCATATCCAATATTTTCATTGGTCATCACCCCCGAGTTTATCAGACATATATATTAACAGATTCTTCTTAAAAAAAAAAAGTTCAATATTTTACCAGAATTTCTGGAATTGCTCCATTGCTGCAGCCATCTTACTATCTGCAGAGAAATGATAGCTGAGAAGTGACTGTAATTGTAAGACAGAAACTTATCCAAGCTGAACCAAAGATTAAAATCAAGAAACATAAGAATCAGAATCAATGTCTGTATAATACATCAAGAAGATATATGATTTTATAGTTTTCCTTAACTACACCACACATACACTATACACAGAGTTGACCTTAACTACTGCTCTACCAAAAAATAAATAAATAAACTATGAGACGTGGGGGAGAGGAGGAAAACTGGTGTTCATTTTTAATTTGCTGAAATAATTCATTTACTACTTTGTTGAATGAAGAAAGGAGTTTTCTTTTACAAACACAGGTCCCAAAAGTGACATCCTTTTGCAACATATCATGTTACCCAAAGATAGGCAGCATCTTCTAGTGAAAGCACTACCAAAACACATTCAAAATTCACCAGCAGAATCCCCATGGATCAATCACTGATCACATTTCTTTATAAATGAACTTGCAAGTGTATTAGCATTCCCAAAATTAAACTCCATAACTTCAAGTAAACTACAATCAATAAACAATAACCAATATCTTATTATTACATGTTACACTTACATCTAACGGTGATCATGCTGGTCATAAAACAGAGACAACACCTGAGTTGTAACTACTTTGCCAAACCTCAATCCCTTCAACATCTTCTCTAGTCACAAATAGCCTATCACCACCACCCACTATTTTCTTGATTACCCCTCGTTCTGAATCCTCAACTTTATACACATAATTCCTCCTGTACATATCTTCACTCATGATCCTCTCGTTTTCGCCCTCCTCTACCCTCGACCACACCTCCAACTCCCCCTCTCTCCCTATGAACACTTGCTCTCTGTAACAATGTAACGAAAAATTGCCACCACCATTGCCTCCCACATTCCTCATACTCGGATTCCTCTCCTTAAGATATAGCCACGGATCATCACTCAGTTTCCTCAAATCCGCCATAGCTAAATCTCCTGATTTAGAACAAATCTTGAACAATGATAGCCCATCCAAATCAACATCCACATCAGCAAACGAGTCCCCAAACCGGCTGCTCCGACCTGAACCCGGTTCATTCGTCTCCCAAACCATATTTCCGGTTCTTGGATCCCACAACCGGATATAGCCGGAATATCCGAACGCACCAGACGTCACAGAACTCCCTACCAAAACCCCCAAATCGGAAACATAAGTAAGCTTAGTCGGAACCATGTACTTGGAAGAACTTCCCGGCATTCTCCCAATCTCAGATGAAATGTTCATCGTCGATTTATCAATCATTAACACGCAATTCTCTCCGTGTTGGCAATCGTATGAAGCGAATACTGTATCAACCGAGTCGGCAATCGCGTGGACTCGGGCCTTGTATATCCTAACATCAGAGGGATCGACCCAATCAACAGACTGGACACGTCGACCATTAGTCATATTATAGAAATGTAACCCTGATCCCTGTAAGGATCCGACGGCAGCAATCTCGGGTCGGATTCTTTTCACCGTATTGATGTAATCCAAGTGGGTCCGCACCGTTGCTGTGTGGCTGAGATTCCAATCGTAGACTGTAATCTGGCCGCCGTGAGCCACCCATAACGATCCATCCAATTCAATGGCGTCGAAGTCCGAAACGACGCCGTCGGATGAGGGTTTCACGGTGGTGAACAGGGAGGCGTCTATACCACTGAGTCGACTCGGGGCGAGTGCGGACTTGAGTTGGGACTCGATTCCGAAGTAGAGCGCCTCGTCGATGAGTTCCTGATTGGAGAAGCGTTTGGCGGTGGAGGGAAGGCGGTTGGAGCGGAGTAGAGAGAGGAGGATGGAGAAGATTTCCGGGTCTCGGTCGATGAAGACGGAATCGTGAGCCGGCCGGTTCGAGAGGGCGGATAGGAGGGAATCGGGGCCGCCGGATCGGAGAGTGGATACAGTTGTTTCGAATAGCTTACCTCCAACGTTGATCTTCACGCGTTCACCGGCGGCGGAGTGTTGGTCGCCCATTGACGGGGGTTTTGAGGGGAACTGACAGAGTAATTTTTCTTAACGATTTGTACTTTTCTGGACTTAATACAGTTGTGTTCACTGTTTACGCATTTCATTACGATTGTTTGGTTACGGGGATAGGATGAAGATTAAAAAAATATGGATGAAGTAATCCATGTAATTGAATAATAATTATATTTAGATAAAAATTGAAAAATAGGTTTGAATTGAGTTTTATGTCAAATTAATAGTTAAGTAAGAATGAGAATTTGGAAGAAAGTAATAAATGTGTGTTGAAAAAAAGAGAGAGAGAGAGAGTGATAAAAAAAAAAGAGTAATGTGATTTGGATGGAGAGAATACCCATCCAAATCCGGATGTCTAATACCAAACCAAACACACCCTTAGGGCATGTTTGTTTTGGTATTTTGAGAATTTTGAAAATCTAGTGGATTTCAAAATCCTAATATTTTTTATGTTTGTTTTGGGATTTTTGTAGGATAGGATTTAACTTTATAGTATATGATTATAGGTTTTATAGGTATTTATATAGGGTTTATAGGTATTTATAGAGTTGACTTTTATAGTGTTATAGGGTGGGATTTTGAAATCCTGAATCAAAATCCTAAACTGTAACGGGGGTGGAGTTTCGAAATCCCAAATCCGAATTTCCCATCTCAAAACAAACATGCCCTTAAGTTTTACCCATCACATTTGTGATTTTTTTTAAATTTAATTTCGGATACAATTTAGATCTTAAACTATTTTTGTATAATTAAGCACTTCAGCTTTTAATAATAAATCTATCAACTAATAATATGTAGGAGTAACAAATCAATTTATAAAATAAAATTTCAATTTTTCTGATAAAAATAAAATACAGTCATTGTCTTTCAATTAATTTCGTTGGCAAGTAATTGATTGACAATATCATTCCAAACCAATTGGTCACAACAAAAAAATATGAAAGATGGAATGAAAAACTAATCTCCTATGGACACTGAAGTTTCATCAACAAATTAAATGATCATTTTCATCTACATTTTTTTTGTATTTAAATTGGTAGAGGGACATATATGTTCCACTTTATTAGTTGAAAGACTTATTTCTTTGATTGTACGAAAAAAATAGTTCAACATTCAAAATACAAATTCTACCTTATCCCTTGTTTTTAATCCACTCAAAACTCTTCTTCAAACTACATTACTATATGGACAAGATTTAGCAAAAAACCTAAGCAAATACGGAGTAATAAATAAAAACATGTCCTAATATAAGTTGATTACAAACCAGAATATTTTGATTTGAAAGCTAACTCAACCACCACTCCTCAATTACCACTCCACCACTCCTCAATTACCACTCCACCACCAACCAACGTCGTTCGCTGTCATCACCCCACCATTTGGCTCATTACCGTGCTTTTGTAGTTGGGATCAACGGGGCAACCTTCTCGGCGGAGATACGGTGATCGATCGGGGTGAGAGATTCGTTGATCTCGTTTATATTTATGTTGTTTTGTTATTTCTAGTGTGTTTCTATAGTTCTTAGTTTACTTTATTTTTCCTTCTTGTTTTTACTTTAGCTTCCCTACGGCTTGTTCGACCCTCCTCCCTTTTGATTTTGTTTCTTCCTGCATGGGTCTCCCAAGGTTTTTTGCCTCCTTTTTGTGTGTTTTCTGTGGTTTGATGGATCATGGTTTGGTTTTGGTGTTCTTTGTTTTTATTTTTTCTCTAAATTTCTTGAATGTATTCTCTTTTGAGAATGAAGATTTGAGCTTATTTGTGGGCAAACGATTCTCTCGTTTTCCCACTTCCTCACGATTGGATGGGACAACTTTGTTCGATTTAATCTACCTCGAATTGAAGATCTGGTGCTTAGAAATGCTTTGATTGTATTTATTTGGATCTTGTTCCCAACCTTAAAAAAAAAAAATTGATTACAATATTGTTGATTATTCTTTTTAGAAAGGAAAATTAGTTCCAGTAACCTCCCGCACTTAAAATTTTGTTTAAATAGTCTTTGAATAACCTTAATAAGAAAGCCCCTAAATTCCACTCACAACATATCACACAAAATCTCATTTATTTAAAAAGAGGGTCAACCTCAAGAAGTCGGCCTAGTGGTGTAGGCTTTGGACTTTGGCTCTTTCAATACTTGAAAATTTCTATGGAGCCATGTCCAACCTTTGAAATGAGGTTTTATGTTGAACAAAAACTTTTAATAAGATCCCTTTTAGAAGACATGTGAAAGGGCCTAAGTCCAAAGCCAACACCTTATTTAGAAGTGTCTGATCAACATAAAACCTTACTCCCTCTGATTCAAAAAGTTTGTCGCATTTGTTATTTTGTATAAAATTAATGAACATATTTTTTTGACACATTTATCCCTTATTAATTTGTCCCTCTCCCCATTGATCTTTCCTTTCTATCACACTCTTGCCTTTTAAAAGAAGTGAGAGAAAATGAATCATTAATGTATTTCCAATTAAAAGTGATATTATAGGAGTTACAAAAGGGTATTTTAGGAAAATTCGTGGTAAAAATAGGAAAAGTGACAAATTTTTTGAAACAAAAATAAAGACCAAATGCGACAAACTTTATGAAACGGAAGGAATATTTATTAAAAGTGTCTTTAACCGCGCCCACATATTTATAGAAAGAATGTTTGATGAGTTACAATTTGGGCTTACAAATATCCAATTGTGGCCCAATACCCATTGGGTTACTTGAAACGTCAAAGGGCTCGGCTAAAGCCACACACAGATCCTATGAGGACACCCACGTGAAAATCCCAAAATTAACCTCTTCAATTAAAACCCTAACTATTTCATTCTCTCTTCTTCTCACATTCAGACACCCACCTCACTCCCATCTCCATTTTTACACCTCAATTTCTCTCTTCAGCGCCGCGTCGCCTACCTACCACTCCACTTCGTCGCGGCGGCCCACGCCGCCCACTGCGCAGCACTCTCCCCTCCTTCGCGGTCGTTAGCGGCCGCAACCCTTCCCTCTCCCCTTCGCGGCTGTTCGCGGCCGCCTCCTCTCGTCGCCGTCCCCGTCTCCCCACCCAACACGCGCGACAACATCGCCCTCTCTCTCAACGTCGCCGCGGCGCAGCTCCGCCTCCCCTCCCCACGCTGCGACAGCGCCGCCCTCACTCCCCACGTCGCCGCCTCTTCTCCTCCCTCGTCTGCCGCGGCCGCGGCCGCCGTCGCCCTCCTCCCAGAGACGCGGCCGCTTGCACCCCTCCTCCGCCACCGTCGCCCGTTCAAGGTAGGATTTTTTAAATTTCACGAGCATAAAACCCGTAAAGAAGAAATCTCGAAAAGAGAAAAAGTAGGATATAAATCTAAATCCATCAAAGATTTAGCAGAAATGAGTATAAAACTCATGAGATTCATTCAAATTGAATTGCGTAAACATACCTAGATCGACGGACATGTTTAATCGATCATAAATTAATCGATACACAGCTCTGATACCATGTGAAATTTCATAACAAGAAGAAATTGGATAGAGTGCATATTGAGATAATACAAAAATATAGAAATTGAATTACATTTGAATTACATTAATTTAGGGTTTTTAGAAAAATTAGAGTTTTTAGAAGTTCGTGATTTATTTTCGAACATATTGAGTTTGTTTTGGAAATTTTTTCGAACAAATAATTTTTGTTTTGGAAAAAATTTCGAACATTTTGTTCGATCTTTTTTTTCGGACAAATTTAGGTTGTTTTGGAATTTTTTTCGAACAATCTGTGTTTGTTTTGAAAATTTTTTTGAACAATCTTTGTTTGTCTTGGAAAAAATTTCGAACATTTTGTTCGATTTTTTTTTTCGAACAAATTTAAGTTGTTTGAAAATTTTTTCGAACATATTGAGTTTGTTTATTAAAAAATTTGGGACATCTCAATTTTGTTTGTTTTGAAATTTTGAGTTTTTGTTGTTTTGGTGATATTGGCAGTGCACATGGGCCGAAATGGTTGATTAGTTTTTGTTGTTTTGGTGACATACTAAGATTTAATGTTGTTTTGTTGTTTTGGTGACATTCCGCTTGTTTGTTGATGGAGATTTTTGTTGTTTTGGTGGTGATGGTGATGGTGGGGATCCGAATGATATGAAACGGGTGGGTGTACTCATCCGTTCTTTTTTTAAAAAAATGTGTAGGAGTAGGAGGGGTACAAAAGACATTTCACGTACCTCTAGTGATAAAACAAAGTTTCCGTGGGTGTCCTCATAGGATCCTTGGGTACCTTTAGCCGCGGCCAACGTCAAATTATACCCATCTCAAAACTCAACATATTATATGGATCTACAACTCAAACCCAATGGGTTATACTCATCAATCAGGCCCATAAGATTTTGTTTTGATAATACTGTAGTATTAGATCCAATAAATTACAATTCTGAAACAAAATAATATCTCTCTCAATATTGTACTTCTCTCCTAATTAGTCCAACTGTTTTCGGGTCATTGTGGAGTATATGATATTTTGATCCATATTGGAGATTATGCACTGTTAATTTAATCACATTGATAAGATTATTGTATGTCTCTAAGTTAATGGATTTTACTCACCAGCCCCATAATTTTTTGTTTTCATAATAGCATTCGATCAATAATTACAATTTAAAACTATGTTAACACAATTATATCTCTCTCTCAATAGTTTAGTTCTCTGTTAAAATGTGTGTCATGCTTTACCCCAGTTGCACGGGTACACATGAGACTATCTTGACTCCTGAGTCAATGTTCATCATGTTTGTTAAAAAAATATGATTTTCTTATTTTCTTAATTTCTTCAGTTTGGTAATTAAATAGACCAAAATATTATTATTATTCGTGTGTATATTCATAATATTACTTTTAGTTTGTTAAAAAGTTTGGCTATTTTATAAACCAAATTATGGATTTCTGGTATTAAAAAAAAAAAAAAAGTTTAAATCGAACCATGAATGTCCAACCAACCACTCTGGAGATGGTCCACATGCTCTATATTAGATCTTAATTACCACATTGAACCTCACAAAATTTATTATTCCTCAGATTTGTCTATTTGCGACCACAAGTTTTGGCAACTACGTTATTGAATACTCTGTGTAAAAAGGAATGCATTTGCAACAGATATGATTAATCTTTTTTCTGAATTTAAATACAAGTGTATAGCAATCGGTAAATAGGTTCTAATTTACCATTTTATTTCGTATTGCATTACTTTAATACACATTGCATATTCCTCGAATTAATAAAGATATATAAACACACAGTAGCTATAGATGATAACATGATCACATTTTATCAAGTAGATATGCATTGTTCTTGCACATGTACACAAGTTATTTAAGGTTCATGTAAATTCAAAAATTTCAAGTATTACCATTTAGTGTATGAAGTTCCATTGTTTAGTGATTTTAAATTAAACACAAAGAATTTTAAATAATGGAGTAACACTTTGTATATAAAACATTACCATTTAAAAAAGAGAGTTGTTCATGTAAACCAGGGTTTACTAGAAATGTTTATCCGAACTAGGTTAATTGGATCAACCCGTTTAACCTTGAAATATTGTTTTTTTTTTTTTTTTTTTTTGAGAAAACCTTGAAATATTGCTAATCGATATATAAAGTGTCTTTTTCTAGCATGTAAAGTGTCATTATTTGGTGATTTTGAGTTAAACAACAAATAATAGTAACAATTTCTATATTATATAGTAACACTTGAAAAGATAGAGTTTCCTAGTTCGCATGCATGCATAATTGCATAAGCTCTATATATTTTACAATTTCGGATTAAAATAATGATAATCTCAAGATGAAACAAAATGTTACGGTTGACAAGAAAATGAATTGATGCACACAATAAAAAACACTAATATACAATATTGAATGTTATTCCGCAACATGATGGTCGTCACGCCCACAACCTCACAAATTGAACAAGTTTCTATTTATTTTATAGTTTCCCATTTCCCTTAATTGGAAAACAAATAACATTAAAAAGAAAATCAAACTTATTATATAAAATTCACTTTTTTTCTTCATTAATCTTTTTGGATTGAACACGTCCATCGGTTCCAGCCATCATCACATACTTGTCCTTCCTCGTCAAATTGGTGCACTCATATCCCAACGTTCCTCCCAGCACCCTCTGTATATAATTCGCTACTTCAAATGACGACTTTCCCCCTCTAACCGTTAATTCCATCGGCAATTGGTCTAAAAACGTTATTTCATAAGTTGGCCTCGGGTTCATAAACACGAAATACGGATCCAACACCTTATACCCACGGGCCGTTGTTCCGTAAAACACGCTTTGTTTAGTGTTAATCGCTACAGGCACGATTCTGTCGCTCAATTCAGCAAAAAGCGCACTGAACCGCAGCAAAAACGGCTCCCTGCACGTAGTTCCCTCCGGACAAATTACCAAATCGCCCTCCTCAAGCAAACGCTTTATATTCGCCGCGTCCTTTTCACGCTCTCGAGACAACGCCACGGCTTTGATCGGAGATATTAGTTCGGAGAATTTGCTGATGCTGTATGTGACGCAGCTAATTTTCCGGCCGAGTGCGACGGCGGTGACGACGGGGTCGAGGATGGTGCGGTGGTTGCAGACGAAGAGGACGCCGCCGCGGCCCGGGCTTGGGGGCGGCGGAGGGTTGCCTTTGACGATTAGTTTGATTCCGAGAATCATGTAATTGTAACGTACAATTCTTTCAGGTAAAGGAAGGTTGAGATACACTCTAAATATACACAATATAATGCCGATTGGCATCCATAAGAATGAAATTAGGGCAACAAGAGGGGTGGGTCTTTGGACTAAACGACCCTCGTGGAATATGATTGGTGCGAGAAGCTTGTTTCTTGGGAGTGCCTCACTTCTTGTTCTTGGCACCATGTATGCTTCCTGTTATTATAAAATCAACTACGTTAAAATTAGTGTCACATTTTATTTACTGGGGACTGTTTAATATTCAAAGTTGGTACAAGAGATTCTCTCTTGACTTGATTTGTTTATATTTTCCCACAAGAAAACAAGTTGACTTAAAATGGGTCACAAATACTGTTGAAACTAATTAATGTGTGTCCTAAATTATAAGTATCCATTATTAGAGAATTTAATTCAAAGTCTAGCAATACTTATTTATTTTTAGGTTTTTGTATATGAATATTGGTAGTTCGTAGCTACCATCAATGATGTTAATAAATTTAAAGCATGTTCTACAGATGTGTCCAGCTGTAGATGAACGTGTGAGATATTTATTTGTTTGGAAAGGGGAGAATGAAGTTGGTTTATTTAGACTTTGAGAAAAATATAGTTGGAGGGTTTTTGGTGAAGTAATGAAGAAGAAACCTAACTAACTGTTGATATTATTATTATTGTCATTGATGATTATGGACACAAATAATATAAGAAGTTGTACAAACCGTTGGCTGGAGTTAATTGTACTGCCCTTTCTTGTTTAGGAAACCCGGACCATATAATTCATTAGTGCAGTAATCAGACTCAGAATTTTTATTTCAAATAATCATCTTTGCATCATTACATGTGTCATTTTCATCTATATATATATAACTAATTAATTAAATAAAAGAGATTTTTTTATGGGCATCATGCAATGAAGCACAGTGCGATTATAATTTAATTAGCTCTCACCTAATAACATGAAATATGCATGGGGTTCATAAGATAGCTATGTTTAATTATGTGACAATATATATTGCATGTGCCCTAGCCTTAAAAAAATCTCACCGGCCCAATTACTTACCTAAATATCGATAATATAGTATTAAAAAAAATTAATAATTAATTACCTTGCATATGGACATGAAGTCATGATCAGTGTCTCTATCTCCCAAGCCCAAATCAGGCACATGAGTCCCAAATTCTTTGACAAGGGCCATTTTCTTATGGTCCCCAACAAGAACACCGGGCTTCTTGACGAACCCGGTGGCCCGGCCCGATCTGGTGACCACTAATTCAGTCCCAAGAACCTTATCCGCTCCCAAATAAGTCTTGACAAAATGCTCCACCATAATCCTGGGATTTGCGGTGACTATGTATCTCTTGCCAAACGAATTGAACACTTTCCACGTATCGGGCCGCACGTCTTCCGCGTAGAACTTAGGCAAAACGGACCTCGCAACAAGCTCTATGTCGCGGATTTTGAGGCCCGCAAAGGCGATGAAGATGAGAGTTTCGATGGCCAACGATTCGGAGACGAAGAGGTAGACGAAATAAACGAAAGGGACGGAAGCTAAGAGTATTAAAGCCCGAATAAGGCTTCCGGCTTCTAAGGCAACGAGCATGAAGTAAGGGAAGGCGCTTGTTGATCGGAGTAGTGTGCCGTCTAAATCGGCCGCCACTGTTTGGTCGGAGCGCCCCTCACTGCTGCATTTTGATATCGCATCGAATTGCCGATGGCCGACCATTTTTTTTTACAGAATTATTACACAAAACAAGAGGGAAATTAAGTCCTCAATGTTGTGTTACAAGGAGAATGGACTATGGAGGGCTTTAAAAAGAAGGCAATTTTTTGTCCGGTTGTGTTACGTTGTGTGTGAGATATACATGTATTTCAATTAAATGTAAATTCTACTTTTTTTTTTTTGGACTTATTTTAGAATTATATATATTTTTTAGTTTTGTAAGTTTATCTCTTTTTTAGAAAACTCTACTTTCTTGTTAAAATTCAACTTTTTAGTCTTTTAATTAGCTACAACAAATTAAAAATCATTTAAAAAAGTTAACTAGATGAAAATTAAAATTAAAAAAATATAAATAAAATTCACGTTAGTTCAAAATCAGCTGCTTACTCACTAGACTAAATAATATGATGAAATTCACTAATAACAACAAATATGACCCTGAAACAAATAAGGAACAAACTTATTGAATTTAAAGAAATCTCTTATTATTATTTAATGAATTTTGAAAGGGGCTTAAAAGAAATGAAAGGGAGTTGTCGGGAAATGATTTAATACTCTCTCCTATTTGTCATTTTATACCAAGGCATACATAATAAGAAAATACGCCAGATTTGAAGAATTTTTTTTTTTTTTTAAATGCAATAAATATACATTGAAAAGTGTTAAACTGTAACATCTAATTTTACAAAAAAAATGAAATGTCAAACCATAATTTCTTTTTTAGAATATTAATACGTATTAATGATCCATCGAGTATACTATATGATGAAATTGGAAGAGTTGGTAGATTTACAGCATTGAGATGTAACTGTGATTCATAAAAATATATATTTTTCTGGACATAACTAATTATTAGAATTAATTAAATATTATTATAAGATTGGGCGTTTGGAAATTGATGGCAGATGGCAGTTGTGAAGAGAGCGTCCAAGTAGTTGAATGCCTCTGTTTACATTCAATTAGCCTCCTTTTCAGTTTCATAGATGCCACCACCGTAGCAACGACATTATGAGGCTTTATGTATATTAAGTTCGATTTCCTACATTTTTAAGATTATGTTACACTTTAATATAGGTATTTAATGTAAATTAAATCCATTTCCTGTTCTAAAATGTCGACCGAAATTTTATGAGTGGAATTTTAAAAATTACACTACATAATGACCTTATTTATCTTGTTATCGCGCGGCTAATTTATATACGTACTGTATACATATTTAGTGTGCATGAATTAAACTTGGTGGTAATTATAAACAAGGTGAAAGAAATATGAGCTGGTCTTAGGAGATCCTGCGTGACGGATCTCTCGAATGTATAATATTTTAAATAAATTAAAGTAATTATCACTTAATTTTATTAAAAACATTATATTTTTTATTTAAATATTATCGATTTTTATTTAAAAGTGATATGTGAGATGGTCATACAAGATTTTGTCAATTATATTATCTAGATTTACTTTTACATTTTTGTACAGTTCGATTCGGCCGTTTTTGTAATTATTTTCTTTAATAATTGTTAGGAAACAGTACTAGTTTTTAAGGGATATTGAATAATTGAATCGCAATTTAATCCTTTTTTATTTTTATTGGAGTTTTAGACGGGATATCGTTGAAGTAAATATATATTTATTGCATGTTTAATAATTATTAAAGTGCCCTGACCATTTATCCAACTCTAGCATACTAAAATTTAATGGTTACTCTTTTTTAACAGTACTACATCATATATGGTTTGCAAATACTATACGTCATTTAATAAAAGTATGATAAACTTAATACTGGTAGAATTACATATGTATGTCACATAAAGTTATACGGAGTACTATTTTAATTCAGTGAAATCTAATAACTTTTTCTTTTTTCAATTAAAGTTGTCAATTGCTTTTTGTTTCTCATATTTTATTATATATTTTTTTTTTCAATCAAATCACTTCAAATACATTTATTAAATTGTATCAGTATTTTTTAATTTTCGTTCTCAAAGTTTATAAATATTTTTTATCGGGATGAAGGGAGTACATATTAACTATGATAAGCTCAACAAAAGGTAGAATCAAATGTATATGCCGCACACAAAGTTATACAATACATATTAACTGTATGAGCTTTAATACCGTGAAAGACTCATGTGAGACCGTCACACGATGATGCATAATATTATTTGAACATGATACTTTAATAATTTAAAAGAGATAAATATTTATTTGTGTATTAACTTAAAAACGATTTCAACGTGAAACCTATATTAAGTGGAAAGTAATAAATAAGTTGATAAAGTCGTAGTATATTTTAGTGAAAGAATTAATTTTGGGATGATGTATAATTGGTGGTGAATGGTCACAGTCTGATGACTAGCGAATTGCATGTGATCACTTGTGTTCAGGCGATGGGCTTTGTACTACGTCTCAGTTTGATGATTTTCATTAAATAAATATTCAAGTACGAGATTATCGAGTTTAAATTAAAAAACCAGTTTAAAAAGTTTAATTAATTGTAGTAAAAAAAAATTCAGCAAAAGGGGATAACCTCAAAATTACTTTTGTAGTCCCTCTGTTCTACCATAAGTGAGTTTTAACATTTTTTTTCTTGTACATAATTAAATGATATTTTAGCATTTTTTATACTGTATATTTCAATTATGTCTTCCTTCTTCAAAAAATCTCTTAATTTCTAATTTACTTATATTAACTAAAATCAGTTGTGTGAAATATTAGTTTTTTATATTACACTAAAATTAGGGAATTAATGTAATTAGATGCCTCATTTATTAATTAAAGATATACTTCTAATTAATAGTCAATACATACCATTTTTTAATTCTAATAAATTTTATGAAAATTTCACTTACGCAGAACGGGGAAGTATTATTGCCAGATAAATTCCGAGCATGCATGTTACATTTATATACTCATCATAGTAAATGTTCACTTTATTTAAGGCAAGAATATATATATATATATATATTTTTTTTTTTTTTTTTTCTTTTGAATTCTCCTGAAAATATACTCCTGTTTGTGCATATTCTGTAAGTCATTTCTAGACAATCGAGTATTGCAAAATTATATGCATCAGACCCTGTTTGTGCATATTCTGAAGGGTTGCATTAATTACTGTCCATTATTACACTCGTAACATCACTTTTTTTTTTTTTCCCTAATTATATGATATTCTTTGTTGGGATGGATACTTTTAAAATCTTTTACACATGGTCTCGTACTTATAGAATATTGATCAGTATATATGTTCTTGTAAATTCTCGTGACTCAGTATTCATTTGAAATGGAAGGCTTGACAGTAATTCTCAATGTGGAGTGGTGCACCACTTTAAACCAACTGATTTGTAACAATAGAACATTTTACAAGTATAATTTACAAAAGCGGACTAAGAGTGATCTATTTCTAAATAAATGTTTATTTATCTAAGGGCATGTTTGATAGCATAGACGGATTATCTAAGATTAGGATGATAACTAAACTTTATAAATTCTAAAGCATAATCTACCCTTAATCTAAGTTATCAAACAACCAATAAAAATGATATATAGTTAATCTAGGTTTAATCTAAACTATCAAACATGGCCCTAGAGTGAGTATAATTTACAAAAGCGGACTTTTACTTAAAATATATATATAGGGCATGAAGTTAATTATTATACTATATTCTAAAATAATTCATGTCAAGTAAACTTTTCTTTTTTGATGCATAGAATTAGCCTTTAACCCCCAGTTTCAAGGTTAGATGCACCATGGTCAACTACCACATAAAAGACGCTTTTTCACATATTATGTCGTGTTTTTAAAGAAAGAGTTAACTTTGAAAGCAATTAAATCACGACTTTGGAGAAGTTGTCTTTCTGGTTTGTGGTTAGGAAATTTGTCCTGATGTCCACACTACCGCATTGACTAGTACCAACTCTGCTCCCTATGACCTTTTTTGTTTTGTTTTTTTAAATTTACATATACGATTAAAATCAGCTCAGTAAATTTATACTAAAAGTCGAAAAACACGTTAAAATTGAGTACAGATCAATAATGAGTGCAAGAAAATTCGACCCGTCAGACTAAACATAACTTTTGTTTAAAATGTTTATAATGTGAAATCTAATTTCTACATAAATTCCTTGCATATTGTAATACTACTAAAAAAATTGTGATAAAGCCAGATTTCAAGAAGAAATTCAATAGCGCGCTGCATACGGATCGATCATACCAATATTAAATCTTTTCATTTTAGATTATGTGTTTTTTAGACTTTCCATTTTGTAATTATTTGTTCTTTTAACCGTTTTTCACTCACTAAAAAAAATCCTAATAATTTTTAATTAATTTTTTTTTTAAGATTCTTAATTTTTAAAAAAAAATTATGTGGAGAGGGGAGAGCATATATTTATTATACAAAAAATTCACTATCTTATGCAATAATACATCTTGCAATACCCTAAAATATATGAACAAAATTAAAAAGAATTCACAACTCTGAAAATTGACACTAAAAGAAATTATGGGTCAAAATCGAATCATAGAAAGAAGGTAGAGAGGTAGAAAGATGAAAAAGATAAATAGAGGTAGGAAAAGAATGTAGAGAGGGATATGATTGAGAAAATGTAAAGAGAGATAGTGAATTTTGTCATTTAAAAAAATAAAAAACTTGTGACCGAACATTTTAAATAAGGAAAAAACTTATGACGTGATGAGAGAAATATTAATATTTGTCCATATAGTGTCATGTTAAACAATAATATCGCATGAACATTAATGTAATACAATCAACGTAGAGTAATAAAAAAATGGTACAAGAGGAACTATGAAAGAAAAATAAAGAGGTGTCAGAACGAGAACGAGTGAATCCTAAGGAGAATAAAAAAACACTAAATCTATCAAACCAAGCACGTGGAGCCTGGCGGAGGCCATAAAGAGACTTCTTCAACCTACAAACATGATTAGGAAAACGAGGATCAGTAAAACCAGGAGGTTGTGACATAAATACAGGTTTAGGAAGTACGCCATGCAGAAAGGCGTTTTTCACATCTAGTTGATGCAAAGGCCAAGAGCGCTGCACAGCCAAAGACAGTATGACACGAACAGTGGCAGCACGAACAACAGGACTAAAGGTGTGCGAGAAGTCAAAACCTGGAATTTGAGAGAACCCTTGAGCAACTAAGCGAGCTTTATATCGCTCAATGGATCCATCAGATTTGTACTTAGTACGAAAAACCCATTTAGAACCAACAATGTTGACAGAAGGCGGACGAGGGACAAGATCCCATGTCTGATTAGAATGTAAAGCCTCCATTTCGTCACGCATGGCAGAATGCCAATGTGGAAGCTTTAAGGCAGATTTGAACCCTCGAGGTTCTGTGGAGACAGACAGGGAATGTAGCAGCTTAGTGGTAGCAATATCAACCGAATATTTGGGTTTAAAGATACCGGATTTGGCACGGGTTTGCATGGGATGAAGTGAAACGGATGGAGCGGGTGGAGGACTAGCCGGAGGAACGGGAACCGTGGAAGGAGAGCCATGACCAGCAGGGTCGGTGGGTGCGGGTATGGCAGGATCAGGCACTAGAACCTGAATCGGGTCGGGAACAACGGGATGGAGCATTGGCGTTGGCTCATGAGATGAATCAACAGGGCAGAGCGTGCAAACCTCAGTAGGAGAAGAACACGCATGTGACGATGAAGGAGGATCGTGCGGAACAGATCGAGAAGAGGCAGGACTCGAGATTGTCGATCAAGAAACCTGAGGATCCAAAAAACAAGAAAAGTCCAAGTCAGTATGAGATGTAGACAAAGTATTAGAAGAGAAAGGAAAGAGAGTCTCATCGAATTGAGCATGACGAGTAATGTAAGTGCGCGAAGAAACAGGATCGTAGCACCGAAAACCCTTGTGAATACTGCTATAGCCAAGAAAAATGCAAGGATGACTACGAGGAGCCAACTTATGAGGAGCATAATCACGGAGATACGGAAACACACGACAACCAAAAACTTTAAAATTGCTATATGAAGGAGGAGAGTGGAATAAAAGCTCATATGGTGACTTATTGTTAAGAACAGGAGATGGAAGCCTATTAATAATGTAGACAGCGGTAGAGAAGGCATCAACCCAAAAAGGAAGAGGGGTATGAGAGTGAAACAAAAGTGATAAACCAGTTTCAGTTATGTGACGATGTTTTCTCTCAGCTCGACCATTTTGTTGAGGAGTGTAAGGACAAGAAAATCTATGTAAGATACCAAATGAATTAAAAAAATCACGGACACGATGGTTGGTAAATTCAGTACCACCATCACTCTGAAAAATTTTAATGGATGAGTTAAATTGAGTGGAAACGAAAGTATTAAATTGTTTGAGAGCATCAAAAAACTCAGACTTTGCGCGTAAGGGATAAATCCACGAGAAACGAGAAAAATCATCCACAAATAAAGCATAATATCTGAAACCATCGACAGACAAAACAGGAGAAGGACCCCATAAATCACAGTGTATAAGATCTAAAACATGTAAAGCACGTTTATCGTTTAAATCAAACGGTAACCTTTTACTCTTAGCCAATTGGCAAGAAGTACAAGGTGACGGCTTAGGCAAAACAGAAGTAACACTCAAATGGCCTAAAGTTTTTAACAACTGAATAACAGAAATAGAAGCATGTCCCAAACGGGAGTGCCACAACTCAAAAGAAGACTTCAATAGATTAGAATTTAAAGCAGCAACCAGGGCAGATGTGCCCTGCTCTAGAATGTAAAGGCCATCCTTACATGTCCCTCGAGCGAGGATTTTCTTTGACAACCGAGTCTGAACCACAAAAGAGTTGTTAGAGAACATAACATCAACAAGCAAATCATTGGTTAACTTGCTAATAGATAATAAATTTTTAGTAATATGAGGTACTACTAAAACATCTAACAAGGGCAAGGTATTAATAACACGAGAACCAATATGCGAAATGGGAAGAGAGTCACCATTACCGGCGATGACTGAACCATTACCAGAATAGGGTTCAAAGGAATCCAGAGCAGTGGAGGAGGACGTCATATAAGTCGAGGCACCAGTGTCAACATACCAATCTGATACAGATGAGGGATTGACGGTACACTGAGTTTGAAACGCCTGGGCAATGTTTGCAGATCTGGACTGGGAATCATGAAAATTATAATCCCGAGAGAACCTGTTCGGGCAATTAGTGGCATAATGAGCATCGCGACAGATTTGGCAGCGAGGCACACGCTTAGTACCGCCACCTTGGGGACGGCCACCACTGTTGGAGGTATGGCCACCATCGCGACCACCCTGACCACGACCACCGTCGCGGACCTGATTCGAAGTACGATTACCGGAAGACGACGAGCGATGACCTGAGCGATTAGCGTAAAAGGCAGCAGTAGGCGGCTGAGCGTCAGAAGCTTCCATAGCTTTCTCGCGTAACTCATGATCTCTGGCCTGAGACAACAGATCACGAAAGGAGGGTAAGGGGGCGATGGCTAGGCGAACCTAAGTGAACGCTCGAAATTGCGGGCCAAGTCCGCGAAGGAACCATCGAGCCTTGTCCGCATCAGAAACTGAGTGGCCGATTGCAGCAAGCTGGTGACAGAGATTAGTAAACTTCCTATTGAACTCGACGACGGAAAGCGAACCACGACGGAGGAATTGTAGTTCATCCCGGAGTTGTTGAGCGTGGGATGGGGAGGAGGGATTGAATGCGGCCTCTAGGGCAAGCCAAACATCACGAGCCTTAGAGAGGCCAACGACTTCAGACATAGCTTCTTCCGTGAGAGAGGATAGAAGCAGGCAAAGGACACGATCGTGGCGTTTGCGCCAGAGTAGATAGGCTGGGTTGGGTTCGTCCTTGTCTTCGGACGACTTAATCAGAGGTTCGGGCTCGGGACCAGAACCGTCGACAAAGGTTGCGAGATTATCACATCGAAGCATTGGAAGAACTTGACTCTTCCAAAGAAGGTAGTTTGATGAAGAGAGGCGGATCGTAACCATGTGAATCAGAGTGGCAAGGGGAATGTGATCAGGATCCTTAGGTGTTGCTGGAACAATATCCGACATTGTGAAGGAGAAGGAAGAAACGGATGGGAAAAAAAAAAAATTGGACTAGGGTTTTCAGCAATTTGCTCTGATACCATGACAGAATGATAATAATCACCGTGTAATTTACGGTGTATGATATTCTCATTAATATAGGTGAATTACAACTTGTTGTACAAGAAAGAAACCTAATCAATTTATTCAATCAAATCTTCTCTATTAATATGGATAAGCAAATAAAACTAGTTTTATCTAATTTGATCAACGAAATTTTGAATTTTATACTCTCCTCGTGTCAAAGACATAGTTTACTCATTTTGACACAAATTAATAAAAGATTTTGAGCATATAAAATTTACTATTACATCCATGTTATGCGCTTATTTAATGTTAATAATTAATTTCAATTCCTAACAATTACTATTAAATAAGAGCTTTTTTTTTTTAAAGTAAATATTAAAGTAAAGGAAATCAAATTATAATTTGAGACAAATAAATTAAAATATAAATAGTAAAACATCTTTTTGAAAAGGGAGACTATATAATTAGAGAATATAACACAATGTATATTGTTTATAAGTTTTTGTGTATTTAAAAAGTTGTTGGATGCAATCTTGACAAGAAAGACGAGACAAAGAAGATTATAGTGATGCTATTAGCCTGTAATTTACAGTTCAACCACCAGATTTTGGGCATTTATTTAAGTCTCTGACCATAAAACAATTAACTATTTCAATAAAAACTACTCTTCAGCGAAGAACTTGGTGCCGTGGTTTAGCAGATAATAGAGTATAGAGAACTTCGTTCTTAAGTTTAGAGGATATGTCAATTATAGAACTAATTGAATATAATCATAGTTTTAAAGAGTTTGAATATTTAAAATAAACTGTCATGTGATAATTATATTGATTAAAGGTTATATACTAAGAAAATTTTCTGTCACATCTCTTCTGCTTTTTTAATTTTATTTTTAAATTATTAAATATACCATATATTATAAATATTTATTTTTACTGATATTCTGTTAATACGTAGAGCGTAAAGTAGAAGGAGACTATGATTTTTTTAAAAAGAAAATACTCAATCCGTTTCAAAATAATTGTTTCATTTCGTATCTTATACAAATTGATAAATAATATAAATTGATAAAATATTATTTATTGTGCTAAAATTTGAATTTTACCTACAAATTTGTAAATATATCTTTATTTATTGAATATTGAAACAATAATAATTTATTTAATAGAGATATTTTATACACTTAAAAGGAAAAAAAGAGATTAAATAGAATAAGGGTGTGTTTGCAAACAATAGTAATTGATTCAAAGTAATTAAAATTGATTTTTGCCATAAAATTGATAGTAAATACGGAGTAGTATTTTAAAATTAAGCACTTTTAATCAATTTTGTATATGTTGTGTGTTTACCAAACAAGTCACTTTTTTATAAATTCACGAAAAATACCCTTTTACATTTGGTAAAGTCTAGTATGCACTCGAGTGCATGCTGTGCACCCTAGTCTAAAGAAAAGTGTATTTTATTAAACTGAAAAGTACAACACAATATTACTAAAAAGTGTAAGTCACTATGACTAAAAATATTATTATACAATTTAATAATTGAAAAGTGCAACACCATTTACCAAAAAGTGTAAGTCAGTAAAACTGAAAAGTGCAACATGGACTAGGGTGCACAACATGCACTCGAGTCCATAGCAGACCAACCCTTTACATTTCGATAAATAATGTGTAAAAATAAAATATTATTAAATTTTATAAAATTATGTTTATAAACACTCTAAAAGTAATTTTATTTGAAAAATAAATATTTTTAAAGCAAATACTACTATACTAGTGTTTACAAATTACAAACACCCGTTAATTATATTATTCAAACTTTATTGCTGACGGGGACTTAAGGGCAACTAGAAATGCAGCTAAATTTTTTTTTTTGAGAAAGCAGCTAAATTATTTGTAAGCCGATAAAAGTGAGGGGACGTTGATTGCGGAAAAGCATGACCACAATTATGATTTTCCTGAATTTGATGAAACATATTCATTAATCATTTTATTTACGTATAAATTTCAGTGAAATCTTTGATGAAAGTTTAAGTACGTGTAGTATGCGTGTGTAACAAACGATTCTTTTGGTAAATTAATTTCTTTTCATAATTTTTTGAAAAAAGATGTTGGACTTATATACTTCAATGCAATAAAAAATTATCCATCAAATCAATGTACACTATTAATTAATTAATGATTATGAGTCCAACTCATTTTTTTTTTCTTTTATATATTTAGATATAAAAAGTAGAACACCATCTTATTTATTCAAATCCCTCCGTTCACTTATAATTTTTTTCATTTTGATTCGTCTCTTATAAGTTTCACATACTTCTTTTGATTAATATTTTTTAATTTTTTTACTTTTCAAGTTAGTTTGTTCCTGCGGGCCTGCGGCTACTTTACTGTCTTTTTATTTTATTTTTATTTTTTATTATTTTAAGAATGAACCAACCCCTTAATGCACATTGTGTACTCCGTAATGATTCAAATCCTCCTATTTCTTTCTTCTTCTTTTTTTTTTTTTTTTAAGAATTGATAGTGATATATACAGTACTCCAATTTACGTATTATTAAAAACAAAATTATAATTTTTGAAATTAATTTT
Organism: Galeopsis tetrahit; assembly: GCA_963675135.1. Classification (NCBI taxonomy): domain Eukaryota; kingdom Viridiplantae; phylum Streptophyta; class Magnoliopsida; order Lamiales; family Lamiaceae; genus Galeopsis; species Galeopsis tetrahit. The sequence continues at coordinate 74,193,378 of OY776129.1, forward strand.
GTTTAGACATTATTAATTATTGGAGGGCACCTCTCAGAGTTGTTTATGCATGGTTTGGTGTCACCTGCATTGACGGCTTTCTTCCTCAAATTAACTTTGAAAATTGAAAGGAGTACTAATTTTATACACAAATATGTAATGATTTATGATAGATGATGACTAATCCCAAACGTTTTAAATTATGAACTACCAACCTTAATAATCAGCCGGAATTTGTTGGAATAAGTCGCATTACTCCTCATTAATACTCTTCATATTTTATAATAGTCGTTATCGTTGTTTTGTATAAAATTAAGAAACATTTTATTTATATTTTACAAATATTTACTTTCACTATAATGAAGGATATAGGAAAAACTAGGGAAAAGTGTTGTTTATATTTTATTTTTCACATTAACAATCACATCGATCAATTGATATGTCATCGTAAGTGATAGAGATTGAAACCCACAAACTTAGAAAAATGGTGATATCCTTATTAATGTAGCATGTTCGAATTGAACTCCATTATTTAAATTTGACTCGAGAAACCTAATTGTCTGTTTGAGCTAGGAGCTAGTGTATATGTGATGTGATAGGATTGAAATTAAATATAACACTCTATATTGTGTGTAGCTATTGAACTTAAATTTTGTTTTAAAACATTTATTATTTTTACTATTTTTCACGTTTTTAAAATATATATAATTATTGTGTCTTTTAAAAAAAAAATCATGTTTATACACATTCTTTCATAATAATTGAAACAAATTATTTATAATTTTCTTTTATTTTCAATCATTTCATTTTCTTTTCTAAAAAGATAACAAAAAATAACTAGCTAGACAAATGTATTGTACAACTAATATACAATTTTTTGATGTATTTAAAAAAAAAAAAATATTAATTACTATTTCTTTAAAATATTTTAATTTTTTTATATGAGTTGTTACGTTCAGTAATAGCTGGAAATCAATTAATAGATAAAATTATTTTGAAAAAGACAAGTTCTAAATTCTGAGATACATAAATGTGAAGAAACTATATAATTCATTGGTCGAATACTCGAATAGCACATGGATCTTGGACTTCAAAAATGTTTATTAAAAGGGTACGGTTTTAAATTACTATAATAACCACCTTCGTGAAGGTTAGAATTAGAAATACTTCCCCAATTAACTGGCTTCTCTAAAATATCAAAATTCATAAGTACACCCTTCATAAATTGTTCAAACTACTTTTTTTTTTTTTCCCCCCTAAAATTCTTCTTAATAGATACAGTCCACCCCACGCCCCCTCTTTTTTTCCTTACTGTTCGTCTGTTCCTCTCTCCTTCAATCTTCAGAAAAAAAAAAAAAAAAAAAAATTACGCCCTCACCCTACCTCTTCATACATTCTGCAATTAGCAATCCCTCTGAATATATTGTACCGAGTAATATTTAAAATAAATAAAATTTTCAACAAACTAGATCCAACATAATAATGCAATATTTCGCATCAATTCTTGTCGAAAAACTTCTGAATTTTCAACTACTTACTTTTTGTCAAAATTTGTCAATTTTTATGAAAAAATTTCAGATTTTAAATTAACCAATCTTTTGGACGGAGTGGTGTATCTACTAAATAAAAAATTAGGCTTTGAACTTTGAATGTTAACGGCATAATTGATATGATGAAATGCATATATATGGAATGAAAGTGAGAAATGAAAATATGAATGACAAATTGGTATGGACAAGGAATGAAAAATTAATGTGGTGCCTAAATTATTATTATTATTATTGTTAATTTTTGTTGTTGAGAAGGTTTGTTTATTTGTTATTATTATTATTATTGAAAAATTATTACTATCATTAAATATTATATTATATATTAATATATATTATTAATATTATTAATATATAAAAATATTATTGTTGAGTGTTTAAATTACTATTATCGGAGTAATAAATATTTTCTTAATTTAATGGTATGTATTATTAATATTTTTATAATTATTATATACTGTATTAATGTATATTTAATTATTATTTTTATTATTCATTTTTAAATTTTTATTATTGAAAATAAATTATTATTTATTTAATAGTGATAATATTAAATATTAAAATTATTATTATTGAAAGTGCAAAATAATGTGTGAAAATGAAAATAAATAAATAGGAGTAATATTTTATATAATACTAATAAAAAAATCATTTCTTACATCATGTATAATACATAATACATAATAACATGCGGTATGGAAGGAATGATTATTTCTTAATTTTTGGTAATGTCCTAATAAATAAATATATGAATCATATATTTGGAATGAATTAAAGAATTATCATTACATCCTTAATTCATTCCAACGTACCAATCATGTCGTAAGAGTAATATAGTCTCTTTTAATTGAAAATGTATCTATTGAATTTTTTTTAGTGGTGTGTCTAACCGTGTCAGAGGGGCACATAGTCTTACCCTAAATAAAAAGCCCCAACGCCCAAAAACTTTGCATGCACTAATTGGGCCAATCTCGATCGAGTCATTGATCTTCAGGGATTTTTCTTTTTTTGGACAGAAAATAACATGGCGTGGGTTTTATGCCCCTCCAAGTATGTTAGATACACTTTCTCTTTTTTTTTATTAATTAAATATTCATGCAAAATACAGTTTTACTCTTTTACTAAAACATGTCAAGATAGAAACATTCTTCCTACAATTTAAACACAATCCTAATCCTAACTCTAAAATTAGAGAAAGAAGCTACCGACGGCCCAAAGGAAACTTAAAAATTAAAAATAAATATCGACAAATCTACACTGGTTTGTCAACCATATAGAGTGTATATTCGACTATAGTTTGTCGACGAAAAACACTCTTATCGACAACATTTTACTGAATTTCTTTTAAAAAAATTAATATGTATTTTCGATAAGAAATTGTCGACCCTAAACACTGTAGTCGACATTTGTCGACTACAATGTCGACTACAATGTTTAGGGTCAACAATTTCTTGTCGAAAGTGAAAAAAATAATAATAATAAAACCCTAGCTTATGACTGTATCAAGGAAGAAAGAGGAGGGAAGAGTCGTTGGGGAATGATTCACGTATTATGCAACACCAAAATACACAACCGCAAGTATACGGCGTATATTGTAGCGTGATAAGTACGAGGTCGATCCCACGAAGAGAAAGTGTAAAAGTGGAGTTTGTCGATGTAAGTTTTAAATAGACGCGATCGATTAAGTTGAAATGTAGCAATTACCCCTAATTATCTACCCAAAGTTGTCACAAGTAAACAATTAAACGAGTAATATAGAAATCGATCAATAAATGCTCATGTAAATCGCAAAAACGAAGAAAATTCGAATGAAATTCAAGTAAGAGAAACAGAGGTTCCAAGACAAATGTCACACTAAGGAGTCAATTTATGATTAAAAGCCTATTTAAGTGGTGTTGTGTTTATTACTATATGGTTAATCACGAAATAATGAATTAAAAGTTCTTTCGATCCAATTAATCCAAGAGAAATATAACACAAACCAGTATCTCTACCTAGCATGCATAATAAGTCCCAAAAAGGCTCCTAGGATCATCTAATACCCTCCCGATAATTGATTCTCTCTCGAGCTCACCATAATATTGGGTTGAATGCTTAAATACGATTAATGAAAAAGATCTCTCAATCCAATTTCAATTAATAATAAATAAAACATATTATCATGGCCATTGACAACATGTCTTGCAATGAAAGTTAAGCATTCAAATAGAAATAACAACACAACCACCAAATAAACAAGAAATTAATTTATAAACATTATCCAAAGTGTAAACAAAGCCCTAGAACCAAAGGTGTTCTAGCCAATCAACAACATAATCCAATTAACAAAACCAAATGAAATAACTAAATAAAAAGAGAGAGAAATGGAAAGTTTAGTCTAAAGTATGGTGTGGAATGAAATTCCAAAGCTATTGGTGCCCTCCTTGCTTGGATTGATGAAGAATTGAAGAAGTTATGGCCAAATCACCTCCAAATGTGTGTTTCTATGTGTGGAATTTGAGAAATTGGGGAAAAGTTCATTTGATTTCAAGAATGAGGGCTTATATAGTGTTAGAGTAGGGTTTGGGTGCAAGAATTGCAAGTCAGTCCCTAAAAAATGGCCAAATTGGACAAAATGCACCGAAAATGGGGTAGCACGGCCGTGCAAAATCAAAGTTTGGTCTTCAGGTGGCTCGGCCGAGCAGGCGGCTCGGCCGTGCTCGGCATGATGGTGGGTTGGATGGGGCTCGGCAGTGGCGACATCTCGGCCGTGGCATGCAGCGCGTGAAATTTCTCGGGCTCAACCGAGCTAAGGTCTCGGCCGTGCTCCTTCATGGCCTAAAGTTGTTGTCTCGATGATGCCTATTTTGTGCGCTCGTCTCGGGCGTGGCCTGTGATTTTGGCTTGGAAAACAGCTCGGCCGAGGCATGAGCTCGGCCGTGCTCTTGCTAGGCCTCGATCCTTTCTCGTTTCGTGCATATCTTTCACCTCGGGTGTCCGATTGACTTGATTCTTTTGGCTATTCCACTCCGTTTTTCGAGACGAACTCAACGGGGCACTTCTCTTCTTGATCCAGTGAAGTATGGTTGGTGTTTTGCTCCAAATTCCATTGTATTTCCTACAAAATCGACAAAACACAACTTTTCCCTCATTTTGGCTCAAATCATCATATTCAATCCATAAATCAATGAAATCAACATCAAAATGAGCTTCACATGTGTATCTAAAGTGTGTAAATTCCACCCGAACTAGGGAAGAGGGTGGGAACGACAAGAGGGGGCGGTCGGCCGGGCCGATGCAGAAGAAAGAAAAAAAACTATTATTGAGGCGGTGGGCTTCGTGGAGGCAGGCGGGTAGCTAGCGAGGGGAAAAGGCGAAGCAGAAAAAGAAGATGTGTGCAGTGCATGGCGGTGAGCGGCGCGGGTGGTGAAGGGCGTGGACGGCGCGGGTGGTGCAAGGCGGTGGACAGCGCGGGTGAAGAAGATGGTTTGATTTGGGGAAGAAAAGAGGGAAAATAGGGTAATAGGTAATTTGGAGGGTTTGTATATATCTTAATTGTGTTTTGAGGGGAGTAAGTGTATCCTGAGGAGTGCATGCATATAACCCACGCCTAATAACATTTTATAGATCAAGAAACTTGGGCTCAGGGCCCTACATCTCGTTGAGCCTAAGTTAAAGTGTGCAAATAGTTTTTGTTCCTTAAAATCTTCAATGGAAGAAGTTGATCTTTTACCATGCATTTTCCACTAAAATTCAGATGTTATTTTTTTTAAGATCAGAGTGATTGCAAACCCTATAAAACTTGAGGGGAGCTTTTTAAAATAAATAATTTTGGAAGCTGTGTTTTTTTTTTGCAACCACACTCTTAATTAGTCTCCTCAATTGGACAATGCTGAGATTTTTGTAGGTGGGGTTTTTTTTTTTTTTTACTATATTGTAGTACTATATGTTATTATAATACACACGAATTATTCCAATTTAATAGACCCAGTTATTGAGAGAATGAATATTATTTAAATGTATATATTATTGCTATCAAGTTATTATTATACATTAACAGTAGTAAAACTTTCTTGAGTTATGTTTTTTTAATTGTTATTTCACCTGATCGTTGTTTAAAATTAAACCTTAAACCTTTTCTAATGATTTGAATATAAAACGAAGATTCGAAATATGTAACTTAAAGTGCTTTCATGAGTTGAGACTGCAGTAAGAATATCTCATTCAATTCAAAATGTTTTTTTTCATGTCTGCCACGAAAATGAATTGAATTGACAAGTCAATGAAGAACAGGATAAACCAGGCCACTTCGAAAAATAACTTCCATTCTTATTTTTCTTACATGCTAAGTAAAGTTATAAACTTAAACCTTAATTTCTATTTATATCAAAACACGTGATTAGTTTGGACATTGTCCCAACTTTCACATGTTTACGCACCATCTAAAGTGATAGCTAGGTTAATTTGTAGGCTTAGTCGTGATATCAAAATTTGGAATTTTCGGAAATGGAGAATCAATTTTTTTATCAATCAATTTGATTTTTTTTTTTGCAAATCTATATACTCCTACAATATAGGAGTATTAATTAGTCACAATGAGAATTAGGCCATTTTCAACATTGTTTAGAGTTGTTGCGTAGCCATCCTATGAAATTGAGTCTATATTGAATTTTTTGTTACACTTTTTAAAATAATATTTTAAGTTATATTGACGTAAAAATCTGTGTTGCACTTTTCAATTATAGCGACTTACACAATAATATTGTGCTGCACTTTTTAATTATAATGACTTACTTTTTTCAACATAAACTTTTTTTTAAAAAAAGTTGACTTTTGGTCAACTCGATTTCTTAATCGAGTCTATACAAGACCTTGGCTTTAGTAAAATTTAATGCTAATTCCCGATATTGATTATTGGAATTAATATATAAATCATTACTTCACAGTGTCCAGTGCAACCATATTCTGACCAATTGACAATTGTATTGACCATTCACACACAATTCATTTCTAACACTTGTTAATATGAGTTAGGGGGTGTTTGCAAACTCTATAAACATCTTAAAAGCACTTCTCAAAAGTAAAAGCTGTGAGAGGACAACTTTAAAAAAAGTGATTTTGAAAACAGTTTGTAGAGTTTGAAAACACACTCTCTATCGATTGGAAAAATAGTGAGTTTTTGTTTAATGCAATTATGGAGTATCAACAATAACAACAAAAGGTTTATAGTTTTATGATGATGATTATTAAAATTCAGTTTTCATTCCACAAACTTAATTGTCTTCAATTTGAGTTTATAGTATATAGTCTTAGGCTCTTAGCCCTGTAAAAATAGTTATCGGAAAGGCTCGATAACGACACTTAAATAAGAGTAACACCTTTTTGCGAACCATATATTATTGTTATGGGTGTAAAGTGTCATTGTTTAAAACATTGTTTGATTTTTAAAAAAATTAACACTTCATATACATAACATTAATAATAATATCACGTCAGTTATACTTGAAAAAAAAGTTCACACAAACTCAGGTTTATAGAGGTTGTTGCACTGGAATAATTAGACGAGGATCCATATTTAAATAAAATTAGTACTATCACTTAGAGCAATTTTAATTATAAGATAACAATCAAGTTGATGTCATTTTTATTCACAAGGTAATTAATATTAATCCTTGCATGCGGATGCGGGCCTTCTCAGTTGGCCCAAAACATTCTAAGTTATTGGGTCATTTCTGCTTTTTAATTTGACGTATGTAAAGCAATACTAATATTTATGGTATGGTTTATAAAAAAAAACTCATCTATGAACTTACCCATGATGTGGGGTCTCTTTTCTTTTGATAATTTTTAAATTTTCAAGGTCAACTCTTTTTTTGTCAGAATCAAAGTCAAGTTAAGAGTAAACAAAAACACACTCAGAAATTGAAATACTACTAGTAGTATAGACTATAGAGCAGTGGACGCTATTATTCTTTTATCATAAAAATAAATAAATAAAACGAGAGAGATAGACGAGTCTCACACGGCTTTAGTACGTACTGTTAAAAGCCATAAAATCTTCAACAATGGAAGGGCAAAGTTTCCAACACTTTTTGACATAAATTTCTTTTGTAGTTATCAAGCGAAGTTACAAGAGGTGAAAATATCTATCGAAATCAAAGAAAGACCAAAATTTCATCCTCATCATTAATTCAAACCGTCGATTCAACAAACCATTGATTTCGAAAATCAAGGATGAAGTTTTGGTCTTCTTTGACAAAAATCAAAGGAAAGAATCATGATAAGAAATCAAGTGATTGAAGAAACATATGTTATTTCCTTATGCTCTATTTTTTTCCTGTAATAAATTCCTTAATTTTAGTATGATTAGGAGAATATTAATTAGTGATTTCCAATCTACCTTCTTATAAAAAGGTTGGAAGAATAATTGTAATAGGAGAAGTTTTTTTTAATAATAAAGAATAAAGAACAGAGTTCTTTTGAATTGCATTTACGTTGAATCAACGTAATTGAATTCGTGGGTATTCTTAGAATCAATGAAATCATGTGTTCCTCATATTTTCATACGCTTCCGCGGACTGCATCATAAATGGATTCCATTCAATCCGACAAAATCTTCAAACTTAATAAGATTGATGTATGAATATTTTGTGGAGTAACTCTTACTCCCTCCATTTTTTAATAAGTGTCACTTTAGCTTTTTAACTAGTTTTAAAATAAGTGTCATTCTGAGTTTTTTTCTTTAATTTTGACTATTTTGCCCTTATTCATTTACCATATATATTGTTCATAAATAAATTCCATAAACATTGTTTATACCAAAATTAAACTGATTTATGAATAATAGCTACATTCTTGACCACATTCTTTATGAAACAAAACTTCTATATCAAAATTTGCTATAATTAATTAAGGATAATATGGACCACACTTTATAATCTTAATTTGTTGAAAAATGCCAAAATGACACTTATTAAAAGATGGAGGGAGTAATTATTACTATGACAAGAGACTAAACTCCAACCCAAATTTGATTGATTATTCACATTAACTTTTGACAAAAATATAATCTACTTTTTTTATATTTTATTTTTTTACAGTATTTTTCTTCTTCCGGTTAATCCATGTTAATGAAATCAATATATATATCCGAAGCAGCCAGTTTCGGCCCATTAAAGTAGTCCATTCACTATAATAATATATTTTGGCGTTGGCTATATACCCCTCCAGCTCTGTTAAGTATACTCCCTCCCTTCATTTATTAATTTAATATTAGTGTAAAATACTAAATTTACCCTTTTAGTAAATATATTAAAGATAAATACACCCCCTAACCCTAACCCTAAAAATGCAGCCTCCTCCCCTCAATTCTGCTATCGTCGCCATCAGCCACCCCACCGACCGTCGCCCCTCAAATAAATTTATAAATAAATAAAAAAATCGACAAACCAGAGTCGATCAAAAACACTTTCGTCGACACTGGTTTGTCGACCAAACACACTTTCGTTGGTAAGAACTAGTCGAAAGAAAATTTAAAAAAAAAAATTAAAAAAATTGAAATTTTCGACAAAGATGGATCGACAAAAAAGACTCCCGTCGACACTGGTTTGTTGACCAAACACACTTTCGTTGGTAAGATCTAGTCGAAAGAAAATTTAAAAAAAAAAGTAAAAAAATTTGAAATTTTCGACCAAAAAGACTCCCGTCGACACTGGTTTGTCGACGAGAGTGTTTTTTGACAATTGATTATTACCGAAAAAAAAAACTGCAGTTGATTATTTTCGATGACGGCAACGATGTTTGGCGAGGGAGGAGGGCGCGTTTGGGTGGGGTAAGGCAGGGCGGCAAGCCATGGACAACGAGAAGGCGGCCGCGAGCAGGTGGGGGCCGTGCCGTGCCGGTGACCTCCATGGCGGAATAGAGCAAAAATTAAAAAAAAAAAAAAAAAAAAAAACTTACATGGGTGACGGTCGGAGGGGTATATATAGGGTTGTAAATGAGTCGAGCCGAGCCGAACGCGATGCAGTTCAAGCTTGTTTGAAATATTATCGAGCTTTGAAATTAGTGTTTGAGCTTGTTTGATAATTAAACGAGCCGAGCTCGAACGAGCTTTATTCGAGCTGAACACGAGCCGAGCTCGAGTAGTTTGACATTTTTACACTAAATTTATCTTTTTTTACTTATCGAGCTCGAGCCGAGCTTTGGACCATACCGAACGTAAATATATGTTCAAGCTTGTTTGATATCTATGTCGAACCGAGCTCAAACGAGCTTTTACCGAACGATCTCGAATCGAGTATCGAATGGCTTGGTTTGATTTTCAGCCCTGGGTATATAGCTATCAAAGCCCAATATTTATGACCGACTTTTTTTTATCTATGTAGCAGCTGGGGCGGGGGCCGCAAGCAGGGGCGATGACTGGGACGGCGGGGGCGGCGCCGTCGCCGACGGCGGTTGGTGGAGAAAATTAGGGTTTTTTTTAGAAAAGAGAAAGAAGAAAGATGGGGAAAAGTGACATTAGGGTTTTGAATGGGAGAGTATATTTAACATTTGTCCATTTTGAAAAAAAGGGTAATTTGGGTAATTTTGGGGGAATACATTTAACATTTACCATATTTAGGGGAGTACATTAATCGGTAGAGTATACTTAACAGAACTGGAGGGGTATATAGCCAACGCCTATATTGTTTTTAAAAAGCCCAATTCAGCCTATATACAAAACATTGGATGCATGAAATGAAAAAAAAAAAAAAGGTAACACTTGAACTCACTAATTGAACCGTTCTATTTTTTTTTTATTAGTAATATCACATTACTATTAAATGTTTTTAATATTAAAAAATAACACCACAATATTTTACATGGACAAATATGTCAAATTGTGTAGGAAAATTTTGTGTTATAATGTACAAGAATTTGTGAAAGAATCAAGGAGCAGTTGCTATATAAATTGCTGAATTTGAAAAGTATCATCAGCCGTTACGAGGATATCATATTAACAAACCTCAAACCTCAAACCTACATTAAATAAAATTATTTACAAAAAAAGGCATTAAAACGAAAGCACTCGTTTATTAATTGTTCTCCTTTTTTCTTTCCTTGGTTTGCCTATTTTTGGGTCCTCCTCCTGCCTAACACAAAAGATATGAAAAAAAGTAAAAAAAAAAAAAAAAGGTGATGTGCAATATATTTGAGCTCCTCGTTGAGGTGTCAAAATGCTTGAATTTTTTATATTATAAAATACTAATTCATCACGTATTTTTATTATATTGTCTAAGAAGCATCATGTATTCATGTGTATATATAATTAATGACATTATATAAATAAATATGATGTTGTTAGTATAATAAATTAAAATTTAAAACTATTTTCTCAGCAAATATATATAATGATCATATGCACTGTCACCTCATCATCATCAAATTTATACTCCCTTCTTTTCCCCATATAAAAAATGTGTAGAGCCAGTTAATGCGGAGCGATGTAGAAATAAGGAAATGTAAAAAAAAAAAGTAGAAAAAAAAGGTCAAAAGAGATAAGAATAAGAAAAAGTGAATTGATATAGTGAATTTTGCCATTTAAAGAAAATATAAAATTTATAATTAGAAGTTTAATATGAGTAAGTGAGAAATTTAACAAAATAAACAAAATTCCTTCACATAAACCATTCACTGTTTGCCAAACAAATTTTCCTTCTTCATATTTTTATTGTTCTGAATTTTAATTTGTTTTACGTTTATTTGCAATTATGAATGATGAGATTACAAAACAGAGTATAAATTTACTCCTATAATATTTTGCTGAATATATATTCAGCCTCAAGAAAAATAGCACGTGGCAAACACCAGGACATGTTCCATATTTAAATATTTCTAATTTTCTAAAATAATTGTTTTTATTTTTTAAAATTTGAAAATAAAATCTTTGTTGAGTACATAAAATCTTGCTAAACCTAGGACAGATTTAAAACTAATACTGTATTATTAAGAGGGGAGTTTAAAATGGGGCCTTAAATGTAAGATATAGGTGGCCCTTTACAGCTAAGCAATAAGAAACACGCTTTTGGGCCAAAAATGAAAGGGGAGATCCAAAATAGCAAATGGGCCCCTATTTTTCTCTTATCCGCCCAAATTATGTGGTACCATTTGTTCCGGTTCATTATTTTTTAAAGGCCCCCCCAAGCTTTGACTGTAACACACTGTATTATTTAACTTTAAAAAAAAAAAAAGCCTAACCCCCACCTCCCTCTACATAAGTTTACACTTATTTTTAAAACATAAATTAAATAATATAGTATTAGATGTATAGTGGGTAGTTGAGATGAACAAATTAATATAAGAAGAAAATGTAGATAAAGAACGTATAAAGAGAGAAATGAAAAAAAGAGAGTAAAGTTTGTCAAATTAAAAAATATAAATTTTATGTTGGAAAAAAAATATAGACAAAAATTTGCACGAGAAGGATTCATTTTGATCCATATTCCAAATTTTTGGATGAGACAACCAATTTTTTTTTTTTTTTTTTTTTCAGATCTTATTATAAAAATAGTGATAATGTTTTTAATAAAAGTAATTCTCAATTTTTACTTAAATATTATTATTTTTTACTTAAACATTTTTATTTTTTACGTGAAGGGACGGATCTCATTCCGTGATACGAACTAGCTCAAAAATATAAACATTTGGAAGGGATAGAGGGAGAATACTTTTTTTTTTTCAACTACCAAAGACGTTTATCGGACCAGAAAGATAGATTAAATTTCAATACAAGGCGTTCATGATAAAATTATCAATTCGAATGTTAAAAGAATAAATATTATCAATAAAACCACAAATTTGTAACAATGTTCGGTGTCTTGTAATTTATAGCTTTGCATTAATGTATATAATTGCTTGCTTCTTCATTCTTTCTTTCATTTCCTTAATTAAATGTCATATTTCAATGTTGTTCTTACATTTATTTTTATAACAATATGCATTAAATGTTATATTTTAAATTGAAAATTCTAAACACAAATAAATTCAAACTTTTTTTTTTCAAGCCAAAATAAATTCAAACTTAAGTTGTCTAAATACGTACTCTATTCATCTCTTCTAAATATATCATGTTTATTGTACAATAATATAATAATAATTCATTAAATTCGAGTATTTTGAAGATTTTATATACTTAAAAAAAAGATTATATTTTTTGAGACAAATAAATATAGATTCGGTGTATATTTGGTTGAATGCATGCATCATATATATGGATGAGGCGATTAAAGGCATGCAATGAGTAGTCAGTAAAAGAGGGCCATTGTGATTCACAAGTATCCAAAACAAATTAAAGAGTTATTGATCCTATTTTGGGGGCAAGCTGGGATATATAATTAACGAACAAGATTAATATTAGCTAGGGAATTGCAGATATATAGCTACAAATGATTTAATTTAATGCTGCAGGTTCCACCATCTGCCCACCAATCATCATTTCTCACAAATAAATATAGGGAAATTGATCTCTCCAGAGTATTACTACATTTTTCTAAATTTCTTTTAAATTTAAACATAAATAGACATATGATAAAATAATAAGTGAAAATACAATGAAGTGAAATTCACTTTGCATACGAGATAAGAGAATATAGCCGATCGTATAGATCTTGACCACTTTGGATCCGTTAAAAGTAATAGTTGCATCCCCACAATTATGTATGTATGATAAAATGACGAAAATATGCATGGAAAATAAGTCTCAATACAAAATTATTGAGAGGAGGAATGAAATAAATGTCCTCACCTCATGATCACAGTGTGAATAATTAATCGATCACATTTAAAGGGGATGGAGAAAAAATTAAGTGAAAAGAAATTTTAGAAGGAAGGGCCGGGTGCCTAACAATATACAGTATATACTACTATTGATGTTGATTAATTGTGAATGAAATTAAACGGGGAATTAACTTTATATCGATCGGCTATCAAAGTGTACTATCAACATAGAAAAGTTCACAGGATTTAGGTTTGGAGTGCGACTATTTAGTTTTTTTTTCTTCGAAAAAGTGTGTGACTATTTAGTTGAAGAATATATAATTGTGATTCTACGTATATATGTGATCACTATGATCAGTTTCAATAATCAACCACTAGCTACCTCTCTCCTGTTGCCTTAATTTTCAACTCTACTCATTTCATGATTTATCGAGTGAATAACATAATATATAGGTGGAGTTGTTTAATTTCATTTCAAACTTATATATAAGTTTAAAATTAATTAATTTATATTATATTAATTTCTTTAACACATTATATAAGAAAAGAAACACATACATATATAGGGATCTCAAATCACAAATAATTAAAATAGGCACTCACTTGACCACGTATGATTAATGTGCGGTCCATTAATCAAGGCATGGGGAATACTTACAAAATAAAAACATATGAATATATATAAATACTTGGCATTCACCTGAAAATATATATATCCCCTATCAATAATCTATTATAGGATGGATTTTTTTAATAATGTGTCTACTTCACATAATTAATTTGACATGTATGTCATTTTAAGAATATTTTGTGTTCACATATTATTTTATTAGATTAATTAGTTCATTCTCAAAAAATGAGATGTCATGATTAGAATATGAGTATTAGTTAAAAAGGTAAATTTGACTAACTGTTCATTAATAAAAAAAATTACATTTTATATTGAATGTATTTCTACTTTATTATATATATATATATATATATATATATTATATACTATTAACTTAATGTATTTAAAAAATAATTCTTTGAAATATATACGTTAGAAAATACTTGCTATTTAAATATATATACTTTTTAATGTAATTACATTATTTTATACGATGAAAAAATAAAATTTTGTATTCACAATGTTATGCCTGTGTGGTTCCAGAAAATTTCATTTTACGTCATGTAACTTAGGTCTAATCCAAAATATATCCTTTAAGTTTTCACATTTTCAATTTACGTCCTAGGGTGTTCAATTCACATCCTTTTCGATCCAATTTACATCATTTCCACCGGAAAATTGGAAATCCGGTCAAATAGTCCAATTTACGTCATTTATGTTTGAAAATTATAAATTAATAATTAAAAAAATATGAAAAAATCATTAAAAACTAAAAAATCTCATTAAAAACTTATAAAATGTGTAAAATAAATATAAAAAAATTATAAATTCTACAATTCAAAAAAATCTGAAAATGTGTAAATTTAATTTTTTTTCTTTCTAAAAACTCATAAAAATAAAAATCTATAATTTCTACGACACAAAAAATCTGAAAATGTGTAAAAAAAAATTTTCTTTATAAAAACTCATAAAAATAAAAAAATCTATAAATTAATATTTTAAAAATGTTTAAAATAAAAAATTCCACAATTTTATAAATATCGTGAAAATGAATGTGGGACGGTTCCAAAATCGATCAAGGTGTGGAACTTTCACTCAACCTCGATGGTGAGTTGGAAAAAATCTCGTGGGACCCAAATTTTTTAGAAGTTCGAGCAAAACGTTAATGGCAGACGAGTTTGAATCAAGTCTGATTTTTAATGAAATGTTAATAATTTTTATTATCCTTATTAGATTTTTAGAATTAGTAATTTTTAATCTACACATTTTTAATAAATTAATGAGATTTTTAGAGTTTTTAGAATTTTTAATGAGAGTTTGAATTTCTTAATTTTTAAATTACATATTTTTCATTCTTTGAATTGTAGAATTTTTTATTTTTTGTATTTTCAAAAATTTAGAATTTTTTATTTTTATTTTACACATTTTATAATTTGTAATGATATTTTTCAAAATTTTAGTAATATATTTTGAATTTTATTTTACACATTTTATATTTTTTAATTTTAAAGAGATTTTTGGATTTTTAATGATACTTTTAGATTTTTTAAATCTTTAATAGAATTTTTTTTAAATTTTAATTACTAAATTTTAATTTTCAAACTCAAAGGACGTAAATTGGACTATTTGGCCGGATTCCCAATTTATTTCTCACATTCCGGTGAGTTTTAAAATTTTTCGACGGAAAGGACGTAAATTGGACCAAAAATGATGTAAATCGAAAAAGTAAAAACTTAAAGGATATAAATTGGATTAGGCCTAAGTTACAGGACGTAAAATGAAATTTTCTCGTGGTTGTTCCTACTGAAAACATAAATGCGCGCATATACTATGATATTTTATATACTACTCCTACATGATATGTGAATTCTTGTGCTCGATTGGTAATTTTATAACAATTGATTTTTTTTTCTTTTCCCTTTACCTATTAATTGTGACATGCAGGATGTTATCGAACAATCCAAATTCACAATGTAGCCTTAGCTAGCAGTGTGGATACATGAAAAATTGAGCAACTAATCTAATTTGTTTTCACACATATCTGTGTAATATATAATAGGAGTACTGAATTGTGAAAAAAGGTGTTTACTCTAAAAATAAAAAAGAAGGTATTTTCTGGTAAAATCAGAATTGGAGTTATGTGTATATATAAGTAGAGAGTTGCCGGGGAAAATATAATTGCACATGCCATTGTACCCTTCCAGTTGGGCATCTGACACATTATCAAATTCGAGCTTTTACAATTTCAAGTATATTTGTGTCTTCGAGTATTCTAATTAATATTTCAAGAATTAACTTCAAAATAAATTTAATCTTTGCCCATCTAAATTAATTTAACTTCCACTAAAAAAAAAAAAGTTGGACTAATGTTTAAGAAGCTAGGCTTAATTTCAGTACACAAATTAAACTTCAGAAACATATTTAAAAAGTTTGAATATACTGATACATATTCATGATCAATTCGGCTCGAACTCAAACGCTCTATAAGTAGAAATAGATAAAACACATACAAAAATATCAAAATATATATTGGAGCTAGAATCGTGTTCAGCTCATGGAGGAAAAACTACTCTTTCAAGTTAGACTTGATTAATTATATTAAACAAATAATTAAGCTAAAACATAATATTAAAGTTTGATAGTAATAATTTAAACAAGCTTGTATTGCACCGTATTGTACGAAAAAGCTGGCCCTCTTGGTGTAAATGAATGCTTACCCAAAACACTTCCGACCAACATGCAGGTAAGAATATATGGGCCTTCATTGTATATCAATTTCAGTGTAAAATTAAATCTTCTTTACAATTAAAAGTATTTGGATAAGACTACTTGTATAGTTTTTCAACTCTTTCGTAATCATTATTCTTCTAGTGATAGGGATACTCTCCAACTCTATTTAATGCCTGTTTCTGCAATTTACATTAATCATACAAACATATATCGCAATTTCAACAACTTATGGATAACAATTGCTATATATATTTACAGAATGATAATAATCACCGTGTAATTTACGGTGTATGATATTCTCATTAATATAGGTGAATTACAACTTGTTGTACAAGAAAAGAACCTATATACAAGGAAAGAACTTGTTGTACAAGAAAAGAACCTATATACAAGGAAAGAACTTGTTGTATAAGAAAGGAACCTAATCAATTTATTCATCAATCAAATCTTCTCTATTACCCCCCCTCAAGCGAAGAGTCGGAATCGCATCGACACGAAGCTTGGATCGAAGCAGTTCAAAATTTGGCCGGGGTAAACTCTTTGTAAAAATGTCCGCAATTTGGAGATGAGAGGGAACGAAGCGTGTCTCCAAATGTCCATTTGCTACAAGTTCGCGAATGAAGTGACAGTCTATGTCAATGTGTTTAGCACGCTTGTGAGCAATTGGATTCTGACTCAAAAATAGGGCACTCTTGTTGTCACATAAGAGTAGCGAACGAGAAGAAGGAAGTGCACGAAGCTCTTTAAGTAAATGGGAAAGCCAAACCATTTCTTGAGCAGTGTTTGCTAGTGCACGATATTCAGACTCACAACTGGAGCGAGCAACTGTAGGTTGTTTCTTTGCACTCCAAGAAACCAGATTGCCGCCTAGAAAGATGGAGTAACCATAGGTGGAACGACGTGTGTCCACACAGCGGGCCCAGTCGGCGTCAGAGTAGCCAACAACGTTGTAGTCTGAAGAGGGCGAGAAGGATAGCCCATGATGAATAGTCCCTTTAACGTAGCGAAGGATCCGTTTAACAACCAAGAAGTGTTCCGTTGTGGGTGAATGAAGAAATTGCCTAACGTGATTAACGGCGTAGGACAGATCCGTGCGAGTGATGGTGAGATATTGTAGAGCACCCACCAAGGATCGATAAAGTGTAGGATCCTTGAACGATTCACCTGAACTGACCAGAGAGTCACCAGCAACCAGTGGAGTAGAGACCGGCTTGCAATCGAGCATTTCAGCTCGTGTGAGAATATCATACGCATACTTTGCTTGACCAAGGAAAAGGCCAGAAGGATGATGAGTAATCTCAAGACCAAGGAAGTAATTGAGACGACCAAGATCAGTGACAGCGAACTCTTTGTTGACACGAACAATGAACTTTTGTAAAGCAGCAGAGTTGCTTCCTGTAACAATAATATCATCAACGTAGAGTAATAAAAAAATGGTACAAGAGGAACTATGAAAGAAAAATAAAGAGGTGTCAGAACGAGAACGAGTGAATCCTAAAGAGAATAAAAAAGCACTAAATCTATCAAACCAAGCACGTGGAGCCTGGCGGAGGCCATAAAGAGACTTCTTCAACCTGCAAACATGATTAGGAAAACGAGGATCAGTAAAACCAGGAGGTTGTGACATAAATACAGGTTTAGGAAGTACGCCATGCAGAAAGGCGTTTTTCACATCTAGTTGATGCAAAGGCCAAGATCGCTGCACAGCCAAAGACAGGATGACACGAACAGTGGCAGCACGAACAACAGGACTAAAGGTGTGCGAGAAGTCAAAACCTGGAATTTGAGAGAACCCTTGAGCAACCAAGCGAGCTTTATATCGCTCAATGGATCCATCAGATTTGTACTTAGTACGAAAAACCCATTTAGAACCAACAATGTTGACAGAAGGCGGACGAGGGACAAGATCCCATGTCTGATTAGAATGTAAAGCCTCCATTTCGTCACGCATGGCAGAATGCCAATGTGGAAGCTTTAAGGCAGATTTGAACCCTCGAGGTTCTGTGGAGACAGACAGGGAATGTAGCAGCTTAGTGGTAGCAATATCAACCGAATATTTGGGTTTAAAGATACCGGATTTGGCACGGGTTTGCATGGGATGAAGTGAAACGGATGGAGCGGGTAGAGGACTAGCCGGAGGAACGGGAACCGTGGAAGGAGAGCCATGACCAGCAGGGTCGGTGGGTGCGGGTATGGCAGGATCAGGCACTGGAACCTGAATCGGGTCAGGAACAACGGGATGGAGCATTGGCATTGGCTCATGAGATGAATCAACAGGGCAGAGCGTGCAAACCCCAGTTGGAGAAGAACACGCATGTGACGATGAAGGAGGATCGTGCGGAACAGATCGTGAAGAGGCAGGACTTGAGATTGTCGATCGAGAAACCTGAGGATCCAAAAAACAAGAAAAGTCCAAGTCAGTATGAGATGTAGACAAAGTATTAGAAGAGAAAGGAAATAGAGTCTCATCGAATTGAGCATGACGAGTAATGTAAGTGCGCGAAGAGACAGGATCGTAGCACCGAAAACCCTTGTGAATACTGCTATAGCCAAGAAAAATGCAAAGATGACTACGAGGAGCCAACTTATGAGGAGCATAATCACGGAGATACGGAAACACACGACAACCAAAAACTTTAAAATTGCTATATGAAGGAGGAGAGTGGAATAAAAGCTCATATGGTGACTTATTGTTAAGAACAGGAGATGGAAGCCTATTAATAATGTAGACAGCGGTAGAGAAGGCATCAACCCAAAAAGGAAGAGGAGTATGAGAGTGAAACAAAAGTGATAAACCAGTTTCAGTTATGTGACGATGTTTTCTCTCAGCTCGACCATTTTGTTGAGGAGTGTAAGGACAAGAAAATCTATGTAAGATACCAAATGAATTAAAAAAATCACGGACACGATGGTTGGTAAATTCAGTACCACCATCACTCTGAAAAATTTTAATGGATGAGTTAAATTGAGTGGAAATGAAAGTATTAAATTGTTTGAGAGCATAAAAAAACTCAGACTTTGCACGTAAGGGATAAATCCACGAGAAACGAGAAAAATCATCCACAAATAAAGCATAATATCTGAAACCATCGACAGACAAAACAGGAGAAGGACCCCATAAATCACAGTGTATAAGATCTAAAACATGTAAAGCACGTTTATCGTTTAAATCAAACGGTAACCTTTTACTCTTAGCCAATTGGCAGGAAGTACAAGGTGACGGCTTAGGCAAAACTGAAGTAACACTCAAATGGCCTAAAGTTTTTAACAACTGAATAACAGAAATAGAAGCATGTCCCAAACGGGAGTGCCACAACTCAAAGGAAGACTTCAACAGACTAGAATTTAAAGCAGCAACCAGGGCAGATGTGCCCTGCTCTAGAATGTAAAGACCATCCTTACACGTCCCTCGATCGAGGATTTTCTTTGACAACCGAGTCTGAACCACAAAAGAGTTGTTAGAGAACATAACATCAACAGGCAAATCATTGGTTAACTTGCTAATAGATAATAAATTTTTAGTAATATGAGGTACTACTAAAACATCTAACAAGGGCAAGGTATTAATAACACGAGAACCAATATGTGAAATGGGAAGAGAGTCACCATTACCGACGATGACTGAACCATTACCAGAATAGGGTTCAAAGGAATCCAGAGCAGTGGAGGAGGACGTCATATGAGCCGAGGCACCAGTGTCAACATACCAATCTGATACAGATGAGGGATTGACGGTACACTGAGTTTGAAACGCCTGGGCAATGTTTGCAGATCGGGACTGGGAAGTCTGCGTCTCCGCCTCCACCAGTCCTTTGAGCTGTTCGATTCGAGGCCGTAATCATCATGAAAATTATAATCCCGAGAGAACCTGTTCGGACAATTAGTGGCGTAATGAGCATCGCGGCAGATTTGGCAGCGAGGCACACGCTTAGTACCGCCACCTTGGGGACGACCACCACTGTTGGAGGTATGGCCACCATCGCGACCACCCTTACCACGACCACCGTCGCGGACCTGATTCGAAGTACGATTACCGGAAGACGACGAGCGATTAGCGTAAAAGGCAGCAGTAGGCGGCTGAGCGTCAGAAGCTTCCATAGCTTTCTCGCGTAACTCATGATCTCTGGCCTGAGACAACAGATCACGAAAGGAGGGTAAGGGGGAGATGGCTAGGCGAATCTCAGTGAACGCTCGAAATTGCGGGCCAAGTCCGCGAAGGAACCATCGAGCCTTATCCGCATCAGAAACTGAGTGGCCGATTGCAGCAAGCTGGTGACAGAGATTAGTAAATTTCCGATTGAACTCGACGACGGAAAGCGAACCACGACGGAGGAATTGTAGTTCATCCCGAAGTTGTTGAGCGTGGGATGGGGATGAGGGATTGAATGCGGCCTCTAGGGCAAGCCAAACATCACGAGCCTTAGAGAGGCCAACGACTTCAGACATAGCTTCTTCCGTGAGAGAGGATAGAAGCAGGCAAAGGACACGATCGTGGCGTTTGCGCCAGAGAAGATAGGTTGGGTTGGGTTCGTCCTTGTCTTCGGACGACTTAATCAGAGGTTCGGGCTCGGGACCAGAACCATCGACAAAGGTTGCGAGATTATCACATCGAAGCATTGGAAGAACTTGACTCTTCCAAAGAAGGTAGTTTGATGAAGAGAGGCGGATCGTAACCATGTGAATCAGAGTGGCAAGGGGAATGTGATCGGGATCCTTAGGTGTTGCTAGAACAATATCCGACATTGTGAAGGAGAAGGAAGAAACGGATGGGAAAGAAAAAAATTGGGCTAGAGTTTTCAGCACTTAATTTGCTGATACCATGACAGAATGATAATAATCACCGTGTAATTTACGGTGTATGATATTCTCATTAATATAGGTGAATTACAACTTGTTGTACAAGAAAAGAACCTATATACAAGGAAAAAACTTATTGTACAAGAAAAGAACCTATATACAAGGAAAGAACTTGTTGTACAAGAAAGGAACCTAATCAATTTATTCATCAATCAAATCTTCTCTATTATATATAAATTTTAATCTATTAATTTCAAGAATTAATTTTAAGCGTTACATATCCACCATTATGGATGAAATATTTGGTCATAAGATCATACTGTAATATTTTTCTTTAATGCCATTCCTAAATCTTTGATTTAGAAGTCCTGAATTTGGTTCGTGCTTGTTTATTTACAATTCATTATTCGAACACTCCTAATGTGCATTGAATAATTGAATTACTATGTCAATAATACGTTTTAAAATGTCCAAATTCCGACAATAAAATTATGAATGATTGAATTATATGGATACGCTAGCTAGCTGTCTGCTGCGGACCACTAGAATTAACAGTTTTGACAACTTGCACCAATATATATAGATAGTATCATGACCACATAAAATTAAAATAGCTAGACTCATAGAAAATACATTATTAATGATCACCAAACTTATACTCATACTTATAGAGTACGAGATTCTATATTTGTCATCGTAGCTAGGCAATTTCTTTTACCTAGCTATATCATCAGAGTATTATATATTTAGCAATTAATGTCATGTCACATGCACGCATATATAGGTAAAATAAAAACTAAAAAAAGGTTCATGACGAAAAATGAGTTTGCAATTATATATATCTGGGCATATATAATTATAGGAAAATACACAAATTCGAATGAATAAATTAACAAATAATTTCAGTCAGCATTTCTTTATCTCAACTCAAGAAAAGGCCTTGTTTATTTTCCGACAACCCCTCGAAATTAGTTCGTCGATCGGAAAATATCGTTGTATGTTATTTTTGTTAGAAAAAAATAATGAAATGAAAGTCTATGTTGTACTCCCTCCGTCCCAGAGGAATTTGCACCCTTGAAACGGCACACATATTAAGAAATGTGTAATGAGTAATGTTTTGAGGGGTAATTTTGTAAATTTTTATGAATAAAGTAAAGTAAAAACTAGATTGAGTGTGGGAAAGTAATGAGGATAAATATGAGTATATTTTAAAGGGGTTATGAAGATATTTCCTTTTTTTATGGAGTGTGCAAATTGGTATGAGACATCTATATATGAAAATAGAAAGTGTGCAAATTCCTGTGGGACGGAGGGAGTATTAATATAAAATTGAAAGGACGAGTAAAATTAATGTTGATAAGAGTTGGAATGTTTTAGTATTTTTTATAATTAAGTTGTGAATTTTTGGCCGATCTATGAATAAACGGTATGAATTCCCAACAGACAAAAATCATGTATGACAGGTTCCATGCAGAAAGGAGAGACAAGGTTAAGATTATTTTTCTATTTTATTTTCACATATTTTTCTTAGTAATAAATAAATGGATGTGAATGTGCCTTGAAAGTTTCAATATATATTCATAAAGAAAATGATGTTAATTACTTCGAATTGGTGAATTCCAAATAAGTATTGTCGGCTAGGTTTTCAACGAGCGGTGGCGCCGCCACCGCAGGTGGTTGTGGAACACTGGAACCGTTGTTTAAAATTTATGACCTCGTGCCATACTAGAATCTTCATCACCCTTAATTTCATGTATTTTACTAGGAAATCGACACATTGCATGTTTAAACAGACACACACGTATTATTTTTATTTCTTTCAATTTGTATTACCACACAATAATATATACCATGCGTATAACATCATTTTACACACATAAACACGTTGAATTGTGTAAAAAAATAGTGTGATATATATAATACTTTAAAGTTTAAACATACGTAGTGAAATTATACTACAAAAAATTACATTAATTGCATGAGGTGAAATTTATACATGCACGAATTAATTTTTTTTTTTTTTTTTAACGGTAAAATGAATTTTATTAATACCGGGTATAAGACATACCCAAAAACTAGTTTAGTGTACAAGTTTCATGAGAGAACAGTAAATTTATACATGCACAAATTAGTTAATATATATACGAGTCAAAACTCACGAAATTTAACGGTAATCTTATATATTCAGGGCGCTGACACAAGATTTTTGTCCAGTCAAGGTAGAAGAAGAAAAAAAAAAAACATATACTTCCCCTATCATATGATTATTTACACATTTTTCTTTTCAATTCATTCTAAAATTATTTTCAAATTTGTCACTTATTTTGAATTCACATTTTACCTCACATCTCATTAAATCATTTTTACATTTCACCAAATTCCTTTTATATTTCACTAAATCACCCAAAATACTTTAACTTAAAAAATATTAATCTAATAGGAGTATTAATTGCTGCGCAGCTTAGAAATTGATTGTCGTTTCAAGATTTGAAAGCGCACAATTTTCACCTTTTTCCATTCCACTCAGCCATTGCTAGTCAATTTCTTGGAGCTGCAAGTTATAACAACTTTCTGCGTGACACATTCTTTAATTCCTTTTCATATCATCAAATAATTAATCATAATACCATAATCGACCACGAGAAAATAAAAGAAGACCCTTTTAATATAATTAATTTTATATTTTAGCTTTGTTCATGCTGATGCAATGATGATGAGTGGTATTACTGTCTTGAGTGGAAAGAATATCAAATGGGGAACATATATGATAGTATCGTGGACAAGAATATATATTGGGATAATTTGTGCAAATTATTATGTACAAGTGCTTGTGGATCTCCCATACATGAATTTGAACCATAAGCAATAATTAATTTTTATCATGCATGTCAAATAATTTATTTCCATTTATGTCTCATATATTTGTTAAGGAAATCATTTTTACTTGTACTATAAAAGTGCATAGTTACAATTCAATCCAAATTGTAAGTGGTGGTGGTATTGTTATTATAACAAAAAAATGTACTTTTTTCGTCCAATTTTAAAATGCCCACTTCTTTGGACACGAGTTTTAATGAACATTGGTTAATTTATTCATAAAGTAGATAATTTGAGGGTATGATGGGTATTGTGGGGTCCATTTGTAAATAAATGATTGTTTATGAATAAAATGAATGGTAAAGTGAGTAAATAAGTGATGTTAGGAGGATGAAGATAAAATACTCCATCCGTCCCGGAATTACTTGCATAGTTTGACCGGCACGTTGTTTAAGAAAAATGAATTTAGTGGTTGATGATGTAATATAAATGAGGGGTATTTTAGGTAATTTGATGATGTGTAAAGTGGATTTGATGATGTGTAAAGTGAAATGTATGGAAAAAAAGAGTGACAAATTTGAAAATAAAATGATGTTGTGAGATTATTAATTTTGTGGGGTATTTCCATATTAAGAGTGTGCAAGTAATTTTGGGACGTTCCAATAAGAAAAGTGTGCAAGTAATCACGGGACGGAAGGAGTAGTATGAATAGTATTGTTTTAAAAAAGGGTGTGGGACATAATAAAATTGGACAAAAAAAAATGAAAATAAGGAAATTGAACTGAAGGAGTATTGGTAGTATGTTAGGATTTTGAAATCAACTCTCTAGAATTCTCTCTCTTATCTCTCCTCTCTCCTCACACACTGTAAACCCATCTCCTTCCCCCTCCATACACCGGTCGCCGGAAAATCACACCCCCCTCCATCTAATGTAGAGCGCGTATATAATACAGAGATCGGGGCCCTAGCGGCCGTCGCCGCCTATCACCACCGCCCACCTCCAACACGGTCCATAACTTTCTCCCCATCCATCATCATCTTGGTCCCTCCTCCTTGTAGTTAGTTTGTTAAATAGGTAGATAGGTTGAATCTAACTTTAATAGAGTAGCATCGCAGCCAGCCGAAGTGTCGCCCACCACCGCCGGACCACCGCGCCGTCGCTGCCGGAAATCCGCATCGCCACCCCTTTTTCCAGTTTATCCACTGGATGTAGGTCTTTTTAGGGCTTTTGTTGGGATCAACGGGTTAACCTCCTTGATGGAGCTACGGTAACCGATCGGGTGACTCACCCGTTGATCCCGTTTTTACTTTCGTTCTTGTTGTTCTGTTTGGTAGATTAACTTGTTTCATTTCTTAGATCTGCTGTTTTATTCTCGTTTTTACTTTTGCATGTTGTTTTTTCTTGCTTTTTTCTTGTTCTTGTTGTTATTTTTCTGCTACCCTGCTGTTATGGGTCTTTTCCCCGTTATGGGTACCTTCCCACCGTTATATGGTGGCTTTTGTTGGGCATGTTGGTAGCTTAGCAGTTGTGAAGGCTTTTACAAGATATTTGGGAGTTGGCAAATCTTCATGGATGTAAGACCTGCTATTTTCCTAGGTGTTGAAAGCACATCTTCTGGCTGGGCGAGCGGCCCTCTCTAGTTTCTCAAGACTGATCTGGGGCAGTATTTTTTTGGGGGTGAAATCGATGGAATTTAAGTGTATTTGATCTGTAATTGTTTTTATATCTATATAATACACAAAGTGTTTCACTCAAAAAAAATCACATAGTCCGATTTAACAATCAAACAAAATATAAAATTGTATATCCATC
The DNA here is from genome assembly GCA_963675135.1 of Galeopsis tetrahit. Taxonomy (NCBI): domain Eukaryota; kingdom Viridiplantae; phylum Streptophyta; class Magnoliopsida; order Lamiales; family Lamiaceae; genus Galeopsis; species Galeopsis tetrahit. The sequence continues at coordinate 74,219,404 of OY776129.1, forward strand.
TTAATATATCTTATACTCATACCAAACATCCCCTAAAAGTACATCTATGTTGTAACTAGCAATTATTGGAATGTGGGACAATCATAATAAGATTGCATCTTAATATTTAATTTTCTCTCAAATGTTGAATTTGCTATTTAGTTAAATTAATGTATATATTTGAAAGATGTTCCTGAGCAAGAAGTGCATGTTCCCATGTAGCATTTCACCATAGTACTAATTTTTATAATATCAATGTATCATCCAATAGCATGACTTATTGAGATCTTTGTTGTTGATTAATCCATTGTTTTTGTCTTAACTAATAGAATAGGTGAATTAATTTTTTCCTTAATTATGTGAACTTAGCTGTCTGATCATGTGAAAATCGGTCACATGTAGCAAGACAGCGAAATCTAAACACCCCCATGATAATTGTTTGTTAATTTGAGAGTTAATTAGTTGGAACTGATCAGTGTCTCCTACAACAAAAGTAACACCCCTCCCCCCAAAAAAAAAAAAAAATGTATGCACTCAATTATATATTGCAATTGGTGTAATTAATTCATAATTTAAATTTACTATAACATATGAATGGATTGAAAATTTAATTGAATAATTATAAATTTGTTCAAATCACTTAATTAAAATTCAAGTGTAAGGTATATACCCTATTATATACCGGAATTTGTAAAAAAGGTAAACAATTCTATCCAAGTGCATTGAAATCTCATCCTAAGTCGTTCTATCGATGGTAACACTTGAGTGTAAGTCTCACATGAAACAATTAAAACTCTTTAGTCAAATTAAATTTGAGATTTATTTTCTGAAATATATTTTGTAAGATAATCTCACCTTTTTTTTTAAATAAATTAATATTTGTACCTATCAATTATATTCAATCATTCCGATTTATTTTCTGAAATATATATTCTTTTCGTTGCTTTGTAATTGACTTATTTTACCATCTCCCTACCTTCTGTTTTTTATATATCTCTACCTTGGACAAAAATCAAACATTTCAATTACATAGGAACGGATAAATAGTTCATAAGACAATCTCACATATTTTATGAATATTTGTACGGGAAAATATCAATTTTGGTCACCCAATTTTACCTCTTTTCATATTTGGTCACTCACATTTAGTCACTATCAAAATTGGTCACTCACTTATTATATTCTATCAAAATTGATTATTCTGTTAGTCAATCTGTCATTACTAACGGAGAAAGAGTTTTCAGCTCAAAATTTTCAAAACGTTAAAAACTCTGATGCATCTTCTAGAAACTAATGAAACATGTGGAACTACGAAGCGTGAATTTTAATTTAAGTTTTAAGTTTTTTATGACAAAATTATTTTATTATATTTATCTTATACTCCTATATCAGAAGGATATTTATCCAGGTCAGAAAGAATTCTGCATCTTTTAGAAGGAATTTTCATTATATTTATCCTTAATCACAAAGAATTCTCATGCATCTTCTTCTTCTGAAACGTGATTCAATCAACTTGTTGGGTAGTAAAAAAAATTCAGTAAATTTTTAATAATTATTTAACTCAATTATGAATTCATTTGTTGTTGGTTTACTTTCTAGAACGTAATTCTAGTAGTCAAAAAATTTCAGTAAGTTTTTAATAATTATTTAACTCAATTATAAATTCTTGTTGGTTTACTTTTTATTTTACAGGAAATGAGAAACTCAGGATTTTACAGGAAATGAGAAACTCAGGAGATAGAATTAAACTTTGTACTAGTCAAAAAATTTCAGTAAGTTTTTAATAATTATTTAACTCAATTATAAATTCTTGTTGGTTTACTTTTTATTTTACAGGAAATGAGAAACTCAGGATTTTACAGGAAATGAGAAACTCAGGAGATAGAATTAAACTTTGTACTCTGGTTTTTTTTTTTGAACAATTGTACTCTGTTTTTCAATTCTTGGTTTCATATTGAATTTATATAATAATTGGAGATATAAATTTATTTCAATTCATTTCCCAATTTATAATTGTTGGAGCATAATTTGTGGTGAAGATTAATTGTTAACAGTTTTCTAAAATTATTCATTCAAGATTTCGTTCTAAATATTTTTCTATTAAAATGTTAGTCAAACAATTGGGCATTTGAAATTAATTGAAATACGTAAATTTCTAACTCCTGAGTTTCTCATTTCCTAATTATTTATAAAATAAAAAGTAAACACTAAAAGATAAGATGCATCAGAATTTCTTCTGACCTATTATAAATATTTTTGCACATGTTTCATTCTTGCTTCTGGAAGATGCATGAGAATTTTTTAATCTAGGTTTTGAGAAATTTCACGGCTCAAAACTCTTTCTCCGTTAGTCAATGACAGATTGACCAACAGAGTGATCAATTTTAATAAAAAATAATAACTGGGTGACCAATTTTGATAGTGACTAAATGTGGGTGACCAAATATGAAAAGAGGTAAAACTGAGTGACCAAAATTGATATTTTCCCTATTTGTACCTATCAATTATATTCAATCATTAATCAAGAACATTTAGATGTCCAACTCAAAATAATATTTGACTACAACTTTCAAAATTAGTGGAAAATATAAATAAATTGGATTTAAAAAAAAAAAGGGAGGAATAATATTAATGATGGCAATAAAAGAAGGAATTTCCATATCAAAGTATGAAAGTAATTAAGGCTAGATTGGAAAATTAGTGGTACCAACTTTGTATTTATCAATTTATGGCTTGATATGTATATATATATATATATATATATATATATATATATATTTTTTTTTTTTTTTTTTTTTTTTTGAGAGGTATGGCTTGATATTAATATGTTATGAAACCTATGGAGGGTAATTGAGCATTAGGCACAAATAATATTCGGACCCTTCAGAGAAAAGAAGGGCCCAATTCTCTTGCGGGCCCAAATCCATCGGAATTCACTTTTTCCGACTAGTCATTACTCACCAATAATCGAACTCTAATATTCTTTGCCCCAATATGGGAACCACACAACTTTTTTATTTTAAAATTATTTACATAAAATGATACACTACGATGATAATAGAAGAAAAATACTTATGTGAAACTATCTCACATTTCAATTAACCAATATTAGTCCCGTGTGGAGCCTCGTATCCCTTTGTGGAACCTCGTATCCCTTTGTGGAGCCTCGTGTCCCTTGTGGAGTTGTTTTGAGTGGGCTTAAGGCCTATATGATCGTGGTACTTGGTGGATTTTTGTCTCGTATCTTTTTGTTTTTATCTTTTTAATAGGAGAACACCTTAGTGTGGGGTTATCTCGTATTGAAATTGAAGACCTGGACGTCACAGTGGGACAAAGGTACACTCGTTTTCCTCATGATTGGAGGTGGCAGCGATACCATAGAGTTTCGATTTAGTTTGAAGATTATGAGTGCGAGCTTGAAAGTGTATTGTATGATGTATTGATCTTGTAAACTCTCAAAAAAAAAAAAAAATTAACCAATATTATAAAGGAAATAAACTAATTAAGTTGGTTTGAATATTGTATGGGTCAAATATGGTACTCTGTTAGATGTCTGATGTCTCTACCGGCCACCTCAAAATTTAATATGCAAATGTCTTAATTATATTGCAATTGTTAAAATTTGACATCTAAATTCTTAGATCAATGACGTCAAATTTGAGATACTACGAGATATAAACAGTGAAAACTTAATCTGGGAGAGAACAAGTAGGGGTTAATAGTAGTGTGCATAGTTGAAAAAAAATATCAAATTACTCGAATTTATGATTAAACTGATATAGATAGTAGTATTCTTTCTAAACACTTGAAATATCGCACTTAACAATAGTTGATGTTTAATTTGCTTAAATAAAAAATGAGGTTTAAAATTCAGCATTTCTCACCTTGATTAATTATCTTAATTCGTCATTTGTCATGAGTTGATTTAACAATAGTTGTTTAATTGCTTAAATGAAAAATTCACAGTCCTAGACACAAATGATTGGAAGTGTCAGTATCTCCTTTGTCCCAATTAAATTTTATGACAATTAAACTTGATGTTGAGTTTCAAAATAAAATACATGGAGGAGAAAAATCGTGACTAAGTATACTTTCTTGTCTCAAAAAAATAATTATACTTTCTTAAAATAACGTTACTAATGGTTTGTTTTCGAAATAAACACGGTTAATTATAATATAATAAGTGTGAATTAATATATATAGTTTTGGTTCTAAAAAAAATTAATACTCCGTATATATATATATATATAGTTTCATATGTATTCGCCTTATTACTTCCAAGTTCCAATATTCTCCAAGAAAAGCCAAATCTCATGTATTACTCGCGCGATCAAAAGCAATTAATTAATTGATATTCCAACTCCCATTTATCAAAATATAGTACGTCTGATATATAATTAATTTGCACGTATGGTGCCTATAATTTTTTTTATATAAACAGTATCAACTGCACTAACATGTTATGGGTGTACCGTGCACCCACATATATAGGAGTAATTACTATAAAAGGCATTTTCCGTCTTACGCTTGACTCACTTTTCTTCCCCAACCCCCTATATAAATATATATATATATAAATAAAAGAATCATTCTTTCATTTTACAAAAAAGAAAAAAAGAATCATTCTTTCATTTTACAAAAAAGAAAAAAAGAATCATTTTCCAACTATGTATTTATAACGTTGATGGCAAAAGCAATCCACCTAAAAGCAGTTTTGCACAGGCGACACCAATTATTTAATTGTAGGGTTAAAATCATTAATTTTGATGATTGCATGGGCAAGCTCAGATTCTAGAGTAATCATACACTATTCAATTTTAGATGTATGGCCGGAGATCAAAGAAAATTGAGGCGTGGAGGCGTGAATTCGGGCAATATTATGTACGTGTTACAAATAAAATTGATTTTTTAAATACAGTAAATAGAGAAATAATGATAAATTCCTTCCCTAAAAATTAATTTTTATCATTAAAGGTTTTTAACTAGCTAAAAAAACTATAATAACATAATTTCCGTCGACTATTTAATAATTGCATAATAAATTAAAGATATTTCATGATCGAGTGGAATATTTATTGTTGAATTGAGTCTACTTAGGATTCTTCAATAATGATAGTTAGTGGCTGAATTATTGGTGATTAGACATGAGGATAAAATGTTAGTCGTATCAAGTTGGTAAATTCCCATATATATTCTTCTCTCTTTTGATTTATGAGTGAGTGACCATTCAATCTATAAAATTAAAAGGCTAGGCTAGGGTACCATCCAATGTGATAGTCTTTTTCACGAGTTGAGGTAGGTACGTTCATACTACTATATATATACGACTAGCTTAAAGGATTTTAATATAATTTATTTATTATTTAATTAAGAAAATTATATGATAGATTTAAATTAATGTCTCTTAGCTATAAGGATTACTGTATATATACGTGGTTAGGAAGAAGTTAATCAAACAAATGGTTCATTAATTATTACCACGATTCAATAAAGCGTAATTGATTAGCCATATATATATATAATCAGATAAGATTTCAGAACTTTTGACTATATCCATACTTTTGTACCATTATGTGATTACAAGGCTGTAATTTATTCGGCATGTATACTCGAATATATATAGTGATTATCTATTATTAAGTATTTAAGCATAAGTAACACTTGTGTGCATCAATTTTATTTTGTAATTAAATATTATTTAATAAAAATAATTCATATCATTATTTAATAAAATTAACTAATGTTAATTAAGTAATTAAAATTCTCTTCGTTTTATAATAAATGTTATTTAACTTTTTAACTAATTTTAAAATAAGTGTAATTCTGATTTTTTTTCCCATTAATTTAACCTATTTTAACCTTAACCTTATTCATTTAATATAAATATTTTTCATAAATAAATTCCATAATTCTGATTTATTTAAGAATTCCCCTCAAATGACTGAAGCATATATATATATCCTGAAATTCTCATTTTAAATTTGTAGAGTTCAAATATGGAGTATTTCCTTAATAAGCACGTCTATGTTGAAATTAAATTACACCTATAAAGGACTGGAATTTTTATTTAGGAATTCTTATTAGCCGCTCATTTAAATTTCAGTGCCAAGAGGAGCCTAATTATTTACTTAGATTCATATTTAGGAAATCTTATTAGCCGCTCATTTCACAACCATTTTTATAATCAACTGTTTAATTAGACTATTATACATGCACCTTCATTGAATATTGAAGAAGAAATTCAAAGTATAATGAAAATAGAGGCATGTCCATTAGTATCAGACATTTTGCGGAAATTCCAGAAAGAAATTTGTTGTTATTGTTATTATTATTTTAAATAATTGTTTTAGTTAAGTGGGGTTATAAGTTATAAGGCGTAAAAAGGGGGTCCATGTGAGGAGCAGAGTTCCGAAATTTGATAGGGGCTCCCCTCCCCTCCCCTCCCCTCATGCCATAAAAATCTATTTTCTTAATCATTGCTTCCCCCACTAATCCCCAATTCAATCCTCCATTAATTAATTATTTATTTATAATTTCATTCATCAAATCATCTCAAAATCTCTTTTTCATTGGTTTCCAGCAATTCTGCACCCCTCTGTTCCTACTCAATTCTAATTCACTGCACTCACTATCAATGAAAAACATTCTTTTAAAATAATCTTACTATATAACAACAACAAAACCCATTGGGATATAATAATATCAATATAAAACATACCTATCATTTTTTTCGTCACGCTATACTCTATATGCACGTTAATTTTTTTTTTTTAATAATAACACTACACTAAACTACCATTGGAACTAATTCACTGAAATGTGTATCAAATTGGAGTATTCAAGTAGGTTAACTCATATATAAATAGAAAAAATAAACTACTCAAATTTAGTAGAAACAAAGATAAAAAAAATGGACGAAAATCAAGAAATATCATCCCCTATATTAATATCAATTTTAGCGATCATTAATATTGATATTGAGAAGAAGGATTTGTAAAAAATTGAATATCAATATTCAATAACAATATCAAACCTAACATAGGTAAAATATCGAAAAAATAAAAAATACTTGCCACACCAATTATACTTCCATGGTGGCGGCGCCGGCAACCGCCACTATCTCCACCAGTACTTGCCGGTAGGTATTTCTGACGTCATAACAAACTAGTACAGTAGATTAACTAGAGTAAAGACAAATTTAAAACTTTATTTCATATCCACACGAACCAATTTTATCATTCATTAAATTTTACCAACTCTTATATCCCCACAATTTTACTATTTCTTGAATACTCGTACACTAGTGTGTGGTCTCCCGTTGGTCTACTTAATTTTAATTTAAATTAAGTAGGTGTGATTCCAAGTTGTTGTCATTAAAATATTTAAATTTATCTAAACAAAATTTGAAAATAGAAAATGTGTTGCATGACCATGCGTTCAATTAATAAATAGATTAGTAAATCCCCAAGTCTTCATCTTTTTATTTAAATAAATAATAATGCGCAGTTTTTTTCCTTTACCTTTGCCTTTTGAATAGAAACTAAGAAAAAGGAAATTAAAGGTTAATTAAAAGTGTGCGTTGAACGCATGGGACCTAGGCGCCGTTAGCCGGGCCATATCAAGCCGTAAAGAAAACGTTTCTAAATTGTGAGCCGGCGGGATGTGGGCTCATGCGCGTGTTTTGTGTTTTCCCTTTCGAGTGAGTGAAAGTGATTGCACTGCCTAACGGCTGGGCTCGGCTCAGCTCACTTTATGGCTTCAGCTGATTCATCTAACATGTTTGGACTTTGGAGTACTAATTAAGTGATTATGCTTTGTTCGTTAAATTTTACTATATTTTTTTCTTTGCACTTTTTAAGTTACACAACAACTACAAGTCGATTAATTTTGAAAAGAATCCAATTTACCGACAAATTTAAAAACCATGACCTAATTAACAATTATATAAAAAAGACTAATATTGCACCCACACAAAAGTATGGCCTCATCAAACGAAGAAACGGGAAGAAGATCGCCACATCTACATGGTTATGTGTGGTATGGCTCATATGGAAGTGGAGAAACGCAGTCCTCTTCAGAAACGAGATATTCTCGACCACCAAGGTTAAGGAGGAGCTAAGGGCAAGACTTTGGAGCTGGTTCACAGTCAAATATCCCACTCGAAACACCTCGCCTTTCAAGGACTGGGTGACAGACCCACTTAAGTGCATGGCCTGAGTCACTATGTATTTTAAATGTTTACTGTTTGTCTCTCTGATGATTAAACTTGTACACTGAACTATTCGGGTATTTCTTGTACCCAGTTTTAATACAATTCCTTTTACCGATAAAAAAAAAAAAGTATGCCTTTTTTTTTTCTCCTTGGAAATCTTAGCCCTATAAGCATTGGTTTATCTATCTTTAATTTTTAATTTCAAAAGCTCATGAAGCTGAATGCTAATGAATCGGCTAGGCTGGAAAAAATAAAATGAAATATTAATTGGAGCTGAAAGTAAAAATGTTTTGGTTTGGTTGGAAGGCCTACACGTGATAATTACATTCTTTCACGTTTTCCACTTTGCAGCTCTTCTTATTCCATTTTCCCCCATCTTTTTCCAAAGTATAAATATAATAATAATAATTAATTAATTAATTAAATGAAAGATAAGAGAGACATTAGTAAATTAAAAAGTAATTCTTATATTGTTATTTATGTAATAGTGATCGTATACTATTATAAGTAACATGCATGACGAGATATATATATATATATATATATACAGTAAATAGTAGGAAATTTAAGTAACTTTTTACTGAAATGCATTATAATTAATTCATGGAGAGTAAATTAAATTTGAAATATGTCTGAAATTGTTAGTGTGTGGGGGCATTTTGATCGTTAAATACTACTCATTTTGTCGAGCAGCCTGAAGTGGTTGACTATAGTCTTAGAAATGATTCTTCCTTAACAAATGAAGCTAGCTTTATTTTCTCTTTTCTTACAATCCAAACTTTGCACGCATGAAACAGAAATAAAGAAGACGTGCTCCATGTTTCTTGAGGAATGAATAAAGTTAAAATAAATGCCTTCAACTTCCACGACTCAAGTAGATATCATATATATATATATATATATAATGAACAAACAAAAAAAATTAAATAATTAAACTACGTGAAATATTAAAATTGTGAGTTTCTGCAATCTACAAATTTTACGGATTTAGCTACTAAGGTAATAGTGTTATAAAAGTGAAAATAAAGAGAACAAGGACAAGGACAAGTAATATTATTAAATATTTACATTACATACTTTGAAATTTAAGATTTTGATTACAAATTAGTTTAATATTTAAACTCATATTTAATCGTATAAAATCAGTTTGATAGGTAGATTAGTTCAAGATAATTGAATAGTTAGACTTAAGATAGATGCTTAATCAATTTTTTTAAAAAAATATATATTCATGAATCAAATGATCGAAAGACACACTATTTACGATTTAATTTGAATCAGTTAAAATATTAGATATATTTCAAAATATTTACCAAATTGGGTCTTCTCGTCATAAAGGAAGAGTCCCCTCGGACCCCTGCCCAGTACGGACCTGTGCAACCTCGACGGATCCTAACTCAGCTATTGGGGCCACTTTGGGCCCTTCGGTCCCTGTAAGCAACTTATTCTCAGACCTCTCTGACGATTGTATAGATGAGTTTTTGGACAATACCCAAGAGTTGGTGGTTGACTTGTTGCTGCTTTGTTGGAGCCGCCTGTTGACGATGATCTTGATCTTGCAGTTATGCCCCGCTCTTCGGAGAAGCTAGTAGGGCCCAGATCCGGGGTGGACGTATCACAACAACCACACCTGAAAAGCTTGATCAATGAATTAGATCGAGAGGATTGCCTCTAAGGCTTTCATTATAGATCCATCGGCAAAATTTGTACATGAGTTGGGCCTTGTCGCCTTATACGAGGGTCGATGGGGCGATGTTTTTGATCCCCATGAGTCTTTTTTCTTGTTACAGTCATTTTGAGTTTGATTAATTTTTACGGATTTGCTTGTGATTATTTTAGAGGAGTATACCTTTTCCTTTGACTTGAGCTTTGTCCCCAGTTTTAACGACGCACATTTGGTTGAACTTATAACTTTAAATTATTTTTTTCCTTTTTAATATAAATCTTTTATATGTCAATCTTACATCACCAAATGTAGCTAAAAAATTCGGAAACCCTAAAAATAATGACATTGGAAATAGGTCAGTTTATCTTGTACAATGTCCTATAGAATGAGATCTTGCAATCCATGTTTTTGAGTGACAATTGAGAATTCAAAATCTCGCGATTCTCATTCTACTGAACAAAGACCGAGAATACCGAATCATACAGTGACCAGAAAAAATGAAAGTACAATCTCAAAGACTAATAAAATATAAAATCAATATAGGAGATCCTACAATATATGCAAATGAAAAAAAAGAAAGATATATCGTGTAATTTAATTCACAGCCCCCCTGCCAGAACTTAGTTAATTATTATGAGCCGCTTTAATAGTAGCAGAAAGTCCTCTTTTCCCTTTTGTTATTCACTCCTCACTATTCTCTAATAACTACTCTCTCTCTCTCCCCCCACCGGCCTTCCATCTCTGCTAAACACTATAAAGAAAGCAAAAAGGACTCTGTTTCCTCATTCAAACTTTTCCCTAAAATCTTGCAAAACAGAATTTAGTTTCTCATATTCATTTCTGGGCTGCATTAGTCACAACTTTTCTCAGTTATCTAAGATCTTGGTAGTTCAAGAAAGAGACTAATCACAAGAGTAAGGATTTTCAGACAGTGAAATTTGAGGGATTTTTTTTTTTACTTTGGATCTGATTGAATTTTTGTTGGAATATGTTTTGTCGCATCTCCCAGAATTTAGACAATGTTGGCTCAGAAGCAAGCAGAGGAGGCTATTGTCTCCAACAGCTTCAATGAAACCGAACAGCACGACGGCAAGGAGGCGGAGCAACCGGAGCTTTCCGGCTTCAAAAACTTCCTCTGGCACGGCGGCTCCTCCTGGGATGCCTGGTTCAGTTGTGCCTCCAATCAAGTATGTTGTACAATTTTCATCTTTAATAATATTCCCTCTTTATCATGATTCTTCTCCCATTAAATTTTTTTAAATAAATAATTTAATTTCCTTTGTGTGACAGGTTGCACAAGTCCTGTTAACACTTCCATATTCATTCTCCCAACTGGGAATGCTATCCGGAATAATTTTGCAAATATTCTATGGTTTGATGGGAAGTTGGACAGCTTACCTTATAAGTGTTTTGTACGTTGAATATAGAAGCCGCAAGGAAAAAGAAGGTGCTAGCTTCAAGAACCATGTCATTCAGGTATAGTACTACTCTATTTCCATATACTCAAAAAAAAAAACCCATTTTTAATTTATTTTTTTTAAAAAAATTGGCAGTGGTTTGAAGTTCTTGATGGATTACTTGGGCCATTCTGGAAAGCAGCGGGTTTGGCCTTCAACTGCACTTTTCTCCTATTTGGATCTGTTATACAGCTCATAGCTTGTGCTAGGTAATACTAATAAAATCTTCTTTTTTTGTTTGTTAAAAAAAAAAAAGATTGATTCTTGATCAAACATTTGTTATTACAGCAACATATACTACATCAACGACCACTTGGATAAGAGAACATGGACTTATATATTTGGAGCTTGCTGTGCAACCACTGTTTTCATTCCCTCTTTCCACAACTACAGAATTTGGTCTTTTCTAGGCCTTGGAATGACTACTTACACTGCTTGGTACTTGACTATAGCTGCTATTGCTCATGGCCAGGTACTTAACTCTACATGAACTAGGTCAAACTCCTACCATACTTTCTCAAAAAGTCAACTTTTTTAATAAAAGTACTAATCAGTAATTAATCTTGTTTTAGTAACATATAATGAGATCATTTATTTTTAATAGGCTGAAGATGTACAACATACTGGTCCGAAAAAGCTGGTGTTGTACTTCACCGGCGCCACCAATATCCTCTACACATTTGGTGGGCACGCTGTCACTGTGTAAGTAATTTATTTTATTTTAATTAATTAATTATTATTTATATGTAGAGAAGATATACTATTATCTTCTTCTCCTTCCACTTCTTTTATCAGCTTTTGTCAATAACCTCGGGGAATGTAAGAACAGACAGAATTATATTGCTGTAACTACTTTTTTACCCTGTTTGGTAGATGTCCAACAGTAAAATTCCATTTACAGCAGGCTACTGAAATTTGTTTTACATCATGGTACCCATGAGGGTAGTTATGACTTTTGACATTTACCCAAAACACTTCCAAGTTACAAGTCCAGTGCCCATCATCTGAAAAAAAAGTACTCCACTTTGGATCATACAATAATTGAACAATGTTTTCCTGTTATGGATGGAATACTTTTACAGTTATTTGATTCTTGTCCAGTATTTGTATATTTATTTATATATATTGTACATTGCATTAATAGACTAATTTTAATCTGATGATACTTTTTTTCAGGGAAATTATGCATGCTATGTGGAAACCCCAAAAATTCAAGTACATTTACTTATTGGCTACTCTCTATGTATTCACTCTAACTCTTCCGTCAGCCTCCGCCGTCTATTGGGCCTTCGGCGACGAGCTCCTCAACCACTCTAACGCGTTCGCCCTCCTCCCCAAGAACGGCTGGCGCGATGCTGCCGTCATCCTGATGCTTATCCATCAGGTCTCTTAATTTTTATTCTAATTAATTTAATTTACTGTTTTTTTTTTTTTTGTAGTGTAATCGTACAACTTATAACCCACACAAAAATACAAAAGACACATAATAAAGTAATGTGTCCCTTACAGGGGCTGGTAGGACACTTGAATATATCATTTTACCTAATTAGTTTATCTTATTCTAAAATTTCTATAATTTAAAATTTTTAGCTTCGTCACTGATAATATTGTGGGGGCGCAGTTTATCACATTCGGATTTGCGTGTACACCACTTTATTTTGTGTGGGAGAAGGTGATCGGGATGCACGATACGAGAAGCATGTGTTTAAGGGCACTAGCAAGACTACCTGTGGTGATACCAATTTGGTTCTTGGCCATAATTTTCCCATTCTTTGGCCCTATCAACTCTGCAGTTGGAGCCCTTTTAGTTAGTTTCACTGTCTACATCATTCCTTCCCTTGCACATATGCTCACTTACAGAAAAGCCTCTGCTCGTCAGGTAATTTCTCAATTTGTAAATTGTTTCATTCTTCAAATAAATATCGATTGTACATAAGTGCACAAATAATTATTACTAGTATTAAATTGATATATATATTTTTTTTTGATTCATAACTAATGGAAAAGAAAATATAAAGTGTCAAGTGTGGGGAAAGCATTGAATGCTGGATTTTGAAATTTTACCAACAAAAAGTATGGGTGGAAAGTCATTTTCAATTTAGTTACATGAAACATAATATATGAGCTGGCTTCTTCTATTTGCCCGCTTTCCATTTCAAGAGATGTTGGATTATGTATTTTACATATATATTTATGCAAATATATACTATAATTAGATTACGACCTGACTTGTATAATTTGGTCCACTTACATGAAAAGAAAAGAAAAATTAAAGATGAAGAAATACTCATTGAGTCGATAGATTCGAAACATCCGTTTGTTATTTTAAGGAATATTTTTGAAAATTAATAATTTGGAGTTATTATTATTATTTTTTTTTTTTGTTCACAGAATGCTGCTGAGAAGCCTCCATTCTTCATACCAAGCTGGACAGCAATGTACGCCATAAACACATTCATTGTGATTTGGGTATTCGTGGTCGGGTTTGGGTTCGGAGGATGGGCAAGTGTGACGAATTTCGTGAGACAAGTTGACACATTCGGACTATTCGCCAAGTGCTATCAGTGTAAACCTCCTCCCGCGGTCCATCCAACGGTCGCGCCTCCTCCTCACCACTAAGAAGTCGAGCGATTTTGTCTTTTTTATTGTTTTGTAATATAAATTTGGGGAAGTAGTAATATTTTCCCTTAAATCTTATGTGTGTCATGTGTTTTTTGGTTTAAGCATTAGGTGAGGAAATAGTGTGTTGAATTGTGATGATTCCATAAGCATAGGTTAATTAATTACAGGCAATATAAGGTAGCCTTTTACTTTATTAATTTTTTTCCTTTTTTGTTGTCACCTTTGTCGAAATTGAATATATATAGTTGTATAATGGATATTAATATTTACTCGTATTTAATAGTGAACAATTATCAACTTTTTTTTTTTAATGAAGAATCTATATTTATTTAATTGTTATATTCCAAAGTCATAATTGCTTGGCATGTTTCCCAATGTGAGTAGGCTAATGTATATTGAAAATGCAGTGTTGTGGGCTTGATCTCGAAGGTTATTTTTTAAATAACTATTTTCGACTAAAAGATTCTCTTTAAAGAGGAAAATGGGCTGTGGGGCCCGAACCCACCAATCACATGGGTTGCACGATTGTTTCTTTGATTGTCACGTGCTCTCTCCTATATATGGGTTTATTATTTTCGGATAATTTTTGTATCCTAAAGAGGTAATTAACTTCATAATAATCACATTTTATTGAATCAAGCATACTACATACGTATAATTTAGGAGCTCATTTAATCAAATTCCATTAGTATTATTATTCTAAAATAAGATTTCAGAGCTTTTTCTTTTCTTAAAATATTTGTGGTTCTAAATCGTTAGATTAATTAGTTATTGACTTTCAGGAGCATCCTATCATTTTTGTCATTTATTATTATACTTTCAGGAGTACTATCTAAAAAATTAATGGTCAGTATATACTACATGTATACATACTAAATATACAAATAAATAATAAACATAAAAAATAGAATAGAAAAATCCAACGCAACTTTTAGCATTTCACACCCCAGCAGCTAAGACTGCAACTAAATTATTATCAAATAATTGAAAAAATAGATTGCCTTCAAGTTGGCCACTTTGTACATTGTACTTAATGTTGACTTGTAGTGAAAAATGAAGTTATTATTAAAATATTTCTAACTGACGCCGTACACAATAACTGAAATTAAATAACAAGAAATAGGAGTTTTGAAAAATGATAACTCCTATATTAAGTCAAGATTTTAATTTTCCGATATCTGTGGCCGACCATGATTTAAAAGAAGTATACTATAAGAAACTATATAAATAAAATAAAATTTTGATACTCCCGTAATTGCTAATCTATCATCGCTTGACAATGTGAGAAAGGCTAATTATAAAATGCACCAAAATCCATGTATTTTTTTTATATATAAATTCTAATTCAGTCTGACTTAAAATGACACAAAACCACAATCAGAATCTTGATAATCTTTGGTAAAAATAATTTTTTAACCTAAAATTAATGGGTAAATATTTTAATTTAAAAAAGTTAATAATGACAAGCGGGCAGAGACTATAATTAATATGAAGACAATGAAATTAGAAGTAGAATTATTTAAATATGAATTGCATGTGCCAAACTCGGTTATAAACGAAGTGCATGTTACTGAAAATTAGATCCAAATCGGGATGTACTGTATATGGATTTCCATGTTGATTGACATTGGAGTAAGGTAGATCACACTCATCATTACTAAGATTTCTATTTTTATTATTCAAGAAAATCATCTCCATTTGTTTTGACTATTGAAAATCCTGACTTGTAATCACAACGGTCATCAATAATAATACAAAATTTTAACTAATTTCCCGTATTAATTACAGCTTTTCATAAAAGAGAAAGATTGTCTCGTTGTTTAATAAACTACTAGTAGAAAAAATAAGTACGCTAATTTTATGTCTGATTTTTTTTTTCTCTTACCTCGTTAGCTACATGAAACGACAGTTAAGAGTTCCATTTAATTTAAAATTGCATGTCAACTATGGCTGGACTACGCTTTCCCAAAAAAAAAAAAAAAACTTCAAATTCAACAATTGTTCTATCGAAGTTAAGAAATCGGGACCGTAAAAAAAGGTTAAGGAATAGGTAAATTATATTTTAAGACCCAATTCAGTAAGGTAAATTGATCTAAAATAGGTAAATTATAGAGATTATTAACCCCATGATACAAATTTTGTCCCCTAAGTGTCTGAAGATACACACGATTTTTTTTAAAAAAATTCTTCCACTTGGTAATACAAAATTCCAAGTAAATTGTCTCTTATACCCCCTATTTTTTAATAAATTATTGCTTTTCTTTTTTATCCACATTTTTCATTTCGCCAAGGTGTCCCTTCTTCCAGCTTTCTCCCCCATTCCAAAGTAATCGAGGGTTTCAGCAATACAGATGTAATTCTTCATCTCCTCTCAAATTTTCCAAATTTTCGTCGTCTCCTTCTCCTACTCGCCGCCCCTTCCACACTTCCGATTATCCGCAAGAAGTCAAAGAGCAGTCACGATGGAGTCTTGATCTTTGCAGAGTCGAGGTCGATCTGTTCGGCGCCCGAGAGATCGACGAAGACGAGGATCTCGAGGTCCGGTCACGAATGCAGTAGATCGTTCGTCGGAGTAGATCCGAGTTATGGAAGAAGAAGCTGTCGACGAAGGCCCGATGAAGTAGATCTAATCTTTTCATTGGCCGGAATATTGTTGAGGCGAAGGAGTTCGGGCTCGTTCGCCGGAGTAGATCGTCTTCTCCGATCTACGTAGAGCCTGAATGCCCCGTCAAGGTGCTCATCTTCTCCGATCTACGCCGCTCGGCGGTGTAGATCTAGGGTTTTCTGAAAATAAGTTTCCCCCTATTTCTTCCATTATTTCTTCCTACGCATTTTCCAACTTATTATATATGCTAGAAATATTTTTGGAGTGGAAATTGAGAAAAAAAGATAAATTCGTAGAGTCCTTCTCTCTTCTACGAATATGTGCTTTCTCGTTTTCGGTACAACATCTACTTCATGTATCTCATTCTCTCATCACCTTTCAATTTGAACCTAGAGCGTAAGGTCCCTCTGTTTTTTTCTATTCACAGGGCCTAACCAATGTTTAATTTTTTATGTGCTTCTTTATTCTGTTTTTTCTGTGCTTCTTTATTCTGTAAGTTGCGCAGTGTTTAATTTTTTCTCAATTAGTTTAATTTTGTAAGACAGTTTTGTGTTGGCATACACAATTTGTGTGATATTGGTCAAGTTATCACAACCGGTTGGGATAAAAAAGTAAATTACTGGGATGTGCGCTCAACTAGTTCTAGATGTTTGAATAATTTAGGCGTGGAGGTTGAGTCTATGTCACTTTCGGGGTTCAGTTTGATGGTTGCTCTCAATTCATTTGTGCATCTATATGACCTGCGCAACTTAAGTGGTTTTTTTCAAGCGAGAGAGCATGCCATGGACATCCGAATAAAATGTATTTGCTCAAATTTAGATATAGAAGGTATTGCAACGATAGCTGTGTTTTTTAATACGTGCAATATTCTATAGCTCGCTATGTCTCAATCAATCTGGCATTGATTGAACTTTCTCTAATCGATTACAATAGGAATTATATGTCAGTTGCTTCTTACTATAAAAAAAATGCCTTCGGGCTAAAATGTCGATAATTGATGTTGCTGCCAAACGTTTCATCATGACATCACTTTCAGGTAGATCATTTTGTTATTTAATCTCTGAGTTGATCAAATCATGATGATGCAGGATTCGTAGTTGGATCAGCAGATGGGAAGGTTGCTTTGAAATATTTTGGTGAATCCAACACAGCAAACGAGGGGTCAGTATACATTTGTGTAATTAATAACTTCTTTTTTGCTTTTCACTATCCTTTTTTGCTTATATTTCCAATATTCAATAAATCTATTTTGATTCTTGAGTGCTTAATGACTGATTCTTGAGTACTCAGTTGTATTACGGGAGCTAGACTGATATGATTGCTGAATACAGAACAGACACTCAGATGGGACACCAAAAGATCATCTTGATTATATATCTTCTCAAGTGAAACGATGAAATTAATTTAAGTATTTATCCACATCTTGATGCTACCAAATTGACATGTATACAATATTACATGTAGTCGATACTGAAGTTTATGAACTAATTACTTTTTTCACACTGCAATTTTCTGTGCTTCTTTATTCCTATCATTTTGTAAGACAGTTTTGTGTTGGCATACCTTATGCTCTCTTTGATTTGCAATAAATGTTTGATTTGCCCAGCCCGACCAAAAAAAGAATGTATCTCATTCGTCTCTGAGATGTTTTGAATTTTTTTGTGTCTGAAATAATGGATTTGCTTATTTGATTGTAATTCCAACTCTATCTATCCGAGCTGTAAATTCTGGGTCTGATTTTTTGTTTCTGAAGTTTCTTTTTCTCAAGTCCCACATCTATGAGAACAGAGTTTTTTACTCTATTTTCAAAAAAGCTTTTAATACATTGTTTATTTTTAATTAAAAAAAAAGTTTTAAATACGAGAGAGTCAGCGTATGGTAGTTAAATGTTGTTCCAATAGTGTTTAATTTTTTCTCATTTAGTTGAATGTTGTTCTTTCGTTTTACATAAATGGACGGAGAATACTTTGTTGGGAAGTTGAATATGTAATAATTAATATAGTATTTTTCTGGTTGTTGTGAATCAATAAACATAATCTCGGTGTTCAATAATATATGTGAAATTCAATATATATATATATATATAGATGTTCAATATAATACACATTTTATTTCATTTTTTATAGGTATATCTAGTCTTGTATGTGAACATTTTTTTTTATGACTGAGTATGTGAACATTTTAATTAAATGTAATTATATATGTTCAATAATCGTGTCACCGTATTCAATATTTAAGTATATTCAATATATGTATCGATATTAAGTGTTCAATATTTAATTATATTTAATATATATTGATATTCAGTGTTCAATATTCAATATATATATATGTCGATATTCAATATTTAATTATGTAAAAAATATAAATTAAAATATTTGATATAATTTGACATAGTGATTATGTATGAGTTATTCATATTATTTTCTAAATCAAATAAATATTTTTATATAAAAAATTTGAATAAAGAAAATTGAACTAAATATTTTTTACTTAAAATTTCGAGAAAAAAAATCAATAAAAATCAGTCAGAATTAAAAATAATTTGAATAAAAATTTTAAGTAAAATCTGAATAAAATATAATAAAAAAATTGAATAAAAATAATTCGTTTAGTGAGGGAGAAACAAAATTTAAAACCAATTTTGAATAAAAAAAATTAAAAAAATATAAATTAAAAAAAAAAAACTTGGTAATAGTGGGAATTGATAATGTGGAAAATGAATTGGAGTTGAAAGGGTGGAATGAGAGGGATGTAGTTGCAGATTGATGTGACTGGTTTTTTAAGGGCGCAAATGTCTTTTTACAATGGCATTTTGTATCTTCTAACACTATTTTAATTGGATGTGCCTTGAAGGACTTTAAGGGTCCCATTTGTACTAGAAACCAACCCTCCCTAAATTATAAGGTTCAAGATTAAAAAAAAAAAATAGACCAAGACTAAACAACCCCCAATTATATTTGAAAGAATTATGTTTCATCTAAAAATTCGAACTTGTAGAATGGTGAGAAATTAATTTTTGTATATAAATTATAAATATTTTTTTAAATTAATACACACCCCATGACTCCAATTACTATACACACTCCAGTCCCCACATAAAATATAAATATTTTTTTAAATTAATACTCACACTTTACAAAAAAATCATTCTCCACTGATGAAACGGAAGAAATAGGGTAAAATAAGAAAAGAAAAAAAGTGAGTTCAAGTTTGAATTGAAGAGTTCCAAACGTATATATTATATTTATATGTATATTGCTAAATAAAGTACTCCATCCGTCCCTGAAAAGTTTTCATACTTTCCTTTTTTTGTTTGTTCACCAAAAGTTTGCATATGACAAAGTGGGATAGCTCAAGTGGTTAGAGCACCACTACCTAGGGGAATAGGTCCTGGGTTCGAGTCATGGGGAGGGGAAAAGGGATGGGTATTTAACTTGTAATCAACCAAAAGTTTGCATACCCCAAATTAAAACAGAAATAATCATCATAATCCCTACCCTCACAATATACACATATTTACCTTTCATGCCATTACTTTTGGGACCCACCATACACTCAACTCATCTACTTTATTTATTTTATATATAAAAGTTTATAAAATTACCCCTTAACACTCTCATCATTACATTTTTTTCTTAAACCATGTGTCCAAGATTTCCCACAAACTTTTCGGGACCGGAGGGAGTAATAAACTATGCCTAGTACTGGTCTCACAAGACATTATTATTGTAGAGTATTTATTGTAGCCCATCAACAATTCATGGGCTCGACACCATAAACAAATCAATATTAAATCATAAATTTTGAGAAAGAACTATCAAGCCTTAAAGAATATGTAATGTCACAAACAATGTAAAAACAATTTTGATCTGCATAAATCTGAAATTTGATCTCAACAATTATCTTCAAAATTTTCGAAATGGGCCCATATATGACCCATGAATTACTTATAGCCGAATCTATTTTATTAAGGGCGCGGCTAAAGGCACCCAAGAATACTATGAGGACACCCACGTGATGAGGACACCCACAAAACGGATGAGGACACCCACGTGAAAATCTCAAAAATAACTCTCTTATTTTAAACCCTAATTAAATTCTTTACATTCCTTCATTTTTTCACATTTTCACAGAAAGGTGCACCCACCTCCCCTCCCTCCCAATCGCCGTCGTCGCCGCCGACCTTCTCCCTCCCCACTAACGCCGCGAAGCCCGTCCGCAGCAGTGACGCCGCCCGCGAAGCCCGTCCCAATTGGCCATTGTTTGATTGGAAGACTTTTAAATATGGCCACGGTTATACACACAGCTTTGTTGAGGAAACACCCGCTCTAAAATGAGTACACACCCCGTGAAAAGTCTAAATACTCCTCTTCTCATAAACTCTAATTAGGCCCCTCCCCCTCTCCCTCTTTCATTTTCAAGCACAGGACACCCAACCCCTTCTCCAATAGCTCCATTCACGACATCGTCCGATCACACCCTCTCCTCCCCTATCTTGATTTCTCATGTGTTATGCCATTTTTTATGTTTTTATTTTTATTTTTTCAATTTTTGCTCTCTTTCTTTTTTTTTGCTCTTTTGCTATTTATTTTTTTTCAAAAAATTATTTTTATTCGATTATTTTGAAAAGAAAAAAAAATAGAGAATTAGGATCTTAGAAAATATGAAAGAGACTATTGTTGACTGATTTATTTTGGTATTTTATTTTAATTTTGAGAGTTTGCGGTTTGTTTGAGTCTTTATTTATTTTTTTCTCGTCTCAAAATGTTTCAAGTTGTTTTGAATGTTTTTGGGATTTCATGGTGTTTGTGGGGAACTATTATTCCGTGAAATAGAATGGTGGGTGTACTAATCACAAAAAAATTTGGTAATTTTAACCAAGTGTAGAACTGACATTTTACATATAATTAATTTGTTAAAAAAAAACTTGGTGGGTGTACTCAACATAGCTGTGTGCGCATATAACTGTGGCTTTAGTATAACAAGTTCAGTGTAATAAGTAATACTCCCTCCTCCCTCCGTCCCACAATAACTTTCACACTTTTCTTTTCGGAACGTCCCACAATAACTTTCACACCCTTAAAATGGAAAACCCTTAATAAACTTCACCCTTAGAATATCCTCAATTTTACACAAATGCTATTACTTTTTCTCCACACATACACAAAAGTCAACTCATTATTTACTTTATACATAATTTTTTTACAAAATTACCCCTCAAAACTCCACTTATTATTACACTTTCTTAATTTACGAAAGTCCACCTACATATGAAAGTTAATACGGGACGGAGGGAGTAACTAATACTCCGTATGTCCGATATATAGCTCAGCATGTCCATCGCGCTTTCTTTCTCCAAATCTTTCTTTTTCGTGTTTCTAATTTTTGCTTCAATTAAATCTAATGAATTAAGAGTGTTGACCTTCCCTTCGTTGATTTAGGATTTTGCTTTATTTAGGTTGTATTTGGATAAAAAATTTTGATTTGAAAAAGTATTTTAAATGTGAGGATTTAAAAATAGATGAATTTTAAATGACATTATTTAAGTGAGAATTTTAAACCTAAATTCTTATATTCAAACACAATTTTAGAGTCATTATTGTATCTATTTAATTGCACAATATGCAATTGAACTATAATTTTAATGTAAGGATTAAAAATTCAATTGAATAATCACTTAAAATCTAATGATATGTATGTATCAAATTGTATACAAAGAATTTGTATATCACTTAAGTATGACGTGTATATGTGTATATGAAAACATATGCAACTGCAAGCAATTCTTCTTTAGAAAATAAGACATATGTAAGCATTTTGAACTAGAAAGTTGGTTGTAATCATTCATCTTTGGTCAATATTTCTCGTGTAATTTACTTGTATGTAATTCATGTAAAATGCATACAGACCCTATAGATATGTTTGTTTCGGATTTAATGTGATATCATGTTATCCTTACATTTTTTTAATTACATTGTATACTTAAAATCTTAGATTTAAACAGTGCTCTAACCACTTTGATCTATTCCATTTTTCTATCCTTGAAAAACCTAAATTTCAATTTAAATATTTGTATGCATCGATTGTATAGTCAAATTAATTTTGACATAATATTAGCTGTTTTATAAAGGTATTAGTAGGTCCACATTAATTATGTATCAATTGGCCATTGCAATTAGTGGGTGATGCCTTAAGCGATTCTCAATTATAAAAAAATGGAACCAAGAAAATGGGAGAGCACAAAGAAAGCAAGATATAAGCAATTTTGTACGATGGCAAATAACTCTATCTAACAAAATAAAGATATATAAAATATATTATACAAGATATATATAATATCTCTTAATATATTTATATATGCCTAATATGACGTGCGAGCATTAGACGATATATAATTGCATTTCATAATAATTGTACTAATAATTAGTAATAAATAATATCATCACTTGACAAAATCGCTTGTTGCATCGAAAACTACCTTCTTGTAATCATATTTTAGACATGGACATTTTTATTTTTATTTCCTAAGAGAAGCAAAATACATCGTTAATATCTATTTTGTCCATGTTAATTAGTGATACGGATAAAAACTTGCTCAATTTATTTAAAGTCATTTATTTTAGATTTTAGGTTATTTTAAAAATCAAATTTTAAAATTCTAATGAATAATAATACATGTGTTTCTTTTAGATTTTTGAGTTGGACATGATTGAAATTTATGTCAAATTAATGAGTAAGTTTAATATGGGTTAATTTTTAAAATAGATTTTTAAATCCCAACAAAATTGGTGTAAGATCTTAAAACCTACAAACTTATTTTTAGAATAAAAAATAAACATCACCTAAATTTTAGCATCAACAATAAAATATTGGCAACCACACAACATTCTTCAATTCTTCCAAACTTGCAAGCCTTTAAAAGTCCTCTAAATTTGTGACTTTAATGTTGGTCACTGCTGTAACAAGTGATGGATGAAGATCCACACACCCCCTAATCATGAAAAACATGCTAAGAAAGCAATAATCAATCAATTTTATAAAACTCTTTATTGCTAGCTAAGCTACCTTTTCCCTTTTAAAGTTTCATTCATACTCCTATATATATTCATCAAAGATAATAGAAGATGAAGAAGGCAGCCATACTTGCATAATATTAGAAGCAAAAAATTTAAGGAAAATCATGACTTACATCATTGAATATACATGGAACAGAACACAAGAATATACTGTGGAATGTGGATAATGTTGTCAATGCTAAGAAAAAGGAAATAATCTTTATTCTTTTATATTTGTTTATATGAAAAGCCTAAAGAAATTTAATTTACACAAGAGTATAGATTTTCCTAAAGCTTAATTTAATCTTTAGTTATGAAGTTAGAAAAAGATGGATGGCTGCATACAACACAATGATAAGAAATCAACCTCCCTATAACACTGCCTTCTTCAATATCCAGTGTCTTACTTTGTCTATTCCATAAGTGCACCCCATAACTCGACTCGTTTAGCTGTCGGACCTTCGCCTCGACCCATTTTTCACCCACGGGGCGGGTGAAGAATTCGGACACCTTCGTCCAGTACATGGGGTAGAACGCGATCGGGGGCAAGACCGTAAAGTTGAAGTCCCGGGTTTTCGCCACCACTCTAGAGACTAAATAAGGTCCATTATGACCCCATCTGTTGCCATCAAAAGTAGAAGCAAATTCCTCCAGAAAGTTGTAAACAAGAGGGTGATTCTTGTCAAAAACAAGAACTGCATTATTCAATCTTGTCCAATTCCCATTTAAATCCACACTCTGTGCACCAATTGAATTCCTCAACCCTGAAAAATCTTTCAAGATTATAAAATCAGTGTCCAAATAAACACCTCCATACTTGTACAAAACTGCAAGCCTGATCAAATTAGACAGGTTTTGAGCAAGGGGGATTTCCCCCCAACTCTTATTCCCATTCTTGATGTCTTTAAACCAACTTTCAGTGGGAGTGTTTTTCAGCAAGTCCCACAAGTCAGGGGACATTGCTTGAACACGAAAGCCTCTTCTCGTCAACGGCGCCAAAATTTTGAAACCCTTGTCTGAATCCATGGATTTAGACAAGATGATCAAACAACTTGTGGGATTTGTCTCAAACAAGCTCTCAAGGCCAAAAAACTGCCTCTCTCCAAATGAATCAACACTTGAAATCCATGTCATAAAGACTTGAACTTTACAATTGTTTCTACTAAAAAACTCTCTAACTCTGAAATCAAACACTTTACTCGAATGATCAGATGCTTCAAACATTTGAAACTCTTCAGGCTTATTTTGGGGCTGAAGAGGTAAACTGAGGTGCAAATTTCCATCAAACTCTGAAGTTATTTTCAGAATTCTTGCAGATTGATGAATCTGCAACAGATTGGTTCCATTGTTAAAGGCTTTGAATTGGAGTGAAACGTTGGATATCATGATTATGGCCAAGATTATCAATGCAAAAGTGATGGTGGAAAAGATTTTCAGTTTCATTTGCTTGAATCTTGAAGATTCCAACATCTTTTTCTCAAGAAAATTATTTCTGATTTTTGGAATGAATTTGGACAGAGATTAAGGAAGGGCTTTCATGGCGGCAGAGGAGGAATCAAAAGGAAAATAAATTAGGATTGTTATAAATTATAGGATTGATTTGTGGTGGATTGGGTTGTTAAGCACAAATTAATATTTTAGTTCATGTAGACTAAAGTTGAATCATTATATATAAAAAAGGTTGAATTATTTATTACTAGTATTTTATATTTATGTTTTTATTAAGCTAAAATTGAGTCATTACTTATTAGGGACCCGATCAATAATTTGATTTTTAATCGACCCCTAAATGTGATTTAGTCTCGAAGACTTTTTGTTGCCATAGAAAACTTCAACACACTGTTTGGTTGGTCATAGCAGACTTTAGAAAGTTGATTGCTTGCTGCATTAGGATTCTTTATTCTAATTGGGTCATTTAATATATGTGGAATATAGTTTTTTTTTTAATGAAAAAAATCATTTGTGGTTATTTTAGAATAGTGAATATAATGAGAATCAGAATTGAAATTGGAAATTTGGATTTATTAATATATTTTTTTCGAACTTTTTTTTTTGTATATAAGTTCTCATGATTTTAAAGAATATTTTTGTTAATTAAAAATGTTATTGTGCAATAGGAAGGTTTAGATTTGAAGGAATAATCTCCGTATATACTAATAGGCTTATATGGAGTTAAAATTATTGTTGTGTTTTAATTTTACCTACTTCGTTTTTATATTATACCTAAATATCATGACTAATTTCTTAAAATTCTTAAACATACCATAAGTTAATGAAAATTTTAATTATGTATTAAATTAATGAAACTATGAAAGAAATTATTTCATAATCTTTTTTATTCTTTGAAATAAATATCATGCATGCATACAATAATTAAATTACTAATGTGTTATTTATATATGTTATTTACATTTATGCATTTTGATTAATTAAAATAAAAAATATATTTTTTAAAACACAAATGATACTGTAAAATTGATTTGACTAAAAAAATAATATGAAGTTTTTAAAATAAATATTACAAAATATAAAAAAGTTATTTCAATATATTAATATGTAATCACATTTACTACATTTTGCTTAATATGCGGTTGTTCATGTAGTCGTGGAAGTATTTTAATGTGACAAAATTTTCTCACGTGAAATTGGTTACATTTTATTCATAAGTTGGTGGAGTTTTAGATGGAGTTTCATTTTATATATAAAGGTCTCAAACAAAACTTCATATATATTGTTTAGTAGATTTAAAATCATGTAACTGTTATATTAATTGTTTTCCCAAAAAAAGTCTTCATAATAATAAAATAATGAAATGTTTTTTGGGCCCAATTACTATATATTGAATTGCTTTATACATTCGTATATACAATATTTTTAGCTACTTCTACAGTTAAATACAGCTATAAAATGTGTATATACAGTAACTTGATTGTATTATTTTTTGGAAACGGCAAAGTGTATAACTTGATTGTATTATTTTAAGTGTAATTGCATTAAATCTTTTGTGATTTAAAAATATTGCACGAAAATTTTCACGTGATTTATTAAATTAAGTTTGGCCGTTCTGAAAAATTGTCACTTCTTCCATTTCATTTTTTGTTTCAACATTTATTGTTTATACATTGTTTTTTGGGAGTTGTTTAATCCTCCTTCTTTTTTTTTAATATATGTCATTTTAATTTCTTTCAACAATTTAAAACTATAAATTTATGTCAATAATACCCTTCATTAATCATAACTATGAAAATAACTAATTTTGATATATAAAATTTACTCCATCTAATAAAGAATTTGGCCAAGAATATAACCAATATTCATAAATTAAATTAATTTTGATATAAACAGTATTTATGACTTTTCATGTTTTTTGCAAACTATTTTCATGTTTTTTGCAAACTATTTGTGAAAAAAACGGTAAAACAGTTAAACTTAAAGAAAAAAAAAATCCAGAATAACATGTATTTTAAAAATAGTTTAAAATCAAATGTGACATTTATTGAAAAATGGTGGGACTAATATTAAAAGAGATAAAATAGAGGTTATGAAAGTTTTTGAGTAATAAAGTAGAGTAATAAAATAATGACATGTGGTGTACTAATTTTTAAATGTTTGAATGATGTAGTTTAAAATGAAAAGGTATATTGTTGTTAAATTAAAAAATGATGAATCTAATTTGTGATGTTCATTTTTAGCAAATACTCCCTCTGTCCGTCTATAAAATTTCCATTTTGCCATTTTGATACGTCCGTCTATAAGCTTCTCGTACCCTTTTTGTTAAATATATTTTTATTTTTACACCCTCACTTTATTTTTATTTTTTTCTCTTTCTCAATTACGTCACTCTAACTATATTTATTATTTAATCATTTTTTTTAATCTCTGCACTCAAAAGTACTGAAAAACTTATAGGCGACGGAGGGAGTATGAATCTAAAATGAAACAGGGGAGTATTTGTTAATATTAGAAATTAATATACAAGATTTAATTCTCAACCTTTTTACAAGTTCGGACTTTTAAATGATATGAAATTCTTTAATTATCTTGACCCTAGTACACCTACTATGGCAATTTTATAAGTCGTGACTACCAATCAGGTTTGGCCTGATGAATGCTTCTCTTATCTTATCCCGGCCATACTAATTCATACTTCACTCACAAAGGAAAAATGTTACTTTATCATCGACTTCATTATTTCCCCATTTATGAAAACAAAATGTCTACATTATTGTCTGCATGTCCTATCACCCAAATAAAAGAAAATAATTAAAATGTTTGAAAGAGTACATACGTACGCACTATATGTGTAGAAATACATGTAGCAAATTAGCATTATTAGTTGTTGAAATGAAAAAATCAGATGTGACAAGACAAACGTCATCACTTTTATATATACTCTTTTGTACCTACAAAACTTGCACACTTAGTCTTACAATATACACATATTTACCCTTCATGTTATTATTTTTAGAGTTCATCATACACTCAATTCAATGACTTTATTTATTTTATATATAAAAATTTACAAAATTACTTTTCATAATTACATTTTTTATGCCCATGTATATAAGGATCGCACATAATACTACATTTGTTACTCCCTAGTCCCTCCATAAATTGAAAATTCACATTTTGTTGTAAAACTAATACTTTTATTCCTTTTTCATCGAGTGTACAAAATGGAGTGGCATACCACCCTTTTATAGGGAGCAAGAGAAGCTCCTAGAATTCTAACATAAAGATCATCATAAGTGATCATCATAAGTGCTTATACTAGAATCATCTAAAAGTATTTGAAAGGACATCCATTTTATATAGGGAAGATATCAATTTTGGTCACCGAATTTTACTTCTTTTCATATTTGGTCACCCACATTTGATCACTATCAAAATTGGTCACTCACTTATTATATTCTATCAAAATTGATCATTCCGTTAGTCAATCTGTCATTGACTAACGGAGAAAGAGTTTTGAGCTCAAAATTTTCAAAACATTAAAAACTTTTGATGCATCTTCTAGAAACTAATGAAACAAACGCAGTAGTAAGAATGAAACATGTGAAACGCGTTCTCATGCGAAATTTTCATTATATTTATCCTTGATTAGAAAGTATTCTCAAACGTGATTCAATCAACTTGCTGGTTAGTCAAAAAAATTTCAATAAATTTTTAATAATTATTTAACTCAATTATGAATTCATTTGTTGTTGGTTTACTTTTTAGAACGTGATTCAATCAACTTTGCTGGTAGTCAAAAAATTTCAGTAAGTTTTTAATAATTATTTAACTCAATTATGAATTCATTTGTTGTTGGTTTACTTTTTATTTTACAGGAAAATGAGAAACTCGGTTTACTTTTTATTTTACAGGAAAATGAGAAACTCAAGATAGAATGAAACTTTGTACTCTTGTTTTTTTTTTTAACAATTGTACTCTGTTTTTCAATTCTTGGTTTCATATTGAATTTGTATAATAATTGGAGATATAAATTTGGAAAAATATCAATTTTGGTCTTTTTGACTACCCAGCAAGTTGATTGAATCACGTTCCAGAACATGCATGAGAATTCTTTCTAATAAAGAATAAATATAATGAAAATTTCAAGATGCATGAGAATTCTTTTGACCTATTACGGATAAATATAATGAGAATTCCTTCTGATCTATAAGATAAAACTAAGATTCTTCAATGGGTATTCACGCTCCGGTAGGTTCCACATGTTTCATTCTTGCTACTGCGTTTGTTTCATTAGTTTGTAGAAGATGCATCAGAAGTTTTTAATGTTTTGAAAATTTTGAGCTCAAAACTCTTTCTCCGTTAGTCAATAACAGATTGACTAACGGAATTATCAATTTTGATAGAATATAATAAGTGAGTGACCAATTTTGATAGTGATCAAATGTGGGTGATCAAATATGAAAAGAGGTAAAACTGGATGACCAAAATTGATATTTTCCCTTTTATATATTATTTTATAACACTCCCCCTTGGATGTCCGTCATTACACAAAGAATATGCCTCGTTAAAAACCTTACTAGGGAAAAACCCAGTGGGACAAAAACCTAGCAAGGGAAAAAGAGTACATATTACTTAGTGTATTCAATCTCCCCCTGATCCAAGCATCATGCGGAATCCTTTAATCGACGCATTCCGATACGCTTCACCAGCTTCTCAAATGTTGCAGTAGGTAGTGCCTTGGTAAATAAATCTGCTAAATTGTCACTTGAGCGGATTTGTTGCACATCGATCTCACCATTCTTTTGCAACTCATGAGTAAAGAAGAATTTTGGTAAAATATGTTTAGTTCTATCTCCTTTAATGTATCCTCCTTTTAGTTGAGCTATACAAGCTGCATTATCTTCATATAATAAAGTTGGAGGATTTTTATTGTCATGAGACAATCCACAATTCTTTCGAATATGATTAATCATTGACCTTAACCAAACACATTCCCGACTGGCCTCATGAATTGCTATAATTTCAGCATGATTTGAAGAAGTGGCAGCAAGTGACTGTTTTGTAGATCGCCATGAAATGGCTGTACCACCACATGTGAATACATATCCAGTTTGAGACCTTGCTTTATGTGGGTCAGATAAATACCCAGCATCAGCATAACCAAGCAATTCAGGTCGAGATTTATTTGAATAAAATAGGCCAAGATCAACTGTTCCTTGGAGATAGCGAAAATTGTGTTTTATACCATTCCAATGTCGCCTTGTGGGAGATGAACTAAATCTTGCTAGTAAATTTACTGCAAATGATATATATGGCCTTGTGCAGTTAGCAAGGTACATAAGTGCACCAATTGCACTGAGATATGGTACTTCAGGACCAAGTATCTCTTCATTTTCATCTCGCGGTCTGAAAGGGTCTTTATTAGGATCGAGTGACCGGACGACCATTGGGGTACTTAGTGGATGTGCCTTTTCCATATAGAACCTCTTTAAAACATTTTGGGTGTAAGCAGTTTGGTGGACAAAAATTCCACCTTCGAGGTGTTCAATTTGCAAACCAATGCAAAATTTTGTCTTTCCAAAATCCTTGATCTCAAATTCTTTCTTTAAATATGCAACTGCCTCTTCGAGCTCTTCAGGAGTCCCGATTAAATTGAGATCATCAACATACACTGCAATTATCACAAAACGTGATCCATTTTTCTTTATAAAAACGCATGGACATATTGGATCATTGGTATAACCTTCCTTGACTAGACATTCGGTAAGACGATTATACCACATACATCCAGATTGTTTGAGCCCATACAAAGACCTTTGCAATTTAATAGAATAAATTTCTCTTGGATTTGATTTACATGCTTCAGGCATGTTTAATCCTTCAGGGACTTTCATGTAGATATCTTTTTCAAGATTACCGTATAAGTATGCAGTGACTACGTCCATTAGACGCATCTCAAGTTTTTCATGCACGGTAAAACTTACAAGATATCTAAATGTAATTGCATCCATCACAGGAGAGTATGTTTCATCATAATCAAATCCAGGTCTTTGTGAAAAACCTTGGGCTACCAATCGTGCTTTATATCTCACAACTTCATTTTTCTCATTTCTTTTTCGCACGAATACCCATTTGTATCCCACTGGCTTTACACCTTCAGGTGTTTGGACTACAGGTCCAAATACTTTTCGTTTTGCCAGTGAATCCAACTCGGATTGAATTGCATCTTTCCATTTTGGCCAGTCATTTCTACGCCGACATTCATCAACCGATCTGGGTTCATGATCCTCAAATTCTTCCAAAAAATCAAGTGCTACATTATATGCAAAAACATTGTCAATGACTGTTTCTCTTCGGTTCCAACTTTTTCCCGTAGTGATATAATTTATTGAAGTTTCTACAACCTCATGCTCTTCAGGAGCAACATCTTCTGAGACAACTTCTTCAGGAAGCTGAATTTTCTCACTACGTGCGAGTTGTTCATCCTCATTTGACTCGTCGATCTTAATTATTCCTCTTTTCTTTCGAGGGTTTTTATCTTTGGAACCAAGAGGTCTACCACGCTTCAGGCGTGCTTTAGATTCATTAGCACTTGTTATTTGTCCTTCAGGGACATCAATCTTAACCGAAACATTTTCTGCAGGAATATGTGATTTAGTAACTCTTCTGGAGTCACTAAATGCATCCGGTAATTGATTTGCAATTTGTTGCAAATGTATGATCCTTTGAACTTCTAGTTCACATTCTTTTGTACGAGGATCAAGGAAATCTAATGCAATTTTTCAATTGATTTCTTTTTTCGGTTGATCCTTACCTCCCCCTAATGTCGGGAAATGAGATTCATCAAAATGACAATCTGCAAATCTAGCAGTAAATAAATCACATGTTAATGGTTCAATATATTTAATTATAGAAGGTGATTCATACCCGACATATATTCCCAACCTTCGTTGGGGGCCCAATTTAGTTCGGTGAGGCGGTGCAATTGGAACATAAACCGCACACCCGAAAATTCTTAAATGGGAGATATTGGGCTCATAACCGAATGTTAATTGAAGGGGAGAAAGGTTATTATAACTTGTCGGCCGAATTCTCACAAGTATTGCTGCATGTAGTATAGCATGTCCCCAACCAGATAAAGGGAGTTTTGATTTCATTAACAATGGTCTAGCAATTAATTGCAATCGTTTGATAAATTATTCGGCTAGACCATTTTGTGTGTGAACATGAGCTACAGGATGTTCAACACTTATTCCAATCGACATGCAATAATCATAAAAAGCATGTGATGAATATTCACCAGCATTATCTAAACGAATTTTCTTTATTGGGTGATCTGGAAATTGTGCTCGCAACTTTATTATTTGGGCAAGTAATCTTGCGAATGCCAAGTTGCGAGAGGATAAGAGACATACATGTGACCATCTCGTTGATGCATCAACTAGCACCATAAAATATCGAAATAGTCCACATGGTGGATCTACAGGCCCACAAATATCACCATGAATTCGTTCTAGAAATGCAGGGGATTCAATCCCCACTTTAGTTGGTGAAGGTCTAACAATTAACTTCCCTTGAGAGCATGCAACACATGAGAATTCATTAGAATTTAACACCTTTTTATTTTCTAATGAATGGCCATGTGAATTTTCAATTATGCGCCTCATCATGGTGGAACCAGAATGTCCAAGGCGATCATGCCAAACCATAAAATCATTGGGAGTAATAGACTTCTGGTCTATTAGGTGATATGTTTCAGCTGTATTTATATTCGTGTAATATAGGCCAGAAGAGAGTGAATACAGCTTTTCTAACACACGTTTCTTTCCAGAAACAACTTGTGTAATCAATAGACATTCACTGTTTTTCTCATTTAGAGTCTCGATATGATACCCATTTTTGCGGATATCTTTAAAACTTAACAAATTTCTTTGAGACTTGGGAGACAGTAGTGCATTATTTATAACTAGTTTAGTTCCTTCAGGGAGAAATATTGTGGCTCTTCCGGAGCCATCAATCAAATTTGCACTACCACTTATAGTGTTAACATTTGTCTCCCCCTTTTGCAAATGAGAAAAATATTTTTCATTTTTAAGTATAGTGTGTGTAGTAGCACTATCAATTAGACAAATATCACCATCACTATTCATTCCCAAATGTTTGGCATCCATTGCTTCTTCATAAAAAAAATAAAACATAAATTAGAAATTAATATTAATAAAAGATGCAAAATATATAAATATTTTATTCATCATGAAATACTTATAGGGTATTCATCATATGCTTAGTTAACATCGTTAAAGAAATCGGCTACATCAAGATGGGTCATAACCACATCATCACCATCAAGAGCAATATTGTTATCAATAAAATTTGTCTCAACATTTTTTGCCTTATTTTTCAAAGAAGCTTGATAAAGCTCAACAAGATGATCCGCTGTTCGACACACGCGGGACCAATGACCTTCCATTCCACACCGGTAACAATGTTCCTCATATTTCTTCTTTTCTCCATTCTTTTCTCCATTGTCTCTCTTCTGGGAGACAGCTTGTTTCTTGTCACGATCATGGTTGTTGTTATTATATGGAGTAAATCTACCACGACCGCGACCACGATTATTACCACGTCCTCGGCTACCACCACGTCCACGTCCACGACCACGACCAGAATTTTGAGATTGAGTCGCATTCGCTTCAGGGAATGGACTAGAACCGGTGGGTCGGGACTCATGATTTTTCAACAATAATTCATTATTTTGCTCGGCTAAGAGAAGGCATGCAATTAGTTCAGAATATTTCTTAAAACCTTTTTCTCGATATTGTTGCTGCAGGAGCATATTCGAGACATGAAAAGTAGAGAATGTCTTCTCAAGCATATCATCATCAGTTATGGTTTCACCACATAACTTTAATTGTGAAGTAATTCTGAACATAGCCGAATTATATTCATTGACAGTTTTGAAATGTTGCAGACGTAGATGAAGCCAATCATACCGGGCTTTTGGAAGGACGACCATCTTCAAGTGGTCGTATCTTTCTTTTAAATTTCTCCACAAAACTAGTGGATCTTTCACTGTTAAATATTCAGTTTTCAATCCTTCATCCAAATGATGACGAAGGAAAATCATTGTTTTGGCACGGTCTTGATTTGATGCACTATTATTTTCAACAATAGCATCACCAAGACCTATAGCCTCAAGATGAATTTTAACATCTAAAATCCATGACAAATAATTTTTTCCGGTGATATCAAGTGGTGCAAATTCAAGTTTTGTGAAAGTAGCCATAATGAAGAATGAAATGAGGAAGGAGAAAAAAAAACACTACCTTAATCTACCTTGAAGAGGTTCAAGTATATAATACTTGAAAATATTATTTTGGCTCAACGTAGAGACTCGTGCTGATAACGTGTTGTAAAACTAATACTTTTATTCCTTTTTCATCGAGTGTACAAAATGGAGTGGCATACCACCCTTTTATAGGGAGCAAGAGAAGCTCCTAGAATTCTAACATAAAGATCATCATAAGTGATCATCATAAGTGCTTATACTAGAATCATCTAAAAGTATTTGAAAGGACATTCATTTTATATATTATTTTATAACACATTTATCGTATAAAGGCACAATAATTTGTAAATCGTCTGTATTCCTTCACGAATTTATGTATTCTGAATTTCTGATATTGATTATATGAAAATCTCTTGGTACGTACATCTACATTTTCCAAAGGTTTTAAGGTTGTACATCTTCTTTAATCTTTATTAATCATGTAGATAAGATTTTAATTATATTCCTATACAAAAAGGAAAAAGGAGAATAGAGAAAGAAAAAATAATACTCCTATTAGAAAGAGAAATTCATGGTGCAAAAGTTTTCAATCACAATTAATTTTATATGCTAAATTGCTAAAGTTAAATCGTTAGATTGGGGAGCCTATGCCGGCCGTTCATATTCTATTTTACGAACATTCAGGTATGTATATAAATAAGTTTAGTGGGTGCCAAATGCTAAATACACACATACTCCCTCAGTTCAATAAGGGTTGTTTTTATAAAATTTATTGAAATTAAAAAAGAGCAGGTATTGACAAGTATACTTAAATAATAAAAAAAAAAAATCACATTAATTTTCTTTAAATTTTTTCAATTTTTTTAATCAAAATTTTTAATTATTTCCAAGTTAATAAAAGTGGGTTAGAACTTAGAATTAAAGTGAGAACGGGAACAAGCGTGTAAAAGTTTTAAAACACCACTTATTTATGTACAAGAGAAAAATGTTAAAACAACACATTATAAAATGAAGGGAGTATATATTATATGTGTGTTAGTTACTTAGTTGGTATACACGTAAGCAAATTCTCCCATTTCAATTTTTTTAAATTTATTTATTTATAATATAATCTTCTATGATTAATTTATTTATTTATAATATAATCTTCTATGATTAATTTACACTCATATTCCTATATTATTTTTGGTAATTTTTTTAACTATTGTGAATGGTCTTCCCTTGCTACTTGCTCTTGTAAATAAATTGAAAAGCACTTTGTTCTTTAAAAAAAAAAATACTAATTAGATTTTACTTTTAAAACCATAACTCTATTTAGACAAAAATAAGTGATTTTTTTTGGACAGACGAGCAATTAGTATTATGGTACCCCTACCAATTACCATATTCTTGGGGTGAGAAAGTAACCAAATAAACAAGTCTTTATGTATATATATTATCTTTCATATACATACTCAATGTCGAGAATGCTTAATTGTTTACCTAATGAGTCATATATATATTTACCAATTTATTTATTAGGGATATTTCAACATCGTTTTATTTAAAACTTTCACTTGTATATTTGGTTGAAGTACAATGGGTCTGTTTAACAAAAAGTAGTGGAGGCAAAAATGGTGAAAATATAATAAGTTGATACAGGTTGTCCTTGGCCACATTTAATAATGTTGTCACACCCCATATGCCATTAAAACATACACTTTCTGAATTTTAATGTGCACTCTCATATACTCCACTTGAAATCATCATGAATTTAATGTATGTGTTGTTAAATCGTAGTACTCTTTATATTAAGAAAGTGTAATAATGAGTTGATTTTTGTATATGTATTAATAATGATATTTGTATACTATGATTGAGAATATTGTGAAAGTGAAATTTATAAAGAATTTATCAATTTTAAGGGTGTGAAAGTTATGTGGAACGTTTCGAAAATAAAAGTGTAAAAGTAATTGCGGATCAATCCTTTCAATTTTGCTTTATTTTGCAGGTGATAAATCATGCTTTCAAAATCAAGCAAAATTGAGAATCCCCCCTTCTCCCTTTTCCCACTGGATTGGACTGATTGCTTTCAGTAGCAAAAGTAAAACATACATATAAATTGGCTAGTGTTTGCCTATCAATGGAATAATGAGAAGAAATCTTTCAAAATCAAGCAATTTGATATGAAATTCAATTTCAATACAAATTATATACAGTATTTAGTATGTACTCTATTGTAATGATTTGAGTTTATACTTCATATGCACTCCATCGGGTTAGTATTACTTAATAAAAATTGCATGTACACAACATTTTTTTGAGAGACTAAAACCGTGGACCTCTTGCTTATGAAAGGTTCATACCTTCGTATTAGTTATTGTCATAATTTTGAACATGTTTTTGTTCCTTTTTTTGTTTAGATGGACATTTTAATGTATTGTATCTTTTTTTTAGATAGACATTTTAATGACAAAGTGGGATAGTTCAAGTGGTTAGAGCACTACTACAGGGGAAAAAGGGATGGGTATTTAACTTCCATTAAAAAAAAAATTAAAATGCTATTTTTTTACTTAATGATCACTTCTTATGTTACTTATCCAATAAATGAAAAAAAAAATCATTTTCTTTCTCCGGTGGAAGAGTAATATTTATTTATAATATTATAATAGAATTTTTTTTTAAAAAAAAAACTTAATACTTACTTTTAAAAAAAATTGCAAGTACCTCTTTATCTTTGAAAAAAAAAATCCAACATAGTATAATCTGTTTTATTTTATTTTATTTATTTTTCCAGGTTTCCGTGATTCTACTATTTAATTCGGTCACTTGCAAGTCTTGCAAGATGATGGAAAGATATGCTATTATGGATAAATATTTAATTGATTTTGGTATTATTATAAGGTAGTGTTTGGCAGGAATGCTAAATACTTGTAAACAATTATTTGACCTATCAAAGAACGCAATTAGAGTTATAGACACATGAGCAGATTCAAAATATGACAGATCTAGTGGCTGAACTGAATTAGTGGCTCCAATTAAACAGTTAATATCTATTAATTTTGTTGATATTTTGTAGCGTTTTCTGTCACCTTTAATGCACGTAAGTTATTCAATAATACTACAATTAAGTGTCATTGTCGAAATTTAAAATTGAAAATGAGATCTCAAAGCAACTCCATTTCATTAAGTTCTCATTAAAAATAAATTCCATAACATTTTATATTTACTTAATATATTGATATATTTAAATGTACGTTATACCATTTTTTTTTTCTATCAAAAATTTTACTCAACTAACCTAGTGTTCTTATTGCACACACATCTTTAGAGAGATGATTCAGACGGCAAATACACTTACCCAGTTCAGAAATTTTAATGTTTGAAGGGGCCAGTGCCCAAATTTTGTTATACATTTCTTTAGAAATTCACATTTACTTATTTGCACGGTTAGAGGGGGTGTACATTTTTCATTAATTCGGTTTTGTTTCTAAAGAAATTTTTCCGAACAAAATTGAATCTCTGATTTAACTTTTGATTGAACGTATAGTTTTAAGTTTTTTTTTTTTTTAATAAAATCTTTATTACCTAACCTTTCGTTCTCATTGCTTTAAATTGGTCAACCCATTCATACTAACACAACAATTAATATATAGTGAATTTTTTAGTGAACTCCCAACTCGTTATATGGTTTGAACTTTTACAATATAAAAAATAACTTTATTATGCTTTATTATATATATATATATGTTTTTTTTTATTGGATATATATATAAGTTGAATAGTTCATGGCTTTTTTTTAACTTAATATTGAAAAGAAAAATAGTGGGTGCGAAAATACATCATGTTCTTGTCTTCCCTTCCTCTTCCTGGATAGCTGCCTCCATTGACTTGGGCCACGGATAAATGCCCCCAATTATTATGTTTTCACTCCTCGCATATATGAGTTCACCCACGACTTATTTTCCAAAATTACCCTATTTATTCATAAACTCTAATTTTCTTTCCACCTCACCCTTTTTTTGGATTTCTATTCACTATGGTTCGATTTCGCACTCACTACTCACTATTCAATATATGTGTAATGTATTTTGTTTTCGAGTTTTTTTTTTACAAAAATTGTGTTTTGCAAAAACTTAGCACTAGTTCGCCGAGTTTTATGAGATTTTTCGAAAAAAAGTTCCACGTTATGAATCAAAACTCGGCCAACTATTCCACGTTTTGATTCAAAACTCGACGACCGAATTTTGAATCAAAACGTGGAAAAGCTGGCCGAGTTTTGAATCAAAACGTGGAAAAGTTGACTGAGTTTTGATTCATAACGTGGAACTTTTTTTCGAAAAATCTCACAAAACTCGGCGAACCGGTGCTGAGTTTTTGCAAAACGCGATTTTTGTAAAAAAAAAAAACTCGAAAACGAAATACACTACACATATATTCGTTACAACTACACAATTATGCAACAATACGGTAAAATAAAACAATAATAACATGAAATATAATCAATTACAAAAGAATACTATATTTTGGGTGGAGGAGGAATGCAAAAACTGTTTTTTTTAGGTGGGATGAACTCAATACGTAGGGATAATATAGTCTTTTTATTTATTAGTTCAAAATATAAATTGGGGTGAGGATGAAAACATAATATGTGAAGGGTCATTTATCCGTGGCCATTGACTTGCCAGTAAGCCCAAACCCTTTTTCTAGTTAATACACACAAAGAGGCCACATACTGGGCCTCTCTTATTGCACTTTCAATAATGCGTGAGTTATATGCCCTCCATGTAGTTAGATACACACCCCCTCCATTTTTATTAATTAAATATTCATATAAAATATCTATTTTTTCAATTTAGTAAAATACAATGTAGATACACTTTCCTAAATTTCTAACCCTAACCCTAATTCTAATCCTAACTCTAATTGGAGAAGCAGCGGCCACCACCGCCCCAACTCCGACAGTCACCGTCGCCCACCTCCAGCCACCACCACTGATCCAAATAAATTTAGAAATTCAAAAATTAAACTTAGATTTAA
This sequence comes from Galeopsis tetrahit, assembly GCA_963675135.1. Lineage (NCBI taxonomy): Eukaryota > Viridiplantae > Streptophyta > Magnoliopsida > Lamiales > Lamiaceae > Galeopsis > Galeopsis tetrahit. Next base: position 74,258,766 of record OY776129.1, read on the forward strand.
AAAAAAAAAAATTATTTTCGATTAACTAGAGTCGACCAAAAACACTCCTGTCGACACTGGTTTATCGACCAATTTTTTTTTAAAAAAAATGAAATTTTCGACAATAATGAATCGACCAAAAACACTCTCGTTGACAACAATTTATTGACGAGAGTATTTTTGGTCGATTCATTATTAACTGAAAAAAAAAACATGTGTAAGGACGATTGAAGACTGTGCGGCGGAGAAGGAGGCGGAGCGCGGTGTTGTTGTTGCAGAAATTTAAAAAAGAAAAAAGAGGGAAAAGGGGTGAAAGAAGGCGGCAGCGAGGCAGATGACGTCGGCGAGGTATTGAGGAAGAAGAAGAATGGAAGAAAGGAGAAGAAGAATGAAGTGGGGAAGAAGAAAATGAAAAATAAAATTAAGATTTTAGTGTGAAAATTAGAATTTTTTTGGAGATATATTTATCGTAGTGAATTTTAAAAGAAAAGGATATAAAAGGTATTTTGAGAGAGTGCATTTATCTTATGTCTGTATTTTTTGGAGAGTGCATCTTACATAGCAAGAGGGGCATATAACCCACACCTTATTATTTAGAATCTGGGCATTTTTTTGTTGGGTCTAACTATTTACACCTCCATTTAGGAGAGATGCACTCCCCCGATTTATACAATCTCAGAAATTTAGGTCACACCCCCCTCAAATGTCATAAATACCCCTCCCTTCATAACATACATATTACTACCCACACCCTAAATTCATTCTTCATCTTCCCCACCCCACCCACCTTCACCCTCCCCCCTCCCTCCACCCCGTCGTCGGCCACCCCCGCCTCGCCTCGCCGCCTGTAAAAAAAAAAAAAAATCATCCTAGCGGCCGCCCCCTCCTCCCCCACTTCTGTAAAAAAAAAATTACAGATTGGCGGCCGCGCGACCGCCCCCTCCCCCCTCCCGTCCGACACCGACCCCCAGGTTTGCCCCCTTCCCCCGTCTGTAAAAAAAAAAAAAAAAAACTCTGCGGCCGCCCCCTCCCCACCCCCTCTCCGATGTCTGACCCACCCCCACTTCACCCCAAATTTGTCCCACTATGTAATGTCGATCAAACACACTCTCGTCGGCAAATTGTTGTCGACGAGGGTGTATTTGATCGACATAACATAGTCGAAAATGAAAAGAAAAAAAATTTCGACGAAACCATGTCGACCATATACACTCCCGTCGACAACGATTTGTCGACGAGAGAGTATATGGTCGACACTGGTTGGTCGAAAATTATAAAAAAAAAAATTGTGATTTTTTTGAGTATATGTTGATTTCTGTATTATTTTTGAGTTTGATGGTCGCCGGAAACAGTGTCGCCGGCGACCAAAAGTTGTGGGTTAGGAAAAGGTGAAAGAAATGAAGGTGGGGTGCATTCAGTAGGGGTTGCATCTAGTATACTGTATATTTAATGAAGTGTATTTTGGGTTTTTTATCCTATTATTATATTAAAAAACTGAAAGGAGGAGTGCATCTCTCCGAAATGGAGGTGCATAGAGTCAAACCCTTTTTTTTTCTACTGACGGGAGGGGGAGAGTAGCGGCATAGGCAACGGGGTGGGCGACGGCAATGGAGGTGGGAAAGGGGAAGGAGAAAAGAAAGAGGAAGGGAGAAAAAAGAAAAATTAGGATTTTTGAGGTGAGTTGTGTTTAGTAGATAATTTTTTTTAGACAAAAAGGAATTTAGAATAATTTAAGGGGTTGCATTCATTCTGATAAATTTTAGTGGGGTGCATCAATAGAGGGAGTGTTCTAAATCTAAATGGAGGTGTTAATAGTCAGACCCAAACATTACTCCACTTGCGAATCTGTCATTCACTGATCTGTCACAATGGGCTTGGACCCACCACCTACATTTTTTTCTTACAATATAATAAAGAAGCCAAATACAAAATTTCATCAAACTTCTTGATATACTGATGACAATTATCCTCAAAATTATACTGATGACAATTATCTTCAAAATAATTTTGAGGAGATGAAGAGTCAAAAGTCAATTGGACCAGTGCATGTGCTAACCTATTTTTATCTTGAGATAAATGCTAACAATTCTACGCTAGGATGTTTTGGAGCATGCACCTTCAAAACAAATTCGACCAAGCCTAATTCACACGACTAAGTTATTAGCCAAGGCAGCATCTGACCGAATACCATGAACTATCAATCCATTGCGTACACATTTACCACCCCGACATCTTTCTATTGAAAAAATATAAAAATTGTTGTTCAAATTCCAGTCATTTCAGTTTTCGAGTAACATGCGTGCACACTTGTTTGACCTTATCTGCATTTTCGTAAGCACGAATCTCTTGTGACCAAATCTGCATTTTTCCGATCTCTTGGAATCAAATTTGCATTTTCCTCTTTTTTATCTTAACGGCGTGTGTGCTTCACGCTCATAATTCCGTTAATTTTGTACAGAAAAATCTCGAGGGACCTTTTTTATTTAAAATGAGATCATTTTCGTGAGCAAGAATTCTCTTGGGACCATATTTGCGTTTTACTTGTTTTCAGAATGTTACAGTTTAAAAAGTATTTAAATTTAAAATGACAGGTTACTGGGAATATGCAAAATAAAAAGATTTTTTTCCTATCACCACAAGACACTCCCTAATTTCCTAAATATACTTAAAGTTGGTAAAAACTTGTGCGAGATTGTCTCACGGATCTTTTTCTGTGAGACGGATCCTTTTAACCAATATTTCAAAATTTTGGATAGGATAATCCATATTTTTTTTTCCAGATTTTGGTTTGTAAAAAAAGTAATAATATTTAATTAAAAAGTGATAATATTTTTAACAAAAGTAACTATCACTTTTTACTTAAACACGGTCACTTTTTACTCAAACATTATCACTTTTTATATATAAAAGCCGTCTCACGGATCTCATTCTGTGAGACGGTCTCACCCTAGACTAGCCCTTTAAAGTTAGTGTTCCACCATAAAAAATTTACAATGTATCTAATGTATAACAACAATTCTGAGAACACGTTGTATGGTTTGCTTGAAGGATTTTGTAATTTAAGTAGTGACACTTTGAAAAAAAATAAAAAAATATGGAGTAGTCACTTTCTTGAAGGAATTTGCTAACAAAAATAAAATAAAAATCAAATCTTGAATTTTGAGCAAGATTGGTAAAAGATGTTGGCCATTACGACTTCAATTCAGAATTTAGTAGATGAAGCAGCCAACCAATCTTCATTAATGCTGTGAAAACAACAATTCAGTAAAAGTCTTCCCTCCAACAGGGAATTTATACAACATAAGCATTTTAACAAACACATTACACCATGTGAACACACAAGAATTAAACTTATCGCAACCTTGGATTTCCAAAACAAGAAAATGAAATTGTTATCGGTGCATCTCGTCCCTGTAATTCTCGCTCAGTTGCTGATGATTCCTGTTCTGAATTCTGCTCAAAATCCAAGCAGAGGAAACGCAACTGATCTAATGGCTTTGCTCGATTTCAAGAACCGAATAACCGACGATCCACTCAAAGCAATGGCTTCTTGGAATGATTCATGGAATCATTGCAGCTGGAAAGGAATTACATGCGACCCTTTTACCAGAAGAGTCACTGTTATTGACCTCAAATCCCAAAAATTGGTGGGCTCAATTCCCTCTTCAATAGGTAACCTCACTTTTCTCACTGGATTAAACCTCAGAAACAATGGTTTCCAGGGTGAAATACCTCATGAAATGGGGCGTTTATCAAGCCTGAAACATCTTAATTTGACCTATAATATGTTCACTGGATTCATCCCTTCTAATATTAGTCACTGCACAAACCTCACAATTCTTGCAATAGAATATAACCATCTTTCTGGAAAAATCCCCTGGCAGCTTACTTCTTTATCCCAGTTGCAATATCTTGGTTTAGGTAGTAACAATCTTACAGGCACTTTCCCTGCCTGGATTGGAAACTTTTCGTCTCGATTTTTCGGAGTTTCCCTTGCTCTCAATAATCTCCATGGCAGAATTTCCCCTGAAATTGGCCGCCTGTTTGGATTGAAAATCTTTCAAGTTTATGGAAACCAATTCTCCGGTGAGTTGCCACAGTCTATTTACAATTTATCTTTAATGAGTTACTTTTCTGTCACACAGAATCGACTCAACGGTCAAATCTCACCTGATATTGGTCTAAAATTTCCTAATCTTGAAATTTTTGCTGGTGGGGTTAATAACTTCACAGGGCGTATACCTGATTCCCTGTCGAATGCTTCGCGCCTTTCAGTGCTCGATTTTGCTCAGAATCGTCTTACGGGGACGATTCCTTCTGGCCTTGGGGGGCTCCCATTTTTGTATAGGATCAACTTTGATGAAAATCATCTTGGGAATCATGAGATAGGTGATATGAACTTCATTTCTTCTTTAACAAATTGTACTAATCTTGAAGTTTTGGGGCTGTCTACTAATTTTTTCGGTGGGGAACTACCTCGAACGGTGGCTAATCTTTCGACTAAGCTGAACATTCTTACACTTGGTGCTAATGAAATGCATGGAAGTCTGCCTGTTGGTATTGGGAACTTGATAAATTTGACACTTCTTGGTATTGAAGGGAACTACTTTACAGGAATTATACCTGAGGATATTGGAAAGCTTAGAAATCTTGGACAGCTGTATTTAACAGGTAATGAACTCACTGGAAAGATTCCGGTTTCGTTTGGTAATTTGACCAAAATGAGTGTACTAAACCTAGGAAGCAACGGGCTTGAAGGTAGCATACCGTCAGAAATTGGAAATTGCTCAAGTTTACTTCAACTAAACCTTTCTAGCAATAATCTGACTGGGATGATACCCAAAGAATTGGTGAGTCTCTCTTCTCTTTCGGTTTTCTTAGGCCTTGCACGAAACTCGCTGTCTGGTCCGTTGCCAAGTGAAGTCAGCAAGCTCGTAAATCTCAAGGAAATTGATGTTTCTGATAACAAATTATCAGGTGAAATTCCTGCTAGTCTTGATAGTTGCCTTAGTTTGGAGATTTTGCTCATGGGAGGTAATCGATTCAATGGGCCAATCCCGCGTTTGGAAGCACTGAGAGGCTTAGAAGTGATTGATTTCTCAAATAACAGCTTATCAGGGACAATACCACAGTTTCTTGAAAGCCTTCCCTTTGTCAAAAAACTCGATCTTTCAAACAATGATTTGGAAGGGGAAGTTTTGAATCGAGGGATTTTCTCGAATGTGAGTGTGGTCTCTGTCCTTGGGAATAAACACCTCTGTGGAGGAGCTCCAGTCTTGCATCTTCCACCATGTTCAAAAAAAATCAAGAAATCAGACAAAAACCGCAACCTCAAACTGATAATACCTGTTTCTGTAGTAGTTTCCCTTGTCTTTATATGTTCTTTAGTCCTTCTATGCTTAGTAAGAAAGCCAAGAAAGGAAACTGCCAATTCCCCTTCTTCAAATGATTTGCAATCGGGGATCTCGTACCAAGAACTATACAGAGCAACCAATGGGTTCTCGTCCAACAATTTGATTGGTTCAGGCAGTTTTGGATCAGTATACAGAGGAGTTCTTGGAGAGAATGGGTCACCAGTGGCAGTCAAAGTACTGAAACTTAAACAGAAAGGAGCTACTAAAAGTTTCAAGGACGAATGCACAATTTTGAAGAGTGTAAGGCATAGAAACCTTTTGAAGATCATAACTGTTTGTTCAAGTTCTGATCATAATGGTGATGACTTCAAGTGTTTAGTTTCCGAGTTCATGTCCAATGGCAACCTAGACATGTGGCTGCATCCAAGTACGGATGCAAGAACCTCGTTTCCAACGAAGACTTTAAATCTTGTGGAACGGCTGAACATAGCCATAGATGTAGCTAACGCGGTAGATTATCTACACAACTATTGTCATATACCGATAATTCATTGTGATTTGAAGCCGAGTAACATTCTCCTGGATGAAGATCTCACAGCCCATGTAGGTGATTTTGGATTATCGAAGTTCATATTGCAAGAGCCAAATAGGCCCTTGACACATCATGGTGTATCAGCAGAGCTAAAGGGATCCATTGGTTACATCCCACCAGGTATATTTTGATCATATGTATGATGACTTAGTGTTGTAAATTTATGAAGTTGAACATTTTCATATCAGCATATATTCATGGATTTTGTGTGGTGAAAACTCTCAGAATATGGTGCAAGCTCTCAAATATCAACTCTTGGAGATGTATATAGTTTTGGAATACTCGTGCTGGAACTATTTACGGGCAAGAGACCAACTGATGATATCTTCAATGACGGTCTAAACATTCACAATTACGTCGCCAGGGCCTTGCCTGAGCGTGTTACGGATGTTTTGGACCCCGCGATGATATTAGAGGAAGGAGAAGAGAGAGGAAAGGAGAAAAAAGAAGATGAAACAGGAGATATATTAGCAGCATACAGAAGTGATTTGCAGCAGAAAGGGAGCAGCAAAATGGGGCATTTGGTTTCAGTTATGAAAATTGGAGTGTCATGTTCAATGTCACAGCCTAAGGATAGAATGCCTATCAGCGTTGCTGTGAAACAATTGGAAGCAATTAAAGTCCTAATTTTGTAGGGCAGGAAAACAGTAAGTTGCAATAAATAAATAAATAGTATTCTCCTTATTGTAAATTCTGTAGGATTTTGATAAAGCAGTAGTCTATATAAAAAATTAAAGAGTTTTGGGTCCAAAACTCTACCAAGAATATTTAGCTATTTAACTGTACCGTGTCTATTTGTAGCTGTGTTTTTTTAACTTTATCCATTGCCCACTTAATTTTAATTAGCAATTTATATTAGTAAAAGTTATCTAATTTTTTTTTTATATGTCTCAATTGTCTCAATGAAAGTTGTTATTTTTTTTTTTTTACAAACAACTCTCTCAATTCATTGTATTTTTTTTTTCTCTCAATCATGTCACTTTTAAACAACTATTTTATTCTAAAATATTTTTTATATATGCGCTCAAAATGATAGCTTTCACTAGGACGAAAAGAGTACTTGATAGCCGTCCTTCTTTTCTAGTTTTCTCAGTTTGGGGCTTTAATAATTGCTTTGTTGCACATGGTGAAAACCGTACGTATATGTGATCCTAACATCATCAACCATAAACTGCAGATATCTTATGCAGGAAGCTTCTGGAAACTAATGACTTTATGATGGAGATGAAATTGATTGGTATTTATGGAAGTTCAAGATCGAAAGTTGAAGTATTACTCGTTGAGACTCTATTTATTTAGCTTCTCACTTTGGTGGAAAGGATTTTTTGTATTTGATTAGTGAATTAGGGTTTATCCTTTACTTAAACGTCATCGTATTGATTGTATCATCTATCACTTGTTGATTCTATCATCACACTGCGTCACTTTAATAGAAAAGGAATCATTCTTGGAAGATGAGATAACTAGAATCGTACTGTTTAATTGTAACAGTTAGAAGAACCATCGAAAACAAGGACAATAGATGCTGACCATGACTTACCTCACAATCTCAAACTGGAGCCCCCAAACAAATGGGTCATGGTAAACGAAAATCTTCTCATAACGCACATTTTTGTCTCCATCTATATGCGCCATACACACAAATGCATACAGTTAGTGCTTCATTATGCATAAAACCCAGTTAGTCTCGCATAGACTACATGGAACAGGAGCATAAGTTATAAAACAATCTATAAGGGTTGAGATGGAGTAAATCTACATTTCATCTAAACTATCAAACAATGCCCGAGTGTACAATGCAGAATAAAATGATTTCATACCTTTTTTTTTCTAAATCAAAGTAAACTTACAGATACTGAAGAAAAAAGTTAACAAAATGAGTACAAAAATGAAGTTTGAAGATTGGGTTGAAAAAATCATTGAACTTGTTCTATCTATCAGTTGGCTCATCAGATGCCGCCAAGAGGATATAGTCCATCGAACTTTGTCGTAGTTTTCTTCCATTTGCCATGTGAACTGTACAACAATTCTTCCTTTATCATGCTTCCTCAGATCAGACCAGATTTCCATTGCCTATACATAAAGAGTATGTCATAAAGATCAAAACGGAATTTCCCACTAAAACAAAAAAGTACTCGTAACAGTTTGTTAAATGTTATTAATTGTTGAATTCCAGTAGATTTCCGTTTTTCAATGCAACAAAACTTCCATTTTTTAATGTTAGGTTAAACGTACTACCATCTTTACCTTGGGAGAGTTGGGATGCTTTTTTTTTTTTTTTTGTGGTTTGATGATTCACTTGATTGGAGGAAGCACTGCTCATGCCCCAGCCCAGCAACCTGCCAGGATTGTGAGATAAGAGCAAAAAACTATTTAGTTCATCTGAGAAAGAGACGGTGAGCAACTGCTGAATAAAAATACAGATAAATTTTATAAACAAATCTGAGAAATGTGAACAATTAACAGCAAATAATGGAAGAATATTGCACCACGATTAGTCGGACACAAATGATCTTAGGAATTAAATTTACAAAATAAAGATAATAACAAATAGATAATGAAGTTTGACTAGATCCTACTAATTATTAATATTTCAAGCACAAAATGTCATTTAGGCAAAAATACAAAGAAATTGCATTAACTATGTACACCCGGCTCTCAGATAGCAGGAGTTGGGAACTTGGGGGAGATCGATCAAATTTCTTACCTCCAAAACGGGTTTCAGAAGCACAGAAGAAGCCAGCTGAGGAATGAATGCTCCTCATTTCCTAGTTTACTGCTCTCAAATCTGGTGGCAGCAAATTCTCAAGATAATCACTAATCCCAATCCTCTAACATCCACAGGGATCATTTCAAGGCATCCCAGATGTTTTGAGCAAAGTACATCAGATCAACCATGGGAGGAAGTATTGTCAACAATCCCAACTTCTGAATTATGTTGTTTGCGAAATCCATTATTAGTTGGCAGTTCTTCTGATTCAGGCTTAACAATCTCCCAGAGAAATCCATTTTCTTTCTCTAGAACAAGTCTATCAAAATCATTATTATCCACAGCAGCAGAATGAGGCGCCACATAAGATATATAATTTTCTGCGAAAACCAAACTAAAGAGTCAGTAGCAATATCAATTTACTATATACAGTCGATATATGGAATTATTTCAATAGCAATCATAATCTATAATCACAGGAAAAGGCAAATGAGAAACTGAATCATTTATACAACAAATACATTGTTTATAGCAATTGACAGAGGAGAGTGACGAATGAGAGATCTTACCAGCTAAGCTACGAAGGGCATTCTCTGCAGCTTGTTGCTGAGCATCTTTCCTAGTCTTGCCCATACCAGAGCCAATTTTTTCACCAGTAAAGAAAACCTACACATTGATTCAGCTCATTATTAAGCTTCTAAAAGTTGACATAACTCAAAACAAATACTAAAATTGACACACAGAAGATCAGATAGTCTAGCTTCAACATCTCTCAAGATGTTGTGGAGACTAATAACTCGCATATATCTGTTAGAATTTCATAAATAGTTGCACCAACCCGGCTGAAATTTTCTTACAATTTCTAGATACTATATACTCAAAGAAGTTAAATAATAGAATAAAGAATGTCAGGATAGTTTCAATCCAGAAACCTAGTAATGTAGAGAAATAATAGAATAAAGAATGTCAGGATAGTTTCAATCCAGAAACCTAGTAATGCAGAGAAAAGAATCATAAACTCTGTCATCAGCTCCAGTAACCATGTTCCTACTGTGGTTTACTAAAGCATTTTGAAAAGAAATTCAAATGACACCTACAAAGGATACGATAACCATGGTACTTACCTCTACGGAGAACTGCAAATCATCACTCGTACTTACAACAGGCCTAAATTCAACCTGAACAACAGTGCATATAAGATGGTGCCTGAAGAGAAACACAGGATACTCAAGAATATTACTTAAAAAAACGATGGGGTTTACCTTTGACTTGCATCTTTTTCCAATCTCTTGGAGCACACTAATGGAGAAAGATGGCAACAGGTTCACCTTATCACCATCACATTTAAGTTCTTTATTGTTTGGCGATGACGGATTGTTATTCACACCAAAACCTACCCAGAAATATAATGACAACCAAAATTAATAGGGCAGATCTATTAAGTACCAAGTCGTATGAAAATGTAAAACTAAAAATCATGGAAGATATGTTCACATTCCACCTTTACAGATTACAAGATATAAGATTAAAAGAGAAGATATTTCATATTCCTACTGTCCGTAATGTGTTACAATTCCAAATGAGAAGGCTTGTGCATCTCATTCCAAAAGTGGCACCAAAAAAAGAGAACGTGACTTAAGCATGGGTAACAAACAGTAACCAAACGAATCAGGTTTCTCCTATCTTTAGAAAATGTGAACAAGTAAGCTTTGCTGCAGGATTCAATCTAGAGTTATCTCCGTTACATGAAATCACAAATTAAACAAGCCCAAAATAACCATTAATACTTGTGAACTGTGTAAACATGAATAATTGATAAACCTGCAAATTGATTCGGTAGCAAAGGGCTCTGCTTTTGTATGTCACAACCTGAGTGAGCCTGTATAAGTTATAACAGTGAAAGTTTACCAGTGAGAAAATGGTTAAAGTGGGGAAAACCCATGGTAAGACACGCTACAAAGGGCATTTGAAAACCTCTCCGTTTTTTGCTTGATTCGCATGTGAGAGTTCTGCAGGAACTGAAGACGATGCACTATGACTGGCTGAATTTTGAAAACCTCGCTGTCGGTCAAATAGATGAGATTCTGGGATTGTTCCTGGCATTCGGCTACTGGGACCCCCTTGTGGCTGCAAAAGAGGAGCCTGCCAAGGCAATCTAGACAATAGAGGCGGTTCTTTTGAAACTGAGTACCTGCCCTCTCTTCGAAAAGGATCACCTAGCAAACTAGGTTCTGCAATTTAATTTGGCAAAAAATATAGAAAATTTCAATTTATATAATAGTTTGAAGAATCAAAACCATATCATATATCCTAACAAAAAATATCAGTAAAGTTAAACTGAAGCATTATAAACTATAACTAAGGGTGAGTGTGCATGCATCCAGTTCTCAGAACAAAAAGTAATGATAAAAAACCGTACTGTCAGATGGTAATACTCCTCTTGTAAATGGAGCAGTAGCACTTGCAAGAGGTGCCATAGGAATCTTAAAGGAGTCAGATCTCAACTCAAAGTTATTAGCAGTGGCATGGGAAGCAGCATTCACAACATTCTTGTCGTCCTGGACAGAAGAGCAAGTTTAATATGGACAAAGATCATTAACAATACAAGGGCAAGTTATGGACAACATATGTTTACACCATTACGCGTTGCCAAGTAGAGAGGAACTACACATTACATAGAAAATAATGAACAAGGGTAATATACTACCTGAGAGTGCAATCGTTGTGCAGCTTCAGGTCCATTCATTCCCTCAACAACTGGAGCATTTGGATTTCCATTGGGTATAAAACTAGCATCCTGAAATTTTTGGCATCAATAATCAATTTGGATAGCAGAGTGATATACAAAAGTATAACATTATACCTCTGAAATCAAGTAGTTGCTGACATCTGGTGCACACGGTAAGTTACCAACTTCATCTTCATAAAATGTATCAGATATTCTTCGTAGTAGATTTTCATCAAACTCCCTGATTTTTAAGAGTAACAGAGAATATGCCACAAAAGATAAGCCCAGGAGAACAATATAAAGGACTAAACATATATGTGTCCAATGACCAAGAGCTTAAACAGAATAAAGACAGATCAACTCACTTGAAAAAGCCCCCTCGGACATTACATGCCACATTCCTTGCTACACAAAGGACAGGAACAGCATATGCAGTCTAGATGGGAAAAAAAATATATATATATATATCAATAAAGATCCAGTCATGTTCAAATAATTAAAAACATCCCCGGAAAAAGGGGGTACCTCAGCCTGAGGAGCATAATATGGAGTGAATGCAGGAACTACGTGGACCCGGGGCTGATCCTTGTCTTCCCAGACCTTTAAACGATCATCTATTACCATTGCCATTTTTGGATGACAATTGCCATTCATGAAGACATTGAGCAAAGATTTCCTAGCCCCTAAAATAAAGCTCAACTAAATAGTTAGTAAATGAGGGGTAGCAAGAATGACAAAAATGCAATTGAATTCATTAAACTGGAAATGGAGGACTCATCAAGAGAAAGCTCAGAAATAAGTGGGACGAGAAGTGATCAATTTTGAGAAGTCACTTGGTACCTAAAAAAACATAAGCAAGATCCAGAGTAACACTAAAACGAGGAGCTCATAGAAGTTAAATTTAAAGACCTTAAACTACTAATAGCAGCCAAATGTTAAAATGCATGCATAGAATAATTTAAAATTTACCTGATTTGACGCATACAACACGATCCAGAAGCTGCTTTGGGCTAATCAAGTGCGATTCCGGATCAAGCAGCCGCCACATTTCAAGTGCATAATCTCTTTCAGCCATAGTACAAACATAAACCTCAAATCGTTTTCGACCTTTTGCAGTTAAATAATTTCTCAAATCTTCCCAGGCAGGTCTTAACCTGACTAACACACTCGTATCACGATTCTGTCGAAGAGAACATTCATAATAAGAAAGCAAGAAAATTAATCAAACTCACCATTGCAAGACAAAAGTCATGACCAAATGGCCAATAAACCCTAATAAATTGGTTGTGAATACATTGATGTGTACAATTGAAACTACATACAGCTAAAAACAGTGTTGCAATCAAAAATCTGGCAATCACACTTTAGAAGCTAGAAATGTGCAGTAGCAACAAAAGCAAAACAGCAACTTATAACACAAAATGAAGTATACAAGTTGTTGAACGAACAAGCACCAAAATTATTTTCTAACCTCAGGATTTATGCGCGTTAGAACAATGTTTTTCTCAGGCAATCTTACTACAGGCCGAACAACACGATGACTCCCATCAGATAACAGAGGAACTTCCTCCTGTTGAGTCTTATACATTTTCCCTCCATCCACAACACTGTCAGTCTCAGCATACTGCTTCAGTAATGCACGATCCTCTACATATCTCTTCATCTTTGCTGTCATCCCAGACTCCCGTATAGGGTCAGTCTCACGCGCAATCCAAACCATCAAAGCCTCAATTCTATCTTCAAATGACTTCATTGTATTGGCAACAATAAGAGTTTCATCCAGATCAAACACAATTGCCAAACATCGCATATTCAACATCGATGCACAAGAAGTGTACAAACCACATGGCACCGAGTAGCACCAAAAACATGGAAATTTCTTCTGCTTGCTAGGCATTGCCACTAAATGAACTTCCTCATTACCAAGCATCACAACCGCCGTCTACAAAGAGTAATAGATGTTAAAACAGTATACATAAGACATATTAATTAACTGCAGCAGACATCCCTAACTATGAATAGAATGAGAAATCTCCGTCATGTGTACATCTGAGCACGTTATGCAGGTCTACTTTCGTCTCTATCATTTTTTTAAATGTCAAACGTCGTAAGAGTACAGAAAATAGAATACATATCATACTATATTGGACACTTTCAACAAACTTAGACCATCAATGTCAAGACAAATTACATAAGCAGACATAAACTATTATAATCAATATCAATCTCAAACGCAATTAGATACATACATCCAATGAGCATAATATACCCAGAAGTAATGCACTGTTTGCCTATAAATAAATAGAGGATCAGATTATGAAACCTTAAGTTCGTAGAAACATGAGGCGTGGAGATTGGTCAAGGGAGACTGCTCAGTATTGGAATTTAAATTGCCATTAGAGAGAGGCTCAAGCTTGCAACGAACAGAGGCGTAAGAAATCGTCTGCAGAACAGAGAGAGGAGGACACCTCTCGCTGTGTTGAGAGAGATAGTGAATCCGAATCTCATTATTGGGGAATTGGAAATTCACATCCTTCACTGGCACTGTTTCCAGTTCCCCTAAATAAACATCCCCATGATAAACCACTGATTTAAACCCTAATCGACTCATTTTCTCTATAAACGAAAGAGAATTGCACCGGTTACGAAAACAAAATGATTAAGAATCAGGGAAAATATTAATTCAGAGACAAATTCCTCCCAAAATACATGTTTTTGCGCTCAACCTCTCACTCTAAAAATAATCTCTCTCTCTAGACTCTCTTTCACTCCCTCCCTCCCTCCTCGAGCAGCGGTTTCAAAACAAATGGATGCGGTGGCTTTATATAGAAGTATGGGAAGGGACGGTTTCATAAGTATGCCTGGTTTTTATCGATATTACGTTTGTGCCACAATTTGTCCGTACGGGGTAAAGATGGTAAAAGTGGGGAAGTCATGCTTTGAGCGAGGGATGGAAATAGTAGTATACACGTGGCAGCCGATGAGGTGGGGCAATGTTGTGATTATAATAGTGAACCGTTGATTTAGATGACTTTTCGGAGGACGGTATCATTGGTGTGCCTTCTCCGTTGATCTCGATGTAGCATTAAGCTTCCAACTTTACACTATTTTTATTTAATGCTACCCCTCATTAATTTATCACTCTAGGAGTTAGATATATATTCTTTTATTCCAAAAAAATAGGCATAATTTCTTTCTTCTTTTTATAATCACTATGTAATTTTTAATTTTTAGACTCAATTGGTAGGATGGATGAGAAATCAGCCTTAAGATAGATACAACTAAAATAAAATTTATATTTAACACACAAAAATATACTTCGTATTTAATTATGTGTATATTAAATAATTGAATGACACATCATTTGCAATTCAATTTGGAGTAGTTTAAATATTTGGGTCATATAATAAATATATCTACATATCTATTAAACGATGTCTTATTAGTTTTGTAAAAATTATTTTTGCAGTCAATAAATAAATATTAATGAGGTCAATGACGGAGCCACATAGGGCCCAGCGGGGGCAGTGGGCCCCCCACCAATTTTTTTTTTATTATTATGTATATTTCTTTCGTTTTATAATTATTTGTATATTTTTTTTTAATTTGAGATGTTTCAAAATTATTTGTACACTCATAATATGTAAATAATCTACAAAATTAATATTCTCACTACATCATTTTATTTTTAAAATTGTCACTCATTTTAATCTACTTCTTCCCTACATTTCACTAATTTTTTTTAACACCTCATTAAATTTCTTTTATACCTCACTAAATCACCAAAAATACACCTCACTAAATTCACATTTCTTAAAAAGTGAACTTATCAACGTATTCAAGTCATTACGGGATGGAGGGAATATATTTTAAGTTATACATTTGTCTAATAATTTTAACACCGTTTCACCTATTATGAGTTGGAACAATCAAAATTTATAATGAATTAGATATAATATTATTTTGTCTTTATAGTAATGTAAATCGGGCCCCCCAATCTAAAATTTCTGGCTCCGTCACTAAATGAGGTTGATGAGCGTGAAACTCAAAAACATGTTTTTCTTTGTGGGAATGAGCTTTATGAGGTTGCCTTTTTATTGTTGAAATAGATTAATACCTTCAAATGGGTGCTAGAAAGAAAGGAAATAGATCTCAAGCTTCATTCAAGAAAAATTCAGTATTTCCAAAAATTTTTTAAATATTATACATACTATTTTATTTTTACCTTTCAATAATTATTTATTTATTCAAACTATTATTAATTTTATTTATAAAACAGTCATTTTATTTTTAAGTTATTTTTACAATATCTCATCATACTTCTAATTTATCAACTCTATATGTAAATTAATCAAATATTCATTAAAATTTATTTGTCAAAAAAATTCGTCTCTGATTACTTGCACACTTTCTTGGATATCCCAAAATTACTTGTACATTCTTAATATGAAAATACTCCATCAAATTAATACACTCCCAACATCATTTTATTTTTAAAATTGACACCATCTTTTTACATACATTTTACTTTACACCTCATCATATTCACTTTATACCTCACCAAATCACCTGAAACATCCTTCATTTATCTTACATCATCAACCACTAAATTCACTTTTCTTAAAAATTGTGCCGATCAAATCGTGTAAGTAATCCAGGGACGGAGGAAGTAGTTTTTCTTGCATCCACAGTGCGGGTTAGAATTTTTTGGTTTTAAGTTTGACACATGTCTGCCACATATGTGCCACCTCAAAAGTTTTTTTCTTCTATCTCAAAAACTTCTACCTTCACAATGCATTCTACCAACAAAAAAAAATGCAAATAAAAAAGTGTTGGGACCACATTAAAGCCCACTCTAGCAAGTGAGTTACACTCTCCAACTTGTTCTCCTATTTTTCTCATTTGTTGTTCACTCTCCCTCTATCCCACTCTCTTTTTTTTCCTAATTTTACTTCTACTTGGGTAGAAGTTCTCCTACCCAATTCCTCTCTCTCCTCCACATCATCTTCTCCCCAACCCCTTCTACCCTTGATTTGAGTTAGGAGTAGAAATTCACATGGGACTTCTACCCCCATTGGAGATGCCCTTATGTCAACCGTCAACCTTACGTTAATTTAGTTGAGTTTATTTGTCCATTTAAGAGTAACTTAAGTACCCATGTCATTTTATATTAGTTTATTCTCTTAAAATTATGATGTGACATTAGAATATACTATAATGAGCATTAGTTGAACATGCATGTAAGTTGCACTAATAGTTTATAATTTATTACATTTTCATCTCCTACTAAAACAATTACTTTAAATAAATTTAGACTTTTTAATAATTTCATTCATATTTGAATCTAACACAGTTTATACTTTTTGTTGACTGACAATATCTCTTTAATAAAATAATATTATTTTTTATTTTGATATAATTTCAAAAAAATTGATTTGGGCTCAAATAAAGTTCTTAAAAGTCTAATTTATAGTTTTAATATTTAAAGTTGATAATTTATTTACAATTATCTAAAGATTTAGATTATAAGATTGCAAATGAGTGGAATGTGTTGATTTGATTTACCATCAACCCTGAATAATTAGAAAGAAAGTCTAATAGTTAATTAGTGTATAATATTTTGAAATGGTAAACGGAGGATACACTATATGTCTTGCTCAATCAATAATTTAAGTGCATATAATAGTTTTTAAAATTAACAAATTTATTAAATTATGACATAAATTAAATCACATAATGAAATTTGACACCTATAAAAAAAATGTTTGAATAATGAAATTAGACGGAGAATGTTATTTTTTCATAAATAAACTTTTATGACATGCATGGATTTCCAAAGAGGTATGCTTCATGTTATGTGGTCAACCAGCTATTTTGGTATTTTATATAGTTACATTACTATAAAATACTATTGTTTACATTAAAAATAATAATGTTGGTGTTAGTTATAATTGAGGAGCAATTTTAGTTATTCCATCAAAGTTTTACATCAATCAAAGTATATCAGGATGGTTTGAATTTATAAACTTGTATAGTTGTACTACAATACAATCTAGTTTGAATTCAAGAATGAGAATAATTTGAATTTATTGTAATTTTGTTTTTTTTTGAAAGTTTTTGGATTGACAAATTCTCACATTTGTTTTTTTGAAAGTTTTTGAATTTTAATATTCAATTTACACTTAAATGTCACTTTTTTTAGATTAGATTATATAATATACACAGTCAATAATAAATTATTAAATGCAATTCAGGGTTGGTTTTTGTAATTGAAATTCCAAAGTACCAATTTTAATCTAATACAGTAACTTTGTTTGACATTCATGATTAACATAGGATGTACTATTATATATGTAAATGTCAAAAATACCCTTGATGTATTTAAAATTAACAGAAGAGCACTACTCCATTTATCAAAATTTTAAATTTTCACCCTCCATATTTTCATCAGCTATAGTTTCAAATTAAATATTCCCATAGCCGTAATTTAGAGAGATCTACAGCTTGGATGGTTTTAAAAATAAAATACCAAAAAGACTTACAGCTTGGAAAATCAAAATTTATATATTAATCTTACACGTCAGTGTGCATGGAGCCAAGACTCCACTTGGCAACATGAAGCATTACTCCCTGCATCGAGTGCATTTTACGCATCTGACATGGCAATTTTTTATTAGTTAGCTTTCCGCAGGAACCCAACAAGGTACAAGTAGGCAGCTTAGGTACTACTTTTACAACCAACCCGCGTTGCAGGTAATCGGCGCTCGATAGCTTGATTCCCTTGCGAAAAGAACAGACGACTAATCCGAGTCGTCGGACGTATCGATAAGGAGAGAGATAGAGAGAGAGAGGGGAATCATGTCATCAGTCTTTACCGGCTCGCTCGGCGATGATTCAGCTCGGCTCGGCTACAGCTCCCGGCTATCCTCGCAGCGCTTTGACTCGGCGCGCTTCGAATCGTTTTCCGGCTACACCGAAAACGACTGGACGTGGGAAGGAGGTTCTGAGGAGGAATCGCTCTCTTATGGTGGCAGTTATATTGCGCCGCCTTCTCCGACGGAGGTGATATCTAAGGGCGGTGATTTCGACGGTAACGGACCTATTTTGGCCCCTCCGGCGGAGATGGAGGCGGAGGAGGGTTTTGCTCTTAGAGAGTGGAGAAGGTTAGTGTTCGGTAAACTCTTGAGATCACACTTCACCGCATGCGTCACTTGTATAAAAAGGGACGTTTCGCGTGACTGTGTGTTTTTTGTGCGTTTTTTTGGTGTTTGATTAGCGAGAGTGAGTGAGAGACAATGATTCAATAATCGAATTACTAATAACGAAAATTAAATTCATACTGATTAGTTGAAAGTACTTATGCTGGCGAAAATTTGAAAATGATAAATGGAGAAAATGTTATTCAGACAAAACGTGATTCGATTGGAGGAGAAGGAGAGGAAGGAGAAGGAGATGTTGAAGGTGATAATCGAGGAAGCTGATGAATACAAAACAGATTACTATAAGAAATGGAAGATCAGGTGTGAGAATAACAGAGCTGTCAACAGAGAAAAGGAAAAGGTTAATTCAGGCTTAAAAACTCGTGTAATTTGGGTTGTATATTTCAGATTTAGCCAAAATCTTAATTTCATTGGAAATTGCAGTTGTTTCGTGAAGGCAGAGAGAAATTCCACGCAGAAGCTGATAAAAGTTACTGGAAAGCAATTGCGGAAGTTATACCTAAAGAGATTCCAGTTATAGAAAAGAAGGGAAAGAAAGATAAGGAAAAGAGGCCTTCAATTGTTGTCATTCAAGGCCCTAAACCCGGCAAGCCGACCGATCTCTCTCGGATGCGTCAAATTCTTGTGAAACTCAAGCACGACCCGCCCCTTCACATGGTGCCGCCACCTTCTAATGAACCTGTGAAGAATGCTAAAACTCGAGATCCTGGCTGATCTTGCTGGGAAATCAAGGTGTGTCTGCTCTTAAGTGTGTAAATTGATGCTGATTTCTGAATTGAGATTGTGAACTTTGTTGACAGTTTACTTGTGTTGTATTGAGTATATAAATTTGATTGTACATTCGAATTTGTGCTGCAGTAAACTGTACATGTATGATACAATCTCCATACTATTGAATGGAGATTAAAAAACTATTGAATTTATTGCAGCAAGAATATACATGAACCCACAACCCAAGTTGTTGTGGGATTGGTTTACTTGAATCCTTGAACATACTATAGTATATAGGCACCACATCGAATGATAGCAATACAGTATGGCTGGCTGTATCTTTTCTTTTTTTTTTCACTTTGTAATTTGTATATTTACATATTAGATGTATGATTGGTGTACGGTAAAATGTAATCAACGGACTGTAGATACCATGTCCGACACGTGTTAGTGAAAAAGTGATACAGATATGACCAAAGAGGTTGTGGGTCCAGGCTTCGTTGATTTAAATCATTTGCTTTCTTCCTCAACCCATGCAGAGGCCAAATACCTTCTGTCATAATAGTGAAATGTCGGAAATGGCGACAGGATTCACTATCATCATTTTTTTCCACGACTAAAGGGGAAGGAAATTTTGGAAAAATTTCTACCTGTAAAGTTGGTTGGTTTTGAATTGACAGCTCTCAATAAATTTATATTTTAAACTTCATCTACCAGTACTAACTAGTAACTACTAATGGAGGTGCATGTTCATCATTATAAATTTCATAAAATTTTCTCGACATTTAACCAATTTTGGAATTTATTTGACTATCTCAACAAGTGCAAACTGTGATGAAATCCACATGAACATAAAAACCAACATTATCCCAATACTTGGACCAACGGTGGAGGATTTTCATTTTATTCTCCGTTAGATTTTTGTAGGGAGATGAAATTGTTGTAATGATTCTCTGTAACAAACTTCCTATCCAAAATGGTGAATTAAGAATCAATGAAAAGTAAAATAATCTTTGCGAGCTAAAAGTAAAATAAAGGAATTGCGAATAACTTGCCTAGAGGACATTTTCTCAAATTGGGAATTACATCAGGAGAAGGAAGAATAAATAATATATATCTACATTTATCTATCTATATATGATAATGATAATGCACTAAGTTTGACTGTATAAAAAATATTTGCATTGATTTTGATTGTGGAGGGTTTCTTCAAGGAAGGGATGCCAATATTTTTTTTTTTTTTGTTTTTTTGTTTAGATAGAATAACCACTGGACTAGTACAATACATAGGGATGCCAATATTATAAAGGGAGAACTAAAGAAATATTCTCTGTATATTTCCATTTTAATAAGTTTGTTGGTGCAACAGACATATCGAATCATTGAACTTTATTAGTAATTTGTTTTGAACTCTATAAAGAAAAACTGTTGTTGAAACTTTAATTCCTTTATTGCTTGTTTTGTGAATTGAGTCAGTTTTGAATGACATGAGACATATCTCAATTTTAATATTTGGGTTACATTATTTTTGAAAAGGTGTTTTGATATTGACAACTTTTTTCATGATTCAATGGGCTTCAAAATTAAAATTCTTCTGTTAACATTAATATATACCTAAAACTATTTATGTGGGACAAGGCCTCAGGGAAACTCACCCATTTCTCCTTCATCATAGATTCCTCGAGTTCATGACGAATGGAAGCTTAGATTCAGTCACTATTAACTTGGAAAACGACTAAACGAGGTACAGAATCGTGCAAGGACTAGCACGAGCTTTGTTCTATCATGCTCGACTCAAACATCAATGCTAAACTAGGCAATTTCAGTTTAGCAAGGCTCATTGATCATGAAAGGGTTCGCAAACAACACTTTTGCATTAACTTTTCTTCACAGCTTTTAAGGTTTCTGTTGATTGTACTAGGAGGCTCATATAATTCCTAAAATTATTCGTATTTCGTGTTCTAAAGATCGTTCCTGTGTCCACATACTAATGTGCCAACTGACTAAAAGAATGAAGATAATTAGATATAAGGAGACACTGTCGAATATAATGTGTAAAGATTATAGTGTCATCTAGGAATCATATCTGTAATCGTTTGAGCATCTTGATCCCACTGGTTGGAAACAGTAGCAGATTGTTTGCCTTTGTCTGAATTAGATGAGATTGGTAAACTACCACCTTTTGATTTACGCGAACCATGCGGTCTGTACAATCCAGGCTCCGTTAGCAACTTCTCATTAAGAATAACATCCGTAGACATCATTTTCACCACTTGATTCATGTCCGGTCTTTTCTGAGACGCTGCTTGAGTGCAAAATAGGGCGACTTTCATAAAACGCGTTATTGCATCCTTTGGATAGTCTGTCAAATCTGGATCAACGATATCTAGAAGTCTACCTTCATTGTATAGTTTCCAAGTCTGAAGCACATACATAGAAAAATCAGAATAATGTTTGGCATATCCTTAAAAATGTGTATAGGAAACCTACCCATTCAAGCAGAACATGGAAATCATCTCCAAATGCGGCCTTACTACTACTTCTTCCACTTATGATCTCGAGTATGAGCACCCCAAAACTATATACATCCGCCTTCTTAGTGAGCTGCCCTAACAAAGCATATTCTGGAGCAAGATATCCCCTGCAAGAATACGGAAAATAAATAGCAAATACGTGAAAATACCAAAGATTTATGGTAGAGAAGGGTAACACCAGTTGCCCTGGTGCAATTTTACCCAATTTTGATTATAAAGTTTCAGCCAAGCTGTTTTTTTTTTATATTTTTCAAGAATCACACAAAAAAGCAATTGAGAAGCATTAGCTCATATGATAAAAACTAATTGTATATTGAAAAAGCACTAATATTATTCAGCCTACAAACTAATATTTTCTTTTGTATGAACTAATATTTTTCTTCATATGAACTAATACTTCTCATTATATATTAAGTTACATCAGTTGCATGGTGCATTTGGTGTTTATAAGTGTTTTTGCCAGTAGAGAAATGTGATGGAAACGAACACTTACACTGTTCCTGCTACTCGTGTGCTAACATGGGTGACATTATCAGGGAACAGTTTTGCTAATCCAAAATCTCCAATTTTAGGGAGGAAATTCCCATCAAGAAGCACATTGCTTGCCTTTATATCTCGATGGACAATCCCCGGTTCAACATCCTCGTGAAGAAACGCAAGGCCACAAGCTGTACCTAAGCATATTGCAGCCCTCTTCGACCAATCAAGTTCATCTTGTTTACCATTCGAGACTGAAAAGATGAGTCCAGATATATATTATGCTAGACAGAAAAATAAAATCATTCTTTAAGAAAACATAAAAGGTTGTTGTTCTCCAAATATTACCAAGTAAGGCACTGGCAAGGCTGTTGTTCTCCAAATATTCATACACCAACATTCTATTATTTCCTTCGATGCAACAACCGATCAACTCAACAAGGTTTGGATGTCGGATATTTGAAATCATATTAATCTCCGTTAGGAACTCATTAGTCCCTTGCTTAGATTCAGCAGAAAGAGATTTGACTGCAACTTGAGTTCCATCCCTCAAAACGCCCTGTTAAACATAACATATGTAATAAAAGGAGGCTGTAATTTGTAAATTCAAGTAGTACAAATTATTGACTTGAAAAGTCACCTTATAGACTACTCCAAAACCTCCTCTGCCAATTCTGTTCAAAGGATTAAATAAGCCGGTAGCTGATCGCAACGAATGATACGAAAAGAGCTTGACATTGTTTGTAGAGATTTCTGATCAAAAACTTGGAATTGCATCAAATAGGTATATATATTTGTCACATTTAGCAAGTAAAGGTAAAATCAATTTCATCATGCAGCAGCCATATGAAGAACAAAAGGGCTTCCAAGTATCAGTATTCGATTTTTCACATAGACATCCAAAGGCACCAATTCTTTTACATAAAAACCATTATAATCATCCAAAAATTTTGATCTTGAATTCTACCTTAACATATACTGCTAATTATGAAGAAGCAACAGAGAATATAAAGGAAACAGAGTATAGACTCTTAACAATTTTATCAAACACCACACGTGCAGGAAATTGCAAAAAATTGGGCTACTTACCTTGGGATTCGGTTGCAGTGTTTTGTTTGCAGGAATCAAAGACGCCAAAACAATCCGAAACCCCCATAACAAGCTGACATAAAAATCCGATCTTTAATCACTTAATCTCTTGTAATCCATCAAACAACCCTCCCCCCAACTGCAGCATCACAGATTAAGACTATAAACAAACTTAAACCACCCTTCAATTCGAAGAAGAAGGAGAAAAAGTTGCAACATTAAAGTATAATAAGAAAGGAAAGTTTAGTTGTATAAATAATGTAAAATATTATTATCATATGATATGCCTGTGAAATTCAACAATTAAATAGTATTTTCAACGTCGCCTTGGTGGTGGTTTTGGATGGGTGAATCATTTTCTCTCTCTTTCCATTAGAGATAGAGAGAGAGAGAGAGAGAGAGAAAAAAGATGACTTTCCCGCGGCATCTGCACTTTGTCACGAGCTACTTAGGTTGGTGGTGCGTGGGTCATTGTAATCATGATGACGATACCAATACATGAAACGGTGACCAATTTGTCTCCGGTTCGGTGCCTACAATCTTGTTCTATTTCATCTCAAATCGACGCCAGATTTTTGACCAAAGTCGGTTCCAAACTCCAAACTTTAGCTTTTATCGAAACTGAAATTGGAAAATGTTGACATCATCCAGTTTTATTAGATAATATAGTTTTATTATAAACTTTTTAAAGTAAAACAAATAAACTAACGGATTAAAATTATGAAGATCAAGGGTTTGCAAACTAGGCTATTAATTAATAAAATCTAGTATTCATAATTTTATACTCACTCGTTTCATAAAGTTCATTGCATTTGTCATTTTATATAGAATTAAGAAATACTATATTTTTTCACACATTTATCATCTGTATGACATTCTTAATTTTTAAAAGAAAATGAATCATTAATATGTTTTCAATTAACAATTAAAAGTGATATTGTAGTAATTACATAAGGGCCGTTTAGAAAAAATTGTGGTAAAAAAAAAAAAAAAAATTTTGAAATAAAAATAAAGATAAAAAATAAAGATCAAATATGACAAACTTTATGAAATAGGGAGTATATTAAATGCAAAAACTAGCCACGAATCCATAAAATAAACACATACTTTTTTTTTTAGCCCAAGGAGACTTAATTATTATCATTGCAAGATCAAGTTACATCGGGCAGCTCCCAAAAATTAGAGAATTCCTTACAAATTTGTGCACCATAAAATTGACGTTCCTTTTAATGAAATTAATTCTAGCGTTCGGTAAAGAAGTGATGATGTTCATGCATGCATGTTTCTATGTAGTTCCCCAAAACTTATTTCATCGTGCTAGAGTTGTTGATAGCGTCAATCACTATCTTCGCATCTCCCTCCACTATTACCGTTAAAACTTCATATTTAAATTAATTGATACTTATATAATGTTGTTAATATATACTACTATTTAATATAGACAAATGAAAAGCTGAATTGATTATTAATACAAAAATTGTAACTCATCCAATCGTCATATACTTCGATAATACACATTTCAAATTTTAACCAAGTAACAAAAATACAATTACTATTCTTATAATGATTGATCAACTAAAAGCTCATGCTAAATTTCCAAAATACTGGAGTAATAATAATGAGAAATATTTTCTTGTCAAATTTTATTTATTTATCAATTTTAATATCTGACATTGATAGATGTATTAATATTTTGATTATCAATATTTTCAACATCATTACTAGAACTTAGGAGGGATACTAGTGGCCGGCAAGACTTGAAAAAATCAATATATATATATATATATATATATATATATATATATATATATATAAATTTATTGTTGAATTAGTCACAAAATAATAGTCTAACAGCAGCAAGATGCCAAACCCATCTACTAGAATGTAGACACACAATTTTGAGTTTTGACTAATATGAAAATAGACCCCTTATTAAACAAAACCTACCATAATTCAAATCATTAAAACTTTATATGGAACCTATCATCTTCTTCTTTGACAATTTTTTTGACCATATATACAAGAAAATGGCAAGTAAAATTTATATTTTTATTTAATAGGTCTCAGAACAAAATAATTCACTATTTTAATACGAATTGTAAAAGCCGTCTTTAAAATTTATTATTGAATCTAGGACTTGGTCACATAATATGCACGCTAGCGTCTTTCTTGTAACTGTCAAAATTACCTTCTTTTTTTTTTTACATGTTCACCCCAACCAAATTTATTAATTGAATTGAAGTATGGGAAAATACTCTACTACCCGTTGTTGCTGAATTCACCCCATTCACAAAAATTATACTCCCTCCGTCCCGGTATAAGTTTCCCACTTATAGTGGGACATCCAAAAAAGGAAAGTGGGAAACTTATAGTGGGTAGGAGGGAGTACTAGTATTCTCACTCTTTCTTTCAAAATATCATTTAAAAAAAAATAAAAAATTTTGAAAGCACTTGAAGATAAACGTGAAGAGATTTATTCTGAGTTACAATTGTTGTATGTTTACGTACTTAAAATGAATATATGTTAAATGAGTTGGTCTCATGTGCATAGTGTGCACGTGCACAACACTAATGCACATGTTAACTCTTTATATATTAATAAATGTGAATACATAGAATTAAGTAATTGATGTTCAAGTGGTTATAAACACCCTTCTAATCACAAAATTTCCACTTACTCACTTACCACTTTATCTAATCACCTCGAACCATTCTTAGAAGCATGAATTTCTCTATATAGAGTGAATCTCGAAATCCTAGATCGAAATTTTTACAATTCAATTTAAACAGGAAAACTAAGAAATCAAAGCGAGTAGATTTACCTCCAGGATGAAGTGAGGGTGAATTCCACCCAATTCCAGTTGAGAATAAGGCCATCGACAACGCCATTGTAGGACCCTCTGCCGCTAGGATCAAATACTAGACTCTCCGGCCCCACGACTTTAAGGTAATGGATCATGTTGACGCTGGGGAGGACGTAGCGTGAGCCTGGTATTTGCGACGGAGTGAAGATTTCGATGGTGGCGAAAGCGAGCGATGAGGAGTTGGTCCTTGGAAAATGGAGTTTTATATGGTAGGATAAAAACCGTGTGCACCAAATCTGTTTGGTGTGCATTTGAGACTTTTCCATGTTAAATTTAGTTGGTTCCCTTTTTTTTTTTTCCAAACATATATTTTTCAACACTAGTTTGTCAAAAATTCTCAAAATTCTAGAAAGTTTTTCCACAAGTTTTGAATAAAAAAAATTGGAAGTTTTTTCTGGAAAAAAAAAAGACGAAAATTGTTGTAGAGTTTTTTTATAAATACACGAAAATAACTTTCGAGATTATTTTAAAAAATTCGACAAATCAGTATTGAGTTCTTATCCGATACAGTTTCGAGATTTTTATTTCCAATTCATGCAAACTCAATTTTATAATCTTAAAATCATATATTAGTGCAATTTTAACCAAAAAAAAACACATTTACATTAAGTTTGGAACACTTGAACTAACCTAAAATTAGAGTTTTGGAGGTGAATGAGGTTAAAGGAGTGAACCACATAAGATTTATGCTCTTATTTATCTTTCTTGCAAATATAAGCAAGAAAACCCAAGCCCTTCAGTTTTTTGTACATATGAATCACAGACAATTTAATCATAAGTCATAACCAATGTAGTTTAGAAGAAAAACTAATATTGCCAAGGAACATTAGCAAAACAGCATTGTAACATCTCGGTCTTCTCTCACACTACAACTCTAGTCATCAAGAAAATAGGACTTGGAACTCCCACTGGTTGATGTGAGAGGAGACTCCGAAAAACTGCTCTGAGACGAGCTAGATTGATTGCTAGTCGGAACAACACAAGATGAAACACCAGTTGCAACTGGACGTAAATTGTCCGGAATATTAAGGCTTCGTCTAATATCCTGTCCAAGAAAAAACTGGTTACTAAAACAGATTATAACAGTTGCATTCTATCATAAAATTTGTGAAAGAATATGAGCATACCATGTGCCTTATAGCCATGTCTAGTGATCTTTTAGAGATTGATCTTCCAAAACCCGATTTATCCTGTGAAGATTTCTTCGTCTTATCAAGAGAGACGAGTTCATCGTGCTTTGGTGGAGCTAGTTTCCTCATGTTTACTACTCTTTCAACCATTTTTGTCCCCATCAGAACAGGATTAACATAATCACTACCACCATTGCCGTAACCTTGACTTCTTGATAGCATTATCTTCCCAACTTTATGTGCATTGATGCCATTGGTGGCGCGTACTTTAGAAGGAGAGCACGATTTTTGTCTAGGTTTAGAAGACGAGTGAGTAACCAGCCTTCCTCTAGATGCAGAGGCAGGCCTTTTAGGCATGGATGCTTTTGGGGCATCCAATACTTTTGATGGCCTTGATTTCACTGTCTGGAGACTCCCACGCGATGGAACGGGGTTCTTCAATGCACTAGATGTAGTTAACTTTGATTTTGTTGGTGCTGTGGGTCTAGAAGCAGGTGTAGAAGAATGTGATGTAGCTTTTGATGGAGTTGAGGATCTAGCCACGGGCTTTGAAGAAGCTCGAGAGGGCTCTGATGAGGTAGCACGAGAAGGCTTCGATTTTTCAGACAACAATGAACGTCGTCCAGTAGGGGTTGATGCTCGAGGAGCTGGTTTTCGATTCCCAGATGATGAGGACTTCCTATTTGCAGCATTACAAGAGCCTAAATTGGTGGATGTTGCTGATTTTTCACATGTGTTTGCAATCTGTATTTAGCAAACCACAAATAACAAAACATATCATTTATTTAGTGTTTACAACATACTCCTATGTTTTTTAAATTTACAATTTGTTTTTCATGATTTTTTGGCTGCCAAAATTTAAAAAAGAGAGTAATGTGTATGCAATTAACCAACTTTTTAAAAATGAAATACATGCCTCAGATTTCGAAGAAACTGATTCATCCTTCGAAACATCAGTGTGATTCGTCGTCGCTGAATCTTGCAGGTCGATTTTTTCTGGAGTAAGCCTGAGACAAGGTTTGGCCTTAATATCAGACAAAATTAGGTACAAATTCTAATACCAAACTGATTGAAAGATGGAAAACATTACCAATCATATTCACTATTTTCAATCTCTAAACTGAGTAAATTGTCATCAGCCACAATCTGAACATTCTCTGCTCCTGCAATAACTTGTGTTCATGACTACAAATTCAAGCACAAATCTGGAACACATTTGAAAGCCAAATGCTAACTTAACACATCTAACATGTAATAATTCCAAATTTGATCAAATGAAACATGATTAAGACCATATAACTCAAAAACAAATGAAAAAGGTGGTATGCTTACTCATTGTAACATCAAACTCATCAGAATTCTCAATATTTTCATGTTTATTCCTCTTCTCTATCCCCAAGAAAATAGCCAGATCTTCATCAACTTCCCTCACCACCATCCCAAGATCTCTGTTCTGTACCCTAAATTGCACGGAAGTCTGCATTGGCCAAAGAAATCGCATCACAAAACACGAAAAACATTCAAAAAAATCCAATCTTCAGCAGCTAAATTCATACTAAGAACATCATTAATTCATACAGATGGAGACAACATAAAGGCCTTAAATTATTTTCCCTATACCAACATTTTATCTCCATTCACAATCACACATACTCTCCATCCACATGCATTTTTCCAAGATTTTGGTACCATTAGCTCCAAACCAAAGAAAACAATGTAAAGAAAAATAAGTCCAGATTTTCAGCTGATTCTTTCAAGAAACACAAGCTATAGCTCGAATCAAACAAAACCCATAAAAAGTTTTGGGTTAAAAGAACCAAAGTTACCATCTTTATTACAGGTGGCAACCTTAGAAGCTCACACACTAATTTTTTTTTTAGGGGAGCTCATACACACTAACAATCACACATAAATGAAGAAAGACTAAAATGCAAGTAAAAAAACAAACATGGGAATGTACAAGAATTAAGCACTTACCGCCATTGTCGCTAGAAAGAGAGAGAGACTGAACAATAAGATTGTGTTTATCGAAGTTGCAGCTATCAATGTTAGTACAAAATTATTGTTCTGATTTTGCACAGTTAAACAGAAAGATAGAGACTATCGTGAAACAAGAACTTTTGTTCCTTTGAGAAAGGGAGAAGACACCATTTATTTGGTTTTTTTGAAAGAATCACAACTCAAATGTGGATTTGAAATCCATATGATCTGTTTTTTTAATAATAAAATACGAAATGGTTAGGGGCCCAAGATTCAATTATTTTTTAATCGCTTTTTTTCAGTTTTTACAGCATTCAAAATCATTGCCATTTTGATTGGTGGACTAGTTGGTCATTGGTCATTCAAAACTTGCAGTTTCTCGATTTCAGATCATATTTTATTGTCTTTGTACTTACTCCTATTTAATACTATACGACATGTAATTAAAGATAGTATTTTATTATTTTAATGTAGGGTAGTAACATTGAAGTAATAAAATAATCTGACTAAAATTTACCTAATTTATATGAAACTCATATAGTAACTGGTAAAACTTCTTTGGTTGCTACTTAATGATGGATTTATCTCATTAAACTCGTTTCCTTGTTCAAAATATTGGTAACTTTTACTATAATGTATATAATTTTTTTATCAAAAAAAATATTTGTATTAATAAGTCTGAATATACACACCATTATCTGAGTGATGTAACACGAGTGGCGTTGCAATTTTTGAAGAAACGAAAGCATCCGAAGAATTTTTAAAGTTTTGAAAGCCGGAACCCGATTTTGGCGTGTGAGCACACTTTTTCGGGTGGAATCGATGCTACGAGTCAAACTCTCAGCTTGGCCGTGATGTATGACGCTTTTTAGCCAAATTTCATCGTTTGAGTGGTCAAAAACGCGTTTTATTGTTTTTTGGGTGTTATTTTTGCACTTTTTAATTGTTTTGGGATTTTTTTTGTAATTTCCTAATTCCGTACACTAGGGTTTGATTTTATTCTCTTTGGCAGTTTTTTGAAGATTGAAATATTATTGAAGAATTATTCTTATTTATCAAGGTTCGAGTATTCTGTGAATCAACAATTCTTGTTGTTCTTTGTTTTGATCACGCATGCGGCAGATAACACAATATATGTCTACTGCATAATGTAAGAAATCGACACAATAGCAATTTTGCCAATGGTTAGCATCCTAAAACAATTATTGGGCTTGATAGCCAATCATTAAAATAAATTTTATATTACATAATGTAAGAAATATTGCGCACAAAATTTTATCTAAAAAACTATTGTATTTTTTTTTTTTGGTTCTTGTTCTTGTCATTCTCACATTTGAAAATAATAATTGAGGTCTATCTCTAAATTATTTAATTGCTTAAAAAATGTTGAAGGTGAAACGCATATTGAAACTTGAAAGTACAAAAATATATTACTGCATCCGATGTCAACCACATATTCATTTTAATTATATTAATTAATTCCTTAAAAAAATTAAATAACTGTCGGTCGAATAAATGTTGTTGGTGTGTGTCATTTCAAAAATATAAAAAGGGAAACACAACATTGAGTAATGAGGGACGTGATAGATGGCCTCTACTAAGATGGAAATATTTCGAACTATATTAATTACACAAATCACTACTAGGAGTAGTAAAAGTTAATATATTTCAATCTCATTTTTCTATTTTACAAACAGTAAAAAATGCAATTAAGAGAAATGTAGACTATGATAGTAGTAATTACTTTTTTTTTTTTTTTAATGGAAGTTAAATACCCATCCCTTTTTCCCCTTCCCATGACTCGAATCCAGGACCTCCTAGGTAGTGGTGCTCTAACCACTTGAGCTATCCCACTTTGTCTAGTAGTAATTACTTATAATTAAGTGTCAGAATCATTTTTTATAAATGTTAGTCAATTTTAAACTTAAAAAATAAAAATAAAAGAAGAGTGTGATTTTAAATTTTTAAAAGAATTTGCAAACGATAAATGTCGTTATAGCATTCATCTACATTTATTGACACCAAGATTTAAAACTTCTTAACTTCGAGTGGTGACAAATCCTAGAAAACTTTTATTTAACCTTCTGTTTTCATTTACTCATATGTTGACGTCGCAATAAGTAAAAATAATGCATCATTAGATGAAAAAATAATCGAATTGAATATTATCGTAAGCATTAATGTGTTGAGACGTCAGTTTTAATTTTTCAGGCATGATCTATACCCAAATTAAGAAAAGGTGAATGTAGTGAGATGTTGGAGAGAAAGTGGGATAGCCTTAGATCCCGTGTTCGAGTCATGGGGAGGGAAAAAGGGATAAAAAAGTGAGTGGTAAAAAGTGGGTTCAAAATGAGTGACATTTTTAAAAAAAAGTAAGAATATTAATTTTATATTAGGAGTGTATAAATAATTTTAAGATAGATCGAAAAATAAAAGTATATAAATAATCATGAGAGAACAAATCTTTAATACATATATTTGGCAGTCTCTATTTTGCCTACGTGGCTTCTTCTTAGTTTTTTATTTTGAAATACTGAATTGTGGTGAGACGGTTATTTTTTACGGTTTTTTTTCCTTATTTTTTTTATTTTGAAATACTGAATTGTGATGAAACTGTTATTTTTTACAGTTTTTTTTTTCAAATTCTTCTTATTTTCTTCTTCCTTTTTCTTCTGAAATTGTTATTGGAGATTACACATCTCACTTCTTCATTTTTTTAATTCTTCTCTTTTCTTCTCAAGTAGTTATCTCTCCCTTCTTCTTCTCAAGTAGTTATTAGAATTGCATTTCTAATCGCCTGCACAACATCATTCCATTCTTCTTTACAGTTTTTTTTACTATCATTTTGTCTTTCTATAATTTCATCTCATTATATCATTTGTTTATAAATTTAATTTATTTTATTACGGTTCAAATTATACGTACGTAGTACAAAGTTTATGGATAATCTTTAATTCATTTATTTGTTTGATGAATTGCTACAATGATTTAGTGAGTTCTTTATTCAAAATATGTAACTCATTTCTTTTATATATAATTTAATACTCTATTGTTTATTAAACAGCACGAAACTCGATCAGAATTCCTATCAAGCATGAAACTCGAATTCGTCGGAAGTCGAGAGCCGTCATCACAACTATTTTATAGGTAAAGTTTCATTCGTTCTTATAACTCATTTTGATATATAATTAAATACTCTATTGTTTATTATTAAGCCTCCGTCTCGACAACCGTCATAGTTTCATTCTTCTTACTATAATTCTAGAATATTGTAGCTGAGATATTTAGGGATAGGATGATTTGAGATTCATTCAGATCCATATACTTAGTGTAGAATTATGAATTTTTATTGTTTATTTTTGTATAGGAAATAATAAATTTTCATCTGCCACTATCTACACCGACCCAATGCTCCAAAACCAGTGCAAAAATATTTGAGGGAGTATTTTGTTAAATCAAATCATCAATCCCTAATTGAAGACATGAACGTGTTGATAAAGGCAATTTTAATTGCATATTTACATTTTTTTTAATACTAAGAACTATCTCTTCACTGCACTTTATTTGTTGACAGAATATGTTTGTGGATCGGCAACTAAATAGATTTAGTATCATAATATTTTATTTTCATTTTTACTTTTTTGAGTTTATGTAGAATAGTACATCATAATCTTTTTGTAATTTTTGGATTTATGTAGATTCAATATAATAATTTTTTTTATAATTAATATATAACTAATTTTGATATATCTTTAATACATATATTTGGATCTTTATTAAGAATACGTGTTTATAGTGCAGTGCCTTAATTTATTTAATGGTTTTGCCCGATTTTTGGACCATTGACAAATTGCTCCAATCATATGAAGTTTTATGAGATTATTGCCTAATAAGTCCACTATTATAATCCATTAATCTAATAGAGACACCAATATGTATACTTTTCTAATAGAGTCAAAATAGAGTTAAAAATACAAGAATACCCTTATATAAATAAATAAGAATCCTATACTCATTTAATTCATTCTCCACATTCACCAAAAAACCAAAATTAAAACCCTAGCCCCTCCCCAACATCCTCTCTGCCGCCGCCCCTTTTCCCACCGCCTCCCTCTCTTGCAACCGCCGCCCTCGATTTCGACGCTGAACCATGGCCGCCGCCCACCAACACGACCAACATCCTCTCTGCCGCTGCCCCATTTTCCCACCGCCTCCCTCTCTTGCAACCGCCCCCTCGATTTCGACGCTGAACCATGGCCGCCGCCCACCAACACGACCGCCGCCTCCCACCAACACGACCGCCGCCTCCCAAACCAAGACGAAGCAGCACCTTGACTATCGCCGTTGCTTTGCCGCCGCACTGACCGGAGAAGACGAAGTGGCCGAAGAAGAAAGCCTCGTCGCCACCGCCGCCTGGCCGTCGAAGACGAAGCAGCCGCCGATCTGCAACCCCCTCGACTCCGATGCGCCGATCTATTGGCCGCCGAATGGAACCTTGAATTATAAACGGAAACTGATTGTCAACTATATTACAGTCCACATATTATGATATGAAGCAGATCTGATTCTGATGATGAAAAGTAAATGATTTAATTATTCCTTTCAGGCTGCTTTTCTCAAATCTTGGTGGTGAACGAAGGTTTGCATCCATTGTTGCCAAGAGACTTGAATCTCTCGGAGCTTTAACACAGGGGGACCGCAGGTAATGTTGATTGTGTATGAATAAGTTATTCTTAGTAATTTATTACCTTATTTGCTTGCAATAGAAGGCTTAAGAGAATTGCATAATGCAGGGCTGTACCATCTCTCAGTGCTTATAATTATGATAGTGCATATGGAAAGAGGGCCTTGGTGATGTTGTACAGGGGAATCATGGAACAGGTGCTAATCTGAAAGACATTCTCATATTATTTGAAACTATCAGTCTTTTATATTTTGAAGTACTTATTATGATATTTATTTTGAATTATTAGGAAGCTTTGCCCATTGTTCCACCAGGCTGTTCATCTGAAAAATCTGAGACAATAGAAGACTTCATACTCAAGGGAAAAGCTGCTCTCGTATCTGTTGGGATAATTAGAGATTCAGTTCTTGGTAATAGCTTTGCTATCTTGGCATATTTATTTTTGAACTCTTGTTCTTTGTCTGAATTTGCATCTATAGAGTGTCATCTTTATTCTGTGATTTCATGAACTTTATTGAAATTTCAACTACAGTTTGGATGATATATCTCTTGTTTCTTGATACTCTTCTTTAGGTAATGGGAAGGAACAGGGGAAAATAACTGGTCGCATAGTTGATTCAGACATGCATGATGTTGGGCGTTTCCTCAACCGACTTTTGGTGCTTCCTCCAGACATTCAAAATAGGTTTGTTGATGTAGTTGATAGTTATTATTATTGTTATCATTTTCTGCAGATATGGTTCGAGAAATCGTATCAAATTAGCGTACACCCGTAAAATAATCGATGCAATTCACTCAGGCAGCCTGTTAAAGGCAAGTTATAAGAAAACAGAGGTGTTCGGGCTTGAGATCCCGACTGAGGTTGAAGGTGTGCCATCAGATATATTGGAGCCGATGAACACTGTGAGTTTTCGAAGCCCAGTCTAATATATTTTGTTATATTTTTCTGTTGATATTCTTGTTTAGCAATCAACCGTGTGCATTTGTGAATGCAGTGGTCAGATAAAAAGCCCTACAAGGAGACACTCCTGCGTTTGGGAGGGCTTTTCAAGAACAACTTTCAAGGATTTTGTTGCTCACAAGATCGGCAAGGATGACAAGTTGACCGGTGAAATTTTTGTTGCTGGTCCTAATTTCTAAGAGTGTGTGTTGCTGAAGAAGAATAAACCAATATATGCAAAAAAAAGTTGGAAGTATTTTGATGGAAATTTGAATTACATTTTGCTATCATTATGTAAATCCATTCTTGAATGAATGAAAGCAGATATTCTTGCTTGTTACTTCTGCAATGCATATTTATGTTCAAATTAATATAGCAGTTATTTTTTGAACAGTCCAGTGCCTCAAAATGGATACTATTTTTTATTTTGATTTTTTCAATTGAATTATGCATAAGTGTTATGCAAAATAGTTATCATATTTCAATCGAATGCATTATGCATAACGTGATATGCAATATAATCATCATATTTTGATAGTATGCACATGCACTAAATACTGCATTGACACATATCCTACACGTGCATTAACTTCTGATAGTTTACGTGGTTCTATAATTAAAAGGTTACAAGTGCATATGAATATGCATTCGACACTGCATATACGTGGGTTGAAATGCAGATTTTCAGAATCCCTTAACTTAACGAAATAAATGGAGAGACCTACCTTTTAGGAAAGTTTTTAAATTTTAGAAAGTAATAGATTTTCGGGAATTCGAAAAATTGCATTTAATAATTGATTGGATGTTTAGTTGACTAATAATTGTGTATTTTATAAATTCAAAATTTCAAAATATGGTGGAAGGGCATAATTGACAAAAAATTCAAATTTTGACTCTATTAGACAATAATTTATGGTGTAGGTTTTATTAGAAAAAACTAGTAGTGAAATGACCTTATTAGTTTATAACCCCAAGTTTTATTAAGAATACGTATTTGCTCCAAATTAAACTTGATCAGAATTTCTAATTAATTAAGACTGCTGCTCAGATTGATGAAAATGGGTTTGCAACTTTTTTAAACAACAATAATGTAATTTTATTTTATTTTTTTGTATATTTTTTTAAATAGTGTAATTTTTTGTTTTATTTGTATTGTACGAGTTAATATTATTTTTTCAATTTTCTTCCTTTCTATGTTTTTTATTTTAATTATTCCCGCATAGTATGCGGGTTATGCACTAGTTATTATATATAGCAAGACCTTAAGACAATATTTATTGTGTTCACACGTGTGGACGTAAGATGTTAAATCTCCCGTCTTCTAGTTCGCGATTTAAAATTTGAATTTTACCATTCAGATACATCTACACTTAAAAATACATCTAAATTATATTATTACGTTACTACGGAGTATCATATATCACTACTCATCAGTATTTTAAAATTCAAAATTTATCATTAGAATTTCCACAATCGTATTCCATATTCACAAATTCTTATTCATAATAAAAAGGATAGTTATCTTTAGGACTTTTTAATTATTGTAACGAGGAATCTCGTATCTCATATTGAAAAGTCAAATCTATTTTAAAAACGAGCACATGTAATAGAATCTCTATTAAAGATCACGGGGAAAGGGTGACTGCAATTATAAATTATTTACAAAAAAGAAAAAAAAAAAGAGAGAGATTTTAATTATGGACCCAATTATGAGATTTTAAATATGTAGTGGGTCCCCCCCCCCCCCCCCCCCCCTTCCATTGCATTTCCAATAAAATTTAAAGTGCGTTTATTTACAAAAAAGAAAAAAAAAAGAGAGAGATTTTAATTATGGACCCAATTATGAGATTTTAAATATGTAGTGGGTCCCCCTTCCATTGCATTTCCAATAAAATTTAAAGCACGCACTTTATGTTGTACTCCCTCCGTCCCGCGATTATCTTCACATGTGAAGTGGCACGCGGAATAAGAAAAGTGAATTTAGTGAGTATTTTAAGGGGTAATTTTGTAAATCTTTATGTATAAAGTAAAAGAATAAGTTGACTTTTGGGTATGTGTGGAGAAAAAGTAATGGCATTTATGTAAATTTGAGGATATTGTGAGGGTAGAGTATATAAAGGGTTTTCCATTTTAAGGGTGTGAAAGTAATTGTGGGACGTTCTAAAAAGGAAAGTGTGAAAGTAATTACGGGACGGAGGGAGTAATTGGATACTATTCGATTACAAGAAATAACCAGATCCAATTTCTGTCGGGTTTATTCGGGTGCACAAAGATAATGTTATTTAAATTTTAAAATAGTATTTCCTCTCATTTTCTTATAAAAATATATTCATATTATATGGAGTTCTTTAAACCATCTTCATCTTCTCACTTCAAAATCAAATTTGAAAAGTTTTTGAGAAAAAGTTATTTATAGTTTGCAAACTCATTAGAATATGAAATCTAGCTGAGATTCTCGATTCATTAGATAGTTAGTAGTTTTATTTTATTTTTTCGAATTTTAGACCTTTTTGGGCCCGTGACTGGTGATCGAAACTACTACAATAAAATCGCATATACATGTAATTTTTTTTTTTTTTGAGGGGTTTACAAGATCAAAGTCAAATGTTAATACAATTTTGAGCCCAAATCTAATGATCTTCAAACCAAGACCGACAGTCTTTTGTGTCACGGTCGTTGCCCCATCCAATCGTGAGGAAGAGGAAAACGAGTGTATCCTTTGCTCCACATGAACGTCCAGGTCTCCATTCTCAATACGAGTCAACCCCACACTAAGGTGTTCTCATATTAATAAACCGGAAACAAAAAAAGGAACAAAGTTCCACTAAATACCATGACCTACCAAACTTCAAACCACTCAAAAAAAGGCCAAAAGTTCCACACAAAGAAAGCAAATCCCACACAGGGGAAAGCAATCCAACACAGGGGAAGACAAAAGTCACAAAACCCACAAAAACCCAAAGTCCCACACAGGGGAAAGAGAGTCCACAAAAGGGAAACGAAAGCACAAGACGCAACGGGAGCAGAATTCAGAAACTAAAAGTTACTAACCCTTAGCAGGGAAGAGAAGCTCACAACAACAGAGTACTAAAAACAAATCGAAAATAAACAGGAGACTAAAAAAAAAAAACTACAGCAATCTACAAAGCAGTAAAAAAACGAAAGAAACGGGATCAACGGATAAACTCGCCGACCGGCCACCGTGGCGCCGTCGGAAAAATTTATCCGTGATCCCCACTACCTGTGAAAAAAAACTATATAAATTTAAGAATAGATCTGAGGTAAAAACAGTTAACCAGCGCAAGTGATGTCGACGGCGGTGGAGACGGTGCTACGGCGGCGGAGGTAGTACTACGACGGAGGCGGTGTATCAGCTGCTTTATTTACCGATCTACTAACAGATCTATGTATGCATATGGTGGTACGGTGAAGGATTCCGCCGAAGAGAAAGAAACAGGAAACTTGCAGAAGACTAAAAAAATCGCACCTAATGTGCGTTTTTTTAGGAGAGAGAAACTCCGTGTAACTTGAGAGAATTTACATATAATATTTTTTATATTATTATTATCTGAGGTTTACTGGAATGTAAATTCAATTATAAACTTAGGAATTCAATTATAAACTTAGGAGTAGTTAATTTAATTTCAAATTGGTTTAGTATGTTTGGAGCTCGTTTGCTATCATGGTATTTTAATTTAATTTCTGTTTAGTCGTCTAATTTCATGATCATTTCTTTTTTAAAATAATACTACTACAGTACTATTTAAGCACATATAAATATAGGGCGCGGCTAAAGGCATCCGGAGTTCCTATGAGTACATCCACAGATAATTTTTTTTGTTTCAGGGGTGGTTCGAAAAGACGTTTTTACCCCTCCTGTAGTTTCTTTTTTAAAAAAGCCGGATGAGTACACCCATCTATTCCGATTCACACGCGATTCATCATTTCGCATACGAATCATTTCGGATTCCCACCGTCAACACCAAAACATCAAAAATCCTAAAAATTCAAAATTTCAACAACAAAAATAAAATCTTCACATATTTGAAAATTTTACCAAAACAAAATTGAGATGTTCGAAAAATTTACCAAAACAAACCCAATATTTTCGAAAAAAAATTCAAAACAACTTAGATTTGTTGTTCGAATTTTTTTCCAAAACAAACTCAAGTTGTTCGAAATTTTTTTCAAAACAAACGAAATATGTTCGAATTTTTTTTCAAAACAGACGCAATATGTTCGAAATTTTTTCCAAAACAAACTCGATATGTTCGAAAATTATTCCCGAACTACTAAAAACACTAATTTTCCTAAATTTTTAAAACCCTAATTTTTTTAAAAACTGTAAAAATTGAAAAAAAAAAAAAAAACTTACCTTTGAACGGCGGCGGCGTGGGT
Organism: Galeopsis tetrahit; assembly: GCA_963675135.1. Lineage (NCBI taxonomy): Eukaryota > Viridiplantae > Streptophyta > Magnoliopsida > Lamiales > Lamiaceae > Galeopsis > Galeopsis tetrahit. Next base: position 74,298,156 of record OY776129.1, read on the forward strand.
AGCTGGGTGCGATGAAGGGGAGTGGGAGGGGTTGCGGCCGCGAAGGGAAGGGGCTGCGGCCGCGAACGACCGCGAAGGGGAGGGGGAAGAGCTGCGGCCGCGAACGGCCGCGAAGGGGAGGGGGAGGGGCTGCGGCCGCGAACGGCCGCGAAGTGGAGAGGGAGGCGTGCGCGGCGCAGCGAGGCAAAGGCGGTGGCGTGGGCGACGACGACACTGTGCGAGCGGTGGCGTGGGCGCGAGCGGTGGCGTGGGCGCGGGCGGCGCCGTCGTCTTCAAGAGAGTGGAGGAGGCGGAGGAAATGGTAGTTAAGGTGGGTGTAGTCTTTTAATTTTGAGAATTGAGAATGGAGAGGATTTAGGGTTTTAATAGGACGAAGGGTATTTTTGTATTTTTCACGTGGGTGTCCTCATCGGATCCTTGGGTGCCTTTAGCCGCGCCCATAAATATATAATCATAACATATTTAAATGGGCTTGAGCCCATTAACTAGGGGCCTTTTACTCAAGTCCCACCAAGAGAACGTTTCAAAAAGAAAAAGGTCCAAGCTAGATATTCTATTAACTATTAATATAATTAATTATCCAAGTACATAGACTAAAGTTAATTTTAATTGAATTAATTATATAAATAATTGTGTTGGAGAGTGTTACTTAAACACAAATTTATTGAAAACTCTAAAGAGTTGATCTGGTTTAAAATCTTAAAGTGAAAATAATGCATAAATTAACTTTGACATTAAGCGGAGCCTTCGTTAGTGAATGATGTAATTAATCCCCTAAATTAGTCGATCTTTGAATCGAATCAAATAAACACAAATTTATTGAATATTATTGAGACTAGCTCGAATCAACAAATAAACTAGAGATGATTAATGCAGTATTCCGAATTCTTAAATGAAGTCAAATTTGAGTCATAATTTTTAATGACTTTTTTTTCGAACCCCGCTGGTTAATGACTTTGAAATCAAGTTTGAGTTAATTAGTTAAAGTGATGTGAAAGTGAAATTGCTGGATGGATGTAGCAACAATTATTTTTAGCAGGTTAGTATTATTGGGTGAGGAAATTAAATTATAGTATTATGCTAAAATAATAATGTAAAAATAGTAGTAGTATAACAATTTTTACATAACCATGCGAACACTCATAATCCATTTTTACACATACAGTAGTAGGCATTAATTAATTAATAGGTCATCAACCAACCAAACAACCAACCCAACAAATTGGCTTAAGAGAAAAATCCGAAGGTGTCGAAAATGGTTGTGTGGAGCGGGTCGCTCAAATGGGTTGCCCAGTTGTTGAGCGGGCCTTTACCCGTGGCCGCGGCTTGGACGGCGAACCCGAGGAACGCCACCATGGCAAGGCGAGCATGCTTGATCTCGGCTAGCTGAAGCGTCTCCTTCTTCTCTGGGTCGGCTGCTAGTCCCAAGGGGTCGAAGAATGACCCGCCCGGGTACAGCCTCTTCTCCGGGTCAAGCTCAGAGTTCCTCTGGAACTCAATGTACCCGATCACGAGCACCTCGATCCAGATCAATGTGGTCACGTTGAATGGGAGTGGTTGCCCTAGGTATGATGATCCCTCAATAAGCTCAACCTATCATACAACAAATTTGCACATATTTATTGTCTTAGACAATTTTGAATTTTAGGATAATAACATTTCCAGTTCAACTCAATGTAATGTACTATAATAACTTTTACACTGACATGACCTGCACTAACTTTTACACCTCTTTAAAATGATTTTTTTTTTTAAACTTCACCTCACAATATCAATCAATTTACGCAAAATATCATTATTTTTTAGAACACACAAAACTCATTTATTTACTTTATATATAAGACTTTGCAAAATTGTTTTCACACTTTTTAATATACCCTATTTAGTCTCACGTTCCTCCACAATTGACACATTTGGTCTTTTTTTTTTGTCACAATCTAATTGACGTGTTTTTTTTAAATGTCAACGTATCACCGTCTCTCTACAGTTTCTATTTTCTATCTCTTTGATTATCTTTCCTATCACTTTTTCACCAACTTAATAAGTATATTTTTAAAGGTAAAGTCTAAATATGCACTCGAGTGCATGCACCCTAGTCTAAAGAAAAGTGTATGTTATTAAACTGAAAAGTGCAACATGAACTAGGGTGCACAACATGCACTCGAGTCCATGGCATACCAACCCATTTTTAAATTTTCCTTCTTTGAAAGGCTATCGATTGGGTTAAGGGATGAAAATTTTGAAAAATACAAAATGCAAAATAAAAGGACTAAAATCAAACTGTGAAAGTTGTAAATTAATTCAAAGAAAAAAGAAAGAAATTAATAAATATACCTTTCCGGCGTCTTGCCAGGTGATGCCGGTGAGCCATTCAACGGTCAAAGCGCCAAGAGTAGCGAGCATAGCCCATCTTCCATGGATGAGCTCGCATTCTCTGAACCTCTGAAGCCCGAAAACCTCTGCGTACGGCTGAAATGGAGTCGAATTCACATCCGCGCTCTCAGTCCTCGTTCCAATGATGTCACCGAATTCATTTTTCGCCAAGTTCTGGTCAAGCGAGTCCAGATCGAACTGCAGGTACTCCGCGGGCTTTCCCAGACCAAACGGGTCGAATCCGTAGTCTCCGATCAGGGTTCCGTCCAGATATTCCGGCGCCTGGGCCCCAGGGTACCACAACGGCCGGTCGGAGAAGGTTTTAGAAGGGGCCTTCTTTTTAGGAGCAGCTTTCTTTCCGAATCCGAATCTTGCCTGAATGCGACCCGATCCGGAGTGGATTTCGGGGAGGCGGGTTCCGATGAACGACGAGGCGGCGGCAGCGGCGGCGGCCATGGTGAATGTGTGTTGGAAGGAAGGAAGGGGGAGTGTGGAGTGAAATGTGGTGATTTGGGGTGGGATATAGGGCTTGGAGATGGAGATTTTTTTGCTGAGGGTGTGAATTGTGGCCGTGCGATTGAGGGAGTTAATTGATCTGACGGCAGTGGGGGGCTCGGCCTTATCTGCATGTTATCTGGTGTGGAGCTCGGATGGTTTCAATTGGTGCGTTGGAAGAACACGTAGGACTAGTTTCTGTGGCCGAAATTGACGATGGAGATTTTACTATATCTTATATCTGAATCATTATCTCACTCGCTCGTCAAATTCTCTCATGCTTTACTATCACGGGATCTTGCATCCTCCCTATTTCTTGTAAATTTTCGTAGAAAAATAGACACACTTTTTTCATTCTATAAGTTTGTAACACGCAAAATAAGAAAAGTTAATTTAGTGAAAAATTTTTAAAGATAATTTTGTAAAACTTAATGTATAAAGTAAATAAATTAGTTGACTTTTATTTATGTGTAGAGTGAAAGTAATGACATTCGTGTAAAATTGAAAATATTGTAAGGATATAATTTATAGAATTTTTTTATTAAGGGTGTGAAAGTTAAAAAAAGTGTGAAAGTAATTATGAGATGGAAGAAGTATATTAAAATACACAAAAAACTTATTTGCATACATGCTACCAATTAAGTTAATTGGGCTGAAAATATATATTATTGGGCAACCATTAATTCATTTGGATTTAATTCTTAATTTATTTGTCAACTGGCCCGCTTGTGTTCTAATTTTGATAAAAAAAAATTAACCCATTTATTTTACCAGTTTCTGTGATTTTTTTATCTTTTATTTTATTGTCGAACGCGGGATATTAAATGTAGTAATTCAAATTGTAATATGTAGTAACACACATTATTTTATGTAGTAATAACACAAACTATTTTATATAATAATACAAATTCTTTTATTTAGTAACACGTTCTTTTCTAGTGTTTTTGTTAATGTAGTAACTCACATTGTAATACGTAGTAACATATATTATCGCATGTAGTAAACACAATAACCATGTTGTAATGCAAATCATTTGATAAAGTTACATATAGTAACAAACGCATATTCAATGTAGTAATTCAAACTGTAGTATGTAGTAATATATAATTTTTTATCCCGTAAAAAAAAAAAAAACATATAATTTTTTATATAGTAATACCGATTATTTTATGTAGTATTTTTTTCTAATTTTTTTATTGATTAAGTAATTCACATTATGACATATAGTAACATATATTATTACATGTAGTAATATAAAATAACTTTGATCCATAATAATTATTAAAGAATATTTAAAGATTAAGGCCGTCGTAAATTGCAGCGTTCGATCGCGGCATGGAGTGGTCGAAAACTGCTCGGAGAAGACAACTAAGTACAATTTTTGCTAGTGGGTGTATTTATAAAAAATATGGATGTGAATTGAACTGTAAGTGAGTGTATTTATAAAAAATGTGAATTAAGCTATAAAGAATGTGAGTGTGTATGCAATATTTTATATAAGACTAGTCTATTCCAATAATACATTTGAACGTGTCTATCTCTTATTCAAAGAGAAAATAGGCTCTTCACTAAAAATCATTAACCAATATTGTATATAACATAATTTATAATATGAATCAATAATCATATTATGAATTCAAATATTGAACTCATCGATGAGATAATAATCACGATCAGTTTATATGACACGAATAAAATAAAGTCATTCTCACAATCTCACATTAATAACTCAATAACTATATTCATATAATAATTTGTGAATATATATTTACACAATTTAAATTCACATTGCCACTCATCTCATACATCATTGAAAAGGATTATTTCATGTGGATGGTGTTTGGTTTGTGATTGATTTAGATTGGATTTGGATTTGGATGGTGGTGGATTGGATATGGATTTAGGTAATACATGAATAGTAATTGTGTGTAAGTTGTGTTTGGTTAAGGATTGAGAAGTAGGGGTAGATTTAACTTTATGTCATATCAAAAGTGATGTTATAATATTTTATTATTGTTAGTAGTGAAAGAAAAGTAAGAAAGAGAAGAAAGTAGGAGAGAGAATGAGTGATTTGATTGTATAAAAATAGGTTAATATGTGTATTATAAGGGTGGATTGATATTTAGATTTGTATTTGGATTGAGATGGACTGAATTGGGATTGGGCCGAAAATGTGTGTGTTGAAAAGTGTTAATCAATACTCTCTCCGTTCTAAAATAAGTGTTGTTTTCATGAAATTTGTTGAAATTAAGAAAGGGTATGTATTGACAAGTATACCCTTAAATAATAAAGGAAGATTTTGATCACATTAGTTCTTTTCAATTTCTTTACTCAATCTTTTTCAATTATTTCCAAGTTTATGTCTCAAATAATTTTCAAATTGAAGGACATAATGGGAACAAACAGTGTAAAAATTCTAAAACAACACTTATTTATTTGTGTACAAGAAAAATGGGCTAAAACAACACTTATTATAAAACGGAGGGAGTATGAGCGACCAAAAGTAGGGGTGCACTAGTCAATATGATTCGAACTTCTTACCTTAGATATTTTAGGATGCTGTAACCACTTGGGCAGTAGTTAGTTTAATTAAAAAAAATTATTTAAGTAATATATACTCCCTTCGTCCGCCTATAAGCTTTCCGCTACTTTTTGGCACAAAGATTAAGAAAAGTGATTAAATAATAGATATAGTACAAGTGATGTGATTGGAAGAAGGAGAGAGATAGAGATACAAAGTAAAATATAAAGTGAAGTGTAAGAAAAAATACTTACCAAAAAGGGTATGGGAAGCTTATAGGCGGACGGACTAAAATGGTAAAATGGGAAACTTATAGGCGGACGGAGGGAGTATTGATTTAATATGTGCATTAGTGTGCACGTGCACATGAGACCAACCTTTTTTTTTTTTACATATTACTGGTGTGTGGTTAAGAAATACAAAATCCACAAATATAATGATGTTGAGTATGTACAAGAATATGCAATAATGATATCAGAAAAATATCTAGAATATAAAAGAAACAAATATAATATGTTGAGTATGTACAAGAATATGCAATAATGATAACAGAAAAATATCTAGAATATAAAAGAAACAAATATAATATGTTGAGTATGTACAAGAATATGCAATAATGATAACAGAAAAATATCTAGAATATAAAAGAAAGAAGAAAAAGAAGTTTCTTGAAATATTCTTATTATGAATTGATAATTTTAGAGAGTTCTCTACAATTAATCTTCACCACTAGTAGATGATCATGCCCCAAATAATTATAAATATGGAAATGAATTATAATAATTAACTACTTTGATTCAAAAAAAAAAAAAAAGAGTTTAAAAAACAAATATAGTACAAAAGTAAGTAATGGATACAATAATTATAAACCATCTAACTACATACCATAATTATAAAAATAGAGTACATAACAGTACATGACCACTTGACTTGTCACCCTTATCACTTAAAAAAATTAGGGTTTAGGATTTAGGGTTTAGAAATTAAAAAAAAAAAAATGAGTAAAAAAAAAAATTCACTTACTCAAAACATTTTCTTCATATTAAAATTGATAGAAAATAATAATTGAGTGACCAATTTTAATAGTGATTAAACGTGGGTGATCAAATTTAAAAAATAATAAAATGATCAAAAGTGATATTTTCTCAATATTTAATTAATAAATACAGAGAAAAAGTATACTTAACAAAAAAAAATAAGAGAGGAGACGGGCCATGATCAAATACTTCAAAGAAATATTTGCTCAACTGGCCCAATATCACAGCCCAAAAATAAAATTTATTTCTTCACCACGTGTCGTTTCTTCGTTAATGACACCTTATATCTCGCATGTCTTGCAGACCCGTGACTGACAGACCTAACCGGCAATTCCCGGTACCACTTCCAGCGGCAGCGGGTTACTACATGTGGATTCTAGCCAGTCCACTAAACCAGAATTTTTTATTAGACCATTAGTTTAAAAATAAGAAATAAAATAAAATTAGCAACTTGTAAAATTAGACCATGAGTATATGTAAAGGCTGTCCTCCCTATGAAGTTAAAAAAAAAATCTCAAAATTAGAAATCTCAAATATATATTATACTCCATCCACGTGGCGTGTATTTTTAAGAAAAAAATATATTCTCTCCATCCACCAAATGATTCCATTGAAGGTGGGCACAAGTTTTAAGAAAAAAAAGTAGATAACGTAGATAAAATAAGGTTGTAAGGGTATTATAGAGTATTGTGAGGTCCATTGTGAATAAAATAATTGTTTGTGAATAAAATTGATGATAAATTGAGAGATTAAATAATGGTTGAAGGTTGATAGTTTTCAATAAAAAGTGTATGGAACTATATTTGGTGAACAAAGAATATAAAATAAATGAGACTACATTTCGTAATAGGAGGAAATATTAATTGTGCAAACAAAAGCTATTGAGAAGACCATTTATAACTTGGATTCAACAATTAAAACTACCAAACAAGTGAGACCCCTAATGGAGTATTTGTTATTAAATTGACATCACAATTAACTAAGATGTAATTTTATTCATGCATGTTTGCATATAAATTGAATTCGGGTGAACATTTATACACACTTATATTCAAAAGAAATATGTATAATTTCAAATTAATACACATATATTAAAAAAATTATTGATTACATCCAATCAAACGTTTAAAATAAAAAAATGTCATTTAAAAAAATAAAATAAATTTTAAATAGAGGATCTCGTCACCCCTAGTGGAATCGACGCATTTTTGTCGAGGGAAGCATCAATTTAGCCTTTTTTATTAATGTAAAGGCTAAAGCGAAGGTGCTCTTTACCGGCTAGTCCGGTGAGCCAAGTAAAGTACCAGTTCTATTCTATTCTATTCTATTCTATTCTATATCTCATTCATTCACTATTTTCTCTTCCATTTCTTTGATACTCTTCTCCTATTGACTCATCACCGATCGCTTGTTATCTTCTACTTCCAGGTATTCTTTTATCTTCTCCTTCACTTTGAATTTGTAGAAAAAACCGTGTTTGGAAATCTGTTGCAGCAATATTGATTTTGTTGTGAATTGAAACAAAAAAAGTAAACTCTGCTGATGTTTTGCTCCGTTTCAGTTTATATTCTTAAAAATTAAAATATCGTGAGATGATTACTTAATCTGCTATATCTAAGTGTTAGTAATTTTTTGTTCTTTTTTGGAAATATGTGATTTTCTAAGCTGAGTAAATCCTACTGTTTGATGTGTCTATGAGGCTGTTTTTCTTCCTTATTTTTGCGGATGGAGTTGAACTCTGGATTTAGGTTGACTGTTTTTGTCTAATTCCCCCTTTTTGGGGGTAAGTTTTGTTTGTTATGATTTGGTTTTAATTAAGCACAATACACTGCATCCGTGTTGATATGTTTATTGATTTACAGTTAATTCTGTGCGTCGTGTGGTGAGAGAGAGAGAATATACAGCTTTTGACTTTAGTAATATGCTTCTATCTGTATTCAGCTAAAAAAACATGTATCCATATTTATGTGCTTATGTTTTTCGTTTATTGATAGAAGGATCGTAGTATTTCTGTGTGTGTTATATATTTCATACATATAACAGAAGCTAATGTCTTACAGATATGAAGACTGGCAGCAGGAGTAGGGGTGCTAGTAAAAAGGAAACTAAGGAAGTGTTGAAGCCTGTGGATGATAGGTTGGATTTTATACTCATTGTGTTATTTTGTTTGTATTGCCTATGTATCAAATATTTGTATTGGCTTGAGCTTATGTTGCCAATATTCGACTCGATGAGTAATAGTGGAGTTACAGTTATCTACATGCCATATTTTTGCTATGCCTCGCGAAAAATTTGTAGAGGAATGAATGTCAACATATTTATTCTTTCAGGAGAGTTGGGAAAAGGAAGGCTGCCCCAGCTGCAAAGGCAGACAAACAGACCTCTAAGAAGGACAAAAAGGCCAAGAAAGACCCCAACAAGCCCAAACGGCCCCCCAGTGCCTTCTTTGTTTTCCTGTAACAACTGTTAATCTTAACATTATAGACTAGTGCTAAGTTTTTGCTATTTGGCTTGACTTATTTCCATTTCTTTATTGTAGTGAGGATTTTCGCAAGACTTTCAAAAAGGAAAATCCAACTGTCAAGGCCGTCTCAGCTGTACGGAAATTAATTCTGTAATGTTAATAGTTAGTTCTACTAGTATGTAGATTCTGAGAGTTATGATTTTTGCCCCATATGCTTACTTATAGGTTGGAAAAGCTGGTGGAGAGAAGTGGAAATCCCTGAGCCAATCCGTAAGTACTAAACACACATGTTTAGAGTATGATTGTGGCTTAAATGATCTGATCGTAATCAGTTGAGTAGAGAATGTAACTGGACCCACCTTTTAGCGGGAAATCCGGTATATGGTCTTTATGTATAACTCTTCATATTGTGACATGCTTATGATCTGAAATATGACCCTATCATGGACTATTGCTACTGTCACTGAAAAATGGACTTCTTTTACTAGGAAAATGTTTATGTTGGTTGATTGTTTTGGACACGTAGCAATAATTTAGTCGCTCTTCGTCCTGTTTGCTTTGTATAAAGGCCCAACATAGTATGACATAGACACTGTGCATCAACGTTAAATTCTAAGTTCTCTTAATCACTGAAGGAACATGTTTTTTGATTATGTTATGCCGATTTAACATTTTATATGTTGATATTTGTTACGGAAATGTATTTTTACTTTAATTAGTGTAAGCGAATGTCATATTTGGTTGGCAGGAAAAAGCTCCATTTGAAGCTAAAGCTGCAAAGAGGAAACAAGAATATGAAAAACTCATGAATGCCTACAACAAGAAACAAGTAAAATTTCGTCTTTGTATCTTTCATCTTTCTTCTCTATTAGCTAATCCTGTGACCTTTCCTATGAGTTGTATCTATAAACCATTATCTATCAATCCAATTCGCAGGATAGCTCCGGTGGTGAGGGTGATGAAGGTTCTGAAACGGTCCATGATGATGAGGAAAGTGTACAGGTATGATCATCAATCGCGCTTAAAAATTCAAGATTTGGTGTAGTGGTTCTTGGACTTGGTCCATTTGTTTATACATGTGAAGAGAAAACTATATAATGAAATGAAATCTAAAAGCAAAACCAGTGTTGCAAGCCCACGAGTAAGTCGTGATCTGTGTGAAAGCCTTAACCATTTACTAGTTTTGGAATTCTCTTGGCTGTTGCAATATCATATGATCTCATTTTCCTCGGTGATATGATCTTATTTCCTAATTGGTTTTGATAAAAAAAAAAAAGTTTCATTTGGTCAATGATAAAGAAAATTGTTTTCCTCAGGAGGCTGATGAGGATGAGGACGAGGAGGATGACTCTGATGATGAATGAAAATTGAATATATTTAGTTTAAAAGTTTCAGGTGATGTATAATGTGGATTGTGCCCTTGTATGTTAAAGACGCTTCCTGCCTACGTTTTCCCATGTAATGTTGCTCCTTAAAGGGCACTGTTTTTGTTAATGTTTGTGCTCGTTGCTTGTTCGAATCACCTGTCCAGTCGTATTAATATCTAGGTGGGTTATCTTTGATATAATTTTCCCATGCGCAAATAGTTGGTTAATAGCTTTTATTTCCCAAAATAGCAAGTGAACGGTAAATATGCTACGGCAAAGTTGAACAAATTCCATGAAACAAAATGCTAGAATTAGAATTGGTATGCTGTAGATACGTGTATTAATACAGATAGATTTATATGTATTGAATGCATTTGGCAAGCTGTATGTAGGTATAAAATATTTGAGAGATAAAAAGCAGATGCTAGACGAGGGGAAAAGCCCAAACATATTTCAAAATAATGTCAGCAGCGAATCATTTTAAAGATATTTGATGCTGAGATCTGAATGAAGGAATCAAATAAGTTGGACAAGCACTATTTAGATTTAAGAGACTATATTTACAATAACAAATGAAACGTATAAATAGAATCATATAAACAACCACCTGATATCCTCTATACAAGAAAATGACCAAAAGACCCTTCAAAAACGAGGATCATGAGAAACCACCCCTGCATCTGCAACAATAAGAGGCAATTTCTCAACATACATAAATAACCTCTTCTCGTTTTCCTTGATAGAAGAAGATAAGTCGATTATGTCTGAGTCGCTAGTGTATATCCAAAGCTCCCCGGAGTTCATTCTCTGGAGACTGTCCCGACAGAATGGACATGACTGAGATCTTGCTCTCCTGAATCAATGATTAATGAGGAATATCACTACTGATACATCAAAGGACATTGTTATCCTTAGTTTTTGAAACTCACTAAATCTATATACTACTTTCACATTGCACACATCATGAGGGGTATCTTGTCCATTTTAGTTGTCATATAGGCTATCTGATGAAGGAGAAGGACCATTCATTATTAGTATTTAATAAAACTACTACGACATGATACCTCATAATAGTACACAATCTTGACAAATGATAAAAGCCACCTCAAATGTAACATATTACCACCACTATGAAAGATTCATCATACCAACATTCATTATCAACTCTAAACCACATAGTCATACATTGCTTGCTTTATACACTCATACGTACAACATTATCGAATCGAAGCACAAAGGCTACTTACCAGTCCCTGAAGCACTTGATACACAAAGAATGGCTGCAACTTGGAAGGACAACTCTGGCATTCATCTCCATACAAATCCCACATTCTTCCTCCCTCTCGATTTCAATTTCGGATAACTTGCCTTTCTCCATCTCATCCCTCCTCTTGTATTTCAGTGCACACAACTCTCTCTGTTTCCTCTCTTCAGCATCCGAGATTCCACTGTTGAGTTGCAGCAAAGAGGGGAATATAACTCCTACAACATCCAATATATCATCATCATAAAAATTACTCACATTCTAATAAAAAGCAATCTGTTTCCAAAGGTGAAAATATACTCACCGTAAAACTCCCTAATACTAGCCTTCCTTTCATGAATAGACATAGTTGTCTTACCATTCTCATAAGCCTACAATTACCAAACCCCTCATCATTTAGTTGATCACACAATTAATGGAGCAATATGCAAAAAAAAAAAGCAGATTAGGCATAGAAAAAACCTTGTAAATAAGGATCCTAATGAGGCCCAAAGCACCAGCAAGGTGGCAATCAATCCATTGCGCAAGGAAGATGAAAAAATGAGCAAAAGGGCTATACGATAGTCTCATTTGAAGGCAAGCACCATCATATTCTCTCCGGTAATCTGATGCCCTGTATCCCAATAAAAACTAGCAATTCAAAACCCTTATCTCATAATTTTAATTCAATAATCACAAAATCTGGATTAAACAGTGGAGAGAGGGAGAACATACAGAGTGTTGGCATGTTGGATATCAGCTTGAAGCGCTTTGAGTGAATCTTTAAAGGACTTTTTCCTCATCGTACCCTAACTACTCTCTTTTTTATCACTCCCATTCAATTACTGTTTCTACTCTTTTATCTTCTTCTCCCTCACCTAAATCACGTGAAATCTTCAACAGAAAAACAAACAAGAATATAATATCTGACCCCTTTCCAGATGAAAAATTCAAAGGGAAAAAAAGAAAAAGGAGTTAGTATGCAATTGAAGAGTTGGGGTTACTAGTGGAGAGGCATCAGAGGTTAGTGTAGAGTTTCGCTTGGACCGCACGCTTTCATTCAATTAATAATCTACTCTTTAATTTAATTAGAGTTTGGTGAGGGGCCTTGTTTGCTTTTCCCTAATTTTCCGCAATCTAAAGATTGCCCCAAATACTCTCTCTCACACTCTTTCCCCATTGTATCTTATACACTTCAATCCATCCACAAATTCCAATACAAAATCATGGAGTACTATAGATAAGAAACACCAATACAACATACTTTTATATTTATTTGAATATTTGTTACTAAAAACCCGATATATTGTAAATAAATAAATAAGATTTATCTCGTCGAAATGACAATTTTTTTTAAAAAAAATTACAGTATTTTTAAACTTATAATAATCAATTTATAAGATAATAATAACAATAAATATACACTACCATTTTAAAAAATCAATTGGACACGTTTAAAAGATACGGAAAGGCGTATTGAATATCATGGACATGCGTCGGCCATGCAGGGCTTGTCACCAATCATCATAATCATAGAAGGGTCTTTTTGGCATTTACCTCTCAATTATAGGATATATTTCCGACTACACTTATTAGAGAAATATACTCACATTAACTACATTTTTTTTTTGAGCATACATTAACTACATTTTTTTTTTTGAGCATACATTAACTACATTTTTAATCTCCATATATATTCACAATATACACTCACATTATCAATCAATTTTTTCATCAACATACACTGTAAAATTTCAAAATAAACACACTTTTTAATTATTCATATTAAATTTTGAATTAAATACTAAAATTTCAAAGTTTAGAATTTCTGTCGCAAAACAAACATTCACAAGAGAGTTCGATTTAAATTATTTAACTACATGAATATCGCAAGATATTTAAAAAAAGTTTGTGTGCATTCACTTAAATAATGCAGTTATAATTTTGACTTAATTTTAATTGAATTAAAATTTAATTAGATAATTAAAAATATATCTATTTTACATAAAATTCAATGATATGTATATATTCAATTGCACAAAAAAATATATCTAAATTTCATATATAAATCTATTTTTCATTATTCTAAAATTTTATTATATACGGAGTAATTAGTTATTTTTAATAAGTTATAATTACTGAAATAATTATATAAGAAATTGTTTTATTTTATTAATTAAAGTATATTTAAGAAGGAAGCCCCATTTAAAACTTAAAAATGAATTGATTAATTAATACTTTACAAACTATATTTATAAATAAAAGAATATAAAATGAAGTTAGTCAAAAGAACATATTAATTATTTTGATTTTATTTTAGGTAAGCATTTCCAATTATATCAATGACTCATATAATAATTCTTAACCAATAGTTTAATTATACATTAAATATTTTTAAAAATCTACTCAATAAAATTATAACACACCACTTTCTATACGACGTACGATCTAATTTAACCACAATATGATACATGAGAAAACTAACAATCCCTTCCTTCTTTCGAAATACATTCATTTACTATTTAATTTTTACACATTGATTAAAAAATATACTTTCTCCATCATTCAACACATTTTTTTTTAAATAGATAAAGTAAAGGTATTGTAGAGTCTAGTATAAAAAAAAAAAATTTGTAAAGTTGAATGTCAATTAAATAATTTTTGGAGGATGCAGATAAAATGATAGATTTCATAAAAGGTATACAAATAGACTTGATAGACGGATTAATAAGACAACTGACAATAAGTTTGGTGGAGTGAAGAAGTAGTATATGTATAGTGAATTATTATCTAGAAAGATTTAAAAAAAAAAAAGAAAAAAAAAGATATAGTGAGTATTAAAAAAAAAAAAAAACCAATGGAATATCCAAAATTACAAAATTTGATGGGATAATGAAGTATTTCTACACACAATTTTACTGTATTTTATGTCGGCATCATACGCTGGTCGGCCAATTAAAACTATAGTATTATCCTGTATGTAGTGTAATCATTACACAAAATTGGCACCTGCCTTCCTGGACCCCATAAACAGAAGAGGGTCAACATATGCTACTATCAACAATAGAAGATGAGAGTTATACACATTGCCTTACCCAGAATATGTAGAAACAAATTAGGTGGTTGTGACAAAGACATCATACTAACCTTTGATTGAAGGTCCAAATAAAAATTCAAGCATTCGGCTCTTTCTTCTACTCAATGACACTTCTTCCTGAAATTCTTTTGAATAAAAGCCCCAAACAGCTACAACATTATAAATAATAATAATAAGCCTAAACAACTACAAGAGAGAATAAGCCTTACATTAAGTAATAAAATAGAAGAGGTTGTGCTAAATTGTGAAGAGACAGCCAAAATGCAATTAAAGAAACAAAATACAGTAACTTGTGAAGACATGCCTTCTAACTTATGTTAAGGAAGGAATTGAAACTTGAGAGAATGAAAGTGAGCAACTATATAAAGAATATTTCATCAATTTTTCGGTTCAAAGACCTAACTCTTGTATTAAAACGGGCACCTAAATTGAAAATATATATAGGTACCAGACAAAGTGGATTTTATATCCTAATTCCTGGAATTAGAACAAGTATATATATGGTTGCTGAAACAAATCAACACTCCAAAGCTAGCTAGCATAGTCCATGCAAATGAGCTCAACATTAGCCTCACCAATTAATACATGCTACCAGATATTGGCATAAGAAGCACAAACCATGCTCTTGTATACTCAACTGAAGCAGAAACAACGAAGGCTCGGTTATATAATAGCAGATCAACAGAGATTATTCGTCCGTCATAGACATATAAAGAATAATCAATAATGTCATTCTGTTTAGGACAGATATTTGAATGTTCGCGTTAGCAAGCAGGGGGTTTGCTAGACAGACATTATCGTTTACTTTTCTTGAATGGAAGACAGATAACCCAGGCATCACATGATATTGATCTAGCTAGATCACACCTTGACAATTGAAGTATAGGAAAGGAAATCCGTGCAAGACAGGACACATAATAATGTCAACAACCAAAGCGTCTCTGACTTTCTTGGAAGGAACATAATATAATATAATGCCTTTACACTCCAAAATCAATGTCAAAGTATAGTTCAGTATGGGCCAGTTGCCAAAGTTATCAAGAAATTGCTGATTCCTAGTTCCCCACTAGTCAGTATTAGCAGATCAGGCAGGGTATGGAAAATCACTACAGTCTGTGCCAAGTTCTTTCTTGGCCTGTTTTGTCCTTCATTATCGCTAGTCAAATAAGATGTAAACCCAATATTTTATTTTATTTTTGACAAAAATGTAAGCCGAACAGAAGCAGAAACGCGTAATTCAATTAGTTTAATTTTTTTATTATTATTATTTTATAAACTGATGAAATATGGTATGTATTTTATGGTACAAATAAATATCGTACTAACATAACAATAAAAATGCATAAATAATTATTCAGACATTCTATATAATGTTTGGATAGCAGATTTGAAATGTATGAATTTCAAATTTACCCAAACAAAAGTGGAATTCAAATTCATTGAAATAAGCTCGAAAATAGTTCTAAAGTCAGAGTGGTGATAGAGTTCAAATGCATTTAGAAGCCCGCCCATGCAAATCCTTCAATATAATTTCAAGTTTCACTTCCAAGCGCGTGCACCACATTTACAATGCTATACAAACAATCTGCACTGAGATAATAAAAACATGCGATCAAATTGCAGTTTAAAAATGCACATGAAATCTATAAAAGTAATAACCAGAAAGAATTAAATAAACACAGACATGAGACAACAATGACTCAGAAATGTAAGGTCATTTACCTACATTACAATTGTAGCAGAGTGACAAAATCCAACTCATAAGAAAACTGCAGGGACACTTTCGACTTTAAAAGGTTGTATGATAAGGTAGTGTTTGGTTTATTAGTTTATAATATTTCTGTGAAGCAACTTTTCGTGGTAATTCAAATGGAACTTTTTCGTAGTCAGGATTTGCATGCATGATAGTTCAGCAAGTGAAATGCAAGATTTATGTCACCTTGAATCAACTCTGATCTGAGTGACGATTTGGGAATGTTCTCAGTTGGCCCCTTGAAAGAGGAGTGATGATTAGACGGCTTGAATTGTGATTTCCTGTGGCACCCTCAGAGTTATGTGATTTGTATCCCATCCATCCTCTTCTAGTTGTACCAAAAAACCATCAAACCTATTGTTTAATTCAGTCAAGCTTAGCTTGAGCTGGACAAAGACATCCTCTGATTTGCTCCAGTTCTGATGGAGCAAGTAGGATTGCCACACACACCGTAAGACTGATACACTTGTAGCTCCCTCCTGTGGAATTCAAGTTTAACGATTTGATATCCCCTATACAGTAGCGACTCTACAGTTCCTTACCTTAAAGGACACAAAGACTTCAAATTCTGTTCGTAGTTGGTTCACCACAAGAAAATATTTCTCCTTTTCATAGAGTTTGAGAAGCACTCTCACCTGTTCAAAAAAGATAAAAGGTAAATCGAGCTTTGAGTTTCAGAATCCTATGTTTCCATACAAAATCTTCAAGTTGTTTTTCTGTAAATGTCCAGGTTTATCTTCTAAATATGAAGGTTATTCAATCCATATCTAACCTAGAAATTTTGAATAGCTTAAATGCATCTATAGACCATAGATAATGCATAGAGAAACATGAAGGTGATAAAGAAGATTCTTATTCAACCATAACATAGTACTATTAGGGGAAACCGTTGGAGTTGCATTGGGTTAGAGTTTGCAAGTAAAAAAAAAAATCAGTTATTTTGCTGCATACTCTCACACTTTACACACACATTTGTAAATATATGGGTTTTGTCTAATTATTTTGGAGTGGAGAAAGAAAGAGAAAGCTTCCACGCATTGGGGGGTGGGGGGTCATACCTCAGAGCCACGTTTCTGGCCAGTAACCATCTCTTCTAAGGGCACGCCAAAAGTAATTCTTGGTCTAAGAAATTTTTCCCATACTAATATATTTTCCATCCTGTTGCACTCATTGATTCCTGATGCAAAGGAAATTTATATGTACATTTTCAATTAAAAGATTAAGTTGATGGAGGAGCATAACTTTCCTTACCTGGAAGTTTTTCAGATAAGACATGCGAGTTCACTAGTATGCGAGCACGCTTGAGGTTTATCTGTCAGAATACTTAATGCTAAGAATATTTTCAGTTGTTGGGTCGCATTTTTTTTTCTCTTTATTGAAGAAAAAGTTATCACATTGTTTTATGCCAATAAAATTCCACTCTTCACAAAGTAGATATCATATACCTTATCTTACCGTATTAAACCGCAGAACTGAGAGGGACAGATAACGGAACCACAGGTGAAGGATCCGCAATCCGAGCCATGTTGATGTCAACACAAGATACGAAGATGAAAAACCAGGTGTATCCTAAATTGTGGTTCTGGTTAAGGTATCAAAAAATAATCGCGGTGAAACGAGATTTATATCCAAATAAATGTGTTTAAAGCTTAAAGATGCTTAACAGACCAGAGCAAGTATGCCTAGAGCAAGGCCAACAAGCTCAGCAGCTACTTCCCAAACTTCCTCCTGTCAAATTTAACCATTAAATCCAGTAAGATGACCCACATAAACTAAGTAATAATTCCTAAATAGAGGTTATGCCAACAATTCACAAATTTTAAAGGGTAAATTACAAAGGATAGAAATATCTCCAGGAAAACTTTATTTTGTCTTAAGATTTTACAACAACCTTCTTGAGGCAGCTCTACAATTCATCCTAAAGTTTTTTTATCTGTTTTACAACCCAAAAAAGGTGCAATTTGTAAAATAGAAACAAGAGTTCTCTGTAATTAACAAACTTAATTGGGTAGAAACTAGAAAGAAAGAAAGAAAGAAAGAAAGAATTAGGTCAAACATTAAGGCAGTTTATATAATTAGCTCAATTCTTAAACTTAATGCAGTTGGCACTACGTTACAATGTAAAATGGTTTTATACTCGAGACATCTTATACTATGAAACTGATAGGCGTCACATTATTACTATTATTATAGTTGGGCCTTATTATTATTATTACTATTGTTGCCTTTTAAGCTATGGAATAAAAAGCCCGTTGGGTTGTGTTACTCTTGCTTGAGAAAAACTCTTATGAACTCATGTTCACATGATTTTTTTTCCAAGTATCATTGTTATGCATTCGAACTATTATTTTTATGCATCCGAACTATTATTTTTATGCAGACGAACTATCACTGTTATACATATACAGTTTCACAGTTTAAAAATCAAGCATTTTTTTAAACAGTGATAGTTTTGTATGCATAACAGTGACACTCGATAAAGAGAGTTCACATGAATTCGGGTTCACACAAATGTTACTCTTATTGCTCAAGACTTAAGTAGGTTTGAGTCTATTTTAATAAGGTTTTCACTAGAGTTGGAGTTATCTTTTGATCACTGAGTTTGGTGGCTACAGCTGTGGCAGAGATTTATTCTCTATGGCCTCGTTTTGAGGTGTTTTATTCAGTAAATTCCGTTAGTTTTGTGTTACTACCGTCTTCACTCTATCAGAAACATATGCTTATACATCACAAGATTAATGGAAGTATAGTAGGGAATAAGCTAATGACATACCTTTGCAGATACATCCCCAAGATTTCCAGAGATTGCAAAATGGTTTTGGATCACACGAAATGAAGGATCTCTTAGACCCCTACCAACTGCCTGCAGGAATAAATATTTTGCTGTATAAAGTCTCATTTTCTGACATAAAGTTTAGAACCATTGCCATAAGCAATGTTGTGGTCATTGTGGACTCCGGATTTTTTTTCAAAACTATGTCATATATAATATTCTGGACTTTAATTTATTGCGCTGAGAATATGAATGCATGTTTTCCAGGATCACTAAGTCTGCTTCTTTATATCCTTTAAAAGCCAGTCAATGTGTTTCAACACCAAACTGGTGAAACCTGATTTATTTCCTGCACTCCAAATTGTAGCTCCAATTGTTTCTCATATCTATGCAGGATGGCCACAAATTTATAGTGTTAAATGAGACAATAAAACTTAGTAACTTTACCTTAGCGAGATTTCCTAGTGACGCCAATGGCAAGAAATAACCAGGATATAGTTGGGTGCTAAGATCAAAGATGCTGCAACAGAAACATAATATATTCATCACATAATACACCTACAACTAAAAAAACAAGTTTTTCTATTAGGATTATATTATTCAAACCTTCCGGTGCTGCCAATGAAGTCTGCATATAAGCGCCATTGTTTAGGATCATTATCAAAAAGATTACCAAATCTTCCACCTGAAATTAAATCAATATCTATTAGTTGCACATTCATATGATATGTTTTTTTAGAATTTTATAAGAGATAGTCAAGCCAATGAACAAACACATATTTTTTTTGATAAGAGATAGTCAAACCAATGAATAAACGCCCAACAGCACCAATGCCATCCTTTGACACCCATCTGCAAACACAAACAGATGCTCCTACTTTAGTATGGTGAGTAAATGCTTTTTGACAGAAGTTAAATCAACTTCTCAAACTGTTCATCGGATGAGCCCGATGTGTCAATCTAAAAAAGAGTAAAGTTAGCGACATGTAAACAAAAGGTATCTTGAAAGAAACAGTTGAACAAGGATGAAGAGCTGTTACCTAATTGCAGCAGCAGCAGCTGCAGCACTAGTTCCTGAAAATGAGCCTACTCCAACAGCCTATATTCATAGTGCAAATCTTAGTACCAACCATTAAGTACTAAATTTTCTGGCTGGGATTGCTTAAATAAATGATGTTAGGATAACTAAAGGTACCCAAATACTGATCACGAACTGAAATGGAAAAGTCAAAAATGGTTGGATGCATATCAGTACTCATACGATAGAAGGATCATGAAACCAATTTGAAGGTTCAGAATGTGGTCATGACCATAACTTCAAAATAAAGGGAGAAACATATGCAGCATTATTTCTGAAAAAAAGATGCAAATCATACAATCAAAAAGCTTTGAATCCCATTATGGCCAGTTCGAACAAGTAATAAGTGTTGAAGCATATTTAGAAAATCATTCAATGTGGCATACCAAGCTGAGTAAGTTAATGGCCTGAGATAGATTCACGTGCCTTTAAAAGACTGGAAGTGACCAAGGTATGACATATCCACCCTGTGACATTAGTTGGGAACTGAAGCAATATGTACTCCAAATAATCATCAGAGACAGAATCTGCACCAAGATATTCTAAATTAATTCAATATACGCCAACTTGTAGAATTTTAATCATGTTCTCCAAGTTACTAATAATACGCCAACGATGAAATGACCACTCTTCTGTCATAGAAAGTGAACTTATGTACTAAAGTCTAGCAAGCAGCATACACCACCTGGGAATCCTGCAGGCAGGATAAAATCTTTGACATTTTTGGGGATCCAAGACAAGTACAACTCCGTGTTCTCAATCCGCGGATCTTGCAACACATTAGATTCAGGCAAAAGGTCCTCGAGAATTGTTCTAATTTGCACATCAGATTCTACGACATATCTGGACCAAAGTAAAAAAAGAATTCAGAAATCAAATTGGGGACTATCTTAGCCCAAACACTAGCTAAAGGAAGAATGAATTCATATGCAAACTATCAACATGTGTGATAATATAAATACGTTAAGCATCCAGCAAAAGTAGCTGCAATTTAAATATTATATACAAAAAAGTTCAAAGCAGGAGGAGAAAACAGCTATGCAAGCTAAACAAAGTAAAACTCTTAGACGAAATTACCTTTTGGAAGTGCCATTAGCATATTTTTCGAGTAAAATTGGATGTGCTTCACTTTCCTCCCTTCAATTACACACACATATATGAGGAATCATGCATAGTTTAAGAATGAAGTGAAGAGATGTAGTTGTTAATAATATCAAGGCGAATAGACTTACTTAATAGATTGGGAGTCATTCGCGGAATGTGGTAACGATGAATTGCAGAGAATCTGAAATCGGTCAAATCTAGTAGGTATTGAACTTCGCTGGAAATCAAAGCTGAAGCTCTGGCCGGAGAACGGCAAAGCGGCGGAGACCATTTCTTACTCTTTTGTTGCTTGATCAGTTCAGAGAGGGATGAATAATGGTGTGATGTTGTATTCTTGTTGGGAAATTAGGGGATGAGAGATATTATGAAAAGGAAAAAGGCATCAACTTATGGAATATGGGGTGCTTGTCAAAGCTTTTTCCAACCGATTTTTAGCTTCCAATAAAATATTTTGGTCACATAAAATTTATTCTATTTTTTTTATATGTTAATACTCCCTCCGTCCACCAAAAGTGTGCTCATTTCTTTTTTTGAGGTCCACAAAAACGTGCTTATTCTATTTAAATAGTTAACTTTTGAATATTTTTTCTACTTTACCAACAAGATTGATCCCCGTACCTCTCGCATGCTAAGCGAGCGCTCTACCATCTGAGCTACATCCCCATCATGGAAAACAATCTCGATTAACCTATTATATACGTTGATATAAAATTCGGCCCAAATATCCCGTGGTTATGGACTCTAAATAAAGGTTCACAAGCTTTACTCTAATCTACAATTAATCTGTCATTAATTCCACTATATATGCATCATTCACGAAAGTGCAAATCACTCCAAAGAAGATCACAAGACTGGTTTTTTCAGACTTTCTCGTATAGTTTATGATATAGCAGCTATATTACATTCAATTAACTTGTATATTATTCACCAAATAAATAAACCATTACAATACAAATTCATACTTGCATATAAGGGTAAGAGCTTAATGCAATACGCCAATACTTTGATGGACTAAAATATGTTCTTCACAATTATATATATACTTGTTTGTGTACACAGAGGAAGATCGAGCAGTTTCCTGCGAATTTGCACTTCGAAATCTCAACACTTTCATCTCCATTTTACTCTAACAATGAATGAATTCAATTTCAAGATCACATTATTTCTTGAACTTTTGAGGATTTAAATCCTAGTTTGGGAGAATCTGCAGGGAAAAAAGAAAAAAATATATTATAGGAGTATATAACTAAGGTTTGATTATTTTAAAAATGTGTGTATTAAAGATTTTAATTAAGTATTAATGCTTACTTCAAAAAAAAAAGTGGCCCCTAAGCACAAAAAAAGTAGGACCCAATCACAAAGTAGCATAAGAGAAGAACCAATCCCTTTACGTAATGAGAGGTTCCATCCTGTATAAGTCACAAAGAAAATTTTATTTTAGAATCTTGTCCTTTTAATAAACTCATAAGTCTGAGGTATATACCTGTAATGCAAACATTGTCACAAGTATGGAGAGAGCGAGAGTGCTCGTTTCAAGGAGACTCAAATCAAGATCCATTTTAACACCAATGATCCATGAAACTATCACGCTTAAAGGGACCTAATAATTTTCAAGAAATTTAATTTAATATTATCATTCACATACATCGAATTACAAAAAAAATATTGTAAACGAAGATACACCGTTAAATTGAAGATATTAATCTTACCACAAACATGGCAATTTGAGTTGCTGAACCTAGAGCAACACCTAAAGTTATATCCTGCAACACAAAAATACAAAGGCTTATAAGAAAATTAGCATATACATTAAGATACTTAATCAATAACATTAATTTTTTTTTTTCTTTTTGTGAAGAATAACTAACCAATTTGTTCCTGAAAGCAAAAATGCCAGCCCCAGCATGTTCAACTGCATTTCCCACAATTGGCAGTAAAATCACACTAATAAACTTGACAGATAAGCCCCAAGAAACTGAAGCAGCCTGCATTAGACAATACAAACTAGAAGATTACATTTTTTTCTGCACGATTTTCATCAAGTGATTTTCCAGTCTACAAGCATAACTTTTAGTGTTAATTATGTACGCACGTACTTCAATTGTGGCAGCCACGTACTCGGAGAGCAGAGCTACAATGCTAGTCATGAGAGTTAGCCAAATGAAGGCACTCCAGAAGCTAATTGCTGGTGTTTCTTCGGTTATTACATTGCTGTCGTCTTCTACGCCCTTAAAGGCAACGAAATAATAATTAGAATACGAGATTAAAAACAAAGAATTGATTAATCTCGTGTGGTATATACCTGTTGTGATTGAAAGAGCTGTCGATGAGTGAAAAGATGGAAGACGAGGTAAGCAACGTAGGCAAGAAGCATGACAATGCTGCTTGCCCTGGACAACTCAAGTATGTCAAGTGCAGCTAATTGATCAGGTGAATTTCCAGTATATTTAAAAATGAGAGGTAGAACATGGCACAACAATCCCAACAACAATAGTAGTGAGTTCACATCCACTTGTTTCTGTCAACAAATAAATTACCAAAATCAAGAATCAGTTATTTTAAAATTTTCATCTCCTGTTCTATAAAAGATAATTAAGGTGAATAAATCCTTACTTTATCAAATTTTTGTTCTTTTGAAATGTTTGCAACGCCACCACACAAGAGTGAGGATCCAAGAACTAAAAGAAGGTTAGAAAGAATGGAGCCCAACAGAGAGTATTTCACAACATCGATTTTATTGTGAATTATGGCAAAAATTGCTATAATCAGTTCGGTTGCATTTCCACATGTTGCATTTATAAGGCCCCCAACTGCAACCAAAATCCCAACAATAAATAAATAAGATTATTAGTCCTATTTATATAGTCACATGAAATAATAAAAGAAAATTTGAAATAGAAGGTATAGATTTAAAAGTTACGACTCTATTTATTTCCTACCGTACACAATTTATATCATTACATGTGATCGGAGCCCATTCATGAAAAAGTCAAGATGATTATGGTGGCTTAAAAGCACATGATTGAAGGTAATTTTTTTTAAAAAAATAACTTTTTCTTTCCTTCTTTGACGTTCATTGGTAAAGGACAAAAATGTAATTAAAAAATACCTGTCGGACCCGTGAAGAAAGCAATTTGCCTGCATTGATTAACCATTGATTAATAAATTTATAGAAACAATTTAAACGGTTAACCATTGATTAATTAATTCATAGAAATTAAAAAAAAAAAAAAATCTTACTCTGTCAGAAAACTGAGACGTTCTGCAAGAGGAATGAATCCGAGCAAACTCAAAGAAAACACCCATGCCTATTTCCAAATAAAAAAAAATTGCCATTAAATAATAAAATAAATAAATAAATGCAAAAAATTGGAACTAATGGCCATAAAAAAATGCAAAGAAGGTAGATAGAAATTAGAAAAGCTGTAAGCATTAATTAAATTTAGCAAAAAAAAAAAGCTGACCTGTCCGTAATGACGGTAGTCTGCAACAATGGCGAAAGGAATAGTAAGAAAGAGAAGAGAAAGCTTCGTCCCCAGCAAAACCTCTTGCAAATTACCGAAAATACCCCGCCAAAATCCAAGCCGAATATTCGAAACCAGAGAAAGATTCGATTTATTTAGAAGAGAAGAAGAAGTAGCAGACATGATCATGAATTCCTTGCTCACAACCTTCCTATTTTCTTGCTAGCTTGCTTACTTAAGTTACTAATTCCTCCTTCCAACACCTTTACTCAAATTCTCAAACACAATCTAATCTCTAAATTATCTATTCCATCATCATTAATTATTGTCGCCAGCTTTAAATAGTGGGCCTAATTACAAGGACGCTAAAAAATTATCCAGGCCCAATTGCAACCCAAATCGTTTTTTTTTTTTCTTTCTACATATGTATTTTAATTTAAATTATATGAAATTTTCTTTTCTTTTTTTTTTTGTTGTAATAGACCCCGAAATGGGATCCGTTAGGTGAATATAAAATTTAAAATAATCCTTCGATGAATAAGAATAATCCACAAATCTACTAAAAATGTAGAAAAAGTAAAACCTACTCACATCACATGCAATAGTCCACAAATTACATGAGAGCGGTGAGTCATCCAACAAAGTGCAAAAAAATCTTATGAAATTAATTTTTAAAAAATATATAATAAATGTTTTTATTTTCATTTTTCTCCTCTTGAAAGAATATTTGCATTTCAAGACCTATGATTCCGTATACTTGAAGTGCTTAAAATAAAGAACAAAAGAATAGAATTCCCATATTTGAATACATCAATATCGTTCTACTTCTACACTTCTCTCCTACAATTGATTGTATTACAAAATTATAAAATACATAACCTACATCTCAATCTCATAATTCAAAAAGACTCTGACTTAACTTTCATTCAAGCTTGCTTTCTAGTTTCTACAAACTAAATGCTATATATGAGAGAGAGGTGTTGAGAGCAAACCCTAAAAGACACTAGAGCTTTGATCTTGTTTCTTGCGATTCTCCTCCATAATGTTCTGAAATTCTTTTTCTGCTGTCGCTATGACACGCTTCACAGTATCAAAGGTAGTAAGCCTTATGCTGCAAGAGAAATATACAAGATTCAGAAAACATTGTCTTTTGATAAAATCCCTTTAATTTGTGTAAAAGTTTAAAAGATTTGGTAGTGAATGAGTTAACAAAAACATCTAATACTCTTATCAGTTGTATTAAGAAGACATGCATGGACAGAGAAACTAAACAAGAACCTGCTGTTAGGTAGAGTCTTTAATGCATTGGGGACGAAACCCCTGTAGAGTCCCACTAAACCATCACGAGCAACAATCCCTGATTCAAAATTCATTATGATATTTAGCAGCTTCAAACACTGGAGAAATTTGTCCAACCAAATAGTACAAACATAATCTTAAGTGTGTACCCATGCAGTAACTCCGTTGATGCACTTTATATAGCAAGATTATATTCTACTAATAACTTAGTATTTTCATTCACCAAATAAATTAAAAGGGTAAAAGATTAATGCGTGAGCAAGATATGCAAATTATAGGTGAACATACCAGAGCTTAAAGAGTAAACAGGTTTGCCCTGTGTGCCTCTTAGAAAATAAAAGTTGAGTTTTCTATGCAGGAGAACACAGCCTTCACAACAATGGCTTGAATGTAATCAACTTACGTAAGGCCAAAGTTGAACATATTGTTGTCATTCTGCCCTCGTGTATACATACTGATTATCAGAATAACGATGATATGGTATAAATTGATTATATAGTTTTGTGAGTTTTTGAATATCATGGTTATCACCATCACTTTTACAGCTTCAAAGTTTAAACTAATAGGGTCATTTGCATTAGATAAATAAATCACGGGACTTTCATCTCTACATCTAAACTTCCACCAGAATCTTGTTTTTGTCTCAACTTGATATCTATTACACTAGTTTGTCATCAAAGTATAATAATAATTACCTGGAAAGGCATCAAAAATTGTCATATAAGGAGTCCCCTTCATTTGCATTTGTCGCCTAACTGTGTCCAAAGGATAACACAAGAGTGTGGCTACAGTGGCTGACACCAATGCTGTAGCCAGGGATGCTTCGGTCCTCTTCTGATATTTTTCTGGCAGAGCCTTCTTCACCCTGCCATTCAGGTATGATTCAGATTTAAAAGAAAAAAAAAACACTTATTCTGCCTGAACATCATTAAATTAGAATAATGGAGTACTAAATTCGTAAACTCACAAGTCAAAAACGCAAAAATTCACTGCAATATAAGGCGCAATTCCAATAAGAGAAGGTCCTAAACCATTATAAAATGATGTGAAGCCTTCCTCTCTAAACATGTTTACAGCAACCTGCAAAATGATGGTGCAGAAGTTTGTCATCAAATGCAGAGAGCCCTCTTTCAATAAGTTGACACAGATAAAATAGCTTTACCTCGGTCATTGTTTTGTATCCAGGATCAACAGCTAGCCTCAACCTAAGGACGTCTAGTGGGTAGGTGACCTGAGTAATAATTGAGATACAAATGCTTATTGGGAGCAAAGGGAATAAGTAGTTCCATGGGCCTTCTAACATTATTCCAGAAAATATACACAAATGTTTGCACTCTAGAGAATCCATTCATAGAGGGTAGCCAGAGAATAAATTCGTCAGACTAAGATTTTAGTCTGTCCATTTCGTTTTCAACTTACAAAAGTTGAAGTCATGCCAGCACAAGCACCTGCTGCTAATCTTCCAAGTACGGAGAGCTCTCCATCCCGTCCCCGAAAAAGTTTCTGAAAATGGAAAATAAACAATTTTATACTTAAAAAAGATGAATGATCTGATGCCACAACTCTACTGGGATTCAGTTATGACCATCACCTTGTATGTTTCATAAGCAAAAAGCTGTACTGCACTGTAAGGTATGATTCGTATCACCTATAGCATTGAAAAAAATGGGAAACAGGGCATTCGAATTATAGGAGTTAAAAAGAGATAAGTAAATAAAGCATTATATCATATAAAATGTCTTTGTCCTGCAGACAGGAGCTGTAATTGGATATTTAGAAAACAAACGGAGTGCCAAACCTGGGGGAGGTTCCCTTTCCAGTACCCTTTCAGTCCTTCTTCATTCCCAATCAATGTAAAGGCCTAAACAAAATTTCAAAAGATTACTGCATAAGAAAATGTTGTAAGCATGGAAAGAAGTTATTCAAAAGAATATGCAATTTTATCATATGTCAAATGGAATATAATACACTTTAAGTTCTTAAAATCATATTCAGACCAATTACAGAAAATTGTTGGTTACTTTTGTATGATTTGAAAATTTGAAGTTAGATGCCTATAACTGCATAATCCTGATTCACAGAGGGAGTAGGATAGCACTTGCCATTGTTGTTTGTGTGTGTATTGGGGGAGGCCATTAAATAGAAGAAGTTGCAAAGAAAAAACGCATAATAAATAAAACAGATAACTCATATTGAAACAAGGCAGAAACAAAAAATGAGTATTGACATGTCATGGGCCATAACCCATAAGCAGCTGTTTTGGTGATAGTACATTTATCACTGATGGCTTCAACTTTACAGAATAGTTTCACGATCCCTCACACTCATAAGCAAATAAATAAAGTATTTAGCCATGAAAGTTAAGAAACAGTGCTTTACACAACCTTAATTACACGGTTTTAGTAGGTATTAACTTTTCAGTGTCACAAAAGAACTTGTGTGTTCCAGTTGCCTGTAAAATATTAATAGCGGAATCTTACCAAGAAAGCAGATGGTGTAATCAGCATCAGCAGAAATTGAAAATATGCAATTGAAATACCTCTACGAATCCGATTCCCTTCCTCACGCCCTCTTGTCCAGCCCTAAGTCCATGAGTCTGCATATATATGGGGAAATATTATTAAAATCAACATAGTTTAGTCTTGGGACATGAATTTATTAAGTATTCAGAATCTTGCTTTAATTAGCTTATTTTAATTTGTTGGAAGTTACTCCTATATTTTAGCAGAAGTAAAGCCATAAAAGATTATACAATGGCCACAATAATTCCCTAATTAGCTTATTAATTTGATGGAAGTTAGAATTTACTAATTTAGTAGAACTAAAGCCATATGAATTCAGTACACACACTTTCACAATGAATGTGCACAAATATGTAGGTAGTAGAGAAAATACAATTTCCGATTTCTAATAACAACAAAGAAACTACAAAATTAGGCAAAATGGAAGACAGTAAAAACGTCAACAGAAGAATTGAAACAAAAGGGCAAAAACAATCAACCAAATTAAGTAACATTGACCAAGTTCTGGTATAAAAGGGAAAAGTCTAATAACCTGCATTAGAAGCTTGATGCGATCAAGCGGCGCGGTTACAGTTTTGGCGGCAGCGCCGGCAATTGCGCCGGCGGCGAAAAGCGCAGCTTCTTTGGGAACCAATGCAACTGCAACCAACGGATGCTTCAAAAGCTGATCGAACGTCGGCGAGAATTCCTTTTCCTCCCTCCTCTCCGCAAGCGAGATACACGCGAAATTCGGGTTTCTGACAGCGAAGAATTTGGTTTGGCATTGGAGCCCGGTAGAATTGTACGGGTGAAGACCCGGAATTTCCCGCCATACTAATCTAGCTCGAGAGTTATCAGTCATTTCTAGACAGAGGTTGGGCTTCGTTGTTCAGATAAGGTGGCGCGAGTTGGTTCGCCAGAGACGCAGAGAGAAGGTTTTGGGGGTTTATTCACAAACAAAAATGGAGTTATCATTTATTCTTTCTTGTTTCTTTTTATGGGAAATTTTCTACCTACCAAAAAAAATGGAGCTCATTATTATTCCCTCAGTTGGTGTTTGGTTTGGGATTGGATTGGAATTTGGGTAATTAATGAATAGTAAATTGTGTGTAAGTTGTGTTTGGTTAAGGATTGAGAAGTAGGGGTGTCACATGTTATAATATTTTATTATTATTAGCAATGAAAGAAAAGTAAGAGAGAGAAGAAAGTATGAGAGAAAATGAGTGTGTGAAAGAAAAGTAAGAGAAATAGTGATTTGATGATATAAAAATAGGTGTGTATGTGTATTATAGGGGTGGATTGGTATTTGAATTAAGATGGATTGAAAAAGATTGGATTGGGATTTGACCAATCCAAATCCGGATTGGCCAATCACAAAACAAACACTGCCTCAGTTTTTCATGAAATTGTGTTTCAAAAAAAAAAAAAAGTTTTTCATTAAATGTATAGTATCAACTTAACTTTGATACTTATTGTTTACTCTCTTTTTAAAAAATATTACTATAATAAATAGAATTTCAAGATATAATTTTATAAAAAAATAAATAAGTGAGTTGACTTGTGTGTATGTATGTACCATAAAAATAATAACATTAAGTAGGTATGAAAGTTAAGATGGGACGGAGGGAGTAGAATTTATAAAGTGTTTATATTGACCAATATACCTTTAGGTGGTGTTTGTTTTGGGATTGCCCAATCCGGATTTGGATTGACCCAATTCCAATTCAATCTCCATCAATTCAAATATCAGTCCAACCCTATAATACATATACACTTATTTTTATACAATCAAATCACTCATTTTCTTTTCTACTTTATTCTCTCTCTTACTTTTCTTGGATTTAGGGTTTATGGTTTATATTGACCAATATACCTTTAGATGGTGTTTGTTTTGGGATTGTCCAATCCGGATTTGGATTGACCCAATTCCAATCAAATCTCCATCAATCCAAATACAAATTCAAATATCAGTCCAACCCTATAATACATATACACTTATTTTTATACAATCAAATCACTCATTTTCTTTTCTACTTTATTCCCTCTCTTACTTTTCTTGGGTTTAGGGTTTATATTGACCAATATACCTTTGGGTGGTGTTTGTTTTGGGATTGCCCAATTCGGATTTGGATTGACCCAATTCCAATTCAATCTCCATCAATCCAAATACAAATTCAAATATCAATTCACCCTTATAATACATATACACTTATTTTTATACAATCAAATCACTCATTTTCTTTTCTACTTTATTCTCTCTCTTACTTTTCTTTCACACACTCATTCTCTCTCCTACTTTCTTCTTTTTCTTACTTTTCTTTCACTATTAACAATAATAAAATATTATAACATCACTTTTGATATGACATAAAGTTAAATCTACTCCTACTTCTCAATTCTTAACCAAACACAACTTACACACAATTACTATTCATGGATTACCCAAATCTCAATCCAATTCATCACAATCCCAAACTAAACACCACCTTAAGTAATATTCCCTCCGTCCAATTTCATTATTCCCGCTTTCCTTTTTTGGTTGTCCAATTTTATTATGCTCATACCCTTTTTGGAAACAATATTATTTATACTACTTTATCTCCACCCTCCTACCATCACTTATTTACCTACTTTATCATTCACTTTATTAATAAACAATCATTTTATTTATAAATTGACCCCACAATACCCCATCATACTCTCAACTTATCTACTTTATGAATAAACTAATCAATATTCATTAAAATTCGTGCCCGGATAAATGGACATAATAAAGTTGGACGGAGGGAGTAAATGATATATCTAATTATGTTAATTTTATAAAACACATTTTTCATAGTACACCTTATATTTAAATATTTCCAATTTTTTTAACCAATTTCACCTTCTTTTCAAGTATTTTTAATTTTATGTTTCAAATAATTGATTTTTTAAAGTTAAAGAAAATGTATAATTGAAATAAATAGTGTAAAAAATTTAAAATATCACTTAATTGTGTATAAAAGAAAATTGCTAAAATATCATTTATTGATAATGGAGAGATTTTTTTTTTTTTTTTTCCATTTGTAATTGCTAAATTTTTAATTTTTTTTTTTCCATTTGTAATTAATTTTACGAATATCTGTTACTATAAAGTTGTGCAAAAAGAAATACTAAATTTTTTGGGTTCCAAAAAGTTGTGCACAAAAGGAACATTGAATTTCACTTTCGGATTTGTCTTAATATAGAGACTATAATAACCCCTTCATCTGTCTATAAGCTTCTCGCTACTTTTTAATACAAAGATTAAAAAAAATGATTAAATACTAGATGAACGGATTAAAATGATAAAATGAAAAACTTATAGGCGGACGGAGGGAGTAATAACTACTCGGGAGTATTTCATTATTGCTCCAATAGTTATACTCCATATTACATAGTTTTTTCATATAGTTGCATACACTTGTTTCTATAATAACACAAAACTGAAGCGAAAAAATTACTTTTCATTGTGCATAAATTTTTTGGTGGATCCATTTGATCCGATTTATTTCACTTAAAATTCACAATTTTTTTGACAATTATTTAAATATACTAGTATTGAATATGAAATAAAAATAATATGTTTTATATAAATTATGCTTACAATAAGTTTACCCCGATTTATAGGCTCATAACTTTTTAGGTTTACCATGTCTTAATATTGAAGGTTAGAAATTTGAGCACCATAAGGCTAAAATAATTTCAAGACAAGCGCATCATACATTGGGTGCGCATGAAACCTTAGTTAAAAAATTAGAGGTTAAAGTTTTTACAGTCATTTAAATTGAATTATAATAAAACATATTTTAATTTTATTTTTATAAATTAATTCAAATTTTGAATTCAGTTCAAACAATATAGACTATAGTAAGAAATTGAACTGAATTCAAAATTTTAATCAATTTATGAAATTAAAATATTTATTTCATTAAGATCAAATTCAAAATCAGTTCAACTAAATGAGTGCAAAACTTTAATCCCTAAAAACTATTCGTATTGGTTTAATTAGGAAATCATTTCACAATTTATTCATGTTAAGAAATTTTAATTCGATAACATAATGTAGTAGTAAAAAAATCTAAAAAGGTTCTTACACATGTACGTTAGTAACGTTACTGCATAAAATATCCTCACACGTGTATGTACTACATTAAAGATTTCACTTTTTTGGGCGGATTCATTCATAGTACTTTTTACACTTTTAAAAAAATTCTTATTCAAAATAAAATAAAATTTCTTACACATGTACGTTACTGTATTTTTGTTTTGGGCAAAATAAAATATGTGTTTCATTCTCGACTTTGACCTGACTGAACCTTTTATTAAAATTAATTAATGGATATTTAATTATTTTTTTAATTAACGGTAAATATAAATTGAATGTGATCATTTTTTCTGAATGCAATTTAATGTGACAATTGATATAACGTTAAAAATGAATAAGTAGCATCGACACGCCACACCATATGAATACTAAAATGATCTCTCTCTCTATATATATATAAATAATTCAACAGCTTCATATGAGAACATTACTCTGGTACGTACATTTTTTTTTTCCTAAAAAGAACATGAATTATATATCTTGATTTCGAATCCGGCAGATAAATCTACAAAATACATTATTGAAAAGTTGATTACAACTCCAACGCTAGCTGGCTATCTCTTCATGTTTATAATCAAGAAACCTAATTTAGGAGAAGAGTGAAAAAAATTAATTAAAACGTACATAAAGAAATAAAAAAATTAATTATTTTCTTATATATATAGAGGGAGAGAGACGAACATACCAATTAATTCTATTTCAAAGTCTCATCATCACTTGATCTTGTGAGGATTTAAATCCAACAGTGTCTGCAGGAAAATATACATGTATATTAAGGTTTGATTATGATCAAAGATTATTGTGTAATAAAAAACAATTTAAGAATTAATGCTTACTAAGTGGGCCCCTAAACACAAAAAAGCAAGCGCCGATGACAAAGTAGCAAAAGAGAAGAACTAGTCCCTTTACGTAATGAGAGGTTCCATCCTGTAAAATTAACGAAGATAATTGTGCATAAATATAACAGATATTTTGATTTTAAATATTGCCCTTAATTATAATAATTTCGTAATTTGGAAATTAATTAATTACCTGTAATGCAAATGTTGTTACAAGTATCGACAGTGCGAGAGAGCTTGTTTCAAGAACGCTCAAATCAAGATCCATTTTGACACCAACTATCCATGAAACTATCACGCTTAAAGGGACCTAATTAATTTTCAAGAATTTCAATATGATATATCATGGTATTTATCTAATTGTAACAAAAAAAAAAAAAACTGAGAATATATATATATATATATATATCTTACCACAAACATGGCAATTTGAGTTGCTGAACCTAGAGCAACACCTAACGTTATATCCTGCACCACAAAAAAATAGTTAAGACTTATGGGGAAAATGACATACATATATATTCTATATATTTCTTTTTGTGATGAAAAACTAACCAATTTGTTCCTAAAGGCAAAAATGATAGCCCCAGCATGTTCAACTGCATTTCCCACAATTGGCAGTAAAATCACACTAATAAACTGGACAGATAAGCCCCAAGAGTCCGATGCAGCCTGCACAGGGCAATTAAATAAATATCACATTTTTCGTGGACCATAATATAATTTTGTTGTGCATAAATTTCATCAAGTCACTGTCCGGTCTACTAGCATAAATTACAAAAGAAGGAATAATTTCTTCATATTTATAATTCAAACCCAATATTCACTTACTTCAATAGTGCCAACCACGTATTCAGAAAGAAGAGCTACAATGGCAGTCATGAGAGTCAGCCATATGAAGGCACTCCAGAAGCCAACTAATGGTGTTTCTTCTGAAACATCGTCATCCTCTTCGTCATCTTCAACCTTAAAAAAGGATTAATCATAATACAAAATTAATTAATTTAATACGAGATTAATTAAAATAAATTAATTAATAGTATACCGGTTGTGTTTGGAAGATCTGTCGATGAGTGAAAAGCTGGAAAACGAGATAAGCAAAGTAGGCTAGAAGCATGACAATGCTGCTTGCCCTGGACAGCTCAAGTATCCCAAGTGCAGTTGATTCAGGTGAATTTCCAGTATATTTAAACATGAGAGGTAGAACATGGCACAACAATCCCAACAACAATAATAGTGAGTTCACATCAGCTTGTTTCTGTCCACAAATAATTATCAAAATCAAGAATTAGTTATTTAGTGTATAAAATATTTACAATGTGTGAACATCACATGGGTGTAACAAGACACGGAAAAATAATATTCCTCACACGTACGTACTATCAAACTATTTAAGAATGAGACAAATTAATAGTAATTTTTTATTTTTATTCTACAAAAGGAAAAATGTGTGATAGTAGTACCCTTACCCTATCGAATTTTTGTTCTTTGGAAATGTTTGCAATGCCACCACAGAAGAGAGAGGATCCAAGAACCAAAAGAAGGTTAGAGAGAATGGAGCCCAACAGGGAGTATTTTACAACATCGATTTTGTTGTGAATTATGGCAAAAATTGATATTATCAGTTCGGTTGCATTTCCACATGTTGCATTTAGAAGCCCACCAACTGCAACCAAAATTCAAACAATAATTAAAATATACATATAAAGTATTGATTTAATAAAATGTTACGGATCGGATTAGAAATTAAAATTGTACTATGCGCTGGTACCATAAGATTTTGTCCTCTTTTAATTGTCAATTAATTAGTTTCATACCCTACACATGATAAATACCCGATTAAATAATTCTCGAAATTGGAACACCACACGTAATATAAGATAATCTTTTGGGGGATTTGTCGACTTTTCTCAACGCACTTGTAAAAAGCATATTCTTGATTGGGAATTTGGGACCATTCTTGAAAAACATCAATATGAATATGAATGTGGTGACTAAAAAACTAAAATCGTGCATTCAAAAAACGTTGTTTCTGGCTGTTACGGTAAAAGACAAAATTAATTTTGAGATTAATAATTACCTGTTGGCCCGGTGAAGAAAGCAATTTGCCTGCATATATTGTCCACAAGAATGTTAATTAATGTTTAATTAATTAAACACTTGACTAGCTATTTAATTAGATAATTAATTCATATATAGAAGTTTTAAAAAAATCATGAAATTACTACTATAATCTTACTCCGTCAGAAAACTAACTCGTTCTGCAAGAGGAACTAGTCCCAGCAAACTCAAAGAAAACACCCATGCCTGTTTCCAAATATACCCTCATTAACATGAAATTGAATATTGCCATTAAATAATTAATAATAAATTGAAGTACAGAAAAAAAAAATGCAAAACGGTGGAATTAATTGACATGCAAATGCAAATTAAGAAGGTAACGCATGCATTAATTTAATTAAATATAGCAAAGTTTAAAATAACTCACCTCAAAATTACAGTGGTCTGCAACAATGGCGAAAGGGATAGTCATAAATTAAAATACCGAAAAAAAATTTGCAAAACGGTGGAATTATTAATAAATTGACATGCAAATAGTAGACCGGTGTAGCGGTGCATGCATCAATTAATTAAATAGAGAAAAATAAAAATAATAAAAAATTAGTCACCTCTCCAAAATTACGGTGGTTTGCTACAATGGCGAAAGGGATACTAAGAAAGAGAATACAAAGTTTCGTCCCTAACAAAACCTCCTGCAAATTACCGAAAAATCTTCTCAAAAACCCGACCCGAATATGTGAAATTAGAGAAAGATCCGACTTTTTGCGGAGAGAAGTAGCCGACATGTTGTGCGCCGTTCGGGCACCGCCGCCGTGCCTCATTTCCCTGCTCAACGCTTTATTAAATCCATTCCCGTTTTCCAAAAGCGCACTTTCATCAATGGACGCCATTTTCCTCTCAGATATATAATTAAAAACACGATTCTAATTCTGAATTTCCGTTTCCCGAAGCTAGACTTGAATTGAAGCAAAAATGACCACGTAGTCTGTGGCATTCAGGTTATCGTATATTTATATATAACAGTAGTATTTAATTATTTATTTATTAGTAACTTTTTTTTATGTACGGTAAGAAATATATATGGAGGAAAAAAATAAAAAAGGAGTCTTCCGCGAAGCTTCCTATTTTGGTTGTATATAGCCACTTATATGTACAATCATCACGGTAAGTGTTGACAAAATTGACAAGTGTAGTCTGAGTTTTATTTCTCTCTTTTTTTCAAATAAATAGTACGGTAAATTACAATTAATTTTTTACGGATCAATTAATTATGAGTTGGTCTTCTGTGCACAGTGTGTACGTGCACACTAATACACAGTTCAATCCTATATCTATTTATAAAGGCAATTAAATATAACTAAGTAATGAATGTTTTAGTGGTTATAGATATCATTCATAAGTATGAGGTCACAGGTTCAAATTCTTTCAAACTTCTTTTTTTTTTCATTTTTTTTTTCCAAACTTTAAAAATTACCACTTTTCACTAACAAAATTACCACTTTTCACTAATAATAGCTACACTTTTCAATAATAATAGTTACCACTTTTCAGTAATAAAATTTCCACTTTTCAATAATAAGAATTACACTTTTCAGTTAAAATATCTACCACTTTTCAATAATAAAAATTACATTTTTCAGTAACAAAATTTCCACTTTTCAATAATAAGAATTACACTTTTCAATTAAAATACCTATCACTTTTCAATAATAAAAATTACATTTTTAAGTTAAAATATCTACCACTTTTTAATAATAAGAATTACACTTTTCATTTCAAATATCTACCACTTTTCAATAATAAGAATTACACTTTTCAGTTAAAATATCTACCACTTTCAATAATAAAAACTACATTTTTCATTTAAAATATATACCACTTTTCAATAATAATAATTACATTTTTCAATAACAAAATCTACCACTTTTCATTACTTAATTAATTAATTAATTTACCATTATTAATTAATTACAGTTCTCATTTTTATCGACCAATATTTACATTTATTAATTAATTTACAATTATTAATTAATCTATAATTTTCATTTTTATTTTGCTTATTGTTATCATTGTTAACTTAATTAATTAAAACGGGTACATTTAATTATAAATTGTACCGTTAAAATTATTATTAAAATTGAAAAAAATGATGTTCTTATTATTGAAAAGTGGTAGATATATTAACTTAAAAATGTAATTTTTATTATTGAAAAGTGGTAGATATTTGAACTGAAAAGTGTAATTCTTATTATTGAAAAGGGGTAGATATTTTAACTGAAAAGTGTAATTCTTATTATTGAAAAGTGAAAATTTTGTTACTGAAAAGTGGTAGATATTTTAACTGAAAAATGTAATTTTATTATTGAAAAGTGGTAGATATTTTAACTGAAAAGTGTAATTCTTGTTATTGAAAAGTGGAAATTTTGTTACTGAAAAGTGGTAACTATTATTATTGAAAAGTGGAAATTTTGTTACTGAAAAGTGGTAGCTATTAATAGTGAAAAGTGGTAATTTTGTTACTGAAAAGTGGTAATTATTATTAGTGAAAAGTGGAAATTTTGTTACTGAATAGTGGTAACTGTTATTAGTGAAAAGTGAAAATTTTATTAATGAAAAGTGGTAATTATTATTAGTGAAAAGTGGAAATTTTATTAATGAAAAGTAGGGACTATTATTATTGAAAAGTAGAAGTGAGTAACAAAAAAAAAAAAACCAAAAAAACCAAAAAAAAAAAGTTTGAAAGAATTTGAACAACTAATGCTCATGAGAATTGTAAATTAATTAATTAAGTGATAAGAATTGTAAATTAATTAATAAAGTAATGGATTATAAATTAATTAATTAATAAATATAAAAAAATGGAATTATAACCATAAAAGGGATAATAAGTTAGAAGATTTGAGAATTTCCCATTAATTATTAACCATTCTCATAAATAACAATTTATTTGGGAAAAAAAGACTTGTGCTAAAATAACTACAAGTAGGTGCCACACGTACGTATGTGGATAAACCTTGACATACAGCTGTCTGAATTGTGTTGCATGCATATAGTATGATTCTTCCTTCACGGATTGGGGGCATATATATATATAATATATGTGGGTGCACTGAGCAGTTACAAAGACTAATTTAGCCTTGGGGGTTTTAAATTAGCAACGATTTTCCTCGGACTCGGATAATTGTACGTTGTCGCATCACGCATGTATGTTGGGTCGGAACTCACCGTCAATCATGCATTCCTCTGCGGTTTAGTTAGGTGGTCCGTATAAGCCATTATTAATACTCTATTCTCTTCATTTTCAAGACACTTTCTCAGACCCGGTCATGAGATTTTGTAGGCTTGGGGCGAACAAAAAAAAGGACCCCTTCTTTGATCAAAATTAGATAAATTAAGTGTCATATGTATACACATATTAAAAACAAATTAAAGTATAAACTAAATCATTTAAAATGTTTTCTTTTTAACATTTTGAGAAGAAAATCCATTAATAATATCCTCATAGTTAATTTTTTTAACATATATTTTTCCATATATAGAAATTTATTTTTGCAGATGTCACAGTTACATGAATAGTCAATGGTATTTTATAAGCAATCGGCAACTCAAAAACATTTATAAACTCAAGAATTTAAAGTCTTTTTTTAATGGTAAAATTAGTTGTTTGAATATCTTTCTTTCTCTTTTTCTTTTTCTCACTGCAACATTCATGTTTTCTAGAAAAATTATTTATTTTAAAAAAGTAACAATCGATAACAAAAAATAATTCAATCAAATATAAACATAAATGACATATATTATAAAAATAAAAGATATACGAGTATTGTAGAGATAAAATAAACACAATAAGTCAAATAATTAATATTTAATAAATAAAATAATAAAAAATGAATATATAATATAACTGTGATTTCGTGAACCGTGAATAATTGATAGAGAATGATGAGAACTAATACCGAATGTGATCATCAATCCAATCAAATGTTAAGATGAGAAAATTAACACCACTAATTTTGAGTTTTTAACTACTCAAAAATGCAACGGAGTATGTTATATTTTGTTTGATGCAAAATATATAGAATGAAAATGGAATATGTTATATACAGGGTAGTAGGACATGATTATGATTTTAATTAGGAATTAATTTGAAAACTTATGTTTAGTACTCCCTCCACTTTTAATTAAGTGTCATTCTAACAATTTTCAACAAATTAAGATATATAATCATGGACCATTTTACCCTTCATTAATGATAACTAATTTTAATATTAAATTTATGTTTAGTAATGAATGTGGTCAATATTGTAGGTGATATTCATATATACAATAATTAAGGTTTATCCATGATTTATGTTATAGTACTATATTTATGTTATAGTACTATATACAAAAGGGAAAAAACTTAAATCAAGGTAAAGAAAATGAAGGGAGTATAATGTATAAGGATAAAATTGTCAAAATTCAAGAAAAATGTGTAGAATGACACTTGTTTCGAAAATATTAAAAAAGGTAAAGTGACACTTAATTAAAAACGGAGGGAGTAGTAACCAAAGAAGAATTCCAAGTTTCCAATTACATTCTCATTTTCAAGAACTTCGGCTAGTTAATGTTATACTTA
This sequence comes from Galeopsis tetrahit, assembly GCA_963675135.1. Classification (NCBI taxonomy): domain Eukaryota; kingdom Viridiplantae; phylum Streptophyta; class Magnoliopsida; order Lamiales; family Lamiaceae; genus Galeopsis; species Galeopsis tetrahit. The sequence goes on from OY776129.1 coordinate 74,338,369, forward strand.
ATGATCTCGCATTTAAATCGTGTTTTACGTATACATATATATAATAATTATTTATATTTTATATTTTATTTTTAAAAATATTAATTATAATTTTTATTTATATATATATATATATATTATATACATAAAAGTAGGCCCCTAAAATTTTGGGGCCAGGGCGGTCGCCCTTCCCGCCCTGCCTCAGGAGCACCCATCTTTCTACTACATTTATGCATATTACTTGCTTTTAAATAAACATTTTTTCTTTTACATACGCAATTTTTATATACCTTTAAAATACAAGAGGTACTCAACACATATAATTACACGATGAGTCATATTCTCACTATGAGTTTATCAGTTACATGGAAATTTTCTAATTAATACATAAATACGGGTCACAACACCGAGCTAAGATTGAAGGGTTTGTGATCATTAGCTTTCTCCAATATTTATCCATGACCAAAGATTTATCGTAATCCTTTCTATAGCTTTTTTTCAAATCAAAGGAGTTTTTTTTTTTTTAAAATAAATCAAATGAGGTTTTAAATAAACTTATATTGGTAATTTTAAGACGCTCAAAATTTACTACTTTTTCTTCTAAAATTATACTCCGTATGACATTTTTATAAATTATACTCCCTTCGTATCCCGTGTAAATGCGGACTTACTTTACAATTGGAAACAAAACACAATAATTAAGACAATTATGCCCTTTCTTGTAATATAATTACGTTGATCTTGATGTTTTAACATTCATGTTTTTTCATTTCATGTAATTGAAACTTTCTTAATTTTTCTCACAAGAAACAAAAAGGAAGGCGATTTTTTCTTAGGAAAACTAATGGGTATCCGATTGAATCCAAAGAAAATACAATACATTTGGCTATTCCTGAAAAAAATTCGTTGGAAACATGATACCAAATTTGGATCTATTATTGAACAAGAAAACAAGAAATATTCGTTCAAAAATATAACTATTGCAGGGATTGAAATTCCACTCAAATTGTTTTTAAAAAGGAAAAAAAAATAAAAAATCACTCTAATTAAACAGATAGGTGAAAGTGATTTTCAATTGATTACGATATTTGAAAAGACATCAAACTACAATTTGAAAAACAAGTTTAATTTATTTATGCAATTGGATTAATGCTTATAAACCTTTTAATTTAGGGTGTCACCTATATATAAAGTAGTGATATGAAACAATTTTGAATGGACTTTTTTATGAAAGTAAAGTAGCATTCTACTTGCATATTTACAATTTTACACCATACATTAAAATGCTCTAAATTATCAAATTTTATTTTGATAGACTTTTAAACTACATAATATTTTTAAAGTCCTTTTTAGTGTTGAGTTTTTATTCGACAATCGAGCTCCTTAAAGATGAAAATTAAACACTAAATTCAATTTTCTTAAAAACCGTGTCGGTCAAATTATGTAAGTTAATCGGGAAGGAGTGAGTATAATTAAACCAGGAATGTCTTTATTGATAAGCATTATTCTCTTATCAGTACTCCTATCAAAATTGATCACAACAAGCTCCGTGACCACGTACGGTGTCAGAAATCAGAATCTCAGGCGGTTCCGCGAAGCTTCCCGTTTTGTACGTCTATAAGTACTAAACGATTTTATTATTTTTTATATATATATATATATATATATATATAAATTCCACTTAATTTTGCTATTATGCGTCCTTTTCTGTTTACGAAAAAATAGATATTGAAGATCCATTAATTAATTCGCACAACAAAGTAATTATATGTATAATTGGCACATAAGACATCATTATTCACCTAATATAATCATGATTAATCTTGGATTTTGAAGGTGATGGATCCAAAATAGCGTTGAGCAGAGAAGATCCCACGTGACGACAATTGCAGAATATTGCTGCAATGTGAAGACACCTGCAGTACCAACACAACTGAAAGATCAGGCTGCTAGCTATTTCCTCGAAGTTTCTTCTCAACAGATGAATTTTTTCTAATTAATTTGAGGTCCTTTTAAAATCTCCAAATTAAACTTCATTTCTCAATTTAAATGTTCACCCATATATATATAATTCAGTTTAATTAAGTTAAGTACATATGCCTGTCCTGTCTGTTGCCCACCTTCCATGTTTGTTATAAAAACAAATTAAGTGATCTACTTTGATTTCATTACATTTTTTAGAGAATCAAGTTTCATAAGAAATATCACCTTAATTCTCTAGCTCGGAATTAGTGATCATGTGAAACTTGAATATTTAAATTATGAATATTAAATTGCTTTTATTATTTTTGTGAAGAACATGTTTGTAACATACGTAACCTTTTTATATATATATTAATGTGATAGTATGCATAAGCAGCATAACAGCATGGATCCCAATTCAGGTTGAGGCTCCGTGCATGTGAAAGTAATAAACATCCAGCTTGTAGACCTGGACCTTTTCTCTAAGACATGACAAACTAGCTCGAAACTTGTTCGTGGTATAAATCAATATCATATCATTCACGGATATCATTACTCTTATAAACGGTCTCTCCGGAGACATTCAATAAAATTGAAACCATTAATTACTTTTATAAACTAATACAACTACATTCCATAGTGTGTGTATATGTTAATGGTATAAGTTTATATTGTTTTATGTGAATAATTTGAATTTGGATTATATTATTGCAATTATGTATTATATTATAAAATTACAAATGTTAGATATAATATTCCTTCTATTCATAAAAAGTGCATTAAATTTTTTAAGAATAAATAGATAAATAAGGATATTGTGAAGTAAGTAATTATTTTCATAAAATAAAATGGTCACACTTTTTTGTGGACAGATAAATAAGGAAAGTATATCCAACCGTGTTTATTTACTCAGCTTATTTAATTAAGTATTGTGAGTATTTTATAACCAGCTTATTTAATCAAGTATTGTGAGTATTTTATAATCATATTAAAATAATAAATTTAAAACGGTGGGTTTTTTAACATTTTTGAGGTACAAATAACCGTACCGTAGTTGTAAATGTATATGGACCTCTACTGTTTAGGGCCCACGATTGAAAAGCAGTATGCACATGAACGGATTGGAGCATGCCAATTATTTTAAGGCCACGGTTAAATGCCCCCTTTACTATGTCTTCCCCCGGTTGAGTTCACACCCCAGTTTTGGAATTCACTATAACCAATTTCTTCATCTCTTGAGACATTTTCTACATGTTTTCAGTTTCTTGTTTCTGGGTCACTTTGATTAGATCCTTAATTCTTGTCAACACCACAGTTTTATAGAGTATCAGCCCATACAAAGAAACCACATCCACCACAATCACTTAGGTGGTGTTTGATTTGGATTGGATTTGGATTGAGGGGAATTGGATTGAAATTTGGGTAATTCATGAATAGTAATTGTGTGTGTAAGTTGTGTTTGGTTAAGGATTGAGAAGTAGGGGTAGATGTATTTTTATGTCACATCAAAGTATGAGAGAGAAGAAAGTAGGAGAGAGAATGAGTGGTTAAAAAGAGTGATTTGATTGTATAAAAATAGGTGTATAGGTGTATTATATGGGTGGATTAGTATTTGAATTTGTATTTGGATTGAGATGGATTGAGAGAGATTAGATTGGGATTGGGCCAATCCAAATCCGGATTGGCTAATCCCAAACCAAACACCGCCTAAGGAGTCAGGACAATTATGAAATATCTTCCCTCTACTTCTAGGCTGTTTAGAAACATATGTACGACATGCCTTTCCACAATAACAAACAAGGCCTTGCTGAAATCGAATAGAAGATGAAGATGACATGAGATTTTTGTTGTTTTCTTTGCAAAATAGATATGGTGTTAGCTTTGTGTTGCTTTGTGTGTGCTATATATAGCAAGTTGTGGCATGGTGTTTTAGCAAGTTATGACATTGTGTTTTTTCCCTCCAATATAATGTTTGGAGGGAAAAGTGTACTTGTTTCCCTCCAAAACAACAATGTTATGTCGTATGGGACCAAAAATGCAATGAGAGTTCTGCTTCTTTCCCTTCAAAATGGCTAAAAGGTGTCAAGGTTAACTCTTGGATCCTATGGGACCATATCTGCAATGAGATTTAACAGCTAAGTTAATGGCAGGACCATTTGTGCATAAAAAACATCGACTAGGACCAAGTCCAAAACCCAGTGATCAAATCCCAACGTGTCCATGGTCCATGGGACCATAAATGCCATTAACTCATATAACAATTATCTTCTCCCATTTATCCACTCTCTCACACACTCTTTCCTTTTCCTCCATCCAAACTTTCTTAATTTCAAACTTAGGAATGACATGGACCGGGTATCTAAATACCTGAACCCGACCCATTTTACTACGGGTCCGGGGCGACTCATTATAAATTTTATAAAATTAAATTTAGATTTGTATTAAAAAATAAATATATAGTTTTAAAAGCATGTTTATAAATTTATTTTCACATTAAAACGAGATTAATATTGATATAAATTTTTAAATGAAATATCATATTATATTTGATACTTATGTTTTATCAATTTATATTAACCTAAAAAATATATATGAAGTTGAATTATTGTTATATTAACCTATAAAAAATATATATATATATATATATATATATATTAATAAACATGTTACACGCAAAATATAGAAATATATTATATTTATATGTATAATGTATATAAAAAAATAAATATAAAAACGGATCACGGGTTCGAGGCACGTGTCGAAGGTGATACCCGGACCCATCTCGTTTCAATACGGACCCGGGTCAAGGCGGCCCGTGGTGTAATTGTCATCCATATTCAAACTAGTTGGACATAATTTTGTACAAATTTCATTGATAAAATTTAATTTTTGCACGAATATAAGCGGAAATCGCGATGTTTTACAACAGTGTCGAACTCGACACTGATTCACGTGATATGCAACACTAAATAAACAACCGCAAGTATACGGCGTCTATTGTAGCGTGATAAGCACAAGGTCGATCCCACGAGAAGGTTAAGCGTAAAAGGGTAGTTTGCTAGTCGAGTTCTAAATAGACGTGATCGATAACTTGAAAGTGTTGAATTACCCTAAATTATCTACCAAAATTGTCACTAGTAAACAATGAAAAGAGTAACTACAAAGTCGATCAAATACCATGCAAATCGATAAAACGAAAGTAAAGTGGGTGAAGATGCAAAGAAAGAAGGTGGGTTCCAAGGCAATTGTAATACATAGATATCCGTTTATGAATGTTATCTCGTTTAAATGGCTATTAAGGTTGTCTCATGTAGGGTGATCACACAAGAAGAATTAATTAATCTCTCGATCTAATTAACCAAAAGCGCAATGTAACATAGGCTCGTATTTCTACCTCACAAATGTTACACCGCCTAAAATAGCTCCTAAGATCATTCAAGTCCCTCTCCGATAATTAATCCTCTCTCGAGATCATAATAATACCGGGTTGCATGCTTGCATACGATTAAACGGAATAAATCTCTCGATTTTACCCCAATTAACAATGAATTAAGCAAATCATCATGGTCAATAACAACATGCTTTACAATGGATAATTAAACATGCAAATATGAGACAAACACCAATTAAAGCAAGAAATTACTCATAAACTTCAATTCAAGTCTTACAATGCCTTAGAACCACAAATGTGTTTAGCTAACTACTAACATAATCAAATTAAAAATTCCAAATGAAATAATGATGAGTCGGATTTATTGTATATTTTTGTGCTTTAATTGAATATTCTTTGTGAATTAATTTGAGATTTTATTGAGTTCTTCGACTTATTATTATATGTCTTTCAATTACCTTGATATTTTAATTTCTTATTTAATTCAGGTAAATTGGAGCATTTTAAAATTACATTGAGAAGAAATTATTTGGGGTCGAGTACTAGGCACATGTCATGTAGCAAAGTCACGAAAATATAGTCTTTTTTTATTTTTTGGGCCTACCATTAGGCCCATAGGAGGGAGTATATATCACCCGCCATTGTAAGAAGCCAGGGGCCGAATCCAGATTAGGAGGAATCACGCCGCGGCCGTGGAGAATTGGAAGCAAGCAGCAGGCGGCGGAAAGCAATGGTTCTAATTTTGGGTTTGATTATTCTTTTAATTATGTTTAGGACTTAGATTGTTTTTCTAGTCCTGGATTTAATTATGTCTTTTTAATTATGTGATTCACGTTTTATTTTAATCTCTATCTCAATTTCGTTATTATTTGATTTTATGCGAAGCATGTTTTGATTAATAGATTTATTAGGATTGGCCATCCGAGTTTATTTGTTATCAATTCTAGTTAATTCACAATATATGATCCGTAATTGTTATATTATTGTGGATAGCGTAGCAACTAAGGCAGAACACCTTAGGGGATAATAACGTCTAGGTTGTATGAAACGAGCGTCTCGTATTCATAGTCTAGTTTATTCTTTTGTTTTAGTTCTTAATGCGTTTCTCGAGTTGAACCTTAAATACATGTTTTAGGGTTATTCGTAGGAATAAATTAATTGGGGGTCGTACCTTCTAGTTAATTAAATTTAAGAAACAATTCGAGTTAGTTTGGTCGTACCACTGGCTTAGGGATAAGATTTGAGATTAGATTGAGATTAACGGGTTCACTAATTAAATTGGTTAAATTATTCAAGGGGAAGCAATCCGAGGGCTAGATCGTTCTTTATATTTGATTCTTGTTTATTTTTATTGCTTACTTTTATTTTTCATGCTTTCTAGTAGTCAGTTAGAAACCACCAATCCAACTCCCCCCATTTTTACTGCTTTCACACACAATTTATTCAATTGAGTTACACCGTTCTCTGTGGGATCGACACTTACTTCCCTACTGCATAGTGGTTAGTTAAGATATTTATTTTTGGGTGCCGGCGACAGCATACGATTAAACGGAATAAATCTCTCGATCTTACCCCAATTAACAATGAATTAAGCAAATCATCATGGCCAATAACAACATGCTTTACAATGGATAATTAAACATGCAAATATGAGACAAACACCAATTAAAGCAAGAAATTACTCATAAACTTCAATCCAAGTCTTACAATGCCTTAGAACCACAAATGTGTTTAGCTAACCACTAATTAACATAATCAAATTACAAATTCCAAATGAAATAACTAAATAAAAAGGAAAAGAAAGAGAAAGCTTAGTCTAGAATGTGGTAGGGAATGGAATTCCCAAGCTAATGCCTCTTCCCTTGCATGGATTGGTGGAGAGATGAAGAAATTATGGCCAAACACCTCCAAATATGTGTAAATGTGTGAAGAATGGGGGAAGGTGTCTTGAATTTCAAGAAAAGGGGTATTTATAGTGTTGGGGTAGGGTTTGGGTGTGATATTTGCAAGTAGATCCCTAAAAAATAGAGAAAACACGCGTTTGGCACCGAAAATGAGGCGGCCCGGCCGGGTGGGAAAGTGGCCCGGCCGGGCGGAAGCTTCGTATTTGGGTGAAAATTCTGAATTTGGCCGCCCGACCGGGTGGGAAATGTGGCCCGGCCGGGCCAAACTTTCGTATTGCTTTTCGGCCTCCAACTTCGCCCCTTCGTATCTTGAGCTTCCGACCTCCGATTGACTCGATTCTTTTTGCTATTCCACTCCATTTTTCGAGCCGGATCCAATGGTTCACTCCTCTTTTTGATCCAGTAAAGTATGGTTGGTGTTTTGCTCCAAATTCCATCGTATTTCCTATAAAATCGACAAAACACAACCTTTCTCTCATTTTGGCTTAAACAATCATATTCAATGCATAAATCAATGAAATTCACATCAAAATACACTTCACATGTGCCCCTAAAACACGTATATTCCACCCGAATCAGACACTGGTTCGCCGAGGAAAACAAAAAAGCTCGACAGTTTTTTCCCAATTTTTGAGAAATTCTCGATCAAAAATTATGAGTTTTGGTCATAAAAAAAACCTCAATTTTTTCCAAGATTTTGTCAATATCTCACCAAATTTTCTTTAAAGTGGAAGATTTTTTTCAAAAAAAATCGAAAAGTCGAGAATTGTGAAAATTCTCGGTGAACCAGGGTCGAGTTTTAAGTTTCGCAAAGTTATTTTAAAAGATATGAAGAACACTTATAGATGTGTACGAATTTTTTTGTTATCAACCATTGAAACCCAAAATGAATCCCTCTAGTCTCTAGATTTATATTCAAATTCCTTGGAGGTTTCAAAATATAAACTGGGGATGGGTGAAGACATAAAAACAGGGGTGCATGTAACCGTAGCCTTCTTTTAACTGGGTTTAGTTGAGAAGCCCAATTTATGTAGCTTTCCTTTCTTTCCTTCTACGACAAGAGAAATGTCTTTCCTTTCTTTTAATCCGCCCAAGTTGCTGGAACAAGAAACCAGTGAGCACAGGAAACTGGTCACACTCATTACACACACTAAGTGTGAGATATGGTCGGGCCGGGTCGGGCACAGTTTGTGCTATTCGGGTCGTCTATTGTTCAGGAGTGTTTCGCGGATGAAGGATGGGGAGCTATCCTTGCTGATCTCTACGACCGCAAGGTGCCAAATTCTCTCTCTAATATGTATCTAAGGGAATGTTATTGTTATGTGTGGTATGCCCCAGTCCTGACTTGATTTCATGTGCTCTAATTTATTAAAAGGAATTGTTTAATCTGGAATTGTGTGAAGGGAAGTCAACTGTGGATCCAATTATGCAAAACGTGATAGATTAAATTATGGAGTATTTTCCAAGTAACAATGTTGTGGTTTAATGGGTTAATAGGCGGACATATTTCTACGAGGATATTCTGGGTGGAATTCGAGGCGCGCTCTTCAAGTCTTGGACCTAATTTTCCCCAAGGTATATAATCTGCTCCAATGATGATTCCATAATACTTGAAATTGAATATCAAATCATGGAACGGATACATTTCCACATCTCATGAAATTATATGTCCTTTTGGTGTTACAACATGGTTCATCACTTGTGGGATGTTCGAATACCCGGCTTATACAAATAATTTAAATATGCTCATTGTTTTGCAATTTGTATGCTACTATGATTATGATTTTTTTCCAGGAGGCGGAGGTTCAACCTTCTTTGGTTATAGTATACTTTGGTGGCAATGATGCACTGAATCCTCATCCTAGTGGCTTAGGTTGCCATGTTCCTTTACCAGAATATATTGAAAACATGAAAAAGATTTATCTTCATCTCAAGGTAAATTATGCTCTCTCTCTCTCTGGGAAAATAGCTTTATAACCGGGTGAATTAGGATTAGGAATATATATGTATGTAAGGATTTGCTCCTAAAATGTGAAATCTGTAGCAAAACTTCTAAGCAAAGTACAATAAGTATATGCATGATTAGCCATTTTTGCGTATTATTCTCAATATTTTTGCTTTTAAATCGAGGGAAAATTGATGAAGCCTATTTCAAGCCATATACTTATGTGGGTGAATCATCTTCAACCCACTGGAACAAAACTTAAATGCAATAGGTATGAAACTTGTTCAACTAGTGCATCTTGCTCAGAAAGAACTAGTGAATCTATTCTATAGGCACCCGTGCAAGGCTTGTTAGATGACCTGTAGCCCACAGTCCATAGTAAGATAGAATTATAGTTTGTGAAGCCACTAGTAGTGCTGTTTCTGGAACAAACTTTAGAAGGCCCGTTTAAAAATTAGTGGAACATTTGTTTCGTATTGGAAGGGTTTCTGTATATAGTATATTACTTGATTCAAATATGTACCCTTTTAGAGTCGCTTTTCCCTGTTTTCCAACAACATTAACTTCATTCATGAGCACTGTTTGCAGAGTCTTTCGGAGAAGACACGGATAATTTTTCTTACATCACCTCCTGCCGATGAGGCAATGATTCGTAAACATTTCGGGTACTCTGAACTTAAATTCAATCTCCATTTGTTTTTCACCATGATATGTTTGACGATCTTTTAAAACATTGGGGTTGTTCTTCCTTCTTTTGAAAACCAGTAATGTGCACGATAATCAAGACCGGACAAATGAGTCCTGTCGTAGATATGCAGAAGCCTTAGTAGAGTTGTGCAAACAATTGAATGTTAAAGTCGTCAACCTTTGGACAGCAATTCAGCAAAGAGAAGATTGGGCAACAACTTACTTAAGGTAAGTTTTTGCTTTATGGTGCGCTTATGTTTGATCTATTCATGATTGTTTCTTTCTATATACTATTTCGAAGTTTGTTCTAAAACACAACTTTTCCAATCATTCATTCTGTATGTAGAGACGGAATCCATTTCACACGTGAAGGAAGCCAAATTGTGGCGAAGGAGATATTGAAGGTTATCAAAGAGGCTGATTGGGAACCAAGCCTATTTTGGACGTCAATGCCAACTGAGTTTGCAGACGATTCGCCATATTACTTGGTTCACCCTAATGGTAAAAGAACCTTAAACGCCTCTATGGGCATTTCTCACTGGAAAATCAAGTGGACGGTGAATGGCATTAAGTCGAAGCTTTGAATTTCGAGGGCTTTAGTTTCAAAACTACCTAGACAGGACACATGCATTTATACATAATTGTTCTTAAGGGGTCGAGTAACCCCAAGTGTGCGTAGAATTTGATGTATTATACGCGTTTATGGATCTCATTTCACAAATGATCAAAGATACGAGTGTAATATTATTGTTGTCTATTTTACAAAAATAGGTAAATAAGGGAAGTGTGCACGTGTGCGTTTCGTAATAGTTCAGGTCTTGAAGGTTCGCCCAACTAAATATTTGTGACTGTTTGCTCAAGCTTCTTCCAGTTTATGACCCAAATTATGTTGAATATTTTTTAGATGATAAAAGAATATTATCTGTTGAATATTTTTTAGAGTTCAATATTGTAGTGAATTGAATTGCCCAAAATGTATCCCGGATTAGAACTCTAGTCTCGAAATGCGCATCAAGTGAAATACGAAAAATGAAATAAAAGAATCCATCATTTCCAACTGGTATATTTGGTTTGTTTTCCTAATATGATTTATGTTTCTAACAAATTGAGAAAAATAGCTAGTGATATACAAAATGTGATTTGTGAGATGATGGAATATTATTTAAAAAATATGTCGGTATATGATTCGATAACATAGCACATTGAAAGTAGAGAGAGAAAAGATGGGGAGTGGGCGACCAGAGTTTGTGGTGTTTGGTTCATCCATAGTTCAGATGTCTCACAAAGCTGGAGGCTGGGGATCTATTCTCGCTGACCTCTACGATAGGAAGGTATCATCAACAAACTGCTTCTATTGCGATTGCTATCATGTGTCTAATGAATAATTGCCCTTTGCTTTATATATAGTTAGTTGACTTTGTATATAGAGAGTTGAGAGTCAATGAGATTCTTGCCAATGGTTTTATTTAGGTCATCTCAAAATGCTTAGTATGCCCAGGACTTGTATTTCAATATGCAATACCATATATAGTAGCTACAGAGGTTTTCCAAGGTGTGGTTAATATGTAGGTACTAGGAGAATGGTTTTATGTAAGCATAACTGAAAACAGAATAGAAAACAAAGAGTTGCTGCACATATATAAATGTTGGAGTGTGTGTTTCCATAGGCAGACATAACAGTGCGAGGATACGGTGGTTGGAATTCAAGGAACGCTCTTCAGGTCTTAAATCAAGTGTTCCCACAGGTACATACATAATTGTAAGTAATTATTCATCATCAGATGATCGAAGTATTTTCTAACGCACCATTTTCGACTAAATCAGGAGGCTGCTCATCATCCTTCTCTCGTTATAGTATATTTTGGGGGTAATGATGCAATGGAACCACACCCCAGTGGCCTAGGTCCTCACGTTCCTCTTCAGGAATACGTCGAAAACATGAAAAACATTGCTCTTCATCTCAAGGTACACAGTACTAGTAATCAGGATTTATCATTTACTGTCAATATTGAAGCTGAATATTAGTTGGAAAACTCATTTCAAGATGCTCTTCTTCTTGATTTCAACTGCATTTGTAGAGTCTTTCTGAGGATCTTCGCATAATCTTTCTTACCTCTCCTCCTGTAGACGAGGCAATGATTCGCCAATATTTTGGGTGAGCTACCTTAATGTTCAATTATTTACCTAACCATGTATAGTAGTTATCTTAAACTCAAAAGGTGGTTTTGTTCTCCCTTCCAAAATCAGCAATATGTTTGACGACCAAAAACGCACAAACGAAGGGTGCCGTATATATTCTGAGGCTTTGGTGGAGTTGGGAAAGCTAATTGATGTAGAAGTCATCAATTTATGGACAGCATTCCAGCATAGACATGATTGGAGTAGAGTTTACTCACGGTAAAACTAAAACGACAGTTCATACCAACTATAGTGTTTCTAGCATGCTCTCTTGTGTTTCCTCTTCATCTTTGCCATTTTTTTGACAATGAAAGTGCATTTTATACAGGGACGGAATCCATTTGTCGTCTGGAGGGAGCAAACTTGTAGTTAAGGAGATACTGAAGGTACTTAGAGGAGCAAAATGGGAACCAAGCTTGTATTGGTTGTCAATGCCGTCTGAATTTTCAGACGACTCGCCGTATTACACAGTTGGTCTTGATGGCAAAACCACCATCAATGTGTCTCATAATATTGCTCAATGGAAAATCGAGTGGTTGGAACAAGAAGAAGTCGAAGCTTTGGCCTCGAAATCCTGTGTTGCAGTTCCCTTCTAGTATCAAAGAATGGGATATTCTTTTTGGACATTGATTGCTGTTTTCACACAGATTATTTGCGCCATTGATGCGTATGTAAAATGGTCTTAAGATAAATTGCCTATAATCCTATATGTACCATCATTCAAGAAATACATGTTTGATCTGTAAATGGTTTTACCTATCAAAAAAATATAATCTGTAATGGTTTATATTTTCTACTTTTGTGTGGGGCATTTTTTTTATCTTAAATATTGAGCAAGAAAAGTAGGATTAGGATCCTCTACTGGGTGTAAAACGAACAATTTGATTCATTTGTTTCACCTTATTTGGATTATTGGTACGTGTCGCCTTCATTATTATGGAGCATTGATTATTTTTTTTTAAAAACACATGTCAATTGTTGTACCGATTTTTATCGGGGTGAATTGATTAAACGGTAATAAACAGTATCATTTATAAGTGAGTATTTTTTACGGATCGAAAGATGATCAAAGATGTTCTTGATAAACTCTTTAACTTAGGGTTTTGTTCTTAGTGAAGAACTTGAAGAAACTTGAGAGAGAAGATTGAATTTAGGGTTGTGTATTTTAGGAAATGAATTCGGATTTGTTTATTAAGTCTTCAATTGACTTATATACTAGGTTACAATTTGCATGCATTCATTGTTGGCAACTCAGCATTAATTCACATATTAATGGAATAAAGTTGCTATTTAATATAATTACAACAGTTATTAATGTGATCATTTCATGCATTTAATGCATCTATTTTGCATTAAATGCTTCTGCAATCAGCCATTATAAGTCCCATTCCTCGTTGTAGTCGGCGCCGATCATACCACTTGCACCGCCTTTGACTTTTCCATGCTCGGAAGGTGAATTCCATTCTTGTTTGTTCGCTGTTGTTCTATTCTGGGGTCAAGACGAGCATTTGGACTTGGATCTTTTCACATAACTGCCTTCTTTATATTTTCAAGATATATTCTTCGCCTGGGACATTGCTCGTCATTCTTTACTGTGCCGACCATTTTTACTAGTGATCGTACCTATGCCATTTTGCCACCATACCTAATTACTCTTGCTCGCCGAACATGATGACTCTTGCTCGTTGCCACGTGGACATGCTTGACCTGTTGACCATTAGATGTGGAGACTTCCCTTGCTCGCTTTCTTTTGGTTGCTCGCTCTTAACCTGACTGACTAGACTTGATGACTTTGACTATCCTTCGTTGAATTGTTGACTGATCAATAAAACAAATGTTGACTTGTTGACCGAACACAATGTATATAACATCAATATTCTACAATATGAAACATCAAATTGGAACAAGTGATTTTAGGGGTAATAGCATCGTGGGTAAGACTTCAAAACGCGGTCGTTTCATTATAATCTATTCAGTTACTCCCTCCGTCCAATTTCATTATTCCCACTTTCCTTTTTTGGTTGTCCAATTTTATTATACCCATACCCTTTTTGGAAATAATACTATTCATACTACTTTATCTTCACCCTTCTACCATCACTTATTTACCCACTTTGTCATTCACTTTATTCATAAACAATCATTTATTTACAAATGGACCCCACAATACCCTATCATACCCTCAACTTATCTACTTTATGAATAAATTAATCAATATTCATTAAAATCCGTGCCCGAAGAAGTGGACATAATAAAATTGGACGGGGGGAGTATATTTTATTCTTCAATAATTTTGTTTGCTGGCGCATCCCACTGTTTCGTTTTAGTAAGCAATTTTTTGTTCCCTCATTTGCCACTATGCAATGTTCATGCTATTATGGATTTTTTTTTCCTTCTTTAGTTCTTTATCTTATGTTGTTTTCTCTTTTCCTAGTGCAGTTTTTTTTCTTTATTTTTTTTGCTTTTGTTATTCATTTTTCTCTAATAAATTTTACATACATAATATTCATAGTAGACATACACAAAATAATAGAAGATCAAGAATATAAAATACATAAATTAAAACAGTTGAAATTACAGTAAACATCTTAAAAAATAATACTCCATTTTTAGTGAATTTAAATTCATGTAGGCTCCATTTAGATGAAGGAATTTGATCTATGAATTTCAAATCCATCATTCAAATCTATCCACTTGTTTGGATTAAAAAGTAAATGAATAGATTTAAAATCCTTAGCATATTTTTTTAAGTTAAAATTGAGGCTGCGTTTGGTTGGGTGGATTTGGGCTTATGAATTTCAAATCCACAGTCCAAATCCATTCTACATGTTTAGATTATAAATGGATTTCAAATACTTAGATTTGTGTCTATACACTTTTAGTTAAAATTGAGAGAGATTTCAAATTCTCACTAAAACCATGTAATTTGAAATCCATCAATTTTTAAATCCTTTCATTTGAAATACCTTCTCAAATCAAATCCCCCATCCAAACACAACCTGAGAGGATTTTAAATCCTCCCTAAAACAATGTAATTTGAAATCCATCTATTTTCAAAATCTTTCATTTCAAATATCTTCTCAAATTAAATTCCTCCATCCAAACACAACTGTAAACTTTTTTTTGTAATACGGAGTATCATTATTTAGTATAATGTATCACCGTTTTAAAAATAATTGATGCTGTGTGTTTATAATGAATCACTAGACATTTTGTATATGTATATCAAATAATGACACCTTGTCATTGGTATGATTAATTGAGGTATCGAACAGGGTAGTCAATATTTTATTTTTCTTTTTTCTAAAACATTTACTAAACGTCGACCCCACCAAACCCCCTTCTATTTCACATTTTCATCATGTGTAAAAGGCGTGTGAAACCATCTCATTTGTTTATTTTGTGATACACTTTTTTTTTCTCTCTTCCACACAAATACATCTAAATTGAAAGGTATAGGAAAGGATATCAAAAGGGTATGATTTGTGAGGTATTATATGAAATTTGTTTCTCATGTATTACTAAAATTAATAATTAACACATAAGATTCACATAGCATCTTTTCGAACCCATACATATTATTTAGTTGAGGAATGATTGATTTAAAAAAAAAAATGAAGTCTCATTCTGTTACTTATCTTGTACTCAATATAAAACGAATTTCATTCATATTTTTTGTTAAATCAAGTATTCGCGAGTATAAAATTCAATGTATTTGTCTACACAAATTGGACTTCCAATTAATTTAAAACACATACTTCAATAAATTTAATCAATCATATTGGGACGATATTATTTTAAGCATACACGCTTTATAATATTAATCAATTCAGAACACATATTTGGACTTCCGATCATGTTCGGCCAAATGAACCGAACGCAGCCTATTTTTACTCGAATCAGAGCCAAACAACACCAAACCAGTAGGGTGTGTTTGGGACTTGGGAGAAAAAAACAACTTTCTACAAACCGTGCCTACCACTAATTTAAACCAACCTTCTCCTCAACTATACATTCTCTATGTGTTGAGCTTGAAGCTATACTTGAAGTTTGGAATTCGACTTAAATTAAGTTGAGTCCAATTTTTTTAAGCTTGAGTTTGACTCAACATAATCAGGAGCGGATCTATTCATAAATGATGTGATTGTTATTAAATAAACTATGATAAATTAATTTTTATCATAAATATAATAATGTGATTAAAAAAGATAAATTATTTTGCACAAGGATGTTCACACTCCATAAAAAAAGAAATATATAGGAGCATTTTTTTAATCTCTATGCAAACAAAAAAATAAATAAAAAATTGTGCAAACCTTTTGGGGGTGGGGGATCTCAGGGAGGTAGTATAATAAGGGTGTGTTTTGAAACACAATTGACTGCTTCTAGAATCACTTTTTTTCAAAAGCTGTGAGAGAGAGCTTTAAAAATAAGAGATTCTAGATGCTTCAAAACACACCCTAAATTGCATTAGTTAATTTTATGGGTGGAAACAAACCTGAAAAGTGGGTGTAGCCGTAAGTCGCCATATTCGAATGGGATGAAATTTGACAAGTAGTTGTTGTTGATTATAAAAGTGAATGGGAACGTTGACCAATGTGCAATCCTTAAAGCATCTTCCATCACCTACCCCGGACCCCTATTAGACATAATAAAACTGCTCAATTCCTACAAAAAAATCTCAAACTTAGTTAGTTGCAGAAGAAGAAGAAGAAGAAGAAGAAGAAGAAGAAGAAGAAGAAGAAAGAAAAATGGTGGGTCCACGTCGCCCCCAGTTTGTGCTATTCGGATCATCCATAGTTCAGATGTCATACAATGTTGGAGGTTGGGGTGCTATTCTTGCTGATCTTTACGCTAGAAAGGTACCCTTTTTCTTTCTTTCTTTCTTGGAGCTTATTTCCCATTCTGGGATTTGGAATTACAAGTTGTGAGATTCATAATCAAGATTAAGATTTGCAAGTTTTGTGCTTTCTGTACATGTGGGATTTGCTCATAGATTCAGATATGGGATCAATCTTAAAGACTTTGACTTTTGTGTTTGCTTATAGATTACTACTATAATTTAGGGCCTTGTCTTGTATACCCTACCACTAGGATAAAGGTAAAGGTAAAAGTAATATAGAAATGCCTAAAGAGAGCATATATTTCTGAGTTTAAGTTCTAAACAATGTGATGAATGAAAAGGTGTAAGTACTTTAGAAAACAATGTGGAGTAGTATATTATTCTACCACAAGGATAAAGGAAAAGGTAGAAGTAGTTTTTACAAATGTCTAAAAAGAGCATAGATTTCTGAGTTTTTAAGTCATAAAACAGTGTGACCAATGACATAAAACTTGAATTCTTGTTAGTCTGGTTACAGAACTCCCACTGAAAGTTGCCTTCAATGCATGGCTTATTAAATTAATCTCTGCAAATCCTAATTTTTGCAGGCAGATGTAATACTGAGGGGATACTCTGGTTGGAACACGAGGATGGCTCTTGGAATCTTGGAAGAGGTTTTTCCCAAGGTAAATCGCAGATGCTACATAAGTATCCAGATTCTTGAATTGTGTAGCTTATTGAATCATTCATTTGATTTCTGCTATGTATATCTACTAGCTCGTCTTAACAGCGCGTTTTTCATATTAATGTTGTGAGTTCAGGACGAACCTATTCAGCCTTCTTTGGTTGTATTATATTTCGGCGGTAACGATTCAACAGGCCCTCACCCAAGTGGCATTGGTTGTCACGTGCCTCTTCCTGAATTTGTCGAAAACATGAAAAAGATGATACTTCATATCAAGGTCTGTTCTCTTCCATGCGATTGTTCAATAATGCATGTGTATTCTTTCCTGAGATCGTTCAATAATACTCCAGTGTTTATTTACATTGATTTGTGTGCTCAAACATTGACTCCAACAGACCTTATTAGAGATTAGACATAACATTTCTACTAATGTTGTACAACAGCAGAATATCTGTTCTAACTATGTTGTTCATCGTTTCCAGAGTCTTTCAGATAAGACGCGGATAATATGTCTCACTTCTCCTCCAGTGAACGAAGAAAGAATTCGCGAAATTTTTGGGTAATCTATAGCGAAATAAGACATGTTTTTAAGTCACAGCTAACAAGTGTATCTAAAATCTTATTGAATGCTTACTCTTCAGGGGTGCATTTGATGAACAATCGCGGACAAACGAGGGGTGTCGTATATATTCAGAAGCTTTGGTGGAGTTGTGCAAAGAAATGGATGTTGAGGCCATCAACCTTTGGAATGCAATTCAAGAAAGAGATGATTGGGCCAATTCTTGCTTTATGTAAGTGCAGTGCACATCTCATTAAATAAATCAAAATAGTTGTGTATCATCCATATGGACTGATTGTTGATATTGATGCAGAGATGGAATACATTTATCAGCAGAAGGGTGCAAAGTGGTGGTGAAGGAAATGCTAAAAGTGCTGAAAAGAGTAGATTGGGAGCCTAATCTCTACTGGTTGGAAATGCCAAATGAATACTCTCAGGATTCGCCCTACTATGTCGTTGGTCCTGATGGTAAAACCACTCTTAATGTCTCTTCTCATATCTGTAGATGGCAGCTTGAGTGGCTCGATATTTAAGTACCCAAATTCAACAAATTTTCAAAGTCATCTGGAGTTTATGCTATTTGTATTACTGGAGTACAAGAAAGGGGTCGACTATGCTCTTAATGTTTCTTATACATTACTAGAATTATTTTATTCAAATACTCCAAAATTATTATTATTTGAATTGGATGATCAAATGCATTCCTACATTTCTCTTCAAGACGGTTTATTCAATAAAGTAATAGTACTTGCTTTCATGTACGTCTCTGTTTTTACCAATTTTTAGACACGATCTTGTGCAGTCATATTAAATACAACTCTTATAAAGTTACCATACCCCCATTAATTTCAGTGTATTAATACAAATCTTGAACAGATAACAACTAAACAAATCCCAAATAATTGAAGTAGAATATATGAACCTATTATAATCACGTACAAATCTTGTACGATACCCTCTTAATTTCAGTGTTATGGGAAATGACGAATACAATTTTTCTTTCAACATAAAAATTGAAGGCATATTTGTAGTACTATTTTAAAAGATAAGCAGGCTTATTTGTACCATAAAAAAGTTCAGAGAATAATTGAAGGTCCAATTTGTATCAGCTCCCATTTAAATGGCTAAAATTAGGGACATATTTGACCTTTCCGAAAAGATATCACTTGCTCTGTCAACGCTGATGAAAACAATGAAAGACAACGCATAGTAACGAATACTACACAAATAGTTGGGTGATTACAGATTACAACAATGATAGTGTTTTCCCTAATTCACAAACCAAGTTCCACAAGCTCATAAGCAAGCAAAGATATTACAGTACAATATAATCAAACTGATACATACATCAAGCAGAATATAATATAAAAGCAATACCGGCAGCAGCAACGCGTAAAGAATGGTATTTAAATTCCACAGCCGCAACGTAATTGGTCGCCCAATAATGCTACTCTTTTCTCCACGCAATGCCATTAAGACAAAACTGAGCAACGTGCATCCGAGATGAGAAAATCTCTATAAATGATAAATCAAGAAACCCGCCTCGTTCATTGTTGAAAATATTGTTTACGTAGAAAGTTGGAATCTGCCGCTAAGTTTTTTTCTTCTCCATCCCTGAGGGGTTACGGTACAAGTACAACACCTTTAAGCTCAATGTGTGAAGAAGAAAAGATTAATAGAACAGAATCAAAGGTTAAGAGAACTTACAAAAGCAGCATAATATACAAATGTGAGCCCTGCTAGAACAATGAACACAATTTGAAACACATTATACCTGCAAAAGATAGGAAATTTCTAGCAACACGATTTCATTTATCAAATTCTAATAAATGAAAGAATGAGTGAGTGTTGACTTACTTGTACAAATATTTGATTCCACGAAGAGATTGCAACGTATGGCCAAATATTTCTTGAGCTGCAGTAGCTTGGGCATAATATGCAAATGCAGTGGCACAGAACTGAATCACACTGTGTCAAGCAATGATCACAGCAAATAGCGTTATATCAATTTTGGCCATACAATCCTCAACTATATTTATTTTCAACGACTATAAATAAGAGATGTTTATAGAACTGAATCACCACAGTTTAAGACAATTACCTGATTGAGCAAAGAAGAATGAGGCCAACATTAAAAAGAAAAGAATTCATAAGTGTAGCTCCCCATCTGTGGACGGAATAAATGTCAGTCTCCAAATCCAATACCAGAAAAAACAAATGTAATGAGAAAATAGAAGAAATCTTAATCAGGAAACTGAAACAAAATAAAGATGCATACTTCATTGGATGGATCGTAATAAAAACCAACTTCAAGCCAATCATCATTGCCCCAGCAATTACAGAAACCAGAAGATAGAAGCAAAAGAATGCAAATGCTGCAGTTCCGAGAAGACCTAGAAGTAGGGTAAACCAGTATACCCTCGAAATCAGTGCACCATTAAATGGTAAAGAAAGCAACCACATATAGAAGTTTTCCAATTACCCCAAATATCATCCAATTTGATGAAGACCTCATTAAGAAATGCAGAAAGAGGAGGGTCAATCAGCAAATATATCACTATATGTGCAATCCAAGCCACTGAAACAATTAACCTGTTCAACATTCAATTGCTTAATATTATGATTAACAATCAGGGCCTACTAAAGATTAAAAATCACACATATCCAAAATGAACCTGTCAGCTAAGCAAAAAGACATACCCTAGAACTCCAAGTATCAGTTTGGCAAGGTAGCCAAGAACAGTCATAGCCCAAGTTGTCTCAGCCTGAAAAAAAATAGGCCACAATGTCATAAGCTTTGGTATGCTTGTTCCCTTCATGCTCGTATTCCATTTTTTGGGGGGTGGGGGCTTTGGAAATAGAATCTGCAACTATCACAATGAACGTGAAATGTATAAATATTAACTCAGGTTTTGTTTATCACCTTTTCACCTTGGGGATACATCTCTTCCAAAGCCTTCACGTCCTCTTCCAGAAGAAGTACCTCCTGCAAGTCGAAAGAAGTTTTATGGGTAACCAATGCAAAGAAAATGCAACAATTGAGATTTGAGAATGTACACAGGAAGGATATCATAGAAAAAGCAAGGGGAAAAAATGAGGTAGAACAAAGCAGCATCAAGTCAATCAAAGTATTTATTAATAAATGCACATCTCTAACAAAGAAGACAAGAATCTACTGGCATATTCATTATGGCACATGCATGAAGCAAGGGCAGAAGTTCAGTCCACAAATAGTTGTCACATGCAGTAAAGATTTCAGGTGTCATCAAATAGGGCTGGAAAGGGCAAGCTGTTAAAACAAAAAATATGTCCTCTCGAGCTGGTTTAAAGAGCAATAAATACAAAAGACATCTCAAGTATTCAGTCAAACAACCAGTAAAATACAATACTCCATCCCAAAACAGGAACACGTAACTTATGCAAAAGAAAATAGAAAGAAATGAAAACTGCAAAGAAAGACCGCAAACCTTTTCTACACTTTTCACATTTTTACGCCATTTTCTTCCCTTGCTGCCACTCCTTTCTTCCTGATGAAGTGAATCGGCTGCTTTTTTCAGTTCTCTTGCCTTTTTTGCCAGTTCAGTTGCTTCCTAAGTCAGATGAAAAATCATGATTTGAATTTGAATTGTGCATATAGAACCCAATTGGCAGAAGTCTAAACCTGTATACATTTAGGCCAGCATAAAAAAAAATTAAGGAAACAAAGAAGCATGAATACCTTGATATACTGGGAACGTGTGATGACAGCCTTTGGGCGCCGGACAAATGAAAATATAAGACTCAGTGGAAGGCAAGCTATGCCAACACCACCAAAAATCTGGAGAATGCAGCATGCAAAAAACTTGAGAAAGTGATTTAAATGGTGTGCACATATACTTAAAGGATAAAATTTACAAAGCCTATCCAGAAAATATGCTGGTAACAACTCCAAACGAGTGTGCCTCTTCATGTACTTGAATTGAATGCAGTAAAATAACTAGGCAAACACGAACTGTAAATATCAAACCATGAATACTAGAAAGTGAGAAAATTTTCATGTGGCACATCAAAATAGTTAGTACATATAAACCCAACAGGAAACTGTGGAGAATTCCCATCATTGGAGGTTTCAAGTGAGAAAATTGCAACAGGCAGAGGAGATCATACCGTGAAAAGCACAGATCCAACTATTGTAGCGAGAGCAACAACATATTCTGGGAAGGTAGTTCGCATGGTCCATGTTGTCTCAGATGAAGCACTGGCAACATATGCAGAGCACTGAAAATAGAAATGATAAATGTTGTAACAATCAGGCAGCAAAACTAACACGAAATTCAAAAGACACATATTTTATCTGACCTGTTTGGCTCCACTTCCAATACATTGTTGACCACTTGAGAAGTCGCCCCATGCTGTTGGGAACGCCACAGTGGATGAGGAAAGGTGCCTAACAGTGAAATCCACCTTACCCAAAAGCCCTAAGACAGCAAATATATGTTAAGCCAAAGTAGGCACTCCACCTTGCCAACAAATCCTAGGGCAGAGCAGAAGCAATAAAAATTTGTACAAAAAATTAGGTTGTTCTTGATAGTAGAGGTAGCACATGAGTGGGCTTGGGGTTTGCATGTCAAATTAAGACAATATATTTACTAAAAAGCTGCCAAATCAAAATTTAAATGTTTATTCATGAGTAACTAACTCAATCCCAACATGAAATAAACATTATCGACCTAATCACCTCCATCTATTAGATATATTACATGGGTTATAGTGTAATACAAATTACATATTAATTTCAACCTGAAAATTATGTCTGCGTACATTCAACAACTTCAACTGGAAAAATTTCCAAAATTTATTCACCATCAACCTTTTTTTAATTTCTAAACTTAAGCGTTAATATTATTTAAATCTAAAAGGTACAAACATGTTAAGTAGGTCAAGTTGGACATATGAGTTTCACACTTTTACTCGAAAATAGAAATCATCCTATTTGTTACACGGTTATTCAGGCATACTCATCATTATCAGGAGCAAAATCAACTTCACAATAGAGGCATTTTGTCCACCCAGAGAATAAGAAGTAGAAACCCAATCTACCCCTGATAATTAGCTATCCCATTAAGGTAAATGTACTATGTAACCTGAGGTTTCATTATCCATACTGCCCCTTCCACTCCTACGCTCTACTTCAACCATATCCCAGCTACTTCAACCAGCAATTTTACTAATCAAGCAATTAATCAAACTTATATATAAAGATTACCGTATAAAATTCCCAGAAGGAGAGCACAAACAACACATGTCACAATCACCCACAGCAACGCACTTTTAGCCCTCTTCCACAAACTCCTGGAAACACAAAAACAACAGCAGCAACCATTTAAAACTATGCATACAAGGCAACGAAATATCGAAAAAAAAAATTCAAACAAGAAGCCGTTACTTGTCTTGATCGCCTTCGTAATAGAACATAGCAAAAGGAATGACAAAGAAGACAAGGATTGCATCCACGATGTAAATAGCGAGCCACAAATTCTTCATCGGTAAGGTAAGGTTGCAGGCGCCATTATAAATCGCGTGGCGACAAGCCTGCCGATTGGCGACGTCAGCTGGAAGCATGAGAATGGAGATGGCGGCAATGGAGAGGCCCAAAACGACGACGAATTTGGGGAAGTAAGCCTGGTTAGCGTCATCAGGGTGCTGATAATTGACGAGGAGGTAGAGGTTGAAAATGAAGACCAGAACGCAGACGATTATGGCAACAATCACTAGGGCTAAATTGAAATCCCCCATTTCTGGGCGGGTAGAAAATGAGGGAGCCTCTCCCCTTTCGAATCAATGTGTTGGAGTTCTAGGGGTTTGATCCGAATAAGTTTCAGATTGGGGGGAGATAGATCTGGTTTTGGAGGATTTCTTTCCTTTTTTTTGGTTTCTTCAATTTGAAATGGGGACAGAGAGAGAAGGCGGATTTGCTCCGGTGACGGTGAAGGATTCGGTAAATACAAGGATGGGATTTGACGAGTCACCCAAATTACCGTATTAGCCTTGCGACTTTCTTTTTTTACCGTGCAACTTAAAATTTTAAAATTAAGGATTTGAGAATAATTGAGATGCTTATGGTATGATGCCCAGGAATAGGATAGGAATTAAAAATTAATGTTTGCCTTGGCTAGGAAGTAAACTGTTCAAATTTCCTATTTCACTCCCATGTTTCATATTATACTATTTCATATTTAAAATTAATGATATGTGTTTAATTTACTAATATAATTTAAACATTAGTTAATTAAGGTTAGTTTCTGTTTGTTTAACCAAAATTTTTAAAAAAATGTATATACCATAATTTAATATGAAAAAAAATTCTAACGAGTCTAACCAAAATTTAAATGATATGGACAAATTTATTAAACACATAAATTTCGAGGGAACAAATTCTGAAAT
The DNA here is from genome assembly GCA_963675135.1 of Galeopsis tetrahit. Lineage (NCBI taxonomy): Eukaryota > Viridiplantae > Streptophyta > Magnoliopsida > Lamiales > Lamiaceae > Galeopsis > Galeopsis tetrahit. The sequence goes on from OY776129.1 coordinate 74,362,904, forward strand.
TTAAGAAATTGGGAATCATCCACTAACGATTTTTCTTTTGTTTGACGTTGGCAGCATCATGAACAAGAAGAAATTTCAATTGTATTTTTCGAATTTGAATCTAAAAATTCATTGTGCTCCTACGAATCTGAATCAAAATTGAATGTATTTAAAAAATTTGAAAGAAAATTACAACAACAAATGCAGTTTCAATAAATGGAATTTGATTATGAGTATAATTTATATTATCAAATAAAATTACAAAGACAAATGCAGCTTCAATAAAAAATGGAATTTGTGGATTTGCTGTTATACAATTTATATTATCTTAGTCCATGAAATCATGTAGATCTTGTGGACAATAACTTAGTTATGATAATCATTTCATTTTTTAGTTTGATTTTTGCCAATAAAGATTTTGGTTCCTAAAACTTTCTGCCATTGTATGAAAACATCATTCCCTTCACACACACAAACACACACACAAAAATACTAAATTAGACGTACTAAATTATGGTATATTTGGTATACTATTTGTACTGAATTCGAACTTGAAACAGTAGATGAAATAGGAAATCTGCATCCCTTTTGACTAAGCAAAATATTATTGTTAGTGTTACTATTAAAATTAAGAGGTCAATTGAAATAAAGAAATCAGAAGAAAAAAAAATTGGTGCAGTATTATTTTTCCGGCAAAGACGAACTAATGAAATTATGCAATGGGCAATTTAGGCACACGCTAAGGGAAATGTGATAAAGGCATGTTTGTCAACATTGCATGTAAATACTGCGATTTATAAATAGGTCAAGTCAATATGAAAATGTGTTGAAATAGTGCCAAGTCATTTAATAAACATAAAATTTATTTTCAATTGCTCCAAATTATTTTTATTGTGTAAGAAAAATTGTTACCCGTATCGAAAAAGTTAAATATTCTTCAGTCCTTAATTTAAATTATACTCCCTCCGTCCAATTTTATTATGCCCACTTCTCCGTGCACGGGTTTTAATGAATATTGATTAGTTTATTCACAAAGTAGATAAGTTGAAGGTATGATGGGGTATTGTGGGGTCCATTTATAAATAAATGATTGTTTATGAATAAAGTGAATGACAAAGTGGGTAAATAAGTGATGGAAGGAGGGTGGAGATAAAGTAGTATGAATAGTATTGTTTCCAAAAAAGGTATGGGCATAATAAAATTGGACAACCAAAAAAGGTATGGGCATAATAAAATTGGACAACCAAAAAAGGAAAGTGGAAATAATGAAATTAGACGGAGGGAGTACATAGGTTATATCCATCGTTATTTTTTATGTTACTGAAAAATCATTTGAGGGGTTGTTATGCAAATGTCAACGTTTTACTGATCAGATTACCATTTGGCTACATGGCAGTGGCACAGCCTGTCACAACGATGCCAGCTCGACCCTTTTCGGGTGCTCCGCTAAAAAAATACTCGTTCCGTACATACAAAACCAAACTTATTTGTCAATACTCAATATTGGTGCAAGTGTGCAACAATCTTTCATCATCACCAATGTTCCCAAGCCCATCGTTGTCAGAAGGCCCAGAACAGACTTAACTGGAGAAATATATCTATAAAATTTCAATATTCAAAAGTAGGGATAGTTGCCCACTACTATAAATAAATACTAATAAAATCTACATCACGACCAACTCTAGATAATCAGATCTGCATAAAAGTTTATTTGAAATTAACTCGTGCACAATGCACGTGTCAAACCAAATGAAAATAAAAAACTCGAATCTAATTTAAACCAAATTTTAAGCACACATTTAGTTACATAATTTCCAAGTTTCCTACTCAACAAGATGATATATTTTTCTGAGTGTTCCTTGTCCAAGTTGCAATTGAGGTTTCAAGTGAAATTCGACCTCTTAACAACGATAATGTGTATCATGCTTTAGATGTTCCATCTACAGAGTGAAACACAACAGTCTGGAAACAGCATTGTTCAGTATAATTATCTAGCCTTCACCATTTTTTATCTGCTAACACTGAATTCAGAATTATAGACCTTCATAACCACTCTGACTTAAATCTGCTAACACTTACTTACCTTGGGAAATTATTCTATGTTTTATCTAGTAAATGAAATTCTAATTTTCAATCGATGACATGCATCATAGGTCTTACTACTCACAACCTTAACAAATGATTCCTCCAAACAGAGTACAGCATAATACATTGCCTTTCCATAAACTAAGATAAAGATTCTTCAGGGATGGTAATATATATACTCTTCAAATCAGTTTCACAAGTATGAGCTTTTAAAAGGTTGCCTCCTAAAGTTTGTTTTTCCTTTTTCGACATGCAGAGGAGATTTACAGTACAAGCCTCAATTTGAAAGGAAAATCTAACCGTCAATAGTCGGAGAGGAGAATGCTGTTGTTGAGGAAGGATTACGCATTCAAAATCTCTGTATGTGCTGGCTCAGGTTGTTGAATATCCAGGAAGAGCGCATCAATGCTGAAAATAGATAATTTAATAGACGTTTAAAATTGGTGGAAATCAAACCAGTTATTTACCCACAGAAAAGAATTCAACTAAGCAGATTAGCATGGAATCCAGCCTTACCTACAATTTTGGGGAACCCTCCAACCAAATGAATTTGAACTTGGTGGTAAAGACAAAAAGAATCTCCAGTCTTCAAGCAAAATTCTTAGGTCATGAAGCTTACTGTTCAACCCAAGACAACAGTTTGCATGCATCGTACAAACTTGAGTTAGATCTTCACTAGGTTCACAAAACCCACCGAAGTAAGTAGTATCCAAGAATCGCAGCTGTAGCCCTATTTCCGTGATGAAGGAATCATTCTTAATTCTATTAAGAACGTCTTGATCATGCAATCCGGTATATAGTTTGTGAGCTGAATGCCAAAACTTGTAAAACTCTATAGACTTGTAATTTGATCTCACAAACTTGAATCCTCCGTTAGGTTTATTTTCTATATCATCAGATCTGCCAGAGAAATGATCACATGCTATCTGAAAGTCTGCATCTGGATGGAAGTGAGGAAATGGATCTCTAAACCACATAACATCTGCATCCTAGAGACAAGTAAGAAGAATAAAAAATAAATTTCCAGAAAGTTCATATTAATTCAGAACCCAACGTATCACTGCAGAAATACTTGATGTGGGTTGCCATTGATGGCCTCATTAAAATATAGCATTTCCCATATAGAATGACACCATGCACTACTAAATCATCAGTAAATAGATATGTATGAAAGCATTAGATGTGGGAATAGTGTTCATGACAAATTTGAAAAGAAACAAGAACTATATCAAAAGTCATTAAGTTTCGTCTATCCAATTTTAAAATTTGGGCAACAGTATGATTAATATTAGACTTCTTTTGGGCAACAAATCTCCATTCCAGTTTTTAGGTTCAGAAAAAAATGAGTTGCTATATGTATGAGCATACTTGAGTGTGTAGATTGATAGGCAGATAGAGAGAGAGATAGCATACAGTGAAAACAAAGTTGTATCCCATTTCAAGAACAGACCGTAGGAAATCAATCCTTCTCCACATCATCCTCAAGTAGTCTGGGGTCATAAAATAAGCCTCACGTGAAAAGTCAACTCCTTCAGTGACGAGGGCAAAACAATGGAAGTGTAGAACCATACAGCGAGAAAATGCCTTTTGATCTAAAGAAACAATCACCAAATGATTCAGTAGCCTGCGAGTTCGCTCTCCAATTCTGAAACTCTCGAGAAAGAGATCAATGACTGAATTTGGAGCTGCCCATGCTTCATTGAGAGTTGTTAAGATCACTGTGTTATCTTGCATAGAAGCATCTTTCAAAACTTTTTCAAGACTATACTTCTTACTGTCCTACAACAACCATGAAATAATTTAGGAGATGAAGTATGATAATGCCATAATCTAGACAATGTCAAAGAATCTTATATGTGAAATATCATGTGCCATTGGTGAGCATGAGAGTTCTTAACATAAAACCAAGACAACCCATAGGTCATAGCCAGTAAAAATGGAACAGCAGATAATAATACACTTGACTCCAAATATATCATAATTGGCAGGATGAAAGGAAAAAAATGTGGGTGTATATCAACCTGCAGCATCAAAAGATGAAGAAAACTTATAAAAGAAAATCAAGATAGGGAATACGTAAAAGCAGACACACAAGATAAACCTTTTCAATTGTTAGTGCAACCTATGCTAGCGAAAAGGATCTCCAATGCAAGTACCACACTTTTTCTAGATCATAGGCAAGAGGAAGACTGGAAAAACTCGCTTCTACTACGAACCCATGAAGCACTTGAAGAACTCAAACTTGTTCAGGCTGTCTTGTTGAAGGAAGGACAGGATAGAATAAGATGCTCAAAGAATCCAAGTTCCGATGCCTCGGATATTCCAGAGGTGAAACCTCATATCGAAGTTTGTTCGGATGTAACATCAGAGGGGGGAACATGTCCTTTAAAGAGTGACTTAGTAATCATTATAGAAGTTTGAATTGTCAAATTTTGGGAAATCTTAAGGCAGATAAAACTTGGAGATAAGCTTGTACTATGACCAGTTATGCATATCAGGAGATTTGCAACGGACTCTGTTCTCTACTTTTCCAGAAGAGCAAGTAAACCCGCATTATCATACCTCCCAGTGCAATTCACGTAGCAATATCCATACACTTAAACTTGTGATTTTTAGAGCTACACTGTATCATGCTTATTATCTCATTAAAAAGGAACAGGTCAATCTCCTGAAAATGCAACATCATGTCTATGCCTATATGCCTCGTCTTTGTGCAACAAATCTCGGCCATCCTAATAATTAACAAATTTATCTTCAAATAAGCCTAATGTGATTTTTTAACATAATATCCAACTAATAGAATTGAAAGGAAAGAAATCTAGACTTGAGCATTAATATAAACATGTTTGAGAAAATATTATAATCATTATTAGTAACTCCAAAATAGTCAACAATATCCTTATTTTTTATTTCTACCTTCAGTGTTATGGGGTATTATAATACCTATGTGAAAAATAAAATATTCGTTAACTGGTTGTGGTTGTTGTTTCTATGTTCCATGTGCGAGTGAAGAGATGCTCTAACGAAAGTACTGAGAACATTCATAATCAAAACATGTAGCTGCTATAGGTCTCTGAGCTGTGAATAGGAAAAAAACAGAAATTAAATTTGAGGTGTGAATAGGAAGGACACTGACCGAGGCAAGAGGTCCTCCGTCGTCGAAAATGGGGAACAAGTGAGTTCCAGGTGAGAATATAAAGTCGGCGGCTCTTTGGAGGAATAAGCACGACACAACCACCGCCACAAACAGCACTACGAAGAGCGCCGGAATCCCTAATCGCCGGTTTTGGGAAGATAAATCCGGTGACACCGGACTCATCGCCATGGAAAATGTGTTCAGAGGAGGTGAACGACGCAGAATTTTGCTGCTTTGCGGATGGGTGTCGGCATTGAGATTTGAGCCATCTTTGCTCGTTCTGTTGTTGCAGTAAGTTAGTAACGCAAGGACGTTTCAGGAAAAGGAAAATGAGGTGTGATTTTCGTTTTCAATTTTTTACTCCTATTTCATGGTAAAAAAGTGGGAATAAAATAGATGAATAAGTAAAAATTAGAGTGTATACCGTATTCGGAAAAAAAAAATGTACTAATAATTCAAATTAGTTTTTTGAAGTGTATTAAATGTGATTTTTTTTTTTTGTTGGAGTAGTAATATATAAAATTGAATTGTGTTGTATTAATAAAAAAAATTTTAGAGGAATTAATAAAATAAATTTCAAAAGGCAAGCACCATCTAAATTCTCAATTTTAGCTAAAAACATCACTATTATAGATAGGTATGAACTATGGACTGCGATATTAGGTCTTGATATTAGGTCTTTTTGCTCTTAGTTATGGGCCTCATAGCCTTATGGGATAATTTTATTGGGGTTTTTTTTTTTTTTTTTCACGATTTAGTCCCTTATTGGTTTCGGATCTATTTTTATAGTCTATATATTACTCTCTTCCAACAATATAAATGACATGTCACATGCTATTTTAGTCAAACCTATCATTTTAGTACTTCTTAATGTTAATTAAGTACTCGCAACATCATAACTTGTGATTAGCTAAGTGTGTGATTATATCAGCTAAGCTAATCTTAACTGCGCTTTTGTAAATATATGACATTTAAATGAAGTGAACTTGGTTCTACCTCCTCCAAAAGAATATAATTTTTTGAGTTATAGCCATCTAAAACTAAATTAGTTATCTTAAATCACTCTTCTATATTTATTTTGGGTTGGTCTGCTATGGACTCGAGTGCATGTTGTGCACCCTAGTCCATGTTGCACTTTTCAGTTACTGACTTACACTTTTTGGTAAATGGTGTTACACTTTTCAATTATTAAACTGTATAAGTAATAATTGAAAAATGCAACACCATTTACCAAAAAGTGCAAGTCAGTAAACTGAAAAGTGCACATGGACTAATGTTGCACTTTTCAGTTACTGACTTACACTTTTTGGTAAATGGTGTTACACTTTTCAATTATTAAACTGTATAAGTAATAATTGAAAAATGCAACACCATTTACCAAAAAGTGCAAGTCAGTAAACTGAAAAGTGCACATGGACTAGGGTGCACAGCATGCACTCGAGTGCATACTAGACTTTACCTTTATTTTGATATTCTAATTGTACTATAATCCACATTAATATATGTCAATAACTTTTTTTAACTGACTCTTTATTTAGCTGACGAATTTGTCTTGTAACTTATAAAAACATCAATAACTATCACAACTGACATTCAATTTGTCTTTGTTATGCTACACATAGCCAATACTACATTCCATCAATCAATTGACATCCACTGGATTAGTTGAGTCTCAATTAACTTTGTTCGTAGATAATCTTTTTATTTATTTGATGTATTTTAATCGCTTAAAAAACTAACTTCAAATACTTAAATAGTTAAATATCTTAGTGCTTTGACCAAATCACCCAACATCGATTTAATAACCCGTCAACTATTTATCTATAAAGACAAATGTCATTCATGATAAAATAAGTGTCTTACACATTCCCATGTCCTTATATGATTACATTTAATCTAAATAATAAAAATGATCATAATATAGGTCTTTTTTTTTTAAGGTAGAATTACAAGATAAAAATATTGAAATTGCATCTCACGCTCACCTATCTATTACAGATAAACTCTACCAAAAACTTATATTCCAAACTCAATCTTGAGAGATGGAGAGTCACACAAGCAATCCATCGGATTCTTCGATCAAGAAAGATAGCAAATCTGCTTCGAAAAAGAAACAAATTGTCACCCACTACGACTCGCGCTACAAACTCCCCAAATCATAGAAGATGACCCATGGACAACCAGTGTCAAAGGAGAAACCTTATCAACCAAACGCAACTTCCAAACAACAAGAACCCACAACAGGGGAGGATGACCCACAACAGGGGAGGAGGACCCATAAAAGGGAAGATAAAAAACAACCGTAAATAAAACAGGAAATAAAGCATTAAAGAAAACAACAACAATAAAAAACAAAAATGTAAAACGGGATCAACGGAAGAAACTCAACCATACGATCACCGTGGCTCCGTCGGAGAGGATCTACACATTGATCCCAACAGGGGGACGACTCTTCTACATGCCGGCGGTTTTCCAACAGTGATGGGCGACGGTCTGACGACGAATCTACTCAAACGTTGGACGGCGACGATCGATCAAAATAGCTTCTAGAGTCGAAGAGAGGGAGAGGGATAAGAACAAGTGGACTGCCGATGAAGGAGGAAGAAGATGAGCGGTGTGGACGGTGGAGATTTTTGGGCCGTGCTTATTTCCTAAACAACCCCGAGAGAGCGAGTAAAAGAGAGAGTTTAAAATGTGATACTTCTCTCAAACACTTCTCTCGATCATAATATAGGTCTTGGTATAGTTATGAGTGATGTTGCGGATGAGGTTGTGGTTGATTTTTTTATTACTATGTTTGTGGACAGTTTCGAACCATGAAAGCAAATTTGTTTCAAACTCTAACTTAGACGGTCTAGTTTACAAAAATAGTTTACATTAAATTAACGTATTGTGGTGTTAGACAATATTCCACATCGAATAAATATCGAAGGATCACGAGGTATACGAGGATGAACTTATGATTGGTTTTGCGGACAGTCTTTTGGACGGGTTGATGTATTTACTAAATTAAAAATTAGATAATAAAAGGTAGATTATATAAAAGAAGAAAAGAAACCTAGGACCATAAGCTCACATGTCGAGCTAGTAAAATCTTGCTTGGGAAAACCCTCCTTATAGATAAAACCCACGTCAAGGAAAAAAGTACACTTCTCTAAAAGTCCACGTCTACAGAAAGCTCCAGATACAATCAAGGTCAGTCTTGGCCACAACATCCGTCGCCTGGTTGGCCTCTCTAAAGACGTGTGAGTATCTGATGTGCATGTCATGTGTAAGAGATGAACCTGACTCCTCTAAAAGTCCATGTCTATAGAAAGCTCCAGACACAATCAAGGTCAGTCTTGGCCACAATATCCGCCGCCTGATTGACCTCTCTAAAGACGTGTGAGTATCTGATGTGCATGTCATGTGTAAGAGATGAATCTGGCTCTAAAGGCCTTGCAGACGACAAGGAATAGAGGGATTGGTGCATATTATATTAAAAATTAGAGTTTGAATAGTAAAGGTAATTAAATATTTGTGTAGTTTATTCTATGATTATTCACGGAGGTGCAAATAAATGCTGCCCATGGTTGTAATCAAAATTAACCGCCAGCCCGTAGCCAGCAGTCAACATTCCTACCATTCTCAACCCCCAAAACAAAAAATCCACCAACGACTTATTAATCGGTAAAGAAAATCCAAATCCTCACTCAATCCCCATTTTCAGAATTCTCCCTCCTCTCCTCATAATCCCGCGCCCGAAATTTCTCAATCCTTCTGAAGGATTTTCATCCCCTTTTCTTCAATAGAATGGCACAGGCTGAGCAGCCGTCGACTGCTTCCGGCGATGCTTCCGCGTCGGCGACGTGGGATGATTTTTCAGAGTCACCGCCATTGCCATTCCCCCAGAGGTTTCCGGACTTCTCGCATGATTTTCGTCGCGAAGAGCGTTTTTCTGGAATGAATAATCAGGGTCCCTTGATTAACAACGGGGGATCCTATGCAGGCAGGGATGATCCTAAGTCTTGCTTTGTTGCTTCTACTACGTTTTCGTTATTTGGTAAATTTATTGAGTCTCTCATGTAATTTTTTTCACGGTTGGTTTAATAAGTTTTTTTCGCATGCGAGGTTTTTAGATGGTTACATGATTTTAAGTGAAATTGGTGGTTTTAGTAGTTTCATGTCCTTTGAAATACTTGAATAAGAAAAAGTGCGAGGTAATCATCTGCATGCTAGCTAGAATGTTTAACTGAACTTAAATGTTGTTGGAATTTTTAAAACCTAATTGAACTACTTTTGGTTGTGCTAAAATTATGTATGAGACGCACAACTTAGTTTGCTGTTCTGTAATTGAAATACTTTTTATGGTTCTTGTGGGTAGATTTTGAATTTTGGCAGTTGGAGAATGCTCAATCCTTGAAAACCCACAATTAAAAAAAAAAAACACACACACTTTGTGTATTGGCTTGGCCCTTTCTCCTCTATACACATTAATGATGCTGGCTTCGTTACTAACTGTCAATACTGGTGAGAAATGTAAGGAAGCTCTAGGAGAGGATAATTGTGCCAGCATTCGAATATGTAGTTGACCATCTTTCCACAGTGAAGGTGGGGATTAAGTGCCTTTTTTGTTGTATTCTAAATTCACAATATTTGATAAGCGATTTTATTAGCAAATGGATGCACGATAACTTGTGTAAGTTTTGCGCCTTCCGTACTCTGGGAGTAGGGAACCAATTGACCTTTTTGTTATTAAGTCCAAATGAAGGTCTTGTTTCCAAGTTCAATATACACTAGAGTGAGTCATTCCTCATTTTTATGGTTATTTACCTAGTTTCATAAATTTGGGAAACTTTTTCTTTATCTACTGTGCACGTGCTTTCAATGAGCACACCATAAGTGCTGGTGTATATTAATATTGTTTTTTGGAATGTTTCTGACAGCTGCTTTGACTATGGCCTTTGGGCTGTATGGATCTGAGACTTTGTCGCTTGGACCTAATACATCAATGTTGATAGAACCCAACCACTTATTCGTGGAGTCTATAAAGGTATTTTGATATTTGCAGCACATTTAATTGCTTTTATTTTGCTACCAGTGGTCACCTTTACGTTTGAATTAACAAAATTCTTGACATTAAGATCTAAGTTAGTTGTAGCTTGTACCAGGTGGTAGATGTCGGTGTTGCCAAAGGCTTAATGCTGTATGGATTTGATAAAAAACCACCCCTTGATTCTGTAATTGCATGGCCAGAGACTCACAAGATCTCTCTCCCTTCCAGCACCCACAAGGTGAGCTGCATAATGAAAGTTTGTTCACTGAAGAATTAAACATGAATTTATTGGTCTTGTTGTTCTGCTTCTTGATTGTAGATACATATGTTCATTTTGACTCAGTGACTGGTTCTTTAGTTTATTATTTCATGTACCACATTTTGCAGGAATGGATATACTATTTGAATGAAGGATCTCAAATAAACATAGCCTATAGTGTGTCATCCGCGAGTTCATCTTCTCTTGTTCTTGTGATTGCGGAAGGTAATTTTCAGTTCTCAGGAAGAGGTTAATTTGGACTTCTCAAGTCTCAACTATTTTATACTCCCTCCGCCCCCCATTAAGTTACCAATTTATTGTTTGCACAGGTTTTAAGGAATATATAGACTATAGTATCTAATGTGTAGTGGGGTATTGAGATAGATAGAGAAATGAAAGTAAAAATGTAGAGAGAGGTAAAAAAGAGAAAAAGTAGAGAGAGATAGGAAATAGAAAAGGTAGAGAGAGATAGTTGGGGTGTTGACCAAAATGAAAATGGGTAACTTAACAAGGGACGCCCAAAATGCAAAATGAGTAACTTAACGAGGGATAGAGTGGGTATTTTATAAGAAAAAAGATGCATTCTTTGAGCTTAAGGGAAGAAATGAAGGCATGCTTTTCTTTACAAATGACATGCAAAATGCTTTTGGCTATGTGAACGAATTTCAACAGGATATGATTGAGTTAAGGCAATGGGTAAACTCAAATAACATAATTTTATTAAATAGAACTCAAAACGAGGTCACAGAGAATAAATCTCTGCCACAAGCTGAAGCTGCAACTCTCAATGATCAAAAAGATAATCCTATCTCTAATGAAACCTTTATTTAAATAGACTCAAGCATAAACCCTAACTTAAGCCCCTAAGCAAAGCCTACGGCTATTTATTTGATAACTTAAAATGCCTCACTATAATAGTAATAATCAGGCCCAATTAAACTAATGACATTACCGTAGGAAAATTTGGATTTCACAGATCTTCCTCACCCTCTCGAGTCTCGACTGACTGCTTCCTCGGATTCCTCTTCGTCCCACTCAATCATCACGTTCAAAGACTTAGGCGGACATGTATTCAGATTTCAGGGGACCATATGATTTTGCACCCATAACACTTCCCTTTTGTCTGGTATTTACGTTTAAGCCATGGACCTGAAGAAAGAAATTCGGTCTGAGGAGGCCCATTCGAAATGTGGACAGCCGGAAACTGCTGATTGGGCCCATCCCTTGTCCGTAACCCACTATGAGAAGATGCCGGTGCCTGAGAATAGGACTCCTGACTGAACGTGGAACGATTCTGGGCTGCTGGTGGACGATGCAACCGAGTTATCCGATGAGCAGCCCGAATAGCAGCAAACACATCTGTCATCTCGGAATTGGGAATTCTATCACGGATTGAGGGCGGCAAGTCCCCCTGGAAACATGCCCAAGTATTGGCCAGGGGGCAGGGACGACAACTGGGCTACCCGCTCCTCATAGAGTGCCTAATATTCTTCGAGGGACTCCGTTTGGTGGGTAGCATGCATGGCCTCGTATGCGTTAATCACTTAATCGTGGAACTATCCCCGAAACGCTCAATCAATTCCTGTGTTGACTGCCCCCACGAAATGTCGGATGCATGATGCAGCACCCACTGCGCCCAAAACATGGCCCGACCGGACATGACACTGAGTGCCAATTGAACATGTTCGCTGAGCGGGGTGCGATGAACCAAAAAACACTGCTCTGCTTGAGCAAGCCAGGCAATCAGATCTTTTCCCTCAAAAGTTTGGGAGTTCCATCCACGGAAGAGTCGGTGGCAGACCTGCTGTGAAACCTGGGGGCAAGGGTACCTTATGGGGGACTGTCGCCTTAGACGGCGCGAGCCCTCCTTCTGCGAGTGGGGTCTGGGGCAGCGCCTGCATGTTGACATGGCTGGATTCACCAATGGCGGTGACAGAAGTGAGAAGTCACAGAAGAAGGGATGGGGGAGGCTGGCGCCGGTGTGTGGGCTATGGCTGCACGCTCACTTTGGCAGTGAGCGAATCCAATTTCGCCACGATGGACGAAAACATGGCATTGTGCTGCTGAAAACGCTTGTTGCTGGCCGCTCTGGAAACGGTGATAGCGTCCTGGACCTCGCCAGTTGCCTTCTCCATCTGATCGAGTCTCTCTTTCTGAGTCATCGTGAAGATCCGGCAGGCCAGACCAATTGATAGTGTTAAGTTTGGACGAACCAAAAAGGAATAATTACATATAAAGTTTGGACTGAGTAACATTAATAATATAATAGAGCCCATGTCTATCAGGACAATATGATGTCTTTCTTGTTTCTATTTTCTATGTTTCTATTTTTTAACATGGTTGGCTAGGGTTTTATATGTGCTATCCTAACATATTTCCTTGAATGCTGGCAGGGAAAACTGGTCTTGATGAGTGGCTTAAAGATCCATTAGTACCAAATCCGGGCTATTCATGGAATATTATTCATGGTGGGATTGAATAAGAATTCAAGAAATTTCTTGAACTTGTTCTCTGTTTTATTGGTTGTAACCTCTTTTAACATTGTTCTGTATATTATTGTAACTACTAAATTCGTTGTTGCAGGAAATGGCTCAATTCAGAAGTATATCTCTGAGTCTTCTATTTATTACATTGCAGTTGGTAATTTGAATCGTGAAGTTGTCAAGGCAAGCATTCATTATCCTTATTTTCCAGTTATTTGAAAAAACAACCTTTATGACCTTCAATTTTTTTTGGCTTGGGAGCTTCAGTGAGGAACCCAGTGGCTGCAAAAATATGTTTTCCAGCATGCATAACCTGATTGCAATAGTTAATTAAAGCGTAGTTAATCAATCGAAGTCATCTCTCTCCCTTTAGAATTGTGCAAATACTTGTCTATCTTATGGAGTATTATGTTCGTTTTCTGTATTTTCAAAATTTGATGATTCGCTATTCTATGTGTTGTTTTCTCACATTTTAAATCTTATATGTAAACAGGTTCATTTGGATGTCAGAATGAACGCTTTACTTTACAATACAACCGAACCATATTATAAGTGTATACCTGCAGAGGGCCAATGTACTTTTCAACTGTTTTTCCTGGGTGGAAATGCAGCTGTTCTTACCTCTCCTGGTCTAGTTCATGTGAGCCCTTCACTGCTGTAGTTATTTTGTGTTTTTTTATGAGTTACTTGACTGAAGCTACACTATTGCTATGCATTCACAGTGCAACTGAGCCAGCCAATAAAAATAGAGGACCTGAGAATAGCTGAATACATATTGCAATCTTTTCAAACGTCATCAAAAGCATGATCTCTGAAAACAATCTGGATATCCAACTCTGAAGATTCTATTTCATTAAGGGGGTGTTTGCAAACTCTACAAACTGCTTCCAGAATCACTTTTTTTAAAGCTGCCCTCTCACAGCTTTTACTTTTAAAAAGTGCTTTTAAGCTGTTTATAGAGTTTGCAAACACCCCCTAACAATGTTGTGCAAAAGTACTTTTTATTCCCTATTATATTAGCTTTAGCTCAGAGAAGAAAGAAAAATCTCGAGAAGTATGTAATGAGGGTAATGACTAAGTGGTATGAATAATTTTTTCCGCAAAGCCTTTTCACAAATGTGCCTTTCATTGATAAGTTCCAAGATGAAAATCAATTATGTATGAAAGATAAGGCAATTGTTTTTTTCCCTTTCTAATGAGATGTACTGAAAGGTAACTCAGTTGGCTTTCTCTATATTCTGTAGGGTATGACCAGTGGTATGTATGTTAAACTCTCGTATGGACCTCGATGGTTTACATACATTGTTAGTACAGGTATATTATCTATTTCACTTACGAGAAAACTGAATAAAATTTTATGAAATATCTGTAATTTTATTGAAGTTTTTACCCTTAGGTGGAATGGTTTTTCTTCTGGTACTCATTAATTACTTCATGAACCATTTTCGACGCGACACACCAAGAAATCATCATGGGGATGTGGGATCTGAGAGAAACCCTTTGCTTTCACAGAAAGATGATAATACTATTAGTTGGGGTTCCTCCAATTCCGCTTTCCCAGGGCATGAAGAATATGTACATGGTGGGGTTGAACAGGGTGGGAAGCCAGTTAAAGATGACAATAGCCAGCATCTTTGTGCAATTTGCTTTGAAGCTCCTAAGAATAGTTTCTTTATTCCATGTGGACACTGCACGGCTTGTTTTGGATGTGCAACAAGGTAAAATTCTACCTCTCCCATTTTTAACATACTGTATGTGCTTTATGAAGTATTCATGTTACTGGAGAGCCTTTTCTCCCAGTCTAAATATGTCGAAAAGTATATCTTAGAGGGTGTTTGTTTATGGATTTGATTGAATTTGAAATCCAGTAGGTGGATTTGGCGAATAGTAAAAGGTGTATTTGGATTTTGTATATATTTGAGAGTGTAGATTACTAGATTTGTAGGATTTGATAGGGTAGGATATTGAAAAAGTAGGTGATAGATGATCGATTGTGTATTGAAAATGTGTGTAAAGTAAAAAATGAGGAGAGATAGTGTTAAGCTGGGTAGATAATAATAATTAAAATGTGGTAGATGGATGATTGATTGTGTATGAAAAAAGTAAAATAAGGGCATTATAGATATTATAGGGTATATTTTATAGGATTTAAAATCCTATACCAAAGTCCAGTTTAAAAAACAAAGAGTTGGATTTCAAAGAAAAATGTGGGGGTGGGGGGCCATAAACAATCACACCCTTTGCCAATCGTCATATGGAGCCATAAAATGTAAAGAAACGTTAGCGACACCTGTTTTGCACGAAAACTGAGGTTGACCTGAGGTAGTGGAACTTATCATATTCTGGGAATAATAGAGGGGTGTGTGCGCAGGAGCCAATAGTAGTTAATTTTTTTTATTCATTTGACCTGACTCTGAGCTTTTGCAGGATACTGGAAACTTCAGGAGCTTGCCCTATTTGCCGGGGAAACACGAAAGAAGTGAGAAAGATATACACAGCTTGAGCAGCACACTTGCATTGCCTTTGCTTGGTTAGTTTTACTTAGTGTAAAATACTTAAATTTACTGCTTGTTTTAACCATCGAGTAAATGTTGGAAAATATTGTATACGTCAGTAGATTTTTTTAAGGTAGAAAGGCCAGGAGATTCTCACTGTTTTCCCCCTTTATTTCCATACTATCTTGGTACATATTATTAATGCAGTTCAAATGAGAATGTACTTGTACATGAACGAACTGATGTTGTCAATTACATGTATATCCAAACGTTTGTATACAAAATTTTTGGTTTTTACTTTTTATATTGGTTAAATTGACGACCAAAAATTTGAACATTGTTTCATTTTTTATTTTTCCTTCACAGTATTAATGCAACTAATTACCATTATTTTTAATCTGTGAGATTCTGAGGCTTAAGAGGTTTAAAGTGCCATATTCCTATAATGTTTTCTTCGATTGCGTATTTCATTTCAGGCAAAATTTATGTTATATAGTTTCACCGTACAATTGAGTTATATTTTATGTGTATTTTTAAACAATATCCGGTTAATTCAAAAGTCTTACTAGTTGTTATACTAAAAAATGATAGGTTTTGAATCAGCTATGGTGTAAAACTACTTTGACAAACTCTTTATTTCTTCTTCTTATCACATCAATAATATAGTGAAATATGTCATCATGATACACGATTTGCCATGTGAAATAAAATACAGAATGGAAAGACAGTAGAATCGAAATCATGGGTATTTTGGTACAAGATGAATTCAAGAATCAGACACTTGATCTTCTATCAATCATTCAAATGTACTATAGTGAAATTTTAAGGAACTACCTTAAGAAATCTATCTACATACAAATAGCAAAATACACAGGAGTTGCTTTCATGAGATCAAGGTTCTTTCCTTGGTCCAGCTTGTAATAAAAGAAGCAACTTGAGGAAGATATACGATGCACCTCCAATTGTGGCATACTGCAGCTTCTCACTACCTTCGACTCCTGGAAAATCGTCACCTTTCGACCGGTTGAACCCTCCGGCCAACCACCCCAAGTTCTTGTACCCTCCTCCGTACAATTTTGTAACAGCCATCATAGATCTTGATACATAAAAATGTTGAAGAAAATTCATGAAACATATGAACAATGAATCTGTGAATCTATATATGTATGTTTGTGTGAATTGTTGTACCTTAGGCCTTCTCCACAAGCTACGAGCAGCTTAGATTCTTTATCAGGAACATATTTTTCCACCTGTTGAAGAAAAGAAGGATTTATCATAGTAAATAATTGGCCAGTCCACAATCCAATATAACCAAAATGAACCCATTTCTTCAACAGTGTGATGGGGCTGTTATCCTTATCCTCCACGAACAACGGCACGTGCAGGGACCCTGAAACACGTGCCTTCTCTCTCTCCCACTCTGGCCTGATGTCAAGCAATGTGTACCCTTGGGACTCCATTGCCAAGGCTGCATCTTTTGGTGCTATGGGAGTGATTGCACCGGATTGTATCAGCTCCTGTCCTCTGCCGCCCAACGCTGCATGAACTCCTACATAGGAGGAGCGCCGCTGAGGAGCGGCGGAGAACGGCGGCTGGCGGTGGTTGCCATGGGTTAAGGTGGATATGTGGTGGTGTTTCAACTGAACAACCATTGTGTGTGTCTCTCTCTCCTTTTTTTTATTTTTATTTGAAGGTTGTGTCTCTCTCTCTCCTTGTCCCTCATTAACACTTTCCTTATCTTTGGACTCTTTTACTTTTGGAAATTGAGGGCATTATTGTTTAGTACTCGTAAGTTATTTTGTTCCGTAAATTTTAAAAAATTGGCTATTCTGTAGACTATAATTGAGAGTTGAAATGGTTTTTTTAAATCTATTTTTGATGAAAATACTCACTTTGATTTTATAAATGCCAATATCATATAATTCGCATTTTTGGCCAAATTTGTAACTTGATATACTCCCTCCATTTTAAGAAAAAAAATGTAATGAGTGGAGTGTTGAGGGGTAATTTTGTAAAGTTATATGATTTAAAGTAAAAAAGTGATTGGAAAGTGAGTAAACGTGATGACATTTTGTGTAAATATGAGGGTGTGGGACGGATAAATAAAACAGCTGTGGAATCATTTATCAATTGTCTTTAGCTATTTCAAAATAAAAATAAAAATATACGGATGGATCCAGTATTTTAGTTTCTATTTCATTTTCTTTTTGGGTATAACCCTCTATAATTTACCTCGGGAATTTATCAAATTTTATGCAAAGCAATTCCCATAATTACCAAACGGAAAAAAATTAAATATTAAAGTTTTTTCAAGTTCAATAATCCAAAAAATCATAACTAATATTTCTAGGTAATTTAATTAATTAAATATGATATTATTCACAACCCTACTACCATCAATTCATGTTTGTAGAGTTCCCAAAAAGGATTATCTTTGTTGTGTACAAAAAATAAAATAAAAAAAACATTATTTTTGTAGAGACTTATGTAGAGGGTGGGGCGGGGCCATAAGTGGAGTTATTGGATGTAATCAAGGCCAAGATGGGCCCTAACATAATGGGCCTAAATGTATTGGGCCTTAACTTTTCGGCTATCCGCCTAACACACTATTCCTACCAATCGGAGCGAAACGTACTTAAACCCGCCTTCCCGGAGACGAAAATCCAACAACGGGAAAGTCATTCCGTTACTCTCGATTTAAAGAAATCTTTCCCTATGGCTGATTTTCTATGAAGTTTTTCTGTGTGCAATAGAAACCTAGGGTTTCTTTCTTTTGCCGCTGGAGGCAATGGACCGGAGGATGTTGGCGATGACTCGGGAAAAAATTGCGCGTCGAATCAACGGAATAAAGTACAGTCCCGCCGACGACGTTTCGTTGAAACTTGACCAGTTGCGGCGGCTTCGCGACGAGCTCTTGTCGGCGGATTCTGGGTTAATTGTGGAGTTTCTTTCGAGTATTCTTGACCTACTCTCAGACCGTTTGAGCCCCGTCCGCAAATTTATTACCCAGTAAGAGCGTCTTTATTTTCTTGAATTTTATGTGTGAAAACTGCGTTCACATTGTGGCTTCGTATATTTGCCAAGATATATGTGTGGATTTATTTCCTTGAATTGTATTTGTGTGAAAACTGTGTTCATTGGCAGCACCCAGGAGACTCAATCTTGCCAGGAACTTGAATGCCTAATTTCATTGCTAATTGCTCTTTTAAACTTGTTTTGCAAAATTGTGTTTGACAAATAGACTAATTATACTTCTGAAATATGTTTATTTCTATTTGGCTTGTACCATAATTTGTAGTAGATAAGATGTTTTGGACTTCGTATTAGCATCTCATGATAATAAAATTTTCTGTAGACTTCTTTTCACAACTAAAGCCAAATGAGCCCGATTGTCGGGATGATTTAGAGAAGTAGTTGTATTACGATATTGTTAAGTGATTATAATCATTAAAAGGTCAGGCTAGAATTTCAGTTTTTTCGAGTAGTCTATGTTGTACATTATGCTTTCTTATATTACACCAAACAATGGTTTAGTTGCAGTCCAAATTGGTTATTACCTTAGCTGTTCTTGCAAATTTATTTTCTCCAAGATGTACATCATTTACTTCCTGTTTGACATTAATTTTATTTACAGCTGATATGTTTAAAATAAATACTATTCACATTTGGTCAGTTCTTATGTGCGTCTTAATAGCATTAATAATGCATCAAAAGCCCACATTTATTGTATACTTATTTCCAGTATTTAGAAGCTTGTAATTTATTCCAATTCTTTCTCCTCTACTTTGACCTGTGAGAATTGTTTGCCAGATATTTTGTTTGATTATTTAACTGGATTTGGCCTATACGTGGATTGTGGGTTTATGTTTTCAATGTCTGAGTTAAGAAATATGTACCTGGATTTTCAGCTAGTTTTATAGTGCAGTGACACCCCCCCCACCACCCACAAACACACACACACAAAAAAAAATGATGGTGAAGATTAGCTCCCTTTAATACATTCTCTACGTTCAGACCTTGATAATGGTCTCTTCACTGACGTAGGATGATTGGTGATATTGGTTTGAAGCACTTGGAGTTGTTACCTGAAATTGTACCAGCACTTGTCGATGTTTTGAAAGATGCTGAACCAGCTGTTGCCCGACAGGCTGTCACATGTGGCTTTGATATATTTCGTTGTTCTCTTGTCAAAGTTACCATCCAGGTTTGTTCAAATACTGAATCCTAAATGGGAGTTATTATGATTTGGATAATTGGACGTGGCATTATAATTTTTCGAATATGATAGCAGGGAGCTTTGGTGCACATTGAAATTATGACCTTTTTGATTCCTAAGAATCAGATATTTGTGCTGTAGTGTCGTTCATTGCAAATCTTACTAATCAATGAAAGCTTCTCCATGTGGTTTATCGGATCTAGTAGGATAGGTGATACACGAAGTTTACTTCTTCTTGTTTTTATCCTCAATGGGATGAATTATTCTCAATGATCCTGTTACACCAGCTCAAAGTTGTCTAAACCCCTTGAACTCTGAATGAAATTATTCTCTTGCATATTTGAACTTGCACTTGTAGCTTTTAGTTTGGTCTAACATGTTGTAATTATAAATATACAACATTGTTATGGAACTCCGCTTTGATTGAGATAGTAGCCAGGAAGGCCAGTCCTTGTGTGCCACATCCATCTCAACATTCTCATTTCTGCAACACATTTTTGTTAGAGTTCACATTTAGTTGACCATGGCACTTTGATCGTAGAATATTTTCCATCTTACGACTGTTTTATAACCTTTTCCTTGCAATTTTAAAAGGTGATTTTTTTAAGAGATTTATATACTCCCTCCATCCACCAAATGTAGTCCCATTGGGGTGGGGCACAAGTTTTAAGGAAAAGGTAGATAAAGTAAGGGTATTATAGGGTATTGTGGGGTCCATTGTGAATAAAGTTGATGGCAAATTGAGTAATTAAGTGATGAGTTGAAGGGTGATAGTTTTCATAAAGTGTATGGGACTACATTTGGTGACAAAGAATATGAGGCAAATGGGACTACATTTCATGGACGGAGGGAGTATCAATTATATTTTAAAAGAAGAATCCTTGCTTCGCTTTTGCTGCCACAACAATGATTTAGCACCAGTAGTTGGAGTAGCATTATATTTTCTGCCCTCCCTGTTTTTTAATACCTTATTCGTAATATGCTGATACAAAATGTTGCATATTATTTACCAGGGTTTGTACTCAAGTGAGTTCAACGAATCACTGAAATCGTTGTGGGAATGTGCGCTAAAGTTTAGAGATGAAATATTCTCAATGGCATTTGAGGTGAGTGTCACATGAACATGACATATTCTTTGTTCATCACCATTTTCTTATTAGAAACCATTTTCTTATTAGAAAACATGTGTGAAGGTGGGGAGTGAAGGGAGGAGGTTGCCCGCGTTGAAGTTTGTGGAATCAGTTGTGCTACTTTACACCCCTGATCCTAATGGTTCTTTGGAGCCACCTTCTGATAAAATATCTGAAGGTACATCATTTTCTATATTTTGTGCAGCTTTTTGTATGGGAAACTAAGGCTCTGGTGTAGTGTATAGATGCAGATTGCATGTACAAACACGCTACATATTTTTTTTATTGCTGGTATATGTGTCTTTGTGTTGGACAATATATTACATATGTATAATTTTAGGTATGAGCTTCTTTCCTGCAGGGAAGTTCGATGAATTCAATATCTCCTGGCTTCGAGGTGGACATCCTACCCTCAATGTTAGAGATTTGTCATCTGAGGCTAGCAAAAGTTTGGGTCTGTTGCTTGATCAGCTGAGATCCCCATCTTTGAAACTACACAGTTATTTGATGATCATTGTGCTAATTAAGAGGTATATGGTCTCTCAATTGCCCCCACACACAACCACCTGTCCCTCTCTTACTTCAATTGGTTTCCGTTTCTATTGTTTCAGTCTCTCGGCAGTCGCAAGGAAGAGACCTGCTTTTTATGGTCGCATTCTGCCTGTTTTACTTGGCTTAGATCCTTCAACCTCTGTTAGCAAAGGCATGCGCCTTGCTGGGGTGCATCATGCTCTGAAGAATGCTTTTGAATCATGCTTGAATTGTACACACCCTGGTGCTGCACCGGTATGCTATTTCGAGTCTTCATGTTCTGAATTTTCATTTTGCATGTCGTGACACATGCTTTCTTTTTTCTTTTTCACTTATCGATGTTTTACAATTACTGTTTCGCTTCCTCTCCTACTGTTTATATTATACTGTATATATTATGCATGTGTAGTGTAAATGTCATTTTCATTTAATTTACTGTTTAATGCGGAAAACCCAATTTGAGACTAAAACAAATAAGATAAACAGAACAAAATTGAGACTAAAACAAGTAAGATAGACACCCAATTTTACGCGGAAAACCCAAATCGGGAAAAACCACGGTGGACCGTGGACTGCAGTCTGAAATTCCTCACTATAGATGACAATATTACAGTGATTCTCTCTAGTATAAACTAGAGGATAGCTGTCAATAATTACAGTGGAACTCTCTCTCCTATATGGTGGATCACAACCTCTCTAACTCTCGTAGAAGTACACTCTCAATTTTTTCTTGGATGTCCAAAAGCTACTAAAATATTTCTTTGTATACTAGGCAATGGTAGGTTCTTCAACGTGTATATAAACAACTACTATCTAATACTTCCAAGACTAACTCCACTTTATTCAAGAATGCCTTTTAGATCATTCTAGAAAATTGGCTTTTCTAGTAGTAAATGGGCTAAAAGGGGGTTACCCAATTATGGAGGAATAGCCCAACAAATAACAGCCCAAGAGAAGTGTGATTATTTTAGCCCAATATCTGTAGTCAGCTTGGTTCGAATCCAGAAATCTATTTGTACTTTCACGATGATTTTTCCTATAGTTCATCTGGATCTATGTTTTGCAGTGGCGGGATCGTCTTGTTAATGCACTGAAGGAAATTGAAGTTGGAAAGCCACCTGGACAGGCTGCCAATGAAGTATCAGACAACAGTAGAAGAACGGAGTGGGCAAGTGATACCCATGTGGCTCCTATTCAAGAGGTATTTTCTTTCGTATTGATCATGTTTAAAGACATCTGTCCAAGAAGAGTCTCGAAAATGATTTTAGGTACTTCTTACAGGATGAAAAGCCTTCTATAGAATCTCTGGCTGAACACAGCAATGCTAGTAGAAAAAGAACTGGAGTGCCAAATTCATCAGAGTTATCTATGGCCGACATGCCTGGAAAGCGTGCAAGATCTACACCTGACAAGTTAGATGGATCAGGGAATGAAATGAATAAGGACAGTGGAAAAAAACCATCATCTGATGCAGATAGTGGGCCTGTGCAACAGCTTGTGGCGATGTTTGGTGCACTGGTTGCTCAGGGTGAGAAAGCAGCTGCTTCTTTGGAGATTCTCATCTCTAGCATATCAGCTGACCTGTTAGCTGAACTAGTTATGGCTAATATGTGTAATTTTCCTCCAAAAAGCTTTAAAACTGAAGAGGACGAAGAGCCACTTACAAGTATGACTGTTCACCCTGAGATGATTGGTAGTGCTACCCACATCTCACATTTGTCTTTGCTACTAACGGACATACTTTCACAATCAAGGTTTTCTCCCAAGAAAGAAACTGTAATTGAAGATCCTCATCATGCAGTAACTAATGAGCTTGAGGCATGTATTAATTTTTTTATGTATATAATATAATGGTGCATTCTTTTATTTTCCTTCTCTAAATTTGTAACTGCAATGTGTAAACCCGTGATGTCCTTTGCTTGTTTATTTGATACTACTTGATAGGGGTTGCAGCAGACACCAGAAGAGGGACCACAGTTGAATATGGTTGATAGTAATGTTGCATATGATGACTTAAGCAATGCAAAGCAACAAGCACCAGTGTCTGTTAGTGAGTTTGTTTCTCCTGGAGATGTTCCATTCTCAGAGGAGGCTGGTGATGCAGCAATCACATCTGAAGTCAATGACATGGAAGGTGGGGAAAATGAGATTCCGGGACTTTCTTCGTCCACTCAGGATGCCAGATTACCTGAAAATATGGCTGTCTCTCCAATGGGCTCAACTGATGTAGATGATGCTGTGGAAGAGAAATTCACCAACATAGTTGTCACACCAATAGAATTAGATATGACACCAGTTGAATCAGCTCAATCTTTGTCTACTGATAGGTCTGAGGAGCTTAGCCCTAAAGCAGCAATCACAGACACGATCAGCATGAATTCCTCAACTGCAACTTCTGTTGTGTTAGTCCCACAGTTGGTTTTGCCCAAAATATCTGCCCCCATCATTCACCTGGGTGATGACCAAAAAGATCAGTTACAACAACTGGCTCTTGTGCGCATTATCGATGCATATAGGCAAGTTACTATTGCTGGAGGGTCCCAAGTCCGATTTTCTATTCTTGCACATTCAGGCATGGAGGTAAACACAGGGACGTATGTGAGCCAATATCTTTTCATGATACGAGTCACTAAATTGCTTTTATGCTGTGCTTGTTTGTTGCAGTTCCCTTCGGAGCTAGACCCATGGAAGTTACTTAAAGATCATATATTATCGGACTATGTTACTCATGAGGTAAATAAATATTAATTTTCTTTTTTATTTGGATTTAGGAGGTGGTGAAACTTTATAAATGGGGGAAACAGTTATTCTACTTCTATTTGTAACTGCCTTGTGATTTCTACGTGGCTGATTAATGTATGTCTTCAGGGGCACGAGTTAACATTGCGCGTCCTATACAGGTTATTTGGTGAGGCAGAAGAAGACCGTGACTTCTTTATTTCGACCACAGCTACATCCGTTTATGGAACTTTTCTTCTCCAAGTGGTCTGCATAATGATACATCTTTCCAATATATCTATCTTGAGTGTAGTGTGAAATTGCATCTTCATATTTATTGTTATTCGTTATTACAGGCAGAAACACTTAGGGATTCTTTTCCAGCTTCTGACAAATCCTTGAGTAGGTTGCTTGGTGAAGCTCCGTATCTGCCGAAGCCTATATTGGAAATGCTTGAGTGCTTATGCTCTCCTGGTGGTAATAATGATAATGACGAGAAGGAGTTGCATGGTGGCGATCGAGTAACCCAGGGGCTAAGTATTGTCTGGAGCCTGATTTTGCTGAGACCTCCAATTCGAGATGCTTGCCTCAAAATTGCTTTGAAGGTTTCCATCTTGATTATTCTCTTCATCATTAGCACCTCTCTCACACACACAAAAATATATGCCAAGTTTTTTATGCAGGCTGCTGGCCTACTTAAATTTGTTATGTAAGGAATTCATTTTTTGGATGTACATAGCCCTTTCTACCTATTAAAGATTATGTGGAAAATCAATCTGCTTTAAAGAAGAAGAGTAAAAAAAAGAACCCCTTCCTTTTACTTACGCACATTCCACCCCTAATTAGTTTACTTTCAGCTGCTATATGGCTCATGAAAAAACTGGAAAGAGTACCTATTGTTATCTGTATCTTCGAGAATGCAAGACCTTTCATTAAATCCATTACTTGTTTATAGAAAAAGGAATTTAGGGACTTGAAAGAAAGTCCATGCATGCCATCATTCATTTATACCTTTATCCTTATATGGACATTGTGATCTACAGTAAGGGAGGTGGTTGTTGCAGAGGCCAAGGGCGATGGATCTTGGGGATATTGATTAATGATTCTTCATTTTAGACTTGTGATTATAAGTTTAACGTGCAGTAACTAATAAAGAAACTTGAATTTATTCACCCTATATTTGAAGTTTTTGCTATTAACTTTTGTTCAACAATGTGTGTCCGGGAATAATATCCTTTTAAAACTTTGGCTTATCAATCTGCAGTTTCAGAGACTGTTTATGAATGAAAATTGTTAATGTAATTCCTTGTTATGTTGAAGCAGCCTAGCCTTGGAGGTTTACTGTTCTTATTATTTGAAGCTGCAAAATCCCGTTGTTTATCTTCATAGACACAGTATTCACTTGGTCTCAGTCAGATTACTTATAAAGTGATCTGTAGTTATCACTTCAAAATATATTTCAGGATTTTAGGCAAAGTATTTTTATTTCTCAACTCACTGCAGTTGGAGGTTTATTAGAACCTTTGTGCCTTTTGCTGCGTTTATTTTTTTCCTTCATTTTGGTTAATTTTTTGAATTTGATTTTCAACAGAGTGCAGTTCATCGCTTAGAAGAAGTGCGAATGAAGGCAATACGACTGGTATTTATGTGCAGCATGTTTTTCACTTTATACTTTAGCATATTAATAAGAGATAATGTTTACATTCATCATGATAATTCTTTATCTTACATTATAGGTTGCAAATAAGCTTTATCCTTTGTCATCAATATCAAAAAAAATTGAGGATTTTGCCAAGGAAATGTTGCTATCAATTGTAACTGATGATCTAATTGCACTGACAAAGGAGACTGATGGAACCAATGCTGAACTACAGAAGGTAACTGCTGAAAGTGTGCATAATAAAATTTAAATAACAAAATTGTCCTGTACAATCTTTCCAATTCAAGTGTGATCTTTGAATGTGTTGTATTCAAAGCTATAATATTTATTTACCCAAGGAGTGTGAATCCTGTATCTGTCAGAATAGGTTTTAAATACTGCTCCCTCCGTCTCTATTTAGATTCATCATTTGCCAAAAATGGATGTCCCAAATTAGATTCATCATTTGCCAAAAATGGATGTCCCAAATTAGATTCATCATTTCTTAATTTGGCAATAAAGCACTTTTTCACTTTAAATCACACCCTTCAAACATCTCAAAATTATACCACATGCCATTACTTTATTACTCTATTTTATAACTTACAATATTTTATTACATACTTTATTATTCAAAAGACTTTCATACCCCCTACTTTATCTCCTTTAATACTAATAAACAACTCCCACGTCAAACTACGCCAATACAGTAAATGATGAAACAAAATTGGGACGGAGGGAGTATCATATTTTGTAAATGACATTTAATGTTGAGTTTGATAAAATGAAACTTGTTACATTTTCTCTAGGATGAAAATCAGCCAGTTCGTGAGACTTCCCCCGACAGTCATCAACTCTCAGCATCTGAAAGCATTTCATCTTCTGCAGTGGCTGAGGTGCAACGTTGCATGTCTCTATATTTCGCATTGTGTACAAAGGTATTATCAATGCTGTTACTGTGCTTTCCAAGATTCATGATTAAAATGTACGAACATTAATATCCATATAAAATTCCTAATGTTATTATGTTTTATTAACAGAAACACTCCCTTCTCCGACTAATTTTTGATGTTTATAAGGACACATCCAAGGTGGCAAAGCAGGTTTGGTGCAATCACTAAAAATTATGCCGGTTAGGACTATATATATATGTCAAATCTGCTGTTTGGTTGTTATGATGACCAACCCTCCTCTATCATGGTGCAGGCAGTTCATCGTCAAATTCCATTCCTTGTTCGAACTATTGGCTCATCTAGTGATCTCCTAGATATAATATCTGACCCACCTACTGGAAGTGAAGGGCTTGTTGCTCAGGTATATATTTTTATTTTTTATTTTCCCTTGTAAGTCTGGATTGTGCAAGTGGATGTGTGTGCTTACGATTGCCTATGCAACTGCAGGTAGTGCATACACTTACAGATGGGACCATTCCTTCTCAAGAGTTAATATCTACTATTAAGAGATTATATGATACAAAGCTAAAGGTAACTGTAGATTGTCTCCTTGTTTATTTCTACCTACTCAGGGTGGTCCCATACTCAATTGTGAATCTGTGTTAAAAATGTAGCTCCAAAAAAAAATAAAAATTCCACATACACTATCTAATTAATTAAATTAGGATTTTTTTTGTATTCTGATTTTAATTTTGCTTCTCTTTTTACAGGATGTAGATATTCTGATTCCAGTATTACCGTTCCTAACAAAAGACGAGGTTAGAAAATCATTCATATCAGCTCCTCTGGATGTCTCCTTTATCCTGATTGGTTGACCTAACTTGAGAAATAACAAATTGTAGTCATAATCCTAGTCATTAGGTGACTAGAGATAATATGTATTCTTCAATAATTCAAGTAATTTGGTTAATTGTCACTAAGTTAGCTGGTCCTTTTATTTAGTCTCTTTTGTTCTAGCACAGATTTTCAGGCCGTGATCCAACATAAAAAACATTAATAAGTTGTTGGTAATATCCACTATCAGAAATGTTCATGTAAGTTTATGTTCTTCTGGGGTTTGGATTTTTTTATTTGCTTTGGGTAGTTTTTTATTTTTCCTTTGTTGGGAATGTTGGTGTGGGTGGTTTATCAGTTTTTTTGGTCTACTCACATGTTATGTCCTAAACCTGGACCTTTTCTGTTATAACGGATGCAAGAAAGATAAAGAAAAATGACAGCATAAGAACACAAGAATTTATGTGGTTCACTAACAGTGTGTTAGCTACGTCCACGGGCAGAAGAAAGGACTTCGTTTGTATTGATGAGTACGTCGATTACAAATTAACCCCAGGTTAACACTAGGGATACAAATCATACAATATATATACTCCCTAATCTGAACAGTCTAGGCCCAAGAATAAGCCCAACACAGAAACAGAGTTCAAGGCATTCCAACCTTTTTCTATAACAAGTTTTGTGTTGAAATCATCTGTGGATGAATTATTCCTTCTTTTCCCCAACCATAATTTGCAATCTTGTTTTCCGTACATTTTCTTCCTTTTTCTTTTATTTTTATAGACTTTTCTCGCTAAATATTTATTTCTTCTGCTTGCCAGGTTTTACTTCTTTTTCCTCATCTACTGAATGTACCACTGGATAAGTTCCAAGTTGTGCTTTCCCGTGCTCTTCAGGTATTTTACATCTTAGTGTATCTTTGCCATGTCACGATTTTTATATTTTTCTGTTAGTAACCGGTGCATAGAGCAATGGGTATAAACTTTTAAACTTTTTCCTCTATGTTTTGGTTACAACATTATGTCATGCCTTTGCCACTTATCTTGGAGGGGTATTGCTGAGTATCAGCGTGATACACTTTTGATTCTCCAACATTGATAATTCTCAGTGTCCTGTATTCTTTGTCTTCACTGTGATAACTGATAAGCCATGTATTGTATATAATTGAGTCACTCAGATAAACCAGGAGTGTATCAATATTTCCTGTTTTGCCAGCTAACAGATTTTTTATTTGTTATTTGCTCAGGGGTTTAATAATTCTACTCCTTTGCTGACTCCAGCTGAAGCATTAATTGCCATTCATGGAATTAATCCCGACAGAGATGGAATTCCTTTGAAAAAGGCAATAATTGTGCTTTCTTTAGAATGTAATTATATTGAATATATTTGCTCATTGAAAGAATTCCTTGGTAGCAGATCACAGATGCCTGCAATGCTTGTTTTGATCAGCGACATATATTTTCTCAGCAGGTTCTGGCCAAGGTTTTGAATCAATTGGTAAGAAACACTTTTGTACTTACAAGTGCCCCGAGATTTGTCAACATTTTAATAAAAATAAATTTACATGGTTATGCAGGTTGAGCAAACTCCTCTACCAATGCTGTTTATGCGAACAGTATTACAAGCACTGGGTGTTTTTCCTTCTTTGGTAAGCACATGCAACGTATCCGCATTTTGATTAAGTTGATAATTTTCTACCAAAACTCAGTTAGAATATTAGTACCTTCAAAAAGTGTTTACATTTTTCCCCCAGATATCTTTTTTAGAGATGATGTAGCCATGTAGGTCATTTTCAGCGCATTTGGTGCCTTCACTGTTTGATTATCATTTTCATGATATACTGATATAAATCCCGGAGAAGATTTGCATCTAACTTCTATATTGTAGTTTGTCTGTATGACTGACTTTCTAGACTACATTTCAGGTGGAATTTGTGATGGAGATTCTTTCTCGTCTTGTAAACAAGCAGGTATCCCTTCAACTGTAGGTTGCTAATCTCCCCTCTTGTTTCACATGATACTTATGTAGTAATACTTACATAATGCACAGATATGGAAGCATCCAAAGCTGTGGGTGGGATTCACAAAGTGTGCTCTTTCAACGATGCCACATTCTTTTGGTGTTCTGCTTCAGGTGTGTTTTCTGCACTGCAGTAAATTCTGAGATGTACTTGTGATGTCATATTGTGTAATCATTCTTTGTTCAACTTAATTACTCGTGTACATGTAGTTTTTGTGACATCATTCTGTCCCTCTTTGAAAACTTGGGGCCTGTGTGGAATCGTTTTCAGTCTCATTTTTATGTTCCCAGCATTTCGTTTGTTAAAAGCATGTAAAGACTATTTGTCCTGACATTTCAAGACTTGAACATCGGTGTTTTGAAAAATGAATTCGGTGGGTGCATGGAAAGTTGTAAAATGCCAGTAAGTTTGAAATAGACAGTTAATGAAAATAAGCTGCATCATCTATGAAAATGGGAATAGATGTATTTCTAGAATTTCGTATAATAAAAAGGTCTTGACATTACCAAAAAAATTAAAACAGGAAACTTCAAAGTTTTTTTTTTTTCAAATTCAACACAATCTTTCAGTTTCAGCATAAAATCACACATTTTGTTGCAATTTAAATCATCTGTAAAAGATCATTTAAAGATCCATCTTCACAAAAAATTTCTTTTGAAGGTTCATTCATCTCTCTAAATGATTTCATCCTAGAAGGTTTCCAATAATATAATTTCTTCTAACACAATTTTTTTCCCTTGCAGCTGCCAGCAGCACAGCTAGAAAATGCATTGAATAGAACGCCTGCTCTCAGGGCTCCCTTAGTTGCTCATGCAAGCCAACCAAACATAAGATCTTCACTTCCAAGGTTTGACGTCAGCATATTGCATTGGTTAAAGTAAGTTGAAACAATTGCAATAAAAAAATCAACGATTTTCATTGCAGGTCTACATTAGTGGTTCTTGGGTTAGAGTCGGAGTTGCAAACTTCTACTCAGGCACAACCAACTCAAGCTCAGACTCAGATTGAGGAAACGAGCAATTCAGAAAAGGAATCATTGACAGACAAGTCCAAGGAATCTTCGGCTGCGAGTTGATCTGGTTACTTCAAATGTTGTCTCAAATGGTAGGTATTGAATATCAATTCACCTGATACAGTGTTTTGGACTCTCCTTTAATTTTCTGTGTTCGCTTTTACACCCAACAAAAGAATTGACAATGCATCATCTTCTGTTGCTAGATAACCGTGCCTTCAAATGACCTCACCTTTGGCCATCTGTGGTTTTCCCATGGTGAAATCTTATAAACTGGTGGTTAGTTGAAGTCATCTTGAATGTTTGTAGCTTTTATTTGATTTTTTTTACTTTTTGGCCAAATATCCCATTAATCGTTCTAAATGTTGTATTCTCTCATCAGATGTAAATCCTAGTTTTATAACAGTGTATCAAACATGTTGTAGACTGTTAAATAAGTACTTCGAAATGGTTTTAGTAGTGAAAATTCACATTTGCAATGGTTTGTTGATGGAATCTCATATATTTGTTGCTTGTTGGTTTTGGTTTGGTGATTTTGAATTTGCATATCATTGAAGCACACGTGATGAACCCTCCATTAATGGTATTTTGTAGAGAGAGAGTTGTTCAAACGTTGAAGTATTTATTCGTATTGATGTTTCACTAAGTAGTTGGTGTGTCAGTTAATAATGACAAAGTTTGGTTATAGCTTTTCTGCTTTTCTCTACTGTAGTGTAGTATATCTGTTAGAAAGTGGTAAAAGAAGTGGAACCAAAGGTGTGCCCCACCTGCAATGTTGGTTCGTATTTGCAGTAATGAATGAGATTTCTGTACACCTTCAGCTATTATGGCCTCGCAAGGACCTCATATATTCAAAATAAAATTTCAGATTGAATATTAAAGTCAACTGAAATATTGTTGATTTTTACTGTTGTACAATTGTCAACAGACAACAGTACATCATTTTTATTTTTATTTAAAGTTTACTTTAATTATTCATTTTTCGACTAGGTGTTAGATATAACGTTTTGATTTTTATTTTTTCAGTTGTCACATTAATAATTAACAGTCAGTTTATAGGTGTTAGATACACATTATTTCATTTTATTTTGAAAATCCGAACAATGTAAGTTCTAATTAAGTCGTCCCGTTTACAAGCAAGAAAAACTTATAGAGGAAGTAGGTTTTATAATAATACATGTTTTTATATGAACATACATGAGTTCCAATATGGAGAAAAATATATTACTACGTAATCAAAATAGTAAAAAAATGTCGAAAATATTAGATTTAAATAGATGGTGAAGAGAATGAAAAAACACAAAAAATAAAATAAATAATTAATTGAAGTTAAAGATGAGAATCGTTAACAATAAATTGAAAGCATGACACTGACTTGTACGAAGTAGTGCGATGGAGGGAGGTTAAAGAAATACTCCAAATGGTTTGATTTGAGGTAGAAGTGTCTATCACGCTGACCATGTCCTTTCGCCTATAAAGTCAGTCCTATAGGGCCGCTAGTTAAACGAGTTAGAGTTTTAATAACGGTTTTACAATGGTTATTAGTTGAGATCTAATTCTAGCGGGCCAAGGCTAAATGGACCACTAATGAATTACAATAAAAAAAAATTTAACAAATTTTTAAAACTAAATTGGTCAAATAAATAATTAAAGATTGATAAATAGGAAAAAAATATGATTTAAATATAATTCTAGAATTCATTGTTCCTAGTCTAATAAAGTTAAATTGATAAGACTAATCTTCCATTTTGGCTTCTGGGTAAACTAATAATTTAATGGGGGCCTTGGGTTGGGACTTGAGTTGCAAAATTGGTTTATTTGTTGGGCTTTAAATTATAATTATTTAATTCAAATGGCCAAAATTCTAAATAGAAAATAAAATAAAAATCTTAACAGCTTGGGTTGACTGACTGGCCCCACTCAACTCGCGTGCTAATTGTTCCGGATCAAAATAGTTCCAATTTTAACTGATCTACAATTTATTTATAAATTCTAATCTTGTATTTTTTAGGATTAATTGGTCCAACTCGTTTAGTCCAATCTGAATAAACATCTCTAATTTTAGATAACATTGCACATAACTTGATATGTGCATTATTGTATTGAAATTTTTGTGATTTTCAAATAAATCCATTTAAAAAATGGAGAAAAGAAAAGGGGAATTAGCTGAGAGTGGAAATAGCAAAATGTGGAGGTGACATATCAAGTTCTTCAACGACTGAAACGGCAACGTTTTGCCCTGCCCTTATATTTGCTGTCTCTGTTTTCTGATTCTCAAGTTACATGCACACTCAACTCTCTTCTTACCCTCTTTTCTTTCACCAATTCCATTTCATAAATTTCTTTCCATTTTTTGATGTATATTTTTTAGTTTTTTCTCAATAGATTCTAGATCTCACAATTCGCACGCAACAATGGCATCCGTTTCTTCGGGTCCGCGAACTGTAGAGGAGATCTTCAAAGATTACAGCGCTCGCCGTGGTGGAATCATTCGTGCTTTAACCTACGGTACTTTGCGCTACGCAATTTGCACATCACAAAATTGTCAGCGTGTTGGGTTTTTTATTTTCCTTTCTTAAGCTCACACTTAATTGTAATTTTTCTTTCCTTTTCAGATGTGGATGAATTTTATGGCCTCTGTGATCCAGGTAATTGGTTTTTAGTTGATATTCAGTTGAATTTACTTTATAAGTTTGAATTCAGGTTCCTGTCTTCATTTGCATGAATATTTTGGCCTTTGCGACTCCGGTTCTGATTTCTATGATTCATATATCCCAATGTTTCCTGTTCTTGATTTTAAGATTGGGGTTTTTTAGCTGGAAGGTTTAGGTTTATTCGCTTTTAGCTAGAAGGTTTATTAGCTTCTGTTAAAGTTAAGTAGAAACAATAAATAATTTGAATTTCTCGAGGGTCAACCAGGGGAAGCCCTCCCCTCCCAGGATAAATAGAACTTCGTCTGAATTTTTTATCATTTGTAAGAGAAGCCAGAAGATGAAAATGGTCAGCTTTCAGGTTAAACTAATATCTCCAGTATAAACCATGTTTTCGATCTATATACAAATCCATGTTGTGTTTCCTTTTACTAGGAACATTTTGTAATCACTGAACCATCAAATCTTACTTTGTGTAGTTTTTTCTGTTTAAAAACTCTTTAACTAATTGCAAAGGTTGATGAGGTTGGGTTAGTTTCTTGACAGTTGGAACATGGTTGTGTGGTAATTTATCTGCTGATTACTTTCATTTGCTTCAATCCTCATTTAACTAGCCGGTTGCAGCATACTTCTCTCTCTCAGTACTTTAGAATTTATGGCATGCAAAGTACCTGTACTAAGTATACAGATTTTCATTGCATTATCTCAATATATGCTGTATTTGATAGTTTTAAATTTCTTATTTATCTAAATTGTTCATGTTCTTTTTGTTCTATTCGTAGAGAAGGAAAATTTGTGTCTGTATGGACACCCAGATGAAACTTGGGAAGTGAATCTTCCAGCTGAGGAAGTTCCACCTGAGCTTCCAGAGCCAGCACTTGGGATCAATTTTGCTCGAGATGGAATGAACCGAAGGGACTGGCTTTCTCTAATTGCTGTGCATAGTGATTGTTGGTTGCTCTCTGTAGCTTTCTACCTTGGAGCTAGGCTGAACCGCAATGAACGGTATATAAAATGTTTTAAGTTCTTGAAAACAGCATGTTAGGATTCTTAATGGGTGCATTGTGACAAAACGTTCCCAGTATGGCAATGTTTAAGTCTACAAGAATCTATTTACACATGCTGAGCAATTCTTTTACAGCTACTTATTTGTTTTTATTGTCTTTTGACTGCATAGTTTGGTGTGTAAATATGAGCATGAATCAATTGTATTTTTGGTTCTGGTACTTTGCACCTGTATGGCGCCAGTTGCTTGTCTCCCTTGGTGACTTGCCCTATTCTTGGCTAGTCATCAAGTTTGTAGAGTAACAGCTTATACCAAGTCTAGTTTCATACTCCCTCCGTCCCGGTATAAGTTTCCCCTTTCTTTTGGTTGTTTTGATTAAGAAATATGATTAAATAATAGATGTAGTACAAGTGATGTGATGGTGAGAGAGAAAATAATAGATGAGTGTGAGATGAAGTATGATAAAATAATAGATAAAGTGTAAGTGATGTGATTGGGAGAGAGAAAATCATATGCCAAAAATGGAAAAATATGAAATGGGAAACTTATTGTGGTACATCCATAAAAGGAAAGTGGGAAACTTATAGGGGGCCGGAGGGAGTATAAAAAACAGAAATAATCTATGCATGCTCTATTTACTATCCAGATACTTCAGCTATTAATTTTCAGCACCTGTAGGTAGATACCATCCTAATGTTTATCTATATAATCTGTCGTTCGAAGTTGGAAATTTGTATATTGTAAAGTCTCAAGACTTGAAAAATGTAAACCACCCTTTACGTTATATCTAATTAATTGATAATCTATGTGGAAGAGAGGAAAATTATCATTCTCGTTTTTCCTGTTAAAAGATGGCTACTGTAAACTTGGCTGTTTCCGGACATTTTGAATTGGCAAAATAGTATAGTGATTGTTTATTTGCTTTCTCCTACTGCATATTATAAGAGAAAGCATTCAAGACTTTCTGACCAGCTAAAAGTAGCTGGCATTTTGGGCATCTGGAAAAATAAATTTGAACTAGATGTGCTGAGAATGATGGCAAGAACAAAAAGTCTTGAATGCTTTCTCTTATAATATGCAGTAGGAGAAAGAAAATAAACAATCACTATACTAGATGTGCTGAGAATGATGGCAAGAACAAAAAAGTAAAGGTGTGTCTTGAGACTTTACAATATACTAACCCAAGGAATTTCAGTAGGCATCCCTTTTTTCCCGTTAAGAGGTTCACTGGTCAAACAAGAAAATCTTTGTTAAAATTATGAATCAATTTTACTTTACACCAACTTTGTTTTTCTGGTTGGACAGAGATACCATGCTTTTTCTCCTCAATACTTTGATAAGCTATATCTCCAGAGACTTTTAAATTCATTATTTCTCTCAAGCACAGGTTTGCATAATTCACATTGTCTTTCAGACTGTCACTGCAAATACTATTTTGTTACAGCCTTTAAAAATTATCAACCTCGTTATTATTCTATTAGGAGGTGATAAATCTTACTTCTGATGTTCTTATCAAAAAAGATACTTCATAGTTCTTATATCTGATGTGTGACCAACTTGTGACTACAGATGCTGATAATTCAAATTTAGCCTGATGTTGTATCCGCTAATTTTTATACTTTAAAGCTCATAATTGGGTGAGTGACATTAATGGAAGATGGTGATTGAGCTGTTGAATGGAATTTTGGCACGGGGTCCTCATATTCAGCTTAACTGACCAGTGTTTGATTTAGTTCATTTACTGTGTTCTGATCAACTCTATTTTGTTTTCATCTGTCTGCTCTGTGAATAAATGAAAAATATTGTTGGACATGCATGTTTAGATCTGGCCCTTCTGGGAGGTAGCATGAATCAATGCAGGTTGCTTAGAAACATTCTATCGTGAAACATTTAAATTTGTTCTAGTTAATGGCATCACATATACTTCTGTACTCTTTCTGCTGGGTTGTGCCTTCACTTGGTGTTGATAACTCCTGATTGAAAGTGGAGTCCAGGAATTTGTGGTTAAGTTTTGTTATAAATCTCATCTTTCTTCTGGGAATCTATAATGTTTGACTTAAAATGTTGAAACATTTCTGGTTTTACACAATATGGTCACTGCATTTACAGGAAGCGCATGTTCAGCATGATCAATGAGCTACCAACAGTCTTTGAAGTTGTAACAGAAAGGAAGCCTGTAAAGGACAAGCCCAATGCTGATAGTGGAAGCAGATCTCGTGGTAGCATAAAGGTAGGATTGACTCTAATTTTGACTGTTCTATCATTCTTTTCTTCGTTGGTTATACAAGTCTAGTAATTATAATACTCATTTTACTAGGAGCTGTAAAGTAAATTTTAAAACATCTTCTCCCTCCAATTCTTTTTAGATGTCATTTTTGCCATTTACATTATTCACTTAATATATGTCATTTTGAAGTTGGGAGTATACGACTGAAGACAAAAATGAGAATGTTAAGATAAATGTCTCAGACTTGTTAGATTAGTTTAGTTAAAATGGGCAAGGAATGCATTGGAAAGAAACCGAGGGGTTAGCAGTTAGCACCTATGAATGAGAAAATTAGGTGATGTTTGTTTTCGGTTTTAATAACCAGGTTTTGGATTTACAAATCTAAATCTGGTTCTACTACGGGATTTCGAAATCCGGTTTTATAAAGCCACCACTACAACACCTATAAACTTATTATCACTATTTCTAATACAATCAATTCTCTCTCATCCTAACCCACACCTTACTATTTATCAAGATTTCAAAATTCCCTAAATTTTAAAAATCGGTTTTTGAAAAACACTTAGAACCCAAGACAAACATCGCATGGAGAAACGTGCTTAAGATGGTTCTGACATGTGCACAAGAAACCTTTAACCATTACAACACATAGAAGGTAGAGAGTCATTAACTAAAATTAAATTAAAAGAGGGGGAACCTAGAAAAGACTGGCATGCTATACTAAAAAAATATGAATGAGACAGGTTTTATTTTTACCACATTTTCTTAGCCTGGTTTCTCTGGTGCTAAACGCACACTGAATCAAACAATTTTTTAAAAAATGGTGTTTATTCTCAGAGATCTAGTGACGGGCAGGCTAAGAGCAACCCAAAGCTGGCAGATGAAAGCTATGAAGAGGATGAAGATGAACATAGCGAAACACTGTGTGGAAGCTGTGGTGGAAATTACAACGCAGATGAGTTCTGGATTGGGTGTGACATCTGTGAGCGGTGGTACCATGGTAAATGTGTGAAGATAACCCCTGCTAAAGCTGAGAACATCAAGCAATACAAATGCCCTTCATGCATGAAACGGGGTAGGCCTTAGCCATCTCCATTTGAATTATGTTCAGTGGCTGACAACATATTATCAACAATGTGGTACTAAACTATTTGTAGTGGATATTTTTGTTGTGTAATAACAGTTACAAATGGATCCTGTATTTCTTCTCTGTATTAGGTGCTTTGATTTGAATGTACTAGTTATGTAGGATTTTTTTGTTCTTCCGGATCATGTTTTCTTGATGTATCATTGAAATATAGGGTTGTTTTAATTTGTCTGATTTTTCGTATTCGAATTTATGTGCTTGCTATTCTGAATCAAGCGACGTTTTAGTGAACTCATTCGTTGATTTTTGGAAGAATTCATTAACCAAAGTAGCAGGTTGATCCACACACACAACTTTATGGGGGTGATTGTTGTTTGTTGTAATGGGCCATCAAAAGTTGTTTGCAGTGGCTCAAGAGTGATATGGGCTCTAGGGGTGTAAACGAAACGAGTCGAGCCGAGTAGTGCTGAACTCGAAACTCGACTCGATTGTTATACTCGAAACTCGACTCGGTCGAGCCTAAAATTTTAAAGATCGAGCTCGACTCGATAAGAAACTCGATAAACTCGAGCGCGGCTCGACTCGATCACCTACATAATTTTAAAAATATTTTTTTCTAAAATAAACTCGAGCTCGTCTCGGCTCGACTCGATTACTCGTATATAAATATAAATTATATATTAATGGCAAAATAGTAAATATTGTTTAAGCTCGATTAGGCTCGCGAGCCTTTCGAGCCGAGTATTTATGAGCTCGAACTCGAACTCGGTAGCTACTCGAGTAGCTCGAAACTCGACTCGACTCGATTAACTTTGAGTCGATTTCAATATTTTTTCGAGTTGAGCACGAGTAGCTCGCGAGTAGGCTCGACTCACTTACACCCCTAATGGGTTCCATTAAAAGGTAAGATACACAATTAACTGAGGTGGTGATTTTTTTTCCAAAATTCTGTATTTCGTTTGTCTTTCCCTTTTATCTCGAAAATTCCCAATAACAATTATCTTATAGGAGTATAATTCCCAAATTGTAAGATTTTAAAATTGAGAAAAAAAAATCTCCAAGATGTTCCACCCAAAAAAGTTACCATTCGTCATATAAGTGTTTGTAGCATAACTTTATATGAATAAAATATATTAAAAACAAGTAAAAATATGTAAAATAAGGAGGTAGAATTAAGTGAAATGGAAAATTTTGAGGAAGAAAAGTTGTTTGACCTCCTTATCTACTTGTTTTAGGTAAATGAAGTGTTCCACTTGAGCACTACCTACTTTTGGTTTGTATATTTAAATATGTAAATATTAAACAGAATATGGGGCCCACCATCCAAAGTCTGGCTATGTAACACACTAAGAGCATGTTTGCTTCATGGGTTGGGATAAGATGGGCTTAGATGTGGTGGGTTGGCTAGATAAACCCAAGGGAGAGGCTAGATAAACCCAAGGGGAGGCTAGGTTGTCTAAACCCATGGAATCTAGTTTATTAAAACCGGGTCAAATTATAAACACGGGTCAAGGTGTTTAAAGTTATGAGAAACCAAACATGAGAGAAGATGAGTTTACATATCAAACCCATCACTAAACCCACCAAAACCCATGAAGCAAACATGCCCTAATATTACATCATAATCCTAATTAGTAGGTATTCTTCAATGTTAGTCTCAAGTAATATTGTAGTTAGTAGTCATTAAATGAGCAGCCTCTTTTATTTAGTCTATTTTGTTCTATTACAGATTTGAAGGTGATGATAGTTGGCAAAATATATATTTAAAAAAAAATAAAAAATCAAACCTTTACAATGCCAAACTTTCAAACTATGGGAAATATACTATGGTTGGTTGCCTAATAAACATATACTCCTAGTTAATTTATTTCAGAAATGGTTTTGGGAATTCTAATTCAAGAAAAAAATTATTTGACGGTGCTATAGTTGAAAGCATGTCTTTTATAGAAAATGTCAATTTATCTTTATCCTTTCTAAATAATTATTTTATTTATAATGGACTTCACAATACTCTTATTTTATCTATTTTTTTTTTAAACTTGTGTTATTAACATAGAATTGGTGGACAGAGGAAGTATTACTTACCTCAACAAAATTCAATTAAAAATCCATGGTGTGTTATTTGTAGCATTGTGATTTGTTTTGTAGTTGTTGATAAATTGAGAAATGGCTTTTGGGACCTTAAATCTCTAAAGAGGAAAAGTAAACAAATATTGTGCAAGACAAAATAGATTTAAGTGCATATATCCTATAGTTCCGTACGGATGGTGTTATCCTCATGCTAGCTAAGAGAAAGACGACAAAATAATCCATTGAACCGTGTATAAATTTGTCATTATAATAAAGTTTTATTTGAACTTATTTAACTGTGTTGCGTGAGAACACGAATCCGCTCAAAGTATTATTATGTAAACATGTGTTTTATAAGTTTCTTTATTAATTTTATCATATCACAAATTAAAGTACTAAAGTTTGTTTCATTGCTATCTGCATCAACCATAAGTCATTTGGAGGAGCGTAATTTAAGTCAACAAAGAATTATACAAATTGTAATAGGGACAATTAATGGGGACGTTATTCATAGACACGTTTATATTTTTTTATGTGGAATTTTTAGGCTACGAAACAACTAATCACCTCTATCTATTTCGAATGAAATGGCTCGAATTTCCTATGGAAATCTTCTCAGAATATGAGTAGGGGTGTGCACGGTTTTGATTTGGTTAACCAAATCGTAAATTAATTTATATTTTTTTTAAATAGTAAATCAAATCGTATTTATAAAAGTCGTTCGGTTTGAAATCATAATATTTCGGTTGGTTAGGTCGATTTTAACCAAATCGAATTTTTGCTCTTTTTTTTTTAAACAATAATTATTAAACAAGTAAAACACAATCAAAAATACAAAATAAATCTCAATAATACGAAATATAATTCAAATAAATGAATTGCTATTACAAGGTTCAAAACAGAAGAAAAACGGGCTAGAGTTTCTGGTTCTAGGCTTGGAAGTTGGAATTGAATTATTAGTATGTCTTATTAGTTGAAAAGTTATAAAAAATTCTGCTTCTATAAATTCTAAATAAAATATGTAATATGTATTTATATAATATTATATAATTATAATTATAATATTAGTTTGGGTTTGATTCGATTTTTTTGAATTCCACATTAGTAAAAACTGTAAATAGAACCATACTAAAGAAAAAAAAATATCAATTTTCAAAATCGTAAATCGAACCATATTTAATGGTTTGATTTAGTTTGGACGGTTCAATCGAATTACAGACAATATTAATAAAATTGTGAAAAATATTAGAATTAGATGTTGGACCATCTACTAAAAATGTACATGGTGATATGAATTAATTCAACATTTATGAAGTTTGAACTTGTTTGAGGTTTTTTTTTTTTTTTTTTTTTGTACCTTTGGATAAAATTATCTTCATCACCGATAAAATAAAAAAATAATTTGAGCTTAAAAATTATATGAAATACAATTGTATTTTATTTACCAAGAATTCCGACTCAATTCGATTATTTACCACTAAATTCAAGAGTGAAATATATCATTAGAACAGGTGAATCAAAACGTGAAATTGAGGCCTGGCCGTCCAAGAATTCCGTGCAAAGCACGGC
The DNA here is from genome assembly GCA_963675135.1 of Galeopsis tetrahit. Taxonomy (NCBI): domain Eukaryota; kingdom Viridiplantae; phylum Streptophyta; class Magnoliopsida; order Lamiales; family Lamiaceae; genus Galeopsis; species Galeopsis tetrahit. The sequence continues at coordinate 74,403,979 of OY776129.1, forward strand.
CCCATTTTGGAATGCGACTACTATTATAAACGTGTTTCAAATGCATAAAGCACTGTACCAACACTTTCCACTTATTGACTTTAAAAAAAACACACACACACACACACACACTTTTTCTCGATTTGATTACTACACTTTTTTTTCGTGAGTGAGATGTTTAATACGGAGAGTATATATTTAATTTACTTTCAAATTTCTAAACTTTTTTTTTAATATTTAACAAAAATACATCCTGATTTTGCTTTTTACCAAATTACTACTCGTATTACACATTTTCGTACTAAATGCTTCAAATTGATTTCCGGTTATGCTAATAATAATTACATGGCTTTGATTGTTAGTTTTGGTGTTTATTTCAACTTTATATTAATTTTCTACAATTGGGATTTAATTTTGAGCTTTTTTAAAATAATATTACATGTTTTATTTATATAATTATATGTATTTAATTTATAGTATAAAATAAAGAAATGAAAAAACACAATTATAAAATGTATATATACATATTACTCCATATCGTATTACAACCAAAACAAACCATTGTCCCGGGTTATCGTCATTTTTTAATTAAACTTAATTTAAAGTAATTAAAAACGTTAAAAGAGATTGAAAATAAAACCAAATTATCAAGTCCTCCAAGACTATAATTCTATAAATTAATATATACAAATACAACTGATCCAATTTTAATTTCATTTTGACCAAATTTAATTTTAATATCATACTAATAATTAAGTTTCTCAATATTAAAATACTGGAAATAAAAAAAATTAGATTACAAATCAAATAGAATAATAATCCTATGGTAGTTGGATACCTCCCTTATAAATAAAAGTAGTACATAGTATTAAAAAACTCAAATACTTTTAACGCATGTCACGTCTTAAAATTTTCTCGTTTTTAATTTCTACTATAATTTTTTTTGTTACAAGTTAAATACCCATCCCTTTTCCCCTCCCCATGACTCGAACCCAGGATCTAAGGTCTAGGTAGTGGTGCTCTAACCACTTGAGTTATCCCACTTTAATTTCTACTATAATGATTGTCATTTTCTTCATATATAGCTGTTAATTACTGCTCGTACAAATTAAATCATCATCAATTAAAAAATTGAATGGCTTGACTGACGTTGGCCTACTGAATTAATTAAGTAATTATTTGTAACTACTTACAAAGCTATGCATGTATATATAATTAATATGATCATCAATCAATTCAATTGAATTAATTATTTAGCAAATTAATTTCAGCACATCAAAGAGGAAGATTGTCACCCATGAATGCGACTTTTCTAGACGCGCATCCACTATATATAAACGTGCGATTTTAAGGTGACAAAAGTAAGTGGGGTTGGGAATTAGGCAAATATATATAAAAAAAATATATGTATTCGCAAATTGTTACACCATTTCTGCACTTAATTTCATAAGAGGACAAAAGGTCTAACTTTTTACTCCCTCCGTCCCGAATTAAACTTCATAGGTGGATGAATACACTATTTAAAAAATTAATTAGAACTAGGTTGCAACTTAATTAGTTATATCCACAAAACTTACTTTAGAACTATGCCAGTTATTTAACATTAGTACGTTGAATTTTGGTTATTAGAGAAATTTGAATTGATCAAGATTTATATAGTTTTAATTCTTGTTGTCATCTATGGCGCCTAGGAGATCAGTAAAAAAAATGTATGTGGATTAGGTTTCGAATTTTATACTAGTTTTTTTTTTTTGTTGTTGATAGCTACTAGTAGTTTATTCTGTGATTAGATTATTTTAATTTTCTGTGTTTCACTCAATGCTCTCTCTATTATGAACAAAAATTGAAACACAGAAAGTGGCATATTAAATCTTGAGTTTAATTATGAAAAATTTACAAATTTAATACTACAAATTGTGCTGTCACTTGTATGATCAATTGCTAGAAATTTAATTTCACACGTTATATATAATGAGTAAATAAAATACAATAAAACAATTACATACAAGACAACTTGAAAATATCCCATTTTGGGTAAACTGTAGCTTTTGAAATAAGCACGTGAAAAGGCTACAATATTAGTCATTCAGGACACATAGGTTTATTATTGATTGATTTAATTATTTATTTATTTATGAGATTCCACTTGCGACTTGCCACAAGGGCCCTTGGTCCTAATGTACACCCTGTATTCATTGAAAGTCGCAGCTGGATACCGCGGCGGCTCCTCCTCCGTCACTAGCTGCTCCGCCGGCTTAATGACCATTTCACCCTTTGGATTGTAGAAGAATGCCAGTGACACTCTCTCTTTTTCTGAATTCACCATCACTCTATGCTCCACACTTTTATAATTTGCATTGCTCAAAATCTGTATAGTACAATTAATCATTAATACAAAATTATTTAATTTTCTAAAATAATCATGTATATATATATATATATATATATATAATAATTAATTTGGACCTGAAGTTGATCGCCTATGTTGATTATGAAGGCACCGGGTATGGGCTTAACGGTGACCCAAGTATCGCGGTATCGGACCTGGAGGCCCGACACATTTTCGTCCGGGTAGAGAACGGTCATTCCACCCGGATCCGAATGAGATGAAAGGCCCAAAGTGAGATCGGGCTGAGGGCATTTTGGGTAATAGTTAAGCCTCATGCATGCACCCAATTCATTTCCTCCAAATGCCTCTTCAAGATAATCCTCTCTCAGCCCCAAATTCGTAGCGAAGATTTTCATCAATTTTCCACATAGCTCTACCACTTTTTCACTGTACTGCGACACCAAATCCCTGCAATTCATTTGAAGGAAATTAAATTAAATAGTCAATTATTTTGAAATTTATTTATTTTAGGCAAAAATAGTGAGGAGCAGTTTTTAAACAAAAGGTACTGCTTCACTATATTGGTGAATGGCGATATGTCCCCCCACAACACGCAACATACGTGACATCTCAACTCAGTATTTCCCAACATATTGGACTTTTTTTTTTAATTTAAAATAAAATAATTAGTATATTACCTGCATGAAAGAGGCAGAGTAGGCCATTTGTTGTGATCCCTGAGTTGAATAGGAAGATAATGGAGAAAAAAATAGTCGCTCCAATCCAGAGAAATTCCTTTCTCCACTCCGAGCCTGCTTCCGTACCCTTCATACGTCGTGGGAGAATTGGCGTACCTCTGCTTCTCCTCCAACGGCAGTTGAAAGAAATCACGCCACGCCTCTCGCATCCGCGCCATCATCTCATGGCTCACGCCGTGGTTCACCACCTGGAAAAACCCCCATTCGCGGCACGCCTCGTCGATCTGCGCCGCGGTCCTCCGCCGGATCTCGGCGTCGGCGGAGTAGAGTCCGTCCATGTCGATCACCGGAATGTTGACTTCAGTGGAGGTGGATCCGAGGGGAATAGGCCGATCTGAGGGCTTCTTCACGTAGCGATCGGGTATGACCCGAATTCCGCTATCGGATAACTGTTGGACCCGGACTACGGGTTCGGACCAGCCCTGGAGACAACTTATCATTTTTGTGGATGGATTTAGGAAGAGAGAGATAGAGATATATATAGAGTCATGCAGCGGATGGGAGAGAGAGTGTGTGAAGGGAAAAAGTGATGAACGTGAATTTCATGGGAATGTGTTTGGTAGTATGTGTGTGGTTTTTAGAGGTATGGATAGATATATATAGTCTCATCGAAGAAGAAGTGGTACCAGCAGTAGCACTGTGTATGAAAATGAGTAGTGCATGAATTTGTGTGGTGAGTGAGTGAGAGGAGACACGTATATATAGATAGATATATCTTGTCAATAACATATGGGGGCCGGGCATTCATGGAGATCATTCCGGCGCCGTGAACAAGTTTAATTTGTACTCCAACTGTTCATTTGGTTTAATGTGAAAGTTGTTTATTAGTATTAAAAGAACAAAGTAAAGGGTATGAAATGTAATTTTGAGATGTTTGAAGGTTGTAGTTTAAAGTGAAAATGTGTTTTATTGTCAAATAAGAAAATGTACAATCTAAATTGGTAATCCATTTCTGACAAATGCATAACCTAACTTGGGACGGAGGGAGTATTTGTTTATGTTGTCGAAGTCCAAGTGGAACAACAACCACTAATTAAACGTGCTTCGACGACCGAGTAATGTAAACTAGAAATTTAAGAGTACCGTGAAAATTTTAAAATGCAAACAATTTCTACAAGATTAACAACCCGTGAAATTGGTCTTACGATTAATTAGTTTTTGGCCGGATGCTGAGAAAAAAAAAAAAAAAAAACGTGATGCTTTGTGGTGGGAAACCATTTAATGAGTTAAATGACAAAAATACCCGCACTTCCATAGCAAAGAAATACTTTGCCCATTCTCATATTAAAAAATAAATAAATTACCCACTATCACTTGTAAAAAAATGTTTAGCCTCAAAAGCCACCCCCTCCCTCGTTAGTATTTTATTTATTTGATAGTAAGCCTGATTTTAATCATATATTTTTATATAGTAGAATGATTTTAATCCATAAAAAAACTGATTGTCCAGCTAGTTGTTCAGAAAATATTTAATCGTCACAATTTTTTCGGTCGTTCCAGGTTTTTCCCATACAATTTTGGTCGTTCCAAAATAAATTGAGCGTTCCAAGTGGTTGTTTCAAAACAATGATTGTTCCAGAACCCAAAATAGAGGAATTAAGGGGAAAGGATGTTAGTCATGCGGGTAACCTTTTTTTTTTTTTTTTTTTTTTTCCTATTAAGGATTATTAGGTATTTTCACAATTGAATGGGTAGCATTTTTTTTAAATGAAAAATGGTTATTTTCTATAAAGATATTTACCCATATAATTTTGGAGGATAACTTATGTGTAATATTTAACGTGCAATATTAGTAAAAATTAAAAAATAGACAAAAACAAAAGTGAGTTGAAACCGAGTTAAAAGGGGATCAACGGATCTTAAAAAAATATTCGTGCACGGTAAATATAAAAATTCACTCTTAGACATCCCCTTATATACTAATAGGGAGTTTAAATTGATGATGTGTCATTTTGTGGTTAATTTGGCTTATGTGTCATTTTGTGATTAATTTGGCTTATGTGTCATAATTTAATGAAGTTGTAAATTTTAAAAAGTATGATGTGTAATTAAGTTATTGGTTGAGTAAGATATGATTCATAAACTGTACCCTTTCCAAATATTATTTTAACATTGACTAATTAAATTAATTTTTATTTTATTTACTTAACTTTATTGTAGTATTCATTTTATTTTTTAGTTTAATTTATTTTAGAACTATTCAATGTTCTTTTGAGTAAAATACAATCTAAAATTTATTTTTATTGGGGTGTACAATTCTTTGTTTAATTAGTTATTAAATTGTATTTTATAATTACTTTTATCTTACATATCTCAAATAATTGTTTCTGCAACTATTTTAAATTTAAGTTTAATGCATTTAAAAAATAGAGCTCAAAAATATATATGTAAAACTTATTATATAATTTTATACATAATATTTATTATATAAATAATTATATTATTTTACAAGATTAACAAATTTGTTATATATACATAATACACTACTTATATAGTATATAATCCCCTTATATACTAATAGGGAGTTTAAATTGATGATGTGTCATTTTGTGGTTAATTTAGCTTATGTGTCATTTTGTGGTTGATTTGGCTTATGTGTCATAATTTAATGAAGTTGTAAATTTAAAAAGTATGATGTGTAATTAAGTTATTGGTTGAGTAAGATATGATTCATAAACTGTACCCTTTCCAAATATTATTTTAACATTGACTAATTAAATTAATTTTTATTTTATTTACTTAACTTTATTGTAGTATTCATTTTATTCTTTAGTTTAATTTATTTTAGAACTATTTAATGTTCTTTTGAGTAAAATACAATCTAAAATTTATTTTTATTGGGGTGTACAATTCTTTATTTAATTAGTTATTAAATTGTATTTTATAATTACTTTTATCTTACATATCTCAAGTAATTTTTTCTGCAACTATTTTAAATTTAAGTTTAATGCATTTAAAAAATAGAGCTCGAAAATATATATGTAAAACTTATTATGTAATTTTATACATAATATTTATTATATAAATAATTATATTATTTTACAAGATTAACAAATTTGTTATATATACATAATACACTACTTCTATAGTATATAATCCCCTTATATACTACATAGGGAGTTTAAATTGATGATGTGTCATTTTATGGTTGATTTGGCTTATGTGTCATTTTGTGGTTGATTTGACTTATGTGTCATAATTTAATGAAGGTGTAAATTTTAAAAATATGTAATTGCAAATTAAATCACGACATTTCGCTCATTTGCAATCTAATCAAAACCTTAAAAGAATTGCAAATAAATCACAAACTTTAAATATTATTGCAAATTAAACTTCTTACAAGTTTACTTTGTCCCTAAATCATACATTTTGATATTTGGTTTGATTGAAAAATAATATTGTTTTATTAAGGTGTTGTTATGTCATTAAAAAGTCTAAATTATGTTAGATTCGAACACAATTAAAATTGTCAAAAAGACTAAATTGCAACTATATTTAAAGTTTGTGATTTATTTGCAATTACCTTAAAGTTTAGATTAGATTGCAAATGAGGAAAATGTTATGATTTAATTTACAATTAACTAAAATATTTATTTATTTAATTGTGTTGTAGTTGATATTCAAGGTTTACTTACAATTTATTAAGAGTTATTTTAATAATATTTAAATTATTTGTTTCCGAACTTTTATAATTTTTTTAAAAGTTATTTTCATATTTATTAAATGTAAGGTGTTGTGGTTGATATTGAAGGTTGACTTACAATTTATTAAAAGCTATTTTTACTTAAATTGTTTGTTTTCAAAATTTTATAATTTTTTTTAAAGTTATTTTCATATTTATTAAATGTCAACGTCACATTTCGTTTGATTCTCATAAATTTTCTTTAAAATTTACTTTATAAAATTAACTAACATAAGTGTAATTATTTTGTATAATTCAAAATATTATGTTAGTTAAACTTTTATATTATAATACACCGTTATAATAAATATAATTGAAAAAAATGTTAAATATTTTTAACAAAATAATTATAATTCTGCGAAATCATTTTTTAAAAAATATAATTATAAAAATATGAAAAATTAAATTAAGTAAATAAATAAAAATTATTAAATATTTAAAAATATATTTAAAATTCCGTGTAATACACGGGTTCTACACTAGTATTTTAATATAAAAGAAAATTGGGTTACTTATGCAAAATATGTGTTACTGAATTGTGTCATGATCACTTTGCACTAAGTTTGGCAATATAATTTTATTGATTTTAAAGAGTTTGATTTTTTTTTTTTAATAAATTATCGATTAATCTTTAATTTTAATAAAATTTTAGTATGGCTCACGATCGAAATCAAGTTTTTTTTTTTTAAAGGTCCCATGCCATATATGATAGCTTGTACTCGAAAATTTAAGATTCATGTTATTTAATATAAAATTTTAATCTTGTATTTTTTAATTGTTTCTTTATGTCTATTTCGGGATTCATACAAATAAAATTGTCTGAACTAGGTAAACGCATAGCATATTATTATATTAATATGTGTTTTTTTTTTTATATATGATTTGATATAACTAGCTAGTAATTAAATATTAATTTAAAATATGTAATGTATGTTATGATTATTCAGTTTGCATCTAGCTAATTTATAAATTCCAATAATCTAGCTAATTACGTGAGAATTCAAATAAAAAAGTAAATAAGCAGTAGTAGACTAGTAGTAGCTTTGTCTGCCCACTGTACTAGATATTTTATTCGTTATTATAACTAAGAATTTCTCTTGGCAAATGGAAACTAACCCCTCCGTTCCAAGATCAAGATTATTTGCACGGTTTGAACGACATAATTTTTTTAAGAAAAAATGATTTAGTGGTTGGTGATGTAAGATAAATGAGGGGTATTTTAGGTGATTTGATGAGGTATAAAGTAAAATGTATGTAAAAAATGAGTGACAATTTTAAAAATAAAACGAAGTTAGGGGTATTAATTTTATGGAGTATTTTCATATTAAGAGTTTGCAGGTAATTTTAGAACGTTCCAATAAAAAAAGTGCGTAAATAATGCATGACACGGGGGAGGATAATACAAATACCATGTATGAATATTCTTAATTTGTTATTGAAAGAATCACATGGCGTGTTTATACCTCAATCAAGGAGACCTAGGAAGCTAGCTAGGAATTCGTTGAAATGTCTCTTCATTCAAAGAGCTAGTGTAGCTTTTTGGTACATGAACAAGGCCAGGCTTAAAATGTGTGGTACAACACATTTAATCAAGTCCCGGTAAGATCGATCTATTTTGAGTACACATGCATGCATGTTTACCGACGGACCTACCGACGGAATTGTGGTCGGTAGGCGTGGTTTCCGACGGAATTATCGACGGAATAATTCAGTCGGCTCTAGACTCGTCGGTACGGTTTACCGACGGAATATTTTTTTTCGTCGGTAGTCCCGACGGAATAAATCTGTCGAGTCTACCGACGGATCTCATTCCGTCGGTAGTCCGAATGACCCGTTTTGAAACCGGGTCTGATATCTGTCGGCAATTCCGTCGGTCCGTCTGTCGGTAGTACCGACGGAAATTTATTTTAGCATTTTTTTTAAGAAAAATATATCCGTCGGCTTCTGTCGGGAATTCCGTCGGTACGTACCGACGGATCTCGATTTTATATTTTTTTAATTCGGAATTATATTCAGTCGGTGTCCGTCGGGGGTTCCGTCGGCAAGTCAACCCAAAAAAAAAAAAAAACTGGCGTGGATCGGACCCGACCTGGCCCCGACCCAGCCCGACCCGCGATCTGTTATTAAGGCCACCATTTATTCTGGCCTTGCTAGGAATCGAACCCGGGTGTGTGGGCGCCTAGTGAGGGGCGCCTACCACTCGGACAGATGTGTTACTTGTTCGTAATTGTAATATTAATTGTATATGTACTCATTTTCGACCCTTTTTTTAAAAAAAAATTCACAAAATTAATTTCTTTCATATATATCAAATAATTAAATTTGAAATCTATAATTTATATATTTTAAAATACTAAAATATTCATATTTTAACTAAAATACTAATATTTTTTTAGTAAAAAATTCATTTTTTTGCTAATTATTTTTTAAAAAATTTCATAAAATTAATTTCATTCACATAAATTAAATAATTAAATTTGTAATATAATTTATATATTTTTAAATACAAAAATATTCATTTTTTTTACTAAAATATTCATTTTTTTGCTAATTATATTTTAAAAAAATTCAAAAAAATAATTTCTTTTCACAATTTTTAGTTGTAACTTAATGATAAATAAATATTTTTAAATTGTACATCTAATAAAATAATTAGCTTACATTATATAATTTATTCTTCATCTTCTTCATCTACATTTTCATTATTTGTCTCATCTTCCTCCTCTTCATCATCATCATCCTCCTCCTCCTCCTCCTCCTCTTCCTCTTCATTTTCATCATCTTCCTCATTTCCATTATCGTTTTCAATTTCGATCAATTGTGAATTTCCAGCCGTCAAGTCTACGTGGATATTCAAATCTCCCGTAAAGACTTCAGTTCTAGCCTCTATTTGTTCCGTTTGAAACGGAGAATCATCTTCATCACTCTTGTCCTTTGTATGGACTTCTACCATTGATCTTGCCTTTACTTTGCAAACAGCGTGCCATTCAATTTTACTACGTGATCGTACTGGATACTTGCAGTAGTATACTTGAGATACTTGATGGGCAAATACAAATGGATCATTCCCGATATAGCTCCTTTTCGGATTAACATCGACGAGTTTGTACTCCGGATGAAACCTTATTCCTGAAGGGCCTGAATCAAACCAATGACACTTGAACAACACTACAGTCTTTGCTGGATATCCCGGATATTCTACTTCAACGACTTCGTGCAACACCCCATAGTAGTCACTTGCATCTGCATTGTAGTTTGCACTGCTAATGCAAACACCACTGTTGGTAGTCGCTTTTCTTGATGCATACTCGGATGTATGAAATCTGTAGCCCTTCACAATATAACCGTTGTAAGTCTTTACACGACGTAGTGGTCCTTTGCTGAGATCCCTTAAGAATCGATTCTCAAAATCGTTTGACCGTCCCTATATAGTTCAAATAATTAATATTAATTATGAATCATATTTATTTACGTAAAATTTAAGGAAATGGTACTCACACAACGTTGGAACCATCGGGCAAAATCACGTTGAAGACGAGCATCTATATCCGTATCTGAGATGTTTTGTTCTGTTCGTCTTAGTTCTTGAGTATACATCCTAATTCACAACATCCAATCACAATTAATATTAAATTACATAAATGAAGTAATGATAAAAATATGAAATACTTACTCAATGTAAGGCTGAACTTCATCACAATTCAATAACACATACGTTTGTGCTATTTCTGCCTCTCTGTTCGACTCCCACTCTCGTTCTGTGAATTTTCCTATTGGTCGTCCCTTAGACTTGAATATAGACAGCATTCCATCGACCTCTTCACCGATATTGTCTGTATCTCTACCACCGTAGTTACGTGGTTCACTTCTCAACCGAGTGTTGACATGGTCCTCAAAATAATAAGAACAAAACATGCCAACCTCTTCATTCAAATATGCGTTAACAATTGATGCTTCCACATTTGCCTTTTGTTTAGCATTGCGTTTCAAGTTGTGGAGATATCTGATTTATAATAAAAAACATATATTTTAATTCAGTGAACATGCATGTAGTATATATAAAAAATGAAAAATGTAAGAGTTTACCTTTCAAATGGGTACATCCACCTGTACTGCACTGGACCACAAATTCTGGCTTCATACACTAAATGAACGGGTAAGTGGTCCATGGAGTTGAAGAAGCTAGGTGGAAAAATTTGTTCCAACTTACACAAAATCACTGGAATGTCTTGCTCCAAACGAATCATATCATCGATCTTGATCGTTGAAGATGTTAAATCTCTAAAAAAAAAGACTTAATTCAGTGATAGCCCTCCACACATTGAGAGGAACAACGTCTCGGAACGCAATCGGTATCAAGCGCTGCATAAAAACATGACAATCGTGACTCTTCATCCCTGAAACCTTACCCCTGTTTATGTCTGCGCATCGACTCAAGTTTGACACGTAGTTGTCTGGAAAATTCAACTCGTGAATCCAACGACAATTTGCTTGCTCTCATACAATTTCCACAATTTTTTTCGACTGAGTGAGAAAGGGGAAAAAAGCCTCTGTAAATATTACGCGCTACCGACGGATTTTGAAATTCCGTCGGTGCGTACATTTTGAATCTACCGACGGATTCTGAAATTCCGTCGGTAGAGTACTTGGCCGACGGAATATCCGTTGGCAGACCTTACCTCCGACGGAGTTTTTATTTCCGTCGGTAATATTGGCGGAATAAAAAAAAATCGAAAAAAAAATTAAAAAATACTTTACTTTATACCAAAATCTAACGAAAAATTATGTATTATGTATAAATTAAAAACAATAACATAAATAAACAATCCATTGACAAACAAGCATCAACCGAAATAAATATGTCCAACAGAATAATAAATAGTTCGACAGAACATTAAATAGTTTGACAGAAAAATAAATAGTTCGACAGAAAAATAAATAGTTCGACAGAAAAATAAATAGTTCAAACATCAACCATTATACGGTGCAAAAAAGTCATCACCACCAATGAAATCCAAGCCGTCTGCGGCTGCATCTGGATTTGGATCTCGAGCATTGAAAGGGGGAATTGAACCAACCGGAGCATCGAAAGGCGGAGGGGGAAATGGACCAACCGGAGCATCGAAAGGCGGAGGGGGAACGCTCATCGCCTGTGCAAAGCATGTATCTATTTGATCAGCAGACATCCCCAACGATTGACCCATAGTGTCAGTTAGCTGTCGGAAGTAGTGGTTCATCATGTGTACTACGTTCGGGTCCGGAACAGCAGTGGAGGATACAGAGGCCTGCGATGCACGCTGGAACGAACTAGACGACGCAGCTCTCACTGAGCGGCTCATCCGGCCAAGGCCAAGGACCCGTCCTCGATCAGCCGGGGCCTCCTCCAGGTAAATCCGGTTAAGATCAGGCAGAGGGGCGACGCTGGGCCCGGCTTCAGCAGAAGCCTGTGTCGTCTCCTCTTCAATCCTCCGGTTCACATTCAACTACATAATTACAAAAATATTAAATTAATACATAGTTCAATACATTTAATTAATTAAATATTAAAAAACACATCACAATTTAATTAAACTTACGTGAAGATCAGTAGTGCGTCCATATGTGGACGTCTGCGAATCTCGATCAAACGGATGAAGAACGTTCAACCGATCCACGTGTGTGGGTTCACGCCCAAGATCCCGCTCCTATTTTGTACTAAATGAGCATATAAAAATTATTTTATATAATATTATAATATAAATAATTGAAATAAATTTAGTGAACACTTACTAGAGCAATTGAGTGCTCATACGCGGATCGCCCCCCCCCCCCCCCCGATGCCTTGACATCCCACCTCCCCCATCACTTCTACGGTTGGCTCGAGCAGTTGCACACTTCCGCACGTACTCCGGGCTACTCCAATACGTGGTCAAAGTGTTCCACACGTTGACTCCATTTTCGTCCTCCCCCAACGTCTGCACCACGCCACGACTACGCCAAGCAGTCCTCCAGGTGTACATTATCTCATTATACCTAGACTGACATGAAGATTGCCAGTGCATGTGGATATCGTTGTCCGAAAAAAACTTCCTATGCCAATAAGCATGTTTCTGCACATATTCGATTAGCATATTTATCAAATAATATATATAATAAATTATTTATTAATATTTAATTGAATGCACTCAAATACCTGGAATTCCTCCCAGTATTCATCCTTTTTCGTCTGCGGCACCTTCAGCCAAGAGTAGGCATTCGCAGCAATCTTGCACTTAGTAATCACCTCAGTGCAAATCTTCGATATCTCATTACCAGGAAGTAAGCTGTGACATTATATATTAAGAAACAAACACATTATAAATTAAAAAACGTACAAAAATTGATGCTATTAAATATTGTTAAACCTTAAAATTATTTAATTAATTACTTACTGTACATCTTCAATCCATATTCTCAGTCTGGTTTCTCGGGCCCGCGTGGGATGTCGACGAGCTGCCGACGACTGAGATGACGGCATTCGACGACGTCAACGTAGCAGGCTCAACAGGCCTAAGTGAGGTTCTCCTACGTCGAGATCCTGAGGCCCCACTAGCATCTTGACTCATCTATTTTAATAAATAAAATTTAAAAGTATAATAAATTAATCAATAATTAATATAGTAATGAAATCAATAATTTTCTATTTTAATTAATAACATTTTAGTAATTTAAGTCAATAGTTTCCTAATTTAATCAATAACAAAATCATGTTACTCATGAAATCAATAATTTACCAAACTAATTAATAATGACTTAATTTAAACAATAACAATAATTACTATATTAATCAAACCGTACAACACCCCTACTTATAAGAATAATTACTAATTTAATCAACAATAATAACCTAGTTTAATTATAAGAACGAACTAACAAGAAAACTACACTATATATTTGAACTAACATACATTAATTAATTACAATTAATCAATAAAAAATATATAATCCACGTACTAACATATATTTGAATTAATTATACATATATATTCATCAACTACGTACATGAAATTTTATAATAATTAACATGCAATTTATAATAATAACAGTTTTATAATAATTAACATGCAATTTATAATAATAACAGTTTTATAATAATTAACATGCAATAACTAATACAATAACTTAATTAAAATTAATTAAGAATTTATAAAACGTACCGTTTAAATTGAAGAAAATTGGAGTAGATAATCTTTATGCTCTTTGTCGATCAATCCACGCACCACGCACAAGAAAATCCAATCCAAGAACCGAGGAGAGAACAGGGAGACGAAGAGGGAGATGGAGACGAAGGCCAAAAAATTTTTTTCCTCAATGAGGAACTGCCTTCGGCAGTTCTTATAAAAAAAAAAAAATTAAGGCTACCGACGGATATTTCCGTCGGTAGCACGCGAATATTAATAACACACGTCTTTTCATGCGTATCCGAGGCGGTGGTCAAAGCGGGTCGGCTACCGACGGAAAATTTCCGTCGGCAGCCGAATTTTGAACGTCCGACGGAAAAAATCCGTCGGGAAGCAAGGCTAAACGACACCGTTTGGCCGCAGAACTGAATTCCGTCGAGAAGTCCGTCGGACGGTCCCGACGGATCTTGGATTCCGTCGGCAGTCAGTCGATTTGAATATTCCGTCGGCGATCCGTCGGGGCGGCCGACGGAATGGATTCCGTCGGTAGCCTTCCGTCGGCAAACTCCGCGTTTTTTGTAGTGATACAAACATATGACCGTCTGACTTGAGCGTCGAAAGCTCGTTGCCCAAACCTTCTCGACGGGTTCTTATACAGATCTGAAGAGATCCTATACCTAATTTCAAGCATCTTTGGAGAATTCAGTATGAATTTCCATTCATTTTCAACACAATATTTGTTAATGTTGAGTGCGGAATTCAACCCGCATGGCTGACTTTATTAATCTTGTTTATGATGATCATATCGGTTTGATTTTGATTTAAAATCCGAATATAATTGCATATTATATTTACATATTAAATATATAATAAAGAATTAAGAAAATATTGTATTCCTATTTTTATGGAAAATATACCATATAAATATATAATTTAAAATCAGATAAACACAAAAAATAGTGTTCACCGATGGGCATTATATATATCATTTCCGTATATATATATATAATAACTAGTTGTTTTTAAATTTCCCTACAGTTTTTCACATAAAATTATTCCATTGGAGGTATATATATAACGAACTTCCAAAATGCATCCCATGCATGGAATGTATTATGTGTGTGAAGAATATATAACCAACTTTCAAAACTCCATTATTCAACAGCTGCAAATAGCATTCGGTACGCCAACCACATAAATCGGAGGGTCGAACCATTCATGAGGGCTGGTAGCAGTCCTAGCAGCTCTAGCGAGTCGGTGGGCTTTTATATTAGACTCACGATAGACAAATGTAATCGAACATGAGTTAATGGAAGACGATAAATTTAAGCAAGAAACAATAAGATCTCCAAAATTGTACTTTTAGCTAGACTTTAGTCATGTGAAAGTTGTTCATATATAACTGTCATTTTTTGTTATATATATAAACTAATTTTTAGTTTTAATTTAAACTTTGGGAAACTAATTATAACACTCGATCCTTCCCCCCTCCCCACACATGCATGCACAGTTGCACACACGCACATACATATATATATATATGTGGGTATATATTATCGTAAATAGATAAATAAATTTAGTAGTGCAAATAACTCATTAACCATATAACCAATGCAATTAATTTCCCTACCTCTTTGAGTGTAATTTGTCTATGGAATATATAGCAATGCAATATTTAATTTGAATGCTGGAGTTCCATATTTGTCTTCCAATCAAACACACCACCCAATGCCTTAAAAAATGCAAACACCAATACTCACATGACAACATGCCTTAGATTAGATTTACCCTACCTTTCCTTTTACTTTGTACTTCATTTTTAAATATAACTTTAAACGTGTACATCTTGTAAATATAAAGTTAATTCTAATAAATACAAGTACTTTAAACGTGTACATCTAGATTGAACTCGTTCCCCCAAAGAATTCATATTTGGTCAAGAAAATTACATAATGTGTAGAATTAAACAGTATTAATTACACGAACTAACATATTAACTATGAGGCCTTATTCAGCCTACCAAAATACTCATTTCATGACTCCTCCACTAAAGTTATGTTCAATCACTTTCCTTATTTGACTGTTTATTAAACGTATGATCATTTCTCTGTACAGAAACAATTACTTTATTTTTATCTCAAAACAATTTCACACAAAACTTACTTTATTTACTTTTTGAGTACGTAGTACCTCGTTTCATTTCAGTAACATATGTTCATTTAGGCGTAGTACAGTAAGGCCCACTAAACCTCAAAAGCCCATTATATTCAATTATCGAAAAGATACGGAGTATTGAAGTAATCGAATGATTAATTGGTCACTGGATTAATTTCTTTGAAATTTAGTAAGTGATTATTTTTATTCAGAGTAATTCCACGTCAGACTTTATTAGATTATTTGTTTATCTTGGCAAGATAAGGCTCCTAATTATAACTAGTTGGATTATTTTGTTCTACTTTTATATTTCACTTAATGTTTTATTTTATTATATTTTTAACACATGTCATTTTTAACATTAAAAAAAAAAAAAAAAAAAGAGGTTAAGAGGGGGAACGTTTGGGCTGTGGATAATGTGGTATTGGTAAGACAACAATTTCAAGATTGTTTTGCCTCTCCCATATTGTTGCGAGTCAAAAAATGTCAGGAATATTAATCGAGAATATAAAAATGTTCTATATACTCATTCAATATTCAATTTTAATTTTATACTCCGTCCATACCGTGATTATTTGCACAATTTTTTTATGACGTTCCAAGATTATTTACACACTCTTTTAATATGAAAATATTCTAAAAAAAAATAATAATAACCTCTTAACATTATTTTATTTTTAAAATTGTTCCTCCTTTTTTACCTACATTTTACTTTACACATCACCTAAAATACTCATTTTTTTATCTTACATTATCAACCACTAAATCTCAATTTCTTAAAAAGTGTGTCGATTAAATTGTGCAAGTATGTGGGAAGTACTTTTTTTGTTTCCTACATGTGCCTCTCATCGCCATAAAAGAGTAGTAGTTTAGATAGTAATAGTCTCGATCAAAACAATTAATTAAGAAAATGAAAGGAAAAGCGTGCAGATTTTAGAATATTTTAAGATAAGTTCATTGAAGTATGAGTAGTATTATTTTATTGCCAAACTGCCGACTTTCCAATAAGCATAATAGATTGGTTTAATGAATATGCACGTTGTTTAAATGTTTTGTGGACTTACTACCCAACGACATGGGTGGGACATAAGTCCTACCAACCCTTTTTATTTTAAGGACATAAAAAATCTAATCCACGGCCCACTTGCTTTTTCTCTTAATGTCTTCAAATCTTGTTTAACATTATAAAGTAGTAGTTGGTACAAACACGGTCTCTCTTATAAAATATCAAGTTCCATTTAATTATGATTTTATACATAAAATAATATTTCATTTTGGTATTTGAATCATATTCTTAAATTTGTCTCAAGTTCTTGGATGATTCTTTCATTTAAAACATAATTAGATTGAAGCTTAGGTTGATGAATCATATAATATACTGTAATATTTCAATTCATATATTACTGTTTGAATTTCATACAAAATTTTATTTTTATTTATTTAATTTTAAAAGAGGAAAGCCCTTACCTACCGCCTAACCAATCCAATTTAAAGTGATTAATTCTACTAAATTATCAGAAATAAATTCAAATAATTTTGTCTTTTGCACTTTATTTTCTACTCCTTGTAAAATTTTTCCGCACAATATTCACATATTTATACTCAATTTAATTATTTATTTAATTTTATTTATAAAAAATTATAAAATCGTCTATCATCACTCCATTTATTACACATTTTTTTAGTTTGTGTGTTCACTCTTTAGGGAAAACATTTATGGGACTGGGAGTAGAGGGCAATATATTGCCATATGCACTTTCATTATTTTTATCTATTGCCCCCTTCTACTTTGTTTCCTGATTTTCGCTCCTTGTAATTTTGGACACATTTTCAATTATATGTACTTTTATTATACTCACTTTTACCTCATTGATAAATAAAAATACAAGGTGTAAATGATAAAAAAAAAAATAAAAAAAAAAAAAGGTAAAAGGATATAGAATATATAAAAGATTAGAAAATTAAAAGTGCAGTGAGCTCAAAACAAAGTAGAAGAGGGGAGGGTTAGAAAATGAAAAGCACAAAAAAAAAAAAAAAAAGTAGGAAAAAACTTGATTGAGAGAGTTAGTCTTAGTGTAAGATTGATTACAAATTAAAAAATTATGATTTCTCACTGTCTACTACTATCTTAAGCAACACCTGCTCAAATCAGTAAATAAAGTAGTAAAAGAAAATAAATATACATGGGGGCAGGGACGGTGCCACGTTGGGGCCAGGAGGGCCCATATTTTATAATAATTATATATATTATGTGATAATAGTTATTCATATCATATATATCTTAATTATCATACACGTGAAATGATTGCTCTATTTCTTCTCAAATCACTCTATTTTAAAATCTTTTTTTCTTATTAATTTCACCTTTATTAATTTTGTTTTTTGATGGAATTAAATTTTTATTAATCATTAATCTTAACTATGTCTATTTTTTAATATCATCGTTTGAATATTAAAATTTAAATGAAACTTTTTGATATACGAAAATAAAAATATTATTTTTATTTTTTGACACATACATATTAAGTATAGACGTATAAAAAATAAATGCTTGCATACAAAGTTTGAAAGGATTAATATATTTTTTCATGTGTTTTTTACTTAAATTTGTTTCTTAATACTCCAAAAATAAATTATTTCTTCAATAGGGACAATAATATTGATTGATGGTGTATTTGAGAATTATTGTCTAAGTTTTTACTAAGAATTGCCAAATATTTTAGTAATTTTTAAATTGTTTCGCTTCATTTTGAATTGAACTATCAAAACTTCAAAATAAAATGAAAGACATCTTGTTCAATTTAATTTAATGAAATGTATTGACAATTTTATCGTAAAATTTCAATGAATATAATAAGTACATATTATTTTATCTTTAAAGTAATTTTAATCGGGCCCCCCTACCGAGATTTCCTGGCTCCGTCACTGCATGGGGGTAAAAGATGCACTATTCCAAGAATATTAGATACTTCTGTATTAAAAGTTGCACATAGTTGGAGTTTCGCTCCTTGAGACAGACATGAGATGACAACGTAAAAGAACATGACATGATCTGTTTCCAGAAAATAATGGAGTAATATATAGTAAATAATTATATATATATATATAGTTTTTTTTGACAGCATTACATATCCCTCTATATACTAATAGGGAGTTTAAGTTTACTAATAGGGAGTTTAAGTTTGCCAAGTGTCAAGATATGATTAATTTTGATGATGTGTCTTATGGAGAATAATTGTATTACATGTGTAAGTTAATATTTTTAGAACTTTGATGTGTATATTTATTATTGGTTAAAAAATATATGAGTCATTGATATCAAAATGGAAAGTTATGTCTGAAATTAAATTAAAATCAATTATATTATTTTAACTACAATTTCTTTATATTATTTTTATCTAAAAATATATTTAAACATTTTGTAAAGTATATTAATTTAATTAATCAATGTTTTTTTATATTATTTACAGGGACTAACTAATTCAAATAAAAAAAACACTAATCAGTATAATTTTTATCGGATATAATTTAATAAAATGTTTAAAATAATTAATTATATAATAAAATTTGAAATTATAAAAAATAGATATTATTATACGAAGTATTAAATTTTATTAATATATTGCTAATATAAAAATATGAGTACTATTATTTACATTATTAAATAAAATATGTATACTGACTTTTACAAATAGTCCGCGTATTACGCGCGAATTTTATCTAGTATTGATATATTATATAGTTGGAGTTTCTATCCTTGAGACATAAGATGACAAAATCTGAGTTGTAGGAACTGACCCGACAGCCGGGTGAAGTTTACCTTTTATTTTAGATGGTTTTAAAAACATGTTTTTAAAATTTTGATTAATAATAATATACCCCCCTCCGTCCCCCAAAAAGTTTGTGGAAAATTTTGGACTCGTGATTTATAAAAAAATGCAATGATAAGAGTGTTGAAGGATAATTTTATAAACTTTTATATATATATAGTAAATAAAGTATATTGATTGAGTGTATGCCCCAAAAGTAATAACATGGTAAATATGTGTATATTATGAGAGTGAGAATTATTATTTCTATTTTGGGTATGTAAATTTTTTAGAGACAAATTAAAAAGGAAAGCATGAAAACTTTTAGGGGACGGAGGAGTATGTGTTTCTTTTGAGCTTTTAAATAGGAGATAATTCAGCTGTCAAATTAATGTGTAAAATTGAATGAAATTGTATTATTATATTATTGTTGAGTGAGTATAATGACAAGTTAATTATGTAATTATTAATTTATTATTGAGAAAAAATATGATGATTGAATATTGTAAGGATATAATTTTATGTAAAATAAAAAAAAATTATGTGAATGGTTTTGAGTAATTTAAAAAAAAAAAAAAAAATCCAAAATAAACATCTACTGCTCGAAGTTTTGATGCAAGCTCAATCAACCTTTTGGCCCATGTGCAATTCAACTAGCTGTAGCATTCATGGCCATCTATATCAAGGCTGAATCTAGAATTTTGCATTTGAGTTAAAATATACGTGTAGAATTATCGTATAATACAGTATTTATTTACAAATTAAGCTCTTAAAATTAAACGTCTAACGTATAAAGTGAAAAGGGGGTGGGGGACCCACATACATGGATGATGCACCTCAGAAACAAGGAAATTTCAGTATAATTACTAAAATAAACATTTCATCTCATCATCCAACATGGAAAAGGTAGAAAATATTTTGCTTTTTATTTTTAATGAATGTTTCGCTTTACGTTTCTCATTCTACGGTATTTTTTAAATTTTCTCTTTTTTCTCTCAATTACATCACTTGTAATTTATTTATTATTTTATCATAATTCATCTCATAACTATCTATTACTTTCTCTCTCATCATCACATCATTGTACTATATCTATTATTTTATCATGTTTCTTAATCAAAACACCCGAAAAAGTATAGGAAACACCAAATAAAAGGCAAAATTTCAATAATTAATAAACCCACAAGGGAAGGCATGCCCTTCAACATAGGAATATGCATTGAAATATGTGTATGATTGATGAGAAAAAAACATTATGTTAATGTCATGTTCCTTTCAAACAGAACAGGATAACTGAAAAACATCATCTGAAAGTAACTTAGATAAACACGATGACAGGGGGGCCACAAACTAAAGTAACTTAGACATTAATGCAGCAGAAGATAAAGAAAAGAAGACATATGTGGCCTGCTATTTAGGCTTTATCATATCCAAGATATATAAACAACCAAAATAACAGAAATAATGCAATGAGATATGACTTTGGCCAAGTTGGCCTACATCAACAAAGACAACCAAACACATGTTTAACCTATAAATGGAATGAACACACTCATCATATTAGGAAATAATGTGGGAATCACCATCTATTTACAAGCAGAGATTTACGACGTCATCGAATTCAGTAACAAAGCCAAGGTTATATTCAGAATGGCACTTTTGTTCAACCTCACTCTGCAAATTTATCTTCAGTACAAAAATGTAAATGTGGATGTAAAAGGGTAGAAAATCACATCTGAGTGATAAGCCAAACCAACAACACGATTAAGATAACAAATTGTAATTAACAAAGCTAATGCTTATCCATATGTCAACAAATGAAAAGGGGCAACAAACATATAATGAGCAAACCATGCCTTTATCTCACTAGGTGGGGTCAGATAAAATGAAAAAGACAACTAACTAAACGAAAGGTCGACAACAGCAACCAGAGATGTACTCATGTACAGGCATAGAAAAGCAGATACACCCAACTGCAATTTCGAGAGTTATACTTTTAGACTCTGAGCCCAACAATTTTCATGACAAATGAAAACAAAAGGGAACCATCATAAAGCAGGGAGCAAATATTAATGCAGGGAAAGTGGTTCTCACAAGCAGAGATTGACATACTGCAGTTTTTCTATCTTACAGTTTTGGTTACGATGACTGAAAGGAGAACGCGATCAAGAATTCAGCATCTTACAGTGAATTGTGAAAAAAATTAACTAATCAGATTTAAAGTGCCAAAAAGGTCTATTCATGATCAAATAAATAACAATATGTCCACAAAAATGCGGTTCAGTACATGCATACACTAAAAATTGGAAAACAACGGCAATGTAAATCAATTTGAACAGAGTGGGATGTGCTTTCAAAGCTATTCTTTTGACACGTATTTACTACAGAACCAGATATCTCATTTCATCTGTCAACGGAGAAGAGATTGAGATGTTGAAAGAGGTGAGACAATAGGAATGAGCATGGTATATATTCGTGCTTTACGCCTTTACCAAACACCATCTTGAAGAGGCTAATAAATGTACTTGCGTCATCCATAATCCTCGTAGCCACCATGAAGTTGGAACCCCGTTTTGTACAAGGATGGCCACAATAATGATAATGATGGTAAATAAAATACGATGGCAACTCATACGGATGAGAGAAACGGTCAAATTGCCTATATTTACTCACCCAAGTTAATAGAACCATCTTTCATCAGCTTTATGCTCAGACTATTGAATCTCCCTCTGGAGTAATGTCGTGAAGCCTTTCTCCAATCTGTTCCAGTTTTCATCATGGCCACAAATTCATCATAGCTGATACGTCCATCCTGCATTCACGGTGAAACGCAGTGACAATCTATTCTGTGCTACATCAGACCAATAATAAAAGATTTTATTTTCACCTTATCAATGTCAACCTCCTGAAAAATGTCATTTGCCACATCTGTACTGCAATCTGCCCCGTCTTCCATTAAGGCGTCTTGAAGCTCACTGGGCACGATGTAACCGTCTTTGTCTTTGTCAAAATAGGAGAAAGCCTTGTGAAGATGTTCATCATTGGCCATCTTCTGCAGATGGAGCGAAATAGCGAGAAATTCTCCGTAGTCCAACGTTCCTTTACCATTTGCATCCACCTGTGAGAAAGAAATGAATAAATATCAGAACATATATTATTGTAATGAAGGAACCAACACAGGAAGAATAGCACGCGTGTGCACACATATGAGAAGATACGGATACAAACTGTTGGCTGGATGCTCAAGGAAGCGGCCATGTTAAAGCTTTAAAGATAAGGCACAATATTGGCTCTATAAGAAATCTCTACATAGATATCAAGATGCACGTGGGTGTGCTCAAATTAGAGAGTGGCATAAAGGGGGCGATCACAGGGAGGCAAAGCAAGCAAAAGGAATTATCTTTACCAAATTCGCAATTCTAGCATTGAATGAGAATTGTGTTTAATCAAAACCTAAATATTGTTGTAAATTCTGAAAAAAATCAGTTAGAAACCTTATAGTTGTAAATTTTAAATACACCATTTTCTCATTGACTTGTTACCCATCCTGGAGGTTATATGCTTTTACTGAATCAACTACCCATACAACCACCTAAACATACCCAATCTCCATATACAAAAGACACTACATCTGATTATGAACTCAAAAACATGATATCAAAATAATTAATTTCATGATTAGCAGCATTTTTTTATGTGTAAAATAACACAATATATGGCCAGACAACATGCTCCATGAGTATCATATATAAAGCCTGAAGTAATAGTGATGCATGCAGCAAACTGAGAAGGTGAGTGCATTTCTACTGGGTTAACAATTGGTCTTACAGCTTCAACAAACATCTGTACTTCAGACTCGGTCAGTTGTGAATTGAACTTTTCCAACCCCATTTTTAGTTCTCCAGTTGAAACAATGCCATCATTATCAGTGTCTATCCTTGAAAAGAGATCTTTGATACTTTCAACTTCTTCATTTGATAAGAAGTCAGCAATGACCTAATTAAAGAAGCGGGAGTTAATCTTTGTCAGAAAAATAGACGCTACAGAAAAATTGAAAAAGTTGTAATCATCAGTCAACCCTGAGAGCCTTGCGCTTGAATCTGTTCATAAGTGAGAACTGCTTCAGTCTTGACTTAACAACATCTCCAAGAGGAACATTCGGAGCCTTCTTTGCATTTTGAAGCCAAGAATGTTCTGTTAACAAAGAATGTCATTTGGCAAAACATATATATTTTTTACATATGCATACCACATTCATCCCCAACCTCAACAGACCTGCTAATAACTGGTCCATGATCCTCAAATTTTTCCTAACACAGTTTATGGCTATGCCTAGAATGGTAATTTCTAGAAGTATGAACATATTCAAAGACCATTAAATTTCATGTAACACTGAAAGCATAGACTAAATTATATTGCTTAATGATGCTCTGACATGTCTGAAATGATAAGGTTCTCAACCATAGCACAAGTAATAACACGGGTTAAACCCCATAACATGTTCCAAAGAACTACCAATTGGGGAAAAAAAAAACTGAAATGGCAAGCCAAGTCAGAATAAAGCAAACCATTTTTGTATACATGGGTATGAAAATCTTGGTCTTGATTCATAAGATGTCACCTCAAGCGAAAAATAATTTGTGCATGTTTCAAGCTATAGAAACTGAACAGAAATACTAACATGACGAATTCATATTAAATGTCAACAACAATAATAGAACACACACTTTCTTTAACAATAACAATAAATATCCACATTCCTTAGACTGTCTAGTTTATATTCTCCATGCAAATACAACTTTCAAGGGGAAATTAAAACCATGCAAAGTGACTGACTCAACAGAAAAACCATGCCAGCTTTTGGTAATTAAGTGGATATCAAGAATTGATCAGAAAAAATAACCCAGTGGACATAAAGCTAACATACCGAGAACTTGTTTTGCTGTCAGCCGAAGCTTAGCATCTGGCTCAAGCATCTGTTTTACAAGGCTCTTGGCACTCTCTGATATACTTGGCCATGGTTCGCGTTCAAAATCTATTTTCCCGCGTATTATGGCTTGGGCAACACCTTGCTCAGATTCTGTGTAAAAAACTAGCTTCAACATCAAGCCATTTTGGATATTGTGTTTTTTATAGGGCCACACACAAAAAAACAATTAAAAAAATACAAAAAACCACAAAAAATGCATGATGGGATGAAGTGAATGTCAGAATATGTTAATGAATAATTGAATGCCAGCACACGGATTTTCCCTTGAAACAGTAAGCAAGCGTTTTTGCATGTAGTACTTCTTACAAGTTACAACTTGCAGGTAGAGGACATAGTTGCTGGAATGTGTGTTGATATAATATAACATGTGCATGTCCAAGTTGAAAGAGAGTATTAACAAAAGAATTTGAGTTACCTGCCCAGAATGGAGGAACTCCACACAATAAGATATAAAGAATCACCCCTGCACTCCAGATGTCTATTTCGGGCCCATAATTTCGTCTGAGCACCTCCGGAGCCATGTAGTAAGGGCTTCCCACAATTTCAGAAAACTTCTCACCTAGAATCCAAGATTTAATGCGACAGCAGAGTCAAATGTTTATACATAGACTCCAAACATATTGACATCATAATGACATACAAGAGCATCTTTGGCTCATAAATATAAAGCCTTATCCTGCACCAAGGTCCAAGGCACTACATACAAAATTACAACAATAGTAGGACTCCATCAGACATGACTTGGTTAGCTTGACATTAACATATTTCATGGAAGAAAAATAGCTTCAGACATTACACACAAACGTAAAGCTTGCATAGTTTGTTGGTTCAGTGCAACTTTCCACTTCGACTCCACTGTAGAATGGCTCGTATGGTAAATGTACAGAAAATGCCAGAGAAAATCCTTACATCGTGGTCCAGAAATGGTAATGGTTCATATAATATTTGCAGATGAAATTTCTTATAGACATGAAATGCGAGGTGATATAAATACCATTCTCAGTCCTTAATAAGGACCAGAAGCTATTCATTTTTATCACTAATGGAGCAGAACAGCATCATATGATCTTCTCTCCTTAACACCTTCCACCTCAAGTCACAAACTTCCCAATTTAATTTGATATTATTATCTCCTCCCTAATCTCTCCTCACTTTCGGGTGTCAAACAATGTCCTACATCTAATTAACATTTAACATGGGAGGATCGTGAGGTTTACAAGGATGAACAAGTATCTCCATTGGTCATTGGTATTAGGCCTTTTGGAGGAAGATCAAAAAAACATATAATATGTGCGGTGTCAGCCTCAAGCAGACAATAGATTGAGGTCCTTCTGGGCCCAACAATTAGATCAGAAAATAATTTATACAAGCAATTAAACAAATCTCCAATCCAAATCATTAACTTATCAAATACAATACAGAAACAACTAAAATTATTTTACTAACCTGGCTTGAAGAAGATAGACAATCCAAAATCAATTGCTTTAAGGGGCGAATTTTCCTTATTATTTGCAAACAAAAAGTTCTCAGGCTTCAAGTCCCTGTGGATAACCCCATGTTTGTGACACAGCTGCACAACCTCCATTATAGTCTTTGTCACAGCAGCCGCCGCCCGCTCTGTGTAATGCCCACGCGCCACTATCCTATCAAACAGCTCCCCGCCCTCGCACAATTCCATTACCAAATGCACGGCATTCTCATCCTCACGCGCCTCCTTCAAGGTCACAATGCTCGAATTTTGCGGCAAATGCTTCATTATTGCGACTTCCCTCCTCACATCGTCCACATCCACAGCTGTTCGTAGCTTCCGCTTGGATATCGACTTGCAAGCCAACATCTCCCTCGTTTCCCGCTCAATGCACAAGTAAGTAACCCCAAATTCCCCTCTCCCGAGCTCACGATCGACTAAATACTTCTCCTCTATGTTTTCCTTCTTAACGTCCGTCAAAACGGTGGTTGCTTTCTTAACGTTGCCGGATGATTTATCTTTCCGTCCTTGATCATGGCCGGAGAAGTTGCAGGACTTCACATCTTCTCTGGCAACAGCCGCCGGAGATCTGCAGCAGTTCCCCATTCAAAATCAGAGATTTTTTACCAATCAAGCAGAATCTATAGTCTATACTATATCACATTATTGCAATTTGTGGTGCGTTTGAATTTTCAGACTGAAAGAGTGAATTTGTTAGTGTGAAAAAGGGAGAGAGAGTGGAGGAAGGGGGTCACTCTGCAAGCAGAAGGTGGGTGGTACGGTAACGGCTCAGATGCTTTAGTAGAGAGAGAATACAATATGTCTTTTTTTAAAAATTGGGATAAAAAAAAAAAAAAAAATCAACGAATATATGTCGTGTGTTTTTGTGCTATATTTTATTTTATTTTATTTTTGAATTTTAGTTTGTCGGTTGAAAAATTGGGTTTGGGACGGATTTATCATGCACAGGATCTGTCCGATAGAAAATTTTCAGGATTGAGATCTGATTAGTTGAATTCTACCTGCTTAAAATAATTTTTTAGTTATTCTTAAAATAATTTTAATATACATAATTGGTTTATTCTGACATTAAATAATTTAAATTAAAATATATATTTATTTAATATAGTATTTCATATTCACTTTATACCTATAACATATTTTTACATAAACATATATATACATTAATATGCATATAAGTTTACATAAATACATATGTATTAAATATAATTTTATTTTTATATACAGTGGAATCGAATACGGATTAACGAAATGAATTTGACAAAAATCACGACTCATCTCATACCCGTTTAATTGGATTCAGATCCACTCCATACAAAATGGGTTCAATGTGAATCCGAATTTAGACCCGTTTATTGCCATCTCTCAAGATCTTGAAGAACTTGTCGGAAAAAAAAAGATATTGAAGAAAAATGCTATTTATAAATAAGTAAAATGTGCTATTTAGCTTATTAGTAACTATTTAACTTATTATTAATTAATAATAAGCTAAATAACACATTTACATTGAAATTTGCTTAAATTTATTAGTCATTCTCTAATTTTTATTATTAATATTTTCTTCAATTTTATTTTCTTTCCGTTTAAATTTATTATACACATTTATTTGAATACAAATTTTAATGAATATTAATTATAAATAAAATTATTGTTTATAAATAAAAGGATTAATAATTTAAGTAAATTATTGAAAAGTGTAAATAAATGTGGGGAATAAAGCGAAAGAAGCAGAATGAACGATTTTTTAAAGCATATTATATAAAATTGAATATGCAGATCAATGTTTTTAATTCATTCTATTTAACATTACATTTTATTTAACAGTTTGTATTTTATACATATATATGCAATGATATATTATTATAAGTGCAATGTGCAAAGATGTAACTTTGAAACTAAAAAAACTGGAGCTTGGATAAGATCGGTGATTACATCATTAAGTTCAGAAAAGTGAAAGTTTGGTATAAAGTTGAAACAAGTAATAATTTGTGACCCAACATGTGTTATTATTGCATGGTCAACGCAGTCAAAGCAGAATGCATAAACTCAATTAGTCAATATCATTGGATTGGGTGCAAGTATTTAATAATAAAATTTACGAAATGAAAGTTTAGAATAAATATCAGATCTTTTGCAGTAATGATTTTATATCTTCATATAATTTGAAACGATAATTTAAAAGATTTATTCGAATATTGATTCAATTGGTCAACCGACAAGGTAAGATTTAAGTCAGTTAATCCATCTAAAATTTTGTTCAGTAATCCATCTAATTTCATTATTTCTGTTTTTTATGTCATGCAATTTTAAAAACCAATTCAACCACTTTATATCCACCCTACAAGCTACAACCACGTCTCTCACACTTTATATCCACCCTACAAGCTACAACCACGTCTCTCATTGTATTCATACAAAATCAAATTATATTCATTACTGTACTAATTAAATTATCTCCTTATCAATTTTAGTTCGTCTCTTACTAGATTGTTTCTTTTTAAAATGAAAAAAAAAAAAAAAAAAATTACTCCCTCCGTTCACCAAAAGTGTGTTCACTTATTTTTTTAGGTCCACAAAAAATACGTTTATTCTATTTAAATAGTTCACTTTTAATTTATTTTTTTTTAATTTAATAACATCTACCAAATATATTTTTTACTCGTTATCCCAAATATATTCTTTATAAATAAAATATGATTTTTTTAAAAAACATGTATAAAGAAAAGTGAGCACACTTTTGATGAACATAGAGTATATTTTTTCCAATTATTTACCTCAAATCTTGTACTCTTTTGTCTCATACTTGTTTATCATTTGTTAAAACAATATATATATATCCCCTTATATACTAATAGGGAGTTTAAATTGATGATGTGTCATCTTGTGATTAATTTGGCTTATGTGTCATTTTGTGGTTAATTTGGCTTATGTGTCATAATTTAATGACGTTGTTAATTTTAAAAAGGGTTAATTGCAAATTAAATCACCACCTTTTGAACATTTGCAATCTAATCTAAACCTTAAAATAATTGCAAATAAATCACCAAGTTTAAATATTATTGCAAATTAGACTTTTTGAAAGTCTACTTTGTCCCTAAATCATATCTTATGATATTTGGTTTGATTAAAAAATAATATTGTTTTATTAAGGAGTTGTTATGTCATTAAAAACTCTAAATTATATTAGATTCGAACACAATTGAAATTGTAAAAAAGACTAAATTGCAACGATATTTAAAGTTTGTGATTTTTTTTGCAATTATCTTAAAGTTTAGATTAAATTGCAAATGAGGAAAAGGTTGTGATTTAATTAGCAATTAACCAAAATATTTATTTATTTATGGTGTTGTGGTTGATATTGAAGGGTGACTTGTAATTTATTAAAAGTTATTTTATTATTACTTAATTTGTTTTTTTTTTCTTCAAAATTTTATAAATTTTTTAAAAGTTGTTTTCATATTTATTAAATATTAAAAATTAAACGTCTCATTTCGTCTGTTTCTCACCCATTTTATTTGAAATTTACTTTATAAAATTATTTAATTATTTATAATATAAATATTTATTTTATTAACTTTTCGCGTAATACGCGGGTGCTAATTTAGAAGGATATATATATATATTTATTTTACCAATTATCTTAAGTTTACTTTATTTTACATTCTGATATTAAGTCTTTCAAATTATACAAGTAAAGCTTGAGAAAGAAGATCTCTGCTCGGTTGTGTTTTTGCGATGATCATTAATAAAAATAAAAAATATAGTACTTTTTTTCAACGTTGATTTATTTTCTTTAAGACCTGTATTATCACATAACATATGATCAACTTTATGTTTAGAGTTTTAAGTGTAGAGCTAGATTCAAAATATATTAAAAATATTTTGTCTAAGTAATAATAGAAAACCTCTAACTAAACTATTAATGTTGTTTAAAAAAAAGTTCCAAAATCTCAATTAAATTACAACACAATCTTTCCATTTATGTGTTTTCGTTTACTCTGTATTAATTTATTTTGAATGGTATAATATAATTACATTTACATTAGTTTCTCTTTTACATTATAATAGTTGAATTTAAAATTATATCCAACCAATTTTTTTAAATATAATTATAATAACATATCATGCTAAAAAAAAAAATTAGATTACGCAAATAAATTAAGATATAATATTGAATATTAAAATATTTATTTAAAATCCCGTGTAATACACGGGTTCTACACTAATATATATATATATATATATATTTTGTTTACTTATACCATAAATAACCATAATAACATTACATGCATTTCTAATTCACACCCTTCAATCATCTTTTATTTATCACACTTGTCATAACTTTATTCATCTATTTTATTATTTACAACAATTTATTACTCTATTTTATAATTGATTTTTTTATATCTTTTACATTATCTCATTTAATATTAATATACAACTCTTCTATTAAATAAATGAATAAACAAGTACTTACACGTGGAGGGTATCAAAATTCAAGGGCATTCGGAATAATTAATAATGAAAAATTACTAATTTTGGACCAATGAGGAAGTGAAAAAACACATAAAAAAATATGACATGACATGACTTTGGTCTCAATTAAACAGAAGAGTCAAATCAGTACTTGATCCTTTTGTACAAAAGAAGAACAACATGAAGAAATGCTAATTAGTAATTAAAATGCCATGAGAGGTATATAGTTCAATAATAGTACTCCATTAACATTAAGTTTGGTGTGATTAATTGCCGACCTTAGAGTTGGATTATAGCACCAAATACATCTGTATATTCAAAAGAAAATAAAGAAGGCCGATTATGCTAATTAAAAACTTTATAATGAGAAAAAGTGTTTGCGGGAATTAAGAAAGGTAGATGCCATGTGTTGTCTCTTTTATTTGCAAGCAATTCACACGTAGGGATCATGTTGTCTCACTTCTTTCTTTATTAGTATAATAGTATTGTCTTTCTCTTCTTTTAAGTATACATATTTTGGGAATCATTGCATTATATATACTCTTGCCAAGATTTGACAATCACCTTCGTTTTTAACATTAAATTGCATTATATATACTATTATTCTTAATTAGTTTTAGTGGATTGAGTTCGGAATATTTAAAATTTTATTTAAGTTTGTTATTATTATTTTCGCCGGCAATCAATATACATAAACATGAAAACACTAAACTTTCAAAGATGTATTGAACATCCATTAAGTTTTGATGTGTTCATGTTTATAGTGTGACAACACTCTTTATTTGTGTTCATAGTTGAACCATTGCAACTTTTAAAACTATTTATTGAGCTCTTAAAATTATAATTGTGATAGATAAGATAAGGTGAGGACTAGTTTGGTTTGCTAGTCAGGATAGATATATTATGGTAGGATTTAGTGAATTATACGGTTTCTAATTTAAAATTAATTTATATGTTTGAATTGATGGATTGTTGGCAAAATAATAATTTCACCCCTCCCTCTATAACAATTAATCATGTGAATGTGAGATAAAGTGGAAAAATAGACTTGGATTGTCCGACAATCTTTCTCAGACTATAAGGCCCAGTTTGGTTTATTGGATTGGGCAGAAAATATTATTTTATCCATGGAATTCCCATATTTGGTTTGTTAGTATTTGGCCCAAAACTAATCATGGTTTGATATTATTTTTCCACTTAATCACCTACATGCATATTTATTAGTTTAGGAAGGAAGAGTGGGTTAATTAGTCCTGAAGAATAAAAATTATGTGGTTTGACTATACTACCCTTACCAACTAAAGTAATTACAATTTGCCACATATATATCTTTTAATGTCAAAGGGTATTTTTGACATTTGACACTAAAGTTTAATTTTATCCCACAATCCAAACAACTTAATTATAAATTATCATATAAACTTTAAAATTTAATCTATCAATCCAAACATGAATTTTAAATCAAATTTTAAATTGTCCAACTAAATTCTATCATAATATTAGTAATATATCTATCCTATCTAACAAACCAAACAAGCCCTAAAGATACCAACCGAACTATTAACCAATCTAATCTAGACTATCTAGTAAACCAAACACACTTAAGAGCTAGTATAAAAATACAATTCAAGAATTACACAGGATTTCAATCAAGTTAAAATCTGCATGGAACCCCAATACCCCATATACAAATGGCAAGAATATTTAGAAGTGGAATTAACTGCATTATGCATGAATAGTATATGTTGCTAAAGGTGATGGCAGGTGGTGCAGTTTAGCCAAGAAACCATAATGTGAATCTACTTTTATAGTAAAGGAAAGTGTACATCAAAAGGATATATATATATATGAGACTCTTATTGCACTTTATGTATGTGCAGTGTATGGTCTATGGTGAATAAGGGACTGACATAATAAGTACATTTCTCTCAGTTGGTATATAAAATTAAGCATAAATTAATGCACCATCTATCTACTTATGCTCGGTTGTTGAAAATGAAAGCATTAATATTAATTCGGTTGTTTTAAGCTTTCAATGTTAGTTAAATGATTCTTTTGAAACATGATTTTCTTCACCCAAAAAAAAAATAACCCTTGATTCTCATGTTTTTTAGAATATAAGTATATTTTATTTTATGTAGGAGTATAAAAGATAAATCTGAATTTATGTGGACTAAAAATAATCAAAGTTTAAAGTAATTGGAAATTCAGTTAGATGTGCTCATAAACATTTTTAAAAAAATGGGCAGTGGGTAGATTTTTTTTTCCTTCTGTTTCACAATAAATGTGTTTTTTTAGAGTCTAGATTTTGTTTCAAATTATTTATTATTTTCACCTAAATTTGGGATATATAGATTAATTAAGGGCAACATTGTATAAATTTTAAGTTTCTCGTTTTATTTTCTTAAATATTAGTATGAAGTGGGGGATATTATTACAAATTTACACATGGTGGCAATTGAATTACCGAAATACAATAAACAGTAAACACCATCTCACGAACCGCTCAAATTTTTGAATTTTTATTTTTTATTTATTTATATAAGAAATTTTACGGTGGAACACACATTTTCTCTATTTGGAGTCATTTTATTTTAATACACTCCCCCTTCATTTTTATTAATTCAATATATATATATAAAATACCAATTTTGCCCTTCAACTAAAATACAAAGATAAATACACTCCCCTACATTCTAAACCCTAACCCTAATTTTTTCCATTTTCTTCATTCCCACTTCATTTTTTTCCCATTTCTTCCATCTTGGAATTTCTCCCGCCGCCACAGTTGCTCGCCCGCATCCCGCCGCTCGCCGCACTTTCCTTGGCCGTCGCACTCCCCCTCCCCCCTCGCTGCACTCGCGTCGCCTCCGTCCCTTCGCCCTCCTCTCGCGTCGTGCGCCGATTTCCCCTGTTTTTGGTGCATACAGGCGGCGGCGCCGGCCCTCCTCCCTCGCCGCCACCTTACCTTTTTTTTTTTTTTTTTTTTTTTTGTATCAAACAGCGGCGGCGCCGCCCCTCTCGCCAAGCGACGCCGCCGCCCTTCTCCCGGAAAGGTTCGATTCGATTTTTTTTTCTTTTAAATTTTGGAGAAAGAAAGTCGACCAAAAAAATTATAGTCGACAAATCATAGTGTTTTTGGTGACATTCTTTGTCCAAAATTATTTTTTTATTTTCTTTCCATACAATGTTGTAGATCAAGATGTTTTTGATCGATAAATTTTAAGCGATCATATGTTCTATGGTCGACCAACCAGTCGACACTGGTTGGTCGAAAAAATCTGTTTTTTTTTTCTGATTATATTTTGGAGGTGGCGCCGGAGGTGGCTGCCGGAAGTGATGGTGTCGGCGGCGGCGGCTGCTGTAAATTAGGGTTAGGGTTTTGTGTAAAATTATGGTTAGGATTTAGAATGTAGGGGTGTATCTATCTTTGTATTTTATTGTATTTTACTAAAAGGGCAAAATTGATATTTTATATATATATATATTGAATTAATAAAAATGAAGAGGGGTGTATTAAACAAAGCTGGAGGGGTATATACCCAACTAGGGGTGGGAATGGGCCAGGCTATCCGACAGGGGCCTACAGCTCGGCCTACTAAAGCTCGGCTCGGCTCGTTTAATAAACAAGCCGGACTCAAGCTTTTTTAAAAGCCCATTTAATTAAAGAGGCTAGGCCTAAGCTTTTTTATAGGCCTTTTAGGCCCAACAGGCCGGCCTATTTAAATTTATATACATATATATATATAATATAATTTATAAAAATATAATATAATATATGAGATAGCGCCACTTACCGCTTAGAGAAACCCTAAAAGTAATCTGTGTTTTGTGCGCCGCTTTTAAAATCAGGAGAAAACCTACAAAATTTCATTCCAATCTCAAACATGTTTAATTGTTTATAACCAAAAAAAACTTTCTGCACACTTTTTGCACGCTCGTTGCACACTCGATCGAAGCACGTCGCTGCACACTCAATCCAAATCCAGGTTAACATTCTGCCGCTGCACACTCAATCCAGGTTAACATTCTGTAATTTATATATTTTTTTTTATTTTTTGTTCATTCTTAAGTCTCATGATTATTATTAGTATAAAGTATTCTCAAATTGTTGATAATATGTAATCTACCATATTGAGCAAGATACCATATAGAGAATGGCGCGTTTCCATCCTTTTGATTTTTTTTTTTTCTGTGTTTCTCTATTTTTATATTTGCACAGTGGTTGTGATTTGAACACTCTCTTTGCACGTTTGTTGCACACTCGATCGAAGCACGGTCGTTGTACATCCGACTGCACACTCAGTCCAGGTTAACATTCCGTGATTTATATTTATTTTTTTATTATTTGTTCATTCTTATTTCTTAAGTGGAATCATGAGTATTATTAGTATGAAGTATTTTCAAATTGTTGATAATATGTAATCTACCATATTGAGCAAGATACCATATAGAGAGTGGCGAGTTTCCATCTTTTGGTTTTTTTGTTGTGTTTCTCAATTTTTATTTTTGCACAATGTGTTTCTATTCTTTCTGGACAATTACATTTTCAATATAATTTGCTTTTGCCTATCCATATTTATTTAGTAAAATAAATTTAACACAGTATTCTCAAATCTCAATTGTCATTCATATAAAATTTGTATGGTTTCTGTATGGTTATTGATTTTTGAGATTTATTAAGATACATTTTATACAGACAATCTGTAATATAATTTTCTTTGAAATTTATGAATTTTACTTAAGAATTTAGTAAGATTCTAACATTTATTAATTTTATGTTTAATGTATACTTTGCAGATATGTCTTCTCAACATGGGAATGATGACACAAGTTCATCTACTCCACATTTATCAAGTGAGGCGAAAAATAGTAATATTAATAATACCGAAGATAAAAATGACAATTATGGTGTCATTAATAGCATTTAGGTAGATCAATATAATGGGCTTTTAGGTACATAAGTCATAACTATCTAATGGGCTTTTAGGTAGATCAAGATAAGAGCATTCCATCTGATAAGGCCCAGGATGGTTTTGGGCCTGATTTAAGTATCAGGCCCAATATTATTCAGTTTTCAGTCTTTCACTTTTCTGTGCCACCTAGTACTAACTACTAACCCATCACGATTGCAGTGTAAAAGACGTACTTTTTTTTATTCAAAAAAAAAAAAAAAAAAAAAACGTACTCCTTTGAATTATATCAAAAGATATTAACATAACTAATTGTCAGAATCAGTCAATTTTGTGAAAAATTAAATACTTCATCCGTCAAAAGATGATCAGTATTTCTGTTTTGTGTGTTTTAAAAAATAGTACTGGTTTTTTTTAATGGGTAAAATGTTCAAAATATATTTATTTAATAAATAATTATTATTTTAATATTCAATAAATAAGAGTATATTAAAAAAATTATAGGTAAAATTAGTTTAATTAACCAAAAAAATGTCTAGAAAGAGTTACCAAGACCAATCAAATCGCATCTTTTTATTGCTACGTATGAGTACATTAATTGAACGAGTCACCTCAACTTTAATATTGTGAATAACTCAGGAAGAAAAAGAAAATAAACACATCTCTCAGAATGTGCATACAAAATAAAGGACAATAAGTGAAAACAAGAACAAAACACTTCAAATAACAAAATTTGCGCTGTACCTATACCTTCTCACTATGAGATTTAAAAGAAAATGGAGTATTAGTTTTCAGAAAAAAAAAATGTATCACTTTTAAGATAAAGTTTAATGTATTCAAAATAGTACTCCTATATAAGAACAATAAGAAAAAAAAAAGTGAAAATGAGTGATATATATTTTTAGTTATCACATTCTCGAAATATTAATATGCAAGAATCCTATTATACTCCCTATTCCGTCATAAGCTTCATTTTCTTAAATGATATAATTAATTATTCATTTTTTTTTATGTTAAAGTTTTACATTTTCCTTTCTACATTACTCTCTCATCCTCAACTACATTTTATATTAGTATTTTTTCATATCCGTGTAAAAATAAAGGGGAACTTCATGTCGGGACAAAAGTACTCCCTCCATCCCAGAGGAATTTGCATCTCTGGATGGCACACATTTTAAGAAATGTGTAAGAAAAAGTGTAATGAGTGATGTTTTGAGGGATAGTTTTGTAAACTTTTATGAATAAAGTAAAGTAAAAAGTAGATTGAGTGTGGAAAAATAATGATATATGAGTAAATATGAGTATATTTTAAGGGTGAGGGTTATGAAGATATTTCCTTTTATGGAGTGTGCAAATTGGTATGGAACATCCATATATAAAAAGTGTGCAAATTCCTGTGGAACGGAGAGAATATATGGTAATTACAATCTCTAATGAAATACATCATATATATATACTCCTTCGATCCAGTTATAAGTTTTACACTTACCTATTTATAATATTCAGTAATAAACTTTTAATTTTTTTAAATAATAAAATTTATTATATTAATTTATATTTTCTCATTTTTATCTCTCTCTATATTTTTTTCTAGGTTTGTACTTTTTTTCTCAATTTCTCTAACCATTACACATTTTATATGAAATATTCCTTAATCTCTATGTAAAAGCAAATAAAAAAAATTATGATTAGAATTTTAAATTTTTTATGTAAAAAGTTAAAGCAAAACTTATACAGGTTAAAACTTTAAATTTTCGTATTTCACATTTTATTCCATTATATGTATGATTGACATGTGTTATATTAAAAAATAATCAATGCCTTACAATATTAAAAACGACACGTATTAAAAATCTAATAGGGTGACGGTGAAACACGAAAAATGAAACAGAAAAATCGATAGGTGTCAATGAAACAGAGAAATCGATCAGGGTGTAAATGAAATAGAGAAATCGATCGGGAAGTATTGTGTACAATATATTATGATTAAATATAAAAGCAATAAGTCCACTATAAAGTAATGAATGAAATATTGTAATGATTGTAGCAGTGAAATGCATGGCAGATAAAACAAATGAAATGTTTCAGATGTGGGGAAGGAGATCGAGGATTGTGAAAGAAGAAAGAATGCTGCAGCGTGAAAGAAAGAAGGAAAACAAGTCATACGAAAGACGCGGAAACAGTGTGAACGAAGCAACTAACGGGTCCCGCGCTTTCAAACCCGCAGTCATGCATGTATGCCACGTGGACAGACGTGTTAGGCGACCGCACGTGGGACATGTCAGAATTCGCGCGTATTTGGAATTGCCATGCCCCCACAAAGATCACAATTCTCTTTTTTACTCTTTATCTGTAATTTGTGAACTGTGAAGCCAAATAGTAATTTCTATCTTTGCCCCTCTTTTTTTAATTCTTTTAAGATTTATAAATATTATTATAATTATAAAGTGGACACAAACACAACCTTGAAAAGCTTATTTATTCCTTTCGCAGCATCATCATCATGCATCATATCGGCACACGGTTTGTAATTATATTAATTGTGGCATGCAGCAGTATTTAATTTACTGAAAAAAAAAAGTGATTAAAACCAAGAAGAAATTGAAATAATTAAATTACTTGGGGTCTCAAATTTTTTTTTTCAATTTTAATTCTCTCATACTATTCACGATCAATTTTCATACACAATCTGTGGATATAACTTTATGATAGAAAAAGTCGAGACTTTTGATGTCGATAGATTTGAGCTTAATGATAAGTACTCGAATAAATGTAAAATATCTATATTAAAATTAGATTTATAAGATTGACAATAAATCAAGCAAGCTTCAATTATGCAATACGTACCTTTATCGTTTAATAATAGATGACCGGGTTTGGATATAATATGTTCTGCTCTAGCTATTTGATTCATCATTTACGAATCTTAATTAAGTAAAGAGAAAATTTGAAAATGTCCATACTTTTGTTTTTATAATGTTGTTTTATATATAGGCACATGATTATATTTGAACAAAAAATAGTTTTAAAATTAATTGAATTAACATATAATAATAAAAATTAGATATGATATAATTTTATGTTATTAGGATGGATATAATAGGTTTTAGATGAAAAATTATAGAAAAAGTATGTATCACATTTTTAGGTAATTAGTTCAATAATATAATTAATTATCTACTTATAATTAGGATATATTGTGATCATACAAACCTTCTAAAAATCAATATTTAAGTAAATATGCAACTCTTTGTGGTAATAACACATAGAATTAAAAAAAAAAAAATATACTAGATAACTCATAAACGAGAATGAATGGAAAGATGGCTAAACTTTCTATTAATAATATACATACAAAGATTAGAAAGTGTAAAATTTGATACTCCCCTCATTTTTTAAATAAATGTCAATTTGTCTTTGTACTATTTTTAAAATGAGTGTCATTCTATTTTTTTAATTTAATTTTAACAATTTTATCCTTATAAAAAAAATTTATCTTCAATTTCAATGAATAAAGTAACATAAATCATGGAAAAACTATATACTCCTATATTGTATATATGAACACCACCTACATTCTTGACCACATTCTTTACTAAATAAAAATTTAATATCAAAATTATTTATCATTAATGAAGGATAATATGAACCAAAATTTAATATTTTAATTTATTGAAAAATACCAAAGTGACACTTATTAAAAAAATGAATGGAATATATCTTACGGAGTAATAATTTATGGAATATTTATAAGCTGTATCATCGGCAACCCTGTCACTGTCAGCCTCGGACTCTTGATTCTTGACTATTTGCGTGGATGTTCTGATTAAATAAATACTCCATTCAGTTCAAATATGGGAAAATTAAAAAAAAAATTGATATTTGTTAATGGATTTATTTTTCTTAAGAGGGGGTTTATATAATTATATTCGTTGTTCATCGATCTTTGATTCTTAATCGAAGCTGAGAATGATAGATCGGTAGTTTTATATCCTGTTGAATAAAGTGTGGATATGATAATATTTTTTATAAATTTAATTGTGTTTTAATCTATAGAAGTTGTTAAATATAAAATTATTTAATTATATATTGTCTGTTAAATCAACTTGTTTAATACAGCTTATTTATAAAAAAAAATAAGGCATCCAAATCATAATCTGAACGACCAGAATGCTTAGTGGATTAGAGTAGCATATCTTTCAAAAAGTAATTATTGTTGCATTCACCAAAAAAGGCACCCGTTTTAACTTTTCCATGATAATAATTTTTAAGGTAATCTTATATATTTCTCATGAGTCACTTTTGAACCTCTCTCTATCATTTTTTTATGAAATCAGACATATATAGTCCAACTATTTGAGTTTTGACATAAGAATGTTGTGCTATGCATCTATATGACTATATATGTAAAATTAAGTTTTAATTATATACGCCGGCTGCATATCAACTAATAATGTCATTATATACATGATATATATTTATTATTTCGAAATGCAAGATGATCAGTTAGTAAATGACATTGTAGGTATATACGTAGTGCACATCTCTGCATAAATAACACGAACAAATAATTTCTAGTGGTCTAATCAGGGACGGTGTCACAATGGGGTCAGGGGGTCACTGGGCCCC
The DNA here is from genome assembly GCA_963675135.1 of Galeopsis tetrahit. Classification (NCBI taxonomy): domain Eukaryota; kingdom Viridiplantae; phylum Streptophyta; class Magnoliopsida; order Lamiales; family Lamiaceae; genus Galeopsis; species Galeopsis tetrahit. The sequence continues at coordinate 74,444,326 of OY776129.1, forward strand.
ACCAATTTTTATTTATATATATATATATATATATGATAAATATTTTATATGAAGTAATAATTATAGAGTATATTCTGTTTTTAATATAAGTTGTTTTAACATTTTATTTTTTTTGTAAATTATATGACATTTATTTTCTTAATATGTGTATTTGATTAAGATGACATATATTGTTTTTCATTTTGAAACATACATATTAAGTATATACGATAAAAAATAAATGCTTACATACAATGTTTAAAAGGAGTAAATATTTTTTCTTTTCTTTTTCCATGTATTTTTTACTTAAATTTGTTTCTTCATACTTCAAAAATAAATTATTTTTTCAACAGAGTCAATAATATAGATGGATGGTGTATTTGACATTATTGTCTAAAATTTTTATAAGAATCGCAAAAATGTCCTTAAAATTGAACAATATTATTGATTTTTTTTTAAAAAAAAATTAGTTTAGTGTTTTAAATTTTTTGTCCATTTATATTTAAAAGTATTTTATTACATGAATTATAGAATATTGGAACACATTAATGTACTATTAATTAAAAGACATTTACAATCGAAACTTGTTCAATTTAATTTAATGAAATGTATTGATAATTTTATCATGTAAAATTTCGATGAATATAATAAGTACATATTATTTTATCTTTAAAGTAATGTTAATCGGGCCCCCCTATCGAGATTTTCTGACTCCGTCAATGGGTCTAATACATTAATTATCAATTACAAAAAAAAAAAAAAATACTCACTCCATCCACAAATAAATAACTTTTTAGATTTTTTTTTAAATTAAGAAGGATATATTAATAATAAGTTTGTTCTTAATTAATAAATAATATACCACATTTCATTAATTTAAATTTTCATTAAAAAAAATTAGTGAGAAATAATTAATTAACAAAGATAAGTTAGAAACTAAGTGCATTTTCTAAATTTAAAAGAAGGGTAAAATTAAAAATATAATGAAAAGAAAACTAAAACGTAATTTAAATGTGTTCAAACATATGATGCTAAAACGTTATTAATTTATTTTTATGTTCGGAAAAAGTATATTAATATAGAATTCCTAAATTAATGGGAGACCTTAGAGGTAGTGACCCGAATTTGGATCTGGGTCATGTACATCATTATCCAAATGATCAGATCCAAATAATTAAATTTTATAATAAAGTATTATGTGAACTATATTTACAAATTACAATACATCATTAACATTATTATTTATAAAATATTAATACTGAAATAAAAATTAATATTATTATTTGTAAGAACTATAATACTATTCGATTGTCAAGTTGCACATAATTATTACCTTCCCAATTTTATTATATGTTTTTTTTACATAATAACATAAATCGAGTTTGATTGGAAATAAATCCGAGGTAGAAAAGTGGATTTATAACTGAATTCAGGAAACCAAAACTTGTGGAACAAGTATTACAACTCGTCATGGGGAATAAAGAAAGAAAAGTCCCACAAGAAACTCATCATCGATAAATTTTTCTTTCTTTACCGTTTTATTTACCTCGTCACTTTGACGTCAGCAAACCATAATATGAACAAATGTGGACAACACAATAAATAAAGTATATTATTTTTTCCATCTATTTATACAGTTCAAAACAGAATTAATAATTTCTTGTTTTATTAAAGTGTATCAGTTTCCGCGTAGAGAGATATATGTGAATCGGCTGAGGAAAAAGGAAGGAAAGTACACTCCAGATAATTTTCTATTTCGCAGTATTTGTTTAATCCTACCTAAATTTATATATAAATATGAAATTTTGTAATTTCAAATACATTAAAATATGAAATTTTGTATGAGATAATTGTTTACGCGTGACATGCATTATAATAAATACAAATATTATGATCACTGTACTAAAAGAAGAAAAAGAAAGAGAAACATAATACTCTTAAGTCTTTTTCCCCCCCTTTGACACATAAGCAAAAATTGTTTTCTTTTCTTATCAAAGGAATTGTTTTTTCAGTTTTTCACACTATATTTTCACACCACCCTACCTTTACATATATAATATGACCACCAAACCCTTTTCTCGAGTTTTCTTTCCAGAAAATCTTTCTCTTTAATTAGCTTTTTCCATCGGAATGAAATAAATATGGATCCGGGTCATCATCATCATCAGCAGCTCCATCACCAATATTCGGTGCAGAGTATTGATACGGGTGGTGGAGATAGGTTCCCTCAATGGAGTATTCAGGAAACCCGGGATTTCTTGGTTATTCGGGCCGAACTCGACCCGACTTTCATGGAAACCAAACGTAATAAGCTTTTGTGGGAAGTGATTTCGACCCGAATGAAGGAAAAGGGTTATAGCAGAAGCGCTGAGCAGTGCAAGTGCAAATGGAAAAACCTCGTCACTCGATACAAGGTACCTATATATATATATATGAATATCTTGATTAATTAATTGATGAACTCCGTTATTATGATTTTTTTTTTCAAATCTAAAAAGTAGATTAATTCGTATATAATAGAACATTAATGTTGTTGTATATATATAATAGAAGAGGAACATGAGTACTGTATAATTAGATCTGCAATGATTTTTTTGGGATATGGTTATTATTATATGTGTAGCAATAATTATTTGAAATGCTACTTGTATAGTTTGTAGCTAAAGTAATCCATTTAAACATATGAATTCATTTGTTTGAAATGCTACATATATATGAATTCATCATTTGAGAAGATGATTTCATTTTCTTGTTGCTAGATATATTAAATAACATGGAATTAAACTAATGTAATAATTAAGATGTTTTCACTTTGTATTCCATGTTCTAGATATATAACGTGGATAAAAAATAAATAACAATCATCATATGATCAACACGTGTTAATGATCTAAAATGTGAAACACGACACATGTTAATGATTTCGAAGGGTAGAATACAAAGTGAAATATGAAAAATGAAATATAGGAATTACATAAAAAAAATATACTAAATGTGTGTATGTGTTCATATTACCCCCAGTCAAAGAATCGAACTGGGAATTAAATTAGATTTTTTCCTCTATAAAGAATATTACCCCCAGTCAAAACAGATAATCCTTTTTTCCCCTCAGATTATAGCTTGCTTTCTCTTTAGGAGGGTATACTTTATCTAAAATACATTATTTAGTGGATATTGAAATTTAGTGTCTACTTAGACTAGGTTTGAGATTTAGGGGTGTGTTCAGGTCACAGGATCAATACGAAATTTCTATGGTGCAGATAATTTTTAAGGGACCCGACGTCCATACAGAGTTTTACTCTTGCTTTAAACGGACCCTCTATAAGTGGACGGTGAGATTGACCTCCGAATTAGTCGATCTTTAGACTGGATATCGAGACATCAATATTTTTTTTAGTGTATATTAAAATACGGAGTACAATATTTATCATTGTGAAATTCAATAAATAAAAGTATATATGTCATAAAATTATAGGTAAAAAATGTCAATCATAATAAATTGTAGATATGCATGAAAAATTAGAGTTGACCATCTTTTTGAATGGGATGAGGGGAGTAATGAATGTGGATTAATATATATATAGGGATGTGAAACGACAGAAGGAGAAGTAATAAGACAACAATTCCCATTCTACAACGAGCTTCAAACCATCTTCGCGGCAAGAATGCAAAGAATGCTATGGCTAGAGGCGGAGGGCGGGGGCGGGGCCACCACTTCCAAAAAGAAGGCGGGGGTGGGGCAGTTCTCGTCCGACGAAGAGGACGAGAACGAGGAAAGCGAAGGTGATCAAAAAGTGGCCCAAAAAAAGAAAAGAAAAGTAATCAAGGGTGGTGCAAGTACAAGTGGGATTAACTCTTCTTCTTCAAATTCAATGGTGAATGGAATGAGAGAGATAATGGAGGAATTCATGAAGCAACAAATGCAGATGGAAATGCAGTGGCTGAAAGCGTACGAAGCAAGGGAAGAAGAGAGGAGAGTGAAGGAAATGGAGTGGAGACAAACAATGGAGGCGTTGGAGAATGAGAGGATAATGATGGAGAGGAGATGGAGAGAGAGAGAGGAACAAAGGAAGATGAGAGAGGAAGCCAGGGCTGAGAAAAGGGATGCTCTTATTACAGCACTTTTGAACAAGCTTAGAAGAGAAGAAATGTAAGAATAATATCGATTAATATATTACTAGTATGTTCTTTATTTCTGCTTATTAATAATTAATTTCGTATGTGGGATCGAGCGAGGAGGAGTTTGTTAATTCAAATTCTTGCAACTTCAAATTAGTTTATTTTAATGGTATTGAAATTTCGTGTTATTTTACTCGCTTTCTTTCAAGAATTTTTAATTTGCATGTGTCATTGTTTGGAAGTTTCATGAGCTTTGAATCTTGGAGGAGAAGGCAAGAAAATTCTTAAGATGTGAGTCTATGGAAGAATATTAGTATTAAAGATTTAATTTCTAGAGTTTTGGTTAGCGAATTAAACTACCACTAGGGAAATAAATCTCTCTTTATATATATAAGGATTAGTTCTTGCGTAAAACAGTATCATGGTGAGACGTCTCTTTAATTTTTGTCTTAATGTTATACGGAGTATAAATCAATATGCACATTTAATTATGACATCATTGTGTATTTTGTGTATTGATTGAGTACATAAAAACGAAGACAAAAATGCGTATGAGATATTTTTATACATGAGACAGTCTCATTTACTCTATTATATATATTTGTTGGTTATGAAGCTCCAATTTCATGATATTTGCGTGACCTAATTACTCTATAATATATGTGGGTTTATGGAGCTCTAATTTCATGATATAGAAAGAAATATAGAATTTACCAAGACTCCCCAAAAAATAAAATATAGAAAGAAATTTACTAGTATTGATTCTTCAGGGTATGATGCGCGCATATATAATGTTGTGATCTTGTGCATACTGCAATTCTGATGTACGTATAAATATCACAATCATTTCAAAAAAAATATATATATATATATAAATATCACTATAAAAAAATTAATTTTTAATAATTGAATTCTCTCACTATTATTTTTTTATTTAAAAGTTTTTAGTGAAATGAAATTGAGAATTAATGACATGTCCCCTCACTAAAAGTTAAATTTATGTCATTAAAGACTTTTAATTTAAAAAAATGACAAAATTTCTTTCATAAAAGTCAATTTTCTTGTACGTATGTATTTAACTTCTCCCTAGATTCCAGAAAAGAGTTATGTACAATACTCATAATTTTTCATTTTCATCCTTCTATTCATTTGTTGGTTTAATTAATACATTATGTTTTAGTAAAGTTGTACTCTCTCCCCCCACGCAAAGTAGTCTTATTTGTCTTATATTCTTTGTCCACAAAATGTAGTCTCATACCCTTTATGAAAACTATCACCCTTTAACATACCATCACTTAATTAATCAAATTGTACTGTCATCAACTTTATTCACAATGAACCCCACAATACCCTACAAATGGCTACAATACTCTTACTTTATCTACCTTTTTCTTAAAACATGTGTCCCACTCCAATGGGACTACATTTCATGGATGGGGGGAGTATAATTTATGTCATAAGATTAGAATTTCTTGTGGTGAGGATCGATGCATGTATAAAGTTAAATAAAGATATATAGTCCTCTGTATTTAATTAATATTCTATATTTTGTGAACAAGGATATATCAACATGGATGGTACTGCTTAATTGTTTAGAATTGTACGTCTTTAATTAAGGTGGTGGGCATTCACATCGGGGCCATTATGCATTATGTAGAGTAATAACTAAGCAATATCGTTTATATTTTTGTTTTTAGTTCTTCTTGATAAATTTCTTTAGTATCTAATATTTGTTTTTTATTCTCTATTTGTACAATCTTCTAATCTTGTATATGCGGACCACATAGATATGATATATATGACCCCATCATTACACAGGTGACAAATAATGATGAAATGAATTATTATCGATATATATATATATATATATATATATATATAAATTAGTAATTAACAGGAGAATCTTAAACCAATAATTAAATTAATTATCATGTCAAAGTCTGTCTTAAGTTGTTATTATCCTAATATTTTTTGTTTGTTTAATTTGTAGTGGGTGTAAAAAATGATCTAGCTATTAAAGGCACGATATTTATATTTGAGAAATTTTCTTATGGTACATGCATGGCGATGGTGATGTTATATTTTAATATATATTTTTGTCGTTTAATGTTGATTTTGATTTGGTATTTGTTCAAAAAAATTGATAAATATCTCAATTATATCTCAAATATAAAAGAAAGAAGAAAAATAAGTTTCTGAAATATTTTTAATATGAATTGATAATTTTAGAGAGTTCTTTACAATTAATTTTCACCACACAAAATGTCAGTAGATGATCATACTTATAAATGGAAAAATGAATTGTTATTTTCTATCAATTTTGAGTTTTGATTTTTTTTATAATTACTTAGTAATAGGTCATAGACTATACCTAACTCGAACTCGAATGGGCTTATATTGGGCCTTCAGATACGCGTCTCAGAGAACCCAAATGAGAAAAAAAAACAAAACAACCAACTAGCATACCCCAAGTCTAGTAATTAAGCTTTTATATGCCCATGAGTCCATTAAGTAGCTAAGACTTATGCCATTCTTGGAACTTAAAGGGAAAATAAACGACCACCAAAAGTTGGAGAGAGAACACTTCAACTACTCCAGAGGGACGACACATCTAAATTATAAGATCAATATGTATTACTCTACTAGTTTAATTCGACAAAGTAAAAATAAAATCACCCTAAATTTTATCTTACCAAATATATATAGCAGAGACAAAGTGGGATAGCTCACGTGGTTAGAGCACCACTACCTAGGCCTAGGCCACAGGTCCTGGGTTCGAGTCATGGGAAGGGGAAAAAAGGGATAGGATATTTAACTTGTATTCAAAAAAAAAATATATATATATATAGCAGAGATTATTATACCCTTCCTATATGTGTTATCTATGTTTTGTTTGTCATTTCTTTTACATGAGGTCTTTTGTTCATACAGTAATACAATTTTTCAACGTCTTACATGTGTTATTATATAAGTATTTGTTATTCCTCCATCCAATTTTATTAGAGAATTTTTATAAAAAATGTTATTTTTAGAGACACTTATCCAATTAAAAATAAAAATTCCAATCATTTAAAATAAGGACAAAATTGAATGTAAATAACCTATTATACCCTTATTTTTTTAATATAATTATTTAATTAATTTAAAATATAATACATTCGTTAACACACGCCTATTTAATATATAGTCAGTTTTCAATTTATGCAAAGATCGTGGGAATTGGTTTAATTCGCTTGACTTTCCCTTTTCAATTCACAATTCAAATAATACAGAATCAATGTTAAGTTTGGTCAATTTGAGAAGACTGATGTTAATGGTGAAGAGGATAATTCAAGAAAAGATCTAATTTGCATTATTAATAAGTGGATTTAAAGGTGGATTTGAAGAAATCAAAATCAGCTATGGCGCCTCAAGCTCAATCTCACCGATCCCTTCTCCTTCACAGCCCTCCATGTAATTCCTTAATTTGAAGTATATGTAAACCAGAAGCACAACTGCGCACACATTGTCAATTGGCCTTGTATAAATATGTATCACGCCCTTTACTCGTGTTTTTTTATCTTCTTTACTCGTACACTCATCATTTGTTCAATGCAATTCAGAGATGGACTTATTCAGCGGGTTTGAGACATGTAAAATGAATTTTTGGAAGATTGGGTTCTGATTTTCTGTCAATGACGAGGACAAGAGCAAGGTTAATGATAGATATACGTATACATTTTTTTGGGTTGGTCTACTATGGACTCGAGTGCATGCTGTGCACCCTAGTCCATGTTGCACTTTTCAGTTACTGACTTACACTTTTTGGTAAATGGTGTTGCACTTTTCAATTATTAAAAGTAATAATTGAAAAGTGCAACACCATTTACCAAAAAGTGTAAGTCAGTAACTGAAAAGTGCAACATGGACTAGGGTGCACAGCATGCACTCGAGTGCATACTAGACTTTACCCATTTTTTTAGTATCTTTAGTTTAAAATTTTGATGGAATTAATTTGAATTCTTCAAAATTTATGTTATAAAAACTATTAGATATTTTTAAAAAATCTATATGAATTTTTTTTATGATTTTATAAATAAAAAAATAATATTTTCAAATTTTAATTATTTAATTGGACAGATTTTACATAAAATATTAAGTGGTTTGAAATTTTTAATTTTTCTTAATTTTTAAATTTGATATAAATTATTATCTATATATTTTTTTTAAATTTACACAAATTATTATTTGATTTGAAAAAAATCTGCAATGTGTCATTTTTTTATTTTGGGACCATTTTTGCAATATCACTTAACGGAAACCGTTAAGTATTTAACGGTTGAGACCATTTTTGCAAAAAATGGGACCAAAAAAGAACGTGAGACCAAAATTGTTTTTGAAAAATTCTCTTGGGATCAAACTTGCATTTTACCCTTTTTCTGCATAATGATATTTGTATATGGACATAATTTACTGCATACTTCTTCATTATTTATATGCTTCTGCATTATTTATATGCTTATGCAACTTTAGTACTCCTTCCGTCCCGGAGAAACTTGCACCTTTTGACCGGCACACATTTTAAGAAATGTGTAAGAAAAGGTGTAATGATTGATGTTTTGATGGGTAGTTTTGTAAACTTTTATAAATAAAGTAAAGTAAAAAGTAGATTGAGTGTGGAAACGTAATGGCATATGGGTAAATATGAGTATATTTCAAGGGTGAGGGTTGTGAAGATATTTCATTTTATGGAGTGTGCAAATTGGTATGGGACATCCATATATCATATATGGAAAGTGTGCAAATTCCTGTGGGACGGATGGAGTTTTTTTTTTCTGCATTCAGAGATTTTTCTGCAAATCTTTCTGCATAATCAAGTCAGAGATTGTTCCGAAGAAAATATCTAATTTGATTTGACGATTTTTGTGCAGATATTCAAGTTTGACAATGCAATTGAATATCAGAGCTTTGGGAAAATGCAATTGAATATCAGATATTTGTGAAAAACATGAATATCGGAGATTTGGGGAAGAATGGAATGCCAGATTTTTGGGAAAGTTCTAAAATTGGGGAAGACTTGAATAGCAGATCTTTGGGAAAGTCCTAAAAATAGTACATTTAAGTTGAATTCTGACCTTAATTTGAAATTAATTTGAACCATGTTCTTATTTAAAAAATCACTATGTGAAAAGACCTATTTGGTGAAATCTCTATGCCCATTTCTCCGGACACGGGTTTTAATGAATATTGATTAATTTATTCATAAAGTAGATAAGTTGAGGGTATGATGGGGGTATTGTGGGGTTATTGTTTCAAAAAGCATAATAAAATTGGACAACTAAAAAAGGAAAGTGGAGATAATGAAATTGGACGGAGGGAGTATTTTATAAACAGTTGTATGTTATTGTTTTTATGTACTACACATTTACACCATTGTAGTAACATGTGTTGATCTTGAAACATCACAAGATATGAGAGCTATATATGAGATTTTTTAGAAAAATATGTTTGTTTAACCCGTGTTATTAAAAATTTTGTGTCAATTGAAAATGAGTGATACTTGAATGCAATTAGTTGCACATATACAATTGAAATTATGTTCTAATGAATTAGTTTAAATATTGAATCAAAAATTAAATTGACAATAAAATTAAGGTATTTATACAACTCGCATGAGAGAATTTGTCATTGGAAATAGCTTTGCTATCATGAGATACGATGAACTTTGATAAAGTCATTTGATAGTAAAGATGATTAAACCTAGATTAAAATGATATTTAAATTTATATATTTTAAAACATAATTTACCTTTAATTTAAGTTATCAAACATCTATAAAAATAAGATGAAGTTAATCTAAATTTAATTTAAACCATCAAAACCTAAAAATATAATCTATCACTAAATTTTGTTAACATAATTGATTAAATTCAATTTTAGATTTCATCGAATTTAAAATTGTACTCACAAAATAAATAAATATATTCAACCTGTCTGTTACGTTATTTATTCAATTTTAGATTTCATCGAATTTAAAATTGCTATCCCTACGGTTCGGTACAATAGCTAAAGAAATCGCTACATATGTGTAGCGTCTACGTATATACCTTGCCTTGCTAATACGGAGTACAATTTACAGGCTTACAATTTACAAAGCCTTTTCTTCTACTTTTACTTCTCTCAAAAGCATTCGGATCCTGCGAAAATATGGATCGGGCACAACTTCTGTTGGTGGGTCTACCCCTATTCCTGTTTTGCTCCGACATCGTCAATCTCTTCTCTCCACCGCCGGCGAAGCCCGCCGCTCATCACCATCACGATCACCACCACCGCCATCACTCCGATTCGCAGCCACTAATTCAACAACAGCACCCATCGATTGAGTTTCCTACTCAGGTTCGATCCAATATCTTACTATTAGAAGAGAAAGTTTATTGAGTTGACTTCTCCTCATAGTCGAATAATGGATATACGTTACAATTTCAATTGTTCTTAATTCCGTTGACAGATAATTATTTGTTTGTTAGCTTTATTCTATATCTTTTTAGATAGTATTCGGCTTTAATAAGTTTGTGTGTAGCTTCAATGGCCCTAGCTGAAATTTGAATCCAGATTGTGCATTCATCATCTAATAAGAGGATTCAATTTCCCTTAATTTCTTCTTATAATGTTAATAATTTTTTTTTGCAGAAAGCTAGTGGTATTGGATTTGGAAACACGGTTACCATTAACTATTGTTCATCATGTTCTTACAGGTATTTATAAGATTTTAATGTTTCTTTTATCAAATTTTGTTAATGAAATCTGTGTCCGCATTGGCTTATAGATGATACATTTGTGTATTGAAGACTCTTGCAAAGAAAAAAAAAAAAAAGGGAGTTTTTTTGCAATTTGCATTGATTGAGAATATTGTGAGAGTAGTAGAAACAGTGTCTTGCAACACCATCATTATTGTTATAAAGTAGTAAAGTACAGAAGGCTTTAGCTATTTCAGTGAGCATGGTGAAACTAACTAAAGGGGATTTTTTATCGGGACAATCAGTTTGTATATGCTAATTATTAACTAGTTATATGAATTTACTTTTGTGGAGATTTTACATGAATGCTTGAATTAAGTTCACTACATTTCCGTAGAAATTCATTTATCCTTTAAATACGCACTTGATGGATGATGGAAGGGGGTAGGGTGGATTGTAGAAGGTCACAGAAAATGAAAATGAGCAGCATGAAATTATCTCGGTTTGGTATAGATGTATATTTACTAATGCATTTTTTTGCTTCCATTTTGGCAGAGGGTCTGCAGTCACGATGAAGGATATGTTAGAAAGTCAATTTCCAGGAATCAATGTTGTTCTTGGAAATTACCCTCCTCCTCTGCCTAAACGCATGTTGAGCAAATTGGTACCAGTTGTTCAGTTTGGCATGGTTGGTATTATGATGGGCGGTGAACAGATTTTTCCAAGATTAGGATTTGCCGCACCACCTCAATGGTATTATTCCATGCGTGCAAATAGATTTGGGACAATGGCAAGCACTTGGCTACTTGGAAACTTCCTCCAGTCTTTCCTGCAAAATTCGGGTGCTTTTGAGGTGTACTGCAATGGTGAAATGGTAATGTTTCTCTAACTTTCATCAGTTGGTTTTAACATGTGTGAACTGGGAGTTCTGTCTTTGTGAATTGTGATATCTGATTCCAATTTTTTTCTCCTAGCTTGATAATGGAACATGTGCTTTTAGTTAGAAAGCGTTAACTGAAACTGGTGACATGAGATCTTTTACAGATTTTATTGAGTTAACTGGTGACATGAGATCTTTTACAGATTTTTTAGAAGCTCAATAAAGTGAAATTAGGTGGCGCTTGGTTGGAAATTCTTCAATGGGAATGAATATGGGGTAATTATGGTGGTTAATGAGAACGAAAAATGATCAATGACACTCCTTCCCCTCCTAAATAAACTAATCATTACACCCACTTGATTACCTTTATCATCTCCTATAATCACCCTCCTCATTCATTCCCCTATTCCCCCATCAACAACCTATTTTTTCCCCTTTTAAAAAAAAATTAGAGCACAACACTAATAATGTAACCACCGGGGGCGGATTTATGCACAGACAAGGGAGGGCAAGTGTCTACTGGTTTTTTTTGTATGAAATACCATATAAACCCTTAATATTTATTTAAATTCTCAAAATACTTTTATTCCCCAAAACAAGCTCACTGTCTGAAATCCGATTCCTTGAACGAGAAGACCCAATGGACTAGGGTTCCTCAGAAATCTGAATTTTCACGTTGAGATTCAATTGTGTGACATAGAGGCAAGAGGCTTGAATTAAATTTGATTGATTTTATCCAATAATTTTGTGTTTCTCTTAATCTTGTCTCGAAGAATAGTCTGAATAGATATGTATTAAATGCTTATTTCTTCTGAAATTCTGATTGCGTTACTTGCGTATTCGGTCTTTGTGCCTTGACCGGACCAAATTTCTGTGTCCGCCCTTGGTAACCACCTTGGAGACAACTTATCCTCCAACATATCTGGGGGCATAGAGGGGAAAAAAAATTCCATTCCCATTGAAATATTGCCAACCAGGCGCCACCTTAAAAAATGTTGATTTTATTTGATATCAGCGTAAATCCACACGGTGAGTTAAAGGGTTTGTTCTTCGTCATCCTCAATTTTATGCGTAGCTACACTCTGAGGTCGTTTGGCATTTGTAGTGATGCAACCTCTTTGAGTACCATGCATGAAACTTAATCTCAGATCGGCCCTGAGGGATGGCTTGCCATCCCCTTACTGAGAAATTGTTAAAGGCCGTTTACTCTCTTTTTCCTTGGACAATAAGCATTTTGTTTGCAGTCATTCCATTTGTCATGCTCGTATGAGTTCTCTCATATATATTTAACCAACACTCACATTAGTTAACCGTGAATTCTTCAGTGTACATGTGTTTATAATTGTTCTTGCTTGTTTCTTTCATCAAATTACTCCACAAGGGTATCCAAGTGTGCGCTAATGCAGCCATCTGGATCTAATTTCTTTTTTGGCAAATGATAGGAGATCACACTCTTTTTCCTTGCAAGTTGTTAATTACATAGTTGTGCAGATTATTGTTTTTCCATAGGCTATTCTTGAACCTTTTGATTTGTATTATGCAGGTGTTCTCAAAATTAACAGAGAATAGGTTCCCTCGGGAGATAGAGTTGAAAGATCTCATTGCTTTAAGAATTGCCAAATCGAGAGTGATTGATGGCGTCAATGGAGGGCAATGGTTGTAGAAGGTTAGGGTCTAACCCGACCAGTAATCGATTTTTATTTCACGTAGGGATTATGATTTTCATGTACACTTAACCCTTTGAGTCATTATTAGTTTGCTTATAACTTAATAGAGTTTCAATGGCATGTTAATGCTAAAGCTTTTGTCCGACAGCAAGAACCTTTCCAAAATGACATGTACACATTCATGGACGAAATATATCAGGCAAAAGAATGGCTCAAGAGCCAGGTAGCCAAGCGAATCTAATTAAAGAGACTTGCTTCAATGGATGCATTTTCTTTGAAATATCCACGACTGTTCAATATTTCAAGTGCTTTGATATCAGAATATTTAATTTCAACAATAAATCCAGAATGGGGGACGAAATAGAACTTGCTAACCATATCTGTTATATGCTTTCGTCAAGATAAGACGTCTCGCAAACAATCAAAGTTGAGATTAATTACTTGAAAATAAATAACATTTAGTGTACATTTATATACATATCGATATTTGCCAAAACCCTACACTTTCACCAATTGAAGTTTATCTAAAGCAATTTTAATTCTGCAGACTACTTAAAAACTGACTATTCCAGAGAAACACAAGACCCTTTTTCTCATCCATGCAACGCTTATTGATATACATTGACCTCTAGCCTCAATGAAAATTCACTATTCGTGGAAACGAAAAAAATCACGCAATGCAAGGATAATCTTAGGGTAGATCATTGATGGGAGCTGACACTCCTTTGCAATGATATTATATATGATACCACTTCCGATTTTCCATTGCCTTTACAAGCTCATTAGCCAGTGATGCAAAGTCTTCAGCTCCATTTTTCAGGTCTTCAGTCCGTCTACTGATTTTCTGCAGAAAAATTAAACAACGATCGCATTTTTCAAATGATCATATACTATACATAATCATACACTAAAAATGACTCATGATCTGTACATGGCATATAATGTAAAATGTAAATAGCACTTAAGCCTTCCTTGATGCACCCCAAAGTGAAGATATAAATGATTTTACCAGGTATTTACCAATATCTCTCCACTATTTCATATCTGTTCCTTATTTTTAACTTGTTCCTTAGGACTTCGGTTTTACCACAAGGCGTTTCCTTTACTAATATCATAAAAAACGTTGTAGCTTGAGTTGACTCATTCTTTTACGGATAAGTTAGCTAACCTCGAGTTTTTCTTGGCGCTCCATAAGCTTGTTTCTTGCTTGTCCAGCTGCTGATGTGGCATCCTACAATTGGAAAATCAAGCACCACGATTAGAACACCTGATATAAAATGGTGATAGCTCAAACAACCACCGATCCATAAATTACCTCAGCTTTTCTGTATTTGGCAATGATTTCTTCCTTCGTTCTTAGTCTGGGCTTAATCTCAGCACCATCCTCTAACAATTTTTCTCGATCACTTTTCTTGCCTGTAATATAAATGGAATTTCACTCATCTCAAAGCTTTTCTTAATCACAAATCCTAAATCAAAAGCAGCAGCATTTCTCATACCTTTATTTTTGTTATCTAATTCATGGGATGATGTAGAAGCCAAAGGCTCAGGGTCATCAATTTCAATGTCATCTGTACATATTTACTGTTAGCTATATAGATTAAATAGGATAGCATTACTGCAGAAGCACAAAAACGAAAAAACAATGAAGGATATAAACGTTTCAAACGAAGAAAATAGTCATAAAAGGAATAAAGAGAAATGTGTCACCTATGTTAAGCTCATCTGCTTCTGGTTCATCTGCCACTCTTAATGGCTCTTGAATTGGATTTCTCATGAAGATATCCTCTAGATGACTAAGATTTGCATTAGAGTTGGAGTCATTACACGTCGACTTATTTGATTTTGGAACCCGTAATCCTTTTACAATACCGCTCAGAATGCCAGGATTACCTCCCTGTAAGAACAAGTCAAGCAATCATGTAAAACTAATGACCACTGACAGCATTAACAATGAAAATTGAATGTTATATGTTGTTGAAACCTGTTTTCTCTTATGATCAGACGAGACACTTATTGCAGCATTGGCTGCTGCTGCTAGCACTACATCATGAAGACTAGGCAGGGACTCCGGAATCCTGGAAAATAAAAACCTAGTTCATTCTATGTATTCTGTACCTTGTCTTACGCTCAAATAAGCACTGGTGAAACAGCACTTATAATGAATTGATAGGGATACCTGAAATCATTTTCACCCTCTAGTAGAGAAATAAATGCCACTTCGCAGCCATTTGTCTGCATAAAAGGCAGAACATTTAATTAAGTGCATAAGAAAATTAAGAACAGCAAAGCCATTAAGTTAGTAAACCTCAACGGTTGACTAGTCAGTATAAAGAAATTAAATTTAGCAGCATTATTTCTTGCAGAATAGCACAATCATTATAATTACCAATGCAATCTGTAGATTTTCTGTAGAGCTGATCATCCTTTCCATGTTTGCCTTGAAGTTCCACCTCAAGACTGACAGTAAGGAAAAATCTTTCACCAATTCCAAATCAGGCAAAGATCTGCACAAGAGTGACCCATTAATTAGGCGATTATTCACTTCAGGTAAATTTCTCTATTATTGTTGCTATTATCATTATTATTTAGCATATCCAAAACAGTAATTTTTAAAGAAACAAAAAATCTAAAGAAGAATCACAGGATAGAGTTCCTGGCGTGTGATGATACAAGATAAAAAAACTTAAAGTTGTATACCTAATCTCCATCTCTCCTGTCTGATAGAATATTACCAGCCCACAAAATTTTTCACCTTTCCTAAAAACAGTAGTCCAACAGCAAGGCTTCGAAAGTTTGACTTTATGAATAAATTTACTCTGTCCCTGAAAACCCATATCATGATAGTTAGGGATGAGCAAAATCAAACAACCGGAAAATTAAAAGTTATAGACTTACTTGAAGCACAGACTTGGCAGGGTATATACATAGTGAATCTTTACAACAAAGCAAGACAAACAACTCCTTCAAACTTTGTACAGAAGAATTTTTATCCAAAGATGGGACATCAGTTTCACATTTCTCACTCCCTTGAGCAACATTCAGAGAAGGTTCGTTTCTTAGTGTATCATCCTTCTCCGACTGTGGCTCATCTGTAGACCTATAAACTGCTCCCTGTTTTTCTGAAGTACAAAATCCGAGTAAGTAATTTAAACAACAATAGAAAGAGAAATGTAGTCACCGTTAAGGCGGAATACTTGCCTATAACATGCATAGAAATTGCTGATGGCTTATTCTTCAACTGTACAGGCCTAGAGCTAATCATGCTTCCATTAAAACCGTCAATGACATATATACTCGCATCCTTGGTTAATACGAATATGGGTTCTCCTCTACGATTATCTGGAGCTTTTGGGGAAGATTCATTTGTGTTTTTAGTTGTTTCATAAGCAAAAGCTTTAGAGAATATCGATATCAATGGGGAACTGGATATAGAATCTGTTATAAATACAACAGATGATGACTGTACATCCAGCACTGCGATCTGGAAGAAAGGCACCATATATAAGCCTCAAACCAATACAAGGATAAGATGAAAGCAATAACGTACTTATTGATCCTGAATTCCCTCCAAAAGATCAGGATAGTAAATAATCACAATTTAAAAAGGGTATAGGGATTTAGCACAGTAAGAGATCCGCTCTCAAAGTCTCACAATTACCCGTAAGCAATGCATCAATTAAATTGAAGCCAAGAAAGACATTACTCACTCGGCAACATTCATATCCAACAATAAGTTTGGAACTATTGTTAATAAATTTCAGTGCCTGAACTCGTGATTTCTGAAGGTCGAAAACAGCTGAGCACCTAGTTCCTTGAACTTGAGCAGAATTGCAAACTGCAAGAAATGATGGTTAATATCAAGTTAAGACATCATGGCCGTATTAGTATGCCTAATGGAATTTGGTAAGATTGCTCTTTTTCCAAATGCACTTTTCTGAATCTCCTTGCACATAACTTATATCATACAGTTCAAATTTGTCCAAAATATGGCCAAACTTAGAACTTATAAACCATCTTTCAGAATTTTAAGATAGTTTGACCAGTTTGTAATCATCTCAGGACTTGCATATTTAACTTGAATATTTTACAAGTCAAACTTAGATTGTCGGACATGATATCTTACTCAGATCTACAATCCTAAATATTCATGGATCTCTGGGGTTCGTAACATGTCTATTACAGAAGATATTGCTTGCAATTCCAAAAAGGAGGATGATAACAAAGAAATCTAGCAGTTGATACTGGGTAATCAATATTTCTTAATTTAATCAGTACTTGTTCCCCTATAGCTCATGCAGAATCACAATCATAATTTCGAGACAAACTATAATCAAGAATTCAGATGACAGCCGTGTGGGCCATATATATGTGGTCCCAGATTTGTATCCAACGAAATTACAGATTTTGTAATGATAAGGGGCATCAGAAGAAATAAAACACAGTTTCAATCACCTTCGCTTTTGGTCTCCATAACAAAATGAAAGCTTGTCTCTTTGCTGCTACAAAGGTTGTAAAGTAGGACCTGTTTGAGATCGAACCAAGAAAAGGATAAATAGAGCATCCAAAGAAAGTTTGTTTCTTTGTTGAGCGTGTGAATATTATAAGAAACATTTCTAACCTGACCACATTCACTGCCAACTGCTAATCTCAACGTGGAAGAGCATAATTCAAGTATGGTCAAAGAGGCGCCAGAACCAACCAAGTTTTCACCATTAGTCTGCCATTCATCAGTAAGACCTCATGTTTATTATTATTTACAAGTATATATGTGTGGGTAAGTTCAAATAAGATACTATTTTTTTTATATGTATTTGAATTTCTTTTCATTCTCCGAATTCACTTAAATTCTAACCTCATTCGTCAAAACACAAAGGAGTGAGAAAACTGGATAAGTTACATCCCATATTCGAACTGATCCATCCTGATAGCCTGCTACGTAGAGTCGGTGAACCTTGTTATCTTTGCCAAATGATAAATGATTACTTACACCTCCAGTTAAGGGCCACTTTTTATTCCCAGGTAACATCAATGTTGAACTCATTTCAGCTGCCTAATTACACATAGAAGCATGACCAATTAGTAAGGAATCAGGATAACTGAAGAACCACTAATATAATCGAAAACACAACAGGAAATGCACAAATATCACAGAAACAATATCACCTTGGATTCTAGGCCCTCCATGCTTCCGTATACCTGAAAAATCTCTGCCACCGTCATAAAAGGATCTACAGTTGGTATGGTAGTGGGAAATTTCACAGTGGAGACAGATAGTTCCTTCCTGAACTGCGAGTCTGGGGACAGACTGTCTCTATCATGAATATGTATACACCCGGGGTTTGACAATATAAACAGAGAAGCATTTGTATCACTCCCACTTGTACCAGCAGATGGAATTAAAATCATATCAGCAAACGACCCAGCAAGAGTGAGGTCCATACGACTAATGCATCTCACTGTTTCCATTCTAGCTGACCATTCAAGAGTCAGAACCTGCCACAGAAAGAACTTCTAAGAACATACGACACTGCTGACATCTAGTGTTTTCACCGGTTTGAAAATACGAAAGAGATTTTTTCCCTTTATAAAATCTAGTGAGGTGTATCACAGCCCAAATAATACAATGTCACACACACAGGCCTAGGCAGAGTTAATCTAAAAAGGTATTGAAAATTGAAGTGTTCAATTCACAATGTAATGTATATTAGTAGGAAAAATGCAGAAAACATAGCATATGATTTTGCAGGAAACCAAACTATCCACGTTAGTGAATCACTGTCATAATGTGTCATTTATTAATGAAGTTTTGTCTTGTTTGGAGTCGATACGTGGAGATTTTTTTTTTTTCCTAAAATGTATTGTCCACCGTTACTTGATAGTTGTTGATTTGGAGTGTTGTTAGTTACTATCAACAGGTATTATATAATTTGGATGCAAGATAACTATTTATCAAGAATTAAGTTGATAACCCAGTAACCCACCGTAACAACTTCTTCACTTCCTATCTCATCACCACCATATATTAGAAGTTGACCTTCCTGATGCTTATGGGATTTACTGCCGTCCAACCATTGCATAACAATGACAGGGAGCCTCTTTTCTGCAGAAGACAGCTGTAGCTTGACGACATTTGGTGACAGCCCAGCTTCTTGTTGTTTAGTAGAAGAATCTTTGGATGTATTCCAAAATAAAATGTCCCCATCTACATATCCAACGGCAAGAATAGACCCATCAGTAGATGCCCAACAAAGAGCACTTATCTCTTTCTCCTCCAACTCATGGGAAGGTGCATCATCTACAATGTTGGTAATCCCATCATTTGGAGAAACGTCTTTGTGTTTCAATTCCAGGACCTTATTGCCTCGAACAACAACAACATGTGCTTCAACCACATCCCAGAGAATAAGCAGCCCACTTTCATATGCAATCAATAGCCTGAAAATGCAGAGTACTTTTAGCAATCTGTGAAGTCTCAAACAAAGAAATAGAGATTCATCCTTGTCCCAAAAGTTTAACTCCATCCATCCTACTTCAACAGTTCGATGTATATTTTTATTTTCTGAATAGATGTTTCTTCGACACTTTTTAACTTCTGAATAGATGTTTCTTCAAATTAGGTCAAAGGTGAACCCAACTCGAAATCATGCTTGTTAACGTTACATAGTAAGAAACTAATTTCTACTTCTTTAGCTCTTTGATGCCAATGCAAAAATTCATAATGCAATGATTCTCTAGGGCTCAAATACAAGACTTGGGAGTTGGGACTGAAGATACTGGGACAGAAAGCAATGCGGTAGACAAGATTCAAGACAAGGTAGTATGAGACAATTAGTTTAAGGTTGCAACAAGGTCAAATCAGCTAAATATAAATTATGAGAAAATTGTACATTATTTTGTTTGTTTTGAGTCCAGATGTTTATTAAGATACTCAATAAACTTTATATATACAAACACAAACACACACATATAGGTTCAGGAAACTCGCATAAAAGAATAAGAACAACATTAATCGAACAAAATTAGAAAGACTTGACATCCGATATGATAAGACAGAAAACACAAGCAAAGGCGTGATTAAGATAACTGCAATGAGTGCTTACAAAAGTACCAAGCTTCAACTTAGAGTAATATTTAATAAATTATCCCTGAACTTTTTTTAAAAGATATTCATTCAACTTGGAATAAAGAATAATCCATTAAAAGGCAACAGAAGGGAGAAAATGAAAATAGATAGTCCTCATATCTTGCCTATTTCCAAAAGAACAAGGTTGAGGAAGAAGGCCAACTATGGGTTGACGATTGGAGATTGAGACTCCAGTTGCTTCTGAGAATGACAAAAAAAAAAAAAAGCAAGAACAAGAACAAAATGAAGTTACATTAGGCAAGCACTACTAGAAATAAAAGAGATTATGTCTTCCCCCTTGTCCAGCTGACAACATTTCATGATTTAAGGTTCAGAATATCATTGAAGAGCTTTCAAGTGATTTTTTTTTTTTAGCTCAATAAAGTTGAGTGAGTTCTTTTATTAAATATTTACTCTCCATACTTCTTAAGAAAGTACTTACCAGCAAGAGATTCTGAAGATAGCTCATAATGCAATTGCAAAAGTTGTTCACTGTGTGGATCATACTTCAGAACAGACACCAATCCATTTTCATCACCAACAAACCTGAAACATAGAGATGAGTGTCAATCCTCAATGGTGTGGTCCACTACACCATACAGTGCAAAATGACGCTCATATCATTATCATACATAAATGAGGAGCCACGGATTACAGAGAAAGCAGTTACATTGGATTCCCATTGTAAACTACAAGCTATTGACCTCCTCTCCAAATTCCAAACCTGAAAAAGTGAGATATTTTGAGATGATTAGGTATGTACGGAAAAAATTGGAAGCACCTCTGATTCTGTACCTTTTCTGAGAAAACTATAGCACGCTATACGCTAAATTAGAAGAAGATTGGTATGGATGAGAGGCCTTTACATTGGTAGCTTACTCAAAAGCGTAGAGTTTAACTGAATGACAATGTGATGATGAGGGCTAAGTAGGAAAACCCATATGTATCAGAAGGTTTTGTCCTTCAAGTCAAGTTAGTATGATATGATGGTCTTTTGGCCATCAAACGTCTTGATGTAACAAGGAAATAATTAAATGCAGATGCAACAAGATAAGATCCCATAGCACAATCTAATCGCTATTTTCTTAGTAGAGGACAGTAAATAAAATATCAAACCTTTTAATTACAGATTCAAGAAGGATTTTTTTTTTTTTTTTTTTTGAAGTCTCGGGTATCCGGTCTAAGGCCGACTAATCCCGGGGGACCAATCCCACCGCCCACTTGCGGGGGTCCCGTTTAAAGCCAGAGCTTTGCGCTCTGTATGGACATGGCCCCATACAAATTCAAGAAGGAATAAGTGATCTAAAAGAGTAAGAACTGGGAAGTTTAGTAAATAAAATTCATAGCATGCAGCTTATAGATTTGGTTCGTGCAAAACCATATTATCACCTTTAAGGTTAAATACTATAGAAGTATGTGGATTAAAGTTTGTTAAACAAAAGGAAAAGGATTGCAAATCGAAATAAGTATAAATACCTATTATCCAAGAAGAATATCCATGAGAAATCCTAAGATGAAACTAATCAGACGAAATTCTAAACCCGGTGAAGTTACAATAGATATACTTATAGGATCCTTACGCTGAGCTAAATCGAGAGTTAAGGGATAATTGCTAGCATAGTGACTAGACCAGCATGTGTGTGAGATGTGAGGCAACTATGAGAAGATTATATAACATGCACTGGGATGTATGCAATGGTATGAAAAAATTAGCATGGAAATGAGTGAGATCATAGAGAAAGCATTCGTTACATAAAACTGAGAGACCGATTTCTGCAATTTCAATAAGTTCAAATAAGCCTTTTTCCAGTGACTTATGAGATCAAGAGAAATTACCTGAATATCATTGTCATTCGTAATGCTGACTATAAAACCTTGATTTTGCAGGAACTGCAAAGAGAAGGACAAGGAATGATGAGAGTATAAATCAATTGTACATTAAAAATCGCTATCCCTAGCTTTTAAGTAAACTGCAGTCAAATTAGCAGTGCAAATGAAGAGAGACTTAGCAATTTATAAATTCCTTATTTGACATATACATTCGTATATACCTACACGTCAACAGTTATTCAGATGATACACCATCTTATCATAATTTCCATAATAACAGTCCATTTAGCATACAAAAGTATATGAAACCAATAAAATATGCAAACACAACCCATAATTACCTTTATTCTAAAAAAACTATGAAAGTTGGTCTTTAAGAGGTCACACTCCAGAATAAGTTTCATTCAGAAGAAAAATAAGAAAGGGTGCAGGGTGGATGATTGATCAGATATAGTGATAGTCAATCAGCCTTATCGAAAATTGATATGAAAAGCCTCCAAATTAACATGGTTTCTAATAAACACTATTTACAACCACAAAATAATGAGTATTCTTTACAAACATCGGAGGATGACATCAGTTCAAGTATGCCAGGGCTAATAATCAATATACGAAAAGGGCCACTTAACTTAAGGGGTAGACAGGTTTGATTCGCCTGACACATGACATTTTTGAAATCACATTATAGTTTATGACTACTGCTAATAAGCTATCAATTGGCAATCCAGATCACCTGTTGACATAACTTTTTCCGGTTTACAGCCTTGAGCCATTTAATTGAAATTTTACAAACTTTACAAAATCAACTTTCCACTGATCAATTAACACAAATGCCATTTTAAGTGCCTGAGATATCTAATAAAATGAAGACAGACCTCCAAGTATTTGTAAGGCAACAGCTTTGGGGAAATCAAAAGCCCTTCAATATTATCACCACCGATAACCTTTATCCTGCCATCCCTGCATACAAGTTAGGAATAAGTACTTATGTATGAGATGAAGATGGTAGAAGGTAAGGTACATTGGGGATCGCTAGTAAAAAATCCACATCATGATGACATCAAATATACAATAATATAAGTACCAATTAGTGACACATATATCTGATAAAAATGATTCACTTTCTCTCATTTATCCTTACACTACCAAATCTGTAAAAGGAATATAATCCAAGGTGTGATAGAATCTTAATCATGATAAATCAAATCCGGACTTACTGATTACTGTGATAAGAAAGAAAACTCAACAAGGCTCAACATTTATGATATAAACGGAGAATCCAAAACATGGATGCAAAGTAATTGCACGAACAAAGCAGGGCGATTCACTTGGACAAAAGCAAACCAAAAGTCTATTCACAAACTCTAAACTCTAGATGGAAAATTGAACTAAATACTCACTATCCATCACTACACGATTGATGCTGATGGATAACATGTGCCAGAGCTAGTGTGATTAAGCCAATGAGCATTACACTCATTTTTACGACGGAAACGTTTTAGGGCACAAATTGAAATGTGTGCAGTTTGAAGCAAAAGAAGACTTGAATTAACGAAAAGGTATCCATAGGCTTACAATGTGCCGACTGCCAGCAGGCGCTGAATCGGATCAAAAGCAAGAATCGATGCAGTAGATGGAACTCCATAGTGCACATTAATCCGAAGATTCACGTCATCCGACGTCAGTAAACTCTTTTCATGAAGCTGAATCAAAAATGAAAAACACAAACAAACAAAAAACAAAGTTAATAAAATTTCCAAGTTCGATCAAAATTGAGAAAAGAAAGGATAAAGTCAACCGGACATTGATAATTGGTTACCTGATGGCGATGAACGGCTTTCTGAAACAAGCGTTTCGTGAACATGCCGAGACAAAACTTTTGTCGTCCGGAAAATCCAACGTTGGAAGTAGACTATAGAGAGTTGATTTCGAATTGTGGCTTCCCGTTTTGTTTCAAATTGAAAGTTGGAATACTGAGTTTATCAAACTTGGGTTTCTTTCTCGATTTGTACGCTACATTTTGCCCGGGGTGATTCATGGGGCCCAATTTTTGGGTTGGAAAGGGTAAAGCAATTGTATGTGGGTCCGGTCTAACCCGATCAATTCAAAAATTAATAAATGGAGTACATATAAAAATTAATTTAGCTGATTAAAAATTTAATTAAACAATTGATATTATATTCAAATTATTGTCAACGGTATTCAAATCACTTAAAATTGAATTCAATTGTATACAATAATTTAATCCATATATACTGTATTATATGAGTGAATATATGAATCTACTTGAATTATATTTTTAATTAAAAGAAATTAATTAAATTTTTTGAATCTTGTTAAACAAAGTATCAATTAATTTATTTTTTTGTCATTTAGGGTTTACATGCATAATTAGTCTTGTTCGTTGTTTACATAGACAACAATTAAAAAAAAAAAGACTTATCTCCATAATAGGTACAACATAATTGTTTTGCTCATTTAAATACCTAAATGACACTGTTTTAACTAAACACTACCTAAATGTGTTAAAAGACACGTAGACATAGACGACAAGTAGCTGACATGACTAGTTTTGCATGTAAGCTCTAATTCTAAAAAAATGTTTTAATTGAGGTTTTGTTTAACAATATTATAATTTAAAAAATGTGATGATTTAATTTGTAATTAATCAGTTAATATTATAAAAATACATCCATAAACACCGTTACTTATCAATATCTTAATGATAATTAAATATGATTGTTCATACTATTAAATAAAGAAAATACTATATTATGTTATGTGAAACGATTTTTTGCTAAGATTGTACTCTTTAAAATCAAATGAGACATTTTATAAAAATGCATTTAACTTTTTTTTTACACTAATCTAATCAGTCATCAAAGTTGTGACGAACATTATTAACCGGAATCTACAAAGTTGTAGTAAGTAGTAACCAAGGACAAAAATATCGGTATCGGTGGAAATATCGGTACCTTGAATTTACGGATATATCGGTGGAAATATCGATATCGAATATCGATATCGGAAAAAAATAGAAAATTGATGGAAAGTTTGTTAAAATGATGGAAATTTAACATAAAATTTTAGAGAATATTATAACTAACTTTAATACATAAATTTAGACTAAAATCACAACAAAATAATTTTTTAATGACAAACATATCAATAACAGTTAACAAAATACAAAATCAGTGTAAAACGATACAATAATTGTTCATAATTATTTAACACAAGATAATCTATGCAAGTAACATTTTTGAATGACTTATAATTGATTTGAAAAGACAATTCAATTAAAAGGTTTTATCAATTATCTAGAATTCAACAAATTTGTCAAAAAAAAAAAAAGCAATTCGATATTTCCAATATTCCACCGATATATCACCGATATGTCGGCGATATATCCCGATATTTTAGAAAATTTGTACTAGATTCAAACGATATCGATACCGATATCGATATTTCCCGATATTTACCGATATTTTACCGACATTTTAGAAAATATCTCGTTCACGTGAATATCCATATCGGTGGGCCAAAAATATCGTCGAAATTTCGCGATTTTTTTGTCCTTGGACTAGTAACAACAGATAAAACACCTTTGATGCATGCATATATGAGAGAACTACTAGCGATGTTGTATCAACCCCAAACTTCATCATCCTCTCCTCACTAGTCACTCCTAGCCTTCTCCTCATTATCATTGAAATTCTAGATTTTAGAAATTTATATTTTTTCTAATTTAATTATTATTTTTTAATAATTTATTTATACTGTACTCCCTCTTTCCACTAAAATGTGCTCACTTATTTTTATATATGTTTTTAAAAAAATCATATTATAATTATAAAAAATATATTTAGGATAATGAGTAAATAATATACTATTTGATAAATACTCAATCTTGTTAATAAAGTAAAAAAAATATTTAAAAGTAGAGCATCTTTTTTGTGAACAAAAAAAAGAAATGAACACATTTTGGTAGATGGAGAGAGTATTTTGTATAAAATTTATTAATTTATAGAAATTAAATTTAGAACTTTTAATTTATATAATTATTTAAAGATTTCGCTAATTCATTCCACACGTTATAGGACCTAACTTCCCAATAATTTTGTTCTCTTATGTGGTTCGAATCCTTTGTACGTGGAACGGGGTGAAATATAGTGTACATACAATTTTTTTTTAGATTTTTTACTGGTGGCTCCCTAGTTGGCCAACTTATAGCAACCAACTCCCCCAACTTTAGGCCTCACTTTCCACTCCCAAATTAGTGGTAAATTGTCGCTTTTGCCCTTCAATATAATTTAAACAATCATCCAGTTTAATATGATTATAAAATCTAATTTGTGAAAAAGTGCTCCGTACAAGCGAGATAGCTGACCCACTCCCCCTCTCCGGCGACGTCAAATCGGCACTTCCTTCCAGGTTATTGCCGTCGTTTTTCTCCCCTCTTCTCACAATTTCAAATTCAAATTCGAATTTGAGTATTCCCCTAATTTTCTCTCTTAATTTTCATTTCCAAGGGTAGGGTTTCCTCGAGGTCAAATTTTGAATCTTCCTCATTTCAAAAGCTCTTTCAAACCTGCCATGGAGTATGAAGTTTTTTTTTTCATGTAAGCCATAATTCTGTGAGTAAGATTGTTGGGCTGATCTAAATATTGAAAATATTTTATTTTCTTGATCTGTTGGTAGATATAAGTCGCTCAAATGCCGGCGACACAAAGATAAATATGTAGTGAAGTCCGGAACCGTGAGTCTCCATTGCAGGTTCTTCAGCCCCGCCCCCAACCTGATGCACGTCGCCGTCGCCTCACAGCCCCGCCCGACCGCCCCAACACCCGTCGCACAACCCATCCCCAGCCGTCACCAGCCCCGTCGCGCACCCCTCCTATCCCAGCCGCCGCCGTGACCAGTCCAGGTGAGTGGTGTTTGATTTTTTTTTTTGTTCCTAGATCTGTGGTGTTTGATTTTTTGTTTTTGGGGTTGAGATTGATTTATGGGGTTATGATCAGGAGTGACTGCATGTGGATTCTTGAATCTTGGGAGGCGATTAAGATTTGTGTTTTTCCTGAGAGAAAGAAAATTGATTTTTATGTGAATTATAGACATCGAGGTTGCAAATGTGAATTATGAGGGGGAAAGTTGATTTTTATGTGAATTATGAGGGGGAAAGTTATAAAATGGATTTGCAGATGTGTTGGAATTGCAATTTGCAGATGTGTTGGAATTGCAATTTCGAGGTTGTCGTCTTGTGTTATGATGCAGGTGCCCGATGGGATGAGGAGCTCGGCGATGGCGCGGAGGAGCCGCCACGATCGGACTGTTTATTGTGTCTGAGATTGATGCTTTAGTTTCTATAATTTGTATAGATTTTAGATTTAATAGACTGAGGCTTAAGTTTCTATAATTTGAAGATGGGAATAAGATTATGACAAAACAATCCTCCCTCAACATCTAGTAAGTGTGAGCAAGGATCTTCACTGATTTGGTTGCCCTTGTATGTTATACAAATTGTATTATCTCTGTTGCTCTGCCTTGTCTGTATTTTCTGTTAGTGAAACATAAACCTAGGTTCTTTCAATTATGGGGAATTTAACAATCTTTCCAAGAACAAGTTGTCAATTCTAAGTTTGTTGTGAGTCTATAATTAGAGGTATTTTCCTCATCTGTCTCCCTTCTTTTAATTTGTCCTAGCTAAAAATTTAGAACCAAGAAGGGCCCCCTTAAGTTCTGAAATTTTATTCTGATTACTTGTTTAAGAGTTGGATTTGTGCTATTCTTAAAATGAAACCGATTGGTTTGAGAGGGATAATAAATTAGGAAAAAAATGTATTTCTGTTGAGGATACAAATAAGCTGATGGGGTTGAGGTAATCTTATTGGTGAATCGCATGTTCATTTGAATTAGGAATTGTAGGGAGATTAACCAACAAAAGGAATACCACTATCGAACAAAAGGAAGTCGGGAGTGCTGCAATAAAAATTCTGATTTTACAACATTCTTGTTGATGAAAATATATTGTTGCAATAAAATTGAAAAAGCTGATCTCTATCGAACAACTTGAGTAGTCCAAGATCTTAATTTATTAAATCTGTTTTAGATCTATTCGTGCATCAAATATGTTCCTTGAGCATAATCAATGTACAGAAGAATCTGTGTTTTTCTTTGTTGTCATTATCAAGAATTAAGATAATATATATAACTTTGTTCCTCAATAATCCTATTTTTTCATTTATCAGCATCTTTGCTTAATGCTCTATGTCTGTTAATTTGAAAGTCAGGTTTTAATATAATTCTGATTTTATTTATCTCTTTACTGTAGATGTCAAGCATTGAAGCCTCACAGCCAGTCAGCCACAGACTCAGGATACAACTCAAGTTACTCAACCTTCATATGCTCCTCGACCACTAATACTCAGGAAAATAATTCAAAAAAATACTCCCTTTGTTCAAATATTCACCCTCTGTGTTCAAATATTTGTCTTAGGTTTATGTTTAGTATCTTGTATACTATTTAAGTTTAGTAACTTATGTTATATTCAAATTCAATTATGTAATATTCAAACTCAATTAAAGTTTAAGAATTATAACAACCAACTTATATACAATTTAAGTTTAGCAACTTATGTAATATTTCAATTTCAATTTAAGTTTTGATAACTCATGGACATTCAATTTATATATGTAAATTTAATGAACAAATCAATCAATTTCAATTTAAGTTTATGTTTAGTATTTTATGTAATATTTAAATTTACTAAAACTTTTTAAGATTTAGAGTTTAGTAACTTATTAATATTCAAACTCAAATTAGATTTAAGGTTTATGTTTGGTATCTTATAAAACATACTATAAGTTTAGTAACTTATGTAATATTATTCAAATTTAATTTCAAATTAACTTTTAGTAACTTAAGTAATATCCAAAATCAATTTAAGTTTAAGATTTATGACCTTATGTTTAGTACATTATATACAATTTAAGTTTAGCAACTTATGTGATATTCTAAAATTAAACTTGTTGAGATGATTGAGAAATGTTTTTTCTTATTTAAAATGGATAGTGATTTTATGTGACATGTTGAGAATGTGCAATTATTCAATCTCAATTTCAATTTTAGTAACTTATGTAACATTCAAACTCAATTTAGGTTTATGGTTGAGTATTTTATATACAATTTAAGTTTAGTAACTTATGTAATATTCAAATTAAACTTATATTCAATTTAAATAGTAATTTGACTTGTTCCTATCTATAATGGGTATCTATTTATGATTGCTTTGTATCGTGTTGTATTTCTATTGCATTGTGTTCTCGATGTCAAACTTGAGATTGAAATTGGAGTAAAGTTAATAATAAATCATAAGAATCACATTTCTTCTCTTGATAGCTTTGAGTATTTCTCCAACTGTTAGTTTTAACCCAATACACCTAAATATATTAGGAAAATAAAATAACTTAACTTTTCTTTCAATTTTTCTATACTTAAATCCATCATCAGGAATAAAATACTAAAATATACTCTCTTTGTTCAGATATTCACCCTCTGTGTTCAAATATTTGTCTTAGGTTTAAGGTTTATGTTTAGTTATATACCATTTAAGTTTAGTAATTTATGTTATATTCAAATTCAATTATGTAATATTCAAACTCAATTAAAGTTTAAGATTTATATTTGGTACTTTGTATATCATATAAGTTTAGTAACTTATGTAATATTATTTAAATTCAATTTAAGTTTTAGTAACTTATATACTCCCTCAGTTTATCAAAAGTGTGCTCACTTATTTTTATTCATGTAGGTTAATTATAAATAATATATTTAGGATAATGAGTAAAAAGTATATTGGTATATACTCAATCTTGTTAGTAAAGTAGAAAAAATATTCAAAAGTGAACTATTTAAATAGAATAGAATAAACATATTTTTTGTGAACCCAAAAAAAGAAATGAGCACGTTTTTTGTGGACAGATGGAGTAATATTCAAACTCAATTTAGGTTTAAGGTGTATGTTTAGTACCTTATATACCATTTAATTTTTGGTTGGGTTTAGGGTTTAGTTCTCAGGGCGGATGGCGGCGTAGCCCTCCTTTCAGCGTCAATCCGAGGGCGGAGTAACCGAGTTCTGGGTTGAAGTTTTACATCGTTTTTGTTTTAGAGAATTTTATTTTATTTTGTAATTTGGGGATCTGGTATTTGATTTGATTTTAGGTTTATGTGTTTTTTTGGCTGCTTTTGAATCTTTTACAAATGATAGTGAATAACTTACTAAAGCTAATTTTATTACTTTTGTTCCTAATCTTTATCAAATTTTATTCCAATAATAACACCACTACATTCTCATCTTATTTTTGGGAAAATTTGTGCAAAAACGCTGTGAATTATTAGTTGGAATGGGATAAATCACAAATATGGTAGATTTGACCATTTATATGCTCATAATTGTAAATTCCTCTAGCAGTTTGATTTTGATTGATCTTGTTTGTTAATTTTGTCTTCTTTAAATGATATATATATATATAGTGACGGCCCAGGAATTTTCGGTAGGGGGTCCAATTAACATTATTATAAAAAAAATATGTATTCATTATTTTCATAAAAACTTCACATTATAAAATTGTCAATACGTCACATTTCATTAAATTAAATTGATCGGATAAGTTGACTTTTACTATGTTTTGGTACAAGTTAATACTCCCTCCGTCCCGTGATAACTTGCACATTTTAACCGATTCACTTTAAAAAACAATTGAATTTAGTGGTGTAGAGTCAAATAAGAAAGCGTATTTTGAGTGATTTGATAAGGTGCGAGGAGGATTTAGTAGGATGTAAAATAGATTTAGTGAAATTTAGGATAAAATGTAGACCCAAGTGACGATTTTAAAATAAAATGATGTTCGAATATATATTAATTTTATAGATTATTTTTATATCAGAAGTGTGAAAATAATTATAAAATATAGTATTAATTTTAATATGTGTGAAATTACCAAAATACCCCTAACAAATTTACAAAATTAGTGGGGGGCCCACGGGCCCCCTGGGCATCACTTAGGTCCGTCACTGTATATATACATATATATATATATATATATGTGGTACTAAACACAAATCTTAAATTTAAATTGAGTTTGAATATTACATAAGTTAATAAAACATAAATTTAAATATTACATAAGTTACTAAACTAAATGGTATATATAGTAATAAACATAAACCTTAAACTTAAATTGAGTTTGAATATTAAATAAATTACTACAAATTCAAAATTGAATATTACCTAAGTTACTAGAAACATTAATTGAAATTGAGTTTTAATTTTCATAATTTTCAAATTCAAATTCAATTTAGGGTTTAGAGTTTAGTGACTTATGTAATCTCTAAATTGAATTGAGTTTGAATATTACATTTTAAAAAAAAAATGTAACGAGGGGTATCGTGTAAGGTACTTATGAGAAAAATTCAAAAAAGGACACCCTTTGTTCAGATATTTACCATATGTGTTCAAATATTCGTTCTATTTAATTTTCACTCTCAAATTAAATTTATGTTTTAATAACTTATGTAATATTCAATTTTCAATTTAAAAATTTTAGTAACTTATATAATATTCAAACTCAATCTAAATATGTTACCATTTTTTCTCTACACTATGTTTAGTACCATATAAACCTTGAACCAAAATTGAGTCGTCATTTACATAAGTTACTAAAACTTAAATTATACTCCGTATCATTCATTCATCAAATTTAAATATATAAATTGAATATCATATAAAGTACTAAAGTCTAAATCAAAAATTTAAATATTGCATAAGGTACTAAACTTAAATTGAAATTGAATCAAACATTTATTAAATTTAAATATATAAAACTTAATAGATGAGTATGAGATGAATATTTCATAAGTTACTAAACTTAAATTATATATATATATATATTACTAAACATAAATTGAGTTTGAATATTACATAAGTTAATAAAACATAAATTTAAATATTACATAAGTTACTAAACTTAAATGGTATATATAGTATTAAACATAAACCTTAAACTTAAATTGAATTTAAATATTACATAAGTTACTACAAATTCAAAATTGAATATTATCTAAGTTACTAGAACATTAATTGAAATTGAGTTTTAATCTTCATAATTTTCAAATTCAATTTAGGGTTTAGAGTTTAGTGACTTATGTAATATCTAAATTGAAATGAGTTTGAATATTAAACATTTTAAAAAAAATGTAATGAGGGGTATCGTGTAAGGTACTCATGAGAAAAATTCAAAAAAGGACACCCTTTATTAAAATATTTACCATATGTGTTCAAATATTCGTTTTATTTAATTTTCACTCTCAATTTAAATTTATGTTTTAATAACTAATGTAATATTCAATTTTCAATTTAAAAGTTTTAGTAACTTATGTAATATTCAAACTCAATCTAAATATGTTATCATTTTTTCTCTACACTATATTTAGATAATCTTGTTAGTAAAATAGAAAAAATATTTAAAAGTGAACTATTTAAATAAGCAGTATTTTCAACCGATCGGACCGGTTGAAAAGACAGTCCAACCGTTCAAACGATCCCTAATTAATTATTTATAATTTTATATTATTCTACCTCTTATTTACTTGAATATTTTAATTAATTATGTTGTTAATAAAATAATTGGACTTATTAATTAATTATTTTACTAATATAATAACTGGGCCTTGATTTGTAGCAATTGGGCCTGACTATATAACTTAGATTTAGGGTTTTACTTGTTAATTGCCAGCCACAGCCGCAATGACTCAATTCTCAGGCCTCAACCTCAATCAGCTGCAATCAGTTTTGACTGCCGTTGACGGAACTCCGAACCAAAAAAAAAATCGTCATTGTAAAAAGCAATCAGTTTTCGGCCTCCATTATCTCCCCCATTCCTCACTTTCTCCCTTCTGCAAACTTCCGCCACCCGCCACCGTCGCCCCAACCCAGATGCTCGTCGCCTACCTTGAGTTGCTCGTCGTCGCCTCTCCCCCCGGATGAGAAGAATTGGGGAAGAATGTTTCGTATATAGAGATTATTAAATATATATATTTTAAATCTAAACCGGAATTCTCGCCGTTCATCGGATTCCTTTGCCTGCATTGAAAATATTCCGAAATGAAGTGCTACAATCAAATAAATCTCGAGTACACTGTCTATCGGATTTAAATTTTTTCGCCGGGAACTGAAATTTTGTAAACATGTCTCGAGCTCCTTCGCCGGAATTATTTTGGAGTGTATTTGGGAAGACAAAAAGTAAAAAGCAAAAAGGAGAAGATATGCATTTTTTAATTATCAAATCTGAACTCAAATCCCTTGTTATTTGAGAGCTCCTTTTACCATTTTTTGCACATACAATATCTTGCCACATATTAGTAGTAATCTACTAATTTTATTTGACATGGAACGACGTGCCAATCTATCTCACTATAGACAAATAAATTGGCGGTCGATGACTCCATTTTCTGCAACTGATCGAATTCTCCTGTGCAGGTGAGAGAAATCCATCGCCATGAAAGTTCCTGCTTCCAAAGCTCAAGGTTTTCACTCGGTCACTTTCTTTTTTTCCTTTTGACAATTCGTTTATGTTAGCTCATATATTATTGATGATCTGTGGGAGATTATATATTTGATTGCAAATTAAACCTTGAACGGCGGTGTAGACGATATGTACAAAGAGGCGAAGAGCAGCTATTTTGATTTTCCAGCCCTAGATGTCTCTGTTGCATTTCCTCAAGCAACTCCAGCTTCTATCTTTCCTCCAAGTGGTATGATTGAAAATATTCTTCATATTTGCATCTATTTCTTTTAAGAATTTAGCAAAATTGTGCGGGTTTCAAGTACGCGACACCTCAATTGGAATTTGATCTGTGTGGCCTTTTGTATGATTTATGTCGGTTTTAGCTGTGCTGATTCTGAACTCTCGGGTTTACAGTGTCAGATTATTATCGATTTGATGAACTTTTGACTCCCGAGGAGCAAGCTTTCAGAAACAAAGTACGAGAATGTATGGAAAAAGAAGTAGCTCCTATAATGACTAAGGTGATTTCTGTTACCAAATTTTACATCTTCAGCGTCCTATTAAGTACTTGTTGTTTTTTAGATGTTAATGTTTTACTGTATGAAATTGTGCAAATATGTTCTTTTTCAGCCAATGCATTAAATTAGTGGTTGGGCAGGGGCTGAGCTTATTGATTCTGTTGCATAGAGATTCAGATATATCTTCTCTGTCAGTCTTATGTTTGATTTAATCGCTAAGCATTGGGTTGTACATGTGAAGATTATGATAGTTATATAGTCAACATATAGTCAGCATATTTCCTTGCTATTTGTTTGTGAGCTGAGATGTGTTGAGCTTGTATCTGTTCCTTCTAGTTTGTTCTTTAAAAGCTGGATTCATTTTGTATCGAGTTCATATATGTAAGTTACATATCTTTTCCCTTTTAGTATTGGGAGAAGGCAGAATTTCCATTTGAAGTGATTCCAAAGCTTGGGGCATTGGGTGTTGCTGGTGGCACAATCAAGGTACTTAATTTGGAAATCTCAAGTGTTTCACAGTTCATCTCACTAAGGCGAAGATGTTTGAGATTTCATATCTAACTGCATATAATGCAGGGTTATGGTTGTCCTAACCTCTCCATTACTGGAAGTGCTATTGCTACAGCAGAAATTGCAAGAGTTGATGCGAGCTGCTCTACTTTCATTTTAGTGCATTCCTCTTTGGCAATGCTGACTATTGGTAAATCTGCTATTGTTTTCTGGATCCCAGTCTTTTGTGTCGATGGTGATAATACTTATGACTATCTGATATTCTGTCGAGGACAGCTCTGTTAGGATCTGAAGCGCAAAAGCATAAATATTTACCATCACTTGCACAAATCAAGACAGTAGCGTGTTGGGTGAGAAGCTTATGCAATGCATTGTGCTGTTTTCTTGACGTATGCATAATTTCATCTTCATTTCAATGTCTAACTGTGTGTTTGGTTGGACATCGTAGGCGCTAACGGAACCTGAATATGGTAGTGATGCCAGTGGTCTGAGAACAACTGCAAGGAAGGTCTGCAAATCTTTACTGACCATTCATCTCCTTAAGTCCTTGTTATGTATATCTGCATACGGGTAAAAGTAGATGTACTTTTTTTGGGGGGCTTTACCCTGACGATAGATCTGTAAAAAAGGAGATTACGTCAGGAAAAATTGCCTTGGGATCCACTTTTTTGTGTGTTTTGCCTGGTTTTGTAGTTCATGTTTACTTCCAGTATAGACTAATTTGTTGAAATAATCAGGTTGAGGGCGGTTGGATACTTGATGGCCAAAAACGCTGGATAGGAAACAGCACTTTCGCCGATGTTTTAATTATTTTTGCTAGAAACACTGCCTCAAATCAGATAAACGGGTATTTTTTTTTTCCAAGTACTTGTCCTATCCTGCACAAAAGTGTTATCTTTGTAAGCACATCTTAAGTTCTCATTTTAGAGTATTTTGTTTGAGATCATCCAATCTCCAATTATTCACCAGATGGATTTTCTACTTAATGCTTCATGTTGATTTCTGGTTTGTTTGCTTCCTCCTGAGTGATGACTTATATTTTGATGCTGCTGATGGTCCAAAATCTGGCAAATATGTTCTGTCGTATCTCTTTTTATAATTACATGATTTTGATGGTAGCTGATTAATTTATTAACATTTGCTACAGATTCATCCTTAAAAAGGACACCCCGGGTTTACAAGCTACTAAAATAGAAAACAAAATTGGCCTAAGAATGGTTCAAAACGGTGATATTCTGTTGAAGAATGTTTTTGTCTCTGAAGAAGACAGGCTTCCTGGAGTTAATTCTTTTCAAGATACAAACAAGGTTATGATACTGGATATTTGGTGCAATGTTTTGATACATAAGACATATCTCGAAAAAAAATTCCTGGCGGTTGTTAAATCAGAAACTTTAATCTTTATATTACCTACCTAAATTCTACTTTACCTGGAATAGGTGCTTGCTGTTTCACGCGTCATGGTTGCCTGGCAGCCTATTGGCATATCAATGGGTGTGTATGATATGTGTCACCGGTACGTATTACTTATTTTAAATTTCTTATGTTTAATCACCCCACACAAGTAAATAAATATTAAGAAGATAAAATACTGTACAACAGTCATTTGTCATCTCTTGTTTTGGAATCAGCCAAGTGTTGAATTACACATACATTATTGTGTAATTAAAAGTAGCAATTGATGTTCAGGACAGCCTCAAGTTCATTTGGTCTTTAGAGAACGGTGACCACCGTTAATTACTGATAATATTGGATATTTATTCTTCTCTCGTGTATTCTGAGTGTTACAACCTCCATAGCCGGAGATCCCTTCTTGAGGAACTTTCTTAGAGTAGCAGTTTTATCTTTTTAACAGGAGAATTTCCGTTAAACTTGGAGAGATCAAGATGATATCTTCAAGATAAATCCATTTTAGAAATTGGGATTTTCTTTAGTGGTTTAATGGAATATTGTTCAACTGATGTTTGTTGCAGTTGTGGCTGGTTTCAATATGGTATGTGTAGCACTCACACACACTCCACATTCAAAGTTTGCTGGCTAATACCATTGTGCTTAGGCCTTACCTGATTACGTTAAGGTGCATAAAAATATGAAGACGAAACAGAGTATGGGAGTTTCCTCCATTCTCCAAAGCATTCCAACAATAACTTAATTGTGCATCGATCTTTAATGTAGGAGAATTTAAGTGGATCACGTTTTCTTTATGACAGAAAGTTCAACTCGTATACTTACCCTATACTTATTTTAGGACATTAAATACGTAGTAGTATTTTTCTGCTCTACTCTGTTTATCTTTCACTAGTAACTACTCATCGCTTAAAATTCTTATAGTGCAGTTTTAATCTTATTGCTGGCTAGTTCATCAAGTGACCTACTTAACAGATTATCTCAATCTTTTTACTGCTTCTCTCAAAACAGCATATAAGTATTGGACTTGTATTTTCTCGATTCTTATTATGCACATTGTTAATTTCTGTTTGCGGACTTCAATACGAATTTGATTATTTTGAAGGTACCTAAAGGAGAGGAAGCAATTTGGTACCCCATTGGCGGCTTTCCAAATCAACCAACAGAAATTAGTTCAAATGTTAGGTAATGTTCAAGCAATGTGGCTTGTTGGTTGGCGTCTATGCAAGCTGTACGAGAGTGGTAAAATGACTCCTGGTCAAGCTAGCTTGGGCAAGGTTAGATAGTATTATCCTTTGTTAATATGGGAAGGCTGATTATAGATTACAGTTTAACTGATGAGTTTCTGTTCAATTTAGTCGTGGATTTCCTTGAAGGCAAGGGAGACTGCTTCCCTTGGGCGGGAATTGCTGGGTGGCAATGGAATTTTAGCCGATTTTCTCGTTGCAAAGGTAGTTGTATTCCTTGTGATATACTAATATTTACCCACCAAGTTGGGACTTGGGATAATATCTATAAATAATACTCCACTTTTATAGTAAAGATCTTAAGATAATTTAAACTATTCATACTTTTTTCTTCAGGCGTTCTGCGATTTGGAGCCCATATACACATATGAAGGTACATACGACATTAACACCCTCATAACTGGAAGGGAGGTCACTGGAATTGCTAGTTTTAAGCCAGCTGCATCGAGCCACCGGAGTCGTCTTTAGTCATAAAACATGGGTATATAAGTACTCAGATAATAAATAAATCAATGAAGTAATGTTCCTTTTGTAAAATCCCTGCTTGTATGGGAGAAAATAATGTTGTTTGGGACCAGTTTCAGCTCTTGAACTAATTTACACTATTTTTATTCATCTTTATTTGAATTTCAAAAGTAGTTTTAAATTTTTAATACGTGGGGGAACTCGAAACCAAGATTTAACATTTGGTCAACTCTTAAGACAAAAATGCAACGTAGAGAAAAGGAGCTGCTTCTTGTCCATGTGCTTAAATATTAAATGGTACAAAGGTATCCGGAGAGCATTAATCACCATACAAGCTTCTTTATTTCTATTTTACCTAATATTTAGCCTCCTTGCGTATCAAGTCTTAATCTTGTATACAGTATTCACAGATACTGCTACAAGTATATTGTACAAAGTTTTGCTTAGAACAGACCACACAATCGAGGCTTTGAACAAATTTGCCTCCCGTTGGATTTAATCACTGCCATCAATCCTGCGGTAACGCCAGCGCAGACCACCGAGGATAGAATATGCTGAGCATTTCGTCCCGCTACAGTAAAATCACACCATGTTAAATTGTTAATGACTATTTTCATAGAACTAAATCATTATACATCAAGTAAATTACAAAAACTATCCTTAAAAGTCTGGCCTATTTGCATATAATCATAATGTGTTTTGAAATTGCAAATACTCATTAGAGATTCGAGTACACTACAAATATCCATGGAGATTAGCAAAAAAAAAAAGGGTTTTCCAGTAATTATCCCTAAGATATATGAGACAATACCTTGGTTTAATGTGATAGATGTCACCGTCAATCCTCCGATTACTAGAGCTGATGCAACCGGAAGATACTGAAAAAATACAGTAACCAAGTAAGAAAGCAGTCACTGCATATCTTAGTAGGGGGGGAAACAGATGGTGAGGGGGGCAACTCAGTAGCCATTTCATGCACAACTCACAGACACTAGCATTTACGGTGATACATATGAAAAGAAGTGAGATCAACAAAAGATTTGGGGTTGATGCTATAAAAGCATAGTCTTCACAAAGAGAGTTATTAGTTCGTTATGACAACTTAGACAGACATGCCTTGGCTTAACAAATCTTACAGGTTATGTCTCACTATATAGAAGCATCACAGAAAAACTATACATTATCTGAAACCAGAAATCGATTAGGGGAGAGGTTATCGCTTACAGATACGGAAAGGGTTTCAAATCCTTTAGGTTGGAAAGGAGAGGGACCATTTCTGCTCACAGTATATCGGCCACTGATAAGATCAATAGCATCCTGTGAGGTACAAAAAAGTACGTCAGAACTTCAATTAAAAATTACAATTGAAAGAAAGAAGAGGGTAAGACCAATGTGCTAAATGACTTGCCTGTTTAACTCCATCTTGAAAATTATTTAAAAAATATCTCGAGACAGCACTCATCCCATCTTTAATCATTCCAGACATTGTCTGCTTTCCGTATCTGAGAAATAATGTTTCGCTTAAAAAAGGTGACCCGGGTTTTGTTTATTAACAGTTCAACAGAAAATTTGCAGGTTCTTCAACTTACTTCACGAGGTCCCGTTTCAGTGCATGCGTTCCAGAGTATTCAACGCTTATCTCATCCCCATGCTCCACCCATACTGTCATGAAAAGCACAAGCAAAGAGAATAATGTTTGTGTCCCCCACAAAAAAAAAAAAGTTTCCTCGTAAAAATAGTAGGAGCATTGATGATTATGGTCCATACAAGTCTTAAAAGTTTCAAAATCTTCACTGAACATTGAAATGTCTTCTTCTGAAGAAAGGGCGCCAACTCTCTGCAACTGAGAATTTAAAGACTTCCTTGCAAGGTAGCTCTGCACTTGAAACATCAACATCAAAATCTTTATATGAAGAATTCACACAAAATAATATTCCCCAGTATAGAAGCAAAGACAATTGGGAATCCAGGCTTGTAATCAAGTGGAAGAAATGGGTATGTTGCCTCGAACCTGTGTAACATTTGTTCTATCAAGGCAGTCGATGCAGTTGGATCTAATTAACCCTTCTTGTTCTGCTATAATCTTTCCTTCAGAATCTAAAATGAAGTATCTGTTCAGCTGGAATAGTAAATATCAAAAGAGCATTACGAATATCCTTCATAGGATTCTTGCACCCATTTCAGGAAAAGAAATATCAAATGCATAATTCATTCATTACCCTTGCTTCTCAAAGTCTTCTGAAATCTGGTCATAAAGGAGTTGTATATTATCAAGGTTCCCGTTGTCACATGACTGGTGGAAATCGAACGAGACATACCTGGAGCAATAGCAAGTCAACAACATAATATATTTTCTTTTCTCACCACTTAAATCATAGTGAAAATAGAGTGAAGTTGAGGCCTACAGAAAATTGGAACAAACCATAATATTGCAAACTGCTAACCCATAGTAAAAAATTAATATAAATAGCTGGCTGTCTATAATCCGGTCACATGAACTCAGGGTCAGGGCAACCCTGAATATTGATTGGTCTCCTCAGATGTGAAATAAGAACTAATATAACATGACAAGGACTTCATCTCCTAAATACTACTTGAATACCAATTTCTATCAATTTCCTTCCTAAATGGATCTCAAAAAAAAAAAAAAAAAAAAGTTCAAGCAGATGTCAACTTAAAAAACGCACCTCACAATTGGAAGTCTTTTCATTTCTTCAGCAAAAGCCTTACTTAAAATGCCTTCATCTCCATGCTACAAGATAGAAAGCATAAGATTATGCTAAGTGTTGCAAAGTAAAATATTGGAATGCCGTGGATCAGGCTTTAAGAAACAAGCGTAAGTATCATTGAAAAGCCATTTAGTCGGAAATTGTCATAGTTTTTCTAAATGAACTGCCTTGGGTTGTCAGCATATGAGTAAACCGTATTACTATGAGAAGTAAGCATGACAAGCAATTAAACACAAATCATTTTCTCAGCCAGTATGAATTCTTCAGCAGCCTAATGCTTGGGCTTGGAGCCTTGGAGGGCATTAAACAAGAGATCTAACCTTATCTGTTAGGTCAACCACAATGCACCCTCCATATCTTTTCAGGAGATCGTTAAAATGGCGTTCTACAACTGCTGACTGAAATGCAAGACAAAATAATAATGTTTAGTTGCTGACAATGAACATAATGGTGAAAAACTACACTAGAGTGAAATCGGAAATAAAATCAAGGGGAATGTACATACTGTCTGCTCGTGATTAATTATATGGAGTCGTGGTTTATAGCTCAAATCAACAATTTGCTCCCACAGAAGTGGAATTGACCCCCGAACCTGAGAACCACAGTTTATTATGAACTTGACTCATTCTCAGCAAATCTTTAATAGACCACCCACTCAAATATAAAAATATAAGTACACTTAAAACATGACACAAAAATATGAGACCCATCCCCGAACCTGAGAACCACAGTTTATTATGAACTTGACTCATTCTCAGCAAATCTTTAATAGACCACCCACTCAAATATAAAAATATAAGAACACTTGAAACATGACACAAAAATATGAGACCCATCACTCCCAAATAAACAAAATATCAATTCAAACAAAACTTCACCGGATTCACCTTCACAATGTACAACTTTTCCCTACTTCATAACAAGTCTAGTTAAGTTTAAAGATGCCTGAAAGTCTGAAACATTTCCAATCAATGGTTGCATCACAACTTGTGTGCACGTGAACTCTGAAGGTAAAGATTTAGGAACACATCTAGTCAACTCCTTCACAGGAGAATAATGCAAGTTACATTCAAGAAGAGAGTACCCTACCAACCCCTTTGTGATGACAAACAAGCAGGACATGCTATAGAAATATAAAAAACACACATTAAAATGTGAAGCTGCTCAAAATAAAATTGTTCCAAAAGACTAAGTACCATCACAATCAGTGAGAGAATAAGCATCAACATAAAATTGCTAATCTCTACTGTTACCGCTAATTTCATTTATGTTCTATTCATCTTTTCATAGAGAGAGTAATAACAACACATTTGCAAGTAAGATGAGGCCTCTGTGACAATCAGACAAATTATCTCGAAAAGAGGGGTGACAATAACTGAAAGCAAACCTGCAGAAAGGAAGACATATAGCCTTCAAATTCCAGCAGCTGCTCAGTTTCTATGAAATTAGCAGTATCTCCTTCTAGATTGGCTCCTCGTCTCCACATTCTTGTCCCTAAATACAGATGCACATATGAATTCCCAAGGATCAAACTGAAAAATATAATAAAAAATAAGCCATAATTTTGTACCTAGGCGCCTTGTACACCTCCGTGAAACTAATTTTACAACAGCAGGGGAACTCTTCAACTTCATTTCTCCAGTTTGAAAGCGTTAGCTTTAGTTAAGTAAAACACAATTATTTTTCTAAATTTTTTGTTTATTTTTAGCTTCTATGAGAAATATATAAACACGTGCGCATACACACAGCGGTAAGGATATTTCCTTGTAAAAAAGGGATGATAAATTCATCAAGCTGCAAAAGGAAAGTGCACAATTAGAAAATAATTGTAATATTAATCTTCACTACACAGAGCATAAGCCAAGACATGACGGTTTAAAAAAAACCTTCTACTGTAACTCTGTAAGGAAATTCAATAATTATGAAGTTTTGTATCCACTAAACATCCCAGAAAGAACTTTAAATCACTAAGCTCTTTTGTCCGCACCAATTGGATGATTCGTTAATTTCTAACCTTATTCTCAATAAGCTCCTCTAATAAGTTCCAGTTCCAAAAAAAGCGTGGATCACCCTGCAATTCACCAGAATCCAATTTAAGAGAAGGTGCAATTTAAGTAAAAAAAAAAAAATTAATGATACTGAAAGTAACTACATTTCTGAAGCACAATCAATGTATAAGAACTTGACACATTTTCGGTTCAATGATAATGTCTATAGAGCAAGCAACTATTCCTGCGTTCCAACTTAAAAGTTGACACTTTATTTTGCTCTCCACATTGCAACAAATAGGAATACATAAGCAAGGCAGATAAAAACTTCATGCATTTATAACCATACCTGTTTCCAAATTGGTTTACTCTCCCATCCTTTTGCAAGCTTGCACCTCCTCTGCAAGCTGGTAAGTGCATCAGCTTTCTTAAATCAATACGCCTTACATTTTACAACTAGAGTAGAAAATAAATATATAGAAAATTTACTTCAATGTTATATCTGTTCCGT
Source organism: Galeopsis tetrahit (assembly GCA_963675135.1). Lineage (NCBI taxonomy): Eukaryota > Viridiplantae > Streptophyta > Magnoliopsida > Lamiales > Lamiaceae > Galeopsis > Galeopsis tetrahit. The sequence goes on from OY776129.1 coordinate 74,487,579, forward strand.
AAGAATAATACAAGCCTGGAGTTGATTCAACTGTCTTCAACAGAGTCATAAAGTAATCTTCGTCTCTTTTCTGCGGAAAGATTATATAGCATTGCAATTTAATAAAGATACTAATCACATTGATTCAGAAGTTTGAAATTAATCAAACCAACATATGTGTAATCATACTTCCTGACTAGTCAGAACTCTTGAAGCTTCATTGCAGGATAGAAACTTCATTGATGTAACCCGGAAAACTGGAAAACCAAGATAATTTCCAACTTGCATCCTAGATGTTATAACTAGTACATATGTACCTATGAAAAGATTGCAACATGCTTATCAGAGTATGGCAGAGAGAACAATAACATATGATCCAATAGATCAAACAAACATGTAACAAAATGAATTTTGTCTAAGCATCCCTGGAATATTGACAACTACAAAGTCAATAGCATCATGCTGTCATGGCTTATAACATCCCCATATCTTTAATTTAATTCCCTCTCTTGGATGTTGTAAAAATAATATCAATTCGGAAAAATTAAGAATGGAAGAACTACCTTCTCTTTGAAATAACTCTCATGGCTTGGTGGTTATGGTTTACAAGGAGAAAACCGGATCAGGGTAATAACAAAATTTGTCAAAAGGAACAAAAGAGTCTCAAGTTTTAGTAAGACTGCATCAGGTCTCGTGCCAGTTTGTCAGACAAACTAAATACTTATGTCCATCATACAGCCTGGCCCAAGTTGTACTACTCCCAAAATTACTCAACGAGAGTATACTAAGTTTTTAATCCCATAGAATCTATTTTAGTAACTATACTCTCTCAACATCTTTAATAGTCTTAGGATAGTCAGCTTGAAAGGCATGCCCTTTAATTTTTATCATCTACTCTACTCCCTTTCCATTACATGAAACTATAAGCACTCCCTTCTGCCTCTCATATAGGTGTTTTTGAGTCTTTTCCTTTATTTTTCTCTCTCTAAATCCCTTCTATTTTAATTAGCTAAAACATCTCACTGAGTGACACTCTTTCTCTTCTGCTCCCCCAAATTGACTAAAACCTAACAAATGTTTGATGATACTGAAAGCACCATTTCATTCAGAGGTGGAAGATAATTCTGTAACTAGATCACATCACCTGCCAGCAACCTAATTGTTCCAGCAACCCCATATATAGTTGATACTTTAGGACTTCCAGAAGGGTCATCACCTATAATAAAAAAAATATTTAACCACATCAGAATTAGATTAAGAATCAAAATAGTACTGAGATTTCTCTCATGCAAGGATTAAGGGAAAGTAGTAATCATCCTCAAAAATTGCATAATGGATTCTCACTCACACCATAATTGCAATTCCTTCTCATGAATATGGTTTAAAATACAATAGAAATTCATTTGTCATCTGGTTAGAATTTTTTGTTTTTTTTTTGTGTACTTCAGTTTAGAAATGGCATTCTTGAAAAAATAAACCAAATTGCAAAGCCCATCAAAGAGTAATTAGAGTATATGACAGCTCCTTGGAATCAATCACAGCCACCAATATACCCTATATTTTTCTTTCTCCATTGTTATCATCATGTAGCAATATTTCATGTTATCTACCAATTGAATAGTAATATCAATCGAGCAACTAATTTTATTTTTAAAGCATCTTGCAATATATTTTTAACTTAAAACTTTTAAATAAGCTGACACGGCAACAAGTTCCTCAATAAGGAAAAAGAACAATTAATGGCCTCCAATTAACAAACTTCCTCTCTCTGTCTAACTAATGCATCACATATGCAAAATCTGGTGAACAAGTTAATTAACCATTAAAAAGACTGTACAACAAAAAAGGATAGCTCTACAAGACAAAGATAGGAAACAAACAATTTAAGTAACTATCGCCTTAAAAAACACACAACCAAAAAAGGAAAAGGCTCTACTGATAAGTCTTGACACTTAGTATTTCTAAAGCAACACTGCTTTCAAGTCAGGTAAGAATAAAAACAAAATTCCTGTGGAATTCAGAAATACAAAATCCTAGTTCGATTACGAGAATCATAAGAATAACGCAATATTTTATGAATCTTTGCATTCATTTGGAAAAAAACTGACCGTTAAGTTTGTCGATGCTTCCGTCAAATCGGTTTATAGAGAAGCCTTGATCCGGTGATTCCACGGATTTGATCACGAGTTTTTCGGTAAACTCTTGCAATATCAATTTGCTCCACAACTTGAAATGACTTGAAGAATTCGATTGAATTTCCGTCTCCGTCTCCATTTCCACCTTCCTGATATAAATTCTTCGAAGAAAAATACTGTATTAGATTCAGAAAGTCAGAAGAAAAAACGATCGGGTGTGCGCAGCAGTTGTATGGAGTCGGCGATTGAATTATTGAAATCAAATTAAAAGCCGAGATATACAAAATATTTGGTGGCTTTTATCTAGATACAACTGTCCGTTAAATTAATTAGCATTAATTCGAATCATCCTTCAATCATTATCATAGGAAGAACCCAGAAGAAAAAAAAAAATGCCGATAGCTGGAATGTGTACCTTCCCCTACAAATGTTGTACCCTATACTTTCCAATTTATTTTTCTTTTTGTTTAAATTTTGAGATAAGTACAATTTAGATCATTATCTAGGATGTTTGTTTTGGAATTGAAAATTCGGATTTGAGAAATGCTAGTATTTTTTACTGTAAAATGAAATTCTTTCAACTTTTTTAATCAAATATATTAGACCCTCAGCTAGACACGCGCAATCGAACCGTCAAATCGGCCAATCGGCTAAACCGCCGGTTACGGTTTACAAACCGAACCGTAACCGAAAAATGGCGGTTCGGTTATGGTTCAGAATTTTGACAAACCGCAAACAGCCGGTTTGACGGTTTTTTATTAAAAAAAAAAATATTTTTTTTAATATACAATTCTTCTATTTTTAGGGCATGTTTGCTTCATGAGTTGGGATAAGATGGGTTTAGATGTGGTAGGTTGGCTAGATAAACCCAAGGGGGAGGCTAGGTTGTCTAAACCCATGTAATCTAGTTTATAAAAACCGGGTCAACTTATAAACCCGAGTCAAGGTGTTTAAAGTTATGAGAAACCAAACATGGGAGAAGATGGGTTTACATATCAAACCCATCACTAAACCCCCCTTAACCCATGAAGCAAACATACCCTTAATGTATAAATTTAAGTTATACGGAGTATAATATTTATTCAATTCTAGTAATGTATTTTTTAAAAAATGAGTTAAAACGAATAAAAAACGAACGAAAATGGAGTGAAAACGAGTGAAAACGGAGATAATATTTAAAAAAAAAAAAACCCTAAACCGTCGATTTCTAACCGTAACCGAAACCGACGGTTTGGAACCGTTGCCCATGTCTACCCTCAGCTAATAAAATAGTACATCTAAACCCTTTGATCAAATCAAAGCACACGTTTTTAATTTTCTTCTTATATGTTCATTTTAGTTATTTGAGGGTCTTAATTGTTCAATTAAAAAAATTGGAGGGTCTAACTGCAAAAAAATAGTATAGGATCAAATTTATATTCGAGCTAATAGTTTGATCCTATACTTAATTAGTTAAGTTTTTACCCTTTTGTAAACGATTTAATTAGATAAAATAGTTTATCTTTTTTTAAGAATAGATAAAATGTAATTTAATAATATAATTACTAACTGTCCGATTGTAAATATTTTCAGGAAAATACTTTTACTCTTTTTTTTTTTTTTTACCTTGGCTCGCTACATTTTATTTTCTAATTAAGTACATTAGTTCATGTATTTATTTATTTTAGTTTAAAGATAAGAGAAGTAGAGAATATAAAATATGTTTATCCAAAGTACACGAGATAATATACTCTCTATTTTTACTCCAACTTGAAGAAAATATTAAAATACACTTTCTATTTTCAATATTTTTTTACTTTATAAACCCTAAATCTCACACGAAAACACAGAGCTAATCTCTGAACAAGGTAAAGATTCATAGACATGAAAAACAAACAAATCAGCTCGTTAGAGTTATTGAAAGAGGCTGTGCACAGATTGCTTACTATTCCAGTTTCTACTACAATTTTATAAGGGAGAATAAAATTCAGCTAGAAAAAAAGAAGAAAGAGAGGCAAAAATCAAGAAAACCAGAATTTCATTTCACCTGGACATAAGAACAAACTGATCTATTGATTACTTTACAAATGAGTGTATAAACCAGTACCTAACGTGTAGACTCAGCTCAGTAGGTACTATAATCATTGTGTGTACCAGCAAACTAGCTTCTATTGTTACACAAAAGGACAAGATGAAGTTAACATGAGACCATACAAACATGCCTTTAGCTTCACTTCTAATCAACTTCACATAAAATAATCCTCCAACCATTGCAACCTCTCATCAATACTCTTTCCCTTACTACCCTTCTCTCCTCTCCTCTCCTCTCCGCGTGCCTATGCAATGGGCGCGCTGAGAGGAAGGGTACCGTTGTCCATTATAACGGTCGTAATTCTAGCCTTCATCGCTCTCTTGTACACCGAAAGATTAGGTTCTTTAACTTCCGGAGCGATTTTCAGGTCCAAGCCATGTGCTAGAAGAAATGCTGGTAAGAAGTATCAGATTTTAATCATCTTGAAAACAATGTAAACATTGGTTGCATGTGGATTTATTACAGATGATCACATAAATGTGGATGTTGATGGATTGGATTTGGATGATGGATTCGAGTTTGATCCAGACGAATGCAGTGTAAACCATGGGAAATGGGTGTTCAATCACTCCATAAAGCCTCTGTATTCGGACAGGACATGCCGGTATCTAGATAGGCAGGTGAGATGTGTGAAGAATGGAAGACCAGATTCTGATTACAGGCACTGGGAATGGCAACCTGATGATTGCAGATTGCCTAGGTAACACATAAATTACCTACTCAAGTAGACTAAAATTTAAACGAGTCGAGCTCAAACTCAACAATACTTGATGAGCACACTAGCCTTGCTCAACTTAGACATTACTATATTTGATTATTGCATATGGTTTTATATATAAGTAGTCTAGCTGATCATTATGGATACACCCCTAAGCATTTGATGTCTGAATTGTTTTCTGTACTGATTCTTGAATTTTTCATGCAGGTTTAATCCTAAAATAATGCTGCAGAAACTTAAAAGAAAGAGGCTAATGTTTGTAGGGGATTCACTGCAGAGAGGGCAATGGCAATCTTTTGTTTGCCTCGTTGATTCTGTAATACCCAAAGGGAAGAAATCGATTAAACGAGGTCGTTTGCATAGTGTCTTCAAAGCCAAGGTTTTTTTTTTTTTTTTTTAAATAATTTCAGTGTAAAGTTCTTAAATTATTAGGGACTGAATTAATGTCTTTTGTTTTCAACAAATTGTGTAGGAATATGATGCTACCATAGAGTTCTATTGGGCTCCCTTCCTGATAGAATCCAACACAGATGTTCAAATAAAAACAGATCCAAAACAGAGAATTCTGAAAGTTGATTCAGTTGCCAAACATGCCAAACATTGGATAGGAGTTGACATTCTTGTCTTCAATACTTACATTTGGTGGATGAGTGGCTCCAGGACCAACACATTGTAATAAAACCTCTCACCCTCTTCATTTCATCATTAAAGTCTTACAATACTTTTGTAGATACTATATCTGTGAAATATCATACCGTGTTATCAAACACAGATGGGGTTCGTTTGCGAATGGTGAAGAAGGATACGAAGAGCTGGAAACACACGTCTCTTACACATTAGGATTAAGAACATGGGCTAATTGGGTGGATTCAAACGTTAATCCCAGCAAAACAAGAGTGTTTTTCACTACAATGTCCCCTGCACACCACAAGTAAGTCATTGTCTTCCAATTTTTCCCCTGAAAATTAGAAAATCTTGAATTATTTTGGCTGTTTTCAGGCCGGCGGATTGGGGCAATGAAAACGGGACAAAATGCTTCAATGAGACGAAACCAATCACCAATAAACGACACGTCTGGAGTGGCTCAGACAAGACGATGATGAGCGTGGTGGCGAAAGTGGTGAGAAGGATGAAGGTCCCAGTGACTATGATAAACATAACTCAATTATCGGGGTACAGGATCGATGCTCACACCTCGGTTCACACTGAATTGGCCGGCAAATTGTTGACGGATGAGCAGAAAGCTGACCCGTTGCATTTTGCAGATTGTATACACTGGTGTCTACCCGGAGTTCCTGATACATGGAATCAAATACTTTATGCACATTTGCTGTTGTAGCAAGAAAATAAGTGGTGACAAAAATATAATAGGAACTCTATCGAATTGCATATCATGCAACAACACATCAACTGTCTATATTGAATGAAGCTCAACCGTATTTTTCTGCAAATGTCAAGCACTATGACAAATTATATTTTTTGGGTATTGTAGATCGTACCAGGCAAGTAATCGTTGTTGTTCATTGGATTCCGAAGAAACTACTTCCTTAGGATTGGAGAATTGTTGTGGTTTTTTCTGTAAAATATTTGTAAAAATCAATATTCATGGTATATACTTTTTATAATTTAAATAGTAGTAACACATATTTTAAAAGATTTACTAATAAAATTATTTCCAAAATTTTATAATATAATTATTTATTTTAAATAATTTAATGAATTATAATTTATGAACAATCACGTTTCGTTTCCTACGTACCTCTGAGTGTGAAATATTGTTTGGTTTCATAAACAAATATTTAAAGAAACAAGTCTCACTCCCCTCCACAACACATACGTCCATCCGCCCTTGAGGATGGGTTCGGTAAAAATCACAATTTGTCTTATACTCATTTGATCGAGTTCAGGCCCGGCACTTGCAAGACAGTTTAATGCGGATCCGAATTTAGACCCAAACTATTACCACCCCTAATTGTGAGGAGTATTATTGAAGGAATTTATAAGTAGAACCATATGTTGAGGCTGTGTAGTTGAGTTGTGATGATCCGTTCATAGAATTCGGCGGACACAATCCGATAATACTTGGATCAACTGATATGAAATTGATTTATGATACAATTAATTCACGTAAGTATATTAGGTTTGATATGGTTGCAATAAACTATTTCTATTTAAAACTGTGTAGTAAGAACAAGTAAAAATCTTAATTAGGTACAAATGTAAAAATAAAAATGGGCATAGTGGCACGCCTTCATCTAATTTTCTAAAGGTGCCCAAAGCCACAAACATTGAGTGGTGTTTATTTTTGAGTTTTCTGAGTGATTTTTAAAATTTAATGAATAGTAGTAATATATGTTTCTTTTGAATTTTTGAGTAAAAAATAATTTAATTATATGTTAAATTAATGCGTAGGATTGAATAAAATTATTTGTTAGAATAGTTTAACTATATGTAATAGATGTAATTTTGAGTGATTTTTAAAATTTAAATCAAAGTTTTAAAGAACAACGTAAACATTGCCATGATGAGTTGGTTCGGGCAATGCAAGTAATAAATAAACCCCAGACAGAGTGAGGTCCAAAAACACTGTAATTAATTGCCACACCTACCCAACCATGAGAAACCACGTAATCAGAGTACCGAAACACACGGTACACCCAACCGTAGCTAATACTACCCAAACTGGAGAATGTCTAAAATCAGAGTTACTGCATTAAAATAAGGGGAGAACTATCTCAACCGGCTAATTGGGAACTAAAGCTCTCCCTGTTTCAATGGCTTCTCTAGTTAACACTATTCACTCAATTAGATTATCTCACAATGCCGAGGCATTCGGCTCTCGCCGGAATCGAAGACTAGCGGCGAAGCCGAGCTGTGCTACTTTCAATAGTAAGCTGTAGTTCTTCAGGAAATTGTTTTAAGTATTACTCGGATGATTGTTTGCTAATTACGTGTATGTTTTCTGCGCATTGAATTGTATCAGGACGGAGACTTGTAGTGAGGGCTACAGAAACCGATACAAACGAAGGTATGTAGCATTTTTTCATTTTTATAATAATTCTTCATTTTTTTGTGGAATTTATGAAATTGTGATATAATTAGTCATCTGGCGTAGATTTTGAGTGGTTTAACTCGGTTGCATGTGGTTTAGAGTTTAAATTGTGTCTAAGTGGTATTTGATTGACGTGTGGTAGCTAGAGCAAAAGTTCCGGATAAGGCACCGGTGGATAATGGTTCAAGCATTAACCAGATTCTTGGTATCAAAGGAGCCAAACAAGAAACTGTGAGTTTTTTTAGTAATTTAAACATAGATTGATTCTATGTGATTGTGATTTGGGGTTGGGCCAATTTACTTGTGATGTGAAATTATCTACCGTGTAGATTATATTATTCTAGATTTAGTTAAGAAATTATGTGATTCTTCAGGATAAGTTGAAAATCCGAATTCAGCTCATGAAGCCCGTTACATGGCCTCCCCTTATTTGGGGTGTAGTCTGTGGAGCTGCTGCATCAGGTAATTTCTCTCTCTCTTTCTAGCTAATGAAAATTTCAGCATCGAAATATCACTAATGTACTATTTCAACTTGTCGAGTGGTGGTTTAATTCCGTCTAACCTGTTAGTTTGGTTAATGCAAGGGAGACTTTTGGACCAATTCATTCTAACTGCCATTCAACATGTTCAACGATGCATTTGCATGTGATTTTATGAGTGTAAATTGCAAAGCTTGTGCTGCTGTTGCCATCTTATATTTTCATTACTTATTCATATCATGATTTACGGTCAGGGAGTTAATACTTTCCGTTGCATCATAAGCTTATTTTAGAAAGCAGACATATAGTATGTATAAGCTGGGATCAATGAATGATTATATTTCTTAATCCTCAAAGGCAACAAACTATTTTATTTGCCTGTATTTTCATGATAAGCTCAGTTATTTATTTTCTCATTTGTTTCTCTCTACATTTTGTGTACAAAACCCCTGCTATTACAGGAAACTTCCACTGGACTGTTGAAGACGTAGCTAAATCAATTGTCTGTATGCTTATGTCTGGGCCTTGTCTAACTGGCTACACTCAGGTGTTTCTGGCTTAATTTTACAGACTTGTTCTACAACTTGCATATTTGCTTCATAATCTCAGTTGTGTAGTTATTGTACTTTAACTTGTAGACAATAAATGATTGGTATGACAGAGAAATCGATGCCATCAATGAACCTTATCGGCCTATCCCTTCTGGAGCAATAGCTGAGGATGAGGTATGTGATGTTTTAAGTTGGTTTTCTAGTATGAAATGACCTTGTTTTCGCATACTGACTGCAGATGTCATTAGGTGATTACACAAATATGGGTGCTACTCTTAGCAGGCCTGGGCTTGGCTGGTCTATTAGATGTGTGGGTAGGTCTTCAAAATGACATCTTTTCTTGAGAGCAATCTAGATTTTTCTCTAACTGTGCTTCCTATACAGGCAGGGCATAATTTCCCAACTATATTTTACCTTGCCGTCGGTGGATCCTTGCTGTCCTACATATATTCAGCTCCTCCTTTGAAGGTGTTCACATCATCTTTCACCTTAATATAAATTTTCACTTTGAGATTTTGAAAAGGGATGAGTTAATAGAAAGTCAAATGTTTTCTGTATTGCAGCTCAAACAAAATGGATGGATTGGCAATTTTGCCCTAGGAGCAAGCTATATTAGTTTGCCTTGGTAATTTTGACTTTTAGTTTGAGAATCCAATTAATATAGGAGTGTATAGCTACTCATATGCAGAAGTTTATTTATAATTGCTTTTAGATATTGTTGGGAGTTTCTGCTCTTTGGTGCTCCCCTGTTGAGTAAAGCTAATAATCTTCCAGGCACTTCAAATGACCACTAAAATAGTTATTGCTTTAATTTGGTCAGATTTTTACAGATAATTGCTTATATGAAATGAGCATGCGATTTCAACATTCAAATAATCTTACTTAATGCTGTATTCCTGGACTATATTGTCATGAATTCTATCAAGGCATGCTATAAGCAAGAGAAACCTCTCTCTTCTCTGCAGTATGCCCTATTAAGTTCAAAATGCTTATGTATGCTGCTTAACACCATAAAATTCTCAATCACAGGTGGGCTGGTCAAGCATTGTTTGGGACCCTTACGCCAGACGTTATTGTTCTAACATTGCTCTACAGTATAGCTGGCGTATGTGATACCTCTTATTTTTAGCTTGATCTCCTTATTTGCTTCATAAATGTAGATTCTTATATAGTTTCCCTGTTTTTTTTAGTTGGGTATAGCAATTGTAAACGACTTCAAGAGCATTGAAGGGGACAGAAAAATGGGACTGCAGGTACCTTCACTGCAAAAAAATAATTTGAAAATTTTATGTGGAGTTGTGGTATATATATCTGTATTTAGTTAGCTGACTTTTGCAATGTTACATGATGTCATCCCGTTTCCCTACAGTCACTTCCTGTGGCTTTTGGCTCGGAAAATGCAAAGTGGATCTGTGTTGGTGCTATTGACATAACTCAGTTATCCGTGGCTGGTAAATTTTAATTGTGACTTGAAATATTACACTTGGCAAAAACCTTATAATAATGGAATTTGTTATTGTTTCAGGATATCTTCTGAGCGTGGGTAAACCATATTATGCTTTAGCACTTGTAGGCTTAATTGCCCCTCAAGTTTTTTTCCAGGTAAAGATTGATAATATGATGCAATTTTATTGAGGATTTTGTTTGAGGTTATTCCAGCTCAAGGGCGGCCATTCATGGTCATACAGCCTTAGCTTGAATTTTTTTATTTAAGCTTGAGAACATATTTCTCAATATGATGTGTTTGTGAAGAGTGGCAAGGCAATGAAAAATAAGATAGTATTCTTGAAAAATTCCGAATTTAAATCTGTGGAATGATTTCTTTTGTTCTCTTGGACTATCATACACACGCTCTTACCCGTGAATGCAACTATCATTTAATGCAGTTCAAGTACTTCCTCAAAGATCCAGTGAAATATGACGTCAAGTATCAGGTACTTTCCTTAAAATATTCACACAGATTTGTGTAGATTCATGAATAAATTTGAGAATTTTTTCCCCAGTTTTTGTATGCATATAATTGAAATGCTACTAAGCATTCTTCCTCCTTATTTGGTTTCAGGCTAGTGCGCAACCGTTTCTTATACTTGGCCTATTAGTCACTGCATTAGCAACTAGCCATTGATACTCTTGTAGAAGATAAATGCCGAAAATCAGTGGGATATTGCGGCTCCAGAGAAAGAAATAAGCCGGGACTGCCCATTATAGTTTTGGAGAAATTACCTATTCTGAGATTAATTACTTATTTAGTGTGCCTCAGGGAATTCATATAAGCAGCAACTACGATGTATTGGTTGACACAATAAATACTTTGAAGTGTGGAATTCAATCTGAGTAGAGTTTTATCACATGTATATTGTTATGAACGGTCAGAAGACACGATCAAAAGTTTTTTTGACTTATCTAGTTGTCTACGTTTGTTGAAAAATTATATTTTCACAATTAAAATTATAGCAAAACGATTACCAAACACTATTTATTCACTTTTACAGTCGGAATACATGAACAAGACTTTCGCACTTAATACAAAAATTCTCACCTTTGTTTTCCGACTCTAGCTAATACTAATATTTATTCACTTCAATAGTTTGTTTGGGTTTCATTCCTCTATTTCACTCGATGTATATAATTAATGAGTGGCCGGGTGGGGCAAGCTGCAATATTACTAATCTGCCCTTGCTACAATCTATTTTTTTTTATATTTAATTTAAAAATAATTAAACACGCGATAAAAAAATTAGCGGGCACTATACTATCTTGATTCTTGGGGTTCTTCCCTCAACGGAAAAAGAGAGTGCTGAAGTGAAACGACGACCATGGCGGCGTTAAAGGCAACGATCATCATGTCCGCTCTCTCAGTCTACTTCCCACCCACACCTTTCCGCCGTAAAATTCTCTGCACCTCCTCCGTCACTCTCCGACGATTTCTTTTGCCATCCACCGCCAAATCTCCGCGGCTCTTTTCGACCCTCTCTTCTGCTTCCGTAGCGTCTGCACCCGCCGTATCCTTACCATCAATTTCGAAAGAAATTGATCCTGCGTACTTGTCTTGCTCCTTACCGGAGAAGAAGCCTCTCAAAGTGGCCGTCCTTCTCAGCGGCGGCGTCGACAGCAGCGTCGCCCTCCGCCTACTCCACGCCGCCGGCCATTCGTGCACTGCCTTCTACCTCAAGATATGGTTCCAAGTTTGTATACTATCCCTTCCAATTACATGATAATTATTCTTATAGTGAATGTATTCTGCGTATTTGCTTGCTAATTCAGTGCTCGGAATTAGGTATTAGGTTTAGGTTTATATTTGTATAATGCTTTATATAATTCTTGAGTTATGCTATTGAGTACAACAATCCAGTGGAGTTCCATGTTTAAATTCCCATGGCTCAATCCTTGCTATTAGAATCTAAATTGAAGTTTAGTCACTGTCTGATATTACTTCTGTTGTAGGAAGACTTTGAGAACTTCTGGTCTGAATGCCCTTGGGAAGAAGATTTGAAATATGCAAAAGCCGTTTGCGAACAGGTTATGCTCAAAATATCCTTCATTGCGTGTTGGTCATATGTGGATTTGTGAACCTTCCTTGAATTTCTGATATTTTGAACTTATTGCCTCATGTTAGAGTATAAATTCAGTAATCAGTAATGCTTATAATTCCATCTTGGTAATGACAATAACCATTCCACACTTTGTGTCTTATTTCTGTAGTGACAGACCCATAATTATTGCGTAAAATTGGAGTACAGTGTATGATGTAATGGACATAGTATTTCAAACTAAAAAATAGGAAGTTACACTTTGATGCTACCTTGTGGCAGAGGCAAGCACAAGCAATCCATCTGTTAATGAGTGTGGTGCATCTGTTATCATGGCAAAACCTGTGAAATTTGTTTTGTGTAAATGGAGGTCTTTTATGAAATGCAAGTTAAGTAATTTATACCCAGTTTTCATTTACAATCAACTGAACTTAATCAATTGTTTATTACAGGTTGATGTACCTCTGCAAGTTGTGCATTTGACGGATGAATACTGGAATAATGTGGTGAATAATTTATTTATTTTCTTGTCCTTCTTCATGTTTTATTCATCAACCATTAATCTTCAATCATGTCTCGTCCCTTGTACTTTGCCATATTACGCACTTATGAACTTCCCTGCTTCCAGAGGACTCTACAAACAAAATAAGATAACTACACATCAAAGAAAATGCATAATAGAGTAATTTCCATGTTTCAGGTATCGTACATAATAAATGAGTATAGATATGGCCGCACACCAAATCCAGATGTCTTATGCAATACAAGAATAAAATTTGGTCTGTTTTTAAATCCCCTCATATATTCCTCTTCACGCGTATCAAATAATTAATCACTAAGTATTTTGTTTGTTTTGGTTATAGGTGCATTTGTGGATGCCATAAGTGATATGAAGTTTGACTTCATCGCATCTGGACACTATGCAATGGTTGTTCATTCAGATAGCGGTAATGAAGATGAGACTTCAACTCTAAAATTGTCAAAAGATGCAGTAAGTGAGCTGTAGAACAGGCCTGATCAAAGTTTTTTCTTACAGTTTAAAAATTGTTGTGTTCAGTTTCTCAATGCTGTTTATTTTTCAGGTCAAGGATCAAACATACTTTCTTTCACATCTTTCACAGTCACAACTTAAAAGGCTTATCTTTCCTCTTGGATGTATATGTAAGGTCAGGTGGGAATTTTAGTGTGAATGTATTAAGACAAGCAGTAATATTTTATTTTTGCTGGTGCCTTCCCAGTTTCATTGGCAAGTTATGATTCCATTATACTTATCACATCAATCTCCATATTCTTACTTTATTCTGGCACAAATGTTCTAACTGTACTTATTTACTTTTCCTCATGAACCTTAGGAAGAAGTCAGGGGACTTGCCAAAATATTTGAATTACCTAACCAAGATAGAAAGGATTCACAAGGGATATGTTTTCTTGGAAAGGTATGTTTTTGGAGCTAAATTATTTGCTTAAATATGCTTTTTGGGTAAAAAACTAACTGCATTGTGATTTTTGAGGTAAGTTTGTTGTGTGAAGACTTGAGATATATGCCTTAGGATTGATGAAGCACTACTTTTCTGAATTTTAACCATCCGTGTCACCATTTTTTGAAAGTTGATTTTTTTTTTTTGATTACAAGTTAAATACCCATCGAACCCAGGACCTAAGGCCTAGATAGTGGTGCTCTAACCACTTGAGCTATCCCACTTTGTCATTTTTTTTTTTTTTTGAAAGTTGATGATACCAGAAGACTACGGTAGCTTGAATATTCTGCGTTTTAAAAGAGTGGCTGATCCAGGATTTCAGATTTAGGGGTGCAAAAAATATGACTAAATGTGAGACCGTATCACTGTGCGACCAGTGCCATTTTTCAATAGAAAAACTATCACTTATAAGGTATAATTCATTTTTTAAAATTTTACCTTAAAGCGATACATCTTACATACTCTTTTTTTTTTTTTAAAAAAAAAGATACTCTGTACATTTTACCTTAAAAAATTCCAACATTTATGTTGAAAAGTGATACCAATCGCATGATGAGACGGTTGCTCGTAATAAAATACTACCTGCGTCCCGTGATTACTTGCACACTTTCCTTATTTGGACATCCCAAAATTACTTGCACAGTCTTAATATGGAAATACCCCACAAAATTAATATCCTCCCAACATCATTTTATTTTCAAAATTGCCACCATCTTTTTACATACATTTTACTTTACACCTCATCATATTCACTTTACACCTCACAAAATCACCTAAAATACCCCTCATTTATCTTACATCACCAACCACTAAATTCACTTTTCTTAAACAACGTGCCGGTCAAACCGTGCAAGTAATCTTGGGACGGAGGGAGTATATACTATCTCAATTATAATTTATATAAATGTAGCAAGAATAATTTAAATCATGGAGTAGGTTATTTTCTTGTATATGTTTGGCTTTTTTTATTATATATATAATGTGTTACATTTTTTTTAGATGAAGTATAAAAAGGTGGCATTTTTCATTTTGGGATTACAGCCTAGCTATGCCTGATTTTATATAATAATCCCTGTGTGTTTGGTTTCAGATTAAGTTTAGTGAATTTGTTGCTAGACAAATTGGGGAGGAAGAAGGTGTGTTATTAGAAGCTGAGACGGGAGACTTTCTTGGCAAACACCGAGGATTTTGGTTCTATACAATTGGCCAACGTCAGGGATTACGTCTCCCTGGTGGACCTTGGTACACTCAACTTCTTGATTTCTTTCTACTTCCATGTGCTAGTTTAGTGCTACTGGTACCAATCTTATTAATCCATTGCCCAATATTTAATAATTCTAGATTACACATTCTTATTCGTATTATAGTATTATTATTATCTAGGTTCCCCGAAAATTCATTGGTTATTATATACAGGTATGTTGTGGAAAAAGATGTGGAAAATAATGTGGTATTTGTGTCGAGAAACTACTTCTCAGTCAACAAAAGAAGGCGTGTATTCCGTGTTGGTTCGTTAAGATGGTTTAATGGTTCTCCTATGGGGCAGAAACTCCAATGCAAGGTACAAATCATAAACACTTGAATGAATATCATGTCATCCCTTACATAGGGAGGACAAGGATCATCCATTCACGCTCTTTAGCAAACTTTTCGAGACATATGAATGCAACTGGATGCTGAAAGGATAAGAAATGAAATATACATGTATTTAAATGTTTTGCCAGGATCATCTATGATTAACTTAATTCAAATGTAAAAATTGTGAAAGAAACACGTTCAGATAAATTTCTTGAGCTCCCTAGTAATGTAATAGTCAGTGGGGGGTTTTTAACCTTGTTTTTCCAGGTTCGGCATGGTCCTGGTTTTTACAGTTGTGATGTGGCTAAAGCGGTTGATGGAAATGGGGATGAAATTGTAATTGTAAAACTGAGTGAAGACGATCAAGGTCTGGCAGCTGGGCAGTATGCAGCCTTCTACGAAGGATCCACTTGCATTGGATCTGGTGTTATCTTGGAGTCGTGGGACGATCAAGGAGGCTTTCCTGTTTGTGCTAGGGCTCTAGAAATTGCCAAAATCAAAGATATATCCAAGCTTGGAAAGCCAGTAAAGATAAAATGTGATGTGGAAGGTGCAGATCATAAGTAAAGTAAGATAGAGAATGTGATCGATGGATCATACGTGAATGTAATATTAGTTTTGAAACAGCTTCCACCCGCTCCTCCTGCCCAAGATTGAACACACACACAAGTGAAGCTGCTTCAGGTCAGTCCAATTAAATTATACTGTAACAATTTTTCCATTTTTCTTAGTTAGCATGTTTGGAATTGGAGGCAGAGATTTGTACATGAATATTTAACTCAAACTGCTTACACCATCGTTTTAAACAAAAATGGGAGAGAAATATACACTTTCTTTCAATCAGTACAAAAATTTGAGAGGGAGTATTTCATCCCATTTAGGTGAGGAGTGGGTTTCATTCCTCTGTATGTACCAAGCACCCTTAATTGAGGGTGAGGGGAAATGGTGGGTGCGTTAATTTTGGGGGAAGGGGAAGAGTAAATTGGGTGGGTGGGGTTTTAATTGACACAGAGTAATTAAATTGGATGGGTGGGGAGAAAACACCCCATGTAAGAAAAAAATTATTTTATCTCAAAAGAATGAAAAGAAGGCAAAAATGGGTAGGAAATATTTTTCTATAAACGATATTTTCAACTTGAAAGCGGTAGCGATGACCATGCGGCTGGTTTAGCTTGTCCCATGACCCGCGCTACCCGCTGGTTCCCACCCATCATGTCTCATTTATTTTACTATTATTTTTAAAATTAGTTTTAATATACACAATATCTTTCATGTTGACATTAAATAATTTAAATAAAAAAAATATAATTTCTGTAAATACAGTAGCATTTAATGTTCATCTTATACTTAAAAATAACATACGGAGTATCTCTTATTTTTAGACAAAATTCTATATGTAGGTATGAATGAATATAATTTTATATAAATACACTCATATATAAAAATGTTATTACATTTATGTGGTCGATCCGGAGGTTGATTCATGGGACGGGATTAAAAAAAACTCCGAACCCGTTTCATATTCGCTTGACTGGGTTCATGCAAGATTGGTGCGGTTCCAGTTTGAATCAGTTCTATTCCATCCCTATCTAAGCAATGAGCAATGTCAAAGAGATCAGAATGAGTTGCAAATTAAAGTCTGTTAAACGTCATTGTTTACATCCCTATCAAGCAATGAGCAATGTCAGAGATCAGAATGAGTTGCAAATTAAATTCTGTTAAACGTCATTGCACTGCAGGGTTGTAGTCTTTTGTTACTTGTAGATTGGTTCAAGCTGACGAGGGAATAATATTGTTAGGAATCCATCTTTAAATTTATTTAATTAATCTAATAATAAGAGCAACTACAACGACAATACCAATAAATAAATAAAAGGTCTTATCATTACCAAAGGATGAAATTTAGCCCTTCCTTTTTAGCACATATCAAACGATTTGGTCGGGGCAGTGTCCTGTAGGGTTTTGATGTATCTGTAGAAATTGGAGGATTGAATAGACAGTACTCCTTGCGTCAAATTTTATAATTTTCATTTGAGTTGGATACAAATTTTAAAAAAAATTGATTATTTATGTAGAAAATAAAAAATGAAAGTGAAGATAATTAAGTAGAAATAAAAATAAAGTAGTGAATACGAGTAGTAATATTTTTTTTTTTTAAAAATGAGAATTGATTTCAATATTGGATTGAAGAGTTGCAGAGTAATTAAAACTCAAAATTGGTGACTAGTCCTTTTTAAATCGAATACGTTTCAATTGGAATTACAAATTCCAATCATACGATGTATAACAATCTTATTCTTACCAAGTCCCTACTTTTTAATCACTTGATCTCATATGAACCGACTAATTCAAGCATACATCATCATCTCCAATTTGTTAGTAATTAATTAAAGATAATGATGCCCATTAAACAATGCATTGATTTGTTATTAATCACAAATGGATATGAGATGCAGCGACGAGATTTTTGTTCAGAGGCCCAACTAATAAGAATCAATTTAAATTTGAAGGATATGGAGTGAATATCCCATTCATAACTCTCAGAGGATGTTTGTTTAATTTGGGATGGATACAAATACCTATAAATTGTACAAAAGTCAATTCTATAAATATTTATAAAACCTATATAAACAAACAAACATAAAATATACAAGTCATTAAAATTTTAAAATTCACTAAATTTGAATTTCAAAATTCTCAAAATCACAAAATAAACATAGTTAAAGTACCCTTGTATAATTTGTAGTAATTCATTGGTTAATTTAATACCTAAAAAAAAACTATATTAACAATTTGAACGGCTCCATATCCTGGTTCACTTCTACTTCTATATATGATGAAGTGCATGCATTTTGTACGGTGCAAAACAAATTAAACCTTAATTAATCCCAAAACGTATGATCAAATAAAATTAATTAAGATGGCGCCGCTGCTATCTTTGATTCTGATATTGTGGAGCCGCCTAACCTCATCAACTCTCGGCGCCACCAACGACACATACAACGTCTTAAAAGGCCCAACCGTCACCAAACCGGGTTGCCCGACAAAATGCGGCAACCTCACCGTACCCTACCCCTTCGGCATAGGCATCAACGGCGGATGCGCCGTCAGCAACTTGTTCGAAATCAACTGCACCGACGCCTATCATGAAAGCCCTCCTCGAGCCTTGATTGGAAACATCCAATATTTCGACATCTCCGACAGCCATGTGCGCATCTCCAACGTGGTGGCCCGGAAGTGCTACGACAGAACCGGCTCAGTAGTCCGCGAAAACACCGCATCCTCCAACATCCAAGGATCTCCCTTCACCTACTCGGAGCTCAACAAGTTCTTCGTCGTTGGCTGCGACGACTTCGGTCTGATCACCGCCGACGGCGACCGCAACTTTACCAGTGGCTGCGTTTCGCTCTGCTCCAATGCCCAAGATGTCATCCAAGGTAACTGCTCCGGTATCGGCTGCTGCCAAACGTCTTTACCCAAGGGTTTGAAATACTTTAAGACTAATTTGGGAAGTTTGTATAATCATACCACGGTCTCCTCGTTCGACCCGTGTAGCTATTCGTTTTTCGGGGAGGAGACCCGATTCGAATTCCGTGGGGCGTCCGACCTTTCCGACGCGAATTTCGTGCAGCGGGTTCAGGCTACGGTTCCCATCGTGCTGGATTGGACCATTGGGAATTTGACTTGTAAGCAAGCTAAGAATTCTGGAGACTACGCCTGCAAGGGTAATAGCGTGTGTGTTGATACGGATACGGGCTTGGGTGGGTATCGCTGCACCTGTATAAACGGGTATGAACATAATCCATATCTTGATCCAGGCTGCACAGGTATAATCTTCTCTCTCACATCTCATAATATTTACACCATTCCACCATCAAAATTGTGCGTGTCTACTTACCTTATTTTATTTGGACGTCTACAAATAGTGTGCATACCTCTATAATAGGAATTAATATACAAAAATTAGTTCTCCACCTCTCTATAGGTTCAAACTTTTAGATTATGTGACGAAATTCTTTTATGGTATTAAAGCCTAAAACACCCATTTAAATTGTTCACTCGTTGAGCCTCATTCCCCCCCCCCCAAAAAAAAAGTAAGAGGTGATAGTTCGACCCACGAGTAAGGAGGAGTAATAAGAATTACTCCATATACAGTACTCCACAATAATTAATTTTCCTCCACTCTACAAGTTCGAACTTTTAGATGAGACAATTTTTTTTTAATCTTCAAAGTCAACAATCTTTATCATTCAACATTCACTTACAAATAATTACTTTATTTATGAATGACTCCCACAATTTTCACAATAACCTTATTTTATATACTTTATTTATTTTTTCTATAAAACCTGTTCAACCAATTAAACACATGTACACTTTTAGTTGTCAGTGGGAGCTATTGTCCGCGGACTCTCTTTTGGTATCTAAGTATTTCTCTTCTTTAAAACATAATTGAGTACGTTACAGTTCCATAAATTCATTTGATCATAAATAAATACTATTTCATTGTGCAGGATCGGACACACATACTAAAAATATTTTAAGATATTTTACCTTTATGTTCAAAAAAAAAATATTTTAAGATATAATTAATCTTATAAAATTTTATTTATAATATAAATAAATAAGTTGACCTATGTGTATATGTGAAATCAAATAATGACATATTATGTATAATATATATGGTGAGAGTGTATAGTATAATAAGTTTTTTATTTTGTAAAAGTTTTTGTTAGAAAAAAAATGTAAATGAAAAGTTGTATATAATATTATGTATGTAACTTTTTTTTAAATGTACAATTCTTTTATTTTTGCCGTATTAGTGAATGGCGGCAATAATTAGTTGAGTGCCACTTGGGAATTCAGACTCAGAAAGGTTATCAAGTGAAATTCAATAGTTTTTCCAAGCTTAATTAAAGTCGGACTTTTTTTTTTTTTTTTTTTTGAAGTTTAAAGTCGGACTTTGTTAAAACTGGACTCATTAAACCCATGAGTCATACTGTAGAATTATATATAATGAATTAAAATTTTATTATAATGTTAATTTATATAAACAGAAATAAATTCAATAATTTACTTTAGTAATATTTTTACTTAGACATGTTATGCGACTTTTTATTTACATTGAGCACATGTTATATAACTAATATATACTCCCTGTCCCAGGATTATTTGTACGGTTTGATCGGCACAATTTTAAAAAAAAGAGAATTTAGTGGTTGGTGATGTAAGATAAATAAGAGATATTTTAGGTGATTTGATGAGGTATAAAGTAAAATGTATGTAAATAAAATGATGCTGAAAGGGTATTAATTTTGTGGAGTATTTCATATTAAGAATGTGCAAATAATCATGGGAACACTACAAGAAAACAGTGAAATTCCAACAGAAAAATTCCAACGGTGAAATAAACTGTTGGAATTTTCAAAATTCCAACAGCTTTTCCAACGACATAATCAACCGTTGGAAAAATCCAACAGAGATTCCAACACCCTATGAGGCCCGTTGGAATATACCGTTGGAAAAGATGTTGGAATTTTAAAAAAATGTATTCCAACGAACATTCCAACAACACTAGACTGTTGGAATGATTCTGCTAAATCAAATGATATGTTTATATCTAATTCCCATAAAATTTCCAACGACATGATATTGTTGGAATTTTTTTTTAATTATTCCAACGGAAATTCCATTGGCACTAGATTATTGGAATAATTTTTCTAAATTAAATGTTATTATTATATATAATTCCAGCGGAATTTTCAACGACATGTTATCGTTGAATTTTTCTTTAATTATTCCAACGAAAAAATCCATCTTTGCTCTCGTTGGGATGATTTCCTAAGTCGTCAAATGTTATATTTATATATAATTCCAATACAATTTTCAATAGTTTGAGATGATTAGAATTTTTATTATTAATTATTCTAACAAAAATTTACAACGACAATTGGAATTATTCCCAAAATTTAATTATAAAAATAACCTCATTTTGTAATTAAGATTAATTCTCTAATTAAAATATTAATTTAAAATTGAGTGAAAGTGAAAAAAAACTCTAACTAAAAATATAATCATAATGATAATTAAAAAATGTATGTATTTTGTTATTAAACAAAACCGTATGCTTATATATTAGTACGTATTAAGTAAACAAAAATTTTTGAGTTACACTTGTGTGTACTCAAATTACATAATCCAATTTAAATTGTATAAATATTTGAATATGGAGAAAACAATTTTGGCGCTGAAGAAGAATTTTAAGTAAAATTAATTTGATTTTTGTAATTTTTAAATTTAGTAGTAAAAAAAAGAGCGGTTTCACTTTTCATCTCAAGAGGGGCGTTGTTCATCTCGCGCTCCTTAAGAAGAAAATAAAACCCTATTATTCTATATTCCCAAATTTGAAATCCACCCTTCACTGATTACGAAAACCTAGAGCAATTCAATACTCGATTTAACCTCGCCCAAAAAAGAAAAAACCTAATTTCTGATTCAATTGATTTTTACTGTACGCTGTTGCTCTGCTATGGAGGTTTGCCAGATTCCACCGGAACTTCTTTTCCTTGAACCTCGCCCGCGCGCTAGTCTCTACGCATTCCCCTTTCAAGCATTTTCACAAGCACCTCAACTTCAATGTCGTAAGCAGAAACTATAACTGCACATCTACTATGACTGCTGTTTTTAGTACAGATGTTTCAATTCCTACTTCTAATAATAGGAATCTAATAATTTCTTGCTTGTTCTTTTTCAAATTTGATGAATTCTAGGAAGAAGAAATTTTAATAATTTCGATTACTTCACTCATCGTACAACTCGTATTTAGTCATTTATACATGTTTTTTTTCCCATCCGTATCAATACATTAATATTCTTCATTCATATTGTCTTATTTATTTGCTAATGAATGATTAAGAATGACTAGTATGTACCTTGTGCTATTTGTAGCTCTGTATTATTTGAAGATCAACTGATTAATCTTCTTGGGTTATGTAGTTTAGCAAAACTACACTAAATATGGTCATCAATTCGCCCGTGTCTATTCATGAACTCAATGCCCAAATATATTATTATTAGAACAAAGGGGAATATATAATATCAATTTCAAGAAAGGTAGATATGACATCTAAATTGTTCCAGTGCCAAATGGGAATGAACAATGAAATTTCTTGTTAAAACATCTGTGGCTGGAACTTATTTTTCGATTGGTATTAAATTCTTGCATTATATTTGTGCGCTTGATATCTTTAATTATTATCTTTACATCAGTGCCTAATTATAATTTTCAGCTATCCTCCTTATGCCACCTTCTTCCTTGCCCTACTGATAATGGAACTCCAAGAGTGGAACACTTAGTTGTCATAAAAGGTAGTGCAGTTCTTGAATACAATAGCAATGCTTTGGATCTTCCACCCCTGTGAGTTCCATTGCTCCTCCTCCATTTTTACTTAAATAATGATTTGAAATTTGCAATGATATACCCAAACTTTTTATATATATATATGAATGTATGTATTGATGAGGTTAATTTTCATATTTTTTTCTCCTGTCTCTGAATTTGTGTGCTTGATTACGAAGAGAAATGAAAATGAAAGTATACAAAAATTTTCATCAATATGCAACACGGCTGAGAGGAGCAATTATACTATTTGCAACATATACATCTGTGTTGTTCATACATTTAATTATTATTTTATCAGATTGATCATGCTATAAGCTTAGTTAGCCTTCATGATGGTTTTTTCTTATGCTTGAATCTTTATGTTCCCCTGTGATTAGCCTAAATCTCTAGTTCTCTTAAGTGATTGCAACTGTTAAGTATGTATTGATACCTTAGAATCTACCATAATTACTGGAAGCTTGATGACGAAATAAATATACAAAGTCTTATGGTATTAATTTATGTCTTGATTCAAGTATTAAGCTTATGATTTCAAATTACTATTCTCTTTGTGTGTCACACTGTTCTTAAACTTTATGCTTTAAACTACCCAATTGATTTTTCATGTGGACTATTTATCTCAGCTTTCCATAGCTAGAGTAATTTTTGAGTTTCAATTATAGGCAGCAAGGCAATTGAAGTTCTTTAAAGGAAATAGTAGTTCTAGACCAAGCACTAATGCATTAAGTGATGCTTTGGCTATAGCTCAAATTCATGATGCAGTTTGTAGGACGAAAAGACAGCACATGGCTGCTGATAATGGTTTGCGACTTTCAAAAGGTTATAAAGAGGTATCTTTGATTTTCTGTTGCTTTCAATGTTATATACTTCTAAAAAAAATCAAGAAAATGAAAATTGGACTACAATGGAGTTTGCTGACCAATCTTCAACTTGGTACACTTGCTCTATAGTTGTGTTTTACTACTCTTGGATGAAAAGAAACTAGATTGTGTTTATTGCATCTTTGAGATATTGGACATTACAGTTTGTGCGTTTTGTTCTTTAAGAGTAGTAGTTCATCTTTAGCTTCTAAGTAGACACTGTATATCTTCTGCTCGTGTTGTAAATGGTAAACGGTCATTAGTTTTTTTATGTTTTAGGAATGGGTTCTAAAATAAGCAAAAAAGAGAACGAATCTGCTTTAATAAGTTTGCTTCAGTAAATGTTCATATATATTTAAGTATGTAATCAATGTGAAATTGAATAAATTGAATTAACAGGATGGTATTAAAAGTTCTCTTATAAGATTAGTGTAATAGGTTAATCAAAATTCTAAATGTGTAAATGGACAACATTTGAATAGATATATATACATTACAAAAGTGTATATATATAAATGAGAACATGTTAATTTTGATGGTTTGAACAATGAAGATGTTTGATTATTTATGCCTTTTTTTTTGAAATGTTTATCGTTGTTGAAGGAGGCATATGGGCCACAAGAGAACAATCAGACCAGAATGCATAAAGGCATGGTGATGCGTTTGGTGCTCGAGAAAAAAAGGAGTACTTTTCAAGACAGGTGAAATCTTATCAAAGAGGATTTATGATAGAACCTGAAGAGATGATCTGGAAGAGGAGAGTTTCCTGAATTTTTCTTATACTACATCATCTCCTATAGATATATGGATAGTTGTTTGATGAATATTTGTATAGTTGTGTATGTGGTTAATTTTAATTTTTAAAATGATGATTGAGGAGATGGATATTTGGATAAATATTGGAAGCTTGTGTATTTTGTTAATTTAGTGGATATATTGAGTTTGAAATTGATGATGTTGTTAAATTCCGTTTTCTTTTAATTGAGTTATTTTATTGTTTGGATATATAGACAAAAATATATATTAAGCCTGAAATTTACATAAAAAATTCCATGATCAATATTTATTGGAAAAATTCCAATGAAACATAATCGTTGGAATTGACAATGAAATTTGCGATGGAAAATTTCCAATAGTTGAATATTCCAGTGGTACATGTTCGTCGGAATAAAAATTCCAACACAAATTTTTTGGTTGGAATTAGCGTAAGAATTTGCATTTATAATTTCCAACAACTGAAATTCCAAAGGTCAAAATCTGTTGGAATTTATTCCAACGAAAAATTACTGTTGGATTTGTCGATGGAATTTATGTTGGAAAAAAATTTCAATAAGTGAAAATTCCAACGTTCACGATCCGTTGGAATGTACCGTCGGAATTTTTTTTCTGTTGGAATTTTCATTGGAATTTTTCAATTCCAACGCCCACTTTTCCAACGGTTGTATTTTCGTTGGAATTTCCGCTGGAATCACTGATTCCAATGGAAAAAATGCAAAAATCCGTTGGAATTTTTCTGTTGGAATTCCGATGTTTTCTTGTAGTGGAACCCGTGCACGACTTAATTAATTAACTAAAGCTAGCTAATTATCTTGAGATTAGACATAACTCTAGCTTATACACATTAACCGTGTTTTATTTTGTAGATATTGATGAATGCTTGGATCCAAATCTCAACAAGTGTGAAAAGATTTGCACCAATACTCCAGGAAGTTTCAAATGTAGTTGTCCGAAAGGACACATTGCTCTAAAGGATGGTAAAGGGTGCATTGCTACAAACTCTCAGTTTCCTGTAATCAGTGTTGTTTTAGGTAATTTTTTGTTTCGTTCTTGAATCTGATACTTTGAAAAGTCAATAAATTACTCTTTTTTTTCGACAACAACTACTTAAATAGCATAATTTTCCTCTCTTAATGTTACTCATTTTTATTTTCACAATAATTCTATATGCATGCATTGCAGGTATGGGATTCGGGATTTTGGCTGTAGTTATTGCTGCAACTTGGATATATTTTAGTCTCAAGAAAAGAAAATCGATACAACTAAAAGAGAAATTCTTCAAACGAAATGGTGGTTTTCTACTAAAACAACAAATATCCTCGATTGAAGGTCAAATGGATTCAACAAAAATATTCACAACTGAAGAGCTTGAAAAAGCTACCAACAATTTTGCAGATGACCGAATTCTTGGTAGAGGTGGATATGGCACAGTTTACAAAGGGATTCTCACCGACAAGCGCACGATAGCTATAAAAAAATCAAGAGTGATGGATATAAGTCAAATCGAACAATTTATTAATGAAGTTGTTATTCTTACACAGATCAATCATAGAAATGTAGTTAAACTCTTGGGATGTTGTTTGGAATCCGAGGTCCCTATGTTAGTATATGAATATGTGTCCCACGGGACACTCTACGAACACATCCACCGTGGGACGAGTTGGTTATCCTGGGAAAACCGGTTAAGAATTGCTTCAGAAGCTGCAGGAGCACTGTCTTATCTTCATTCAGCCGCTTCAGTTCCAATCATTCACAGGGACGTGAAATCTACCAACATTTTGCTAGATGAATATATCACGGCCAAGATATCAGATTTCGGGGGATCCAGACTAGTTTCTCTGGACCAAACTCAAGTGACAACGTTGGTCCAAGGGACACTAGGATACCTGGATCCCGAATACTTTCATACGAGTCTGTTAACAGAAAAGAGTGATGTTTACAGTTTTGGAGTAGTTCTTGTAGAGCTTTTAACGGGTAAAAAACCCATCGATATGGAGAGGATCCAAGAACAACGAAACCTGACAACGTATTTCATCATGACTATGAAGGAAAATAAACTATTTCAAATGTTGGATCCCCGCGTAGTTCGAGAGGGATCATTAGAACAGCTCCAGGCGATTGCTGAACTAACAAAGAGATGTTTGTATTTTAATGGAGAAGATAGACCTACGATGAAAGACGTGGCAATGGAACTGGAAGGCTTAAGGAAGTTTAACAAACATCCTTGGACTGATCAAGATGAAGAATCATTTGGATTGATGAATGAGACATCTGGATCTGCTGACCTTTATGCAACTCCAATTGCATCCGGAACAACTGATCTTTATATTGTTCCTATCAGCGAATATAGTAACACTGGAGAAATCACTGAGCGATACAGTTTGAACAGTGCAGTTTTCCCTCATGTGAACAGCCCTCGATGAAAATGTTTAATTTGTGCACAAATTCATGATGTAATTAATATTATCAGGGCTCTCGATCTCTTAACTATATTTCAATTTTTCCTTGTTTCTTATTTAGCATGTTTGGAGGCTGATATTTTCTTGTATATATGTGTCAGTATGGGTGGAAGCTCTTGTATTATAGTTTTTGGATTGAAGGATTTTAATTTGAATAAAAGATTTTGCAGAATAATTGAAAAAGCTTATATCTAAGTCTTATTCAAAATATTAGTCACCATGCACGAATACATTTCCAATTGTGTAGGATTGCAAAATAGAATCCATGAAAGAAAGCTTTGAAAGCTTTGAATTTACAGAGATGGAGATAAAGGAATTGTGTGTTGTTTCAACTGAAATAAGCAAGAAGAGTATATATACTAATCGCCTCTAATCTAACCAACTAACTGCTCTTAACAAACTAACTAATACTAATTAAAGGGTGTATTTCCAGAAGTGGGAGGTGTATCTACTAAGCCTTTATACCCCCCCTCAAAATGGGAGTGTATATCCAACATGCCCATTTTGGATTTGTGCACCATGAACGGAGTTGGTGGAAGAGGCTTTGTTAGGATATCTGCAAGGTTATCTTCAGTAGGGATATGGACGAGAGTAAGAAGACCTTCTTGAATCTTTTCTCTAGTGAAATGATTGTCCAAAGCTATGTGTTTGGTTCGTTGGTGGAGACATGGATTGTGAGCAATGGAGAACGCACTTTTACTATCCGTGTACATGTTGGAAGGGGTAGAATGCTGCACCTTTAAATCTGCAAGGATGTAGTGTATCCATTGAAGCTCACAAGTAGTGGAGGCTAAGGCTCTATACTCAGCCTCAGCAGAGGATCTGCTAACAGTGGTCTGTTTCTTTGATTTCCAAGAGATCAGGGAGTGCCCAAGATATATGCTATACCCTGTGATGCTTCTTCTTGTGTGTACACATCTGGCCCAATCAGAATCTGAAAAGGCATGAAGTTTAAATGTGTTAGTAACAGGGTAAAAAAGGCCAGTTCCAGGGTTGCTTTTTAGGTATCTTAGAACCCTATGAACTGCCATTAAGTGGGAATCAGTGGGACTTTGCATGAATTGACTCAAGGTCTGAACAGCATAGGAGATATCAGGCCTTGTAACAGTTAAGTATAAAAGCCTGCCCACTAATTTCCTGTATTGGTCAGGCTGTGCAAGAAGAGGAGAGTTAGAATCAAAGGTAATTTTGGAATCCATTGGGGTGGAGCAAGGTTTGCTTCCCAAGTATCCAGAATCATTAAGTAAATCAAGAGTATACTTTCTTTGACAAAGAGTTAGGCCTTTACTGTTTCTGCCAATCTCAATGCCCAAGATATACTTTAAAGGACCAAGATCCTTAATAGTGAACCTGCTGTGTAAGTGTGCCTTGATGGACTGAATTATAAGAAGATTAGTCCCAGATATAATGAGGTCATCAACATAACAAAGTATAGAAGTGAAATCAGTGCCATTGAGTCTTGTAAACAAAGAGGTGTCAGCTTTGGACTGTATAAAACCAAGAGATAGCAAAGAAGTGGTTAACTTAGAAAACCACTGTTTTGAAGCTTGTTTCAAACCATAGAGACTCTTGTGTAATCTACATACTTTGTTATTAGGAGAAGGAGTGAGACCGGGGGGGGGGGGGGAGGGGGGAACCATATAAATCTCTTCATCAAGATCACCATGTAAGAATGCATTATTAACATCTAGTTGATGAATATGCCAATTTTTAGAAATAGCTACAGCCAATAGAATTCTTACAGAAGTGATTTTAGCAACAGGGGAGAAGGTGTCAAAGTAATCTATGCCTTCTTGTTGTGTATATCATTTGGCAACTAACCTAGCCTTGTACCTCTCTATACTGCCATCAGATTTATACTTAATCTTGTAAATCCATCTACAACCTATACAATGTTTGTCTTTAGGGAGATTAACAAGAGACCATGTGTTATTCTTATTTAGAGCATCTAATTCCTGATTCATAGCAGAAACCCAATTTATATCCAAAGCAGCTTGCTTATAAGTTTTGGGTTCTTGAATTTGGGATATAGAGGCAATAAACTTTTTATAAGGAGGTGTAAGCCTAGTAGTAGACAAAAAATTTTGTATAGGATATTGTTTTCCAGCAGATGAAGAAAGATGTTTAGTATGATCAAGAGATGCAGGTAAAGAAGTCTCATAAACTTGTAAATAGGCAGGTTGAGATTTAGTCCTTGAAGGTCTTGAGGATTGTTGAACCTCAGGGACAACAGGGGCAGAAGTATTAGGATTTTGAATATCAGGCACAGTAGTATTTTCAGGCACAGTAGTATGATCAGGCAAAGTAGTATTATCAGGCACAGTAGTATCAGACACAGTAGTATTATCAGGCACAGTAGCAATATCATGTAAATGGACAAAGTGATCATCAATATCATCAAAAGTGTTGGCCCAAGAAGGAAATTTAGAGTTGTGAAGGATAGTAGGGACAGGTTCAGAGAAGGGAAAAGTGTCCTCATAAAACCTCACATTTCTAGAAATAAAAATCTTACCAGTGGTGATGTCCAAAAGTCTATACCCTTTGGTACCAAGGGGATAGCCAAGAAAAACACATTTTGTGGCTCTAGGTTCAAATTTGTGTCTGTTAGAGGTTAGAGTGTTGGCAAAACATAAACATCCAAAAGTTTTAAGGAAAGAGTACTCAGGTTTCTTGTTGTATAACATCTCAAAGGGAGATTTTTGTTGAAGATTGTGAGAAGGAATCCTATTGATAACATATGCTGCAGTTTTTATGGATTCACTCCAGTATTTCAAAGGCATAGAAGATTGAAACATAAAAGCTCTAGCAACTTGAAGTAAGTGTTGATGTTTCCTCTCAACAATCCCATTTTGTTGGGGTGTTTCAACATAAGAAGTTTGATGGAGAATACCATACTTATGATAAAAATCAAAGAGGAGAAATTCAGTGCCATTGTCACTTCTAACAGTTTTGATCTTAGTGTCAAATTGAGTTTGAACCATATTATGAAAATTTTCTAAGGAGTATTGAACATCACTTTTAGCCCTTAAGAGGTAGATCCATGTGCATCTGCTAAAATCATCAACAATAGTGAGGAAAAACCTATGACCAGTAGCAGAAACCATAGAGAAAGGACCCCAAACATCACAATGAATTAAATGAAAAGGGAGAACAGAGGTGGATGTACTTAATGGGAAAGGTTTCCTCTTTTGTTTTGCTAAAGGACAAAGCAAACACTTATATTGAGATTCAGAAGCATTAATATTCAGTTCAGGTATGTGCAACATACATCTTCTAGGTATATGACCTAGTCTTTTATGCCAAAGTTCAAAATTACAAGAATTTGAAACTATGCTATTAGCATCAACAGAATGTGCAATAGTAGAGTTAATAGAGGGATGGGCAGTTTGTAAAATATAAAGGCCTCTAACTTGATCAGCAGTACCAATCACCATCTTGGATGTATTGTCCTGTAAAACACAGTGTGAGGACAAGAAACTAACAGTACAATTAGAGTATCTAGTTAGATGACTAATAGATAGAAGGTTAAATGTGAAATCAGGCACATATAAAACATTGTACAAAGTTAGGCTTTCATTTATCACAATGTTTCCCATGAGAGTGGCTGTAGAAGTGGCATTATTGGGTAAAGAAATCATGACATTAGCTACAGAAGGTGGGGTGGAAAACAAGGATGCATCAAAAACCATATGATCAGTGGCCCCAGTATCTAATATCCAAGTGGCAAGTTTGACAGTATTGTGACTTAGGTTAGAAGACATACCTGAATCTTTGGATGTAGAGGGATCCTCAATCTGCACAGTGGAAGCTCCTGCCACAGAGTGAGCAATGCTCTTCCCCTCACCAGATATCTGTGACTTAGAAAAGCTAATAAACTTGTTAAAAAGTTCTTGGTCAATCAAAGGATTAGACTCCCTGGAAGTTTCAGTTTGGATGGGTTGTTTGGAGGATGTAGAGGCAGTTTTATTGGGAAATTTGGTGGTGCGACCTCTAGGACCTTTCCAACCGGGGGGAAAGCCTATGATATGAAAACACCTATCTATGGTGTGACCCAAGCCATCACAGTGACCACATTTAAGAGGTTTCCTTGTATCCTTATAGAATTTAGAATTCTTTGCAATCATAGCAATAGAATCTGGCTGAATAGGATCAGAGGTGGTGTTTAAGGCTCTTTGGAATTCCTCTTGAAGCAACAAACCATAAATCTTGGATAGAGGAGGGAAGGGAGATTGCAACAAAAATTGACTTCTAATGGAACTATAGGAATCATTAAGGCCTACCAAGAATTTCATAACAGAGTCTTGTTCTTGTGTTTTAGACATCAATTTAGGCAAATCACAAGTGCACCCATCCATTGCTCCACAAGAACATTTAAGAACAGGCCTAAAACTCAAGTATTCATCCCAAAGAAATTTAAACTGATTATAATAGCTAACTAGGGATTGAGAACCTTGAGCAATAGAACTTAGGGATTTCTCTAAATGATATACTCTAGTTCCATCAGATAAAGCATAGCGAATTTGCAGTTCATCCCAAACATCTTTTGCAACAGAGAAATACTCTAGGGTTCGTTTAATATCTGGGATGATAGAGTTTAAAATCCACATTAATACCAGATCGTTTGCTCTTACCCAGGCAGCATAAGTGTCTGAATCATCTACCTCCGATGGGATTTTGAGTGTACCGTCGATCAGGCGAGCCTTGTTCTTGACGCTAAGACCCCTTTTGATCGCGTGGCTCCAAGAAACATAGTTGGTGCCGTCGAGGGGTTCAAGGACGATCGCCACCGCTGGATTGTCGTTTTGGTGTAACGCCAGAGGGGAGAAAGGATTCTTCGCCGGATCGAGAGAGTTTGGGTCGGTGACAACCGGCGCCATGAAATTGCAGAAAAAAAAAATCAATCGGGAAGATAGAAAGTTCTGTAGGTAATAAGCCTAAGAACGGAGGGGATTTTGAGCGGATTAGGATCGAATCTGCTTTGAAACTGATACCATGTAGGATTGCAAAATAGAATCCATGAAAGAAAGCTTTGAAAGCTTTGAATTTACAGAGATGGAGATAAAGGAATTGTGTGTTGTTTCAACTGAAATAAGCAAGAAGAGTATATATACTAATCGCCTCTAATCTAACCAACTAACTGCTCTTAACAAACTAACTAACTAATACTAATTAAAGGGTGTATTTCCAGAAGTGGGAGGTGTATCTACTAAGCCTTTATAAATTGGAATTTAGTTAATTTTTTGCAAGATTAACAATACAGTCTTAGCTTAATCCAAAACAAAAAAAAAAAAAATTCCAAACCTAGCTGCTAATCACTTGGTCTCACTCTGTTTCTCCGGTTACAATGATCCGTAATAAACGACCCATTGATCATTTTGAGTGGGTAGGAATTTTTTTTTCTTAAAATAAACGATTTTTTCAACTTGAAAGCGGCTAGTATTTTGATCATCAACTTGTCCTATGACCCGCCCTGCTTGAAGATTTGAGTTCAACCCGTCACATTTCATTTATTTTTCTATCATTTTTTATATATACTCCAATATTTTGAAATTAAATCATTCAAATTAAAATATATGGAGTGATAATTAGGTGCAATTGGTTGCACCTATACAATTATATATAATTTGACTTTAATAAATTGGGTTAAATGTTGGATCAAAGATTAAATTTGTTAAATTGAACATTAATTAAAATTCAAGAGTATCTATACATTCAATAGGATTATTTGCTAAATACATGGAGTAATTTCTTAAAATAACATTGAATGCTCTATCTTATACTTAAAAATAACATATCTATTATTTTAAGAAAAAATTATATACTTAAAATATGAATATAATTTTATATAAATACACACTCGTATATAAAAATGTTAAACACATTTATGTGGGATTTATGGAACGAGACTTACAAAACCATGAAACATTTTATGTTCGCTTGACTGGATTCAAATTCGACCCGTGCTGTATGAGTCTGAACCGCCGTATTTATTTTCATCCTATTGAGCATTGCCAGAATGAGATGTAGACTGGTTTAAGCTGACTAAGAGTACTGATTAATATAGTAAGGAATCCACCTGTAAATATATTTAATTAATCTAAAAATAAAAACAACTACAACGACAATACTAATAAAAAAGAAAAAGTCTTCTCAAACTTTATTATTATATGGACATATGGTCCCGCTCAAAAAAAAAAAAAAAAATCCCTATTATTCCAATAATCTTTGATCAGATGGATTTAATTATTCCAGTAATCCTAAAATTTTAAATCCATATACTAAATTTTCAGTTACAACATTGAAATTCTAGTCTCGCATTTGGGTACATTGATACCATGATGATATACTGCACTGAAATTTCATAGTCAACTAAGAATTGTTTTTACCAACATGCATTTTATATATGCACTCGTGACATACAAAATATAATTATGTTGCATGTCATTGCAGGGTTGCTAGACTGGTTCAAGCCCACAAAAATTGAATACGTATAAGAAATCCATTATTAAATTCATTAATCAACTAACAAATTAAATAAAAATAATAATAAGAACACCAATAGTTATAAAAAAAGAAAAAGGAATCTTGCCATCTTTTCTTTTTGGCATATTTAGCAGTCCTGGAAGGCAGATTCTAATTATATATGCATGGGAATAAGCTTTTTCTATCAAAATTATTTTCGAATTTCAACTGATTAACTTTAAACAATATTCTCTTATAATTTAGTCTTTTAATTGATTAAATCCGAACGGGTGTGAAATCTAGGTAGTTTTTTTTCGAGATCATTAGGGCAAACCAAAAATATAAAATAAGGTTGTGTTTGGACGAGGGGATTTGATTTGAAGAGCTATTTCAAATGAAAGAATTTAAAAATAGATAGATTTTCAATAACGTGTTTTAGCAAGAATTTAAAATCTCTCCATTTTAACTTAAAAAAAAAAAAGTTAAGTATTTAGAATTCATTCATTTACTAATTTTTAATCCAAATATATATAAAAAAAATTAATTACTAATAATAAAATAAAAGACAAAAACACATGAACTAACATATACTCCCTCCGTCCCGGGGAAAGCTCCCCATGAGCTCTGGACACGGAGATTAAGAAATATAATATAATAAGTAGATGTATTAGAGGTGATGTGATTGAGAGAGAGAAGAATATAATGAAATGTGAGAGAAAATAGTTTGTCAAAAAAGGGATGGGGAGCTTAATTTCCCTGGGACAGACTAAAATGGAAAGTCGGGTAGCTTTCTCTGGGACGGAGGGAGTAGTAGTATATTATTATATGATCCATTAGATTATGAAGTCTACCCAATCATATATAACGAAAATACTATAATGTTAGATTGTCGTATACAACTCTCTTTCAAAACAAAATACAGTAGTACATCCAGTGAGTCAATTATCTAGCTAATTAAAACGACATTGTGAGATTAGGTTATTTGAATTATTTGTAGACAAAGATGTATTCCCTCAGTTCCATATTGTGAATATATATAAAAAAAATAGATTTTGATAATTAATTTTGATTGTGTGATTCGTGTGAAGATTATATTGTAAAAGGTTGTTATGAGAAAGAGTAGGTATTATATTAGGCAGTTACATCCGAGTAGAGTATATTAAAAATGACCACCATAACCCCCACCCAATCTCATTCGAAAATTAATGACCAAAAGCATGGTGCCACTACTTTCTTTGATTCTGATCTTCCTAACCTCAACTGTCGCGGCCACCACCACCGACACATACAACGTCTTAAAAGGCCCTAACATCACCAAACCGGGTTGCCCCACCAAATGCGGCAACCTGACCGTACCCTACCCGTTTGGCATAGGCATCAACAGCGGCTGCGCCCTCAGCAACATGTTCGAAATCAACTGCACCGACGCCTATGAAAACCTCCCCGAGCCTTGATTGGAAAAATCCAAATATACAGCATCTCTGATCAACATATGCGCATCTCCAGCGACGTGGCTCAGAGGTGCTACGACAGAGTTAACGCCTCACCAGGCCTCCAAAACACCGCCACCTACAACATTCTCGATACATCCTTCACCTTTTCGCAGCTTAACAAGTTGACCGTCGTCGGTTGTGACGACTTCGCTCAAGTCTCCGGGGAGCGGGAATACACCCAGAGCTGCAATTCAATCTGTTTCAGTGACGGAGATGTGGTCAGCGGTGACTGTTCCGGTTTAGGGTGTTGCCAGACATCTTTTCCCAAGGGCTCTAAATATTTATCTACTTCGTTGGATACTTTCCATAATCATACAAATGTGTCGTCGTTTAACCCGTGTAGTTATGCGTTTTTCGGAGAGGAGAACCGGTTCGATTTCCGCGGGCTGTCTGACTTTTCCGACCCGAATTTCGTGGAGCGGGTTCTGGATACAGTGCCCATCGTGCTTGATTGGGCGATAGGGAATAAGAGTTGTGAGTATGGAGAGCATCCGTGCAAGGATAATAGCATTTGTGTTGATTCGGATGTAAATTTGGGTGGGTTTCGCTGCAGCTGTCGAGAAGGGTATCAAGGGAATCCCTATTTGGATCCAGGTTGCACAGGTATATTAATTACTGTACATTTTTTTTATTTGTACGTTCCAAAATTATTTGCACACTTTTAATAGAAATATTAGTCAATTTAGTCCCATAATTTTTAATCTTTTCTGAAATGGTCCCAAAAAAGTTAAATGTATCAATTTAGTCCCATTTATTTCTAATTTGTTTTGAAATGGTCCCAAAAAAGTTAAATGTACCAATTTAGTCCAAAAAAAGTTAAATGTATCAATTTATTACCAAATTTTCACAATTAAATTTAACTTTTTTGGGACCAAAATAAAATAAATTGTGAAAAAATTGGACTAAATTGGTACATTTAACTTTTTGGGATAAAAATAAAACAAATTACAAAAAAATGAGACTAAATTGATACATTTAACTTTTTTGTAACCATTTCAGAAAAGGTAAAAAGTTATGGGACTAAATTGATTTATAAACCCTCTTAATATGAAAGTACGCAACATTATTTTATTTTCAAAATTATCACACATTTTTTTCATACGTGATTACGACTCACCAAATCTCGAGAGAGATTCAACTCAATTCTTACTGCCGGCAGATACTGATGAATGTTCGGACCCAAACCTCAACAATTGTTACAAGATTTGCATCAATACTCAGGGAAGTTACAAATGTGGTTGTCCAAAAGGAGAATCTGGTGATGGCCGAAAGGACGGTATAGGCTGCAATGATACAAGCTCTACCTCTCAGCCTGTAACCAAAGTTGCTTTAGGTAATTCAATCATATTCACTTCATTAATTCATAGATATATATGAATATGATAATTATCATGCATGTTCCAGGTACTGGATTTGGGTTTTTGGCTATAGTTATTGCTACAACTTGGATATATTTTGCCTTCAAGAAAAGAAAGTTGATACAACTAAGAGAGAAATTCTTTAAAAAAAATGGTGGGTTTCTACTAAAACAACAGATATCTTCGAATGAAGCTCCAATGGATTCAATAAAAATATTCACCGCTGAAGAGCTCGAAAAGGCTACCAACAATTATGCAGAAGATAGAATCCTTGGTAGAGGTGGATATGGTACCGTTTACAAAGGGGTTCTCACCGACAAGCGCACAATAGCTATAAAAAAATCGAGAGTGATGGATGTAAGTCAAATCGAGCAATTTATTAATGAAGTTGTCATTCTTACACAAATCAACCATCGAAATGTTGTTAAACTCCTAGGTTGTTGTCTCGAATCCGAAGTCCCTATGTTAGTATATGAATATGTATCCAACGGGACTCTTTACGAACACATCCACCGTGGGACGAGTTGGTTATCTTGGGAGAATCGGTTAAGGATTGCTTCGGAAGCTGCAGGAGCCCTG
Source organism: Galeopsis tetrahit (assembly GCA_963675135.1). NCBI lineage: Eukaryota > Viridiplantae > Streptophyta > Magnoliopsida > Lamiales > Lamiaceae > Galeopsis > Galeopsis tetrahit. The sequence goes on from OY776129.1 coordinate 74,524,540, forward strand.
TCTTATCTTCATTCAGCTGCTTCAATTCCGATCATTCACAGGGATGTAAAATCGACCAACATTTTGGTAGACGAATATATCACAGCCAAGATATCCGATTTCGGGGCATCAAGACTAGTATCCCTGGACCAAACTCAAGTGACAACTTTGGTCCAAGGGACACTAGGATATTTGGATCCTGAATATTTCTACACGAGCCAGTTAACAGAAAAGAGTGATGTTTACAGTTTTGGAGTAGTTCTTGTAGAAATTTTAACAGGTAAAAAACCCATCGACATGGAAAGGATCCAAGAACAACGTAACCTGACAACATTTTTCATCATGAATATGAAGAAAAATAGACTGTTTCAAGTATTGGAGCCCCGTGTTATTAGAGAGGGATCTCTGGAGCAGCTCCAGGCGATTGCTGAACTAACAATGAAATGTTTGCATTTTAACGGAGAGGATAGACCTAGGATGAAAGAAGTGGCAATGAAACTCGAAAGTTTTAGGAAATTTAACACACATCCTTGGGCTGGTGAACCTATTCATGATGAAGAATTATTTGAATTGATGAATGAGACTTCTGGATCTGCTGATCTGTACACGGTTCCTATCATTAAATATAACAACACTGGAGGAAACATTGAAGAATACAGTTTGAATAGTGCAGCTTTCTCTCATGTGAAAAGCCCTCGATGACAAATTCATGATGTAATATCAGGGCTCTCTCTCTCTCTCTCTTTCTCAACTAGTAGTATATTTAATTTTCCTTGTTTTTTTTTTTTTTTTTTGACGGGAATTTTCCTTGTTTCTTATTTAGCTTGTTAATTTGGAGAATTGGAGGCAGAGACTTGCCCAGATTTTCTTGAATGTAAATATACATGTGGGTTGAAGCTCTTGTATTATATAGTGTCTGGAATGAAGGATTTGGTCGAATTTGAATAAAAGATTTTGAAGAATAATTGAAAATCCTTAAATAAATATCTCGCCTTATTAAAAATATTAGTGACCATGCACGAATACGTTTCTAATTGGAAATTAGTTAATTTATTGCAAGATTAACTATATGGTCCTTTGCTTATTCCAAAACTAAACAAATTCCAAACTAGTTGCTAATAACTTGGTCTCACTCTGTCTTTCTTGTTATAATAGATCATTAATTAAATAATTGTACCAAAAAATAAAGGCAGTACCCTCGCAAGCAATTGGATTTAGTAGGTTATACATAGGAACTTGGTCGTGTAAATTGCAGAATTTCTCTAGCTACTTTATTTACTTGAATTTGTTTAATTAGTTAGTAAAACTCCAAATAATTCCGGCCCTACGTTGCATGTGTTCGACCTTTTTTTCAAGTAATAAATGGAGAGGGGAGTATACTTAACAAGTGTGGAGGGGTATATAGCCCGGCCCTTTGCAAAACAATCAGCCACTGCCATCATGCTTTGTCCCACCTTTTCATATATGACAAACATACTTTTTTATCTTCGGCGTTGGCTATATACCCCTCCAGTTCTGTTAAGTATACTCCCCAGATTAATGTACTCCCCTGAATATGATAAATGTTAGATGTACTCCCCTCAAAATTACCCTTTTCTTCAACAAATGTTAAATATACTCCCCCATTCAAAACCCTAATATCACTTTTCCTCATCTTTCTTCTTCCTCTTTTCTAAAAAAAAAAAAAAAAATTAATTTTTTTGCGCCGACAGCTGCCGGCGCCGGCGCCGCCGCCCCGCCCGCATCCGCCACCCCTGCGCGCGGCCCCCGCCGCAGCCGCCTCCCTGAGCGCGGCCCTCCGCCCCAGCCGTCGCCCCTGCGCGCGGCCGCCGCCCCATCCGCCGCCCCGACGACCCTGCCCAACCGCCGGCAACACAGGTAGGGTTTTTTCCTTTTTTTTTTTTTTTTTTTTTTCGACGACCTTTAATTGAAAATATAAACTTTCGTGGACAACTAATTGTCGACGATAGTGTATATTGTCAATTAACAGTTGTCGAAAATTTTTAATTTTTTTTTTTAAATTTCTTTCGATGAATAGTTGCCGACAAGAATGCTTCTCGTCAACAAACCAGTGTTGACGAGAGTATTTTTCGTCAACAAACTAGTGTCGACCGAAACTAGTTCGATCGACACTGGTTTGTCGAAAATATGTCAATGTTTTTATTTTTTGTTCAATGTTAGAAAATATGTTGAATGTTTATTTTGGAGGTGGAAGTCGGCGGCGGCGGAAGGGTTGCCAGAGGCAGCGGTGGTCGGAGTGTTGGTGGTGGCTGCAAAAATTAGGGTTATGGTTAGAATTATTTTTTTAGGGTTAAGGGGTGTATTCATCTAACAAATATGTATAAAAGGGTAGATTGGGTATTTAATATGTATATTTAATTAATAAATGAAGTGGGGGAGTATACTTAACAGAGCTGGAGGGGTATATAGCCAACGCCTTATCTTCCAACAAAAGCTGCCGAATTGGATTGAATAGAAAAGCAATTGGGCCACTTCAATTTTATTATGGGCGCGGTCATACACACCCACCAACCTATTGAGGAAACACACAATAAGATGAGGACACCCACGGTAAAAATTCTAAAATACCCTTCTCTCCCTTCTCCTCATTAAAACCCTAGATCCTCACTCATTTGGTACACCCCCATTTTCGTCTCCTCCCTTTCCCTTCCACGGCGCCATCATCCCCCTCCTCTCGTCGCCGGCTCCCCCTCCCCTTCTCTCGTCGCCGTCACATATAAAAAAAAAAAAACCTGCAACCCTCAAAGGCAAAGCCGGCACCCGCCCTGAAGAAGTGACACGGCCGCCTTGAAGAAGGAGGTCGATCGATGCCGTAAAGAAGAAGGAGGTCGTCGATGCCGTGAAGAAGCGACGCGGCCACCGTTCGCGACTGCACCCCCTCCGCATCGCAGCCGCACCCTGTCCCCTTCGTGGCCGTTCGCGGCCACACCCCGTCCCCTTCGTTGCTGTTCGCGGCGGCCGCACCCCCTCCTCCTTCAAGCGGCCACCGCCCCCCACCTTCTCCCTTCAAGAAAGTCGTCGCCCACACCCCCTCCTATGCCGTCGCCGCCGTCAAACGAAGGTAAGTAGGGTTTTGAAATTTTTGTTACAGATCTAAACAAAAAATTAGGGTTTTGATTTTTTTGGTTTTTGAATTTGTCCGGATTTTTTTTTCGAATCCAGTTACTTTATTCGATTTTTTTTCCTGAACATTGTGTTCGATTTTTTTTTTCCGGACAAATGAAAATTGTTTTGAATTTTTTTTCGAACACAATGACTTTGTTTTGGAAAAACTTTCGAACATATTCACTTTGTTTGATTAAAATTTCTGAACAACTCTTTTTTTTCGGACAATGTTGATATGTCCGAAAAAAAATCGCGAACAACTCTTTTTTTTCCGGACAATGTTGATTTGTCCGAAAAAAAATCGCGAACATCTCTTATTTTTCGAATAATTACACATTGTCCGAAAATAAATTGCGAACATTTTATTTTTTTGTGTGTTTATTAAGATTTTTTTTGAAGATTATGGTGATGGTGGGGATAAATATGGCAAAATAAAATGGGTGGGTGTACTCATCTTCGTATTTTTTAAATTTTTTTACAGAAAGTATATAGGACATTTTTACATGTCCCCTAGGATAAAAAATTTGCATAGGGGGTGTACTCAATAGATTGGTGTGGGTCTATAACCGCGCCCTTTTATTATTCTGCCGGCCCAAAACCTAAAGAAGCAGCAGCGCCGTGCCAATATAAAAACAGGGGAGCTCCAAACACCTTTACCCAATAGTTAATTATGGTTTATTTTTGGGTTAATGGAAAATTAAATTACAACTTTAATTCATTTACAATCTAATCTAATCTAAATCTTTAAATAATTACAAATAAATCATCAACTTTACATATTATACTTCTTGAAAAATTCATTTGTATTCGAATCAAACGTTTTGAAATTAGATCAGATTTAAAAAATAATGTTGTTTCATATATTAAGTATGTGTCATGTTATCAAAAAGTTTAAATTACATTAGATTCCGACACAAATGAATTTATCAAGAAATCTAATTTGTAACAATTTGTAAAATTTGTAATTTATTTTCAATTATTAAAAGATTTAAATTAAATTGCAAATGAATGATTTAATCATCATCAATCAAGAAATTGAACCAAAATAAATTAATTAAATCAAAATATAAATCCAATATTTACAATCATAACATCACATGAAGAACGTTAAGAGTTTAACTTATGATTTTACAATCCAAAATGAAAAATAAACACCACAAAGCTAACTAATGGAAATACAAGAATTTAAGTAAAAAATAAACCATAATTAATGATCTTGACTCCCTCATTTTTTTTTACACCCCAAAAAAACTTCTGATTCGGACATAAATGAATTTTTTAAGAAGTCTAATTTGTAACAATATGTAAAGTTGATGATTTATTTGTAATTATTGAAATGTTTAAATCAGATTACAAATGAATGAAAGATGATGATTTAATTTGCAATTAACCAAATTATAATCGATTTCGTTGGGTATTCATGTTTATATGTATGTGTGTGAGTCTTGATTGTTCACCCCTACTCGTACGTACTGACCATTAAAAACTGTGCCAAAAAAAAAAGGTCAGATAATTGGGTTTATTTTAGGAATTTGGTTGCGTAAGTTGCACAATTTCTCTAGCTACTTTATTTACTTGGTTAAAATTCTAAATTTCCAACAATCCCGGCCCCACGTTCTGTGTGAATTCAACACTATTCAGTAATTTAGATATACCAATTGCAATATTTAATTATATATTTTATATCGTGGTTTGACAATACATATCTCATAGCTTATTAATTATATATACATATACAATATCTGTAGTTTTTTCTTCTTAGTTCTTATTAATTATTATTGCAACTCTTTTTCAAGGGATTATACAATTCCAGTATTAACTATATAGTCTTAATCCTTGATCCGTAAACTAGAATTATTGCTCTCACTTGGCCGTACACACCATGATGTATGCAACTGAAATATTCTTGGTCAACAATTTTTTTTTTTTTTTTACCATCATCAATTTTACCCAGACATGCAAATATAAGTTTGTCTAGACTTGTTCAAGCTGACATATATAAATGAATAATAGTACTCCTATATATTAAGAATCCAACGTTACTTTCATTAATCCACTAGCAATTATATACAATTAATAATAATATGATATTAAAAAAAAAAGAAGAAGAAGAAGTCTTTAATTACCAAACAAAAGAAATCTACCCCATCTTTCCTTTTGTTCTCATTAGCATGTTGATGTGGAGCTCCCTTTTATATAGTAATGAACAACATGCACATATATATTCCCACTCTACAAGGCTACAACCCCAAAATGCCTAAAAGCATGGTGCCACTGTCTTTGATCATTCTGATGTTGAGCCGCCTAACCTCATCAACTCTCGGCGCCACCAACGACACATACAATGTCTTAAAAGGCCCGACCATCGCCAAACCGGGTTGCCCCACCAAATGCGGCAACCTCACCGTACCCTACCCCTTCGGCATCGGCAACACCGGCTGCGCCATCGGCAATTTTTTCGAACTCAACTGCACTGACGCCTCTGAAGGCCCTCCCCGCGCCTTGATCAGAGACATCGAAATTTACGAAATCTCCGACCAACACATGCGCATCTCCAACGTCGTCGCCCAGAGGTGCTACGACAGAACCGGCCCTACTGGCCGCGAAAACCCCGCCTCCTTCGACATCCGCAACACCCCCTTCAGTTACTCCGAGCTCAACAAGTTCACCGTCATCGGCTGCGACGACTTCTCTCTGGTCAACGGCAACGGCCGCCGGAACTTCACCACCAGCTGCGTATCGGTATGCCCGAATGCCAATGATGTGATCGGCGACGACTGCTCCGGTATCGGCTGTTGCCAAACATCTTTGCCTAAAGGGACCAAATATTATTTTATTTTTTTGGCTAGTTTTGGTAATCATACGGTTACGGATGTGTGGTCGTTTAACCCTTGTAGTTATGCGTTTTACGGAGAATTTACTTTCCGCGGGTTGTCCGATATTACCGACCCGAATTTCAGGAAGCGGGTTGAGGTTACGGCGCCCATCGTGCTGGAGTGGGCGATTGGGAATTTGAGTTGTGCGGGTGTTGGAGAGTATCCTTGCAAGGCTAATAGCTTATGTGTTGATCATAAGGATGTGGGTTTGGGTGGGTATCGGTGCAGCTGCACCGAAGGGTATGAAGGGAACCCGTATCTGGATCCAGGATGCACGGGTATAATATTCTCTCTTAGTTTATTTATTAAAATACTAATAATTTGAAATTTTGGTATTCTTTTTTTTTTTTTTTATACTTACATAATTAAATTTTAGGAGATATAATTAACTTTTTGCAGATATTGATGAGTGTTCGGATCCAAACCTCAACAATTGTGAAAAGATATGCATTAATACAGTTGGGAGTTACAATTGCCGTTGCCCAAAAGGAGAATTTGGTGATGGCCGTAAGGGTGGTAAAGGGTGCAATGCTAAAAGCTCCGAATTTCCTGTACTCAAGGTTGCTTTAGGTAATTCATTTGTTTCTCATCAATTTCTTTAATGATATAGTTATTGACAATTGATTTACCTAATGCATTTTAAACTATCAATTTTGTTTTGAAAGAAAATCTAAACTATTTTTTGTTTCATGCGCTTTTTTTTTTTTTTTTTTTGTCATTCCGTTAGCAAATGTCTCTCAAGTGACTGTTCCGGCATTGGCAAATTAATCTTCTTTGACTTAGTCAACTGCTTTGATTGTATTAACGTTTACTTGTGAGTTGTGATCGTTATTTCAATTTGGTGCGTTTTCGTTCTGCTGTTTTCCGGCACAGGAGTCCACTGGTATCACTGTCTACAATAATTTTCTTTCTTTCATCGGGTCATGTTCCAGGTACCGGGTTCGGGTTTTTGGCAATAATAATTGGTGCAACTTGGATATATTTTGGTGTCAAGAAAAGAAAACTTGTACAACTAAGAGAAAAATTCTTCAAACAAAATGGTGGTTTTCTACTAAAACAACAAATCTTGTCGAACGAAGCTCCAATCGAATCAACAAAAATATTCACAGCTGAAGAGCTTGAAAAAGCTTCCAACAATTATGCAGAAGATCGAATCCTTGGTAGAGGTGGATACGGCACTGTTTACAAAGGGGTCCTCCCCGACAAGTGTATCATCGCTATCAAAAAATCGAGAGTGGTGGATATAAGTCAGATCGAACAATTTATCAACGAAGTTGTCATTCTTACACAAATCAATCATCGAAACGTTGTTAAACTCTTAGGATGTTGTCTCGAATCCGAGGTCCCTATGTTGGTATATGAATATGTATCTCACGGGACACTCTACGAACACATCCACCGTGGGACGAGTTGGTTATCGTGGGAGAATCGGTTAAGAATTGCCTCAGAAGCTGCAGGGGCTCTATCGTATCTTCATTCAGCTGCTTCAATTCCGGTTATTCACAGAGACGTGAAATCAGCTAACATTTTGTTAGACGAATATATCACAGCCAAGATTTCAGATTTTGGGGCGTCCAGACTAATTTCTCTAGACCAAACTCAAGTGACTACGTTAGTCCAGGGAACATTAGGATATTTGGATCCTGAATACTTCCAATCGAGCCAGTTAACAGAAAAGAGCGATGTTTACAGCTTTGGAGTAGTTCTTGCAGAACTTTTAACGGGTAAAAGGCCCATTGACATGGAAAGGAGCCAAGAAGAACGTAACCTGACAACGTATTTCATCATGGCAATGAAGGAAAATCGATTGTTTCAAGTGTTGGATCCTCGGGTGGTGAGAGAGGGATCTCTGGAACAGCTCCAAACAACAGCTGAATTGATAAAAAGATGTGTGCATTTGAACGGAGAAAATAGACCTACGATGAAAGAAGTGGCTATGGAACTCGAAGGTTTAAGGAAGTTTAACAAACATCCTTGGGCTAATCTACCTATTATTGATGAAGAATCCGTCGGATTGATGAATGATGGAAGATCTGCTGATCTTTATGCAACTCCAACTGCATCTGAACCCACTGATCTTTACACTGTTCCAATCAATGCTTATAACAACAGTGGAGAAATCTCTGAGCAATATAGTTTTGGCAGTGCAATTTTTCCTTCTGTGAACAACGCTCGTTGATGAAAATGTTTGTAAGAAAATTCTTAATGTAATATCTGGGTTCTCTCTCTCTCTTTTTTTTTTTTTTTCGTTTTACGAATGTTTTTCAAAATATGAGATCTCGTTTTAAATTGTCAATTTCTTACTCAATTTTGCATTCCATCAAAGTACTATTGCCGTACTTTTAAGGCCTCAATTTTAAGGAAAAGTTGGTATGTAATTATGACCACATTACTTCTACAACTTCTTGGTGCTCGATTGAAAGAGAAGATAACTGAAAATGAATATAATATGTTAGTCACAGGCTCACAAAATAAAGCATAACTAATTTTTAATTAAAATATGTAATTCAAATAACTAATACTCTTTACTACCCTTTTTCTAAATTTTAGCGTTGGGCCGATGTTGGTGTGGGTTTATTTGGCCCAACTAATAAAAATCCCTAGCCCAATCTCCATTCACTATACTTTGAGTGTGCCCAATTACGGGGAGAGTATTAATTTTTTTCAATTTTGATCGTTATGCTATTAATTTTGATCTTTTCTTTGTTTGTCCAATTTTAGGTAATGTGTGAATATATATATGGCGTTGGCTATATACCCCTCCAGCTCTGTTAAGTATACTCCCCCGATTAATGTACTCCCCCAAAATATGATAAATGTTAAATGTACTCCCCCAAACTTACCCAAATTACCCTTTTCTTCAAAAGGACAAATGTTAAATATACTCCCCCTATTCAAAACCCTAATTTATCACTTTTCCCCCAATCTTTTTCTTCTTTCATCAATTGCCGGCGCCGCCGCCCCCAACGCCTCCGTCTGCATCCGCCGCCTCTGCGCGCGTCCCCCGCCGCCCCTGCGCGCAGCCCCGCCGCCCTCACCTGCATCCGCCGTCCCTGCGCACGGCCCCCGCCTCAAACGCCGCCCCTGCGCGCGACCCCCGCCTCAAACGCCGCCCCTGCGCGCGGCCCCCGCCGCAGCCTTCGTCCCTGCGAGCGGCCCCCTCCCCGACGACCATGCCCAGCCGCCGTCGTCGTCTGCAACACAGGTAAGTTTTTTTTTTTTTTTTTTTAAATTTTCGGTAATAATTATTTGCCCAAAAACACTCTCGTCGATAAATCAGTGTCGACGGGAATCTTTTTGGTCGATCCATCGTTGTCGAAAATTTTAAATTTTTTTACTTTTTCTTTTTTATTTTCTTTCGACTAGATCTTACCGACGAAAGTGTGTTTGATCGACAAACCAGTGTCGATGGAAGTGTTTTTGGTCGATCCATCTTGGTCGAAAATATGTCAAATTTTTTTACTTTTTTTTTTTTTCTTTCGACTACTCTTACAAAACGAAAGTATATTTGGTCGACAAACCAGTGTCGACGGAAGTGTTTTTGGTCGACTCTGGTTTGTCGATTTTAAATTTTTTTTTAATTTCTAAATTTATTTAGGGGCGGCGACGGCTGGAGTGGTGGCTGACGACGGCGGCGGCGGAATTTAGGGGAGGAGGATTTTTTTTAGGGTTAGGGTTAGGGTTAGAATTAGGGGGTGTATTTATCTTTTATATATTTATTAAAAGGGTAAATTTGATATTTTACATTAATATTAAATTAATAAATGAAAAGGGTGAGTATACTTAACAGAGCTGGAGGGATATATAGCCAACGCCTATATATATATATATATATATTCAATTTTGGTCCAAAATTATCAAAATTGACTGAAATTGTTGAACATATAAGATTAAAATTGGACACCGTCTAAATTACAAAATGATTCTTGATACTCCCTCCGTCCCACAATAACTTTCACACTTTCCTTTTCGGGACGTTCCACAATAACTTTCACACCCTTAAAATGGAAAATCCTTTATAAACTCCACCCTCACAATATCATCAATTTTACACAAATGCCATTACTTTTTCTCCACACATACACAAAAGTCAACTCATTCTTTACTTTATACATAAAGTTTTACAAAATTACCCCTCAAAACTCCACTCATTATTACACTTTCTTAATTTACGTGTCCACCTACCTATGAAAGTTAATATGGGACGGAGGGAGTATTAGTTTGTTAGAGGTCACTGACGAGTGACTACATTGTATATACCTTCAATATATTTTCGGAGAGGACTAAATTTGTAAGAGAGATTCCAATGATCTTTTCATCCTCATACCGTTCTCTCTTGCGCATCATCATTTTATTAAATCCCTCATTTTTAAATGCACACAATCATTCATACAATTTTTATGGCCCATCATACACTCTATTACATATTCCACATTAAAACCAAAAAAATAGAAAAGATAATATAATCACCAAGGGCTCCACTGGCTCCTTTAGATTTCGTCCAAATGTTGAACAAATCACGCCCTGTCTCCATCTAAAACTAATTCCAGGTTTTGACATCCAATATTTAAACGCCCCCCAACGGATATATGGCCCCTGCAGTAGGCATTTTAGATTCATATGCTAAATATAAAGTCAACCCTCCATAAGTAATTAGGTTTAGTTTAATTAAGGAATATGGCTGTGTAATTAAATTGCACATTTTTCTCTAGCTATTTTATTTTTTGAACGAAAAAAAATAACTTGTATTATCGGAGTACTAGAGATGCTCAAAAATAAAAAGAGTTTACAATCAGAGTGATATAAGTGAATTACGTCCTAGCTGTAACAGTCCCCATTACATGCATATATACCAACCTAGGATTAGCGCACCAATTACAGATCTTGTGGTTAAATAACACTCCAAATCATACTTGCATTATTACAGATCTTGTGGTTAAATAATAGACGTACTCCAAATTATACTTGCATTTTGTTTATTTAGTTTATAAAACTCCAAACAATCCATACGTTTTATGTGAATTCAACTTTATTCGGCAGTATATATATATTCGTTACATAAGCTAGTAGGTAATTTTTTTCGAGGTTTAACAATATCTAAAGCTTATGTATACAGTATAGTATACACACGGCCTCTGTCAAAAAATTCTTCATATTATTCCAATATATACTCTTTCTGAGGGATTTAATTATTCCATTTATATTATATAGTGTTGTTTTAAATCCATAAAATAAAATTCCAACGATGACATTGAAATCACTAATCTCCAAAGTCCATATATCCGTTGGAATTTTAGTTTATGGATTGATTTATTCCATTTATGTACATCATGATGATGACGTACGGATTTTTTTTTTTTGTCAACTAAGAATTGTTTTTACCAACATGCATTCTTTATATATATTCATTCATATATACATACAAAATATAATTCTGTTGCAAGCCATTGCAGGGTTGCTAGACTACTAGTTCAAGCTGACGAAATTGATTAATATTGTAAGAAATCCATCTTTAGATTTGTTAATAACTCGTATAAAATTAATAATTAGAACACCAATAATAATAGAAAAGAACAAAGTCTTCTCATTAAAGAATTGACGGTAAACATATATATATATATGCCTCTCGGATTAAGTTCTTTCATTCTGAGACGTTTCCTCAAGCAAGACTATATATAAATGAATTATCCACTTCTTTACATGTTCAACAGATATTTTTTTTTCACAATTAATTAATATAGTAAGAGATAAGTGATAGAAATGACATTACACTCGAATTTCAGGTTGAAACATATATTATTCAATATTGTCAAACATATTTAATATTAGCACCATGCCTCCGTATCGCAATCTCACTGCTATATAGCAATGAACAGCATGCATATATTCCAATTCACCACACAACAAAAAAAAAAAAATGATGCTGCTTCTATCCATGATTCTGATACTCATGAGCCACGTAACCTCAAATCTGGCCTCTGCCGACACATACGACATCTTAAAAGGCCCTAACATCACGAAACCCGGTTGCCCCTCCAAATGCGGCAACCTCACCGTACCTTACCCCTTCGGCCTCACCCGCGGCTGCAGCGTCAACCCAGATTTCGAACTCAACTGCACCTCCGCCTTTGAAAAATCTCCCCGAGCCTTGATGGGAAGTATCCAAATTTACAGCATCTCCGACCAACATATGCGTGCCTCCCAATTCTCAGCCCGGCGGTGCTACGACAAAACCGGCTCACTAGCCCTCCATAACGCCGCCTCCTTCGACGTCCGCGGTACTCCCTTCACCTTCTCGGATCTGAACATGTTAACCGTCGTTGGCTGCGACGACTTCGCCCTTGCCGACGGTGAAGGGCGCCGGAACTTCACTAGCAGCTGTGTTTCTAGCTGCGCGAATGTGGAAGAAGTGATCGGCGGTGAATGTTCCGGCATTGGCTGTTGCCAGACAACTTTTCCCAAGGGGGTGAAATACTTTTATACTTATTTGTATAGTTTCGGTAATCATTCGGGTGTGTGGTCGTTTAACCCCTGTAGTTATGCGTTTTACGGAGAATTTACTTTCAGCGGGTTGTCTGACATTTCCGACCCGAATTTCCTTTACCGGGTTCAGGCTACGGTGCCTGTCGTGCTTGATTGGGCGATTGGGAATTTGAGTTGTGCTGATGTTGACCATGACCATCCCTGCAAGGCTAATAGCTTTTGTGTTGATCATTCGGATACGGGTTTGGGTGGGTATCGCTGCACTTGTGCAAACGGGTATGAAGGCAACCCGTATATGGATCCAGGCTGTACCGGTATAATCTTCTCTCTTTTTATTTATTACTAGTATTTCGGTTTATAAATTAATTTTAATATTTTATTTAAAAAATAAATGTTACAATAATATTGGATAAAATTAAGATTTATAAAAAATAATTAATAAATATTCATTTTGTATAATCTTTAATAAGTATTTACAATAGTTATATTTATAGATACAAAGAAGAAGCATATCTATTAAATAGACATAAAAATTTGATCAAATATACTAAAAAGATAAATATGAATTATAATATTATATTTTTAATAGAGAATAATGAAGAAATTCAAAAAGAAAAATTGAGAGGAGAGAGAAAATGAAAATAAAGAAAGAGAGAAAAAAAGAATTTTAAAATATGATATTTTACTATGGACTCCACAAAAAATAATATTTTACTATTACAACATTTTGGCGGGAACTTCTCAAGAAAGCTACTATTGTGTTATTATATATATATAGATTTATTATTTCTTCTTTTCAATTTTCTATTTTTTTAAGAGAGATGGGCACTACGATTCACATGTTTCATTTTTCCAATCCTTTGTGACCGTATAGTCTTTGCTTAATTTGTTTCATAAGCTGGTTAATTTTAATTTGTTTTTTTTTTTTTTTGGGGTTGTTGACATCCAATATTCATATGATGTAAAGCCTATGTCAACCAACAACGACTACTCCATTTTAATCGCGTAAAATGGTAGAGCCCGCACCGAATTGTGCTAACCTGTGCGCTTCTTTTAATTCACTCCTGGACCTGTATTTGAATTTGCACACTACAAATCCTTGGGAGAGGGAAAGGATCTCCCTTACAATGCACGCTTCGGGCCCATAAGTTTTCTTGTATCGGAGGCACAGGGATATCGCTTGTTGCGAATCTGATTGAACTTCTAGTCGATCTTTCGTCCAGATTAGAGCTTCCTGCATCCCTTTTCCTATAGCCATCAGTTCAGCTCCTAAGGCATTCCTCTGGGGTCGGATATTTTCCGCAAAGGTTTTAACAATTTCCTTGTTAGCATTTAGGATACGGCCTCCGACACCGAACCGTCTTTCTTCACTTTTGTAGGCCCCATCAACTTCAAGAACATAGGTCTCCCTATTCTCTTCCTCTTCGTGTGCATTCTTGTCCTTGTTTTGGTTGTTATGGGTACCTCTTTTGGTTGTTTGTGATTGAAAGGCCGTAAGATATCTCAACACCCTTTCTCCTGTGTTCTTATCAACCTTTCTTACCACCATGCTTTCTTGATGTAGAATTTTGCATCTTTCTCTCCATATTCCCCAAGCTATCATCATTATTTTTTCGAATTCCTCCATTTTCAACTGAATCCTCAAGTACTCCAGCACCTCCATTGTATTCGCCCCTATTCTTTCTTTAGTTACCTCCTCAAACCCGCTCTTGATCCAAACCCCTTTCACTTTTGGACACTGAAAAAGTGCATGGGCCGTGCTTGGTGCATAACCGCCACAAAGCCCGCAAATGGGTCGGATCGGAATGTGTCTATTCGCCAAGTTTCCTTCTGTCTATATGAAGTCATGACACATTTTCCAGCTGAAGATTCTAACCTTTGGAGGGACTCTCATTTTCCAGATATTTTTCCACCAACGTACGGCCCATTCATTACTGGACGTGGATGCATTCTCGGGTTTTATGCAATTCTCCTTTAAACCCCTATGATATCCGGAGCTAACCGTGTATTCCCCCATTACCTCGTCCATCCAGAATCTTTTGTCTTCATCATTCCTGCTTCCAACTTGAGTTCTAAGAATTCCTTCCGCCTCGTGATGATTAAATGCCATTCTAACCAGCTCTTCTTTCCACTCCCTATTTTCATCGATGAAGAAGTTGATGTTTGCAGTGGCCACAATGTTAGATTTAACGATACCTGTTGTACTTCCTTGTATCCAAGCATGTTTTCTGATTTTTATTGTGTTTCCATTACCGATTACCCACCTGATCCCATATTCCAGAATATACCGACTTTTGCACATTGATCTCCATGTATATGACGAATTATTACCTATGTCCGCATCCATTATATCTTCATGTTTATAGTATCTGGCCTTCATAACTTTATTTATCATCGAGTCAGGTCTATTAATGCACCTCCACACTTGTTTAGCAAGTAATGCATCATTAAAAATGTGCATTCGTCTGAATCCCATACCACCATCCTCTTTCGGTTTACACAGATCCTCCCATTTTTGCCAATGCATCTTCCTATTCCCTTCCTTCTTTCCCCACCAAAAATCTGCCATCAGTATTTCCATTTCCTTACATATTTGTTGTGGAATTTTGAAGCACATCATCGCGTATGTTGGTATTGCTTGCAATACTGACTTGATCAGCACTTCTTTTCCCCCCTCTGAGAATTCCATATTTTTCCAGTTATCAATGCGATTTTTCATTCTATCCACCAAGTATGCAAATTGCACCTTTTTCGCACGGATTGAGAAGGTGGGTAGGCCAAGGTATATCTGGTGGCCTTGGGTAATTCGAATACCTAGCTCTCGTTGTATCCTTCCTTTTGATCTTTCACTAGTATTGGGGCTAAAAAGGATAGTTGATTTATCAAAGTTAACCAACTGTCCCGAGGCTTTTTCATAGTCTACCAAGATTTTCTTAAGCGCCTCGCCACCATTATCTTTTGCTTTAAAGAATATCACACTGTCATCCGCGAAAAGCAAGTGTGATATCATTGGAGCTTCTCTTGCCACTCGAATTCCTTCCAGTTCTCCCTTGTTAACTGTTTCATTGATGTACGATGATAATCCTTGGGCACAAATAACAAATAGAAAGGGAGAAAGAGGATCCCCTTGTCTAATTCCCCGAGAGGGTGTCACTTTTCCAACTACCTTATTATTAATCTTGAATGAATACCTAACCGTGTCGACGCATCTGATTATGATCTCCACTAATCTCGATGGAAAACCCATCTTATACATTTGTTTCTTAAGAAAAGGCCATTCAATCCTGTCGTATGCCTTGCTCATATCCAACTTGACTGCTGCATATCCTGTTTTGCTTTTATTGTTCCTCAACCAATGCATGCATTCAAATCCTAAGAGCACATTATCTGTGATCTGACGATTTTGGACAAATGCACTCTGATGTTCATCAATAACCTCTGGCATGACAACTCTCATCCTATTTGCAATCACCTTTGCCACAATCCTATAACTTACATTGCATAAACTAATTGGTCTAAACTCCTTGATGTTTTTTGGCTTTTTTGTCTTTGGGATCAGTGTAATCCAAGTCTCATTCCATCTCCTCACATCTCCTTCATTGTTCAATATATCTATCACTTTATCTGTAACATCCTTTCCCACTACATGCCACATTTCTTGGTAAAATTTGGCGTTAAAACCATCAGGGCCCGGAGCTTTATTTGCACTGAGATCAAAGACCGCCTTCTTAACCTCCATTCTACTAAACGGTCTGTCCAGGAAGGTGTTCATCTCCACTGTAAGTCTTTGAGTTGAGCATTCAAGAATTTGGTTGAGGTGCTCTTCAGAGGGCTGAATGGTGTTGAATAGTTTTTGATAATGAGAGTTTATTATTTCCACGATTCCCATTTCCGTGTGTGCCATCTGTCCATTCTCCCCTTTCAGTTCATAAATGGTATTACGGCTTCTTCTCTCCGACGCACGACGATGGAAGTATGTGGTATTTCGGTCCCCATTGATCATCCAATTCGTTCTTGCCCTTTGCTTCCAGTATTCTTCCTGCTGTGTCAGTAGCTTCTCAAGCTCCTCTTCTTCAAGCGAGTTTCTGGCTATTTCACTCACATCCTGGCTCTCCATGTCTTGGTTAAGAACTTGGTTTGACAATTGTTTCACTCTTCTTTCCAGATCTCCAACCTTAAACTTTGCCCAAATCTTCAGCTTTCTTGCACATTGCTCCAATTTGTCCGGTAATGAGGCCCTTTGATCCATCGATTGCCAAATTCCTTGTAGTTCCTGTTCAAAAGATGGTTCAATGAACCATGCATTTTCAAATCTGAAGCTACCCAAATGATTATTCTTCCAACCCCATCTCTCTATATCTGTCTGCAAAACAATGGCTCTATGATCGGAACCAAACCAATGAGAATGAGTCACCGTGGCCGTCTTCCATAGTTTAATCCAATCTTCATTTGCCGTGAATCTATCCAACCTCTCTAAAATTTGAGATGTCCCTTTTCTTTTATTATTCCAAGTATACTTGGGTCCTGTAAACCCTAAATCAAACAAATCCAAATTTTCAAGCATTGTTCTAAACCTTTCCATATTATTAAAGGTTCTGCCGTTTTGATTTCCACCCTTCTTTTCATTCCATCTCAAAATTTCATTGAAATCTCCCCCTACTAACCAGGCTTTCGTGCCTGTACGTGTATTCTTTATTCTGTTAAAGAGTTCGAGAGATTTATGTCTTAGATTTTGACTAGGTTGACCATGGTATCCTGTGAACCACCAATTAACATTCTCTTTACTAACATGAGCATCAATGTGAGAGGCGGAGTACGAGCAAATAGAAATCTTGATATCATTAGTTGCATACATAATCAGCCCTCCACTTGTGCCCACTGGTTCAACAACAAAACAAAAGGAGAACTTCAACAGTGGCATCCAACTACGTGCTAAACTAGAGGGTATTTTAGATTCAATAATAAACAAAAGAGAAGGTTTTTTGGAGGCGATCAGTCGCCGGATTTTCTGGAACGCATTGGGACCCTTCAACCCTCTCGCGTTCCAGCAGGTAGTGATCACGGATAGGGGCGGGGAGGGGTATCACCCTCCGCCGCCATGTTCGAGCTGGATTCTTCATCTTCACTCTTAAGCCTTTTAGTTCCCCCACTTTCTTTCTCCTGTGTATCTGGCGCCGTTTCCTCTTGTTGGGTTAGGAGTTGCCACGACCTATGAGTTTGTTTTCTTGGCAAAAGCAAACCAGTCGTGTGCCCTTTTACTCGAAAAAATATCAATTTTAGTCTTGTATTATGTTTTGTTCAACTTTAGTTCCGTAACTTTGCATTTTTTCATTTTTAGTCTTGTAACTTTAGCTGAACTCAATTTTAGTCACATAAATTTGCTCTAAAATTGGAGAAAAAAATTGTTTAAATTTTGTAACTTTCACATTTTTTAAAAAACGTCCCAAAAAAATTATTTATTTCCCATAATTTCTCAAATTGGTTAATTTACTTACAATAACGAGAAAAAAAAATTACAAACCATAACTTCAACCTTTTTTTAAAAAAAATGTTCTAAAAAAATTTAATTTTTTTTATTTACATCATTTTTCTTTATTCTACTAATTGTAAATTTTGACTTGTAATTCTTTTTTAATCCACATGGTCATGCATTATTTTTCCACGCTATACAAGTTAAGCTCGGTCACGTTCTAATTTCCGTCGGTTATCCATAATTTTTATGCGTACGTGACAAAAGTGTGAGTGGAAAATGATATTGTTTTAGTGTCTCGCTCCAGCAAAAAATGGACTCGAATTAATCATATGAGACGTAAATTAAATTTTTATATTTTTTGGGACGTTTTTTAAAAAGGTGAAAATTAAATTACGGATAGTAAATAATTTTGTTTTTCCCCTAAAATTGATACATGTAATACTAAAATTGAGAAAGTGCAAATTACATGACTAAAATTGATACCTTTAAGACTACAATTAAAAAAGTGTAAAGTTACAAAATAAAAATAGATATTTTCTACATTTACTCTTCCTAACTTTCATATTGTTATTCAATTGCTGACTGATTCTAACAATTCATATATATACATTCTTTAAATGGTTTAAAAATGTTTAATTAATTACTGAATAAATGATTTTGAATTCTATTTTATATAGATTAAGTGCTCACGAGTCCATTTTGAGTTAATCAAACTATACAATTGTAAAATTCAACTCTCAACTCCATTACATTTTTCACCTCTACCGCTATCATAATTCGTAATCAAAATTGAGTTTAATTTTGCAGATATTGATGAATGTTTAGACCCAAACCTCCACAAGTGTGACAAGATTTGCATCAATACTCCGGGAAGCTACTACTGTCGTTGTCCAAAAGGAGAATTTGGTGATGGCCGAAAGGATGGTAAAGGGTGCAACATCAACGCTACAAGCTCTCAGTTTCCGGTTATCAAAGTTGCTTTAGGTAATTTATTTGATTTTTTCTTGGTTACTCCTATAATAATGAACATATATTAAAACTACACAGTCTACGCAATCTTAATTTTCAAATTCTCAATTCGAATTTTATATATGTTATACATTGGTGTAACATTAAAGAAAATCTGAACATAAAGGTCAAGAAGGATGATAGTGTGATTGACATTCATTGTCATAATTATATATCTTATCTTACGTGTAAATTATTGAAGGTGTGTAATAGAAAATAAAATCTGAACATATTCATATTTTTCTCTCTTCATTGTGTGTAATATATTCATGTTACAGGCACTGGATTCGGGTTTTTGGCAGTCATTATTGGTGCGACATGGATATATTTTGGTCTCAAGAAAAGAAAACTAATACAACTAAGAGAGAAGTTCTTCAAACAAAATGGTGGTTTTCTATTGAAACAACAAATCTCATCCAATGAAGACCCTATAGATTCAAAAAAAATATTCACAGCTGAAGAGCTTGAGAAGGCTACAAACAATTATGCAGAGGATAGAATTCTTGGTAGAGGTGGATACGGCACAGTTTACAAAGGGGTTCTACCCGACAAACGCATCATCGCAATAAAAAAATCGAGAGTGATGGATATAAGCCAGATCGACCAATTTATCAATGAGGTTGTCATTCTTACGCAGATCAACCACCGAAACGTTGTTAAACTCTTAGGATGTTGTCTTGAATCTGAGGTCCCTATGTTAGTATATGAATATGTATCTAACGGGACTCTTTACGAACATATCCACCGCGGGACGAGTTGGTTATCTTGGGAGAATCGATTAAGAATTGCCTCAGAAGCTGCAGGGGCTCTATCGTATCTTCATTCAGCTGCTTCAATTCCGGTCATTCACAGGGATGTAAAATCGGCTAACATTTTGCTGGACGAATATATCACAGCCAAAATTTCAGATTTTGGGGCGTCCAGACTAATTTCCATGGACCAAACTCAAGTGACAACGTTGGTCCAGGGAACATTAGGATATTTGGATCCTGAATACTTCCAATCGAGCCAGTTAACAGAAAAGAGCGATGTTTACAGCTTTGGAGTAGTTCTTGCGGAACTTTTAACGGGTAAAAGGCCCATTGACATGGAAAGGAGCCAAGAAGAACGTAACCTGACAACGTATTTCATCATGGCAATGAAGGAAAATCGATTGTTTCAAGTGTTGGATCCTCGAGTGGTGAGAGAGGGATCTCTGGAACAGCTCCAAACAACAGCTGAATTGATAAAAAGATGTGTGCATTTGAACGGAGAAAATAGACCTACGATGAAAGAAGTAGCGATGGAACTCGAAGGTTTAAGAAAGTTTAACAAACATCCTTGGGGTAATCTACCTATTATTGATGAAGAATCTGTCGGATTGATGAATAATGGATCTGCTGATCTTTATGCAACTCCAACTGCATCTGGATCTACTGATCTTTACACTGTTCCAATCAATGCTTATAACAACAGTGGAGAAATCTCTGAGCAATATAGTTTGGACAGTGCAATTTTTCCTCCCGTGAACAACGCTCGTTGATAAAAATATTACTCCGTATGTACGTATTTTCTTGATGTAATTTGGGCCCCTTCCCTTGTGAATGTTTTTTCTTTTGAACTATGAGATCTCAGTTTCAAATTAATTGTGAATTTCTTCCTCAAATATAATTGAAATCCTTGCATTGCAGAGTGTTGCTGCCGAAAAAAAAACACTCATACTTCTAAAATCAAACTAAAACAGAGAGTTTTGGGAGAAAGTTGTTAAATATAAACAGAGTATTTTTCTAACTCTCTGATGCTCGGAACCAGGGACTTCGAAAATGGAATACAGAGGCATATGTAGTCACAAACTCACAAAAGAGGGTTAACTATTTTTTATTTATATTACTTACAATATTACCTTTTTTTGTTAAAAATAAAATTGCAGTATTAATTTGCTCGTAGGTGTTTGCTCCTTATTTATAGCGAATGATAATGCTTATTTCTTATAAAACTACGCACTGTTGGATTCACCGTCTATAGAAATAATTTTGTTTGTTCGAATGAAGAAGTTTATTAGAATAATATATGGTTCAAAAATAAATAAATAGAATAATATAATATGAGTCAAACATGCCGCACCACCGTTATAAACTTATGATAAAGTTTATAATATGAGAGCTAGAGAGGAACATAATTCTAACTTTCAAGTCTACATCCATAGGTCAACTCATTGGAGTTGATAAACTAATATTATTATGTGTGTATAACCCGACCCAATCCAATTTATTAATTGAATATTTACCCTTTTAATAAAATATATTAAAGATAAATACACTTCTCCTAAACTTAGGAGAAGCAGCCGTCCCCCCCTCCCTCCCCCAACTCCGCGTCGCCGTCGCCCCCAACTAATAATTAAAAAGGAATTTTTTATTAGAAATCTTTAAAAAAAATTACATTTTTTCGACAAACCAATGTCGATCGACCATATAGTATATTTTTTACTATAGCTTATCGACGAAAAACACCATCGTCAACAACATTTTTTTTAAAAAAAAAAAACTGTTTTTTTCGACAAGAGATTGTCGACCATAAACATGGTGGTCGACAAATTGATGTCTATTGTTGATAATTTCATATCGAAAAAAAAATGCATACCTCCATCTTCTTGGCTGACGGGAAGGCGGCGGAGTGCGGGGGGCCGTGGCCGACCTCCATGGCTGACGGGAAGGCGACCACGTGCAGGTGGGGGTCGTGACCTCCATGGCGGAATTCGAGTAGAAATTAAAAAAAAAACACATACCTAAAACTCCAGCAACGGCGATTTTTTCATGGATGGGGCGGCGGTGGATGAGCAGCGGCGGCGACGCTGGGAGAAGGAGGGGCGGCACCACCGACGCAAAAATTAAGGAAAAAAAGGAGTGAGGGACGGTGGAGGGGGGTTAATTTGTTGCAGAGAAAAGGAAAAAAAAAAAAAGAGGGTGCCGCCGTAAAAGGGGTGGCGGTGCTCGGCATAGGGAGAAGGAGGTTGGGCGGCGCCGACACCGGGCAGGGGCGGCGATTTGGTGAAG
Source organism: Galeopsis tetrahit (assembly GCA_963675135.1). Taxonomy (NCBI): domain Eukaryota; kingdom Viridiplantae; phylum Streptophyta; class Magnoliopsida; order Lamiales; family Lamiaceae; genus Galeopsis; species Galeopsis tetrahit. The sequence goes on from OY776129.1 coordinate 74,546,517, forward strand.
GGGAGGGAAAGGGGGAGAGGGAGAGGAAAAGTTAGTTTTAGAGTTTTTTTTTTTTTTTTTAAATTGAGGAAGAAAAAAGAAGAAAATAAAGAAAATGAGAAAGGAAGGTATTTAGGGTAATTTGAATGGGAGTACATCAACATTTGCCACGTTGAATGGGTACATAAATTGGGGGAGTATACTTAACAAAGATGGAGGGGTATATAGGGGGCCATAATTATTGTGACTATGAGTCCAACTTATTTTATGGGCCCATAATTATTTTTATATAGGAGTATGTGTGTGTGTACGTAATAATTGTGTGAGTCGTATAGTGGTTAAGGCTTTACCTTTAATTTCTTCATCTTTGAACACAGGTGACAGGTTCAATATTACTGTAGCTGTGTAGCATAGCATGTTAACCTTTTTTAGGCAATTAATTAAATGGCTCCTACAATAAAACTGTTACGTCAATTTTATTTGGATGAATGAATTTGATTTGGGTAGGCATTTTATTTCAAATGACATGATTTTAGTGGGAATTTGAAATTCTCTCGATTTTCATTTTTCTTCTTACCAGTAATTACAATTTTAGACTTATTTCCATTTTCGCAATTAAAAAGGCTGCAACATTTTCATTTTTTTTTTCTTAAAATCAATTTATATATATTTAATAATTATAATTCTTGACTAATATAAATAAATATAGTTGAAATATTAATTAAAAGGCACATCTGGATAGTTTGACATATATTTTGAATGAGAATGAGTATTATTGTATAATTTTTTACATAAAATATCTCTCAAGTTTGTCTTCCTAATTATTCACACTGTGTAAACAGGGATGAATATTTAAGGAAAATCAACCCTCTTGGATTTTATTTTTTACTAACTATATAGGTAGAAATTTTTTTATTTAATAAAAGATATTTATTTTATTTATATGAGCTCAGTCTCACTCTTTAGATTGAAAATTCACAAAGTAATATTAATATCCACTCCCATTTCTATGGTACGGTTTTTGTAATTTGACATTTTTTAATCCGTACGTAAACCAAACTAGGGATTTATAATATATTATCTATATGGTCTTTTTTTAATCCGTACGTAAACAAAATTAAGTTGCGACTTTGTAATCACTAAATCTCTCACTTGGGTTGGGTGCATGATGATGTATGCACTGAAATATTCTTAGTTGACTAATTCAGAATATGTTTTTAAGTTTGATGCACGTCATTGTAGGGTTGCTAAGCTTGAAAAAAATGAACAATCTTGTAAGAATCCATCCTTAAATTCATTAATCTACTAACACTAGCATATATATAATTCAATAATAATAAAATTAAAGAAAAAGGAGAACAGGTCTTCTCTTTGACAAAGAAAGACAATATATATACCCATTAAATTCTAACGGAATCATATTATAAATCAATTCTAACGAATTAATAGGCCGGTTCAACCGGTTTAACTAGAAACCGGGCCCTTAGTATAACAAGGACGGAGGAACCAATCCTACCCACATTTATTTTTTTTAATTACAAGTTAAATACCCATCCATTTTTCCCCTCCCCATGACTCGAACCCAGGACCTAAGGCCTACGTAATGGTTGCTCTAATCCTGCCCACATTATTACTTCCCCCATCCCATAATTATTTACCCTTTCTTTTTATTAAAATGTTCCAAAATTATGTGTACTCTAATATAGAAATATCTCATAAAATTATTATCCTCCAAACATCATTTTATTTTTAAAATTGTCACTATTTTTTACATATATTTTACTTTACACCTCAACAAATTCACTTTACACCTCCTTAATCTTACATCATCAACCACTAAATCTCTTTTCTTAAAAATTGTGCCGATCAAACCATGCAAATATATACTCCCTCCGTCCCGTGATTACTTGCACACTTTCTTTATTGGGACGTCCCAAAATTATTTGCACACTCTTAATATGCAAATACCCCACAAAATTAATAACCTTACAACATCATTTTATTTTCAAATTTGTCACTCCTTTTTTCCATACATTTCACTTACACATCATCAAATCCACTTTACACATTATCAAATTACTTAGTGGGTGTTTGCAAACAAAACTATGTGCTTAAAAGTACTTCTTTTTTAAATAGAATCAATTTTGAAATGTTTGTAAACACAAGTAAGTGATTAAATTAATTACTTAAAATCAATTTTGGTCAAGCACCCCTCCCCATGCTTCTAACAACTTCTAAGTGCTTCTAATAATTACACTCACTAATTTTACAATTTTGCCCTCACAATTTAAATAATAATTTATTTTTACCCATTATTTATTCAAATGTAATAAAGGTGTTTTTTGTAAAATTATAAAAAAGTGATTTATATGACATACACCACAACATTTAAAAAATTGATTAAAAGTGCTTATTTTTAAAACACTACCTACTTTCAATTTTACTACAAAAATCAACTTTAATCACTTTGAATCAACTACTATGGTTTACAAACACACCCTTAAAATACTCCTTCTTTATCTTACATCATCAACCACTAAATCCACTTTTCTTAAACAACGTGCGGGTCAAACTATGCAATTTATCCCGGGACGGAGGGAGTAATTTCGGAACGGAGTTAGTACTATATAGCAATATTGATCAACATTCATACACTCCAACTCACCAAATTCCAAATTTAATGGCTAAAAACATGCAGCCGCTTCTACCCTTGATTCTGATTCTCAGCCGCCTAATCTCAAGTCTCGCCGCCACTGCCGACGACACGTACAATATCTTAAAAGGCCCTAACATCACCAAACCGGGATGCCCCACCAAATGCGGCAACCTCACCGTACCCTACCCTTTCGGCATCGGCATCAACCGCGGCTGCGGCATCCACAGCGATTTCGAACTCAACTGCACCGCCGCCTACGAAAACCCTCCTCGCCTCTTGAGCGGAAATGTCCAAATCTACAACATCACCGACCACCATTTGCGCGTCTCCAACTTCGTTGCACAGAGCTGCTACGGCAGAACCGGATCACTAGTCATCCAAAATCCCGCCTCCTTCGACGTCCGCGGTACTCCCTTCACCTTCTCGGATCTGAACAAGTTCACCATCGTCGGCTGCGACGACTTCGCTGTGGCCCTCGGCAACGGCCGCCGGAACTTCTCCAGCAGCTGCGTTTCTTTCTGCGCGAATATCCAAGATGTGGTCGGCGGTGACTGCTCCGGCATCGGCTGTTGCCAGATATCTTTTCCGAGGGGGGCGAAATAATATTATACTTCTTTGTCTAGTTTCGGTAATCATTCGGATGTGTGGTCGTTTAACCCCTGTAGTTATGCGTTTTTTGGAGAATTTACTTTCCGCGGGTTGCCCGACATTTCCGACCCGAATTTCATTCAGCGGGTTCAGACTACTGCACCCGTCGTGCTTGATTGGGCGATTGGAAATTTGACTTGTGCTGATGTTGACCATCCCTGCAAAGCTAATAGCTTTTGTGTTGATTCGGATACGGGTTTGGGTGGGTATCGATGCACTTGTCAAAACGGGTATGAAGGCAACCCGTATATGGATCCAGGTTGTACAGGTATAATCTTCTCTGCAATTTCTCCCAATTTTTTTTTAAAGCACAGCTAGTCGGCTACTCACACCCCCCAAAATCATACAAGCATGCCTCATTTGTTAAATTTACTTAAATATACCTCTAAAAGATTTAAAAATTAATTTACATTACTTAGAACACCCACCTTCCTTCTTCAAAATAAAAAAATAATACTATCCCACTTTCCCGTATCTATTACCTTAAAAAAATTGTTTTTTTAATCAAAAAAAATTCTTAAAAATTTAAATAAAATCCAAAATAGTATTAAAAAAATCATTAAATCTTAAAAGATATATAAATAAAAAAAATTAATTATGAAAACAAAATCTTAAAAAAAAAATCAACTAAATAAAAAAAACTGTAAAATATTAAAAAAATCAACTAAAACTTTAAAAATAATTAAATTAATTTTTTAAATCAATTAATCCTAATTAAAATATTAAATAAATCAAATAAACTTTTAAGATTTATTTTTAATTGGTAAAGTCTAGTATGCACTCGAGTGCATGTTGCACCCTAGCTAGTTCATGTTGCACTTTTCAGTTTTACTGTTGCATTTTTCAATTATTACTAAAAATATTATTATACAGTTTAATAATTGAAAAGTGCAACACCATTTACCAAAAACTGTAAGTCAGTAAAACTGAAAAGTGCAACATGGACTAGGGTGCATAACATGCACTCGAGTCCATAGCAGACCAACCCTTTTTAATTTAGTTAATTTTTAATTTTTAGTACGGAGTATTTTTTATTATATTTAACTTTTTCATATTTTTGTTGTTTAATTTTTTTTATATAATTGTTTTTTAATATTTTCTAGATATTATTATTTTAATTGATTTTCTTAATTATTTATTTATTTTTGAGGATTTAGTTATACAATTTTAAAATCATGTTATGGATTTTAAGGTATTAGTGTTTTACATCGATTTTATTTCAACATTTAAATAATTTTTGTTCAGCAATTTTTATACTTTTCGGATCTATTTAGTTTTTATTTAATTTTTTAAAATATTTTATTGAAATTTTAAAAAAAATATACAATAAAATTCATAATATTTCTAATTTTGATCTGAGCCTACACATTTTTTCGACCAGTTTGAAATTAATTTGAAGGAATAAATTGGTAAAATCAGGACCAAAATTGTACACTGTAAGATGTATTTTGAAAAATGAAAATTTAAAGGATTTATAATAGAATCAGACAAACAACTTATAGGACGGCAAAATTTTATCTCCGCTGCAAATGGGTGGCGATTTCCAATCAAAATTAACAACTGAATTTTGATGATCTACGATAAGTCGCAAATTTTTCGCCATAACATAAAACAACGTCATTTTGATTCGATTTGCGACATAAATGGTCATCGCAAATTTTCCTCCATGACATAAAAATAACATTATTTTGATTCGATTTGCGAAGGAAATGGCTGTCCCAAATCCGACTTTTGAATTTGTGACAAAAATTTATGTCACAAATCGAGCGGTGGAATTTAATATCGTGACAGGCAAGACGACATGGGAACCGCATCGATTTGCCACAAAATTTTTGTCGTAAATTCAAGGGTCGAATTTGCGACGGCCATTTTCATCGCAATTGAATCAAAACAGTGTGGTATGCCTTCCTCGGTGGAAGTTCGTCGTAATTTTTGTCGCAGCTTGTCATGTCCATCAATTTCATTGCAACTCCAGCTAACTTCGACCATTTGACCAAATCAATTGCGACGAATAAATGTTCGTCGCAAAAAGTGGTCCCATATTGCACTTTTGATTCCAACGTAACTGATCAACAACTTCTATGCACCTCCACTAAAGCTATAATTAATTTGTAATCAAAATTGAGTTTCATTTTGCAGATACTGATGAATGTCTGGATTCAAACCTCCACAACTGTGTCAAGATTTGAACCAATACTCTAGGAAGTTATAATTGTCGTTGTCCAAAAGGTGAATTTGGTGATGGTCGTAAGGATAGTAAAGGATGCAATGCTTCAAGCTCTCAAATTTCTGTCCTCAAAGTTGCTTTAGGTAATTCATGATTTTATACATGAGACCTAACTTTTCAATTTTTCAATTTATGATGGCATGTTATACATGGTACGTAACATTGAAGAACAATATAATCAAAAGGATGATAATGTGATCAATTCATTGTCATAATTATATCTTATCTAAACGTGATATTCTTTAGAGTTGTTATAATTTTTTCCATCGATGATTATGTACAGGCACCGGATTCGGGTTTTTAGCTGTAATTATTGGAGCAACATGGATATATTTTGGTCTCCAGAAAAGAAAACTAATACAACTTAGAGAGAAATTCTTCAAACAAAATGGTGGTTTTCTGCTGGAACAACAGATCTCATCGAATGAAGGTCCTACGGATTCAACAAATATATTCACAGCGGAAGAGCTCGAAAAAGCTACAAACAATTATGCAGAGGATAGAATCCTTGGTAAAGGTGGATACGGCACTGTTTACAAGGGAATTCTTCCCGACAAGCGCATCATTGCAATCAAAAAATCGAGAGTGGTGGATATAAGCCAGATCGAACAATTTATCAATGAAGTTGTCATTCTAACGCAGATCAATCATAGAAATGTTGTTAAACTCTTAGGATGTTGTCTTGAATCCGAGGTCCCAATGTTAGTATACGAATATGTATCCAACGGGACTCTTTACGAACACATCCACCGTGGGACGAGTTGGTTATCCTGGGAGAATCGATTAAGAATTGCCTCAGAAGCTGCAGGGGCCCTGTCTTATCTTCATTCAGCTGCTTCAATTCCGGTCATTCATAGAGACGTGAAATCGGCTAACATTTTGCTAGATGAATACATCACAACCAAGATTTCAGATTTCGGTGCATCCAGACTAATTTCCCTGGACCAAACTCAAGTGACTACGTTGGTCCAGGGAACATTGGGATACCTGGATCCCGAGTACTTTAACACGAGCCAGTTAACAGAAAAGAGTGATGTTTACAGTTTTGGAGTAGTTCTGATAGAGCTTTTAACAGGTAAAAAACATATCGACATGGAAAGGAGACAAGAAGAACGCAATTTGTCTTCGTATTTCATTATTTCGATGAAAGAAAATCGACTTTTCCAAGTGTTGGAATCCCGAGTGGTGAAAGAGGGGTCTTTGGAGCAACTCCAGACGATTGCTGAACTAGCTAAGAGATGCTTGCATTTGAACGGAGAAGATAGACCTACAATGAAAGAAGTGGCGATGGAACTCGAAGGTTTGAGGAAGTTTAACAAACATCCTTGGGCTAATCAACCTGTAATTGATGAAGAATCTGTAGGATTGATGAATGAGACAGCTGGACATGTTGATCTTTATGCAACTCCGATGGCATCTGGATCCACCGATCTTTACATTATTCCGATCAGTACTTATAACAACACTACAGAATTAATCTCTGAGCAATACAGCTTGAACAGTGCAGGTTTTTCCCACATGTGAACTACCCTTGTTGAACATTTAAAATATATGATTGTGTGTATTATCTTGATGTATTGGGCGCTTTCTTTTTCTTGTACTTTTGTTTATTTTGGAAATGTTTTACTCCATCATGTTATATTTGTACAAATATGAAGTTTCAAGATTTAAATTCCTTTCTTATATAGATTGAAAATATTATTACATTTAAACCCCATAAATAAATGATGTTCTCCATGCGTAACTATTTCATGTAAGATGAAAATGCCCGGAACTAAATTTATCTAATTATGGAGTATAATTTTAGTTAACTGATTGTGTTTATTTAGATTATCAGTCTCTTATATGTTATTCATCATATCTACAATAGTATAATACAAACCTTTACTTCAAATATTATACCACTAATTATCTAAGTTTGCAATTAATGAGTTAAGGGTATAAGGTTATTTTTAATTTTTAATTAGTACATGTAAAAGGAGGTTTAATTATGCGAGAGGAAAAATATTTGTTGTTGGAGCACTGTGGACCACATCTTGGGCCTCTGTTCTTTGTGTGAAGATATATAGCTCATAAATTAACTCAATTTGGCTTTCAAACTTAGTGTCTCTGTTTTCATTTCAATTCCATTCCATCGTTGTTACAAACTTTTATTGAAGTCGATTATTCGGCACATTAATTTCATGGTAATATTCTCGATTAAAAAGAAAAACTATTGTAAGTTAATTTTTATCTTTTTATCAAATATGGTTCTTGTAAAGTTTTCTATCCACATATGTATTGTATGATTAGTAGATTTATGAGGGCTAGCTAATGGGGTCTAAGTTCCAATCCTAGATCTATCATCTATCACAGCTTATGATCCTAGTCGCAATGTATTTTAAAGTAAAATAAGGTACAAATGTAGTTTAACTGAAATGGGTAAAATTTATGATGGGTAACTGTAAATTTGATAATGGTAAAAATTAAAATAAATTAATATTTTGGTGGGAATGGGATCGTTTTGCATGTGTACAAAGGGAATATGAAGTCGTCGAGGTTGACTGAGGTTAAAATTTTATGGGTTGGTCTGCTATGGACTCGAGTGCATGTTATGCAACCTAGTCCATGTTGCACTTTTCAGTTTTACTGACTTACACTTTTTGGTAAATGGTGTTGCAATTGAAAATTGCAACACCATTTACCAAAAAGTATAAGTCAGTAAAACTGAAAAGTGCAATGCACTATGGTGCATACTAGACTTTACCAAATTTTATTGAAGTAAACACTTCATTCACATCATGGGGGGTAGGTGGCAACTTAACTTCACCGAAACTTGGCGGGATTTTGACCCGTTCTAAGCCCCTATTATTAAAGACTAAAAAGTCTTCTAAAAAGGACAAACTTTTAAACCATTTGTTTTCTAACATAGCTGCACGGCAAATTACCAACTTGACTTTGGTTTTCAGCCTCTAATCAAATTCTATAAACATCAATGAAACACGGTGTACAACTCTACATACAGGACACTCCTTTGTCTCTACTCAAGTCAACTTGTAGAAGGCCAAATGGAAATGATTAAGAGATCAGACATATATTACACGGTAATATCTCATGAATTGACCCCCCACCTCATAGTCAACCTTGGCCTGCTCATAACCAATATTCCTTACAAATCAACCACACAAAATCGTGTTTAATATTATCTCCCATTTGATTGGTCAACATCTCCATCACTCTCACTTTTATTATATATTATAATAATGAAATATATCAATCACCAAAACAAAAGCACAATCCCAAAATGCCTCTGGCTCAAAGCATGCTGCCTTTGATTCTAATCCCCCTCCTCCTCAGCCGCCTAACCTCAACTCTCGGCGCCACCAATGACACATACAACATCATAAACGCCACCACCATCGCCAAACCGGGTTGCCCGACCAAATGTGGCAACTTGACCGTACCCTACCCCTTCGGCATAGGCATCAACAGCGGCTGCGCCCTCAGCAACTCGTTCGAAATCAACTGCACCGACGCCTTAGAAGACCCTCCCCGAGCCTTGATCGGAGATTTCCAATATTTCGACATCTCCGACAGCCATCTGCGGGTCTCCAACGTGGTGGCCCGGAAGTGCTACGACAGAACCGGATCAGTAACCCTTGAAAACACCGCATCCTCCAACATCCAAGGAACATCCTTCACCTACTCGGAGCTCAACAAGTTCTTCGTCGTTGGCTGCGACGACTTCGCTCTCGTTTTCGGAGACAGCGACCGCAACTTTACCAGCGGCTGCGTTTCCCTCTGCTCCAATGCCAAAGATGTCATCGATGGTTACTGCTCCGGTATCGGTTGCTGCCAAACGTCTTTGCCCAAGGGCTTGAAATACTTTAAGACTAATTTGGGAAGTTTGAATAATCATACCACGGTCTCCTCGTTCGACCCGTGTAGCTATTCGTTTTTCGGGGAGGAGACCCGATTCGAATTCCGTGGGGCGTCCGACCTTTCCGACCCGAATTTCGTGCAGCGGGTTCAGGATACGGTGCCCATCGTCCTGGATTGGGCCATTGGGAATTTGACTTGTGCGGAAGTTGAGAGTTCGGGAGATTACGCCTGCAAGGCTAATAGCGTTTGTGTTGATTCGGATACGGGTTTGGCTGGGTATCGCTGCACCTGTCAAAACGGGTATGAACGAAATCCGTATCTTGATCCAGGCTGCACAGGTACTTATATATTTACATGTTTCTTTTACTACAATTATATTAAGAAAATAAATTAATTTCAATAAAAAATTGAGCTAGTATTTATATATAGTTCATATTAATTCATCAAGTGTTCATGAGGCAACTCAAATCCAATTGAGACTCAAGTCCGACTCGTGTCTTTGTGTCTTTCTATTGTAACTTGTAATCAAATTAATTAGGAGACTTGTGTGTTCAATTTTGTAGATATTGATGAATGTTTAGACCCGAAGCTCAACAATTGTGACAACATTTGCATCAACACTCCGGGGAGTTTCAACTGTACTTGTCCAAAAGGATATTCCGGTGATGGCCGAAAGGATGGTAAAGGATGCTATAGGACAAAGTCAGAATTTCCAGTTATTAAGGTTGCATTAGGTAATTTTTATTTCTTCTTATATACCATACATAATATAACACGCATGTCTTAAAATTACCCAAATAACATGTTTACTTTTTCGTATTTTTGCACATTTTAAAGTATAATAATAACTTACCAAAAGATGTATGGTACGATAAATATACGATCGAGTAATATCGATTTAGAACTTAGGAACAACAAGTAGAACAAACAACTAAGTATCATCTTTCAACGTGTAATCTCTTTCATTACTGTCTAGAAGGTTAGGTTGTCTTCGTGAGTTTGCGGCAAGTGGGTTGCCTTCCTGGGCCCAATATAATCAAATTCATCACATGGGCTGGAAGTGGGCCTTGAATATAGGCTTCAATATATTCTTTCTTTTTAAAATCTTATTCCTTCAATTAACTTCACAATTTATTTGAGGCGTGATTTGTTCTAAAAAAAAAATAAAAAATAAAGTAAATAAAAGACCACATTTCTTTTAAATCAAGTGCAATGAATCAATTTAGTGTGAATAATGCAAAAAAAAATCATATCAATTGAGCAAAATAATAACATGTATTTCAAACAATCACCATACTAATTTAACTATATAACCTTTCCTTTTTATGATGTTCTTCAATTCTTTCTTTCATATTATGATTTTCCCAACAATTATATATGCAGGTATTAGCTTCGGGTTTTTGGCCTTAGTTATTGCTGCAACTTGGATATATTTTGGTTTCAAGAAAAAAAAATTGATACAACTCAGAGAAAAGTTCTTCCAGCAAAATGGTGGTTTTCTACTGAAACAGCAAATATCAACAAATGAAGGTCCAATGGGTTCAACAAAAATATTCACAACTGAAGAACTTGAGAAGGCTACTAACAATTATGCAGATGATCGTATCCTTGGTAGAGGTGGATACGGTACCGTTTACAAAGGAGTTCTACCCGATAAACGCATCGTCGCGATCAAGAAATCGAGAGTGATGGATGAAAGTCAGGTAGAGCAATTTATCAACGAAGTTATCATTCTAACACAAATCAATCATCGAAATGTTGTTAAACTTTTGGGATGTTGTCTTGAATCCGAGGTTCCTTTACTAGTATACGAATATGTCTCCCATGGGACACTTTTCGAACACATCCACCGTAGGACAAGTTGGTTATCCTGGGAAAATCGATTAAGAATCGCCTCAGAAGCCGCAGGGGCCCTGTCCTATCTTCATTCGGCTGCTGCAATTCCGGTCATTCACAGGGACGTGAAGTCGGCCAATATTTTGGTAGATGAATATATCACGGCTAAAATTTCAGACTTTGGGGCATCCAGACAAGTTTCCCTTGACCAAACTGAGGTGACAACGTTGGTTCAAGGGACACTAGGATACTTGGATCCTGAATACTTTCACACGAGCCAGTTGACAGAAAAGAGTGACGTTTACAGTTTTGGAGTAGTTCTTGCAGAGCTTTTAACAGGTAAAAGACCCATTGACCTGGAAAGAAGTCAAGAACAACGGAACCTGACAACGTATTTCATCATGGCAATTAAGGAAAATCGTCTTTTTCAAGTGTTGGATCCTCGGGTGGTGAGAGAGGGATCTCTGGAGCAACTTCAGGCAGTTGCTCAACTGATAAGAAGATGTTTGCATTTGAATAGTGAAGATAGGCCTACGATGAAAGAAGTGACAATGGAACTCGAAGGATTAAGGAAGTTTAACAAACATCCTTGGACTAATCAACCTGTTGTTGAGGAAGAATCTGTTGGATTGATGAATGAGACATCTGGATCCTCTGATCTTTATGATGCTCCAATCACATCTACTGATCTCTACACTGTTCCAATCAATGCTTATAACAGCACTGGAGGATTCTCTGATCAATACAGCTTGTACAGTGATCCAAGTCAGCCAATTTTCCCTCCTGCCAACACTCCTCGTTGAAAATGTTATATAATGACTCTCCATTTCTTTTTTACTGTAATGATTAGTAAATTTAATGTTAGTAAGTGTATTTATATCAAAAAATGATAGTGGATATGTTTTACACTACAAATAAACTTATGTGTCACTTTCATGAACTCAGTGTTCTTTTATTAGAAGTATCAAAATATACAGAGAAGAGTGAAGACTATGTACGCGGTAGTACGTAATATGGCATGACTAGTGCTATGCACGTCCCCTGCCTGATCAATGTCAACGTACCATCACTATATGATACTACAAATTTAATTGAAATTAATTATCATAAGTCATACCAGTGCTTAATATTAGCCATTTGATTGACTCCTTCCATCTCTCACTTTGATTAATTAACACTAATAAGAACAATTATATATATATACTCTGCAAATTAAAGCAATTTAATCATATGCGTGAAAACATGGTTTCACTGCTATCCTTATTAATTCTGATGAGCAGCTTCATCAGCCGAGTCGCGGCCGCCGACACATACCAAATCTTAAATTCCCCCACCATCACCAAACCCGGTTGCCCCTCCCAATGCGGCAACCTCACCGTACCTTACCCCTTCGGCATAGGCATAGGCAGCGGCTGCGCCATCAACGACTTGTTCGAATTAAACTGCACCGCCGCCTATGAAGACCCTCCCCGAGCCTTAATGGGAAGTATCAAAATCTACAACATCTCCGACCAACATATGCGCATCACCAACGTCATCGCCCGGAGGTGCTACGACGACACCGGCTCAGTAACCCTCAATCGCAACGCCTACTCCATCACCATCGGCACTACTTTCAGCTACTCGGAGCTGAACAAGTTCACCGTCGTCGGCTGCGATGACTTCGCTCTCGTCAGGGGCACCGGCTCCCGGATTTTCAACAGCGGCTGCCTTTCGATCTGCATTAATGCCGAAGATGTGATCAGTGGAAACTGCTCCGGTAGCGGCTGTTGCCAAACAACTTTGCCCAAGGGTTTGAATAGTTATTTTACTGGGTTGTCTAGTTTTTTCAACCATACGAACGCGTCGTTCAACCCGTGTGGTCATGCGTTTTTGGGAGAGGAGGACCGATTCGTTTTCCGCGGGTTGTCGGACCTTTCCGACCCGGATTTCATGCAGCGGGTTCAGGATACGGTACCCGTCGTACTAGACTGGGCGATTGGTAATTCGACTTGTGCGGAAGTTGAGATTTCCGGAGATTATGCCTGCAAGGGTAACAGCTTTTGTGTTGATACGGATACCGGTTTGGATGGATATCGTTGCACCTGTCAAATCGGGTTTCAAGGCAACCCCTATCTGGATCCGGGCTGCACAGGTAAATATATACTAATACATCTTTATAATTTTTTTGATTAATTGGTGTTCAAAATTAATACATACGAATTTATTTAATTGATGTGCCAAATTATAATTTAGTATACTAGTGGTTTGTAATTTTAGTATTCCTTTTACACATTTTTCTTCTAAACAAACTTACTAGATTAAAAATATTTTTATTAGATATACTATCATTTTTATAGTGATGTGATCATGCAAGTTCTAGTTGTTATTCATCACATGCTCACGAGTCCATTTTGGGTTAATTAAACCCAACTCATGTTTGATTTCATCGAATGTTGAGATTCTCTCATCTCAACTCAACTCATTTGCAAGTCAATCCGTAAAGAAATTGAGACGCCCTTGTGTCGATTTTGTAGATATTGATGAATGTTCGGATCCAAACCTCAACAATTGTGATAAGATTTGCATTAATACTCCGGGAAGTTTCAATTGTTCTTGTCCAGAAGGATATTCTGGTGATGGCCGAAAGGATAGTAAAGGGTGTATCGTTATAAGCTCTCAATTTCCTGTGATCAAGGTTGCTTTAGGTAATTCTTATCTAATATATGATACTTCTTAAAATACCCAAATCACACGACACCAACTTTTTCTTTAATAATATTCATTTTCAATTAATTTGTGCATTTTTCTAACCATTGTATATTCAGGGGCTGGATTCGGATTTTTGGGCTTAATTATTACTGTAACTTGGATATATTTTGTTCTCAAGAAAAGAAGACTACTACAACTAAGAGATAAATTCTTCCAATAAAATGGTGGTTATCTACTAAAACAACAAATTTCATCGAATGAAGGTCCAATGGATTCAACAAAAATATTCACAGCCGAAGAGCTTGAAAAAGCCACTAACAATTATGCAGATGACAGAATCCTTGGTAAAGGTGGATACGGCATCGTTTACAAAGGAGTTCTCTCAGATAAACGCATCGTTGCTATCAAGAAATCGAGAGTGATGGAAGAAAGCCAAATAGAGCAATTCATTAACGAAGTTGTGATTCTTACACAAGTCAACCATAGAAATGTTGTTAAACTCTTAGGATGTTGTCTCGAATTTGAGGTTCCTTTACTAGTATACGAATATGTCTCTCATGGGACACTTTTCGAACACATCCACAGTGGAACGAGTTGGTTATCTTGGGAGAATCGGTTAAGAATTGCGTCAGAAGCTGCAGGGGCTCTGTCCTATCTTCACTCAGCTGCTGCAATTCCGGTCATTCATAGGGACGTGAAATCGGCCAACATTTTGGTAGACGAACATATTACAGCCAAGATTTCAGATTTTGGAGCGTCTAGACTAATTGCCCTTAACCAAACAGAAGTGACAACATTGGTCCAGGGGACACTTGGATACCTGGATCCTGAATACTTTCACACGAGCCTATTAACAGAAAAGAGCGATGTTTACAGTTTCGGAGTAGTTCTTGCAGAGCTTTTAACGGGTAAGAGACCCATCGACATGGAAAGGAGCCAGGACCAACGAAATTTGACAATTTATTTTGTCATGGCAATGAAAGAAAAGCGACTTTTTCAGGTGTTGGAGCCTCGGGTGGTGAGAGAGGGATCTCTAGAGCAGATTCAGGCGGTTGCCGAACTAATAAAGAGATGTTTGCATTTGAACGGAGAGGATAGGCCTACGATGAAAGAAGTGGCCATGGAATTGGAAGGTTTAAGAAAGTTTAACAAACATCCTTGGGCTAATCGACCTGTTATTGAAGAAGAATCTGTTGGATTAATGAATGAAACTGCGTCTGAATCGATTGATCTTTATGCAACTCCAATCACATCCACATATCTTTACACTGTTCAGTTCGGTGGTCATAACAACATTACAGAATTTCCTGAACAATACAGTTTGAATAATGATTCAAATTAAACAATTTTTCACATGCCAACAATCCACATTGATGAAGGTGATTATGTCCAAATTCTTCATGTTTATATTTGAGGTTTTTTTTTTAATCCTTGCAAGGGGAGATGTTGTTTCAGGTTTTGCTTTTTTTTTATTTTTTTTTTAATTCAAGTAATTATGGTTTTGATCATTGTTTTCAAAGTGATTTTCTCTCACATTTGATATTTGTATTTTATCATGCGTATTTCAATGGTATATCCTAACATGTTGTTGTATATTTATATAATGTAATATCGAGAGCTCTTTATGAAAGGACACAATCTTTCGGTGAAGTTGCAACCTTTCAGTGAGTGAAAGATGCAACCCAATTGATAACATGACTATTTGGTGAAGTTGCAACCTTTCGGTGCAACTCTTTAGTATCTATAAATATTCAAAGGTGTGGAGAGTTGATATAATTAATGAAGTGAGTAGTAGGAGTTTCTCTATATGTTAGGATTTGAGTCTTATATTATTTTAAATTAGTTTATTTATACACTTGTGATTTCTGCTTCTGAAATTCGATAGAGTGTAACTATCGAATTTTCGTGGAATAGATTTTGTATCCTAGAAGGTTAATTCCTTGTGAGAATCATTTACACCCGTGTGGAAGGAATTAATATCTTTAAAGATATTTAAAGATATCATCGTTTTTCGGTGTGTCAAACCTATCATTAACTCCATTACCTACCCTATACAACAATTTTAAAGGTTAATGGAGTCAATGTTGGAGAAGGCTGCAGGACTGCACGATGGAGACAAACCAGAAGGGCTAAAGACGCCTAAAATACAGGGAAGATTAATAAATTCCAAATCACATTATAGAAAATTTAAATTTATTTATTTTTTGTAGTTGATAATATGCAAAATTTATTATTTTGTGTTACTTTGGGATGAATTAGCCAAGGATTGTTCCACCTAAAAGGGAAACATCAAAGAGTCGCATTACTTCATGAATTGGAGGAATTGTGCTCTCAGATGCTAACTAACGATGAGGGAGCTAGAAAGCCAGTTAGATAATTTAAATTTATGGTGGAGTGGTAATTAATTATAAAATACCGAAGGAATTGTAAAGGTCAGTTTCTTTTGTTTTAATTACATGACAAAATTAGAAGAAACTGGAAACTAGAATTTGAACACCGTCTGAACTGATACGGTTCAAATCGAAGAAATCGACTGAAACGATTGTCCCTCTGTTTTGTTGATTTTGAATTTAAAACGGAAAAGGAGAGATGTCGATTCAGAGAAAAGGCGCGAGAGAAAGGAGTCTCTTACAGAAATTCCAATTCATTATTATTAAGTCTAATTAATTATAAATTAGTTTATTAAACCTATTTATAAATTAGTTTGGGCCACAAGTACAACTAATAAATTGGGTCATTTCAGAAAAAGTGCCCAGTGTTTTGAGATTATCTCACTTCAAATTAGTTGAGATAATGTAAATCGTGTTTTGAATTTAATTCACTGACGAATTTCAATTCAAAATTGTAAGAGTGTCGATAAAGGCCTAATTGATTTGAAGATTGAGCATGTGCTTAGGAATCTGAGTTTGGTTTAGCCAAATCTTACTTCAGTCAAAATAGTTGAATTTTGAATCGAAAAATGTGAGTTTAATCTATATCTATATATATATATAATAACTGGATAATGACTTCTTGGAGAAGTTCCCGCCAAAATTCCTTAAAATAATAAAATATTGTTATAGTGGGCACCACCTCATTTTATTTCCGGTCATTAAAAAGCGTCATTTTGTCTCTCATTTTCTGTGTTTTTGAAGATATCGGAGTACAATTCTAAAATATATATATATATATACTATTATTGAATCAATTTCAGTTTTCTAATTTTATTTTGATTTAATTCTTGCTTTGCAATTCTATTTTAAATCTTTTGGGTTTGGAGTTCTTATTCGGCTTTGTTTTGTTTTAGGCGATTTTTTTACTGTTCAAGTTTTAGAAGGCATATTAAGTTTCTAGATCTGTTTCTGAATCGTATAACTCCTATTCTTATTCAATGATTTTTGTTTTGTTTCGACGTTCTTCAGTTTTGTTTACTCATTTTCTTACTGAAATTTCTCTCTCTGTTTTAATCCGTCGGAAATGGATACAACAATGTCGAACGCTACAAAAATGGTGTTTGAACCGGGTTCGTAACAAATAAATTCGACATGCTTTTGAGTTTTGCAGAGTTGGTGTTTCCAGATTTTGGGTTTTGTTGATTTTTAGATTCTGGCAATTTCTTGCAGCAATATTCAGTTGAGTTCTCAAATATTAGACGATTTGCTTCTAACTTTTTGCTCTGTTGTTTGTTATTGTTGGATTTACCCTCAAATATTAGACTAATTGTACAAACTGTCGATGTTTGCTCAATCCTTTAAGAAATAAGGGGAAATTTCAAAATACATCCTATAATTCACTTTTTTCAAAATAAGTCCTAAGATGTCCAATTTACATCATTTTTTTATCGAAAATTTATTTTTTTCTAAAAGCTATCATGCGCGGCTCGAGCGTACTTTTGTTTAAAATTGGGGCTTCCGGCAAATTTGATTATTGGGCACCTTAGGACGTATTTTGAAAAAGTGAAAATTTAAAGGATTTAAAATGAAATCAACCTAAGTCACAGGACGTAAATTGGACAAAAGGATGTAAATTGGACACTTTAGGATGTATTTTGAAAAAGTGAAAACTTAAAAGTAGTAGTATTAAAGAATAACTATATAATATAGATTTTCACCGTTTCAGTTTACAAATGTAACTTGATGGCATTGATTTTGGACATTTCAATAGTCGTATTGTTTGGGCAAATATATTAGTGAGTCAATTAAAATGTTAATATTTAACAAATGCCAGCTTAGATGTTAATTAATTTTTTCACAGCAACATTTACAGTAATTCTTAAATAAAAATTGTTGTACATAACTTATAATTCTTCATATTGGGCAACAACATTTAATTCTTTCATTCTTTTTCATTGAGATTGATTTTCTAAAATTTATTTAGTGTAAAAAGATGGCTGTCTCGAATCTGAGGTTCCTTTACTTGTATATGAATATGTCTCTCATGGGACGCTTTTCGAACACATTCACCGTGGAACTAGTTGGTTATCTTGGGAGAATCGGTTAAGAATCGCGTCAGAAGCTGCAGGGGCTTTGTCCTATCTTCATTCAGCTGCTGCAATTCCGGTCATTCATAGAGACGTAAAATCGGCCAACATTTTGGTAGATGAACATATTACAGCCAAGATTTCAGATTTTGGAGCGTCTAGACTAATTGCCCTAGACCAAACTGAAGTGACAACGTTGGTCCAGGGGACACTAGGATACCTGGATCCTGAATACTTTCACACGAGCCTGTTAACAGAAAAGAGCGATGTTTACAGTTTTGGAGTAGTTCTTGCAGAGCTTCTAACGGGTAAAAGACCTATCGACATGGAGAGGAGCCAGGACCAACTAAATTTGACAATTTATTTTATCATGGCAATGAAAGAAAATAGACTTTTTCAGGTGTTGGAGCCACGAGTGGTGAGAGAGGGGTCTCTAGAGCAAATTCAGGCGGTTGCCGAACTAATAAAGAGATGTTTGCATTTGAACGGAGGAGACAGGCCTACGATGAAAGAAGTGACCATGGAATTGGAAGCTTTAAGAATGTTTAACAAACATCCTTGGGCTAATCAACCTCTTATTGAGGATGAATCTGTTGGATTGATTAATGAAATCGCATCTGAATCGACTGATCTATATGCATCTTCAATTACATTTGATGATCTATACACGGTTCCAATCAGTGCTAATAACGATACTGGAGAATTTTCCGAGCAATACAGTTTGAATAATGATTCAAGTCTGACAATTTTCCCACATGCCAACAGACCACGTTGATGAAGATGATTATGCCAAAATTCTTCATGTTTATCCTTGCAAGGAAATGTTATTCCAGCTTATGCATTTTATTTTATTTTAAACTGAGGAAGAATCTGTTGAATTAATTGTTGAGATTAATGCAATATTGGAGAACTGTTCTTACTATCAGAAGTGGTAGTGTGCTGATTTTCAGAACTGTGCTTATACTAAGCTCAGTAACTAGTGTTCTGATATTTGGTTATTTCAGTACAAGTAGAGTAATGAGTACTCTGCTGATAAGGTTTAGTGATCTTAGGTATCAACTCTGCTGGTCGGGTCAGAACAGTACTGCTCTTAGTCTGCTAAAGAGTACTATGCTGATATAGTTTTCTTAGTCTGCTAAAGAGTACTGTGTTGATATAGTGTTCTTAGTCTGCTGAGACAACTGTGCTGAGTTTTACTGCGCTGAGTTCTACTGTTCTGATATTCCAGTTTCAGAGTTAGTTGATTTCTGTTAGTTAGTTAGTTTGTTAGAGGCAGTTACAACTTGCATTGTACATCTATAAATACACCATCTAGTGCATAGGTTGTAGGTTACTGAATTTGAGAGTTTTGAGAGATCAAGCTTAGTGAATACTTGTAATCTGTAACTTTCATTTGAGATTAGTGAAGAGAGTCTTCTATCCTCCGTGGACGTAGATCATTTGATCGAACCACGTAAATCCCGTGTTCTTTCTTTGAGTTCTTTATTCGTTTTCAATTCTTTGCGTTTCTAGTTGTCTTGATTTATCATTTGTGAGGAGTTGCTTTGTGGATACAATTCCATAACAATTGGCGCCGTCTGTGGGAACCGAAGATAAAGTAAAGAATCAAGAAATGGGCTCTGTGAAGTTGGAGATAGAGAAATTCAATGGTAAGACAGATTTTGGCTTATGGAAAGCCAAGATGAAGGCTCTGCTGTCACACCATGGGCTGATAGAGGCCCTTACTCCTCTTGACCCTGCTGTATCCGATGCAGACAAGGTCAAGAAAGAAGAGCTTATGGAAAAAGCTTACAACATTGTTGTTCTGAGTTTGGGAGACAATGTTTTCAGAGAAGTTATGAAGGAGAAGGATGTTGCTGGAGTATTTGAGGCATTAGATGATCTGTATTTGGCACAATCTTTGTCAAATCAGATGTTCATGGAAAGGAAGCTTAATAATTTCAAGATGTCAGATGATAAAACCTTTGATGAGCAGTTAATAGAGTTCATGCAAGCAGTTGATGATCTTGAGAATGTTGGAATTACCTTGGAAGATCACAAGAAGTCCTTTCTACTCCTAGAGGCATTACCTCCCTCATATGACAGCTTCAAGGATGCTTTGCTGATTACCAAGGAGGGTAAGGCAAAATTCAAAGAAGTTTTGTCCATACTGAAGACCAAGAGTTTACATGTTGCAAACTCAACCAAGAATACCAAGAACCAAGCTGAGGGTCTTAATATCAAACTGAAGAATGACAAGAAAGGAGGGCAAGGCAAGAAGTTCCATGCCAAGCCAAATCACAAGAGAAATGGAAATGTAGTCAAGAGCAAGGCTTGCTACAAATGCCATAAGGAAGGACATTTCATAAAAGATTGTCCTGAGCACAAGAAGACTACTGATGCTGCCAAAGCTGATGTAGCAGAGGCAAAAGGGTATGATAGTGCTGAAGTGATGAGCATAACAGATAGCAAACTTGTTAATGAATGGGTGTTAGATTCTGGATGTTCTTTTCACATGTGTCCCACCAAATCTTGGTTTCAAAACCTGGAAATGATGGAGGGAGGTTCAGTTCTATTGGGCAATGATGAATGCTGCAATGTGAGAGGGATTGGCACTGTGAGGGTGAAGATGTTTAATGATAAACATGTGATCCTGACCAATGTCAGATTTGTTCCAGATTTGAAGAGAAACCTTATATCTCTTGGCACACTAAATGCTTTGGGTTATGAATTCAAGACAGAAAGAGGATGTCTGCTTGTTACCAAAGCTGAAAGGATAGTGATGCAAGGGAAGAAGTCAAATGGGTTATATTCTTTAATTGGTGAGACAATCACAGGTGCTGCTGATGTTACCATGAGTTCTGAAGATGCTATGCTTTGGCATAAGAGGCTGGCACATGTTGGAGAGAAAGGCCTGATGGAGTTATCCAAGAAGGGAGCATTCCACCAGAAGACATTCAAAAGCCTAGAGTTCTGTGAGCAGTGCATTCTTGGCAAGGCCAAGAAGAAGTCATTCCAGAAGGGTGAGCACACTACCAAGGAGCTGCTGGATTATGTTCACTCAGATGTCTGGGGGCCATCAAGGACTGAAACCATTGGTGGAGGTAAGTATTTCATGTCAATTATAGATGACTATTTTAGAAAAGTTTGGGTGTTCATTCTCAAACAGAAGAGTGAGGCCTTTACAAAATTCAAAGAATGGCTACTTGAGATAGAGAACCAGAAAGGAAAGTCCTTAAAACACTTGAGGACAGATAATGGCCTTGAGTATCTATCAGCTGAATTCAATGAATTTTGTAAAGAGAAGGGCATTACTAGACATAGAACTGTCCCTCTTAATCCACAGCAAAATGGATTAGCAGAGAGAATGAATAGAACTATTCTAGAACGGGTCAGATGCATGTTAGTTGATGCTAAATTACCTAAAAGCTTTTGGGGAGAAGCTGTATGTACTGCATGTTACTTGATAAACAAAACTCCCTCATATGCTTTAGAAGGTAAAACCCCAGATGAGATATGGTATGGCAAGTTGTCTGATTATTCAAAACTTAAAGTGTTTGGATGTCAGGCATATGCACACATTAGACAGGATAAGCTTGAGCCAAGGGCTCTGAAATGTATATTCATTGGCTATCCAAAAGGTGTCAAGGGCTATAGACTGTGGTGCCTTGAACCAGGTCATAAGAAACTGTTAATCAGCAGAGATGTTGATTTTAATGAGAAGGTAATGGGATATCCTCATAATGGAAACTCCCATGACCTAGATGGAAGAATTGTAAATGAGTCAGAAGAGAGTTTCTCAGCTGAGGTGGAGTTTCCCACATCAGATCAGTTGGCACCAGAGGAGGTGGTCAACCCTACTGATCTGGGAAATAACACACCAGATGAGGTTGTTCCAGAACAGGTACCAGAAGATAATTCAGAAGATGATACCATGGAGGACAACCCTGCTGATTTGAGAAATTATAGTCTTGCAAGAGATAGGCCCAGAAGGCAGATTCACCCCCATCTAGGTTTGGCCAGGTTGATCTTGTGTCATATGCTCTGATCACAGCAGAAGAGGTGGAGCATTATGAGCCAAGAAACTATAGGGAAGCAATCACCAGTCCTGAAAGAGAGCAGTGGGCAGCAGCCATGTCAGAAGAGTTGCAATCTTTGGAGAAAAACCAGACCTGGATCCTTGTTGAGAAGCCTAAAAACCAGAAGTTAGTGAGCTGCAGGTGGCTGTTCAAGAAGAAGCTTGAAGTTGGATTTGGTGGTGCTAGAGAGCAGATCAGATTCAAGGCTAGGTTGGTGGCAAGAGGATTCACACAAAGAGAAGGCATAGACTTCAATGAGGTATTCTCTCCTGTTGTTAAACACTGTTCAATAAGATTACTTTTGTCTAAGGTTACTCAAGATGATCTTGAGTTACATCAGCTAGATGTCAAAACTGCATTTTTACATGGAGAACTAGCTGAAACAATATATATGCATCAACCTGAAGGGTTTATCATGCCTGAAACTGAAAGTAAGGTATGCTTGCTTAAGAAATCATTGTATGGGCTCAAGCAGAGTCCTAGACAATGGTATAGAAAGTTTGATACCTTCATGCTTTCTATTGATTTCTTAAGAAGCAAATATGATGGATGTGTATATATTGGTAAACAAGATTATCTAGAGAGCACCTATCTACTGATCTATGTAGATGATATGTTGATAGCTAGCAAGAGTATGAGAAAGATTACCCAGCTGAAGCAGCAGTTGAGTAGCAAGTTCGAGATGAAGGATTTGGGTGAAGCCAAGAGAATATTAGGAATGGATATTCTCAGAAATAGGAAAGCAGGCAAGTTGTTCCTATCCCAGAAGAGTTATATTCAGAAGGTCTTGAAGAGGTTTCTTATGCACCAGTCCAAACCAGTTAGTACTTCATTTGGTCAGCAATTCAAGTTGTCAGTCAAGCAATCTCCTCAAACAGCTGAAGAGAAGAAGCAGATGTTTGCTGTCCCTTATGCAAATGGAGTTGGAAGTCTCATGTATGCTATGGTTTGTAGCAGACCAGATCTTTCCTATGCTGTTAGTATGGTGAGTAGATTCATGGGAAATCCAGGAAAGTTTCATTGGGAAGCTTTGAAGTGGATTCTAAGATATCTGAATGGATCAGAAGACTTAGGATTATTGT